>JAVDOI010000002.1:35206719-36441719 GCA_032191485.1 Leptoclinus maculatus | reverse complement strand
ACAGTAGAGGCAAATTCAATTCAATTTATTTTATTTTTGTATAGCACAAAATCACAAATGTGCCTCAAAGGGCTTTACAATCTGTACACATATATATATATATACCGTATACACAACATCCTCTTGTCCCGGAACCCTCACATCGGAACAGGAAAAACTCCCCCAAAAACCCCTTTAACAGGGAGAAACCTGTGGGAGAGCAACAGAGGAGGGATCCCTCTCCCAGGATGGACAGAAGTTCAATAGGTGTCATGTGTACAGAATGAACATTTACAGAGTTACAACACATTCAATGTATATGACAGAACCACGGCAGGAGGAAGGTCCAGGGTCCAGGTATCACCAGGATCCACGGGAACCTGTGAGGAGAGAAAGAACAGAGACTCTGGTGAAGAAGCAAAGTCAGCAATGTGCGTTAATGGTATTGGTAATAAAAATAGTAATGTGAGTAATTATAAAAAAGATATTAGCAGTGGGAGTCAGCAGGGCCATGGCAGGAGGAAGGTCCAGGGTCCAGATATAACCAGGATCCACAGAAACCTGTGAGGAGAGAAAGCACAGAGAGTGAGTGAATGAGAGCATAAAAACACTCCTAATGTAGGAGGTTAGAGTAAATCCCAAGATTTTACATAGTTAGTTAATTATTTTACAACTGTATGATTATAAATACTATATTTCAAAATATCACTCCTATAAGCAAAGCTCTCTAACTAAGTTTTACTGTACTTTACTCTCAGTAAATAATCAATGTTAACAATTTGATATTCAAGGAGGGATTTGGTAATCCTGAAATCATTATGGTGGCACCAAACATCCTGAGCCAATTTACGAAAAGTTGTAGCAGTCAAAGTCTATTCTGAATCCAAAGTTACAGGTCAGATATGCTAACGTTACTGGTTTACACGACAGGAGTTTGATGCGAGTATCTTACCACGGCGTCCTACATCGGACGCCTGAAGTGAGCTCTGAGGCAGACTGGCACAGACTTCCTGCCCCCCAGGTAGCATTGAACAACTGGTCGACCATCTTTACACTCTGCTGACGGCAGCCTGTGGCTTGCCCCACACAAAAACCAATAAGCCACACAGCGACCTATAACCATGCAGGACTCAAGAGCGCGACTGCGTTTTCCCCACAGTTCAAACGCTCACCGTCAGCATTGGCTCAGAGAAACCAGGGATACTACCTGGGTGACCTCAATCCCAGCATAATTGAGATAGGTGGGGACCCCCCCCCCCCCCATGAAGCCTGACCACAGTCAAATAAAATCCAACTTTACTAGAAATTATGAGCAGTGGTTTTGCCGCGGCCTACCTCAGAGCCTCAGCTGTCCTCTGTGGAGTTATTGAAGATACTGAGGTTAATCTGCAGAACCACCTAAAATGACACGTCAACATTCTAACATTCGTGTTCCATCCAGCATTCTGTTCTATTCTCAAGGGCAGATAATGTCTCCTTTTGAGTGAGAGGAATAGAGCTGAAACAAGTGGTTTCAATAACCACAGATAAAGGTCCTGCACACAAATGTCTCTTTTTAGAAGATAAGAATATAATATTGTGGCTTTTTTGGGTGACACGACTTCACACCTAAATTAAGTGAATTTAAAGCTGCGGGTCAATTCAGTTCATCTTTCTAAAATGAAGTACTTTATTTTAAGATGCACACTTTTTAAAAGCTTTCTGTTATGTATATTTTTTAATCCAGTCCATATTTTATTTTATTTAAATTCATGTATTTGATTATTAATTATAATCCATCCAGTGAATTTTAATTGAATACCCCTGGCATAGACTATAAATACAAGTTAAAGACGGATATAAAGAATAAAAAATCCACAAGCATGACTTTAAATATCCTCCATGCAGTTGAAAAAGTCAATACAAATACAGTAATAATTCACCCCCTCCCCCTTTAAAGAAGGTTCTGCATCCAGTATTTGGCAGGAACGACTTGCTTTGATCTAAAATGGAGAAGAGCAGCAAATCTTCACATTTGAGAAATTTGAAACAAATGACTGCTTCTTCTCCTTCAACGTGTGCATCATATGGGTACTGAATAGTTCTAGTAATATTCATTTCAGATACATTTTTACATGCGTAGCTGCCTTATAAAATGTAGTTTTTCTTCACCAAATTGACCCAGATTACACACTGGCATAAACTGCCTTTACTGATATGAAGACTAAAAGCTGACAGATTTTGTTAAAGTGATTGTATTTGTTGATTCTGTGTCCGTAGCCACTGTTCAGTGAGGACATGGGGGAGCCTTTCACCGTCCTCCACAGCATCTCGCATGTCCAGGAGGGAGTCCACACCATGGAGGTCCTGCTGCTCCGCATCCAGAAAGACCCGCAGGAAACCAAAGGAAGTGGATACTCTGTGTCTCTTGAGTGGATCACAGTCGCCAACACCGCGGGACATGGTGGGTGGTTCACTGGCCGATCATCATTTCAGTAATTGAGCATGAAGTCAAATGAGACAAGACGAGCGTGTATTAACATAATTAGGTCTGAATTAAGATCTAAATTTGAAGCCTGTTATTTGGTTTTCATGTTCATCTTCACAATATTAACACCCAGCAGACGACACGATTCTTTGTTAATCAAGCCGTACTAGGAAGTTAGTCACGCTCTGCCATTAATGCGCTGTAGTCATTATGTCCCGGATGAGATTAGTGTACTCTAAAGCAAACATTGGCAAGAAGAGTTTCCATTAAAGTTCTTGGCACACATTGAGAAAGAAAGACACCGACTAATGACTGAAACAGAAGCAGCCTTTGGAGAGTCCCTTCCTCATTAAGTTGGATCTAAAGATGCAGCCCTTTGATATCTGCGAGCTGTAGAATGATCTTTTGTTGTTTGTTTAGTGTCTCAATACAATTGTTCCTGAACATCACTGGAGAGGGGAACGGTATTCTCCACAATAATATGTTTTAATACAAGGTATCGGCAGTATTAAAGGATAGTTCAGATGATTGAAGGGCGTTTGTATGAGGTGTTTATCCAGTCCGTGTGTTACCTTCAGTAGAGGACGACCGACACTCCCCCAGACAGTAGAAACAGACAGGAGGTGATTGCTTCACACCTTTTTTATCACGCAGGGCCGGAGAAGAAGTACGAGGTGAAGAAGACGAGGGTCCTCAGGGGAAAGTCGGTGCCCCACTACGCAGCGGTGGAGCCGCAGGGGAAGGGGCTGATGGTGGCCTCTGAGAAACCGTTTGCCTTCACACATGTGGACGGTCGCCCTGTGGTGGTGCCCGACCCAGAGCCCATGGAGGTGGAGAAGACAGGTGGGTCAGAGGTGCTGCTGAGAAAGCTACATCACAACTCCACCAGGTGTTTTGACACTTTAAAAGCCTCATCAATGCCTCTACCTGTTGTTTCCTGTGTTAGAAACACTCGCTTTGAAACACTCGCTTTGACATGTTATTGCTTTATAAAGTTGTTATGTGTCTGTGTTCCCTAGTTACACATTCAGCTGACAGGTTGGGCAACTGATATCGCTTTAAGAAAAATAACGACGTACGCAAATTATTGTCTATAAAAAGCTGGAGAGAGAGAGAGACGCTCATATGTTGAAGATCTATTCAAAATGTTGATATTCAAATGATAAATATTAATAATAATATTAAAATGAATAAACATTGCGTGCAATAGTCCACTGACTTCACCTTCTCTTCCTCTCTCTCTCTCAAACAAACACACACAGTCTCTGTAAATATCTCCGTCCTCAGTCCAAAAGCAAAACTTTATTGAAAAAGAATAGTTGTAATAATTTCCAAAATTCACAAAAAATGAAAAAGAAAATTATATTCTGCTTCAATGCAAATTTGTTGGCCTTTAGCCACAATCCGTTTCAGACCCTGACTCAAGATTTTGTTCAGAGAATTCAGAAAAGGTCGTGATATCACATCAGACTCTTTGAAACACGGTTTGGCATCGATCATAATTTTAGCGAGAAAGTGCCATCTTTCTTTTTATTTTGTCTTGTTAAGATCGCAGTCTGAAACCTGCCAATGAGCAAAACCAGTCTGTCAGTGAAATGCAAACATCATCTGGACTCTGATCTGCTGCCCCCCCCCTCTGATCTGCCTCCCTCCACAAAAGACACGACATCACCACACCACTCACTTCTTGGCATTTCTGCGATGAGACGGTTTCCGGTCAATATTCATCATGCGGTTGCGTCTGGTTGTTTTCAGTCGAGCAACGGTCGCTTCTTCCGCTCATTACCTTTTAAAATCACACACTGACTAGCTGGGTTGTAGCCATGGAAACGCTTGAGCAGGCCGGGGTCTCTGTCAGATCTGTCTGAGTACTCGGATACTCCTCCAGTTACTGCTGCTTGTACTGACGTTTGTCTTCCCTCATCAGCAGTGGTCATAAAGAAATAGGGATTTATGTATTGATAAATATTTTTCATTAATATAAATGTTATATAGTTGATTAATGTCAAAAATAATGATAAATGCCTTACCTGAGCCCAAAATGAACAGTCAAAACCCCAACGTTGAGAGAAGTAACACATTTAGAGACTGGAATGATTTTACTTTCTTGCCGAGACGTAGATGAGAAGATTGATACCACTCATGCCTGTACGATAAATATCGATAGGCTAAAGTCCGGAGAAGGTTAGCTTAGCTTAGCATAAATACTTGAAACGGGGGTAAAGAGCGAGCAACCTTTACAACGCTTCCGTCAAGACGCCGTCGGTCGGGACAGCGTTACCGGCTGTAACCTCCGTATGAGTGCAGAGCGTGAGCACAAACTGCTGGAAACGAAGCAGAGAAAAGCTGTGATTACTGCACACACAGAGGGAGAGTCACTTCCTGCTCTGCTGATGGAGACTCCAATGTATCTTTACATGGAACAAATTAGTTTGCTGCTATGTCAATGCTCTGAATATCGTATAGAGTGTGTGTGTGTGTGTGTGTGTGTGTGTGTGTGTGTGTGTGTGTGTGTGTGTGTGTGTGTGTGTGTGTGTGTGTGTGTGTGTGTGTGTGTGTGTGTGTGTGTGTGTGTGTGTGTGTGTGTGTGTTGATGGTGCAGAAGCAGAATAATGGCAGCTTTTTAGCCAATCCTTTTATCAGCGCTCTGCCTTTGGAGTGGAAGAAGTGGATTAAGTGTCAAGAGGGGAGGCATCTTCAAAGAGGCTTTAAAGTGATGAGAGAGGAGATGCAAGGAGGACAGGTGGGAGGAGAGACGGAGGTCACTTAATGGTGCTTTGATGGAGACGAGGTGCACATATGCATGTAGTATAGATACTGAAGAGAGAAAGCGTCCAAATGAGTGGCTGGAGGAGTCTCTGAAACCAAAAACACTACCTGTGGGTCACTTATGTAAGGGAGGTCAGTGGATAGTGACTGTGCTAGGTTGGCGTTATATGTGTCTTTTCATCCGTTTGGCCAACAGAGAAGTTCAAATGATGAACACTGCAGAAGTAAGGAAAAGATTGGGAACTGAAGTGAAAGATTTGGCAGCTCCCCTCTCCCGTTCTCATTAGTTTCTTTGTTGATTCAGTCGACAACAACAAAAGGTGATAATGAACACGTCTCGGTTCCTCGCGGCCCTGCCAGATACGGAGCAGGTCTGTCGGTTCGGAGCATCATAATTGGACCAATTTCAGTGCTCAGTCTTTGCCAGTAATCACAGAGTGAGTGTGGACTGCGACAGTTCTGGCTCAGAGTTTTCTCTACAGGAGTGTATATGAGGCACCGGGTCGTCTGTGTATGGATCAGAGGATTTAGTTCGCTCCTCCTGTACCTCGATTGACATGAAACAAATACAAATTATAATCATCCCTTAAGTAAAAGTATCAATACAACAATGTAAAAGGTGTTATTAGTAGTATGTAGGTATTAAAACTAATACAAGTATTTGTTTTGCAGATAAATGGCCCCTCTGACCAAAACGATATATCAAACTATTAGATTGTTAGAGCTTCGGTTGGTAATCTTGAGAAACGAGCAAGAGTACAGTCCACTGCATTTTAACAATCATCCAACCAAAATAAACCCAGTCCAGTGTTGTCAACGCTCCCAAATGAAAGTAGCGAGCAGCTAAAAGAAATCCAGCAAGAAAGTCGGCGACTCTGACGGCCCGTCGGAGCCTTTGGTTAACTGATGCATCAATGTGTAAAACGAGCTAGTTACTACTTTATGTACTGTTAATTAGTTTAGTGGTCATAAGATGCATCTGAAGGCATAATGAAGCGGTACACAAATTTGTATTCATATTTGGTACTTTTCTCCATTCTTTACTTTGAACCTCAAAACCGTTTAAACGACAGAATAAATGTGCAGTAAAATGAACAATATCTGCATTTGGAAAGTAGAGAAGAGTTGCATCAAAGTACAATTAATAGGAAATACTCAGATAAAGTACCTCAAATACATGGGTAAATGTACTTTGCTACTTTCCACCACTGATAGTATTACTATTTGATTTGACCGCTCACAGTGGTGCCTACTGATTCATATGCTGGTGAAGGGGGACGTCTGGTTTCTCAGTATTTCTGAATTAGGTTTGGAATGTTGTTGTATTTCCCAGCTGGTGGACAGTTCAGTGACGGGTCACAGAGAGGAAGCAGCTTTCCACCTGTATCGAGATAATAACGCATGAATCTCCCTTCTGATCGCTAACGGATGAAAAGCTTTATTTTAGAACTATTTATCAGTGAACAACCTGTGACTCCTTCTCCAAAACGCCATTCAAGCACAAGGCTTCAAGGTTTTTTTCCGATCAGATTTTGCGATGGGATTGTTGTCTCCATTTATGATTCTGTACTTGGCAGGCAAAGTCATTATGTGAAGCATCTGTGGACTGTTGAGAGAGAGGTTAAAGAGGGACACAAGGCCTGCTTTTCATACATTTTCCAACAAGGCTCTGAACAGAAAATGGCCCGCCTCATTCTGGGTACATATCCGCTGTCACCCCCCCGCCAGCAGTATTTAGAAGACAACTTTCTCTGTGACGACTTCACAGCACGGTATAGGTGTTATCACTCACTACTAATAAAAGGATTCGGTTATGGATCACAGCATGGACGCAGGCCGGCGGAGGTGCTGAGTCAGAGGCAACAGAAGAAATTGGCTTCTTAACGATGTGGGCGACGGTGAGAACAGATCCGTTCCTCGTTAAGAAGGAGCGGAAAAGCGGTTGTCATGATTGCCTGAACTAATTCAGTGTTTTAATACACTCATAACTATAAGTTATTACACTGTAGCTATAACATTCACGTCTAGAAAGTACTTGGACACAAAGAACAGTTTCTTCCCATCTGCAGTTGCCCGGGACCCCCACTGACTCGGACACTTCCATCCCCAGGACAGTTACACACCGTTACACAACTCTTCTCTTTAGATGTACACTTGACACTCACGTACTTGTTTTAACGGACTCTTAAAGCCTGATTTACCCTATCAATGTTTGATTTGATTGAGATCTGTGAGCAGGGTTTTGAGGCACGACTCTCACCAGCAGATGAACGGGACTAAAACCTCTCGGATCCACCGTTGGCCGAGCTCTCGGTTGTTATCTGGAAAGAACGATTGAAGTGAATGAATGCAAACGGCACAACTAAATCTGAAAAAAAATGTAGGTTGACAGCATATTTCTGCACAACACTGCAGGTTAAAATGTCAAATTGTGGCAGGAGCTTTGGCTTAATATCTTCACTGTGAGCTCGGCTCACTGCGGGATGATAATTCATTCGTTTTAATAGTCTCCCATCTGCAGTTTTCGCTGAATATTCAGAAGTAATTCCCCTCAACTCCTGCACTGTATCAGATGTTTTATGTGTGACTCTAACCACTGGCACAGGGCCGTCATTAACTTGAGCACCATTACGTTTCTCTCTCTCCCAGATCCAATTTACTTCTGGCAGCAGACAGCGGAGGACGTCACGGCGTGCGTGCGCATGCCCGAGGGTGTCACCAAAGAGGAGGTGCAGTTCAAGCTGACGGCAGACCGCATCAGGCTCGGGGTTCAGGGCTTCCCTTCGATACTGGAGGGCCACCTGCACTCGCCTGTAGACCCAGAGGCCAGCGCCTGGATCATCAAGGATGACAAAAGGTGTGCAGAGCTGCTGTTTGATTTCTGTGTTTTCAGGAGCACAAAGAGCCGTGACACCGGAAACCCCACGGTACGTCATTACAGCAGTGTTTCGTGGAGGCAACGCCATATGTCAGGACATTTGGGCACAAACGTTCACTCTAGCTGCGTTCCAAATCGCATACTGCAGGTGCTCTTACTGCATTTTCTCTAAGGGCCAGCAGGGAGCGATTCTTTCGGTTGCAAAAATAAGTCTGGTTGTATAGAAGTCTATGAGAAAATGACTCTACTTCTCACTTGATTTATGATGTTCATTTTGTAAATTATGGTCCATTTAGAGTTAAATAGATCATAAAGCAGAGTATGCTTCAGGGCGGGGCTACACGGTGATTGACAGGTCGCTGCCCCTACCAAAGCCGCATACGGCGTCTCTACGTCACTCCTTCACATGCCAAATATGGTCACTTCTGTTCATCGGTTGCAATAAAAGACAACTTGCCGACGCCGTAATCCACGATGGCAACGGCCAAATCGCCGAACTCAAGGCTTCAAAACAGCAGTCCACCAACCAATGGGTGACGTCACGATGACTACGTGCCCTTAACTCCATACAGTCTATGATTAGGACATACTAAACCATTTTCTCGGCACACTAAATAGTATGGTAGCTTTGCTTTTGTAAAGCACTATTGGATTCAAGGATGAAGTGATTAGAATACGTGTTTTTGGCCATAACTCAAGCATCCATACGCTTAAAACTAACAGGATAAAATGATGAAGTGGTGACGTAACGATTTTGGACGTAAACTGCAACATAACTTTTTTTCTTGAGGCTGTAACTCTAGTTTAAAGTATTGCTTCTGAATCAGGGGAACAAGGAGCCACAAACCACCAACTCCAAGGAACAGTTTCCATCCCGGTCTTGTTCATTCTCCTGTGTGTTCACCACCTCATATCAAAACCATAACTCTCACATACTGAATGTTATCTGCAGCCCGTGAATCTCAGACCATTCGTATGAATGAGTAGAATACTGACTGTGCAGTAATCGTGCACTATTACAGAGACATGTTATGAGCTTGGAATACCTTGAAAAATATCGATATTCACTTCCATTTTCCGGAGCACAGAGAAGAATTTACATACATTTATTCAAAATGTCTGATTTTTATAAAAAGATAAATGTAACATGACGACGTCGACCTTCCTCTTCTCGTCTATTGAACACCCGATTCAGGCGGACGCGTTGTCCTGGTTGCAGAACAGTGGAGCAGCTCATTTATTACTTTCAAATGACATCCACTGTGATTCAGTGTTACAGAGCAAAATAAAAAGGACAAGGTACTTTTCATAAGCGTCGGATCTATTCATCCAGTAGTCAGTATGCGGTGAGTCATATCCTCCACTTTGAGACCTTTCATCTGAAAAAGAAGATACGGTTTCTTCAATATGAGTCCTTCAAAGCTCCATTCAGTGTAAAAACTTGTTACATAGCCTGTTTGTTAGATGTGTGTGTGTGTGTGTGTGCGTGCAGACTGGATGTCCTTCTACAATGTAAATACCTAAAACACTCTTATTGTTTGTATTGTGCATGTTTTTCCATACTGATGGGTTATTCTCTTTGTAGACAGACAGCTGTTCCCCCTCCTGCTTTCTTTTGTATGGAGCTGAATGAAGAAGTTGGCGTGTGTGTCTCTTCCATATCTTTGCCCAAATACAGACCCGGTTTCAAAACGTACAGCAGCACATCAGATTATAAATGATATTTGCATTTGAGGGTCTGTGTTGGCATTCTTAGATAGACCCTCAAAACTGAGGGGATCTTTAACCAGGAGCTTGTAACTCGTAACCTTCGTTTGCGCTATTTATAGCTTGATTGCCTGCAAATGCTGAAAGCTGAACCAAACTCAGTTTAATACCAGATTCATTGTCTGATGAAAACTAGTTCCAAGGCTCACCGTCGCGTTCCTGGACCAGTTTGAGTCCAACATGAAGCACAAGGAGGAGCGTCTCTTTCAAAGTTAGAGTGAAGCAGCAGGATGAACGCGTGTTTAGCTACAGTAGACTGCCAGTGCTTTCACATGGCGTGTTTGGGGACTTCTGTGCCCAGCAGAGATAAACTTCGTTTTTACAGCACTTTTCAAAACAAAAGTTGCTTTATAGGAAGATGAAAAGGGAAAGAGGGAGATGGAACACAGAATATAAGACATGAAAAAAACAAACATGCATAAGTTACACAGCTATTTCAAAATCATTATCAAGCTCGATGATACAGTGAACTTGAATAGATTGAATTAATTATTACTTATTACTGTGATGCAGTTACAACGGTACATTCAGCTCTATTCAGCGGACCATAATGCATTGGAGACATTATACGTGACACATTCAGTTCATTATGCTCTCCTTGCACTATTACTGAATGTACTCAGAACATGTGACGAACAAAGGGAGTTGTGAGATGAAATATTTGCACATATGCACATATGCAAACGTGTCGTGTGAAAACAAGACGGAAAAGAAAATGAATTCTAATTCATTCATTATATGACTCGAACCCGTAAAGACGGATCTTCATTACCATCAATTAGTGGAACAATTAGAGTTAATGAACTGGCTCACGTGTCCTTGTGTAAAGACATAATAACATTACAGACTCCACAGCTGCAACCGATGAGCAGCGTTTCATCTCAAATGTTTGTGTCGACAGCAAATAATGTAACTGAGAGCTAATTGTCAAAATTAGCCACGTAGAGACAATGATTGATTGCTGCATTTATTTGATTTGTATGCCTTGGAAACAAAAAAATGTAAAGGACATCTGTGACAATTAATGTGATTTAAAAAAAATATATATTCAATCTTTAGCAAAAATATTTTCATAATGGAGAAATCTGACTATTATTTTCTCAATCAACTCGTTGTTTGGTCCAATCACAACATCCTTGAGCTCAATGTGACTCATTAAATGTCTGAACTGTCCAAAACCCAACATGTTTTGATTGAAAAGCAGCAAGTTTTCACATTTTAGAACCTAGAACTATCACAATAACTTCTACAAAGAACCTGTTGTTTTGGACTCTGTTCCTCGGTTTAGTCTTCTGCTACTTTAAACACTTGTCACTGAGGATCGGCCACAGACCTGTCAGCCTGAACAACTCCTCAAGTTCTCCTCTGACCCTTTTCTCATCAGAGCTGCGTTTTAGCCCACTAGACGGCTCCTGATTGGTCGTTTACTGGTTGATTGCATCGTTCTCATTCCACGTACGCCGTTTGCTCTGTGGTTCATAACAATCATCCTCTCATTTCTGAAAGTGTTGAAGTTACAAAAGCTTTTGGCAAATCAGTAAGTGAGCTTTCCGGCGCTTTACGTCTGGCAAACTTCAGCGTTACCATTTACATATATATGACTCATTGATCGGCAGCACTTTGAATGAGAAGGGACATGTTTTCATTTGTATTGGTGCTCATGTGGATGTGTCCTCAGCCTGGAGGTGACCCTGCAGAAGCGCAGCGAGGGGCCGGTGTGGTCGGAGCTGGTGACGGGCGACAAGAGAGGGGAGTACGTGGTGAGCGACGAGCAAGCTGCCCTCATCCACGAGAGGCTGACGTTCCTCACCGCTGAAGACCTGGTAACACATGCTGCATGTTATGGACGTTCTCTTTTATCTGTGCCGTCATTAAAGTGAATACTGCGCTAAAGTTGCCTCACATGCAAAAATACCCCAAAGTTTACAGTTAATCCACTGGGGAGCAGGGATTGGCTTTCCCATTTTAGGAAGATGGCTGCTCATCCCATGCAGTTTGGGGGCGAAAACCAAGCCGATTTTTGCATGCAGTATAAACGTGTTATTTCCCCCTATTTTAAAAAGCGCTCGCCGTCCAATCGCCTAAAAAAGGCGATTCTCTCAGAAATGTCAAACGTTTTTAAAACCAAATCACAGCATGACTTGTTCCATGGTGTTCCTCAAGGTCTCGGTGTCTTATTGTGATATTTTGGAGAGTTTTTTTTGAGCATTTCTATCAATTCTCCAGTGGTAAAAAATGGTTTCTTGGATGCTTGGAAAATAACTAATTGATTGACGGACTAATCGTAGAGGCTCCAATCAAAACACATCTTAATACACAACATGTTAAGTGAAGATTCAAGAAGTGTGTAAAACCTCCGTCTTATCACAAACCAAGGCTGCGATGATGTTGGCCGATCATATCAGTGTTATGTTGATGTGTCGCGACTTTAGTCTCAATGTCGGTACAAAAACGTGTTGTTGAAGGACGAAGCACTAATCTCTACTCGTAATGTTTTTTTGTCTTCTGCTACTTCAAACACTTCTGCCACTAAATTGCATTTAGCATCAAATCTGTGTAACAAATCGTATCATCCCGAAAATAGATGCAACGACTCATGAGACATAATAGAGATGGGATGGCCGACGTATATACTTACCTTACACACTTTCATAGTTTAACTTTTATATAAATATTACTCTTTCGTGAAGCACGGCGTCGGCTTGGTTTTGTTTTTCTCGTGACCTCGCAGACGGTTCTTATTTAAGTCCATTCTTCTAGCCTTTGGCATCTCATCTCTCTCGTCCTTTCCTTTCTTTCAGCTCCTCTGAGCCCTCCACTGTCTGACGTCTTGTAAACATCGTCACACCCGGGTCACCTGAGTCGCCCTCAGTCTCACGTACGACTGCGAATTTTAGCCACATCCTGTCTCGCCCTCCCCCTTCATTAGTATCATCTGGGTCCACTCGAGGCCCTCAGTGCAAATCAAGCCTTTTTACATGTTAATAAATGCAAAACAAGTGTAACCATGGCCTCTTGTCTTGTTTTCCTGTTCTTTTATTATCTAGAATGGCAACCCAGACGTGGACAAGCCCCCTTGTAACTCTCAGGAGCTGGAGGACTGTGATGGGTTCCCAGAAGACGGCTCCAGTCTCACACACTTTGACGGAGAATCACTCAAGCCCACTCGGGTGGTGAGTATCGTCTCTCTCCTTCACTAGCAAACACTTCGATGCTCCAATCCTTTCGAGCCTTCATATTGAAAATCTTCACTCATTTCTGTCGGCTTCCTTCCGACCTTCATTCCTCTCACGTAGACGGTCGGCTGATGCTCACCGCCTTCATAAGAGCACGTTGTTATTCAGCCCTGCCCCCGGTGAGCACGCCAGCTCGGCCGTGCCTTTTAACAAGCCACTTGACCAGAGAGCTCTGCAAAGAAGAATCGGGCACACCCGCTTCATTTCCACCCCACCCGCCTCGTGACTCGAATAGCAAGAAGCTGGACCGTTGTAGCCGACATCTATTTTTTTTTATAAATGCTCATGATGAGAATGTATTTGTCAGGGTACAACATGCCACTTGGCAGGTAGGTTAGAGAGGCTGTTCTGTAATCGAAAAGTCACGTGTTCCCATCAATAGACAAAACTCGGAGGAGCAGCTTGTCGCTAAAATGAGAATCGCTAAAGTGAGCCTGGGCCACAGCTGTCCCCTTTAAGGTTCAAGGTTGTGTGTTATTGTCTCTGTACAACAGGGTTGCGCAACGGAACTTGGCTAATGGAGTTTTACCTTCTGAAGGCTCCTCAAGAAATACAGACTTATGTGTGTGACGACCATGTCAGTTTGTTTGTGAAGCTGATTCCCAGGAACTTAGAACTGTTCCCTTGCTGCACCGCAACTCCATTGATGTAGACGGGGGGGGGGGGGGGGGGGGTCTTCGCCTCCTTTTTTTTTTCTAAAATCAACAATCAGTTTCTTGGCTTTACTGACGTTGAGCAGTAGGTTGTTCTCTGAGCACCACTCTGCAGGATTGTTGATTTCCTAAATGAAGTCTCGTCGTCGTTTGTCATCCGGCCGATGACGCAAAGTGTTCTCTACAAAAGTCACCACTTTAATCTGCCGGTGGCTAGTAAGACACAAAAATATGATAACAGCATTATACATTGGCCCATCGGCTGCCCTGAGTGCTAAATACCTGCATTGGTCATTGAGAAACCCACTAAACACAAAAACCCACTAAACACAAAGTACAGCTGAGGCTGTTGGGGAATGTTGAAGGTATTTCAGACAAGATAAGATAAGACTTTATTCATCCCAAAGGGGGAATTCACTAATTCACTAATTCACATTTAAGATGCTGACCTGCCACATGATCATGGCTCTAGAGAATTCAGGGATCACCAGGGAAGAGATGCTTTTATAATTTATCCTCAGAACCCGTCCCTTATTTGTTGAGATATTTCAGTCTCGACCAAAGTGGTGGTGGACTAACAGACTTCGTCATCGTTAGATTCACGCTGCTAGCGCGGTTAAAAAAGCACATCCTGTCTGAAGAAACACAGAGGATGTTGTGTGGTTTGAGTTAAGAATGGGTTTGTGTGTGTGTGTTTGTGAAATGGACATATTCTCAAGGTAGCAGATAGAGGACTTGTCTTTTCCAATATGAAACTAGTTGAATAAGACACTTACCTTTATCAGCAGTAGCCTTCAGTCGGAGCTGTGCTATGAAGGAGCTTTGCGGGCATTCAATCTGGAATGCTGCGCAGTGAAACCTTGTATTATTTGTCAGTTCTTTACTTGTCTGAAGCATAGGGAGGCTTTTGCTCAACAAATTGTCCTTCTCTTCCATTATTTGTCCCAGGGTGACAGACAAGCGTCACATGTTGCGGTCTTTCTTGAACACAAGGTGATCTATTTCTGTTGAGGGAAAACAGGCTCACGGTTGACGAGGAAAAGATGGATTTATTAATAGTTCCTTCGACTTTAAAATCTAGTGTTTCACTCATATTCCTACTGAGAAAGTGACGTCAAATAAGTACAATATATAAACCCCATTTGCTGCAATATTAGACGCACAAAGCAACTGATCCAGAAGCCAAGTGACGGAGGATAAAGAGTGACACAGTCTGCGTAGGGTTGAGGTCTGACGGGACCGATGGAGCGAACATCAGCACAGCACAGCCAATCATTATATTAAGTAGCACTTCTACGCTACACTATGAGGCCGGCACGTTATGAGGGAAATTTGCGATGTGCAATAACATTGTTCCATTTTTCGATGACGATATGACTTGTGATAAAATAAACGTATATTGAAGTGTCCATATTAGCTGTATATATATTTCCTATATTCTTTATGAATGAAGAAACACAGACATCAGTCGTTCATCGTGTCCTCCCTCTGCTGTAGAGGATACAACAATCTCAAATAAAGGACCACGATGACCCATAAACACAAATCTGCTCATATCTAGACCTATAAACAAATGCATAGATAAATACACTTTAGCCTTTGCAAACATATATAATAAAATATCTAGCTCTGTTGAGACTGTCTATTGATGTCCTCCGCACCCGGGACAGCGTACACACACACACACACACACACACACACACACACACACACACACACACACACACACACACACACTCTCTCTCTCTCTACACACAATAGAGCTATTTGTCAGAGAATAACTAACAATGATTAATAATTAATGTCGATGCATAATGAATAATGTGGAATTACTTTGACTTTTTTCATATACTATTCAAGGTTTTTGGCATAAAGCATATATTAAAAAAAATAGCTCTGCATTTGAATCCTGATTTGGATGCCGATAACCATGGCAACAGTCCAAGCCTTTGTAATGGCATCATCGTTTTTTTCAAACGATACCCAGCCCTCGTGTGAACGCATATGTTCTAGTCACTTTACATTTACAGATACGTTTAGATTTATGAGTCTCTTGACATACAAGACGCATGTTCCCTGCAACTGTGTGATGTACGATTAAAGGCACAGGTGCAGATCCATAGATGCACATCACATGTATGTGTGCATTGGGTTTCATGAGTTACGCAACTTGACATTTGTTTGTGAATACTTATGCTTACTGCGTTAACGCCATAGAAACCCTGGAATGAGCAAAAGCAAATGTTTTTGTTCTTTTCTTTTGGCGAAGCAGATATGTAGCAGTTTTAAAAAGCTCTATGTGGATATCAGTGTATGTCCATCACTGATGCCCCTCTTTCAGTTCCTCTTGTTTCAGTTGCATAAAATGATTTACGGTTAACAATTCCCCCAATGGTGAAAAACTCTCACAGCAGTCAGAAATAAACCCTTTCAGTCTGTAATGAAAGGCTAATGTGTATTGAATATAAGGTGCAGTGTTTCTGCCCGGGCTGGGATGAAGGGGGGGGGGGGGGGGGGGGGGGGGCTGAATGTTTCTCCCTCCATCTACTCTTCAAATACTGCTGCCCTTAAATACGCTGGATTGTAATGACATCTGTACCATCAGCCTTTTTGAAGGACAGTTGTTTTTCCACGTGGGCGTGTGTGTGTGTGTGTGTGTGTGTGTGTGTGTGTGTGTGTGTGTGTGTGTGTGTGTGTGTGTGTGTGTGTGTGTGTGTGTGTGTGTGTGTGTGTGTGTGTGTGTGTGTGTGTGTGTGTGTGTGTGTGTGTGTGTGTGTGTGTGTGTGTGTGTGTGTGTGTGTGTGTGTTCGCCTGTGGTTATCCCTATCTCACCCAGGGAGCCTCACCTTCTCTATTCAACTCTTCCCTCCCTCATTGTATCAGCCTTAATGCTTCAGTCGCTCGCCTGCCCACCAGCACATACGCTGACCTTTTTATTTTATTTCTATTTTTCATATAAAGCCTTTCAGCTTGAAATGGTGGCACCTTTGTGGATGAGCCTCTCTTTGCTTCTGATTCCGGTGGAAGAGACTGAGAATGTTTTCTTTCTGTGCGTTCCCTAGAAGGCGCCTGAATCATATCCGCTCTGCGTATCTGTCATACCTTTCACAGTGGAGGCTATCTGCACATCTGGCTTTGATGCTTTCTTTCAAAAACAAGATTAAGGAAACTTTGAAAATGTACAGTTTCCTACGATCACTGATAACACCATAGAAACTCAAATAATAGAGATAGTGTATGTTGAAAAGCAGGAAATGCAGGTATTACTTGAAATGATGTGTGTTAGGGCCCCTGGGTCACAAATGTGCATTTTCTTTAACTATTTACAGCCACTCTAACGGCGTCAATCGAGGGACTTGAATGTCGGTCCATCACTTTGGTCCGGACTGACTTATCAATAACTATTGAATGGGTTGCCAGTGTTTCCCGTGTGAAGATTAACAACATAACGGGACGCTTGTCTCTTTTATGGCGTCAGCGCTGTCGACCAGGACAGGTGTGACTCCACAAGCCAATCAGCAGAGCCAGGCGGCATCTCTGAACACTTCTCAGCTTTTTCTCTATATCAGAGGTCCTCAACCTTTTTTGCGTCACGGACCGGTTTCATGTAAGACAATATTTTCACGGACCGGCATTCAATGTGTGGCGGATAAACACGACGAAATAAAGTGATATGATCGGCATGAAAACAAAAATTAAACGCATACAAAATACAACTCACAATCACGCTGAATCAGTGGAGCCCTGAGCTTGTTTCTCTGCAACGAGACGCTCCCATCTGAGGGTAATGGGAGACAATGACACCCGAAGTGTGTTCCTCATGTCCAGTCTACTTTGTTTTGTTTTGATTGTTGTCACTGCAGAACATCCCGCTTCACAAAGACAGGATGTTGTGTTGGAAATGGAAGCAGGGATTTCAGTGCTTTTGTGGCGATCTCAGGATATTCAGCCTTGATTTTAATCCTAAACAGCAGCAGAGTTGTTGTCTCAAACATACTTTTAAGGCCACCGTCATTTACAACCTCCAGCAGCTGATCTTCCTCTGTCGCCACAGATTCTGCAGAGCGGGTTTGGTGCGTCAGAATTACTCCTGATGTTTAATTAGACTCCTGATATTGTCTGTTAAATGAAGCTTTCTTTTTCTTGTAGGGTGTAGGCTCTTCTTCTGTCTCCTTAGTGACCTTTACCTCTTTACAAAGAAACTCTCCAAAAGTGTTTTACTCATGTTCGCTAGCTTGTGGGCTTAACTTTTGAGGTAACGTATCACGTGACCGAGACGAGCGTCTTGACATGTCAAGAGCCACAGGCGGATGAAATTGGGAGAGAATCCAGTCGTTTTTCAAAATAAAACATCATTCAGACTCTGATAATCAATAAAACGGAAATAATATAATATTTATTCTTTCTGTGCGGCCCGGTACCGGTCCGTGGCCCGGTGGTTGGGGACCACTGATCTAAAGTACAGAATGATGCTTTGAAATAATCTGCTTTCTTCCCTTTTGATTGAAGAGAGAGAGACATGAATGAAATGTGATATCCAAGAGACATCAAGGGACGAGGGAAAGTCATTTATTTAGTATTAATGATGACCTGAATGATATTTGTTCAGTGTCTCTGGCAGTAGGGAGGCTAAATAAACAATGATTGGTCCTCTGGCTGTGAAGGCGAGTGAACAGCAGCCTTACAGGAACATGACGGAAGCAATGGTGATGACAGATAGTTGGCATTTCAGCTGTTATTACAGACATCTGGCCTCTGTTTACAGATGCATTTGCTTTTAGTGCCAACCCCTCACTTCCTGCACTCCAAATATGAAGCCTATAAACCCTCTGACAAAAAGAAAAGAACATTCACCATAAGCTTCCTTCAGACCGAGGACAGGTAATTCATTCTGAGCAACTCATGCAACCCATTCAACAATAAAATGTATCTTGACAAAAGAATTCTCAGCAGAAGATTTTAACCAGATCTCGTGGCCATAGAATTTAGTGTGACAAATAGGGTTGTTCCTAACGTCTAATTTCCCTTTTTAAAAAGTTTAAAAAGAAGCTAAAAGTAAGAAAACGATCAGAAAACGGTCAAAAATGTAGCACAATTTAATCTACAAGATTAAACATTGTCCCAAAAAAAATTTCAACAACCAACTCGTATTTTAAATGCAGCTGAAATCGCCTCCGTTAGCACAGTTAGCGATGCTCCTCACTAACCCGATGTGTGGTGTGATATTTGATGGCGTCCCGCTGCAGAGCTCCAGGCTCTGCTTCCTCTGCCACTGAGGCCTGTGTCCGTCACGTTTCGGTGTCGCTTATACAATTGGTATCCTAGCGTGCAAATTCGAGTCGTTGAGCTAGCTGCCGTCAGCCCGCTTCACTAGGTCACTAGCTTTATTACGTAACATACGTGCTAGCTGGCTAGCTAGTTTGAGTCGGTATGCTGCAGCTGATGAGTTCAGATCAGGAGAGACGGCTCTCCACAGCAACAGCAGAGACAGCATTTGTCAATATGTAATTTAAATTTGGACATAATACAATAATAATCAGTTTAACCGACTAGTATTTCTGGTGCAGACTAGCGACGGTAGCAACCTTTTAATCGATTAGTCGACTAATCGCTCCCATCGGACATTTTTTCATTTTTACACATCAAGCCCAAAATACACACATGCACACACAGGATTTCTAGACATGCATTGTTGTGTAGAGACGTTAGAGTGATGGGGAGCCTTGCCCAAGGGCACCTGGGCAGTACCCTGGAGGCGGTCCACACGTACCGGTCCGTACTGTCCACCCAAACAACTAGCTTCTGCCATCCCCAAAATCCTGATTCAAAATATTTCCAATTTAAGACAATGTACTATATTAATTGCAAATCAAGTAACTATACAGAAAGATATTACAATAGACTCGAGCAAACTGTGTGCTTGAAGGAGCTAAAATGGCAAATGTGTTCACCCCATTCTGTTTCTGCCATGTCCATGCATTAAACACATTTAACAGTCTTTCAGTACGCAGGGTAAACTGTGGCCGGGTCATCAAATCCGACCAATCCAGCGCCTTCTTTTGTTCAATAGCATATCTCGGTTTCGCAGGTAACAGAGGAATTAGCATGAATTTAGAGTCTTGAATCGGAGAGTTTAATCCGCTGCTGGCAGTGAAATCCTCCTCATTCAACAACGGCTTTGTAAAAGAAAGAACGGCAGAGCAGAAGAGAAGTCTCTTTTATGTTCATCTTGTTTGGATTAAGGTTTTATCCAGGTTTTGATTCTCCTGATTCTCTTTGTGTTTAAGGCAGAGGCTGTTGGGAAAAGGTTCGCTCTAAAAGA
This sequence comes from Leptoclinus maculatus, assembly GCA_032191485.1. Lineage (NCBI taxonomy): Eukaryota > Metazoa > Chordata > Actinopteri > Perciformes > Stichaeidae > Leptoclinus > Leptoclinus maculatus. Next base: position 36,421,648 of record JAVDOI010000002.1, on the reverse strand, counting down.
ATGAGGTAAAAGGCTTCATGATTGGATTTATTTATTTTTCAGAATGTGACCGTTAGCAAGCAACAGTAGATCAGAGGAAATAGTTTCCATTTCCCAGGACCCAGACCAGGCAGAGCATTATATCAGTCATACAATAACAATGCTCAGTCACTGGCTTTAAATGTCTTTTGAGTCGGAGAAGGAAAACTAAATCAGTGTTTGAGCGTCTAGTTTTTTTTTTATCTGACTAATGTGGCAGAGAGTTAGGTCTGCTGCCAAAAGTTCTGAAATATCTTTATCAAACAATAGCTGGAGGACATATCCACACCCACTCTACTCTCGCATCAATATCGATGGGTAAGAGCGGAACATGTTATGTTTCAGTGTTAGATATTGGCTGAGATGTAACTAGATTTTTCTGAGGGTATGAGAGCTCAACCACACGATTGTGTCTTTTCATTACATCGGAGACTGTGTGTGTCGAGTAGAAGTGCAACGGATCACAACACTCACGGCTCTTATCACAGATCAGAGTCACGGATTGGATCGGCGCAAAAGAAAGAAAGAAAAGGGAGAAAACATAACTTTGAGAGATCCCTGATCATCATTGATGATCCATACATCATCTCTAATATATATTTATGTTGTGAAAACATCTCCTTCAAACATCTGGATGTATTCAAGTTTCTCACCAAAACTACATTTTACGAGATCACATGTGAACACATCATGATAACGTTATAATTTACCTTCGCCCAGTACTCATTTTCACTGAACGGAGCCTGAACGCATCATAATGTGACTGAACGGAGCCGTGGTCCCCCGTCCTGTCAGAGATCGGCAACTAGAAAAGAATAAATGACGTCCTGGTCACATATTTTACTGGATATTGGCAGATAATGATTAAACTATATTTCACACTGTGATGGTGGACGTTAAATTGTGTAGTTAACCCGGTGATCTGTACGGACCAGGGATCTACCGTGCTCTGACTCTGACTTATTTCTGGATAAAATAACACAATATTTAGTTCTAAAATGTCATTGAGCTTTTATGCGTTTGTGTGAAATTAGATTTTTCTTGTGGAAGAACTGAGAACGTGGTGAGTTTAGTTTTTGTGTACATGTGGCTTTCAGACATTTCTTTTCAGCGCTTGGACTCCGTGGGGAGGATGTGCCACCCACAAGTCTGAAAATGGTTCATCAATTTGTATTCATTTTTAATATTTGGAATGTCAACCTGAAAATATAAAACCAATGTGTTTGAGCATCAGGATAAACTAAATCAATGCACTATAACCCTCATTATAAAAAATGAGTTTTTAGAGTGGAGGAGTGAAGGCTTGTCACTCACCATCAACCAGCAATACATGTGCTGGTTGATGGTGAGTTTTCAATGCCTGTCAAGTGTGTATTGAGTGGAGGACGGCGCCGGCTGACAGCCTCTGAGACACGCTTGGCAGTCGTATTCACAGGATGTGGGTTGACTCCGAGTGAGGGATCGGTGAGAGCCGTCAAGATGTCGAGGAGCGATTATGTCACAGCGGCGGTCAGCTTCTCTCCAAAACAATTGGAGTCGAACAGGAATAGCTTGGAGCCACACCTGTGCAATTACGTCAAGCACATCCATCAGAGCGGAGTGAATGTTGGGCAAATACGTGGACTTTTATGGCTGCTATCACACACTACTCAGTGCTCTCTTTCACACATAATGACCCACTCTCCATTTAATCATACTGGTTACCATGTGGGATGAAACATGCAGAGAAACTAACTAGTTATGTGGTATCACTCACAGGGAGATCGAAATGTATTTACAAATAATCAAAGGTAAAGGAAGTAAGGAAGTAAAGATTAAAAGAAAGAAGGAAAGGAAGGAAGAAGACAAAGTCGTTAAGAGAAAAGGAAAGGAAGGAAGGATACAAACAAAGACAGTAGGAAGGAAAAAATAAATGAAGGAAGAAGAAAAGGTAGTAAACAAAAAAGGGAAAGAAGGAAACAAAGACAGAAGGAAGAAAGTAAAGAAAGAAAGGTAGTAAATAAAGAATTAAAGGAAGGAAGGAAACCAAAAAAATACAGAAGGAAGGAAGGAAAAAAGAAGACAGAAAGGAAAGAAGATGGAAAGAAGTAAGTAAGGAAATCTAGAAGGTGGGAAAGGATGGAAGGAAGGAAAATAAAAATGGATGGCAAACCAATTTGTGTGCGGTCAAATGGAAATGGAAATGGTCACTAATTTGTAAACTGTGTCCGTGTCTCCAGGTGAATCTGGGCAGCCATCAGTACCTGTTCACCGTGGACGTGAACCCCTCTGAAATGCCGTGTTTCTGCCTCAGACACGACGTGGACGCTCTCGTGTGGCAGCCTCGTCCCGACCAACCCGGTGACATGTGGGAGCACGTCGCCACGTTCAACGCCCTGGGTAAGAGCTTCCACTAAGACCACCTGTTGTGATGCCTCCACTTAGGCATGTTTACATTGTATCTGCAGCAACAACCCCCAAGTGTAGAGTATACCTTTTAGACCTAACGTGTGCGATGTTCAGGAGGTGCATTGAGAAGATGAAGCCCAAAAAAAAGTGAGGACGTCACAACAGCTGTCTCGCTGCAGTGGATCTCGATGTAATGAAGCTGTGAGCCATGTTATGTTTTGTCACCTTTGTTAAGGTCCCTCTCAGTGTATCAATACTGACATTAGAAGTACTTTTCACCACAGCACAACATACGTAAGACACTCAATGCATTTCTTACCTCACAAAATGGCAAAGTATTGATTTTAAACCTACAGTGTTTACATTTACAGCTACATTTTTAACACAATACCACGTCACAAATTAACACAATGACACCATTAGTGCAAAATTGTGTATTCAAATTTAAAACGTTTAAAATGTTGGCAAAGATATTCCATCACTCTGGCTTTAGGTGTGCTGTCCTTGGTGAAGTTGGATCAAACATTTGGCAGAATAGAAAATGTTGTGCATACCGTACAAATGACAGTAAGACACTGACTAGTAGTATTTAGTAGTATTTGAATGAAGGCTTGTGGAGATATGTTAATTTGTTTAGCATCTTTTAGAAATATAGAGTGATGGACTTCTGAATGGACCGTAGGTTCCAGTGAAGTAAACTTTTGTTTCAGTTCAGCGGATGTGCTGAAAGGATTTCACGTCTGTAGGACATTCGGGTACTTTATTTACATGTATAGAAATGGAGTTCTCTTGCAATAAGTCCCGCCCACTTTAATCAATCATTACCACATTCAATGCATCGACTGAGTCACTTGTAAACTTGATTGTTACAGCGCCACCTTGAGTTCAATGAGTGGAATTTGCAACCCACCTACCACTTTTATCAAACAGAAATATGAAAGAAGAAGAAAACGGGAACAAAAACAACAAGGAGTCAAATCAAGCCAGTAAAGGGCATCCAGGGTTTATCATCTCTGAACTATAAAGATATTAAAAAGCTCTTGTATTTTTCGATCCCTGCTATTATCAGTGAGATGCCACAAAGGACAATCTTCTTCTGTAATCAGAAGGAAGTCGTAAAGCTGTAAAGCCTCTTGCCTGATTTGATTGGGCGACTGGGCCAAGTGTGACATCGGCGAGCGGTGCGACTCGGTGCTGAAAAGATGAGAATACGTTTAATTCCACGCATGTCTAATGTTACATTACTGTGGGAGGGACCGGCTCAGTGGAGGCCTCTTTTCATTTCCATTTCTGATGAACCATCATAACTGGAGTTGAATTATTCATTCTCACAGCTGTTAGCTTTGTTTACATCCGCCGTCATGCTGCTGAGGTGCAGCAGTGGGTGAACCACAGAACGGCCTAAACGACGGCAGTAAAACTGCAGTAAGATACAACGGTGACTTCACTGACCTCAGAGAAATATATGGAAACTGGATGACTTCTGCATACAAACTGCTGAAAGAGGTCTGGGTTATAAACCCTCACTGGTTTATATTGTGCCTCTTAGCCAAGACACTGACGGATGTGTTTAGACCGTTGTTTTAATTTAACTCCACATCTCAGATTAAATACTCGGGCCTTCAGCCCGTCAGCACGTTTCTAGAGAAGGTCTCTTTCAATCTCCGTCTTCATTTCATTTATCCACTCGTCTATCTCTCCTCAACCACAGCACCTAGAACAGGTTTTATTTCAATGTTTCCTGCTTTGACAGGTGCGACATCCTCATTTGTGATACTTTCTGAAATGATCTCAGTGAGTCCAAAGCTCAGAGAGACCTGAGAGGAAAAACACGCGCTTTTTAACATCAAAATCAGGCTTCTTAAGGTGCAATATATGTTTTCACATGAGTGAAATTGAATCAGCATTTAGTGGATCACTCAAGTTTGGATATTGTTATATAGAAGATATATGGTCTGCACTGTTGAACCTAATGTTGGGTCTGTGTATATAAAGCTCAGGTGGTGTGAGTTATGTAGTGTAATAATGAGTTTGGTATTGGTTGAATAGTCAAAGCTCCATCAGGCAACAGTATTTTATAAAACTAGTCATCCAAACAACCTGGTACCAGATGGAAAAGTCTCAGCACACAGGAAGTAGCTAATCGGATTTTAAGAGCGAAAGATAATTAGTTTTTTTTTTTTAGATATAAAATAATCTACCAGTTCCTCACGTTTGAGGAACTGGAACCAGCAAATGAATCAATTATCAACACTGTTGTTGATTCAGTTTCTCTCCATCAACTAATTGAATCATCAGCTAATTGTTTTTGCTGTATTGATATGTTATCAATGGAGCCCTTTTCAGTACTAACACTCACTCACATCCTGTCTTTCTCCACTTTGCTCTGAGAAACGGTGACGTTTCTCAGGACCGGTGTGGCGAGCAAGTCTCATTTGATTGGATGACTTATTTGTAAACATCCCTGAGTTCAGGGTTGGTCATATTTCTGGTATTCAACAAGAGATAAAAAATGAGCAATTAACACATGGACACAGGATTAAAACTGGGAAAATGTATTTTTCATTTCACTGGGTCTTTAAGACCTTTTTTATTTTGTATTAAGCTTTTTAATACTTCAAATCTTCTCCTCCCTGTGCTCCAAAGACAGGAGAAATGATTCTGTCCGCACGGTATCCCTTCTGTTTTAAGTACTTTAAACACACAATCATCTCTAAACCACACAGACGGGGCTGTGGGGCCCTAAAGGCGACAGAAGTTGGTTTGTTACTGGGAGCCTCATCCAGTTCCATTCCAACTTCAGCCAGAGACTGGCAGGATAAATCTAGGTGGCAGCGTCCAAGAGATTATCACCACCCTTAACCCCGGCGGCTGTAGTGGAACTACATTATTCCTCTATTGTTACTTTACCGGTGTGAGCATGTCTCTGATGTCACCGTCCTGTCTTCCACAGGCTACGTCCAGGCGTCCAAACGGGATAAAAAGTTTGCGACCTGCGCCCCGAACTTCTCCTACGCCACGCTGGGCGAGTGCCTCCGCCGGGCCTTCATCTACCGACAGCCGGCGCCGGTGGAGACCGTCCTCTTCAACCGGAAGCAGGGCCGTCAGGTGGGACAGGTCGCCAAGCAACAGGTGGCCAGCCTGGACTCGGATAAGCCGATCCTGGGCTTCAGAGCGACCAACGAGAGGCTGTACGCCCTGACCTCCGGCCACCTCTTTGTTCTAAAGGTCAATAATAATTAGATTTTGGGACTCTTGTTAGTTTTAAATGTTCATCTCCCCCCCCCCCCCCTCAGAGAACTGAAGATCTGTCATCTGCTACAACTTTTGTTATTTTTTTTAATTCGTCATGTGTACATTAGAGCCGTCTGTACTAAAGGTTTGTTTCACCTCCTACAAGTCATCTGTGTTCCACAATGTGTGTGATCAAAAAAGTACAGAATCATAGTAATAAACTAGAGCTGAATGTTTCCAGGGTAAGAAAATGATTCTTATGAGTAAATAATCGTATCATTTCATTGAGTGCTTAAATTCAGCGAGTGCCAAATGAATCGCATGTGAAACATATGTGGTGCCCCGTTAACGCTCACTGCATTATTACTGCGTTATTACTGCATTATTACTGCGTTATTACTGCATTATTACTGCCATGAATTCCAACTCATAAATCCATACCGTACCTTACTCTTGATGAGCGACTGGTTTACTGAGGGCCGGCTGACGGTTGGTCGTAGTATTTAGTCAGATGGTCAGTGTGGGTGGGGGGGGGGAATCCCTCTCCTTGGCTCGTTTTACCACCGTCACTGTGGAAGTATGAAAGAAGCGAGACATTCATTTCCACAAATTTCCATAAAACATGTTGCACACATCACGTCCGCATTCTCTAGTTCCATTTTAAGAAAAACCCAAAGAACACCACTCATCCAATCAATCGACTAGATGGGAAGAGATTCAAGAGAGACACGAATGGACTTGGAAAGTTGTGGAAAAAAAAGATGGTCCACTTCTGCTCTTAGAAAAATATTGTCTTTGATTGCAACCCAGGAAAAAGGCGAGAGAGACACAAAACAGGGAACGAGCGTCTTCGCGGGATTACATTTCGGAAAAGGCAAGTGGCTTAAACACGCCAGAGCGAGAAACAGATCCATAGCCGGAGGCAACAACAACCTGTTTACTGTCTGGTAGAAACCTGCTCATCTTCAGAAATTATAGGAGAACTGCTCCGACCAATTTATTGATCAAGCTTGAAATTGCCAGTGTTGCATGAACTGGAGGACCCGTGAATCAATTGTCTTCATCGGGACGGGCAATTTTCTGAAGACGATCCGCCATTTGTGTCCTCGGCCCCCCAGGGTTTCTGTAATCGCCCTTTTCTTCGTTCTCTCCCATTGTATTGCTCAAGAAAATCCTTTTTACTCTCTGTTTTTATTTAATTATTGCTGCGCAATTAAATTAGACTCCACCGCTTGCTTTGACTGGCTGCACCAGCATCCCTTGATTACTCGGATGCGGCCTGTCAGAGCCGCTCACGTCTCCGAGGACGGCCTCTGTCTTTACTCGGACACGCGGAGCAAGAGTATCGAGCCACCTGACCACAGGGAACGGAGTAATGGAAGACGCTCGCCGCCTGCGTTCCCCCAAACCTCCGTATTACTGGTATCAGGTCAACACCACATGCCTTTTTGAAAGAGGGCTCTTTGAAGACTTAATTAAAAGACTGACAGCCAATCCCTCAGAGTGAGTCTCATTGGCTGCAGGAGACCTGATCCGGCTCTAAATTAAAATCATCTTTCCTGGGACGACGTCGACGTGCAGCTGGCTCCTGTTTCACCGCCCGCGTTTGAATTTTCAATAACGCCGTGTAATACAGAATAAGATACTGTAACTAAGGCATGAAGCATAATCCCATAAGGAAGATAGGAGGCACAATGCAGCTGGCAAAGGTAACCCGAGTCACGTGACATTCCATGAAATATAAATGCAATAAGTTGATTACATTTAATTTATTTAGTTTCATAAATTTATTAGAATTAGATGTCTCCCACTTGTTGCTTATTTTAAAGCACGTTGCAGAAACTATCTCGTCGAGCAGTTTGCCGAGCAGATTGTGTGTATTTTCTGCAGTACAGACGGTTTGTTGTCTGAGCAGAGAATAGGACGCAGAAGGCTTAACAATAGCAACCATGGTATAGATACACGGGCACCAAGGGCCCCGTTGCCATGGCTCCCATGGTGGTCTAGTGCCTGGGCGGCCTGGGTTTGGTTCCTGTTAAGGAAACGCTGAGGTGACACGTGATGCTGATTTTTGGACGGGGTGTTAATGGCTCCATTCAGATTTATGTCATTCTTCCCCGTTGCCATGGCTGCAACTCGTATTTTTGTACATTCTTCACAACAATACAGCGATCAGTGCGTCGTACAGTTCAGGCTTGTTGGTAGAGATTGTATTTCTCTCTTCATTGTGTGTATGTTCACATGCATTTAAAACCATGCAATGAAACCTTGAATTGCAGCCGTGTTTGAAAGGTGCAGCGACACAAAGTTATCCTGCGTTGACCTCTGAAGCCCCCTGTAGACGCGTCGGCGCCCGGCAGGTCGAAAGTGGCGGTGAAGGCCGGATCCGGGTCTGGAGTCCGAGCTGTTTCTGGTGAACCTGTGTAGTTTCACCTGATTTTGCGAGTAATCCGACCCTGTGACACGGATGATGAGCATTAAGAATAACTATATAGAAACATCTTCTCACTGATGGTCTCGTTTACTTATGAAGGTCAAACAGTGGAAACTTCCCCACTGTGGGGCTAATAAAGGATGATCTGACTGTTATCAGTAGCGATTTTACGGCAGATGCCCCCCCCCCCCCCCTCTCCATCCTCCAGTAGCAGAGCGAGTGCAGGGGCAGAGTATGTTAGTCCAGTGTGCCTGACTCCCTGGTCCTTCATCTGACTGAGGTTTGTGCTGATAAATCCACGGCGCTGTCAGTGGTGCTGAAGTAGCAGACTTTTCTTTTCTGTGCAGTCCAGCCCTGCGTCTCAGTGGGGAAAAAAAACTAAAAACAATTTGTTTGTGATTAACGCGCACCTCCTCATGATGAACCTGCTTTTCTCTGCAGGTGTAATTGGCACCTTTTTTAAATGATTAAGCGATTAAAGCAAACAAACCCACACAGTTCTCCGGTCGGAGGATCGCGGAGACAAATCGTTATTGAGTTGATTGCACATTCTTCGGTAATGAATAGAGATCCTCCCCGATGGGAGCGGTAGATGGAGGGAGAGTAATTGGGTGTTACGGATGTCATACCTGCATACCGTCTCTCCACAGGCGGTGAATGTTACGACACCGTGGAACGTGACAAACTCTCGAAACAAGGCAGAGAAGACGGGCTTTCAAACTGCCTTGTTGTCACTGACAGATTCATGTTGCCAATGTTTGAATTCACTAAAATTATATATTGTTTAAGAGTAACGACAGAAGATTTATGGTTTACTGTCAACTTACACGAGGTGTGTATTGGAGCAATGTAGTTTTTAAGAGTTTATTTTTCCCAGGATTTTGAGTTTATTTGCTTTCTTGTTGAGAATTAGATGAGAGGATTGATGCCACTCGCGGTCTGTGGGGTTAATATTAGCTTAGCGTCGAGTAGTCAGTGGTACAAAGACTATATACACTTCGTTCTTCTGTTTGTGTCAAACAAACGACATAAAACATGTGTAAGAAAGAGGTTTATAGGTGCTGGTAGGTGGATTCAGTTGTTCTGGACTTTTCCCCCCCCACCTATATTCCAGTCTTTATGCTAAGCTAAGCTAACCAGCTGCTGGCGGTAACTTCACATTCGTTGTATATGTGATATATTTGATCTTCTTATCTAACTCTCAGCTAGCAGACAAATACGCATGTTCACCAAAATGTCAAACCACTTTAGGCTGTAAGCTGGAGGAGTGAAAACAACAGGTTCTGAAGAATTGTATTATCCATTTGTCAGTTTGTCTTCTAGCAGGCCCTGTCACATTACACATTGTCTTTTGATCCATTGTTAATATGAAAACATTGATTATATCAGCTTTAGAGGATAAGGCTGGTTTTTAGGTAAAAGTATTTACCTAAAAACGCTGTGAACTGTAGTTTTTAGTCCCCAGGTTTGCAATGGAATATCTTCGTCTGTGGATGGATCCACGTTTGGGGCTGTGGTGAGTGTTTTTGGCAACAGGAGGGTGAAAGTATGATGGACTCAAAACAAAGTCCAGTGCCCACATTCATGGTAGTGAAGGATGTCACACAGTGTGTTACATAACAGGGCAACAGCACACATCATTCTTGGTAATGGGATGAATTCATTGTTGTTTTTGGTCTTTTTCGCAAAACCAACACAGAATATTTCCAGTGTTAACCTTGAAATATATACGCAGCATCATGAATCCTCAGTCGACGTCTTTGCTGTCGCTGTGTGAAATGAAACAAACCTGTAGTTAAGGAGGGAAGAGTGACTCCTCTTCAAACAGCCACTCACCTTTTCTTCCACCTGTAATTATTCATAGAAGCTGAGGCTGCTCTCCCCCCCCCCGTCTTTGTTGCTGTCTCTGTCCAGGGTGACATTACACTCCCGTTATCACAGAACATCTCTTTTTTTTGTGCTGAAACACTTTTATTTCAGAGTTAATGAGCCAGAAAGTTTCTTAACTCTACCTCTCTGCTCATCCCTCCCTCATTTTCTTTTTTTTTAATCCACCTTGCCCTCTTGTACTCTATTTCTCTTTCAACTTCACTCTCCCTCCATCAGTTTCCACCTTTGCACCGCTTCTCTTTTGACACTTGGTTTAGATAAGTTCAGACTTCATATCACAGCGAGGGTGCACAGTTATTTAACTGCCAGAGGGGCAGCGATGTGATTCATCTAATTCAAGGGCTGCGTCCGGCAGACCGTCTGCTAATTGTAGCCTGTCACGAATGAACATAATTTAAAGTGGTAAATCTGCAGGTTTTTTGTTTTTATGATTTTGATTAATTACTGTGGTGTTTCTGCTCTGCAATTGCCAGCCAGAAATCACCTGTCAATCACAATCAAACAGTGTCGGTGGCACAGCTGTGTCTTTTATAATGTTATTGTGTGTGTGTGTGTGTGTGTGTGTGTGTGTGTGTGGATGAATTTTGAGTTTCTTTAAGTAGTGCTCTTAAGCTAAATAAATAGTAGTAGTGCTGCTCATGAATGTTAAGGTAAGTTAAAGTAAAGGAAGCCCCAACAGGTTCCTCAATGAACTAACTAAAGGTTTGTGTCTCCGGCTGTCTTTTATCCATTCTCACCTCTGAATCTGGAGCCGACAGCAGACCACACATCTCGGGGGCTGGCAGCAAAACATTATTTATACTCCAGAGAAATAGCATGAAGCCTTTTGAAATTCCACTCGTGCAGTTGAGACCTGGCGACGGCTGTAAATTAGCAGTTAACTGAAACTGCTCCCAGGCTGAGTTTATGTTAGAGGGCGCTCGGTAGAATTAGCATTTATTGGTGAGTAGTGCAGTGTTTATTCTCTTAAGGTTAATGTGGGAAGGGTCTCCATTTGAATGTAAATGAGTGTTCGTGGTACGTCTAATTTAAAGTGATGGATGCGGTTTGACACATTTACATGCGAAGCGTTAGTAAATTGCAATTCGGTCAAAGGAGCTGTCCGTCAACTAAAACACTACATGAATATGATTTGATGCCTCTGTTGAAAAAATAAATCTAACAATAATAAAAGCACTACACTTTAGTGTTCACAGCCATGAGTGTATATATAGAATAACCATGACATGTATTATTCTTTAAAGCACGAATCTTTTTCTTTTTTTTTTGCCAATTGAGCGGCACCGCAACAATCTGTCAACTGACTTATTACCTTAGTGTCAGATTGTAGTTGTGTTTCTGGACAGCTTAAGAATTTAAGTCCAATATTCACTCTGTTTTGGTCTCCACCCACTCCTGAGGGAGATATCGGCCTTTTTAGCTGCTAAATGCTTCACTATACCTTTGGAAAAAGACCCAATTTGATCCGCCTTGCTTTCAAACTTGAGGCAAACTGCACAATACATAGTTGGAGTTTCACCCACATCCTCTCAAGCCTCCCAGCTAAACTCTTGTTTCCATGTTAATGAACTTTGTCTTTACCCACTGCAATTTCCTCGCTGGTGCCCGATCGGTACTGAGCATGTGATCAGAAGCAGGCGAGATGGCTCGCTCCTTAGCTACTTTCATCATCAGCTCCAGAAAACACAATATGTTTACATATTATTTTACCATTTGCCCGATCGGGCAAGTGAGTTGCTAGATTTATTAACCCAATGTGGAATTTTACTTGCCCCGGGCAATCGGGATATACTTATTATTGTGGAATTATGTGATTATGTGATTTCTTTATTTTATTTATTCAAGCAGACGTCGAGCTCACGCCGTAGTTGTGCTATTGAGTTCATCGTGATTTAATACTGCTAATGTCAACCTTTCAGCTGCATTTTCCATTGTCCAACTGTTCCCGCCTCCTCTACAGGTATCAAAACAGGAAGGAAGAGGTAAAGTACCCGCCCCTTGTGTGATTTGATTGGCTGCCTGGGGCCAAGTGTGACATTGACGAGCAGTGAAGACTCAGTTCCTTGGGCTAAAAAGTTGAGAATACTGAAGCAGCATCGGGTTGAATTAAATTTTTTTAATTGAAAGAACATGTCATCATTTTTTTTGTATTACTTTAATATGCATTGTGATTTTTAGGGTTTATATAAATTATATAAAAAAAGGACACCTCAGTGTCTTTGAGTCAGTTTTACCCTCCAGTTCGACAACAGACGTATGGCTCTTGATGGCTGTTAGGACTCTTTTTGATCCACTGAATGTCCAAGAAAGTCATTTGATTCCAGGAACTTTTTTAATCGTCTCCCTCCTGTTCTTTGACTAAAGCGCATCCTGCCAAGTGTGGGTGGTTAGTGAGGAGAAGGAACAATTGATTGCAATATTTTTTCTCCAACATCTTGGACGCTCATGTCATCAGTTTCATTTCTAATAGAAAAGAGAGATCCACGCCCCCAAATGTGCATTTCTGTACACAAAAGAAAAAGAAAAAAAATCATCTACAACAATTCCAGGAACAACTTTATTATGGAACATGAAGATAAAATGCACAAATTAGCAATTTCTAGACGACAATCAAACATACTCACAGGATTACATTATTCTACAAAAGCAAGTCCAAGGTAGCAGCTTCCAAACTGTTCATCACTAAATCCTATTGATGATGTTTTAATTAACCCAATAACAAAGTGGCAGGAGTGGCATTAAAAATATACAGATAGCTTCTCTTGGCAAACAGAGGAGTTGCCATAAATAACAATCACTTTAAATACACAGGGAACACACACGAGTGCATGAATCTACTGATACTCGAGGCATTTACAGTATTGGTACAATCATTAAGCAGAAACTGCCGCATTTTCCACGTACAGCGGCGATTGAACCCTCCCGTTTCAGAGCGAGAGCTTCATCTTCCGCTGCTCGCAGATTCACAAACAGCCGCTGATGTGTCCACGCAACTCCAGCATGTCTAAACATCACACGTCCATCCAGCCACGTTCACCACAGTTCACACATGATACAAAACGTTCACTTCACTTTGCATCAACTTCAACACTGATGCTGAGATGGAACTCTTGGTGCTGCAGCTGAAATATATCCACATGTCCTTTATGTAACACTATATACAGTCTTTTACATTGTAAAGCATTGAGGTTTACAACCACCTCTGCTGCTCAAACACAATTCTGTTTTTCTAAGTTATGAGAGAATCAAAGACTAATCATTCAAGGGTGAAAGAGGTATATTGTATTAAGGGATTATTAAGTTTATTTTATGTGTCACCAGTTTATAAACATCTATAACTATTAGAAAACTGAGAGTCATCAATAATTGGTCTCGGCTTTGTGACGTAATAAATTAAGCACTAAAGGTGTGTCGGTACACTGTGACATCACCGGTGGGTGTGGTCACTGTTAACTTTGTCTTCAGTACAATATGAATTCATATTAATAAGTCGTAAATAGAAGGATTTGATTGTATATTCTCTGCAGACGCTTTCCTGTTAGGACTTGGAGGGTCATTATCTGTTTGGGAGGATTGTTGTGATTGGGCAGTTAGTAGTGACTCGTAGTTTGTCTCGTTCATCAAAGAGTTCTAATATTTGTACATCGGCTTACAACAACCCAGCTGTGTCCATATCATTCACACCTACAGTACCATTTTGGTTTTGATCAGATTCTGGCGTCGGCACAGGAAAGTGGCGTCCCTATTCTTAATGCCAAGTGGTTTTTCCTCCGCTGATATCAATTAAATAAAATGACAACGGAAGATTGCATGCACGCACCGTTTCCTGTAAATCCCTCGGTGCGTAGATAAACTCGGACCCTAACAGTGAATGATTACTGAACGCAGATCCATTGAATGGCAACTGCTGAAAACATGTCGGCTATAAATAGTGTTGAAAACGGGGTTTGATATTATGAACATTTTAAAAAGACAAATCAAGTTTTGCTGGAGTACACATCTACCAAAGGGACACCTACTACATTACTGATCTGTAAAGCCTTTTTTGGGGGGGGGGGGGGGCTGAAAGCAATTAGTGACAAATTATAAATCCAATATATATAAACGTCATTATGGCACTTTTTGAATTCATATGTACTTCCGCTTCCCCATCTCGACAAACCGTCAAGAGATCTTTGCAAAGACACAAACCCCCTGGCCTCCAGAACACACTCGGCACAGTCTGTCTTGGTGAGGACTCGTCCTTCGCAATGAAAAATAGAGCCTGTTATGTCTGTGAAGGTTCAGGCATGATTCACCCTTTAATAGGCTGTCAGCCCTGAAAACATTTAAAGCTGCTTTTTTTGTGTGAAAATAAACTTTTTTTTCTCAGCCTAAAATCCCAAAAGTCTGTATAATGCTGAGGAATACCACCCATCCTGAATTCCACTCTTGGAAAATGTTGAAGCAGAACATGAGGAATGAATTCCGCTCTCCCGAGCCGGACTCGTTGGCGTTATTCTTCTAGTTTCTAGTTTGATTGTGGCATCAACACCCTATATCTGAAGTGGGCATGGTGTTTCTGTTCACATGTTCACACTCACGCGTTTTATCACTTTGGCAGGTCCGACATGAGATAACAGCTGCGAATAACAAAGAGCTTATCCGTTGTCGTTTGTCCGGGATCATTCTCGGCCCTTGTGGATCGGAGCCTCTCATTACGCATCAGTGGCTGTGATCTATGTTTACATGTCCATCTAAAGCAGCCCGGCTTTGAAAAGGTCAGCAGGCACTCAGGAAACAATATTCCCACTTAGCAGAATCCATTAAGTGACATTTTCAAACTCCTTAATCCGTCGACTGGCCCTCCTGAAATCGTCCGTCTTGGCCTTGAACGAACCTCAAGCGTCATTGAAATCCACCTTCCTGTACGCACAGGGGTCCGGGAACATCATCTTCTGGTCCGACAGCAGCTCGTCCGTGACGGTGAGCTCCTCCAGCTCGGTGGCGAAGTGGTCGGCGCTCTCCACTATCGACGTGTCCTTGACCGCGCTGTACGTGAGGGCCACGCTGTAGGCGGCGGGCTTGTCCGAGCCTTTCCTCCCACAGCGGCAGATCTTGCGGAAGGCGGCGCGGAACTTCTGCGACATGGCGTTGTAGATGACCGGGTTGATGGCGCTGTTGAGGTAGATGCAGACGCGGCAGAAGAGCAGGAACCAGCTGTCCAGGTAGGCGCGGTCCAGGAAGGAGTTGACCACCACCAGAGTGCGGTACGGCATCCAGAGCGCGGCGAACAGGATCACCACCACGGCCAGCATCTTGGTCACCTGGAGTTAGGCAACAAGGATTCATATGAGAACAGATGCTGCAGTAAAACACCTGGAGGAGTCTATGGCGGACGAATCAATACTGTTGAGGCCTTAACACGGAGGAACAAGCTTTAAAAGGTTTTCCAACTTCTTTCTCTTTATGATTCATAAAGAGACAATTTCTTAAGTTGACAATGAGGAAGTTCTGGCTATTTGTAAAAGGTAAAAGGACTTGTACTTGTACACTTGTATAGCGCCTTTCTAGTCTTTCGACCACTCAAAGCGCTTTGACACTACATGTCCTTCACCCATCATTCACACCCATTCACACACCGATGGCACAGCCTTCAGGAGCACTTTAATCAACATGGACTGGAAGAGCCGGGGATCAAACCGGTCAGGGACGACACTCTACCTTCTGAGCCACAGTCGCCTGTAATCTCAGTTGTTAAAGGGCCAGTTCACCTAAACTACAAGTGTTATAATTATATATATATATATAATTTAACAAAGACCCCCTCTTAATCATATCAGCAATTAAGCATATGGTTATTTCTCTTTGTACTCTTAGATGCTTACTTCAGATCTGTTTGATAGCGATAAACTGAAACACATTTAAATTTGATTCATGACAATATCACTTTGTTTTGCCCTGATATTCATACGTTGCTTTAGCCTGGCTGGCTTTGAGGCTACGTTTGCTAGCACCTGAAGACACGTTCTCAATAGAACCAAACTCAAACCTTCGTCATATTTGTCTCAATTTAGCTAGTTTGGAGCTTGGCGCCACTTGGGCGATGGTGGACTGACTCCAATGTTTCTCCATGCTAGCCAGCTAGCTAGATGCTAGATGGTCAATGAGCCACGCTAAATAGCAGCAGGAACGGCCGGTGAGTGAAGTGACTGATTCATAATAAGTTGACGTGTCACAATCCATTTTTATTTATCCGCCGCTTTTATGTTTGAAAGGCATGACTGCTCTGCAGATGTGCTCAGTTTGTCAGTTTTGACAGATTTGGGTTTAATCTATACAATAAATTGTCTCGACACATGAACATCAACATACATAATACCCAGCAATCATCATTGCATATCTGTATCAAAAACACCAAACAAAATAAGAAATTATTCATTTAAATAAATTCCTTTCTTTACAGTTCATATAATAAGCATATGGTTTTGTTATAGATTGCTACTGACAATTTTACCCCCCCCCCCAAAAAAAAAGCAAACCATGATGGAGATGAGTTTGCCTTTTTGCAAAAAGCTCAAGCACCCTTTTTCAACACTGTGTTGGGAGGCTTGCTCTCTCCACTATTTATGTAGTTAGTTACAGTGGTGCAGGAAGTACAGTATTCAGGTGGTGTACTTACATTTGTAGCAATACCACACTGTAAAAAGAAATATGCTTAAAAAGTGCCCCTTTGAGACGTAGCCTACTTTTATACATACTTTATTATTTTATTATTTTAGTAAGGCAGTATTAGTGATACATCCATGTGTGAGCAGCATTTATTGCACTGAATGTACTTGGATACATTTCCACTCGCACCATTATCAGACTTTTTATTCCGTTTTTTTGAAGACGCGCCACCCACCTGTCTGCGCGAGGTCGCGGTGGAGCTGGAGTGGCGCGAGTTTTTGCAGCTGGTCCTCTTGCTGTTGGCGCCGTCGTTCGGTCCGTTCTTCTTGTTCTTCTTCTTCTTGTCTTTGGGGTCGGAGGGCAGCGGGTTGAGGAAGAGGATCCGGGCGATGAGGCCGTACAGGACCGCGGAGAGCATCAGCGGCAGCACGAAGAACACGCCGAAGTCGAAGAAGTAAACGGGCAGGTAGAACTTCCTGGGCACCCTGTAGCCGCACGCGACGATGGTGACGTTGTCGTACACCAGCTGCTCGATGTCCGACAGGTAGAACCACAACACGCAGTACAGAGAGGTGAACGCCCACACGAACAAGATGATCTTTTTGGCTCGGGACAGCGTGCACAGGAACTGCGCTTTAATCGGATGGCAGATGGCGATGTACCGCTCTATGGTGAACGCGGTGATGGAGCACGAGGACGCGTTGATCCCGAGGTACTGGAAGTAGGTGATGCAGAGGCACCCGTAGTGGCCGAACACCCACGACCCGAAGAGGCTGTCGGTGATCGCCGGCAAACCGGCCGCGGTCAGCACCATCACATCGGCCACCGCCAGACTCACCAGGTAGCAGTTGGTCGGAGTCCTCATGTGTTTGGTCGTGAGCACCACCAGCACCACCATCACGTTGCCGACTAACCCTAACGCGCAGATCACGAGGAGCAGTACGCTGCTGATCACTTTGAACTGGAGGCTGTAGTCCGTCCACAACCCTAAAGTGCCGTTGAGCCCCGGAGCTGCCGCTGTAAAGTTTTCCATCTCGACGCTCGAGCTCCAAAACTCCGCGGGGTTTGGTGCCTCCTGACGCGCCAGACCGGTTTTTACGCGCGGTGGAAAGCGAGAGACTAATAAACGCTGCGGGTCCGGGGAAAAGTGTTTATCGGTCCAAAAAGAAGAAGAAAACAAAAAAGAAAACTCACAACTGCACCCAGTCGCGTGCTGCACGTGAAAGCATCATAATGTGACAACGAGCCGCTCGGACTCTGATGTATTCTCCGCGTTCGTGCTGTGCGTAAAAAAAAAAAAAGATCGATGCGTCACCGAGTTCCTGTCAGAACCAACTGCGTCCGTCGCCCAGATGGCGGCTTGGTTTTGAAGCCTTGCTCTTGGCACGGGCTCTCATTACGCATGCGAGGGGATTAGCCCATCATGACATTTTTGGACACCAGAACCCCCCCCCCCCCCCCCCTCCTCCATCAAACAAAAGCTGCTCAAACGCCACAATACCAACATATGTATGTGTGTTCTGCTGGGATTAGTTCATTACTCACAGAAGGCTACAGACATCAGTGTCAGTGATGTTTTATGAAGATGATTTCAACCTGTAATTCTGTCTCTGGACCACATTGAGAGAGTTTAACCCTGAAAATCAGAACTCAGTTTGTAAGATTTGTGCAGATTCATTGCAGTCTTGACGACCAGCTCAGCTCAACAGGCTGCCACTTTAATAAAAAAAAAAAGGCAGCATTATGGAATGAACTGCAGTCTAAAAAGTGGTTATATGATCAATTTGCATCCCTTCAGGTGAAGGTACAGGCTGCAGGTTTCTCATTTTTATAGTGGGTGCTCTTATTTTGGAAGACGTTGAA
Organism: Leptoclinus maculatus; assembly: GCA_032191485.1. Taxonomy (NCBI): domain Eukaryota; kingdom Metazoa; phylum Chordata; class Actinopteri; order Perciformes; family Stichaeidae; genus Leptoclinus; species Leptoclinus maculatus. The sequence continues at coordinate 36,403,170 of JAVDOI010000002.1, read as the reverse complement.
GTGGCTTGTTCACACTAGCAGGATTGCATTCACAGAAAGAAGTTAAGAAGTGTCGTTACGTCCTGAGTAATGTTGTGAAATATGGATGTGGTAATTGTTCCTTGGAATATGTCCAAGTTACAGATGATGGATGGATCCTTGGCATCGATCTAGGAGGAAAATGCTGACCAGTCTTTAAGCAAAGTGTCTATACATCATCACTATAAATATGTTTTCCCCCTTTTCCATTTGCAATTAAGATCATAGAGATTTTGATCAGACACCCAAAACAATTCATCAAATGATCCCTTTAAATGTTCATATTTCTTTAAAATCTTACTTTCAATATGAAGACAATACTATATTCTGCAGTCAAATTCAAGCATGTGGAGCCTAAAAAAACAACGAGAAGCAGCTTATAAAATACTGACCATATATAAGTGTTAGAAGTACACAAATATAACAGACCTCAGTAGTACTACAGCTCTGACTACGATTTAAAAAAGAGGGTTTAGATTCAAGGAAGACTGTTTGTTTTACATTTTATTGTTTCACACTTCCAGTCCTCCATGCTGCAACACCTTCTGTCCTCGTTTTGACCGTCACATGTGACACACGTCTTCACGACACCTCACTTTGAAGCACCTTCGTGCACCTTCGTAAAACACATTTAGTTACCATTACAAAAGAAAGTCCTCCTCGCCCAAAATGTGAGCCGCGTGCTGACATGAAAGGGACTTTCAGCTGATTCAGTATAAAACAAATGTTATCTGTGAAGTTGAAAGAAATAAACCAGTGCTCGCCAGCATGAAAAGCACAAAAACAAAAGCACAGATCTGCAGTGACCTGCATTAGCCGCCGTGCTGTCCAACAGCATGGGGAGTGTGCAGCGGCCTGTTCTCTCTGCACACCACAGTGTGGAGGTGGAGAAGCTCTCCTCCACACCAACTGTGCACACGCTCCCCACAGAACAGAGCTCATCACACCAACACACTCTGTTCACGGCCACCGCGCTGCGAGCACTGAAGCTGCTATAGAGCCGTCCATCCTGAGCAACAACAGGAGGACCGGGGCGACAGGGAATTACATAATGATGACGCCCACCCCCTTTATTCCTCCCATGATTCCCATTATCGCTCAGCTGTGAAGGAAGAGTGCGTTTTAGCTCAGTCTCTTGAATGATTCTTTCTTAGTTCATCTGCTGTTTGGTCCCGTGAACTTAGCAGCAGTGTTTTGTTTTTCTAAATTGATTTAAATTAAGGTCTAAGAAGCTGTTTTTGTGCCAACTTGTGGACAGTAAATGCCCCAAATTATGTAAAAAACATGTCACTAACACATGTCACCATGAAACTTCCCAGGTTAATAACATACAGTAAGACCGTTACTGTTATAGTTTTCTAAAATGTTAAGGTTTAAATATGCAAATGAGGCACTGTCTTATCAAATATGTGCTAATTTGTATACATTTACAGAACACAAATCTGAACATTTGATAAAGCCAGTTCTTTTTGTCACTCCATCAATCAGAAAATACTGTCAACAGCCATAAAACAAAACAAATTCTCCATGCTTTTGGTTATAGAATGTTTAATAAATCAGGCTATGAATGATATATGAACAAACCCCTCTGTAAAAACCTTCAGAATGTAGAGAGGAATGAAACTGTTAAGTTTGGTGTATGTAAGAGCTGCTGAAGTGGAGATTTCTGGATCAGAGTCTGAGAGAAAACTCATTCAGAGAAAACAGCCTTTCAAGAGATGTTTTGTAAAACAGACACTACAGATGAATATGGTAAAAACATAACTAATAGATATCACCATGAATCTTCCCCAGTTGATTACTGACATTAAGACAATATTTTTTTGTATTACAAGTTTTCTGAAATATTATGGTTAAATATGCAAATGAGGCATTATCTAATGGTAACGTTTGGTGAATTTAGGAGAAATCTACAGACGCAAACACACAAAGTGGTACAACATGCTGAAATCAATGCCAATTTATCAGAGACAAGTCATTATTGTTTTTACAGTTCAATAGTGCCATCACATGCAGCTCCTGTTGCTCGAGTACACAATTCAAATCATAGCAGCAGTGGCAGGAAGCAGAAAAAGCTGTGGAAAAAGAGTGAAAGAGTTTTACTGCCACCCAAAGGACACACCTGAGCAGCACCCAAACAACCCAAAGAGCAACTCTGCCTTCTTTTGAGGGCAGTATCGAGGTGAGGAGATGACCACAGACATGCCTTCTAATGATCTCGTTGAGATGTAAATGTGACTACGTTATTCAGACAGCAGCTCCTCAGACGTGACTTTAGAGATGTAGTGTTTGCTCTTCATATCGCGTTAGAAAAGACATGAAGACAGATTAAGACTGCACTGTCCAAACTGAGATTTGAAAAATAAGGATTCATTGTTGATTATTAAAAAGATCATTTGATTTTTGTTTGTATTAAGGGGGGATTTATTCAGATATATTTGAACATACATTTATTGAAAAACATATATGTATAACATCGGTAACTCGAAATTTTGACAGTGTGGCTGCTACTGCCCGAAGACGTCGCAATATATATACACGCCGATATTGCCGGTAGTAACTAAGCATGTATTTTCAAGGTACACCACATGCTCTGTGTGTTTCACTGTGAGAGACATGTAGAGAATACAATGGTTGTATTGCCTTGTTTAATTACCATTGCAACAGGAAATTAATCAATGAATGACTGAAAGAATGCTTTTAAAAATGTATTATCAATGTATCATGCATAACTACACCCAACCCACTGACAAGTAACCACTTGAGCTTACAAGTAACCACAAATTCATACAAGGCAGGACCAGAGTGCAGTGTACACATTTTAATACAAAAAAAAACACAAAAAAAAACAACTTAACAAATGTTAAGATACAGTTACTCCAAGGGGCTTTTATTTTGAAAGGGTGGGACTGGGTGGGCGAGAGAGGGGGAGAGGAGACATAATGTTTGAGACACATATACAGAGGTTTTTAAATGACAGGCGTGTGTGTGAGAGAGAGAGAGAGAGAGAGAGAGACAGAGAAACAGACAGACAGACAGACAGACACAGACAGACAGGAGGTCTAACAATGCCTTTGACTGAATATCTCCAAGTCGTGTGTGTGTGTGTGTGTGTGTGTGTGTGTGTGTGTGTGTGTGTGTGTGTGTGTGTGTGTGTGTGTAGAGAGACAGAGAGAGAAAAATCACAGAATATTTTCATGCTCCGCTCCACTCTGACAGTTATGCTCTCACTCTAGCGCTGAACATTCCGTGCAATACACACTCATTATAAAATCTGAAACGTACCCAAAATTTTCCTGAAACTTAATCTGTGACTTCATGAAAACGGTGCTAGCTATCAAAATGCCCATTTGGCTCAATACAGTCCAGCATTTTTTCTACGTCTTAAACTTTAAATAATTTTTCTACGTTAAATTCTCTACGTCAATATGGGCTCAAAGTTAAGTCTTTTTTTAGCTCTCTTTACAGCCTTGTTGCACCACAGCCACACTGAATAATATTCAGTGTGGCTGGTGGAACATTGGTACGGCTGTGCCACATCCAATCAATTTCCACAAACATCCCAGTATGATTTAATGCAAAAAAATTAAGGTATCAAACACGCATTACTACTTTGCAGTTAAATATTTAACATTTATTCCAACACGAAAAAAAGCAGTAAATAACACTTTGATAAACACGTCAGGACATCTTATTTTTGTCACCCTCACAGGCAATTCAGTATAATATAATAATATATATACATCATATACTATTATATATATTCAGTATAATATAAAACACACACATATATACAGCTCATCAAGTGGATTGGTGACATCATCTGCCATCAGTATGTGAATGTGAATAGTCTGATGGCAGGTGTCTGCCATCAGTGTGTGAATGGGTGAATGATGACAAGTAGTGTGAAAATGCTTTGAGTGGTTGGAAAGACTAGAAAAATGGTCTGATTACCATGGTTTTTCTCCTGGTATGCAGGTTTCGCCCGTGGAGTGTCAAATCTGCGCCCGTGTAGTGTGACACTCCACGGTCACACTCCACATGTGACACTCCACGGGCGAAACCTGCGCCTGGGCGAAACCTGCACTATTTATATGAATGGTCTGATGGCAGGTGTCTGCCATCAGTGTGTGAATGTGAATAGTCTGATGGCAGGTGTCTGCCATCAGTGTGTGAATGTTACATTCATACACTCCACGGGCAAAACCTGCGCCCGTAGAGTGTCCACAGGCGACTGTGGCAAAGTGGAGAGCAGGGTCGTCCTTCAATCAGAGCATCGGTGGTTCGATCCCCGGTAGTCCCTCCGCTAGTCGCATGTCGATGTGTCCTTGAGCAAGACACTTGCCCAAAATTGCTCCCGTAGCTGAGCTTACGGTGTGTGAATGTGAATAGTCTGATAGCAGGTGTCTGCCATCAGTGTGTGAATGTGAAAAACTCCTGCCTCCTTTTAACAAAGAGCAGGAGTCTGAGTGCCAAGATATGGGTATCATGAGAAAGATAACACTCTGCCGAACGCGCTGATGTGGTTTTTAAAAATGTGAGCTCTAGAGCAATATACAAAACTGGTACCGTCTGCTTTCTTTGAGAAATTAGTGGTCAGATTTAACATGAAGTCTAATGGAGCAGTTGGTTGGAGTTCATGTCGCTCTGCGGCTCTTTGAGCCAAATGTGTAAGTCTGTGGGATCCATAGACATCTGTGTGCGACAGCACAACATTTCCAAGCTTTTTGGCCAAAAATGGTGTATAAAGAGTAAAAATGATGGGACCTGGAGCAATTTGTTTGGAAATATCACAGAATATTTTCCTGCTCCGCTCCACTCTGACAGTGATGTCATCACTCTAGCGCTGAACATTCCGTGCAATACACACCCATTATAAAATCTGAAACGGACCCAAAATTTTCCTGACACTTAAACGTTGACTTAATGAAAACAGTGCTAGCTATCAAAATGCCCATTTGTCTCAATACAGTGCATCGTTAATGTATGGCGAGTCAATATGGGCCCAAAGTTAAGTGTTTTTTTTGCTGTCTTCACGCCGAAACCCCATTCAAGTGAATGGAGAAATTTTGCTTTGTTTTTTTCGGGATTTTCGGGAAAACCGCTGGGCGAATCTCTCTAGAAAATAGATAGCACACGATTCCCGATCAGGCCGCGCGTTTTGATGTATTTTTTGCGCAGGTGTTGGCAACGCTGTGTGAGGAGAAGCGCGGCAAACTTTCTGGATAAACATTATTAAGCCCGATGGATTATATACAGTGTGCTTTGGCACAGGCAGTTTTACTGCCTTTGTGCTACAAAGCCACACTGAATTAGGACATGTAAATACATAGATAGCACACTTTGTACATTTATAATTTACCCCCCAAAATATTTTGGAACTGAGTACCATTTGTCATATAGTCTTATTTTTTGACACACAATACATACATACATAAACACACACACACACACACATATTCAGGCTACACCTTTTTGTTCTGTAGAAAATAGTTGGACCAAGTTTTATTGATATGTTTTGTAGAGATTTATCGTCCCTTTTCTTTTAGGCGTAATAATCCTGCCACCATGCTCCGACTCTGCACCCGCCTCCGTACAGCAGTAGCAGCCGTCGCTCCACAAAAAACATCATTCAAAATTAGGCACTCCTCTTCCTCGTCATTATCTCCTGAGGAATTGGCTAGCTTCCACTGCACATCAGCTTATAAATGACAACGTAAACGCCAACTCCAGCGTCTCTGTGTTTCCTTCTGTACATGTTCTTTTGTGCATTCGGGTCCGTTTACACAGGAATCTCATATTTGCCACATTTAAAAATAAAATAATGCGAACAGCCAAACAAAACATAAAACAATAAATCAGAATTGAGCACCAAGGGTCCATAATACTGGAGGACTTGATCGAAAAACAGGACCGCAGCATCAACCAACCTCCAAAGACTGAACCCTTGTTCTGTTTGGTCTCTCAAACTGCACCCTCCGACTCTGTCGTGCAGGGTTTTTTTCCCTGTGGCGTATAAATGAGATTCTGTCAGATTAACATTTAGAAAGACGGACAGAAACAGAGGAGAGCAAATGTGCAGATTAAGCTGTGCATGGTTTCAACCTGAAGCCAGCAGGGGGAACACGTGTCCCCACAGAGGCTGGTCACGATGCCCACAGACCATTTACCTTGACAATAACAGAAGCAGTCAGTGTTTCTGCTGCGCTGCACGCACATTCAACACAAGCGCTGCTTAGGTCTGATAGAAATTATTAAAGCAGAAAACCGCAGAGGAAAGATTATGATATCCTCTGCAGGTACTTCATGAATATGGATAGTCGGAGCCTGATGATATTGTGCACCATTTATGCCCACAACATTGATACCAGCGCGCTTGTATTTCTTCCCCCAAACCATAAAATGTGTCAGTCCCCTTTGAGTTATCCTGCTGTTACACACTGTGCACACAGCAACGGAACACGTGAGCTTGCTGTTCAGTAAATCAATACATAATTATTTGTTGGAGAAAAAAAAAAAGATTGCTTTTTCTGTTATGCATAATAACTCACCAAGCACAGTACTTCAAAACGTGAAATGACCTCTGACCGCTCTGATTCACTGAGTCGATGGCAGGTCATTTTAAAGGAAGTCAGTGCGAGTCGACTGAGACACACACACACGCACAAACACACACACACACACACACACACACACACACACACACACACACATCGTGACGCAAGGTCGGTCATAAACAAGCCGACCCTGACCTCCCTCTAGTGATGGTTAAGTACACTGTGGGGTCCGGTCCATAACCTGGGCTGTGGGGTCCGGTCCATAACCTGGGCTGTGGGGTCCGGTCCATAACCTGGGCTGACAGAAAGCATCACTCCTGAGATGGCTCCCCCCCCCCCCCCCCCCCGCCTATCTCCTCACAGGGTGTCCCCCTGCACACCGACACACACACCGGCGGCGGTCGCTGCACCAAACATCTGGGGGGGGGGGGCCTGACAACAGCAGACTGTTCAGGTGTCACAGTGTGGAGGGGATGTGGGTGTGAAAGGTGTGTCACATTCATAATTCATTGAATTCAAGCCAAGAGACGCTACAGGCAACAAACATTGTTTTTTGTGCACTGGTCAATTTTTCTTCCGTGACACGTCTTCTTTCAGACTTGAAGAAAACACATGTAGGTGTTTATTTCAATACTTTGTCTATTTGCTTCTGTAGATTTCTCCTAAATTCACCAAAAGTTAGCAATAGATAATGCCTAATTTGCATATTTAAACATTTCAGAAAACATTTAATATAAAAAACAATAATGGCCTCAATGTTGATATGTTGATATGTATGATATGTATGAGTTTAATTTGTTACCCTAATCACCGGGTGTGTCGTAAACATTTTTTTAATTTTACAACACAATATGCAATACTATTTTTGTCATTACTGTTTTATGGTTTTGCTCTCAGTGTTTGCTGTATTACATGATAAGAAAGTGTCTTGTGCAGGGATTCCTTTCAGATAGATTCAAGATTTAAATCTGCTCACGTAGCTTTGCATTTGTGACACCATTCTTTCCCAGGAGGAAAAAAACAACATTACAAAACAGACAGCAGAATATAATTATGTGTGCTCAATGAAAACACAACCAATATGTGTTTTACTCGTGGGACAACAGGAGAAGCTCAGATTTTATTTACATTTAAATTAAAAAAGGAAAGAGAAAGAAAAAAGAAAGAAAGAGAGAAAGAGGTGGGGCAGAGAGAATAGCTTTCTGCAGCATTCAGCCACGGCCAGGCTGAGGCGCCATCGTGCAGAAATGTGAGAACGATGACAAAATGTTGCTATTGTCACTGGAGTAAAATGTCTGTGGCGGACCTTAAGGGTTGAGTAAATATCGTATTCTTCTCTAACACTTACAAGGCAATTATTGTACTGAATTTAAAGGTTCTGACGTTTGGGATTGAACAGCTACTTGTAGTGAGATTGTCTCTTGACCTGGATGTTCTCCAGTTTACTCCCTGAAATGCTCAAGTGGTCCATAAAGTAAAGTTTGAAGAGCTGCCAAAAGACCAATCAGCTGACATACTTTTTCCTGTGGTTTGCTGTGTTGTTTTGGGAAGGTGAAGCACAGTGAGGGTGTTGTGTTGTGTTGGGCACTCTTCACACTTTGCAAGAGAGAAAAAAGAGGTTACATGAATAGGTTTACATTTTTTTTCACAAGATGACAATGTAAAGACAAGGCTAATGTGAATCTCAATACAAAGTGACTACAGAGAGACACACAACGACTACAAAGAGGCATGAAAAGACTACAAAGAGACACATAACAACCACATGAAGACACAAAAAGACTACAAAGAGACACATAATGACCACATAAAGACACAAAAAGACTAAAAAGAGACACATAATGACCACATAAAGACACAAAAAGACTAAAAAGAGACACATAATGACCACATAGAGACACTAAAAGACTACAAAGAGACACATAACAACCACATAAAGACACAAAAAGACTAAAAAGAGACACATAATGACCACATAAAGACACAAAAAGACTAAAAAGAGACACATAATGACCACATAGAGACACTAAAAGACTACAAAGAGACACATAACAACCACATAAAGACACAAAAAGACTAAAAAGAGACACATAATGACCACATAAAGACACAAAAAGACTAAAAAGAGACACATAATGACCACATAGAGACACTAAAAGACTACAAAGAGACACATAACAACCACATAAAGACACAAAAAGACTAAAAAGAGACACATAATGACCACATAGAGACACTAAAAGACTACAAAGAGACACATAATGACCACATAGAGACAAAAAAAGACCACACAGAGGCATGAAAAGACTACAAAAAGACACAAAAATACTAAAAAGAGATACAGAATGACCACAAAGAGACACACAAACACTACAAAGAGTCACATAACCACATAAAGACACAAAAAGACTAAAAGAGACACATAATGACCACATAGAGACACTGAAAGACCTCAAAGAGACACAAAAATACTAGAGACATAACGATCACAGAGACACAAAAAGACCACAAAGAGACACAAAAAGACTACATAGAGACACATAATGACCACAAAGACACATAACGCCAACAAAAAGAGGCTAAAGCATCACACAGTCTGTGTGCCTTGCTCCTACATGTGGGGCCTTTGTCAGTGTCCAGGGGCCCATTGTCTCACAACCCACCCATGATCTCAATACATATGCAATGACATGTAATACACTTATAAGATTAGTAACACAAAGAAATAATATAATCTACTCATTATAAATTAAATTCAACAAGTACGTGGAATTCAAATGCAGTTTTGCAGCTGAAGAGTTTAACCAAAACCGATTTGTGTGTCTCACACGGATGGGTGTCAGTCATCAATGCAACAACATACATGACTTCATCATTTGGCTGAGAGCTTGTATTACTATTACAATAGATCCTTCACCTTCGGTATGTGGAAAGTTTCCCATTTCATCCTTAAATCTGGTCTCATAACCTGACTACTTAAAGTTCTTCTCATTTACATAACAGCTTATTCACAAGTCACAGCCGACGTTAAACGAATAATAAGTGTCCTTTTAACCATTCCTGAAACAACCCGTTCTGTTTACATCATCGCTCATCGTAAGCTGTCAGCAACACTCTCATTTCATACCGTCCGATTTGTACAAAACTGCGAGTAAATAATAAAACTTCTCTGAAATATGATGCAGCAACTGTTGAGACAATCTGGTGCAAAAAACACACACAGACACACACAGTTGGCCCGGTTTCTCCTGTGCAAGCTGAAATAAAAACGTTCATCCCTCGACAGATTTTGAACGAACAACTGCAGCAGAAAGTTTGGTTATGAACCCAGAATTTAAATCGGGAAGGTGTCCAATAATTGATGGGTGGACTCATTTGTGTTTGAGCACGTATGGAGACATTTGTCCTCGATGGATTACCAGCGGGGGGGGGGGGGGGGGGGGCCTTCAGGGGCCTTCCCTTGTGCCTTTATAGTTCATCTGTCGGGGCAAATGTTTGCTCGATGTTGCATAATTTACCTGTTTGAACCTCGTCCAAAATACCCTTTAGGTTGCGCTGAGTGATGCCACAGAGAGCAACACGAGTCAGCTCAGCTTTGCGTTGCAGCTTGACTCAGCTCTAGTGACCACACACCTGTGTGTGTGTGTGTGTGTGTGTGTGTGTGTTTATGACCACTCCGTCCACTCAAAGACGTCCTCCCTCCCCTGCTGAAAGGCCGTCTGACTCAGTCTTGTCTCCCCTGTTCTCCTGCTTGGTGTCCTAGTCTAACCTTGGACCTGCGTCTTTCGCCTCCTCCGCCGCTGCTGATGCTGCTGGCTTCCCATCAGCTATTCTTAGCTTCACTTGTGCTCGGGCTTCGCAGCGGATCCGTCAGTGTAAAATGCCACACTTCGCCTCGACGGCGTAAATAAAACGGGCCCTGCTGGTCGGGAGCATCTCTGGAGGAAATGACAAATCAGTTTAGATCATAAACAACGGAGCGGCGGCGTCTCGCGACAACAAGTCTGGTGGTTTTCCTTCAGACCGGAGACGGGGCCGGAGTATTTGCACGCGCTCATCTCAATACCTCTCCCAGGGGTAATAGCTTTTATTTCCCCGCAGCACTGCACTTCAGGTCGTAGTTATACAGATGAATCCCCCCCCCCCCCCCCCTTCTTTTCTGTTTACTGCCTAGCGGGTGCGTTTGCAGAGGGAGATTAGGTTACCAAAACACTGAACTGTCAGCCTTCAGAGAGGCTACAGCTTCCCTTTGCTGCCTTGCTCAAAGGCACTGATGTCAGTTTCTGCAGGTGCAGAGGGGGCTTGATTCCCACTCTGTTTCCCTTAAAATCACACAGCCTCAGCATATAAATATGTATATATATGCTTATGTTCTTCTTCACAATTCTGGTCAGACATTGGACTAATGGAGCAACATTCCGTCCTCAACCTCCAGCTGCAGTTTGGCATGTGGACCATGTTACGTGCCATGTTAAGCATTGGACTGATGACAGCGGCCCTCCCCCCCAGGCTCCCCTCTGTGTGTGTGTGTGTGTGTAGAGATCATGGAAGTATGCGTGAGTCTTTCTGACACGGCACAGTCATGGTTATGTATTACAGGCCGCTATAGGACAGCAGAGACTGTAGTGGCATTCATGTTGCAGAGTCGTGTTCTGTGAGTCAGCATTTCGAGAATTGAGCTTTAGTTCTTAGTTAGAGAATCTTAGTTAACACTTTTTGTTAAGCGTTTAGAAGCAGCATGCAAGCGTTTAATACATTCTTTTTAACACTATAATATAATGTGGTTGGAAGCAGAACATTTTTTAAGGGTTTGTTGATGAACGATTAAGTATTTGTCTTCTCCTTATTTTATTTTACTACATCTTTGTGTTCTTTTGACCTTTTGAGTCTGTCTGTGTGTCGTCATGGCATGATGTGGAGGAGACACCTGCTGTACCAGAACTACCACAGAAGAGCTTTTTAGTACCTTAGATGTTTATATTTCTGTCTGTCACCGTGATGCCATGAAACTTTACAGGTGTGTGTTTGATCAAAACCAAGGCTACGTTTGGAGGTGGGTGAGGTCTGAGCCAAACACATTACGCCCCTTATTATTGGTTTATACACCAGCCTCCACAGAGGAGAAGTTTAACTGGTGACAGATACATTAATAAAGGCGTGTATCTGCTAATACATTATATTGTGTTATAAAGCAATTTGTTCAATATTTATATACCACTTATAAATGCTAAAGACTGGGACTAAAAGTCAAATATTACTGTAAATATCAAAGTCAATGAATACTTTTTATTTTCAAATGTTTATCCGTGTTATTTGAAAGCGTGGCAAATGTTGTTAAAACCCAAAATGCAAACATAATTTCCTGCAAAATGAATGCATTACATTGAAAATCTCAACATTGAATTTCTGCAACAAAAACCCACCGACGTGAGCCATATGATATGAAACACTTCCAGTGTCCTATCATCAGCAGGTTCACTATCAGTGTTGCACTACATGTATCCGCCAGGCGTAAGCCTGTGGTGGAGATCATGTGTTCGGTCGTGTGTGTGCATACACGTATATCTGTCTGTCTGTCCGCAGCTAATCTCACATCCTACTGGACCCATCAGATGCTATTCCGTATGCTCGTTTGTGACCGTATGCTCGAGGATCTCTTGTGGTTTCAGGGATTCACAATTTTTTTTTAAACTATTTCATTGACTGTTTCACTGACTGCTGATTCCTCCCTACTCTGAACTGTTCAACACTTCAAGTGATCAACAACTGATCCGGTAGCCTCGTCTTAAAAGAAGTCTTACCTCATCTGTCGCAGGCCACTTTTTGGTCTTTTGACATCTATCTACAGTATATGATCATCATCCATATGAACATCTGCAGATTAATTCCATACCTGATATCTTATGATCCACTAAAGTAAGGCACGATATGAAAATAATCATTTCAACCCTTCTTTGTTTGGGAGGAGAGAGGGAGACGCACCTGGCGGATATCTGCACTTTTCTCGTTCTGTATGCGAAATATAAGTATAATACTTGCTGGAGGCTTGCCTCGTTCGTTTTTTATCTTAAAGTGCTGCACCTACTGTACCAACCACAGCGCCGCAGGACAGATGTGCCGTGAACATTGAGTACTGTAGACTGTGGGGCTGCGTGCACAGCACAGAAAGAGAGCAACTTTAACTGCATCATTCAGATAATGCCTGGAGTGGCGTAACAAACCTTGGCTATCGCCCCCACATCAGCACGACCGTGTCAGATTCTGAAGTGACGAATGTGGAAAAGTGTGTCAGGAGATGAGGAACTCTGGACGCTCGATGAACCAGCTGAAGAAAAGTCATATAAGCCAACAGCTTTGTGCAGTTTTCTTGTCTCACCTGGTGCGACGGTGTTGTCGGTGTGTTTGAATGTGACAGTACAGGCGTGACACACCGCTGCTGGCCAACATGAAGACGGCACCCTGTTCAATAAACCATGGAAATGCTGCTGTAGCAGAATACTTTGTTTAAAATGTTAACACATGCTTTAGCATTAACATTCCCCTTTATACTGGATTGAAGGGGCCTGGACCAAAATCAGGAAGAAAAAAAAAAGTACACAAAAGGATATAGACTGGGACATCCACATATTTTACATATACTTAGTGTATTTTCCCTACAGGAGATGCCTTTTTTCCAATTATTATAATTTTTTTTTCTTTCTTCTTTGCTTACTCGAGCTGTAGCTACTCATGGGGCTCGAGCTTTGATCTGAAAATATGAAAAGCTATTAAAATTGTTGTGTTTGCGAATGTGAGGTGAGCGCAATGCCCGTTGCTGATGCGGCATGTTGATTCACGGGCCTTCACAATGACCGACGGAGATTTCACTTTTGAATGTTTAATCATTTGAATGTAGAGAACCGTGTGGTCTGTTGGTGCTTTGCAAACTCGGTTAACGGTTTCAGATTTCCGTCATTTTGTTTTCCAAACACCCTTTAAAAAAACATAGTTCTAGATGAATCAATTATGTAGTCGGTCGCCAATAGAAGGATGTCACATTCTACTTCTTTTCTTTTGAAGTGCGCACACGTGCAGGCCTCCTGCAGAGGTTTGTGAACGCTCTCCCAGCTTGCTCGTCTCTGCTGGACCCTCTGCAGACTGAACGTCCACGTGCTGTTGCACAAGCTGTGAAATCTGTTGCTTTAAACTTGTCTCCCTTCCTCTCGCTCTGTCGGAAATGTTAAAGCCACCCTGAAGCGTATCGCCCTTCACACTCCTCTTCCTCAGGAAGCAAAAGGTCCTGACCGCGAAAGGTACGGCGAGCAGAGCGTTGGGCTGTGTGTCGGTGTACCCACGAGCATCGGGGGCGGTTGATCTTAGTAAACAGAGGAAATGACCTTGAACGGTGGAGCATTGAAGCGCTCTGTAATCATAACCTTTGGCTGCCTATAGCCTACATATGCTCCAGTGCTCTGCAGAGACGGTAGAAGCTGGAGGATTTCCATGAGGGGCTCAGGAAGTGGAATCTGCCCATTCCTGCAGATTGTGGCTGTCATTCAAAAACCTTGCAATGCCAATTTTTCCCTCATTTCAATCTTTCAAATTCAGTAGAGGGATGAAATTCTCCTCTTGTGGGTCAGAACATGACAGTCTTTGATGTTTATACCCCTCTGTTAAACTTTTAAATACCCGATGACGTTATCGGGGAAGCTGATGTGTTTGTTAGTTCCTGAAAAGCTGCCAGTTTGGATTTATGAGCTTTTCACTCAGCACTGACTGTAAGGGATTCGATATGGTTTTGACTGAATATCAAAGTAGAGTTTTCTTCCGGCTGCACGGCGCTCCTCGGAAAATGGGCAAGTCTGGAAAGCAAACGCTCGTTTTCAAAGGAGAATCTCTTTTTTCTGGACTCGGATCAGTTTCGTTGTCGTAATGATATTGCGTATGATACCGATAAACAGGTTGAATCTGTTCCCATAAAGGAGGACGGCTCCAGTGAATAATGAGAATGTTCTTCGACTGCTGTTGAGAGCACACAGCTACCATTGAGGACACTGAGATTATGTCATCTGTAGTTTATTTTTCTGGGAAATTGGGGGGGGGGTGTTAGCAAACTGGTAGCGGAGTGACTCTGGTATTTTACACCCACTATATTTAAAGGAATAGCTCAACATTTTGGTAATTACTTTTATTCGCTGGAGCCAGCAGTTGGTTAGTTTAGCTTAGCATAAATCTGGATAAATCAGCATAAATCTGCGTAAATCTGAAATAAATCTGGATAAATCTGGAAACCCCTGTTTCCAGTGTCATATTTACTGTCGGCAATATTTATTTTCCTAGGATGGCAAAGGCATGATCCGCCCTACTCTGCCTCGGATTGGCTTACCCTGAGATTTTCACCCTAACCGTAACCAATCTTAGTCCTCATGCCTAAACCTACCAACGAAGGCAACAGTACTAGCCAATCAGAGGTAGAGTAAGGCGGGTCATGAGTTTTCCATCTTGGGAACAAAAATGTAACTACTGCAGAGCCATGAGAGTGGTATTATTTCATGCTCTCGGGAAGACGGATTCAGTATTTCTCACCCAGGCAACAACCTCAGGGTTTAAAAGTGAGGCCGATGCGAAAGTGTCTTTAACTTGCTTTCTCTCTAGTGTCCACCAGGGGGCGACTGATTTATTACCTCAGTAAACATTGTAAACATGAGTTTGTGGTCTCAATCTCTAGTTTCAAGTCTTCTTCAATACAGCATGATGTTCATTTAGTACATTATGGTCCATTTAGAGTCAAATAGACCATAAAGCAGAGTATGTTTTAGGGCGGGGCTACCTTGTGATTGACAGGTCACTACGACAGCGTTATCTGGTCTGTGAGTTTCTGTGTTTTTGTCTTAGATCTTTAACCCTTTCACAGTGCGTTTTTGGTTCATTAAAAAATGTACTGTAGCATTTTGGTCACCTAAAAATGTCTTGTTCAGCTTTTGGATGTACTTAGCTCCACCCTTTCCAGTCACTTTTGGTTGCAAAAAAAAAAAGAATTGACTACGGCCAAAAGGCCAAACTCCAGGCCTCAAAACCGGCAGTCCACAAACCAATGAGTGACATCACGCTGACTCCGTTCCCTTCTCATACAGCCTATGTTCTCACTAGAATTTGAGACTGTATTTACACCTTATATTTAACCATCTAAATCCAAGTGACTTGAAAAATAGAAGGGCATGGGTAGGGGGTGGGAGCATTGAGGGGGACTTGGACCCGTGACTTCCGTATTTCTTAAATTCAGTCTAAAGCTGTGGTTGAGACTTGTTGCCTCAGCTGCAGGGCTCCTGCTGACCTTTGACCTCGCTAAAAACAGGGCATGCCTCAAAAGACACTTTCTCTTCAGCAATCAATAACACTTAAATCCTATCACTGGAAAAATAAGCTACTTCCTGCTTTGTCATGTCGAACAATAGCTACTCATACAGACATTTTGGTATCACTTTTCAAACCCCTGAAGGGTTAGTAACAAATGACTTGATTAGTGGTGAATGCATTATTGACCTATACTTCATAAATCAGATATCTGACATTATTAGGAACAACTTTTGGTTGTTCAGATTGTGAAAAATCTTTCCGATTAGAGTTTTTCATCCTTCGGCAGAAGAATTGATTTAGCTCATCATTCATTAGGTAGTCCCCTCCTCTGGACCTTTGACCTCTGACCTTCTGGCGAAGAGCTGCAGGGCATTTGGACCTAAATTAATTTATTAACTATTTATTGACATTTCCAACTGCAGACGAGACAATGTATTATAGAGCCATTAGCTGCATGGCTATATTGATGCCAGACAATCGCCCCACCACTTTGGTCCTACCATTAAACAGTCAACAATTATTGGATGGATTTTCATGATGCTTAGAACAGACCTTCATGGTCCCCAGAGGATGAATCATAATAGCGTTGCTGATCCTCTGCCTTTTCATCTAGCTACACCATATGGTTGACCTTTATTGTTTTGTGTGAAATGTCTCGACAGCCGTAGGATGGATTGTCATGGATTGTGGTACAGACGACCGTGTGCCCCTCAGAATGAACTGGAACAACTTTGCTGATTCCTTTCCTTTACTTTTCATCTAGCACCATCATTGGGTCAACATTTTAATTTCTCTCAAGCTTTGGTTGATGACCAAACACCTGCAAAAACTAATGACATTGCCATCAGCAGCTGTCCTCTGCGTTTCGCGCCAATTAGTAAATGTTGGCATGCTAGCACGTTAAATTAAGATGGTGATTATGGTAAACATTGCACTTGTTAGCACTGTCATTGTGAGCGTGTTTTCATGTTTACTTTAGCATTTAGCTCAAAGCACAGCCCCACATAGCATGGCTGTAGATTGTTAGTCTCATAGGCTAATTGCATATTAAAGAAAGTGAGAAACTGGTGATCCATAGCTGCAGAATTTATGGTTTATTTCCCTTAATTTGCATTTAACTGCAGTCTTGCTGTTTATTAGAAAGTGAGAAAAGCATGAAATGACTCCCCAGCTAAGAGGATTTCTCACAACCTGGCAACCCAAAAGTTGCTTGTAGTAGCTGATCTATAAAGCATTTATTTTCTATTAATTAAAAACCATTGGTTACTGCTCATAACCCATAGTGCCTTGCGAGGAGGTGGCAGGGATACAGTAATGCCCACATGTGAGAGGCAGCCTGTCGTCTGTTTGGTGTACATGCGCCGGGGAAGTTGGCTCGGTAATAGGCATTATAAGGCGGTCTGCCGGAGCACAGTCCGTGGGAGGGGTCTGCCAAACCTTTCCCTCTAATTGACCAGGGAGCAGAAGCAGCCGGGGATGCGAGCGACCACAGACCGGGAGAGAGGTACTCGGCAAACCGCATTTGTGTTTGTTTGTTGCTGCTTAATAACCGTTTATTGAGACACATTAGGTGGGATTAGATTCATTAGCGCGTCGCTAAGTGTTCTGGAGTAGCGAGTCGAGAGCTCGCAGGAAAGGCAAAGTGTTAGATGGCTTCGTATATTGTTATGGGAATTAATTTAAGACTTGCTTAACGCTTGCGGTGCACCCTGTTTGCGCAAATACTTAAAACGCAGATTTAAAGTGGCTTGCAGCGACAAGGCATGCGAAAAAAATTAAAGACATTTCAGGTAGTTTAAACATCTTTTTTTACTCTCTTTTTGTGCGTGTTTTAGCGACAGAGGCGGACGCATGGGCTTGGCAAAACAGGAAACCCAGCCCCATGCTCAAATGGCTGATCTCGAGCTGTTTTACTTTGATCAACCCGATCCGACGGACACCTCCCTGGTTGTAAATAAGCAAAGTGTCAGCCAGATCGGCGGCGGGAAGTGGCTTCATCCCGGTGGAGGAGAGGGTTCAGCACCACGGACAGAGACCCGGAGAGCCGCGCGGGCGGAGGAGGAAACGGAAACATCTTTCACCTGCAAACAACAAGGTGGTGATGAAGATGATGATGATGTCCAGCTGATAGGGACAAGTCCACTAACATGCAGACTGAGTCAGAGCTCTTCAAGTGAACTGTGCGAGGGGGAGGAGGAAGAGGAGGAGGAGGAGGAGGACATCCCGGAACTTTACTTGCTGTCCGACGACGACCTCTCCTCCGACGCCTCGGGGAAGTCCGTGGATTACGGCTTCATCATCGCCGTGACGTGCCTGGTGACTGGCATCTCTTTGGTCGCCATATCCTACGCGGTCCCCAGGGACGTCCGGGTGGACCCCGACAGCGTGTCCGCCCGGGAGATGGAGCGGCTGGAGCGGGAGAAAGCCGCGGTGGGGGCCCATCTGGACCGGTGCGTCATCGCGGGACTGTGCCTGCTCACCCTCGGGGGCGTGCTGCTCTCCACCCTGCTCATGATCTCCATGTGGAAAGGGGAGATGATGAGGAGGAAGGCTTTCGCTTATTCCAAACACGCAGCGAAGTTGTACGGGTCGATCAATTTGAGAGCAGGCTCCAGCCCGACTCGGGGATCCTGCTCACATTTGTCAGCGGCTGATGAGGATTTAGAAGTGCTCAGCTGAATTTATGGACAGGACAAGCGGAAAAGACTCCGAGAAGTGTCTAGGAAATCCTGCTAATGCTGTATAATCTGGGATGTTGTGGTGGTTTAATGCCTATTTTTATTTCTAACAGCTGCGACTGTTTTTAGATGATGTATGGACTTTTTTTTGTTTTTAAGATATGTTCACATTTTGTTCAAGTCTGCCTTATTACAATACTCACATGCCCCAGACTTTGTGAGAGTCCTCTTTTTGAATCCAAATGCATTTTTAAAGCTCAGCTGAAGCTAATGTGTGAGGGTTGACAAGTTTGATTTACAGTAGGTTCAGACCAGAAGCATGCCTGTAGTAAAACAACACATTGGCCTTCGTTGGTGGGGGCGTGTTGCCTCAGGTACCGGTGAGACAGAGAAATACAATCCAGGTAGTCCAGGAAACAGATCCAATAATTTAAAGATGCCAAAACACCAGACGGGCTTACACAACTCTGGAAAGTTATCACGGCGGTATGTGCAGATTGTGAGGTAACAGTAGAACTACGGAGTTTACGTGTTGTTGTTGTTGTTGTTGTTTTCATGCGGGGTTAAAATGTGGCCTCATAACAAGTGGGTACCTTTCAGTCTATACAAACTCTGTCTGGGAGAACACAAGGAGGGGGTTTTGTGCAAAAAAAAGGACTATAGATTTGGAAGATACCGGCTTGATTTGACCTCCCAAAGCCTCATATTAACCTATTATTACAGAAACAGGACTGTGGATATGTTTCCCCATCACTAACATTGGAATAACCTCCTTCACAGCCAGCATGGACGGGAGGGGCAATTACAGCCACCAACTATTTTAGTGCATGTCAGTATTGTATTAAGACTTGCACCCATACAGCTGTACAATTTATTGATTTATTTTGAAAGGTAGGCCTACATCATGAAACGTGCTCCCCTGAGATGTATGTTTTCTTTACATTGCTGGATGGTGGTTTGCCTTACGATGACCTCTGACCCGCCGGTTGGTCTACCGCTGCATCGCTGCTTCTGACAACGCTGCCTGTTTCAGCGGATCCACGTCCACACGCTGACTCGTGTGCCAGAAGGCCTGTGTGCAGCTGTCGTTTCCCACCCTGTCAGAAACAGTGCAGATGTGGTTTACAGAGAAAAAACAAAAACAACAATTGCATGAATCCTCCGCGTCGAGCTCCAAAGAATTCCTGTGTAATGTGATTGTGACGTGCTGAAGAGCGATGCTCGTGTTTGCTCGTTGAAACGCAAATAGTGATACCACGGGAGGTGTAATTAGATTTTGTGGTTGAGCACCGATGTCGGGGAAGCTCAGCTCACTCCGGATACACTCGAGGGGTTCTGATTGCAGATGTTCAAAAGCATACACAGAGAGAGAGAGACGGAGATAGAATCAACAAACCCCTGGGGTGAAAGCTCTCCTGGTAATTGGTGTTGTACTTAATTGCTCGTGGGAGGCCTGTGAATCAGGGGGAAAAAGAATCCCAGAGCATTTTAAATAACTGCCTCAATCAAGCTCGCTTAGCTGCAGTACTGGAGAAACATTGCATCGAAAGGAAGGAAGGAAGGTAGGAAGTAATGGGTTGCTGGCTCTGACAGAAGACGCTGTGAACGAACAATCGTATCCCCCATTGCTCACGGTGTGCAGAGATCTCTGCCGTGCAGCCTCTGTAATTGGAAGTGCTCATGGCCAGCAGGATCACATTATCCTCCACACGACCTTCTCTCACTCCCGCCTCATTACTGTAATTAAATAGGCGGAAATCTGCTGACCTCCCGATGAAATATTCAGTTGATTGCGATTGCTAACCGGTCCTCGTTTAGATGTCATGGAATAACAGTTTACATGGCGGGTGTCCGGTCTGCTCATGGTGTTATTTCGTGCCGAAGTGTCGATAATATCCCACCTCTCCTCAACCTGACTCATCCGCTTCAGTTGGCGATGTCTCACATCTGCCAGATTGGCTTTTTTCCGACAGTCATCGGCGAGATCGGCTTGCGAGCCTGTTGCATTGAGTGTGTGGGATTGGAGAGCGTGTAAGAGCAGGAGGAGTGACCAACATGACAGTCAGCCTTCTAACTCAAAACACAACCTGCAAGGCTCTCTGGTCTATTGGGGATATAGTCTGTGGGGATACCAGTCCTCCCAACTCTTATTAAATCAAAAATGATTCAGTCTCGAAGAGAAAATGTTACGCGATTGACATCACAACTCTTGACATTTACTGCCGAGGAGCTAGATAATTGGAGATTTGTCTGTAACCATGCTGGAAATGTCTACTTTTTACATCATATTGTCTGTTTGTGGGAATTAGAGCCAACACAATGGCCCTGGAAATAAAATAATGACCTTTTAACAACATGAGCAGCTTTAAGGTCTATTTCCTCCATTAAAGCAACTGGAAATCTAAATGTTAGGAGATCAATCTCAACACCATTTAGTGGTAGTTGCAGTAAAGTCCATTTAATCTTACTTTATTGTGCTGGGATTTGTTTTGTGAGCTATTTCAAAGTTCAAGAACAACTTTTAATCTTAACCAAAAAAACTTGTTTTTTCAAATCGAAATTATTTTATATCGATGATCAATAAGCAACAAAAAAGGATCAAATGAAAAAAAAGTTATAAAATAATAATAGTTTAAAACTTAAAGGTGTAGAAATGTGTAGGATTTGGCGCCATCTAGCGGCGAGGTTGCAGAACCTACTAAGTGTTTGGTTTGTCCGTTCTGGGCTACTGTAGGAACATGGCTGCCTGCTTGGTGAAGAGGCCCCGCCCCCTATGTAGATATAAACGGCTCGTTCTACGGGAACAAAAACACAACTCTTGTTTTCAGATGATTTTACACAACAGAAAACATACTTAATAATATTGTATTCCACTTCTGCCAATAGATCCTCCTAGATGCTACACACTGTTCCTTTAAAACAATAACTTGGCTAACCTGCTTTGTTGCACCACCTATTCATAAATCCATCAACAAATGTGTGTGTTAACTCACTAAGTTCTCAGCATTCCCACTATTTCAAACTAGTGATTTACCAAATTGGTTGCACCATTAAAAGTAAAGACTTTAGTTATGTGTATTCTGTTGCCTGGAAACAGTGTGAGCAGGAAGTCACTGAGCTATGGCTGACACGACTTCAAAGAACAACAGTTTGAGGAGGAGAAGAAAAAGACATATTAAACTTACTAGCAAATTGTTATTCATACCAGCGTACACGGAGAAGTATGAGCGTCTCAGAGTTATTCTAGGAGGAGTGGGAAATATCTGAGGTTAATGTTATCAGTATCAATCATTTGAGGTGGTGTATCATGGTACACACATTAATATTAAACAGCATTTTGATCAAGTGTCCAATCAGATTTGTCGAACCGTGTTCCCTTTCTCTCTTTGATTTAAAGAGGTTATATACTAACAAACTTTATTTTGTATTTTTATGAGCTGATTAATTGTCTAACACAGCTAACGGAACTTAACTGCAGTTGAGCTGCACAGAGCCGGTGGAGACGACGCCACAGATTCAAACGATGTGTTGATCTGTTGCGTGAGACGCTGCGCAGTGTGGTTCGTATTCAATCAATCAAACATTCCAGAAGTGGTCGTTGCAGACACACCTGGCGGAGGTCTGCACTCTACTGAGTGCACTGTTCTAGTTTTGAGTATGCATCAGTCACACCTGGCAGTTAGCAGGCGTACATATTTATTCACAATTGGGTAAGAAATAGCTTGTGTGGTGAAACTCGATTAAATGGCGTGTAAATCTCCAAGCACACGTTGCGGAGAGCTCGCGCAATCGGTAGGATTGTGTGTTGTGTGGTCTGCTAAGTGGTGTTTCCATGGCTACGCAATCAAACAATCCGACAGCTATTATCAGATTCTGATTCTTTCTTGCCTCGTTAAGTTCAAAGCGCAAATACAGACCTCTGGACACAGTGTGTGTCTGACTTGGGCAGATAGCGGTGTGTTCACGGGAGGCCTCGCTGCTTGAAGCTGATTGAGGAACTAAAGAAAAGAGCTGAGGTGTGGAGGAGAAGGGGGAGAGCGGCTCGTTTCTTCCACAGGCACATTATTAGTGATGTAAAGGGGCTGGGACACTGCAGCAGCTTTAATTGGTGTCTGTGTTTGTTTTGCCAGGGGACGCTTGTAATGAAAAACGACACACACACACACACACACACACACACACACAAACACAAACTGCCAAAGCACCGAACAGAATCCCACGCACACGAACATACTCAATCGCTTGGGCTTGTGTCTCTTGCAAAAAAGCACTCCGCCGACAGACGGACGGACGGACACACAGTCAAACACCCTCTGCTGACTGACACACACACACACACACACACACACACACACACACATATACACACTCATAGCCACCGGCTCCCCCCCCTCCCCCCCTCCTCTTCCATGAATGGAGTTAGTCAGAGTAATCATTCAGGGCAGCTGGCAGCAGGAAATGGAATTGGATTGCTGAAGGGGTCACTCGGGGTCAAGAGCTTGTTGGGCGTGGTTGTGGACACCGGGGACCAGGAAGCAGATAAGCCTTTTTTTTTTTCATCAGCCTCTGGCAGCCACTTATTATCAGCTGTCATATCCACTCATCACGCTGAGTGACAGAGAACCTGCACCGAACAGGAAAGCTCCATCGCACCATCTCCCATACTCCGTTCTGTTGGCTCGATAAATTAGGAGTAAGATCGTGCCTCCGCGCCCGAAATGCCTCTCATGAACTATTGCCTTTAGTTAATGACTTATTCAATGATGATTCTCGTTACTCCCGATTGTTGCATAGCAACGGCGGGCAGTCACAGCTCCCTGAGAAGGAAGGGACCGAGCTGGGCTCGGGCTAAGGCGTCAGAGGAACGAGTTGGAAATCAAATCAACCAACAGTCCACATCATTTATCAGCTTTATTCATTCAGCTCAGAGGTTTTAAAACCCCCCAAAAATCCAGCACCAACTGACATCTGCCCACCTTTCAAGCTGTCTTTCAGGAGGTTTTCAGAGCTGGAAGCTGTTGAGGCGGATACACCTGCAGGCTGCATCTTAACCTGACACTCTTTTGGTGTGTGTGTGTGGGGGGGAGGGGGGGGTGTTCCCTGATCGGTTCCAGCTTAAAAGCTGAATCGTCTTTGTTGAGCATCACCTGAACTCAGCGTATCACAGAGAGGAGGCATGAAGTGTGCTGTGGGTGCAGGAATCACATCCCCATAGTATCTTCCTTCTCTTTTGTTTGTGGTGATGAAGTGAACCTCCTGCTGAAGGTTGAGCTGCACCCACGTACTCATGTGACTTTTTTTTTTTTTTTTTACCTTCATTTTCCTGGAAGAAATGCAGAAGAGCCACCATAACCATAGAAACGGGGTCAGCCTGTTGATACGGAGAAATGCCACGGTGGCTCAGTGTAAGGGAGTTAAAGATGCTCTTCTTTTGATTTGCCACACTAATGGCAGCTGTGGCAGACAAGTGTGTGTGTGTGTGTGTGTGTGTGAGTGTTTATACGGCGGTATAAAGAGGCTTTTTTTAAACTGCACACCTAGTTTGGAGGAGACGTGTCAGGTGCTGCCACCGTTTGTCTCCTGACAGACGTCTTTCGGAAAACGTAAGAAAAGAAAAGTCTTCCTCCGCAAACCTCCGCTCTGTTTGGATCAAACACGAAGCCCGAGTCCGGATTGCTGAATAGACTACTTACAGTGGGCTTTCACTGTAGCGCAGCATTTATAGATTATTTTTTTTTATGCATACTAGACCTGGGTCAGGACTCTTGAGAGGAGAAAAGTGCTCACCTTCTTATCCTTCATTTTTATGGTTCTCTGAAGAGCTTTTTGTATTGTATTGACTCGGTTGTGTGTGGGACATGGTTGGGGCGGAGAGAAGAATATGAGCCTGATCTTGTCTTAACATTGTTTTTATTTGCCTTTAACAACAAAATAAAAATGAACAAAGGAAATAAATACACCAACAGCCCTCGGAACAATTTCTGACTCATCTGATTTATTTGAGCTGAATCTCACAGAAAAGCTTTTGCCATGTTTGTCTGCTAAATGGTAGAGTCAACCAGTCAGCCAGGGTTCTCTTAATTTAGTGAAATAAAGCAGAAGCATCAGTGAACTTTTATTTTGTGATGATTTAGTATCTTAAAACAGCAGAATGTCTCCTTTTGGTACATAACGTAGCCACACCCATGATGCATCCTCCCTGATACATAATGTCACCTCCAGTGTTGATTCAAAACGTGCAGAGAAGGAGCAAGAACACCAACCAGAGTATGCGTCATAAATAGAGAACATGCCTATCGCAAGTTAAGGAAATCCAAAATGAGAACACAAAGCAGACTTGCTCTAAAGCTGCAGTTGGTCTAACTTTAATAAGCCTTTTGTCACATTTGGTCAAACTGTCACTGTATCCTGACAGACGGATAATCTGTGACATATTCTGCTTCCTCTGCCTCCTTTCAGTGCTCTGGTGGGATTTGCAAGATTTCACCCGAAGAAAAACAACCAATCAGAGCCGAGGAACTCGATCAAACTGTCAAACTTCTTATGCTCCGTTTGTTATCAAAGATATAATATGAAATGCAGTTATTGCTTTTTTTACTGGATATACATTTGTAATATTATTATTAGTTGTTATTTTCTGGCTTTATCTGCATCTCCGGGTGAGAGTAAAGGTTAGGGGTTTGCTTCGGTTGTTACGGAGACCGCTCAGTTGTTACGATGTCACTTATTTATGCGACATTCGGACAACTTGATGAAAACTGATTTATCACAGATGTATTACTGTGACGACTGAGCAAAACTCTCTCCGCTGAAGGAGAACTAACGTCTCTACGGTCAAGAATGAACTTTTTTGCACTATGAGGTGATTTTAGAAAGGCTATATCCATTGTGGCGGATATAAGTCACGCAATCATTACTGCAACGTATAAACTCTACACAGCACATGCAAAAAATGCAAACTCAGGGATTTCGCTAGATGATGTTTTGCTCTAACATTCAAATTGCATGTGTGAGATGGATTCTGAGAGGATCATGATCATAAAAAATCTCTGTAGCATAAAATGTCCATATGGACCCTCAGGGGCACTGCTGACGTAGATGGACTGTGTGAAGGAAAGTATTAAATGTTGATTAAACTATGAATCAAAAATGGTAGAAGAAGGGAGGTGTTAATGTTGAAAGTGTTATTCATTATGTCATAGTTTAAGGATGGACCAGTTGGTCTCATAAAAACATTAGTCCTTCAAATACAGAGGCATCAAGATGACGTGTGAGCGTTTAGAGATGTGATTCCACTGGATAGATATTTCAGCACTTTGGGGGGTGAAGTGATGGGAGGAGGGGGAATTAATCTCGCAGCAGGACAGTTTCGCTCACCTTGTCTCTGATTTACGCCGCAATTTAATGCCATCCATACATCTGTATGGATGGCGGCTGCGCGAGAACATAAAAAGGTTTCTACAGAATGCTAATCCCATTTAAATTGTTCTGATAACGCTGAATCTCGATCCTCAGAGGTCTCTGACGTCACCCTCCTGGATGCCGACTGACTCGGCGGAAGGTTTTCTCAGACAAAAGCCTCGGAACGGCTTTATTTGGAATGAGTCGATTGAGTGCAATCTGTCGGAATCAAACACTACAAGGGTGTTTTTCTTTCTCACATCGATTGTGTCTATTCTTTTTGTGCTGCTCTATCGGGATCAATGCTTTTATAATTCTGGCCGAGGAGGCCACAGCGTGCGAGCGAGCTGTGGCTTTTCTTGTCATCCGATGCAACTCTGTACAGTTACCTGGAAGTTTACAAGTGTTCCTTCACTCTGGTGCTTTGATGCTTTCTAAAAGTGCACCGCCAGGAAGCTGCATATGTTTCTAAAACTAGAATAAATAAGCTACCCAAAGGTGTGATTTAGCTCCATGCCTGGGAGAGGTACTTTGTTACAGAAATGTGCAAAAGAGATCTTCCAACATCATGCCCACTTCATTTTATAGAATTAGTTCACCCAAATTACCAATAAAGGTAGTTCCTCACTTTGCCCTAGTTTTACTGAGCCATGTAGGTAGTGGTGGAATTCACTGTACTTTAGTAGAATGTTAAGGTGCTTGTACTGACGTGCGTATTTCAATTTCCTGCCACTTTATTCTTTAACTCGGGGGCATATTGTACTGGACATTTCTACTATTGATTATCACCACCTTAACGCATCAGTAATAGTAATCCACAGATAGAGTTTGTATCTTTCACAGGAGTTTTACTTTTAATACTTTGGTATGTAATTTGGTGGTAAAGTATATTTTGGTATACCTAAAGCTACTAAGAGCAACTTTCATTTTGTGTTGGTTTTGTGCGGTCCGTGTGGAGGGCTTTTACTTGTATTGGAGTATTTTGACAGTGCGGTATTGCTACTTTAACTTCAGTGAAGTATCTGAATATTCCTCCAATGCACTGAGATATACATCTCTGAGGTTTCTGTCTCTACCCCAGTACAAACCGTTTACATAGGAACCACTTTCTACTGAAGAAATAGTTCCTATGAAAACTGTTGTCAGCTTGTTTGGGGATAAGTGTGTTGTTTAATTTTACGCGTGATTTTTTTTCCAATGAAATTCCTTTCACCTCCAGCGTATTAGGGTGAAGGCCGAAATGTCAAATACAACCAAAGCTATCTTGTTGTTTTTATTTATTTTTTCACTCAGGTGAACCAATATTTAGAGGTGCTCAATACGGAATTCAGAGCAAATCTGTTGCCTCCACACGGCTCTTAACATGGAGACGGCTGAGCCGGGGGCTTGCAGCTAACGGTGGTAACAGCGCTCACAGTGCAAACAATGGCAACAGTGCTGACAGAGATAACAGTGTTTCCCTGAGGGGGAGGGTGGGTCCTACACTTTCACAACAACGCTGTCGGTCGGGACACCATTCTCAGCTATAACTGCCGTATGAGCATAATAAAATGCACTTGGAGCTGCCCTGCTACATGGCAGTCTCCTCTAAGGAAGACTTCTCAGTAGAAGTCCCGACGCAACGTTTCAGGTTGCGAATCCCGAAAACAACGGTTCTTTGTTCCTGCTCAGCTTGTGCACCCGAACTCGTGTGTTCTCCGGGGTGAATTATGCCGCCTGTCATTCAAACCACATCAAACCGAGGTGATTCACGTCAGTATCATGAACAAACACAAGGCAAGTGATGCAACAACACAAAACAAAAAATACACATGCTCACAAACACCGCACTCTATTTCTCTTTAACACAGTGAAAATAATGAGCCTGCACGCCGAGCGGGAGGAACTTCACAGACCTCATTCAGTCGAAGGTTCCTGCCTTTAAATCCCTTGTAACGCAGTTGACAACATCGCGCTCCCCTTCACTCTGACATGCATCCTCCAGCAGCAGAATCTCTGCATATATTAAGTATTCTCCATGATGATTTCTGTCAAGTTTATGAGGATAATTAGCTGGAGTTACTATTTTATGTCAACAAGCTATATTTTGATTTATTTTTCTTTGCCTCCTCCAGGAGGATCCCTCTTCCTGAAGGGTTGATTTTTGGTAGTTTTGTCATCCTAGTCTCTGACAAAAGTCACTCTGCCCTGTAAAGGTTACACATGTCATGTGAGTCAGAGAAACATCCTTCCATGAAACCCATAAAATCGAAGGCTACAGGGAAACTGGAAAAAAGACACAAACGCAAACAGACACACACCCATAAATAATATTGATTTTTTTTAACTTAGAGGGGTTGTGAGACTTTGGGAAATCTGGGCACAAGGCTTGCATCACACATGGAGAATGAGGGCTTAAAATTCGATGAGTAAGCCATTACTTTTTAAGAGACAAAGGCCCAAATTCATTAGCAGCACCATCCACACCTTCATTAAGCATTTGTGCCTTAATTTTGTTCTAAACAGGTCTGCACATTGCAACCTTGCTGCAACTTTACTTTACTGGCAGAGATGAGAAATCTCACATTACTTTAAAGGGAGCATATCTCAACATTTTGGGTATCTGGATTGTCTAGCAACCCACAAACTGTTAGGGGAGAAAGTCCACTAAGGGTGATTGTTTTTTATTAACTTTTCGTTGTTACGTTGTTCCTTTCTGCTACGTTGTTGCGTTACGTTGTTGCGTTACGTTGTTGCGTTACGTTGTTGCGTTACGTTGTTGCGTTACGTTGTTGCGTTACGTTGTTGCGTTACGTTGTTGCCTCACGTTGTTGCCTCACGTTGTTGCCTCACGTTGTTGCCTTACGTTGTTGCCTTACGTTGTTGCCTTACGTTGTTGCGTTATGTTGTTGCCTTACGTTGTTGCGTAAAACATATTTTTGGTTCAGATACGTCATTATTGAATGTATCCCGGGGTCGACAGAAACGTATACAATGACAACCTTTTTTCTGGCAACTGGGTTGCAGTCACAGCTTGTTCTGCAGCCCACAAAAAAGCGATTATTAATGTTTTTTTTAAATGTGAGCATGTAGCTGTGGTAATGTAGTGGTGGGCCGTCAGGGCCAGAAAAGACAGAATCACAAAGTTATAGCTATTTTATAATTTAATAATTTTTCATAAATACACTACATGTATGCTAAATATTTTTTTCCCATTAGCTTATTATCTCATTGCATAGCTACTGTCTTCCTAAGTGGCGCTGCTTCCAGCACAGCTTGTTTTAAGTAGAGCTTTTATCCAATCAGATTTCACCCCTTTTCTGTCTCTAGGTTAAAAAAGAATCTGCCCGGAGGCCTTAAGAATTACAAGTGAATCCTTTTGCAGTTTAAGTAAATGGGGACGATATTGTTGATTGTCATAGTCTTCAACCAATCCGATTTTTAGTTTGACATGTTGGGCGTATTCTTTGACGTGCCAGAGCCTGCTAGCTGGCCTACAAGTACGTCAGCATTAACGTGCGGCTTGATTGGTCAGTGGGCGTGACTGTTGTGAAACTAGCGGGCAGAACTTTGTAGTAGTAAGAGTTAAAGTTTAAAGATATGTAAGACGTTTTTACGTGACATTACATTTTTAGCGTTTTGACATGTTGGGTGGTGACAATCCCAATTTCTATTGCCTCTGTCGAGCGGACATTTTCAGCCCTCAAACGCATTAAAATGTATTTAAGAAATACAACTGGGGAAGCTCGACCACTGGCGTCCATGGTAATCGAGAAGGACCTCTGGCTGGAACTGAACCGCACCGATGTACTGTACAACCGTGGCATTTAACTCTTTGTAATGAAAGAAAGGAGGATGGACTTTGTCTTTAAATAGTGAACAGCAGCTTTGGTAAGTGAACTGCTTTTGCTTTACATCTGCAGTAGCTTTACTACTGTGTTCATTTTCCTATTGTATAATTTTTTATGATATGGTTAATATTGTTCCCTCTGATGTTAATAGTGTTTTAGCGCCGCAGTTTTGCTGGAATGTGCAGAGGCCTGTTGAATCGTGTTATTTGGGTTTTATGTTATTCTACATGCTTTGTTGTCATATAAATACATGTGACTGGTTCTTGTGAGTTTGTTCTTGTCATTGTGTTAATTACAATGATTTTGACTATATACATTGTCCGTTAATGACGCAGCATCCCGTAATGCGCGTATTCATGTATCTGCACTCTGCAGTTAGTGTATTTGTAGCCCTCATAGATGTTGAGCTTCATGTAACATTTTACTTCACTAGTCAAGTGTTGCAGTGTTATGTGAATATGCGGTTTTTACACAAAACATATAGCTGTGGCGTCATACTGAGGTTATTAGGAGGTGGCTCAACTGTAGTAAGACAGAGCCCTCTCCATTTTGTATTGATAGACAGCACATATATTTTTTTAGTCTGGAGTAGTGTGTGTGTGTGTGTGTGTTTGGTGGCGGGGCAAAGTCATCAGGTTGGTAGAGTGTTTGGGATCAAAGCACCGAGCACTTGTTTTCACACTACAGAGACATTCAACCTTACAGATAAATTGCTAAAGATGACAAAGTACCTGAACTCCAGTCTCGCCCCTCACAGTGAGCGTGTCCAAGCAACTCAAGGAGCTCAGTTCATTTCATTCAGCCAAGAATAAGTGAGGGCAAAATGTCGGCTGTGTCTTCTCTTTCCAGATAAATACGGCCAGTCGGCCCTTCTTTGTTAAAGCTTGTTAAAAAAAATGATGTGATCTCAATCAATTCCTTGGAAGCCATAATAGATATTATATTTACTGTTTGGGGGCTTTTTGTTCTTTGCAGCTTGGTGTTTTTCCCAACTACACGTTCACACATTCACCCATACATGCCGGCATGGAAATGCACATATCTTGTTGAATTGTATAAATAAAACTTGCAGATTAATTTGAAATGTCCTTGTTTTGCCGTAAATCTCTAGCTGTGACACACTTAGACACAGCGAGACAGATTCATCGAGTGAGAGTTTTGTTTGCCTTCCTCTGTCTTTCTTTGATTCATGTTTTCTCTTTCAATTCTCTTCCTCTCACACTTTTTTTCCTTTTCTGTCTACTGTGCTCTGCTGTTGATAAAGAATGCACCACCCGTCTGAGGTTGGATGTCATTCATTCCATGTGTGTATATATACATGCAATATTGATCAGTATTCTACATTCAGTACATTAGCATTACCGTATTGATTTTACATGTTACAATTAACAAGCAGTCCATCTTTGAGAAGATTGGCAGCCTTTTACGACCTCTGTGCTGCGGGAACTCTGCGAGATTAAAGAACACAAATGGAGTCAAAGCTTTCAGAGTTCACGAGGCTCTCAGAGGAAGATGCACTTCCAACGTGTGGGTTGGTGCTTCTTCCTCAGTAGAGAAAAATAAAAAACAACAACACTAAAGCGGCAGCTTTTTATGAGCAACATCGTCTTTTTGTTAGGAGGAAAAAAGGGTTTATGGGAAAAGGGTCTTCATTTCGTGAAGTGCTTGC
Source organism: Leptoclinus maculatus (assembly GCA_032191485.1). Taxonomy (NCBI): domain Eukaryota; kingdom Metazoa; phylum Chordata; class Actinopteri; order Perciformes; family Stichaeidae; genus Leptoclinus; species Leptoclinus maculatus. The sequence goes on along the minus strand of JAVDOI010000002.1, from coordinate 36,371,681 downwards.
AGCTGCTTCAGCCAAGGTCTAATCTGTGACACAATGAATATGACAATGTGTACGTATATGTACTGTGTAACCCCACATACTGCCCAGCATTTTCCTTCAGGCATATAGAAGAATCAGCTTTGTTGGCAGATTATCTTTTCACATACACAGAAATACAAAATGTAATCAACAAATATATTATGATATATTCTTATGGATAAAGAATAAAAAAGACTGAATTGGTCTCTCAGGGAAATTCACAAACCACCTGGCAGTATATACAGAATGCATAGTAAAAATAAGAATGCAACCTTAAAGTAATGTACACATTAATGCATCAATTATATAATCCAATTGTATAATAAACATCAATCTGAAATGGGCCATCCTGCTAGTACTTTTACCTTTGATATTTGAAGTATATTTCATTGCTAATACTTTATACTTTTGTACTTTCGGTTCATGTTCAGGTTCAACTATGACTTTAACACCAATGAGTATATTTGGACTGCAGGAATCTAATATTAAAAGCAATAGAAGAAGTCTAGTACAATCCAACACTCTTAACAAGTCGCAGTAACTAAATAAACCTAATTATTATAGTGTAACATCCACATTTTAATTTGCATGAATTGTCTCTGCGCAGCGAATGATTTGGAGGGAAATATGCTGACAGGGAGAAGTTGTTATGAATGACTCTGCAACACTACATATAATTTGTATTCATGATTATAAGATGGCATGGCCATGTGTGCTTCCATCAGACTCCAGTCATAAGTGCTGTGCGTCTCAGCACAGCAGACGGACGCTCTGCAAGGTTCAAAGCTCGCTCTTAAGCTCAATCGTGTGTAGATTTTTGTTTTTCACGTCAGATTTCAGAGATGATGTGGAACTGCTCGTTTCATTCCATCCAGCTGGACTCTCTACCTTTCTACAGCCTTTTCTACAGCAGACAGACACTGTATATTATATTAACAGTATATTTACCTGGTGTGTCCTGGTAAAGGAGCTTCAAACAAGGAACTTGCACCATCTTCAATGATAGCAATCAAGCAACACTGGCCATTAGTGTCACTTTTATTCACAGGGCTGGTGCCGTGTGAGAAAGTGTCTCGTCTCTGTTGATGAGTCCACAAAGGCAAACATCACCCAGCAGACTGTGTTTGCGGGGAAACTGTGTGGAAACTGCATTGGAAGTTGACATCCAGGGTGGGGTAGGAGTCCCCCCCCCGGGGCAGGCTGTCGTTCCTGCGGTTTCATATCCTTTGCTTTACCGTCAGAGCGTGGAAACTCATTCGCTTTGACACTTGTGATCCTCGCAGAGCTGTGTACCACCTGGTAGAAAGCAAAGCAATCTAACAAGAAGGCACTGAATCTGAATTATCATCCAGGGAGGATATGTCATTTTCTTTTGCATGTAATGATATTTGTCTGTAATTAATGACATTCATTTTTGCCTCCTGCTCTTATGATTTTATTCAATTCTTGGCTTCTTCTCTGAAGTGCTTAACATCCAGCTGGCTCAAGCTCTCGCGAAAAAAAGAAGTGGAAGTGGAAGGCAGCCAGCCGCCCGAGATTGAGTCATATGTCCTGGCCTCAAGGATGGTCAAGAAGAGAGAGAGAGAGGGAAAAGGGGAGGGAAGGGGATATGTGCCACTGAGGAACGACATTACATTTTCTCAAGTCAAGGTTTTCTTTGTGTTGTACTCAGGCAGGAGTAGCTCTTCCGTGGAGATTTCACTTCAGAATTCATCGCCTATAGCTTTTCAGAAACTGATGAAAACGCCTGCGCTCAACTGCAACAGAGAGAACTGCAAAGTGATGAGAGAGCAGTTTTTATTCCTTTTCTGAGCTTCTGCCTCTTCTTAACTCTTAAGTGCGTCTGCACAGACACACCAAGACATTATGTTTCTGGGTGTGGGGGGGGGGGGGGGGGGGGGGGGGGGGAATGGTTCTCATTTTGTTTTTCAGGTGTCTGTGTGGGAACAAAGCTGACCTGGCTCTCGACCAATTCAGCACTCTGGTTGCTGCTGAGGTTCAGCAACATTTTGAGGTATACATGAAAAACATGCTCTGCCGCTCACACTGCTCCATGGAAGAAGGCAGTTGGGGCTTTTCCCCTCTTGTAACAGCCCTGGTGGTAACTCAATTATTTTATTTCACTGTGGTTTGTGATGCAGTCATACATGTGTTTTTAGGCATGCTGCGATGCACAAGGGATAACAATGTCGGTCTATCATTCAGTCCACCGCTGACTCGACTAACCGCTCCACGGGTTGCCATGAAGTTTTGCACAGACGGAGAATCCGAACAACTTTGATTATTGAAGCTTTTCCTCTGGCACCACCATGAGGTTGGCATTTGTGGTTTTAAGTGAAATGTCTCAACAACTATAGATTGGCTTAAATTTACAGACATTCATGGTCCTCAGAGGAAGAATCCTCGATCCTCTGACGTTTCCTCTTGGGCCACAAGATTGCAATTACTTTGGTTTATGACCAAATGGCGCTCCCTGTCTCCTCGTGTACATTGTGTATACAACTAATTAGCAAATGTTAGCATGCTAGCACGCTAAACTAAGATAGCGAACATGGCAAACATCCTACCTGCTAAACATCAGCATGTTAGCATTGTCACTGTAAACATATTAGCGTGCTCATGTTAGCATTTAGCTAAAAGTGCTGTTGTCCTTGGGTACAGCCTCACTGCTATAAGTCTTTTTTTCTCGTAAGCTTTCCTTGGGAGTCTAATCTGAAAGTTTGGTGAAGAGTAATCAAGAAAGGCTTCGGTAGGCCTGTTATGTCTTTATTTTGTCACATACTATATTGCATTGTTTTGTTTTTTTGATCAGTTATTACCTAGTAAGATGTGGTAGATATTCTCTCATGAAGTCTTTTAGCTTCTTACACATTTCCGTTGACTTTATTTTGAACCACTGGAGCTGTAGGCTTTCTTTCCCTTTCATCAATTTTCTGGCAGCCACAGTGGTGTAGAGGTGTTTGATCATTCCTCAGGAAACTCAGGAAACAAAACCAAGCCTGCCTCCTTAAACAGAATGGATCTTTCTATTGACTCTGTGATCAGAGCTGGTTGGAGCTGGAAACATCCCTGGCGGGCTGAGGAGTGCTGTTTCATCCTCACTGACTGATGAGTGTCCCACATCCCTGATCACAATCCCTGCTGTGGAGACAGCTGCTACCTGTCTGACCGGCCCATGTTCTGACTTCAAGGAGGTCAATAAAACAGCATATAGTCTCATTTAGGGTTGGCAAACACAGAGTCCAAAGTCTCCCTCTTGCCATGTTTCACCTAAAGTAGTTTTGAGATTTCAATTACTTGCAAGACAAAGGTAATAACAATTCAGCCTCTAATATGTTAATGTTTCCTGCTATCTATGTAATTCCACTTATTTGTGTTTTTCTATGATTCAGTGCCAAGACAGAAATGCTTTGTGAACCACATTCCTCTTGAAATAGCTACATGGATAATAATAGGCAGTAAATCTGGACTAAAAGAGTGGTGCAGGGATGACGCATTTTGTAGGTCATACAGGAAGTTAGCATCGCACTGGTTCCCTCGACAAAAATCCAATGGGATTTTCCCATTGGATTTTGGATTAGTGCTGAAAACAAACTCTGTGGCAAACAAGCGATTATGATACGTTTCGTTCAGCAAGATAATCCTCACAAAGACCACTTTTATGATTTGTGAAGCGTAAATACAATCGCCAGAAGTAAAAAAACATTCAGCTATGAATGAACTACACCTATTTAAAACTAATAAGTACAACTAATATGTACCAAAAAAATGTGATTAACTTCAGCTTACCATTAAAAATACAAAATGGTGTGAGTATAGGCATAACGTTCCCATGTATGAAAAGAAGAAGAGCAGACCCAACGCTGTGAGCCAGAAATACCGTTCGTACAAATCCTTTTCCTGACTGGGTCAGGGCTGCTAGCTGTGGGGTTGGCCGACCCTATCTTACGATGTCCATTTTTTCTGGAAATGTCCTTCTCCAGAAAATCGTTGCCAGTGACTCCGCTACCAAATCCGTTTCTCCTCCTTCCGCCATTGAGTATTAAATAAAACAACGCTAGGTAAAAAAAAAAGAATCTACACCAAGCAAAATGCTAAAAATGTCATGTCAATGTCATAACTTCTTACATATCTTTCAACTTGAACTCTTACTACTAATACTGACTTCTGCTAGCTGCTTCAGCGTCAAAACAGTCACCTGGCCCACTGACCAATCATGCCGCACGTTATTGCTGATGTACTTGTAGACTACCTCGGTAGCTCTGGCACGTCAAAGAATACGTCCAACATGTCAAACTAAAAATCTGATCGGTTAAAGAATATGTCAATCAACAATATCGTCTCCATTTACTTTAATCTGCAAAGGCTCTGTAGCTCTCTTCTTACCTAGAGACATAGGGGCTGAATCTGATTGGATAAAAACTCTCCTTAAAACAACCTGCACTGGAAGCAGAGCAACGAGATAATAAGCTGATGGAACAAATAATTAGAATACATGTGGTGTATTTATGAAAAATTATTTAATTATAAAATAGCTATAATTTTGTGATTCTGTTTAGGCCAGCAGAGAAGGCCTTGCTGGCCCTGACGGCCCACCACTGTGTTTCATGCATTGTCTTTTCTTTCCTTTGTTATTTTACCACTTACCATTCATCATTCATTTTTTATTTTATATTTGTGCATGTAAAACATTTATAATGTCTTGTCATGTCTTTTCAGGCGGGAAAATGAGATGACGTAGCTGTGCCTGGTTCTGTCCGCGCAGTGTTTGTCAATAAAGTCTGTTTTTGAAGCCAGTCTAGATTGACAACCAGGATAGCTCATTTTCTGGACCGGCATTTGGTTTTTCCTCTTTTGGAATTCCTGTCCGTGAAAGAGGTACAACCGCTTTTGCATCGCATAATGCAAACATATAACATGCTTGTTTATTACGGTGTACTTATACATGAAAACACGTTTGTAGCGGGCACAGATCCATCCTCAGCTGGCTAGCAGTCACATATGATGGATAGCAGCTAACTCCAGCTAAACTATACATTTATTCAAATAGTTAATAACTGGAGTGTTGCTGCAATATTAGTTATAGTAGCAGTCAATTGCTGCGAAGCCGCAAAACTGTTTAAGACTCTATTACGCTTGTTATTGACGTTAGCTAGTGTGTTAGCCCATAAAGTTAGCTTAGTTACTATAGAGGGTTAACGTTGGCTACAACCGGCTGAATGTCACGCGTTGTGGTGTCCTGAAGTCGTTTCCCTTTTTCTGGTTGTACAGATGTTTCTTAAATACAGTCTGCGTCCCAAAGGAAACCATATGCTTTTGTTTTGAACAGATCTACTTTGAAAAGGAACTCCTTCAGGGAAAGCTGGACCTCCTCAGCGAGACAAACATGGTGGACTTCGCAATGGATGTGTACAAAAACTTATACCCGGACAATGAAATCCCACACTGTATGAAACACAGTAGTTTAATCGTTTTCTTTTGGTTCAATACCATTTAATTCTGTCGTAACGTCTAGCTTTCAAACGGTACGACGTTGTGTGAACCTACTAAGCAGATGATCAGTCGTGTATTAAAACACTAGAATACTGGATGTCTTGCTATGTGGCCTCTGTGCCTGTGATGTCATAACATTGAGCGGTCTGTTGATCAAACGTAATCGTGTCATAATCTGTGTGCTTGGTTACTGTTCAGGAAATGTTTAAATGGAAACATCTTGCCTATATTTGCCTCCTTGATGCTGGCAATGTTGTTCTTCTCCTTCATTCACTCTGACAGCACCACTGCTGTAACACCACAGTGTTGACGTGATAATTGTTTCTGTCTCAGCGCTGAGGGAAAAGAGGAGTACTGTGGTGGCCCAACTGAAGCAGCTCCAGTCAGAGACGGAGCCAATCGTCAAGATGTTTGAAGACCCCGAGACGACTCGACAGATGCAGTCCACAAGGTCAGAAAGAAAGAAATGCATCTCTGTGAAATGATTGTCTCCCTCGTCTTATACTACTGACAGTACTATAGTACTGTCAGTAGTATAGTACGTGTGAAAGTATGTCTGTGGACCGTTGTGGCTCATCTGACATCCGTTTGGTTTATTCTTCATCAGAGATGGACGGATGCTCTTCGACTACCTTTCAGAGAAACACAATGTAAGTGTTGGAACACACCTCGTTGTATAAACAGTGCACTGAATTTTCATCTTTTAAGGCGGGTTGCACAATGTGTTTTTGTTTCCATAACAACCAGTCTCAGAATCCTAAAACAACACCCACCAACGTGCTCATTACTCACTCGATGATTAGAGGAACTACTTGCTACCTCATTGCCAGTGGTTTCTTTATATAATCGATTACACACATATGAAGGTATTGTCCACATCATGTGCACAATGCCCTGTAAAGAGGACTTGTTGTTGGTGAGAAAATGAGCAGGCTTTGTCTAAAAAGATGAAGTATACTGTCACGTTCCCTCATCAGCCCCAATGTGTCAGCCTGGTAACCTCTCACAATTAAATTTCAAAATCCGCTATCCGTGTGAAAAACAGTGGGTCAGAGTGACTGCCCTCCAGGGCTATATACTGTTTAAAGCCACATTCATTATAACACTTCTCCTCCTCCTCCTCCTCCTCCTCCTCATCCTCCTCCTCCTCCTTAATGAATCTTTACCAGCTAAGTTGCAGATAGAGATGGCAAACCGTTCAGTAAAAGGACTTTTCCTCCTTTTAACTGGTTCCTGGTTAACCTTGATCAGCGTGCTTTAATCTATACATCTCTTGTTTGTTTTTGTTATTTCTTAGTTTCGACAAGAATACCTGGACACACTGTACAGGTACGCCAAGTTCCAGTACGAGTGCGGTAACTACTCTGGGGCTGCAGAATACCTCTACTTCTTCCGTGTCCTGGTAAGAGTAACCACAGAAGAATAGAGAAGGTTAAATACAAGCCCCAGGAAATCATCTCTTTTTTTTTATTATTATTTCCGGAATAAAGCTCATTCTGTTTTGATTGTGAAACACTGGATGTGTTGCTCTCTGCTCAGGTTCCCTCTACAGACAGTAATGCCCTGAGCTCTCTGTGGGGGAAACTGGCCTCTGAGATCCTGATGCAGAACTGAGACGCAGCCATGGAGGATCTGACTCGACTGAGGGAGATAACAATGTAAGGGAATAATACTTCATGATGCGTACGGATGTCATCACGATTAGCTGGTTATCAGCCGCGACAGTTTCACTGTTGTTGTTTTCCCCATGTGCGTCTGTGTGTGTCATCATGGGATGTGTCAAATGTGGACCTGGAGACACCGACTGTAACGGGAACTACCACAGGCTTAAATATACGTCCGTCTGTCTTTATGTGGACAGATGTTGTCATAGCGATAGCGTCGCATCCGTGCAAATTGCAGACACAAAGCTCTACAGGTGTGCAGCTGAGATCACAATGAAGGCTTAGCTGGAAGATGCAGGGCCCAATAATGTCTGTGATGCGGGAAACACGGACAGAATCACAGAATTTGATGATGATGGAAAATTGTGTGCAATTTCTGAAAATAAGGGTTTCTCTACCATTATATTTATTTCTCTGCACCTAAGCCTAATGCAAAGATGAAAACGATGCAGCTATGTTTTGGTTTCACTTACACACCTTGTGTGTTTGCTTGGTACTCTCTGCACGATGCATCACCTAGCAGGCCAAATATCTGACCTGTCGGGCAGCCGCAGCCAATGAGAGCTCAAGACGCGTGTAGAGGGGAAATGTGGGGGGGGGGGGGGGGCGCCTGTTAGCCATCCAACAAAACAGAGGAGTTTGACGCTAACGGCTACATTTAAAGCACTTTATTTTTCAATAGGATGCAATGTTTGGTTTTATAACTGTCTTTTAACCAAATAGTGCAGGGGTCGCCAATAGGCGGACCGCGGTCCGGATCCGGACCCAGACGCTGTCCTATCCGGACCCGGACGTATAATTGATGGATAATTGAGAATTGTACATTTTGGCGGAGCGCTTCTGTTTTAACCTGCGCAGCTTTTCTGGCCTTTACGGCACTCATTCAGCAGTTCAGGAAACACACCGACCAATTACATACATTGTAAATAATCTCACGTGACGCTACTCAGCCAATCAAATGTTTATTCCAAAATGCATCGTGAGTCGAGTGAGATTACGCAGACAGGCGGGAGACGGAGCGAGAGCAGTGAGAGAGAACCAGTGAGAGAAGTGAGTAAGTCGGAGAACCAAGTTAACATGGCGTGCTCTAAAAAGAGAAAAGTGGGCCTCGAAAACAGAGCTTTAACAAAGAATGGACGGACTCGTATTTGTTCATGGTCCGTGTACGCTTTAGTCATCTGTTTTACCGTTCATTCGATAATACGGATATACCATGGTATTCTCGTTTTCCGTTTCAAACCAGAAAACGGAAATGGGCGGTCGTATTTCCGTTTTTGGTTCTGAATTCAAAAACGGAAAAACCACAGAACCAAAGTCAAATAACGAGCCGTATTTCGTTTTTGCAAATCCCTTTTTGTACAACAGGTAACCCGGAAAGAAGAATATTTCAAAATAAAAGTGAAGGCAATATAATGACTGTATGCAAGAAATTTATAAATAAATAACTCTGGGCCGATGGGAGTGTGTTAGCAACAGTAGTTGGCTACATGCAGTTTAATATTCATTTATCTATAACCTCCTGGTCCATATACAGTAGAAAACTAATCATTCTCAATTCATTGGTTAAAGCAGTTTAGTCTTATCTTTTCTGACAGACTTGTTCTTTTAAATGAACACTTTCTTCCCGATGAAGGTTTCTGTCTGGCTTTTATTGAACAGGACGTCCCTCTAACAATTACTATACTTGCAGTTTCTGCACTTACAACCTGTTTACTATGCCGACTCTGACAATTATCAGAGTAAGTTGAACCCAAAATGAATTAATTAACTTGTCTTTTCCATTCAGTACAACATAGAAGCACATATGACTACATATTGATAAATGATAGAAAAACACATTAAGGCTATCATCATTAAATTTACACTAAATATATGAGATTACATGTAAAGAATATATCGATATCTGTGATCAAAACACTCTTAGCTCAATATAAGGAAAGAAATCATCAAAGAGAATGAAACTTAAATGAGGATAAATCATATTAATAAAAAGTAAATTACATCTTAAGATAGCACTTCCTATGTGGCTATAGATTACTGCACTGTTGTTGTTTTTGCACAGTACCTTTTGAAAAGATGCCTGGAAGTCTGGAATGTGTCTGGGGACACTAGTTAATTGCACTTTATTATGTTGTGCTATGCTCTATTGGACATGTTTTGTATGTCTTATGACATTTTGCTATTTTTCAAATATTTTAATAAAGAAGTTCATGTTTCAAGTTCAAGTACATGGAATCTTAGAAAATCCTTTTTTTTTACCGTGGTATCGAAATTGGCATCGAGAATCGTGTACCGTGCGTAAAGGGTTCCGTGCGTAACGGATTCCATACGTAACGCGTTCCATGCGTAACAGATTCTACGCGTAATGGATTCCACACGTAACGGGTTCCACGCGTAACGGATTCCACAGGTTCCGTGCGTAACGGGTTCCGTGCGCAACGGGTTCTGTGCGCAACGGGTTCTGTGCGTAACGGGTTCCGTGCGTAACAGATTCCATACGTAACATGTTCCACACGTAACACGTTCCACGCGTAACGGATTCCATCCATAACGGGTTCCACGCTTAACGGGTTCCACGCGTAAGGGGTTCCATGCGTAACTGGTTCCACAAGTAAAGGGTTTCCACGCGTAACGGGTTCCACGCGTAACGGGTTCTACGTGTAACGGATTCCACAGGTTCCACACGTAACCTGTTCCAAGCGTAACAGGTTCCACACGTAAAGGAATCCACAGGTTCCGTGCGTAACGGGTTCCGTGCGTAACGGGTTCCGTGCGTAAAGCATTCCACGCGTAACGGGTTCCACGCGTAACGGGTTCCACGGGTTCCACGCGTAACGGGTTCCGTGCGTAACGGGTTCCGTGCGTAACGGGTTCCGTGCGTAACGGGTTCCGTGCGTAACGGGTTCCGTGCGTAACGGGTTCCGTGCGTAAAGCATTCGACGCGTAACGCGTTCCACGCGTAACGGGTTCCACGCGTAACGGGTTCCACGCGTAACGGGTTCCACGCGTAACGGGTTCCACGCGTAACGGGTTCCACGCGTAACGGGTTCTACGTGTAATGGATTCCACAGGTTCCACGCGTAACCTGTTCCAAGCGTAACAGGTTCCACGCGTAACAGGTTCCACGCGTAAAGGATTCCACAGGTTCTGTGCGTAACGGGTTCTGTGCGTAACGGGTTCCGTGCGTAACGGGTTCCGTGCGTAACGGGTTCCGTGCGTAACGGGTTCCGTGCGTAAAGCATTCCACGCATAACGGGTTCCACGCGTAACGGGTTCCACGCGTAACGGGTTCCACGCGTAACGGGTTCCACGCGTAACGGGTTCCGTGCGTAACGGGTTACGTGCGTAACGGGTTCCGTGCGTAACGGGTTCCACGCGTAACGGGTTCCGTGCGTAACGCGTTCCGTATGTAATGCGTTCCACGCGTAACGGGTTCCATGCGTAACGGGTTCCGTGCGTAAAGCATTCCACGCGTAACGCATTCCACGCGTAACGGGTTCCACGCGTAACGGGTTCCACGGGTTCCGTGCGTAACGGGTTCCGTGCGTAACGGGTTCCGTGCGTAACGGGTTCCGTGCGTAACGGGTTCCGTGCGTAACGGGTTCCGTGCGTAACGGGTTCCGCGCGTAAAGCATTCCACGCGTAACGCATTCCACGCGTAACGGGTTCCACGCGTAATGGGTTCCACGCGTAACGGGTTCTACGTGTAATGGATTCCACAGGTTCCACGCGTAACCTGTTCCAAGCGTAACAGGTTCCACGCGTAACAGGTTCCACGCGTAACAGGTTCCACGCGTAAAGGATTCCACAGGTTCTGTGCGTAACGGGTTCTGTGCGTAACGGGTTCCACGGGTTCCGTGCGTAACGGGTTCCGTGCGTAACGGGTTCCGTGCGTAACGGGTTCCGTGCGTAAAGCATTCCACGCGTAACGCATTCCACGCGTAATGCGTTCCACGCGTAACGGGTTCCATGCGTAACGGGTTCCGTGCGTAAAGCATTCCACGCGTAACGCATTCCACGCGTAACGGGTTCCACGCGTAACGGGTTCCACGGGTTCCGTGCGTAACGGGTTCCACGCGTAACGGGTTCCACGGGTTCCGTGCGTAACGGGTTCCGTGCGTAACGGGTTCCGTGCGTAACGGGTTCCGTGCGTAAAGCATTCCACGCGTAACGCATTCCACGCGTAACGCATTCCACGCGTAACGGGTTCCACGCGTAATGGGTTCCACGCGTAACGGGTTCTACGTGTAATGGATTCCACAGGTTCCACGCGTAACCTGTTCCAAGCGTAACAGGTTCCACGCGTAACAGGTTCCATGCGTAACAGGTTCCATGCGTAAAGGATTCCACAGGTTCTGTGCGTAACGGGTTCTGTGCGTAACGGGTTCCGTGCGTAACGGGTTCCGTGCGTAACGGGTTCCGTGCGTAAAGCATTCCACGCATAACGGGTTCCACGCGTAACGGGTTCCACGCGTAACGGATTCCACAAGTAACGGGTTCCGTGCGTAACGGGTTACGTGCGTAACGGGTTCCGTGCGTAACGGGTTCCACGCGTAACGGGTTCCGTGCGTAACGCGTTCCGTATGTAATGCGTTCCACGCGTAACGGGTTCCATGCGTAACGGGTTCCGTGCGTAAAGCATTCCACGCGTAACGCATTCCACGCGTAACGGGTTCCACGCGTTACGGGTTCCACATACATGATGTATACAACTATTGTAAATTAACCATAAACATAAAATGAAACAGATGAAATAATCAACATTAAATTAATCTATATATAAATATATATATATATGGCACTAAGTGGCGCGAGTTAGATATTATTGTAATGTTCCGGACCTTTGCCCGAGGAGATTTTCTCAATCTGGACCTTTTGGAATTTTAATTGAAGACCCCTGAAATAGTGCAATGTTGTGTTACATCAAATATGCATTGCATTTAAAACATTATTATAATTTTTATGAATTGTTGAAATTGTCTTCATTCACCACATTATTAGACACAAAATGTGCTAGAATTGTAATAAGTTGTATGCAAAAAGATCTAATGGAATCTCTCCTTTCAGTCGGTGAGCTCTCCTCTCCAGTCGCTCCAACAGAGGACCTGGCTCATCCACTGGTCCCTCTTTGTGTTCTTCAACCACCCTAAACATCGTCGAGCTCTTCCTCTACCAGCCCCAGTGAGTCTCCGTGCTGTCAATACACCGCAAAGAACCGGCGGCTTCTACAAACGATACGAGGCTCGTTACACGGGCGTGATGGTGCTGTCATCCGGAGCGTGCGCTTCATTCTTTATGTTGCTCAAGAGCGTACAGGTTGAGGGACACGCATGGCTTTGTCTCGGCTTAAACCTGAGCTCTTTTATTTAAAGGACCATTGTAGTTTGAAGGCCACCCTGCTGTTGTGTTGTCACTTAACTTCCTGAACGTATATTTCATCAGAATGTGTTGCAGCATCCTGCGATACCTCACAACCGCAGTCATCGCCAACAAAGACGTACGGAAGCGCAGACAAGTGCTCAAGGACTTGGTGAAAGTCATTCAACAGGTAAAGTCAATAAAAGTCAATGGCTCGCGGTAACATTGGAATGAAGGTTTCTCTCTCTTTCACTCCCGCAGGACTCGTACACATACAAGGACCCCATCACAGAGTTCGTGGAGTGTCTCTATGTGAACTTCGACAGCGCCCAGAAGAAGCTGAGGGAGTGCGAGTCGGTGAGGATAGCTTCCTGAAGTTTCTCCTGCTTGACAGTGCGTTTCCCTTAAAGCGAAGTTCCCTTAGCTATGGCGCTCTGATCTCCTGAGCCCAGAGCACTTAACTTTGCAGCCATTCAGCCTCAGCAAATCCATGTCTGGCCTGATTTGCCGGCTCTTACTTTTATTCAGTTTGATTTTCAAAGCGGAACAGCTGTCAGATTTGGGGCTCGGTTGCCTTCTCTTTAGAAACCCTGCAGTATTTTTGTAGTTGCGTGTGTCGGGGGACCACTTTGCCCGTTCTCGGTGCACCCCCCCCGTGAATTGGCTTTTACTCTTTTTGTGTAAATTATGCAGTGATTGCGAAGGCCTCAACTATCCTGTCGGACACGGAGAGTGAGCTCTCATGGAATCTGCTGGCTTTTAATCGTCGGGGGAATTTAAATTTACATGTTTTTGTTCATTTTCCCTCTAGAGATCAACAACATGTCTTAATTAATGTAAAAACAAGTTATTCTGTTTTTAATGAAGGTCTCCTGTTGTGTGAAGAGAACTGTTTTTGATTTATGTTGAATATTAATGTCAGCAGTGGACCCGGTTCGTCTCAGTCACGTGATGAACATGAGTGAGTTGGTAAAGTAATATTTATGCAAAGTGTGGAGTAATTAGGTTTCTTACACGATAACGGCTCCTCGTGAAATCATGGTGCCACATCTCCTTTCAAAATCCCAGACGCTAATTTATTCATAAACCTAAGCTCCTCTGCAGATTTGAGATGGTCAAACATCCCATTTGATGTTTCTGTGATTGTTGCTTTAAAACCACAGATGAAGACGTCTCAACATAATCTCACACACACACACACACACACACACACACTCCGGGTTGGTGGAGAAATACAGTATCTTAACATCTTGTTGTGGAATAGTAATCTTATCGTATTTATCTAAAACAATTTTAAAAACATGCGTGTAAGTTAGGGTTGGATGTCAGCCCAACAACCAGCGGTTTGATCGTAGTTTCATCTATTCGAGCCGTGGAGCACCGTAGAAACACACTTCCTTCAAACTCACCAAAACCTTCTGGGTTAGTCTTTAGCTCCAACAATCAGCAACTCTGGTTCCTTCTGAGGCAGAGCATTGAATTAGCAAAGTAAAATAATAAAAAATAACCCCCGAAGAATCCTGTAGATGTACCCAGCCAGTGGCCGATAGAGGATATATTTGTACAATTGCTCAGCCCTAGTATACATTCAATATTTATAGCTGTGAGCATTAGTATTTAGACTTCTTTTTTTACAACGGGCCTTATGCAAGAACCAATAGTACAAAGTGAAAGCTTGTACGAGTGATTTAGGAGAACTTACCACATTCACGAATAGTCTCGTATTTTGAATTTGATGAATACAGTTCACTGTCGAAGGAGTCCTGTGCAATGCTTCCGCTCACGGATTGTATAATTCATTACTTTGAAGCAATTTTCACTTTACAAACCCCATGTAAATCCCACATCATCATTATGTTGATCATGTCCTGTTTAACTTTTTAGCCAATATATTTGCTGAATTTATTCGACGACATCACCATTCATGTAAATGGGCTGCTGCTGCTATTGTATTACGCTACGATACCAACATGAACTCTCAGACTGCAGAGCTTCAGTTGTTTGTCCCGCTGGTCTATCGGTCACCAGTCGGCGTGCTGTGGAGAGGCCTGCTTCATGTTACAGCATCCTCTGCTGTATTTCAGTGTTGCTACGACCCTCGGGTGACACGGCATTAACGACACTCGTTACCCTTCATTCTGCTGCTGACGCTGTTTAAATCATAGGCTTTCCTTTTATGGATCTTTTGAAAGCAGGACTTTAAATATAGGACATATGGGGCAGGAAGCGTAGCCGTAAGCTAATTCTATGCACGCCATAGTGAAGCCCGATATTTCACCTTTGTTTCATTTATACTACGTTTGATAATTCATTTCTTTCTTTTCAGGGCTTGTATAAAGGAATAAAGTTGTCCCTGAATATGAGCTATGAGGCTTCAGTTAAATACGATTCCTCCTCGGCTTTGAGGAGGCTGGTTGATGGCGTTTTGCCGGTTCCACTCGTTGTCTTCTTGCTTCTTTGCTGAATATTTAGTTTGTACGGCGTGTAATGTTTCAGAGAATACTGCAACGAACAACGCGTCTAGCATCAACGCTTTCGTGCGTGCTCGTAGCTCGCGCGTCATCTTTGGGTTCTAGTCCACGCTGCTACACGCCAGTATAAAAAAAGCTTTATATGACATCATTGGAGCGCTAATCGTGATCCAAAGGTCGGAGCGTTTTGCTGGGTCTGACGTGGCTCAGTCGTACGAGCCCTCCTTTAGGAATAAAAGTAAGAGGAAGTTGAGATAAGAGCAAGGAAATGTTCTTGCATGAGCTCCATTCTCAACATCAGCACATGATTTAGCCTTCGCACTCTCACCACAGGAAGCTGCTATGCAGCAGATAGCCTGAGGAGATTTGGATGCACATTGATGCATAAATGTGCATTTTATTTAGGAAAATTACCTTGTGTGACCATATCATTTTTGCAGAATTGGTAAATTTGGACCAAAAAAAATTCCCAATCATCCAAGCCACATAGTTTTGACCGGGACATTTTAATGTATGGGTGGACAAACCAATAGCTGGAAAATGTGGCAGAACAGCCAGCCCGCTAGTTTCCAGAACCTCGTGTGGTTATCGTGCTGTTATGTACTCCAGTATACTTATCATTCCAGTATAACATGGATGTGGTTTAAATTATAGCTGCACGTTATGTTTTGAAGATGACTGCATGTATGCATGGCAGAGAACTAGAACTAGTAACTGAAGGAACACTTTGTCTTTTCCAGGTTGTCCTCTTCTGCTTCCTCCACGTGAATGCTTTTGTGTGTGACGTGATCGATGGAGCGCTGTGGTCTTTTTGTCCTCCAGGTTCTTGTGAACGACTTCTTCCTGGTCGCTTGGCTCGAGGATTTCATCGAGAACGCCCGTCTCTTCATCTTTGAGACGTTTTGTCGGATCCATCAGTGTATCGGCATCAGGTACGCCGTCTTTGTAACGAACAGGCGTACTCGTCAGGAACGCAGTGAGCCGTTCCTTTTCATTCGTGAAGGCACAGTTCCTTTTTCAACTTCTGTACCCAGATGATTGATGTTCTCGGTGCTCCACGTTCTTTTTTTTTTTTAGATGTCGTCCATGTCCTGCTAGTATATTCAACGGAGAACTATACAACGAGTTTTCAAAGACTGGATTACCCCAAAAGGATATTTACTCCGCTGAAATGCCCCTCGTCCTCCTCCGCTCTCTCCACTCAGCATGCTGGCAGACAAGCTCAACATGACGCCGGAGGAGGCGGAGAGGTGGATCGTCAACCTCATCCGTAATGCCAGACTCGACGCCTAGATCGACTCCAAACTGGTGAGGCTCCGCATTCACTGATCCACTTTCAGTCGGATGAGCTTCAAATCACCGAGCCGAGCATAAACGGCCCCGTCTAGTCTTCTGATTTAGGAAATGTATGCATTTTGACTGAAAGACTGAAAAGCAGCATACAAGTGTTTAACTGGTGGTGCATTAAAGTCAGGCCTTCATTTGTGTGGATGTTTGTCCCTCAGGGTCATGTGGTGATGGGCAACAACGCGGCGTCGCCGTACCAGCAGGTCATCGAGAAGACCAAGAGCCTGTCGTTCCGTAGCCAGATGTTGGCAACATAGAGAAGAAAGTGGCCCACAGCAACAGGAATGAGGTAGGCAAAGCGCTAAACATGGTGTATGCATGTGGACATAGACTGTATGTTAGACGTGGGTGGAGTCACTGGGACGTCACCTGTGGGTTTGTAGGCTGCCGGTTTGAAGCCTCGGGCTATCTTGTATTTTGTCCGTCACCATCTTGTTTTTTTGTAACGGGAAAGTTGTAACAACCGAATGCTAAATAAGACATTTTTAGGCGACCTTATTTAACTTTCATGAAGTGAAAACGCACTGTGAAAGGGTTAAAGTTCAAACATGTAAACACAGAGGACTCCCAGACCGGACAACGCCGTGGTAGCGACCTGTCAATCACCATGTAGCCCCGCCCTAAAGCATACCCTGCTTTACGGTCTGTTTGACTCTAAATGGACCATAGTTTACTAAATGAACATCATGCTGCATTGAAGAAGACTTGAAACTAGAGATTGAGACCATAAACTCATGTTTACAATGTTTACTGAGGTAATAAATCAAGAGAGAAGTAGAGTCATTTTCTCATAGACTTCTATACAACCAGAGGAGTCGCCCCCTGGTGGTCACTAGAGAGAATGCAGGTTTAAGGCTCTGCTGCTGTGGCTTCACTTTTCAGACCCGGAGGTTGCCGCCTGGATGTGAACTTTGTACCCTTTTAGTATTTACTGTTCAGGGAAAGAGGATATTAATACCGTACATCATCGCTTTCGTTCTTCTTCTTTTTTTTACTTTAAACCGACCAAGTTGAGACTTGGAGATTGTTCAAGACGCGATTTATTTATTATTTGAGATTTTTTTTTTTACATTGTTCATAAGTTTATACTCTGGATCTAAATGTCACATAACTCACATTGTGATTGCTCTCCTGTCCTACTGCCCTCCAATGAATGTGTGTGAAAACACGACATCCTCGTGTAACTCTTTGTCGATGGTACAACACAACATTTTATTTTGGGTAAAATAATCGTGATTCAAATTTGAGTCCCTTAGAATTCTGTCAACATTGCTTTTGTCCTGTTCTAGAGAGAAGCAGGTGTTTTCAGATGGTGGATATCTAATTAAGGAGCAAATCTTTTTTTGCCTTTTCATAAAGTACTTTGAGCATTTCTTCTAATGTTTGTTTTTGTTTGTTTTTATATTTTCTCAGACTCCAAATTGGGCTGCTCAAGACTCTGGCGTCTATTAAAATGGAAATCGGCTTCAAGAGGATGCAGATGGCTCTACTGGATATTATTTAGACTTTTTATTGAATTTATTTATTTATCAGACTATTGTTATTTAACTGGCAGCATGACTTCTGCCGTATGAAATGTCAGAGAGGACGCGACAAGTCTGGCTTAAGACATCGTCACCGAGGTGTTATTTATTAATTATTTATTACACTTTCTTCATCATAACTTATAATTATATTTATTCTGGTATCAACTGTTGATTTCTAAAGTATTCACCCAAACTTTAGTTTATCGATACAACCGGCAATTAACATTAAACATTTTGTGCCTCTTCGGAGAGATTTGTTTCTTCTTCCTCTACTCACATCTGACCACTAGATGGCGCCATTGGTTCATTTCTTGTTTCCCGCCGTTTGCAGACAGTTGTAGCATTTTCCAACAATCTCTCCCAGACTGTGGCTCCCACTACAGTGTCTCAATTTAATATTTGTGTGATTGGTTGTAAAAATGAATGAATAAAGGGAACAAGACGGATGCAAACTTGATGCATAAATTAAACCAAAGAACTCTTTGAAAGGCGGCACTGAACCTGGCTCTCCTCTCCTCTGATCAGCCTCGACGAATGATTTGGTGATTGAAAAGGAAAACTTAAGAAAAGCTGTCGGTATGGAGATCAAATTGAAGGGGAACGGCAACCGCTTGACGTCACACACTTTATTTTCAAGGCCTATTGATGCTGCAGTGCAAATATTTGACCTGTGCCGATGGACTGTAACATGCAGTCAGGTCGGTTTATAGAGCACATTTAGTGCAACAGGGAATGTTGATAAGATAAGATAAGGTATTACATATTAAGATAAGGAGGTATAATTAAAAATGGAATACTAAAACAAAAGTTTTACCTTTTAACTACACACCTAACTAAAGGTTTGTGGAAAAAGATGTGTTTTTAATGTGCTTTTTATAGAAGACACTGCTGCAGCACACCTTAGGTCACATGGTAGAGCATTCCAGAGAATGACCCCATAATGCCTGTAAAACCTGAATAGTTTGGGTCAATAAAAGTCTCCACTCTTTGCTCCTCACGTCGTCAGTGGGACTAACCTGGTTACCGACCGCCAAGAAATGAAATGCTCCAGCACTCAGTGGAGTGTCAGGAGACAATATGCACCTCTGTCATCACGTGAAACATTTCTGCCAGGTGTCCAGGTAAAGAGAGGAAAGTGCCCCCAGGTGCGTCTCTCGAGTCTCTCTTCAGCATGGCGAAGAGACCTCTTTCTGATGTTTAGCCTGGGGGGGGGAGTGGTGACGGTTAAGCCTGCTGCTGTTAACTCTTAGCCACTCCTCCAGACTCCACACACACTTTTCCAGGACTCGAGTTAGACGCACACACACACACACACACACACACACACACACACGCTTAAGCACACACACTCCAGAGCTGACGTGGGCTTGAGGTCTGTGCGCGGCTCCCTTCTGGAACAGCTGGTATCCATCTGTGGTTGCTCTGGCTGCTGCTGCTGCTTCTTCTTCCTGCTGCTGTAGGCACCGTGGCTGCACTGAGAGGACACGAACTGGTCCAGCTGAACAACCCCGTTCACCAGCTCTGCAGTCGCAACTCTGGGAATCAGAACCGAGAAGATAGGGAGGCTCTGCCGGTGAACAAACAAAGCGTGCTCACCCAGCCTCCGTCATGGACATCCTGGCGGCCTGGGCTGTCACTAACCCATCTGCGGCCCGGCTCCTCTGGGTCCTAGCTCTGGTGCTGGCCACCCTCCTGGTCTGGCTCTTGTTCTTCTGCTGCTACAGTTGGAACCAGAGATCCTCGCCCTCCCTGGAGCGGTACCTGGCAGGTAGGTGGGCCCTCGACCTCCCTCCCCACACACACACACACACACACACACACACACACACACACGCGCACACACACACCCCCCTCTCTGTGGGTGTGTGGAGGCCTGTGACTGACACTGCTGTCTGTGAAGTTTTAACTTCAGCTCAGGCTCTGTTTTATAAGGAGGAACACTCAGTGGAAATGCTTCTTTTTTTCTCTCTCTCTCTCTCTCTCTCTCTCTCTCTCTCTCCCTCAAGTCCAGTAATTGTAAATTTTCCTTTCCAAACCTGCAGAGTGCACATTTTCCAGACATTTCCCAGCTCGTGTTGGCTCTGCCTCCGTTCTGAATACACTTCTAAATGTTCCTTTACTCATGTGAGAGCACACAATGGGTCTTTCATACCCTTAATAAAACATCTTTATTTTTAGGACGTTGCCTTGAGCAGGCATACTTTGTGTTTGACTAAGACTGTGCGACTACACGTTGTCCCCCCCACTCTGTCATAAATATGACCTGATGGATCATGGGGTCCTGGTAACCTGCGTGTCACTGCAAGAAACCTGGATATTTCTGCACTACACACATTTTAAAGCGATATCTCTTTCACCACATCATGACGCACACTTTTATTGTTCTGTCTAAAATGATATTTGATTGTTTTTGTTTTGTTTTTCCCCATACAGTGATGGCAAAGCACTCCAAATCTAAAGCGCCGACTCAGGTGAGAAAATAAATGTCATGAGAACAACTGTTTTAAAGACCTCCCTCATTTGCACTAAAGGTGTGAACACCTCATGCCTCACATTCCTGTGTAATCACTAAGAAGTCCTCTGAAGGGCAGTCTGCACTCATTATCTCAGTAGCACATCAGCTTGTAACGCCCGCTTCAGACTCCAGAGGTCCTCGTTCACCTGCACTTTGCTCAGTTTCAAACAACCAGAGGAGCACACAAGACCAGCAAGCTTTATTATTACCTCTACTTACCCATTATTATTTAATGGTGTGACATTATTATAGGCCAATGTGGGACAAAAAACTGATGCCTTGATAAAATCATATTGGAGGATTGTATCACAGCTCTTAATATAGTGGCTGTCAAACAATGTGAATTTGAGACCTCTGTTGAGAGGTCCTTCAGGTTTTAAATAACAAAGCACTGGTGGAGTCGGCCTTGATTGGTGTTGCAACGTTCTCTAGTTTTCAATAAACCTGCCTTCAGGTTTAAACAGCCTTAAACAGTCCATCAGTTGACGCTTGAAATGAGTTCTTAAAAGCAGGTCAGCAGCATTTAAAGGAACAGTGTGTAGCATTCAGGGGGATCTATTTGCAGAAATGGAATACAACAAAAGGTATGATTTATTTAGTGTTTAATCTCAACTCACTTCCCACTACTCACTCGGGAGAAGTTTCAACGGGTTGCAATCTGCCACCTCATTGCCAGATGCCGCCAAATCCTACACGCTGCGCCTTTAAATTTGTAAACTGCCAACACATCTTTGTCAGGCGTTGAAAAATGTGGTGAACGATTTGTTCAAAACACGATGAAATGGAAATAATAATCATTTTTAAATGAGGTTGTACTGTGTTCTTGTACTTCCAGGCCCCTGTAGCGCTATGAGCTAAATGCTAACACTAACAGGCTCACATGTTCCGCGATGGCAATGCTAGCATGGCGACGTTCAGCGGGTGTAATGTTTACCATGGTAGTTAGTCGGCGTTAGCATGCTAACATTTGCTAATTAGCATAGTACAGCCGGGGCTGCTGGGAATGTCTGTTTTGGAGTCAAAAGTAATGAACGATAAAAACGTTCACCAGATGGCGACGCTAGATGTAAAGTTAAGGAATGCCCAAACAATTCGTCCTGATAGGAACACAAACCAATACGCAATCCAATAAAACAACCACACACAAATGTAAACCACATGGTGGCGCTAGAGGAGAAATCAGGTCACGAGGTTGCACTGCTAGCTAGCAGCGCGGCTAAAACCATGTCTGGAAAATGAATGTCGCTGGCTCGTGTAGCACCGCAGTGATTCAACCTGCACCGTGTCCTGTTTTTACATTTCATGTTCCGTCTCCTTATTAAGGGGAAGTGATGCATTCAATGTTTCCAGCATGAGCCACACTGTTACTTTGATAAATACAAGGAGGAACTGGCTTTTACTGAAGCTCAAAACAAAGAAGTCCCAGGCATCCCGACGTGTCATGCAACTTCTACTACAGTTTGTGTAGCATGCAGGTCATACGATAGAAATGCAGTGCACCTATTTAACGGACCCTCCTCGGCTTCGGCCCCCCGTTGTCCCATCTCGTTGTTCATATCATTCCCATATAATCTATGTGCTGTCATATAAACGCTCACTAGCTTTACCATGATTCGCAAGTGGGCCCATGTTCTACAGAGAGATCCTCGCTCAGTGTGTCTTGGCACCGTCACTATGAGTGTTGTCGCACAGTGGAGAAGCACTGTGGTGTCATTGTGTGCGATAAGTGTGAGAGGCTCTCTGAAATGCCTCCGTGAGTGAGGCCCTTTGTCCGTTTGGCACTGACACGCCAAACAGAGGTCCATTTCCTCCCACTGCATCCAGAGTGTGGACAAAGAGACATGTGAGGTCTCCGTATGCCGACGGGAGCTATTAGTCTGTCAGTCTCTGTTTTGAATCGCACAGAAGACAAACGCCTCCACACTATTTGTACCCAAATATCAAAGTGTACGATTGTGGAGAACACATTGCTCTCATTGTGGTAAGAAACACTGTATGAGCGTGCACTCCCATGTGAGACGTGTGAAGGATTTCATTAGGATTGCATGTGCTTTTCAACCACCGCATGAAAGAAAGGATTTGTTCTTCTTCTTTTTTTTTGCACAGTTGAAATGTCACTCACGCATTCTTTCGGTTGTAATTCGTAACAAATAAAAGATACGGTGGCCCTGAGAGCTCAAAGCAATTCAACTTGTGAAGTTGTTTTCTCCACTTGCATGTGTTTTCTTAAGCTTTTCTTTTCTTCAAGGCGCACACCATCGGTCCTCTCAAAAATAACGCATGCCTCCAAACTCTAAACTGCTGATTGCTGCATGATGATAAGATAAGACAGAACGTTACTCATCCCTCAGGAAGTGATTGACAGGTCATGACTCCTCCCACAAGGCGTGCTGAGAGATGACAAGCAAGAAGTACTCTGATCTTTTTCTCGAGTAAAAGCACAGTGTGTACATAATATACTCAACTAAACATAAGTAAGTGCAAAAGTACTAGCATCAAAACATATTTAAAAAGTATGAGTGCTCATGCAGGACGGCCCGTTCCAGAATAATGTGTTTTGTATTCTTGTTTATTATTATTGTTGCAGCTTTTATATATATACACACACACTGCTGGGTAGCTTGTGAATCTCACCAAGGGATCAATACAGCCTTATCTTTATCCATAATAATACAACATAATTAATTGTTGATTATACATTTGTTGATTGTTGATTATATATTTTTGTTATTGATCTGAATCTGCAATGTAAAATACATTTAGTGGAGTAAAAAGTGCAATATTTCCCTCTGAAATGTAGCGGTGTGATAGTATAATGTAGCAGAAGATGGAAATACTCAAGTAAAGTACAAGTACCTGAAAAACTTTACATAAGAACATGTTAGTAAGATTCCACCACTGTGTAAGAACAGCTGTGTTTTGACACATGATAGACTGAAACTGTGTGATTTACAATCTCTAAATACAGCTCAGAAGCTCCGTACAAAGCTATAATTATAATGTCAAGTAAGATCTTAAGAACTTAACTGAAACGTTCCAGAGTTCCCGTTCAACCGCACAAAACGATTCTTTCACTTGGGAGCAAAGACCTCATTGGACGACTTGAGCAGCAGGAAAAACAAAACCCCGTTTGTTTACCTGACAGCATTGATCACAATCAGCGGCCTGTGAATGAGGAGGCTTTTGTCCGGCTCCGTCTGTGCACGCCAGCTATCAGGAGCTGCTGTTTCATTAGTGGATTTTCCTCAAAGCAAACATTGAGAAATGAGCCTCAATGTGGAAATATAAAGTGGTTCCATGTGGGACGCTATAGTGTTTCTTTTTTTATCAACTGTATTTCTGTCAGAAAGAAAGGGAATCCTCTGAAACATCCCGTTGTAGCTGAAGCTGATACAGGAGGGACAACTCTGCTCTAATGAAATAATGTTTTAAAAAAAATTGTAATTTCAGAGGAAGAAAAAGCCCAAAGAGAAGCCAGCTGCTGCTGTCCAGTCAGAGGAAGCTGTGGTGAAGCAGTCTGTGGCCCCAGGACAGGAGACACCGGGTCCAGCAGTCAGGAAGAGGAGGAGACGTCCTCATAGAGTCGCCGTGGAAACGGTGACGGCGGTGAGGTCACAGAAGGTGAGGAATGTTTCTCCGCTCTGTCATCAAAGGCCTCGTTTCAGGACCACTCTCTCCGCCGTGTCTGCTTTAATGAGTCTGTTTTGAGTTTGTTCACTCGTTCTGATGGCTCTGAAGCAGCTGTTCTAAACGGAAAGTGCAGAAATAAGGAATGCATGTTGATTTTAACTTGACAGTGATGAGCTTGCTTTGCATTGGTATGATGCCTAAACAAACAGAGAGCTCCTTTTGACAAATATTGTAGTGTATTGAGGCTATGAAGGCAGTGGATTAATAGTAAAGATTTTTAACCAGGTGACAGAAAATATGCTTAAGATGTGTTTTTTCTCAATGTACTTCTCACATATAAATTATACTATAAGTACTAATGTATTCCTTTGTAGTAACTTTGAGCGTGTTCAGTGTTCTTTTTGCAGTGCTTTAGTTCAATATAAGCTGATCATGTTTTTGTGCCCTTAGCTGTGTTCATTTTTTTACACTTTAAGTATACTAAAATGTACTATTTAAAATCTAATTAAGAAACATTTTATGTAGTAGTTAAGATACACACTTAATGCGTCTCAAGCATCACATACATGTGTCGGTGGACACGTCCATTATATCATGTCTGGAAGAGCAAACGTCACGCGTAGAGCAGCAGTATGGAATATTTTATCAAATAAATAGGTACATAAATAAACCCTGCAAATAAACAAATGTGTATTTACATTTGTTTATTTATTTCAAAGTCTTATTTATGTATGTATGTATTTATTGAATTACTATTGGCTCAAATGGCATTCCAGAGCAGGAGCATTTGTAGTATTGATTTGTTTAAACATTGTTTGCAAGGCTTGTTCTTGACTGGATGATTGTCCTTCGTAATGCAATCTAAAGTGACCCGGATCATGCTTCACCTTCCTGTCTGGCTTCATGAAGCACTTGGTTGATCAGTGTGACCCTTCAGCACGACAGATCCACCGAGGAGCCCCGCTCTGCTATTCAGACCCGATGCGTTCCTCCGGGCCCTTTGATTCACTCGACTACTGGGAGGAACTGATAATGGACAAACAAGCAACCCGTCATTCACGTCGTGGGGATTGCGTAATGGCTCAGCACGACAGTTTTTAATTCGACTCATTACAGCTCGGCCTCATTTGGAGCGAAGCAGGAACACGAAGCAGGACGAAACAGACTCGCGAGGCAAAAGAGGAGACTAAATGGAACAGATTTACTGATTCTTCTGGTCATTTTGCATTTTTATGACCTGAAAGAGCAGGCGGAGCTCAGGTGGCGGACACTAGCACAAACATACAGAATACAGTACATGTGATGAACTGGATTTCTTGACGTTTCTCATATTTGTTGTCTTTTTCTTCCAAATATCCATATTTAACAGTCTCAGGAATCCTTGAATGCTAATAGGTGTGTTAATCATTCAGTTGCCAACATATACAGGAATCACCGAGGAAGAATTTGGTGAGACAAATTTGGGAGAAAGTTACTTTTATACATCAAAATGTATATTTTAACTTGACGAAAAAATAATCAACACAAGGTCCAATCCAGTGCAGCTCTACAGCTTTCAACCACATTTCATGGCCTTTTTTGGAGTTACTCAGTCGACATGACAGGATCTGACATTCGTCTTTGTTCCATTTAACCCCAAAATATCCTTTTCAAATTGTGCATGTTGACTTCAATCAGTGGAAAACTAACAGCAGTTTTGACCATGAGCAAAACACAACAACAACAACAACAACAGATTCCTATATGTAAGAATCAATGTAGTCTCACTATCTCAGCAGCCATCTGTTTCCACATAGGGGAAAGATGCTGAGCTCAGCAGTAGTGTGCTGCTCACGTTGCCTCTCTCAAGCATCCTGAAGGTGTGCAGTTCAAGGAAAGAGTAGACTCATGTGTTTGTCAATATAATGGATTTGTGATTGATTCAATCACAAAACAGCAGAGTGGGAAACATGATATAAGTTTACAATATATGTTCCCCCACAAGCTTTACCTGAAATCGCGCGCGAAGAAGCCGCTGCCTCCGCGCGCTGCAGTCAACCTGATCTGAACTCAGTGTCTATTCACGTGCGCGCGCGCCGAGCGTGCGATCGGATCTCTCGTCATCTGCGTGCCCTGCTTGCTGTTCAGCGACAACTTCGCCCGGCACACGTTTGTACTCGCGGAGGAATTCATGCGGGCTGCGGGAGCGGATCGGTCCTGATGTCGGCCCCGGATGAGTCCAGGTCTGACCGGCTGAACGTCTTGGGACACCGCAGGGCGCAGGCGCGGCTCCCGCTGCGGCTGTGAGGATGATTATCTAAGTTTGAGCAGATCTATCCGGGACGAATCACCACCACTGCAAGAGACAGGTTTTTGTTTTCTCACTCATTCATCTGGGACCAAAAACGGCGCGTCATCCTGGATATTTCTGGCGTGAGTAAAGCAGGAATATATATTCATAATTCATGTTTTGCCGCATTGCCGACGTTGCCAATCAAATGATTTTAGTGTCATTAAAAAAAGAACTGCAGAATAAATAACCCGACCTATCACCACTGAGGAAATGCGACGACGTGTTTTTATTCTCTGCATTTAGCAGCAGGTGCACCTCTCAGGTCTCTCGTCGCTGCGGCTCAGGTCAACGAGCCTATTTCAGGTGTGGCGGTGATGCAGCGCAGAGCCCGAGGGGGTGCGATTGTTTTGGGGGTTGAGTCTTCTCTGGAAAGGATCCAGACATGACGGCCTCTGATCAACAGATCCAACCATAGTGACAGTTTCGAGAGGTGAAGACAGAGAGAGAGACAGAGACAGAGAGAGAGAGAGGGAGAGGGAGAGGGAGCCTCAGTCAGCTGTCAGTCTATTCACACACCACGTAACTTTCTTCATGTCCAATCCCTGAGAGTTCAGCGGAATGCTCTCCGGCTCCTCGGGGTAGCCTGGTAACAGCAGATCAACCCTGAAGCGTTCAGCCTGCTCGGGTGAAGGTCAATGGCGGTCTGAATAGTGTTAGAGGGAGAAGGAGTGAAGCTGTCACTGGAGATCATCATTAGGTGTATTCGTTGTCT
Source organism: Leptoclinus maculatus (assembly GCA_032191485.1). Taxonomy (NCBI): domain Eukaryota; kingdom Metazoa; phylum Chordata; class Actinopteri; order Perciformes; family Stichaeidae; genus Leptoclinus; species Leptoclinus maculatus. Next base: position 36,344,615 of record JAVDOI010000002.1, on the reverse strand, counting down.
CAAAGTCAAAGCAGCAGGGGATTTCGGGTGCACGGGACTGCAGTGCTCGGCATGATTTGCATCACTTTGCACTGTGACTGACTATGTGATAACTTTCAGCGGTGTCTCGAGGCAATGTGCTCTTGCCGTGCATGAGAGCTATTTTAGAAGCTATGAATTTTTAACATATGGCTCCCTCACTGTGGCTCCAGCCTCTCATCTGCATTTATTTCTGAAGTATACTCCTGCAGTATCTTGTGTTGCACGTGAAAGACTGAATCCATCCACAGAAGCCGATCTGAAGCCCAAACACAAGTTAACTGACTGGTCAAATAGTGGCGAAATGTGTCCATTAAGATCAGTCAATGAAGTGCCACAGGAAAGTAGAATGTGTTGCTGCTACTGTCAGAGGCAAACGCTGCTATATAGTTTGACAAGAGGAGGTTTGACGTAATAATCTGATCACAAGTTTTCCTGAAAAAACCAACAACCTTCCATACAGGTCGAGTAATCATTTCGTCCTTCATTCTTAAAATAGCCTCTTTTTATTTGCTGTGCTCTGGTTGGAGCTGCCGGAATTAGATGCAGTAAAAACTTTAGGAAATGAGTAGTGTTGTAGTACTGCAGTTCTAACCACAAACAGCAAGTAGCCCAAAAATAGCATTTATAGCTAAATCATAACCCGAATGTGACTCTGCAGTCTGATGCACCATAGACATTACTCCTGTGTGCTCCCGTCCAATCAGAGAGGCTGCAGCGGTGCAGCCAGCGCCCCTGTAGGAGCATCCTGAGCGCCGGATGGTGACTCAGCTGAAAATGAAGCTGGGAGCGCGGTGACTTACAGAGCATCAGCATCAGCATCAGTACCAGCATCAGCCCTGCTGCTACAACAGCTGTTCTGTGAATGAGTCGGGCTGCAACACTGAGCGTATGTCCTGTGTACTGCATATTATAGGTCTAAATATAGATTCTCCAAATTGGGCTAATAATTCGATGTATCATAATTTATTAACTTTTTGTGCAATCATATTATGATGACCGTGTGGTGTTGCCATGCTAATCATTCTCAGATAACTGTAATGAGGACTATAGTTTGCATAACAGTGGATCACATTTACCTTAATCAATGACATCAAATAACAAAGTGGCTATTTTAGAACCCTTTTGTCTCCAGCCGGAATATGAGATGTTGTTTTATTCTGGAAATTGTTGAAGAACAATTAGTGGTGATATTATATTTGAGGACCAGACATTTTTGTTCACAATTGCTTTTTTTGTTATTAATTAATGAGTACACCTGAGTTTATGTTTCTTAAAGTGAGCCTGTTGTCTTCAGCGAGCGTTGCATTATGGGTTGTTTTTAGCCTGACGTTAAGCTAGCAATTCACACCGTAACGGACCGTTAACGGGTGTTTCCAGAGTTAATTATCCAGCTCGAGACGTTTCAAGGTTAACCTAGCTCGTCCCGGTTAATGTTAACGACATAGTTGTTGCTGCTACGGAGGAAATGTACGATTAAAAAGCCGCGAAGTCCCAAAGTCTCAACCGCGAAATGGACTTTACAGAATTGTTTGTCAGGCGGCCAAGAAATACGGTGTCAAAGAAACAGCCGCTGGAAGACGGTACGTCCGCAAAGATAGTTTGCTGTAAAGTTAGCTAACGAACAGTCGTGGGGGGGCTTTCGTCGTCCCATAATTCATTTTTTCTATAAGCTTAACAGAACATAGTGTGAGAAACATGGCTGAAAAACAGAATGAAGGAAAGTCTGTGAAAAGTTAACGTTACTAGAGCAGTTTTTAACTGGTAGCCAAACGGCTGAATTCAACCTATAGCATGTTCAATTCAACGGGAGAAACAAAGTAAGAATCCTCAGTGAGAGCGACAGAGGAGGGATAGATGTCACGTGTACAGATGGACATCATAACAGAGTTACAACACAGTCAATGCACATGACAAATGATTCATATAATGAGTAGTAAGCAGAATGATGATGGAAACATGTTAAACTTTGCAGAAGTTTGTTCTTATAAAGGTCAAACGTCTCAGTAGCTCCACTGGTTTGCTTGAAAATGTGCCAAACGATCTGCTGTCGTGATTTCTAGAAAAGTAAACCTGGCCCATAACAACACAGAACAGGTTCAATAGATTACAGAGACTCTCTCTTTTTTTCCTAACTCCATGACTATCCTTTTCTTCTCACTCTGTCCATCCAGACTATGGAGGAGGTGAAGGACAAGCCCAAGAGGAGGCCTCTGGTCAGGGCCGCGTCAGAGGAGAGCTCCAGCGATCTGAGTTCAATAAATTACTCTCCGTCCCCCGGGGACACGCTGCCCTGGAACCTGCCCAAGCACCATCGCATGAAGCGCTCCAAGTCGGCCTCCGGAGATGTGCTGGACGCAGCGGAGAGGGCCGTCATCCGCATCGCAGGTACGCTGCTCACATAGAAAAGAAAAAGATGGAGGCCGAACTGTCTGTTCAGGGGGGTGTTTGTGTTGAAAGACAGTCTTTATAATGTTCTACCTCGTCTTTTTCTTCCATGTTCCTGCTGTGGTGCGCATTTGCAACACTGCTGCTAACACTGACTCTTAATGCTGCTACTCGTGTAGTATTTTATGTGGAAGCTTTCCTCAGTAATCGCATCACTTTGGGGGCGGCTTTGTGATCATTGTGTTTGGTCTGCGGTCCTGCGGCTGCTGGCATGTTGTGACTGTGTTTGTCTTCCACTCGTCATATCAGCTTTCGTGCAAGTCAAGTTAAAGCTGCACGACTTCACCGAGCTGAGGATTTGTCGCGTATGCTGACTGTCTGTGCTCTGTGCTTTTGTGTTTCTTGGCAAAGCCAGTGAAACATTGTGATGCTGCTGGCTGTTTTATTACCAGCCCATAGAGCTGTGGGCTGGTGATAACATGGCGTTTGCATAGCCAGTAGTTTTTCCTCGTGTTTTTGAGTACGTGCAGTATTTCATTTGCATTTGTGAAGTCATTTGTGATGCTCTCCTGCTGCTGACTTAGGTAATAGAGAATATTAGGAGTGTTATGGGTTGAATTGGTCTGCCTGTGGGCACATGGATGGGCTCATTTGGTTTAGAGATGTAAGCATGACTGTTGCCTTGTACACAGCCCATTCATACTCTTATGTCCCTGTAATCTTGGCTTGTTTCACACTCAAGACAGGGAGTCCCATTCTCATCTTTTCCGAACACTTTAGAGAAATATTAACTCAAAAGTTCTGGGCTTATGTGACATCTTGTGTTTACTATTCTTCATTTCATAACTACGGTACATCTGTCTCTCTCACTGCCAGCCTTAAACTATTACTAATTTACTGATGATCATCTGTTGGTTATTAACAGCACAACAATATTTCTTAAGAAGATATTGTCTGCGTCAAACCATGAATTCCATGGAATATTAATATGCATATGTTGGTAACTATATGCTGCATAGCTGATGTTTATCATGCTGCAGCTGCCTTTCGGGTTAATTGCTGGGTTTAGATCCATCCATCTGAATTCACTAGACACCATTATGTCCACATCTACTGTTCAGAATTTGCATAATACTTTACCTCCGAGACTCTCATAGGCAGTTGAAAGAGATATGTTGCATAACGACATTATCATCATCTCTCATTATGCTCATTTAGTTCCCATGGGCGGGGGGGAGGGTTCTGCAGCTCCTCCACCTCTGTCAGCTGTCTGAACACAGAGGCAGGGCTCAGGAGACGTGACTCGCTGCCTCAGCACTTCCTGTGGTTGTGCGTTGAGTCCATACCGTCTCTTCGGACCACAAGCAGCAGCACCGACCTCGTTCTCCTCCCCTCTCCCCCGTCGTCTCCCTGGTATTGATTTGGTGGGGTGGGGTACTGCAGCAGTGTTGTGTGATTGCTTGTTATTATCTCTGCACACACAATAGCAGCAGCAGCAGGATTGTATGACTCCCGAGTACTTCTGCAGAGCTGGTTGATGAGCTACAGTTTCGGTTGATTTATTTCTGGAGTTTGACATTTTTTTATGTTCTTCTCATTAATCCTGTAATGACCAATGCGGTTCAACATGTCCTGTGTTATAGCTAACAACCACACGGGGCTGATGGGCCTGAATGAATGAGTGAATGAATGTGTAAGTGAGTTATTTACTGGACTTACGAGGGGCTTTACATCTAGACATACGTACATTAAAACACTCATTTCTTATTACAAATGGCTGGACGTTCATGGCCCTGAAGATTGAAATCAGCTTGAAAATACACACCAAGAGGAAATGTGTTGATGATTATCAGCCACCACAGGATTATATAAGTAGTATAATTGAATTCATATTTTAGTTTTCCTTACTTAGTAACAGAAGCTACTGTTATGCATGGTGTAGATGGGTTAAAATCCTGTTGAGGTTGGATGGTTGTGACTTTCTGGAGAGGCAGGCAGCATTGAAGCTGAGCAATGTCCTGCTGTGGATGGGCAGCAGCTAAATGTATTTCAGACACCTAAAAAAATCAATATCAGTTAAAGCGAACGCTATATTCAGAATATTTTCACCGTTTTACCTTGCCGTCAGAGAACTGAAGCCGTTATTTATGCTCTCTTCTAAGCCACCAGACTCCTTTGGCATTAACAATATATAGTGTACACTACTACTATTATAGATTCCTTTAGGTGTCTCAAATATCTTTTGCTGCTGCCTCCGTCCACTGCAGCACATTGCTTTGCCATGCTAGCATCACGGCTAACATCACAGTCATGTCGGTCTGTCAGTTGGTAGTCCATGTATATTGACGGTTCTGTTACAGTGATCGTACGAACAGAGTGCTGTCCACAAGGATCGGCTGGTTTTTGGTCTGTGGTCGGGTCCTGAATACACCAAACAAAATCAAGTCTTTACTAAAAGTTATTTTTTTTTTTTTAAAGGTTGTGAGCCAATAAAGTAAAGTGATCTTGTTCCTCAGTGAGAGCTGCACCATGACTCATGCTGTGTCATGCCCCACTCCCACAGTGTGGGAGAGGAGTGCAGTGTTATTGCAGTACCAGTGAACTGCACTACATTTCATCAGGAACATCGCTGAAGGATGTTTAGCTTCACCACACAAAACAAGACAAGGCTGTAATAGACAGCATGGGGAGGACACAGAACATTACCTTTTCTCTTTGTAACTTCATGTTGTAACTTTTAGATTGATCTTGTTCTCCCTCCTGAAGTAGACATCTTCACTGACTCTCTTAGGACCTGTGTCCATATCGTGTCTTTTTCTGGCAGAAAAGCACCCACAGCATTTCATCGAAACCATATCTAGTCCACACATCACCACTCTAACCACCGTTGTATGACAGTATCATCCCTTGGCCATTTATCATCTATCATTAAAAGCACTCACCAGCAGCAACCTGTGTCTGCTCCTACAAATGGTCTTTTCGGTCTTTGATGAGATGGTCAGATATAGATCTGTCTGACATAAAGCCCAGGACAGACAGAAAGGACCAAAAACAAGCTTATTTTTTTCAATTAATTCTCTATTCTCAATATATAGAAAAGTCCCAAATGTCATGGTGTAGTTTCTTAACTGAGTCAATGAAGCATCCTTGGGTCTGCTCGTAGAGATCCAGATAAATTATTCAGAACTGCTTTCAACGTGAGGCTTTCTGCAGTTTTCATCAGAATATTGAAGCGTGGATTCATTATTGATTTGACATTTTACAGTCTTCACTATGGCTGCTTGCGTCAGCAGTGTGTAAAGGGTATCTTTGGGACTCGCGTGCGGCTCACAAGTGCAACATTTTATTTCCTCTGTCTTCCATACAATGTATTTTCGTTTTATTTTACTAACCACGTTTATTTCCAGAGGCTTGTCTTGTCTCTTCCCTGAAGCTGTTTCCAAATAATGAAGACTGCCTTTGTACTTCCAGTGTTACCAGACAACGCATCCCTATTTTAAAAGTATCAGTTACACGCTTCACAGTACTGTGATCAGACTCATGCTCATGAACCAGGGCAGAGGGGTTTGTGCAGTTTACATGCTGGACACTAGAGGACAGCATCCAAAGATACAGTGCAGTGGAGCGTCTGCAGTGTTCACTGCTCACACTATCCTTCATGAACCATATGATTCCACATTTTGGAAATTTGCATACATCTTATAGTCTTATAGAACTACACGTGTGCACAGTTATAACATGTTAAGCTGAGTCAGAGGACAGAGACAATGTTCAGACTGCAGAAAAAAAGCAACAGAAAATGAAACAAGGTTATGAATGACATGTTGCATTGAAATTCAAACCACACAAGGAAAGCAATACATTACTTCATGTCCTAGCAGAGTGAGGCTTTCTGGCACAACTTCACCTACTTCCTTAGTAGTATACACTTATAGAACAACATCATCAGGGATGATGGGATGTAGGCCACAAGCAGACACGCGTCGGTCTGTCATAATGTCAACGTTATGAATGAAGCCATTTGGCACAGCTCTAGTTTAATCTTAAATTATTGTTTTTCATAATTTAAAAAAGGATGCACAAAACATCCATAGCATAAGCCAAAAGAAATGCTCTCATGGCTTATATCACAGACTGATATCAGTGTCTCCCTCACACGATGCTGCCACACATTACACTGCTCTTATACCAACGAGTCCCACGTAATATATCAACGTGTGGATTGCACTTCAACCATTGAAGCACAGTAGTACTGCCAGAATCAAAGCTTGCTTGTGGCATTTTACAAGTTGTTTTCTTCATCTACTCTGGTTTTGCTATGTGGAATTTCCTTGTACAATTTACAGCATTAGTTCTATCAGAACTAAAATATCCTTAATTGAATCTTTATCAAACTGCGATCCTGTGAATCGGAATCGTATCGATTCAGGGAATCAGTATCAATACCCAGCTGTCATTTCAACCTGTGATTAGTATTCAGGCTGCCGACTTGCAAGCAAGTAACCAGGCAAGGTTTCCAAACACAAGCCAGTGAACACACAAAAAGCAGTCAATGAATAGTGGGGGGGCAGTCAGTCGTATCCTTCCTTTGTCGAGCTGCTGTTTTCTTTTCTCTGAGCAGAGAACATGAATTAGTGGCTCAGCCGGGGCAGAGAGTCTATAGCCGGGTGATGTGTGGGAGGACCGGTTGGCACCGCAGTCCGTCACTGCAGCCAAAGTGAGACCGGCAAACAGAGAGACAAAGAGAGTGAGGCTCTCTCTCTCTCTCTCTGAGAGACACCATCCGCTGGCCAGGGATGAGAACACAGTGGGATGGTTATTTTTACAACCACACCGAAGCAGAGAGAGACTCCTACATTGTGCCCATCAATGAGAAAAAACAGAGCCAAGAAAAACATCCTGGAATAAATCACCAGAGTTTTAAAGTTGTCATCTGTGTTGTGCTTTGGTGATGTCTTGAGAGCTGAGCTGAGAGTTCCCAGAGGTGACTTGTCAAACAGTTTTTGCTGGACAGAGACACTTTCCTTGATCTTCTGTTGATGCGGTTTGACTTTCTGTAGGTGACTCTCCTCTCTCTGACTTTTTCATGGTGGCTGTCAGTTGAACTGCAAGGTTTTCTGCTTTTTACTCCAAACAAGCCACTGTTTATGCATGTTAATGATTCATATAGGCCAATATGATGTGATGTATGAGTTACACTCTTATGGCTGCACATGTAGCTGTATAGAATTATGATTTTCAGGCTTTATAAACCAGATCGCCTGCTCTGTTTAAGTCCTTATAAGTAATGATTATACTTAACAAAATCAACATTATCATCATTTTAGCCATCATTTTGTATGTATTGTAAAAAAGAAAAGAAAAGTTCCTAGAACTCATTACAGATGAATAACCACATCATCATCATCAGAACCTCACATTTGGGTCATAACTCACTGGTTGAGAAACACCACACTGAGTTGGGTGGCTCAAAGTTGATTATTCAAGTGACTCCGAGTGTTGAAAGACTTTTCACAATCCTGACGTGCAAGATTTATCGATGCAAATTTTGCAACTTGCAGTTTCATGCTGGTGAAATCCTCCTAATTCTTTCTGAAAGCTGAGTAAACAAGCGCTCCCAGCTGTATGAGAAAGTGATAACACACACATGTGCTCAGGCCGAGAAGATATCTGCAGCATGTTGTTGCCTTTAGTGAGAGTGTAGCTGCATTACTGTTCTGACTTTAATGGTGCATATTGTCAAACACTGTTAATAGAACAGCTAGAGAGTTTTGAGACGGTACTCGAGCTGCGTGGCTCACACACATAACTACACACTAAAAGAACACACATGATGACATTTGCATGAGATGCTGTCACACTTCTGTTGGCATTTGTTAATGCACGAGTCATTTTGTAAAATTCATGCACCAACTGTGAAGGGCTTAATGCATTATAAGCCTTTTTCATGGCACAAATTGTTACATAGCCGGTAGAATGAAGGCTGTCGGCTTCAGTCTCGGGGTCCTGGTATTATGCGTGACGGCTCACTGTCACAGTGTGGCGGCTTGTTGGCATATATACTGTATAGAAATGGACACGTCATCAACATTTTCCACCATCGGTGTAATTGTAATTTTCTATCAAAGGTTAAGCATTGCATTGTGGGGTGTTTAGGAAGTAGTGTAACTGTAGTGCAGAGTGTCTGCTGTGTAAAAGGCCTGTCCTACACAGGCAACCTCTGGTTCTGAAAAGTAAAGTCAACGCTGAAGTGCCTTAAACCTGCATTCTCTCTAGTGACCACCAGGGGGCGACTCCTCTGGTTGTATAGAAGTCTATGAGAAAATGACTCTACTTCTCTCTTGATTTATTCCCTCAGTAAACATTGTAAACATGAGTTTATGGTCTCAATCTCTAGTTTCAAGTCTTCTTCAATACAGCATGATGTTCATTTAGTAAATGATGGTCCATTTAGAGTCAAACAGACCATAAAGCAGAGGATGCTTTAGGGTGGGGCTACACGGTGATTGACAGGTCGTTACCAGAGCCCTATATGGTCAAATGGTCTTATATACAGTCTGTGGTCCGAGATAGATATGTTGATTTTACGTTGATTTTAAAGCCACAGTAAAAAAAGCAATTCATAAAACAAATCTTCAGTCTTATTTGACCTATCAATGATCATGCCTTACCATCACCAGACAACTGAAGTTATGGTACTGTTGAAAAGGAAATACTCTTTGAGTGATTCACAGTTCATTTCCTGTGAACTTTTTCCTTTCGGAGAGAAGTTCTTCCAAGCACCACTTCTTTGTGGGCAGATCTTATTGTAGCTGCAGTTTTCTTGGCTTCCTGACCTGCTATTGTCACTGCTTCATCTGAGAGGGTCTGTGAGCTCTTTGAATGCAATAGTAGATCTTTTCCTGGCACTGTGGACCTTACACTCACACTGCTTGAAGTACAGCGTCTAAAAGAATTGGAATCTCTTCACACTGTATCTCGCCCTGTAAGTGGCTGGAATCACACCGAACACACCCACACCGAAATCCGAGCTGGGCAGTTAAAGTTGATAGATATTGTCACATTTAATAGTTTACGTTTTGGCTGATGAGCAGTACTACATCTACGAGACTTGTGCCGAAGTATACAGAAATGTCACATCACATAATAATTAATAATTATATTACGTGATGTTTTATACTGTGACATTTCAGTATACTTCGGCACAAGTCTTGGCTTTTGGGTAAGACATCACATGGATGTTTTTTTCTGAATTAAAAGTTCTGTTCAGCTTCAGTCTCCTTTGCTGTGGTTGTAAACTTCACACATATTCCGAGCTGTTTGTCTTTGAGCTCTGTGATCCAGCACTGACCCAGTGTTTAGCTCTGGACCGAAGAGGTGTGGTCCTCTGGCACTAAAACGTAAAAATCTGCCGTCATTCAGATTTGGGAATATGACGTGACTTTGAGGAGAACCATGTAAGTGTTTTTTTTTTTTAAAGCTGTGAATACTTCAGGATCCACTTGGTGTGCTTTGCCCCAGTTTCTCCAGCAGCAGGAACTCAAGTAACCCCACGCAGCTCCGTCATTTGTTTTTTCATCGAGGTAGCCATGTGTGTCTCTGTCTGGGGTGGAGTGGGCCCGTGCGGTGTGTGTGTGTGTGTGTGTGTGTGGGATCTGCTGGTCTGCTTCAGACTGGTATCTCTATCTTTGTGGCGAGCGTCCGCCTCTGTGCCTTTAAGAGGAGGGTCTGATAAGTATGCGTGCGTGTGTGGGTATTTCTCAAGCTGAGGAGGGGAGTGGTGGTGGTCTGGAATGAAACCTACAGCTTCAGAGGGGAAAACTGTGACTGTGCGTGGGTGAGGAAGAGGGTGGGGACAGACAGATAGGTGGACAAACAGCCGGGAGGGCTTTCAGCAGCACTGCAGGAGGACAGAGAGGGTGGACAGTTTGAAGAGAGGTGCCCTAACTCCAGACTCAGCATCAGCCATGTCCATGCCCATGTTTGAGCCCGGTCAGCGGCTGTCAGAGGAGCAGGACTATGTGCAGGCCTATGAGAGCGTCAGGGAAAAGTATAAAGGTAACAGCACCCCCCCTTCTTCTCTTCTTCAGTGGTGTTCACTGTACATAACTCAAATGACAGTATGTGTTAATGGGAGGTTTGGTGTGAGTATAGATGTTGACTGACTTACCGGCATTAATTGTTTAAGAAAACTTTATGTGGGACGTAGAAACAGGAAGTATAACATTTCTATTGTAGACATTGAATATTGTCTGACAAAGTTCGGTATCAAATCTTTATTATTATAATAGTTTCAAACTGGTGGAAGTGATACAATGTCACTACAGTGGTTTCCTCTGTGATCTTTGAGAGCTTAAAGGAAAGATGTCTCTCTGAGATGCAGGAGGCTGTGCTGTGGCCTTCAGGTTCAGCAATCACACGCCAATAAAACACAAGCCTGAGTCCTCCTCTCTGAGCTGGCAGCCTCCTTTGCATCACTGTGGACCGAGCACAGAGAGGGGAGACATTTGGCCCTTGGTTGCCTGGCACGGGTCCAACAGAGCAACATGAGCGATGGGAGCTACCAGCTAACGAGACGGAAGGACGTTCACATGACTATGTCTGGGTAAACACACCGCCATGACTCGATAGTGTTCATCATTTCAGGAAGCCCGATCAACCTCAAGATGTTCCCTGCAGATCATTTGCTTACTTTGTTCATGAGTCTGAATCTAACCAATGCGGAACTCGGGAGGGAATCGTGACCTCAGCAGCAGGTTGAAGCCGTTTTTTTTATACACTGCTCTGCTGGTTTACTTATGCACCAAATTGATGAATGTAAAATCTGTCAAAGGAAAGCTGGAATAGATAAACTGTTGAAATGCTTCTGTTGCAGCCCCGACCAATGCTGTCATACAATGTCCAAGTTGACCGATGCTCAAGCACCCTTCCCTCATGCCCATGTAGCACCTAAAGAAGAGCCTCATGTGATGTACCATTATGGTTCTGCATATTACTACATATTGTATTTACTTCATTATTTCTTTCCAATCCAGACTCTGTTGCTTTTACAATGAAAGCCACAGACATTTTGTGTCAGACATCAGATTGAGTTTTTGACCAGCTACCTCTATATATGTGTCTCTCTCAAGCTCAATGTGCAATTCTAGGCAGGTGAATTACAGCAACATCTGGAGTTGATTTGGTCTAGGACACAGGCTGACAGGAACAGCTGTGCTCTCTTATTCCACTTTCCATCCATATATACAGTGGGTCATAAGTGAAGGAGCAGCTCTCTTTCTGTGGAGCCGGCAGTAATTTGTACTGTGGAGGTCTTTTAAGGTTCTCTGTGTGTAGCGATATCAAAGCAAGGCATTGTTGCCGAGAGGCAGCATGGATTTTCAGCTAAATCTCTGGTTAAAAATAGGTGAGAAATAAAAGCAGAAATTATGACTGTGGGCAGAATTTCCGCCCCACGTACAACAGAATCAAAAGGGCAAATGGGCCTCGTCTGTGTGTGTGTATGCTGGGAACAGCATCGGTCCATCCAGTCCCAACGGTCTAGTCCTTTTCTTCCCATGCGGTTGCCTACTGTGTGTGTCACTGTGGGCAGAGTTCCTGCTGTGTAGCTCTGGCACCAGTCTGCTGCTCCATGCCCCCCCCCCCCCCCCCCCCCGTCACAACCTCCAGTCCCTCTGCCAACAGAGCCAACTTCCTGTTACTCGTTCCTGTTGTTGGTTTTTGGCTTGATGCTATTTGTTTTAGATAATTGTACATCCAGAGCGAATGGAAAAGTCTGGACTCATCTGTGTGTGTGAGAAAGGAGGGAGGTGATGTTTAAAGAGAGTGAAAGTTGTTTCATCAACTGTTCCTCGTGGTGTGACGCTGATCTGGTTTTTGAGCTAAAAGTGGGTTTATTGTTTTGGTGTTTGTCATGAGATGACAGCTCCTTTCTCCCAAGCCACTGCATGAATCTGTATGTGTGTAGATGACTGTGTGTGAACTGAATGACTCAAATATGGGCCACTTAATGCTGTGTTCATGTCATATCAGAAGAAGCAGGGAAACGTGTTTTCTTTGTTGAAAGACACATTTCCAGATGTAGTTTCATTCAAGCGTGGTGAGAGATATCGGATCCTAAACATATATGCCTCATGTACAACTTGTATTTACCGCTGGGAGGTTGAATGTGAATGTTTTTTCCTAATTGAAATGACTTTATCACACTTTAATCAAGTTGGTATTCTTGTCTTGGGAGGTCTATTTGCATAAGCTATTGCAACAGGCGAAATTCCCTTGGGAATGATGGCGTGGTTGAGTGGAGCTCTGGTTTATAATAGTAACTGAACAGATCTATTAGTGTGAAACAAGCAGCTCTGCTTTAAATACTCACAACAAATATATCCCAGGAGTTCTCTGAAGTCAGTCTTCAAGTTATTCTGGTTGAAAGGCCGACTAAAACCACTTTTGACATTTAGCTCAGTGAGATGTTGAAAGTCTTTCCCTCTACAAATGTCATTAGTATTGCAGCATCAATGTATTTTGTGTGCAATCAATGTCTTTGGAATACAAGTCACATATTGCAAATGTTGGATATCTCCTTTTAGAACGATATTTTGCCATTACAGCGGTTTGGCTGCATTGTTCATCCTCCCATTGAAGTACTTAGGAAGTCTGAAATACTGAGGCAGGAACATTGCAGGATGGAAGGATTTAAATACAGTAGATCTACCTCCACTAACTCAGACTCAGGGGACCTCTTAAGTATGCATTCTTTCAAGTTTAGTTGGTGGTTTTGCTGCCAAATATCCAAGAATTATTTTCAAAGTAACAGACTTTTTCCTCAAACTTTTTGTTTTTAAGATGAATAAAGTTCTAAGATCATTTTAAACTAAAAACTAAAGAGAAAACTAGGTGCAGGGCTCAACAACAACAGTTGCTCGCTTGCACAATGCAAGTACCCTCTGTGTTTGGGCAAGTGGAATGTCTCATCCAGGGGTCCGATCAGACAAGTGAAAAATATGTGATTGGGAGATCGCCATCAGTGCTTTCTAGTTGCTGATTTTAGCCCGATTTTTGATTTTCGACAAGTAGCCACTTACCCAAAGGCAAGTAGCTGAAAAAGCTTAATTTCAAGCCCTGAGGTGGCTAGACACAGAAGGTCTCATCCTTGTGTTTGCTCTGTAGAGTGGAGGTCGGTGTGTGATTAAATCCAACCTGCAAGGTGGATTTTAAATGTATTCAGTGTCCCACTCCCCCTCCTCAAACACTCTTAAATAGGCCTGCAGATACAACAGACCCCTCTGTGTGTGTGTGTGTGTGTGTGTGTGTGTGTGTGTGTGTGCGTGTGCGTGTGCGTGTGTGTGTGTGTGAGAGAACACTTCTAAAAGGGCTGTGATAAGTTTATCTTGTGAATCACTGTTGAGCCGGAGCGTCCACAGAGAAGCCCCCTCCACACCTCACTTCCAGTACTTGCCTCAGATCAGTTTCATGCAACTTGATCTCAAATTCAAAAATAGCGCTAGTCCTCAAGTTATGCACACATGTTGTGCACATAGAAATCGACTCGTATGCATCGATGCTTAATCAAAACATAACTTTAGCCAGTAACCTTTTTACAATATAGAAGTTTAGATTTTAGTTTGAAAACATCCACATGGAGGCTGGAGGAGGTTTTGGGATTTGGAGGAAATATTGTGTGCTGTAATGAAATCAGGGCTGGGAGGCTATGTTACATTTCCAACAGTAATGCATATATTAGAAAGCTATCGGACAAAGAATACAAATATTTATGTAAATGTTCTCATCTGTGCGTTTCCAGTAACTGGTTTGAAGTGCATAAACTACAGCGTAGATTGGTCAGAAGTTGGCGCTATAGGCTACACATGGCTGTACTCCACCAGGAAACAGAGTCATATTGACCACGCATCTTGCTGTCCTAAGACGAAGACGATATACATATGTGTCCGAAAAGACGCAGACAGCAAAAACAGCTGATCAGTGATCTGAGTTAAATGTTCGCTATGTCAGAACTTATTGTTCAAAGGCGTTTCCATATCCCATTTAGAGCATCAAAGACTACAATTATTATTTTCTTTTTGCGCAATTGAGGAAGTTTTATCAAATCTTACCGTTTCCACACAGCTTTTCCAAGGCGATATCTCAGAATATGCAAAAAAATATGTGAATATAGATATTGAATGTCAGTGGACAGCACAACTTTTCATGAGTTCATTATCACTGTCCATAATGTCAACATTGAACCCTTTTAGCTGTATGTGTGTTTTGTGTATCCATGTTGAAATAAAGCATCTTAGTCCGTCATCAAACAAATAGTTCAAAATGTAAGAAAATATGAATTATTGGCTTCCTTACTGAGAGCTATATGAGAAACACAGTGGCATTCACTCTATCCATGTCTGTACAGTAAATATGAACAGTCGCTGGAGCCAGGAGACGGTTAGCTTCTTAAAGTCACAAAGCAGCACCTCTAAAGCTCTTTAATTAACACATTATAACCTGAGGTGAATTGTTCAATACAGCATTTAGTAAATGATGGTCCATTTAGAGTCAAATAGACCATAGAGCAGGGTATGCTTTAGGGCGGGGCTACATGGTGATTGACAGGTCACTACCAGATGGCGACGGCCAAAATGCTGAACTGTATTGTTTTTTACAGTCTATGGTCTGAACTCAGTAATCTGAATGTGTTGTGCGGTTTGGTTCACTGTGTAAACTCTTGTTTCAATGGACTGTTTGTCTTCAACCCTGAAAGAGGCTCCTAAAGTGAAATGACTCCTTATTCTAATTAAAAGAATTCCTACGTCTGCTGTTGGCTTGTTGTGAGCTGTCAATCATCTGCAGACATAATCTGATTAGCATCAACACGCGCAACAAGAAACAGCCATTTAAACCAATCAGACAAATGAGTCTGTAGCTGTTGGACGTATTTGTGGAAATTGTCGACTTAGTATTTTTAAGCAGCGGTATTCAATTTCATCCATCGGTTCTTCAGCCTCTCTGCGCTGCAGTTGGACAGCAGGCTGTGTGCGTGGTTGGTCCAGAGGAAAGTTTCAGTCATGGAATTTAGATTTAGTCTGCGTGCATGAACCGAGACGTTAACAGAGTGTTATTTCAGAGAGAGAGCTTCATCCCCGAGGGTGTCTCCGTGTCTTCTTCTGTCTGTCAGAATGATCGCCATAGTGACAAAGACAAACAGCATTCATTTAGCTGGACCTCAGTGTATTTGTTTGTTATGTCTGGGGGACGTTTCTTAACCGACAGAGAAGCACGCTATTCTTTCATGAAAGCACGAAAGTGACTAAAATGTCCGGGTCACTTGTGTATACTTTTCGGGCCTCTGGGTGTGATGACCTCCATTGACAGAGGACACACTCGTATATTATCTCCACATATGTTCGCACCTTCACTCGATCACACAGTTCCGTGCCAACAGGACGGCTCAGTGTGCCGTAGATTACCCAGAAATCCTCTCACCTGTCTGCTACTTCACATGAGTTTGTGAGATGACCTGTTTGGTCTCTGTTTGTTCACATGTGCAGCTGAAACATATTGTGTGTCGAGCACATGATGTGTTAGCTTGTGTATGTGGAGTAATTGAACACGACTATCCGTCTAGTGAAAACATTGTATCTCCACAAATTGAATCTTATATTCTGTTTTTTGGTTGACTTTGTAGCATCTGCCCTGGGACCACAGAGGAAAAATAGCCTCTTGGCTAACATTTATAGGAATGTCTAATTACTGTGCACTGTGCCTACCAAATACACCAATAAATAAATACATTTTGCTTTCCTTAAACCAAGTAAGCTACTTCAAACTGCTGGTTCCAACCAACCAATGAAGACTCAAATTAAAACATTTCTTCTGGGAACAGCTGAATATTAATTTCTTGGCCCTCAACTAGACGATCAAGCTAAAGAACCACATGGACACAAAAAGATGAATACTTTTGTTCAGAGCTGATTCATATGCAAAGAGAAACTATGTACTGTGAAATTCTCCAAAATGGAAGCTAATGACCATGAAAATAATGTGAAAAGAAACAAAGGCGACAGTGAATACTGGATTCTGATTGGTAAGAGGTCCAATAGACATTTTAAACATTACGCCATGGCCACCAAACCCCCTAAAAAAGGTGTTATAGTGCCAAATGTAGAAAGCCTTTACATCGGAGAAGATAAAATGCCGTGACAGCTGTGAGTTTTGAAGCAGCACTGTTCTGCAGAAAGAGCAGTTTGCAGCACAGGCTCCACTGGTCATGCCACTTTATCTGGCAGTATTAGATCAGTCCACATTCTTTCACGGAGTCAGAATCCCCTTTGATGATTAATGACATCGGGATGTAATTAGTTTCTTTACTCTCTGCTTTCTTCTGTGGAACAGTTTCAAGTGTACAGAAAGGTTGAACCATGAACCAGCCAGTGGTGGGCCGTCAGGGCCAGCTAAGCCGTCTCTGCTGGCCTAAACAGAATCACAAAGTTATAGCTATTTTATAATTTAATAATTTTTCATAAATACACTACATGTATTATCATTTTTTTCCCCATTAGCTTAATTACATTGATTCTGACTTGTCCGTTAATGACGAAGCATCCCGTCATCGCGGGGTTATTTCGGACATTTGATTCTCTGTTTGAATCAGTAGGGAACAGCTAACTGCTGTTGTTTCCCCGCTAAGCTAGTTTAGCTTAGCCTCCCTGAACACACGCGGGGCCTCAGCTGTTTTTTGTTATTGTTCCGGGTTCAAAAGGTCACACAGCCCGTTGTCTGTTACGTGAGCGCAGTCCACCGAAAACATATTTCCCACAATTTAAGCTTCTGCATTTTCCAAATGCACAAGTATTATTCAAACGTATTATTCGGTTCGTAAGCCTCGTACCGAACGGTTTAATACGAATACGTGATGTTACACCCCTAGAAACAAATAACCGTAGCTCAGTAGGACAGCACAGAAGGCCCAGGTATAAAATGCACGGCCCGCCACTGGAACCAGCGTACAGTGAACTGAGCCCGGAGGGGACGAGGTAGAGCGGCTGTAACTGAGATGGGATTTGTGTTAGAGCAGAGGAAGTGTCCTCCCAAACCAGGGAGTCAATAACAGCTGACGTTGATTACCTAACTAACCAGAGATTTTTATTCTAAAACTGAATCTGAAAAGCTTTCGACCACATCTCATGGTCTTCATCATCCCCCGAGATGTGGTTGAATCCATGTTTTTTTTTAATCATTTCACTGCTTTTTTGAAATGTATAAAATTCAATAAAGGAGGTCTGTTGCAGAAATGTTAAGCTAGACATTTTTCAATATATGTGACAAATATGCCTGTCCTCATTTTGTAAAATTGCGAGCAGTCAAAGCTAGCAACTTTAAAGACATGTTTGACTCTGGTTAACCTGTGGCATTTGTCATAATTCTAGACATGTAAATGATCAAAATCCCTTGATGACAAATATACACAATCAGGTGTTTGTATGGAAATGATTCTCTTCCTGCTTACTGCACATCTGCCTTAACTGTTTCTGTATCTGTTACTTTTAATGCCAAAAGTAAAAAGAAAGATGAAGAATCAATGAAGGTTTTTAACATATCACCTCAGGATATTTGACAGTGTGAAGTCACTGTTTACTTTCCCACAGTGTACTGAGAGACAGATGCCACACTGAGCGTCTGGTAAGATATTGACCGACAGCAGTGACACTATGAAAGGATGTTTTTCTAATCTGCCTGTGGGGATGATGTCACCGGCGGATAAATGTGTCTGGTCGCAGAGAGACTTCTGTTTCCAGGATACAGTCAAACACAAACTGTCATTTCATCCCGCCTGAGTGCTCTGTGTGGTGGAGCTATGAAAGATTGTGAGTGGATATACTGAAGTACCATTCCAACTAAAGATTTGTGCTCTGTAGCATTGTATCCCCACATGAAGAGTGGCGCTGGATTGAGTCCTAAAACCCGACAATGAGTCAGCATTTTTGCACTTCTGGTTCCCTCGTCTCAAAGTCGATGGGTTTTTGGTAAGATGCCTAAAAATGAGTTCTATGGTTGAGCTGAAGAGATTAACATAAAATACAACAGTAAATACCCCTTCACAGCCTCGTCGTGTTTACTGGCTCCTGTGAATGTGGTGTAGTGCGTTCATAGCCTAGCGTTAGCTTTTTACTTCTGCCGATTGCATTCACCCTTCAACAATCATAGAATCGGTGTTCATTTGTGAAGATTATCTTACTGAACAAAAAGTGTAAGTATCATAAAAGTATATAAATCCAGTGGAAAAATCCCATTGGCTCTTTCCCATCGGAACCAATGCGATGCTAACTTCCTGGTTAGCATCGCATTTCCACACAAATACGTCATCCCTGCAGCACTCTATGTGCATTTTGGGTATTGATTAATTACTTCAATACCACCATGCAATAGGAAAACATCAATCTGTCTTTTACGAAGTGCCACCTTCAGAAGAGTCTCACCATGTGTCGGCTGTTCATCCTTCAGCCTAACCCGTGTACAGTGTGAGGGTCCTGGGCTGTGGAACAATGGTGCTAACACCCTGGTTCTGGCATGCTGCAGTAAGCCTGACTAATGCCAGGAATGTCAGCAGTGAGCTGGCTGGCAAGTACTCCTTCACAGGGTGCCTGAGTTTGACAAAGCACTGCTGCCTTTTCCACGAGTCCACGCCCAGCTACTGCTGAAAACATGGGAAGGTTATTTACTCGTGGGTCTGCAGCAGTGATTCAACAATAACCACATTTACACTGATTGTGTCTCACCTTTCCATCCAATTCTCAAGGCCGAGAAAGAACGAGCTCGTAGGTGTGAATCATGTCATCGACTTATGGAGATACAATCGTAGTCAAAATGCTGATATTCAAAATATCACCTTGTCATTTGAAAACACTGCAACTTGTTTTTACTTCAATCAGAGGATTAAAAGGCTCACCGTGAGCTGAGAAAAGGCTCCGGTCTGCAGGTTTATATGTCACAAGTTCATGCTGGTCAAAGTAAAAACAAGTTGACAGAAATACAATTACAATCTTATCATACCCAAAAACACTTTGCAGATCAATTTCCTGGCCCTTTAAAAAAATAGTTGTAATCCTCATCTTCATTCGCATCTTTAAGGTCACAGTTATCGGGAGCAGCAGCCACACAGAATGGATCCGTTGTTCTTTGGTAATGAATTGTTCCTCCAGGTGGCCCTAGAACAGCCTCTAGTGGATCTCCGTCAGTGCTACACAAAACGGCCTGAATGTGTCTCTTTCACGGTTGTAGATCTGAAGGATAGCGGGCCTCACAATCCATTTTTCATCTTGGCACATTCTGTGAATTCCTCCCTGTGTTGGTGTCTCCCTGTTAAGAGCTCGTTCTTTCTTCTGTCTGAACGTGTCTCAAAGAACACACACACACACACACACACACACACACACACACACACACACACACACACACACACACACACACACACATCATGTTACTCTGTAGTTGATCTCTTGTGTTGACGCCTCCCAGCATCAGGACGTCGACAGTGATGGTTCTCCCACTAAGTGACAGGACTACAGATGCATCAACAAACCTGTGACCAGATAGCTGCAAAGTCACCATCGCTGTCAGTTACATGTGAATAAAAACAGTAAATTCAGTTTATTTTTAAAGGGAGCTAGTTTGTTTACTCTGAGTTTACGAAGGGCTGTAAGGGTCATACTCTTGGAATAATATAACAGGTATTATAACATGTGTATCCATATAAAATGTTTGGTCCTGATTGGCTGTCGGGTTAGTTAGTGCCATGGATGGATGCAGCGTCGGAGGCGGGGCCTCGTTCAGTCATATCAAAGTTGCTCAGTGGCACACACAGCAGGCGCACTAGAGTTTCCTTTAACTCCGCCTCCCAACCGCTCCGGCTCACTCACATAAATGACACTTCATTAAGCCTCTGGAAGGAATTTTGAATTTGGCTATTAATTACTTTTATAACTATAAGGACCTAATGAATCAAATGAGGGCTATTTAATGTACTAGGAAGTTGATTTACCGTTTGTCCACTATGTCAAATTGTCCTCGAAGCCCGGCGCTCTTCCTGTATCCAGTTCTCTTGTATTCCTCCATGGTTAGCTCTGGTCGACACTAACTAGTGTAAAATGTATATTAAAATGCTAGTAACCATAGCAACAAACCTTCTTTTGCACTGCAGACCGTGGCCCGGGAGTCGGGTTAACTGAGGAGCGTAACTGTTCTCCACACTTCATCAGACAGAGAAGAGAGAGCACACAAGGGCGGGACTGGGCGAGCATAACAACAGAAGCACCATTTAATTTGCTCTGTACTTAAGCGTGGTTACTTTCTAAAAATATACATAGTCCACACAGATTTCATATACTGGTAGATGCTGAAAGACTGGGTCACTTCCGACGAAGGATCATCACCTTTTCTCATAAACTGTTTGCATAAACTGTTTGCTCAATGTGTGATGGAAGCCGGAAGGAGTGGCAGTAGTAAACAGATTATTTTCAGCTGCTGACGGTTGACTCCCTGGCTGCTCGGTTGTCTGTCTGTGTACGTGTGTGCAGACGGGCTGTAACAACTGCACATGGAGTTTGATATCGCCTTTAGCCGGCCCAGTGCACACGCTCACCACAGAGGGTCCTGGTCCAGCTCCAGCTTCTCACGGCTGAGCTCCAGAGAGAGGTGGTGGGGTGGGGTGGGGGTGTATCAGGTCCTCTGCCTCTGATTAAGAGGGGCATGAGACTTTTGGCTGTGTTTCAGACTGAGTTTTGACACCGTAGTACTGAACAGCTGCACGGAAACAGAAACGTCTGTTCACCCGGGGGTGTGGACTCAGGTGTCTTCCCATGACACACTGTGACATTTAGCGAAGAATCTTCATTTTCTAATGGCATTCATCATGTGGTATTAAGCAATCATTTTAATGCTTGAAACCAATTTTAAGAACAAAATCTGCATACAAATTAAATTTAGCAGTGTCTAATAAGGATGGGACAGCTGTTGTGCCCCATATCCAGATATTATTGATCTAGAGCAGGGGTGGCCAACCAGTCAGAGACTAAGAGCCACATTTTTTACTGTGTTACCGCAAAGAGCCACATCATACACATGGGCACACACACACACACACACACACACACACACACACACACACACACACACACACACACACACACACACACACACACACACACACACACACACACACACACACACACATTTATGTAAATGTCACACACCAACATGATAATGACAGAAATTGACTCCTACAGTACTAAGACCACAGGCCAGTCATTGTCAACAATGAACATTGTGTGCACTGTCTCACACACACAAACTCTCAGTTCAACCAAGTCCACAAACAAAAATATAATAATTTACAATCGCGTTTGTCTTTTACTATGCATGTTGCTTAGTGGGACTTCTGGCATTCCTTGCCTTGAACAATCATCTTCAAATCTGGCTTGTATTCCGTTGTTGCCACTCGAAGCAATTCTTTCACATGGGTGTCAGTCAGAACAGATCGATGCTTTGATTTCACGTGTTTCAGGGTAGAAAACACAGACTCGCAGACGTATGTTGACCCAAACATTGACAGTATCTTAAGCGCAGCCCGTTTGACATTGGGGTATTTTTCCATTGGCA
The DNA here is from genome assembly GCA_032191485.1 of Leptoclinus maculatus. Lineage (NCBI taxonomy): Eukaryota > Metazoa > Chordata > Actinopteri > Perciformes > Stichaeidae > Leptoclinus > Leptoclinus maculatus. The sequence continues at coordinate 36,322,562 of JAVDOI010000002.1, read as the reverse complement.
CACTTTTCCAGAACTCAATGGTCTCTTCCCTTAAAGCAGGTTTCAGTTGGTCCTCCTCACAAAGATCGATCATCTCCAACTCAGCCGCGGCCTCATCTGTGACTAGCGGGGCTTTCAAACAGTCCGTCTCCGCATTAAATGGGTCGACGAGGAACGTAATCTGTGGCCTTTTCAGTTGTAGATCACGGAACCGGGTCACAAAGCTTTCGTGCAGGTTTTCAATCAGTGTTGCATATCTGGCTCTTTGCTTATTCAGGGCGGCGCTGGTGACTTGCCCGCTGGCTTTTAGCAGAGTGGGAAAAAGAGTTAAATCTCCCTTTTGAATATGCGCCTTGAACAGCTTCAGTTTGTTGACAAACGCAAACACACTTTGCACCAGGTCAGGCAGCATTTTTAACTTACCCTGCAGGGTCAGGTTCAGTCTGTCCAAGTGACACAGCATGTCGACCAAAAAGGCCAGATCCATAATCCACTCGAGGTCCGAGAGCTCGGGTTGAACGCCATTACGTTCAACAAACAAATATAAACTCTCCCACTCTGTTAAAAACGTCCTGTGTTCATCTTCATCTTTTCGTTTTGCTGTGCATTTTTTCCTGCCATTTTGAGAGCGAACTGGACACAAATTGTTTACTCAAATGATCTTGCCCCTACTGGGAAATTTTGCGGTATTTTCATCTCACGCACATGCGCGTTTGACGAAAATACCGTATTGAACTCAAGCGAAGCGAACACGCACATAAAAAAAAACACAAACACAAACTTCGATATGAACGTAAGAGCCGCATGAAACCAGGCAAAGAGCCGCATGCGGCTCGGGAGCCGCGGGTTGGCCAGGCCTGATCTAGAGAAATCGAGCCTTCTTACTGCAGACATTTTGTCTTTTCAAACAGGTGTAGCTAATAACTTTAAAGATGGCTGCGTTCCATTTAGGTGTGCCAGCTCCAAGGCTCACTGCCATGGCTTACGGCCACACCTAAATGGAGCGCATCCATCAGCACTGTTATCAGTTACTGTTGTGCCGTCTCTGCTGTAACAAGTCAGAATGTCTGCTGTGAGAAAGGCTGGTTACACATCGCATCCCAGTATTTATTAAAGAAATGTCCTTCCTGTACGAATCAGAAGATCGGCGGATCGATCCCCGGCTCTTACAGTCCACAAAGTGAAATATTTGATTAAACAGAATGTCACTCTGTGACTAAGAAGAGACTGCATGCTTCGTCTAATTGTGTTGTTGTCCTGTTTGGGCAATAAAAAGCAGCATTTGGATAATAGAATAGAGTTTGTTCTCTGTTAACAAAGTGAATCTGTCTCAAACTTAATATTGACATCTGAGGGTCTGTTCTCATCATTGAAGGGTTAATCCTCTCAGTCAGCCCCCCCCATCTCCCCCCCACTGTACCTCTATACCCTCTCTGTCTCTCTAGCTGGTTGAAACTGGATCCGTGCAGACAAGCATTCATTGATTGTATATTGATTGTAATGTAATTAGCTATGCAGGTGTTTTACATCGATGCAAGTGTCCTACTTCAGTTTTCTACTTCAGACGCAATCATCTGGCAGAAGTCCTAACATATATGAGAGAGAGAGAGAGAGAGAGAGAGAGAGAGAGAGAGAGAGAGAGAGAGAGAGAGAGAGAGAGAGAGAGAGAGAGAGAGAGAGAGAGAGAGAGAGAGAGAGAGAGAGGAGAGAGAGAGGAGAGAGAGAGAGAGACACAGAGAGAGAGAGAGAGAGAGAGAGAGAGAGAGAGAGAGAGAGAGAGAGAGAGAGAGAGAGAGAGAGAGAGAGAGAGAGAGAGAGAGAGAGAGAGAGAGAGAGAGAGAGAGAGAGATCAGAGGCAGGCTGTTGAATTCAGCAGCTCTCTGTTAGGATAAAACCAGGTGGCTCGCGTGAAGTTGAGTAAAGGAGAGCTGAGTTTACTCTTTGAACATGTATTCATCTGCTCGTGTCGGTCTTCTTGTGGGCCATATGACTTGTACCTGATGGATTTTAAGACGGATGTCCTCATTTGTCCCCAATCTTTAAGTGTAAACACATGGTTTACCTCTCAAAGGGAGCCTTGTTTTGTTTCAGCGCACTTCTGAACCCTGTTGGGATTCAGTGCCTGTGCTCGGTTTGTAGGCAACGTGAAGCATTTCAGCTATTTATCTTTTATGATAAAAAGCAGCTGTCAAAGCTCTGCTAGTATATTTAAAAAATCAACACTGAGAACATTATTATTTTCATTGATTTTTTAAATCTGGCAGTGAAGTAGTATGGTCACTGAACACTTAGTTAGTGTCTTGTAGCAGTTAGGAGGAAGACGAACCTTTAGCAGGAAGTGGCACTGACTGTGAAACTAGAAGACATGTGGCCCTGATGCATTGATCACCATCCTGTAGAGCGGTGTCATTGATCAGCTCACTTATTGACTGAAGCAGCGCAGCACACGGACCATATGCTGCACAAACCAAACGGCTCCTATTTCACAAAGTAAAAGCCTTTTTTCCCCCAAAGCGTCTTTGCTGACTCAGTACATGGTGAAGTGGATGATCTGAGCTTTAGACAACACTCTTGATTGTGTTTTCTGTAGTTGAGCTTTCCTCTGTTGTTGTCGACCTGTTTTGACTCGTCAGTTTCCATAAGTAGAGCTTTGATTCTGGGAAAAAAAAACATCATTTTAGAAAGATGGTCAGTAAGGTGTTGATATCAGAAGAGCAGGTCAAATTGGATGCTGATCCTGAATCCTTAAATCTGTAAAAACCTTGTCATAGAATCTACTGAGCAGGAATGAACACATTTAAACCAGTCGGCATGCATTAATGGATTTCTATACAAATTGAATTTGCAGTTTTTTATACCAACATAATTATTGTTCTTTGTTCAAATGTTTAACTCGTCACTTCTAGTTGCCGACTTGTAAAGTTTCCCCGAGCAGCTCTAAATAGTCCCATACTGCACACATGTTGGTCCTGTTTCCTGTTGAAGAGTCCTCTATAATATGCCCTCTGTCAGTCCTTTCATACTGACCAGCAATGTCAGTACTGCTGACCTCAGACACGACACATCAGAGCACCAGCCGGTCATTGGAGACTAGAGGAGACTAGAGGAGACTGCTGAGTCACAGTCAGCATCACCTTCACTGTCATCTTCCTCAAATAATACAATATAGGATCGAACAATGTAAACCTCGAGGGCTCTTGGTTTATTGATTATTATTAGTAGATTGGATTGTTTTTTAATATCTTTTCAAACGTTATCATCCCATTAGCATAGATGAGATTCAATTGTACAAACAGCAACTGGCAGACTCACAACTCACAGAGCTGAATTTAATGAGTTAATTTGTAGAAATTAATTTCGCAGCTCTAATAAGTGATTTCAGCTGTTACGGGAATGTGGTGTAAGTTTAATTTTGTTTGGATTGCAAAGCTTAGTTTCCTAAAAAAAGCGCTCGGTCATCTGAACCCCTCTGCAGCACTATTCATGAAGAAATATCCCGAGTATAATGCTGAGTCACTGATGCTGCTGTCCTGATGGAGGAGAAATAAAGCACCCAGTGATTTGATATTTCTCAGCTTCACCTTCATTTGGTATTTGATTTAAACAGACCTCAAAGTAGATGGTTTGATTTATCTCCTCGACTAGTAGAGAAACATTATATCAGAGCATTTACATCTTTACTTAGTGGGGTTTTATCTCAGCAGTATTTCTTCATATCACCTCCTACCTCCTCAGTCAAAACACTCATCGTTTCACACTTGCTGCATTGGCTGCTTTAGCTCGTTGTGATGTGACAGCCGAGCGCCACTGTTATTGGTCGAGGCACCACGAGGATGAGACAGGACGACACCGGGGAGGGGTGAGAGGTGGGAAAGAAGGGAGACGTGCTTTTTTTTTTTCCTTCTGCTGACGGGGATTGTGTGCAAGACCGGCAGTAGAGAGAGAGAGAGAGAAAGAGAGAGAGAGGGAGGGAGAGAGAGAGAGAGGGAGTGAGCAAAAACACTAAGCTGCCAACTTGTGTGGCTGCAGCAGAGCCGAGAGAGGGAGAGCGGGATACGGACAGCCTGCAGCTAGCAGAGAGACGCTTGCATCCTCCGGTGTGGTGTTTGGGTGCAGTGCTCCACTGTTTAGAGCCTCAGGCAGACGCCACCATGGATCCTGCACGGTCCATCCAGCATGAGATCAGCTCCCTCAAAGGTACTCCTCTCGCCCTTTTTAAAAAAACTGATTTGTACTTCTTCTTCTGACCGCTGTCATCACCGTCATATGCTTTGCGGGACCACCTTGATTTCCCACAATCCCTCTCTGGTGAGGACTTCCTCATCGCATAGATGCTGCACAAAAAGTTCAGTTTGGAAGGCTTCAGGGCTGTTTGGGTCCGATGGAGGAATCCTAATCCTCTGGTCTCTCTTGCACTCTGCGTGTTTTTGTGGATAAAAGGGATGAAAAGCTTTTGTTCCTTTGTGTCCAGAGGGGATGGAGACATGGTCAGGGGGGATGATTGTGCTGAGACAGTGTTTTTACGAGCTGTCACTCGGCTGCTGCTGCTGCTGCTGCATGCGGCACGTTGAATGCGTCTGCGCCGGGAGATGCCGAGCAGAGCGGCTGCTGCATCGCCGCGGTAACTGCAATGATACGGCCAAGTGCTGCCCTGCCCCTCAGTCGGGGGTGGGATGGTTTGTCTGGAGTTGTGAAGGAGCAAGCCTTCTTTGTCTCTGTTCCTGTCGCTCGTCTTGGTGAGATGTTTCTGATGTTTACATCAGCAAAGTTTGCTCCTCCCACCTCCCTCACCTCCAGGTGTCTCACTGCTTCTCTGTCACAGAGTTAGAGATCCAGTCGTACAGTCAGTTTGGATGTCTCATCTTAAGAGGATATCTGACCCAAATGTGTCTTTCAAATCTTGTCAGTTTCATAATGTTATTTACCTGTTCTTTGATCGGATTAGGGCTGCATCTATTGATTATTTTCATTATCTACTAGTCATACAGTTATTGCCGAGGCTAATCGTCTATTAAATATCAAAAAAAGAGCAAGAATCCCCATCAAAATATCCTAACAATAGACGGGCATCTTGTTTTGTCCGATCAACAGTCCAAAACCCACAGATATTCATTATACGATGCTATAAAAGAGAGAAAAGCAGCAATTTTCTGATTGATCTGCTAATAATTTGATACTTCCTGATTTAAATCAAATTTTTTTTTTCAATTTTAGACGATTCAATTTATATGGGAAAGTTAATGTATGTTTGCTTTTTCTTATTTGTTAAACAATGACACAATGGGTTTTAAAAACGTTGAGGTATTGGAGAAAGTCTTCGGCACGCAAAACCCGAACCTCCACGGAGTTTGATTCAAAACAACCGTAGTAAAAGTTAGTTTGACATGTTGTTGCTGTGACAACACTCTCAACAGATCTACCCAGGAGGACGTAACCATTTCTGTTAGTTCCTCAACCTGCAGAGTAAACCAAAGGCCTTTCTTCCATAATGTATTCTTTTTTCAAACACTCAGCTGATCAGGTATTCAGGCCATGGAGAGTGTGCTGCTTCTATACCGATCTTTGACTCCGTGTGCACCATCTAAGTCGAGGATTAACAGCAGACTATTAAACAGACACAAAGGCCCCACTTTGAGGAGACAGAACCCAACCGGCCCGGTGAAGCTGGGTCGAGGTCTGTATGAAGCTCTCTGGCAGAATGTTGTAACCCTCAGGAACAGGGACATTTAAATGATCCTGGAGCGGGATCAGAAGGAGTCCCACCCACTGGCACGGGCCCACAATGCTTTCTCCAGGGCTCCCGGGGGACAAAAGCTCCCTCGCTTCACCGAGCGCTCCCAAAGGAGTTACTTAACGTGTCCAACACCGCTGCTCACTGAGTGCAGCTCAGTTCATTTGTACGCATGTCGTCACCTCTAGACCATCGCTCCCCATTGGGCATTCTTGTCTGCTATTTCCAGGCACTTGGTAGAGAATCGGCTCTTAATCACAAGAGCCTGTTGATGCTCTTCTGTATGTGTTGAGACAAGCGGGGCCCCTATTGACACATGGCCCTGGTTACCCATCACTGACGGTAGAGACCTGTTAACCTGTTCAAGCAGCATGGAAATCTTTTCTTTCTACGAGCCAGCTTTGGGTCTTGACCCAAATATTTTGAGCTCATTTCAGGCTTATGAACAAAGACTGAGGAAGTGTTTTTTTTAGCTCCGTTTGCTGAATAAAACCCAACATACAAGGACGATATGAGATTTCTCTTCTCTTACTTTACTCCTTTTCTTTCTGTTGTTCTGTCACCTGTCTTTTCTTAGTATTCTTCGTTCTGTTGTCTGATCTTTGTATTGTTTTATTCTACTGTTTATGCTTGTCATGGACAGGTCTCCCTTGCAATAGAGGTTTCACACTTCAAACAGGCTTACCTGGTCTTTCTCTTTCAAAATGTATTTTAATCAAACAACAAAAGCAACTACAACACATTAAGAAACGAGACCCTCTGCTTTTTAACCACGAGCTTGTCTACCAGCCCGTTGGCACTCTTAACCTGCTTTAACCTTTGACCTTTGGAGCTCTCCTGTTTGCTTAGTCTGTAACTCTGTATGTTTGAACACTCCCTCTAATCCAGGGTCTCTGTCTAGCTCGTATCAGCATGTTTTCACAAACAGCCGACTGTTGTGAATTCATGCCGTCTGAAGGTTGTGTGCCAGGCGGTGAAAGGACGATGGCGGGGCTTTTTTAGCAGGGCCGGTTCAAACGCGGCGTATCCAGTTAAAAGGAAGTCCAGGGCCGGGGGGTCGGTGCACTTGGCCTCTGAGCGGTTTAGGGTTTCAGACGTGCGTGGCGAAGAGGCAAAGTGGCTTCGTGACAATCGGCAGGTTCACTCTTCAATTCTGCAGATGTAGGTCGTAACAGATTGAAACATTACTATCTATTAATGTTAAAGAAGGACTTGTTTTTAAAGCAAGTAAAAAATGGGATTAAAATATCATCCAAAAACATTTCAAGTTAAAGTAAGAAACTATAACCTTTCTAGCCCGAGAGCCCCCCCACCGGGGAGCTAGTGGTACCGACTGGTACCGAAGAAAGCCATTTTTCAGTACCAAATATCATATTTCCACAACAATGCAGCATACCGTTTGAACGACGAAGCTCGCATGAACCGAAGCATATGTAACACTTTACACACTCAAAACAATAAAACACGATCTACGATCTACGACCTAGCCTCGTACGATATTTCGTCACTTTTTCGCGTTCATTTGGCCGCGACACGCATCAGAAATAGCCCCTCAAAAGTCGTTTTTCAACTGTCCATGGTAAAGCTAGGTAGTTAGCAACAATAGCATTCGACCACGCTTCGAACGTATATCTCCGATTTCGTCTCCGGGACACGCTTCAAACATTACCGGGGGGACAGCAGCCCCCAGCAACTATCACTTTGCCAAAAGATTCTGGGTCGGTACTCACGAATCATCAAACCGTGTCCTTAAACTCTATTTTGACCGCTGATTCAGTTCATTCTGTACCATTTCCGTTCTAATAAAGTTGTGAAAAAAAAAGGGGCGTCAAATAAACTGGGGGACAACATCCCAGCGAGGCAGTCTCGCGTCATGACGCGCCGAGTCTTTGGCTTAGATCGGAATTTTTCGGAAAACTAAAGACTTCCTGGTAAATCTGTTAACGCCATTCGATTGGCCACATCCAGACACGTGCACAGAGCAAAAAAAAACGAAAATCGACCAACCAGGGGCTCTACAATGGCGCAATACACACCAGCTATTGCGCAATCCTCCCGTAGCTCGCTGGCCTGGAGAGCTTTGGAGACGGTTCCAGCTCTCCAAAATGATTTCTAACTACTGTATGTGATAGATTGTGCATGTAGAAGGATAAAGGAAGTTAAATATATAGTTATTTAGGTTGTAAAAGTACAATGGAACAGCTGGAGAGGCTGTTTCTCACATGACGACCTCTCGTGACCTCGCGTAACATTTATGTCTCTAATTCTGGCATACTTCACTCAATTCACTCCAATTCTTTTTCTATTCACTACTGCCATCATTTGCTATGATGGTGGGTGGTTTCTAGGCGTCACTGAGCCTCATTTAATATAGTATTATGAATACTAGTGCTTTCTCACCAATACGAATTTGACATGTTTCAAAATAGGGCTGTGTTCCATCTTCATCAGCTATTAACCAGTAACATATACATAATATTTACTCAATTCATATGAGCAAACCCTTCTTAGTGTTAATAATCCTTTGGAATTTTTCAAATAGACCTTGTAGTTGGAGTGTAGGGCCCTTTGAGTATGTGTAAAATATTTTCGAGAAAAAGCCAAAAAACAACCTCTAGGGGGCTGTGGGTCGAAAAGGTTTTAAAGTCCATTTCAAATGTTGACACAAGTGATATACAGTAAACACATTTGTGTTCAGGAGGAAAGCAAACATACAGTACACCATATATATACAAATATTACCTGTGTTGTGTTTGTCAAGTTCAGGGGCATTTAATGATGACATCGGCCTTTGTTGGTCTCTTTCAGTTCTTCCCCTTTTCACAGTATGAGTGACTGGAGCTCAGGCAGGGCAGGGTCGGAAACTAACGCTAGTCCGCTAGCCCGAGGCGAGTGGATTTTTGGAGGGACTAGCTAAATTATCATTCTCACTAGTCCTCATGGCGAGTGAAATTTGAGAGGCTTTATTCATTCATACATGCAAATTTGCCGTTTTGAATCAAAAATAGTGTAGATCGTGTAGATCAGTTCTAGTTTTTTTGGGGGGGAGGAGGGGGTCAACTGGCCAGCCAGCGTTTCTCCGATTGGAGTGAGACGAGGAGAAAAGGTCACGTGGTGATCTTCGCAATAAAACATCTTTGATGTGACGTGTCGAGTCTTGGCCAATCAGCGTTAAGATGTCTACACCGTCTTCACTTCCCTCCGTTACAGTTTAAGTTCCGTTATGTTCCGTTACCGTTCAGACTTGCTGGTTAAGTTAACGTCCACTACATGCGGAACTCTGTCGACTTTTAACGTTCGTCATTATCGCGAATTAGGAGGAAAAAACGTAACGTGATGAAACATGAAGCCCCCCCCCCGTGTTCCGGTTCAGTTCACGCGGTCACTCGTTAACATTAAACCAGAACACCGGCGGATCTGGTTGCTGTTTTTAACTCAAAGTAGAATGAAAGGCCCAGATACTGATGAGATGATGAGGTCAAAGAGCTTGAAGCAGGGCTGAGATGTGAGTGGAGCTGGGCCTGGATAAAGGTGGAGGTCTTAACAGGCGTGAGTACAGCTTCCTGCTGTCACAGTGTTTTAAATACATTGATGAGGCAGGTCTGCTGAATGCAGCCTCTGCTCCAAGGAGATAAAGTACAGCAACAAGGGCTCACGTGTCCTCTCATCACACTGTTCACTGTGATGACCACAGCCAGAGTAGATTATCATTTTAATTTAAATAATATAACTGGATTGAATGCTTATTAATTGCAAATAGAAGATAGGCCACTATTCTAACAGCTGTACAGTAACAGTAGAAGTTAATATGAAGACATACAGTAACAGTAGAAGTTAATATGAAGACATACAGTAGAAGTTAATATGAAGACGTACAGTAACAGTGGAAGTTAATATGAAGACATACAGTAACAGTAGAAGTTAATATGAAGATGTACAGTAACAGTAGAAGTTAATATGAAGTCATACAGTAACAGTAGAAGTTAATATGAAGTCATACAGTAACAGGGTTCAATGAAAACTAATCACTTTATTTGCAGGCGATGGTTCTCACTACTTTTTATTTGACTAAAACTTTTGAAAATGAGACCTCGTTCTAAATGGATTTTGTCTAAATAAAGGTTGTTAATAATAATATTGATTTAAAAAAAAAAAAAAGAAGCTAACTAGCCAGTTGTTCAACTCGAGCTGAAATAGTGATAAATAACTGAATAATAAATTATTCTTTTGCTTAAAGTAAATATGATCTTATCACTTACACCATATTTAAAATGAAAATGAATGCCGCGGCCGTCTTTTCCACGCTTGCAGCCCTGAGCGCTGAGAGTCGTGTCTAACATGAACAGAGGCAGACAGGAAGTGCTTTCTAAAGGAGGCGATACATGTGGCCATGTGGAACACGTGCACACTTTTCAACAAAGCTGTGATAAATTAATTTTATAACATTTAATTTATGAACTTTAGATATTACTTGTCCAGTGAAAATATAGTTTTTAGCAGATGTTTCTTTCAGCACCAAGACTGCTGAGTGATCATGATGTGAACTCTCCTCATGATGCATTGATTCACTGGCCTGATTGCAGCTTCCAGTTGGACAGATAAACAATATGTGGATCCTCTCCTTAATCAAATTTGTAAAGTAAAAATAACTTTGTTAACATCATAACAGGGTTATTATGTGGTTCCCTGATGACCCTATAAGTACATGCTTTAGATTTGAATCTGGAGTCTGGGGATGATTAAGCATCCCTCTATGATTTGCTTCCTTATTGCCCCACAAGTACATGTGTATCTGTTGGATCTGCAGATAACAGTCCAGCACCAGATCAGCGTTTTCTTTTTCCCCCACTGCTGCACTTTCTGCGTGCCAAGAAATTTCCCAGCATAAAATGATCCAATGCAGGGGATAAATAAGCAGCTGCTGCACTAAATATGTGTGCAAAAAAAATCAAAACTCTAAGTTTATGGTCACATTTCTGTACAGTTGTAATTCTTGAGAGTATCAAGTGGCTTCATTCATCAGGCGTGTCTGTTGGATGTTGCTGATGCATACATCCGGCTCACGCTCAGAGATGTGGGGCTCACATGTCACCCTCCCAGTTTCAGCAGCAGCGGTATTCAGCAGCTCTCGGATGCTTCGGCTGCTACTTGAGCTGCACGAATCGGAGGACGGCCACGTTTCAGATTCCTCATCCCGTTTCTGCCCACCAAGGGGTCGGATTCACTCCAGATGGGAGAACTGGAGCCACGTTATCTGCAGGCAGAGACATAAAAAGACATCGAAGAGTTCGTCCCGCCCAGATTAAATTCTCATCAATATTTTTACATTAGCAGTAGATGACAGTACTACTTGTGTGTGAAGGTTGACAGCTACAAGGGCACTCGGGAAGCGCAGGCCAAATGCTCTACCTCGCAATGTTCACGAATGTGAAACATAACTTGTGATTTGGATGGGTTCTTCCTTGGCCTGTGCTTAACCCTTCCACCAAGTGTCATGATAATCAGTTTTCCCATAATCCTGCAGAAAACCAAACCGAACTGAATACAGCCTCCCGTCTTGCCCCTCAGCTCGACTGAATGTTTTAGCGTCGTTCAGCTTGTTTCGGTCTTGAAGCCGCAACTCTATTGGGCTGTACCTCTGCCTCGATCGGTTAGACTTTTTGTGTTACTGTGTGACTTTGGTGAACCGGGAACTAACCCGGTAAAACACCAAGGTCACACAAAAACCCAAATAAAGTAACCGACTGAGGCAGCAGGAGACCAGCATCTCCTGTGTTCTGAGAGGTGAAAGTACTGTCTTTGTCAAAGAAGTCTCGTGTCTTTGAAGAGAGCTTAGATAACGACTAAAGTTCCCCTTCTGAAAGGGCCGTGTGATGGTAAAGTAAAGCGGTGGAAATATTCTAAATACAGCGTACACTTAAACAGATATAGATGTTTTATGTCTAAAATAGGTTTTGTTGCTGCTGCCCGTCCACAGCAGTATTACTTTGCTCTCGTGCTGGTACTCCTGTCTGTTACTCTAAACTGGGGCTGTGCTGACCTCCATCTACTGTAACCACATTTCAAAAAATCTGAACTATCCCTTTAACATTGTTTTCGGACCTTCACTCTATACTATCTGTTCAGCGCTGAATAGCAGACAAAGTGATACTTCGCAGCTAAAGAGGCAGATATTTCTACCAAGTGTTTTTTTGGGGGACTTTCTCCTGTACTGATGTCCCGGGACAGAGGATGTCCCATGTGTACAGATTGTAAACCAAAAGAGAGCTAAAAGAAGAGTAAGTGCTGAAACTGATCTTTTCCCATATCTATTGGATATGTAAATGGACTACTGTTTGCAAACAAGTTTAAACAAGTTCAACTTATCAGGTGGTAATATGTTGATTTTATGTTTACGGCCTGTTGCCGCTGCCCCCATTTTGACACGCAGCATACCACTGTCAAACCGAGATTCACAGCATGACAGGAAAGTGAGTGATGGAGTACAAAGCCCTGTAATAATGAACAGCACAGTGAATGCATTGGAACGTGAAACGAGTTTGTGTCCCTTGGTGATGATTCAGCCTGTGAGGTCTGAATGTGTGGTCTTGCTTGCGGCCTGTGTTCCTCAGTAAAAGTCTGAGTGATCCCGTTATGAGGAGCGTGACTGACAGCTCTGAGTGGCCTCCTGACTTAGCTGATGTGATTACATAATGTCATTAACCCCAGGTTTCCTGTAATTCAGAAGGGCGACGGCCTCCGTAAATTGACACATCCTCTCTGATCACCCGCTCCTTCCTCTAATCCTCCGCTCGGTGGGTCCTGATTACACTCTCTGTGCTCCGTGTTGTCAGGCAGTAGGGGAATCGGCTGTGGGATTGAAACCATGTGGCTCTTAAACCACTTGTCAGACAAGTTTTAAAACGCCGCTGCTCCTGACTTTTGAGCTCTCCCTGAAGGGGCCAGAAGGTGGCAGTGTGAGTGAAGCTACTGCAGGCCGATACCAACTGCCAGAATTAGTGGAGGCCTTAATGAGATAGAGTTATTATAGATATTGGGCTTTATTGTATCCTGTGGTCTCCACATTAGACTGCATCTTATGCCTTTAAAAGCATTTTCTCCCATGGGCCTTGCCCCTCTCAGTCCATTAACAACTGCAGTAACACTGCATGTCTGTGTGTTAAGTGTTCTTTCCATTCTTACAGGCTTTTTACATTTTTTTTACATTTTAAAGAGTATGTTGTTGTGCATTTTTTGCTAACTGCTCCTTTCTCTTGTGTTTTTCCTTCTTCTTTTAGGTAAGTGGCTGTTCCTGCTTTTAAGACTGTTTGTGGGTTTGAGTTGTGGCTCCCTGGTGATGGAGCGGGCCAGTGGAGACTGTCAGCCAGCACAGAAAGGGTGAGCTCCTAATGCAGCGGTTTTCTCAGACAAGACACGTTTGATATAATTGGGGCTTCTGTCTTTGTCACAGAAACCCCTCCCCCATGCCATTGATCCAAATACATGTTCTTGTTACACAACAGCTCTGTATGTGGCATGGCCTTCAAATTAATACTGCTTTTTATTTGACGTAATAATGATCACGAGTCGGTGGCACTAGAGGCTGCAGGATGTTTTCGTCATGGAACTCTCTGATCCGATGCCAAAGCGAGTCGACTGCGTCTGATCTGCAGCTCGGGGCGTCTCTGTCCCCGTCTTCTGTATCTCTAATGAAATCTTTAACCCCTTGGTGAGAGGAGAAGGTCACATGTGGTCAGTGTTTACCGTCTGAGGACTTGCTTTATGTGTGATATATAGAGTTAAAGCTTATTATTATTTAAATTGTATTTATTCTGTTGATTATTTATGCAATCAGTCATGAAGTCAATGCAAAGACTGGTGACAAATGATCATCGCAACTCAGAGCCCAAGATGACGTCTTCAGATTACTTGTTTTGTCTGATCAACACTCCAACACCTAAAGATATTCAATTAACAATGATCAGCTGTTGGTATCAATAACTTGTCAGTTGACTCATTGATCAGTTGGTAGTCGTGTCAGCATTAATTGACAGTTCTTGACTTGTTGATAGACTCTGATCCTCCGTAGACGTTATGAGAAACGTTTGTGTGTTCCAAAGCCTGAAGCTCAAAGTAGCCCAAGTTTCCAATTCCTACACTTCATATATATATAGATATATATGTATGTGCTATATTTTGCTTGAAGAGTAGGTTCTTATTCAAGCGTCCCTCCTACTGACATTTAAGTCAGTAATTGTAAGGTCTAAAGCCGTCGTCCTTGTGCCGTTTCCAGAAGTTGCCTGGCACGAAACGACCCTCTAAAAGCTGCAGGGGCTGTTTGTTGGCCAACCCTCACCGCAGGCATAACGGCCGAACAACAGCCAGCAAGACGCCCCTTCTCATGAAAATAAATCTGCTCTTTGCCACTCTCCTCCAGGCAAATCTTAGTTGCTCTCGATGCATTTTTCCTCACGGTGGTGCAAAGTCCCGGAGTGATGTGGAGGACAGAGAAGAGGGGGAATGTAGCCAGACAGTGACTCAGTGAAAGGGTTCATTTTAAAGTGGCCCCCTTTCACGCTGTCACCGTTGGGTTTATGAGGAGGGCAGAGCTGATCTATAGGACTCCACTAATGGCCCCCATCACATATCATGCTGACAGTGGCCTCGGAGTCTTTCCCAGACCAAAGAGGCTTGTATCTACAGGGACTGTCATCCAGGGCTTTGCCACGGTTCACTTTTGTTCTTTTGCTCATCTGGCGGTGAACATCACCGTGGATATATTACCCATTACCTCAAATCCCCTTCGGTTGATATCCTCACAGTGACTGCAGTTGTAGACTGTTTCTTCTTCATCTGTTCATTAGTTAGCGTCTAAGTAGACAGTGTTCAGAGTCTGAGGGTTAGAGTGTTTTAATGAGCCCTGGAGCCGGCTGATTGAGGCCTTGAAGCCTCCATGGAGAAAAGTTACTGAAGTGTAACTGTGTGCTGTTTTTAACTAAACGCAGTGCACCGTGGTTTTTCTCCCTCTTCTTAAATACATTCATGGTTTCGGAGTGAACAGTTCCCATCTCCCATCTCCATGAGCACCCCTATGTTAGATGATCAAACCAACATACTCTCTCTTTTCAAGCTAAGCTCCTTTGGCAACTTGCTAGACATGTTTCCATTTCATGTTCTGTTGTGAAATTCAAGCTATCACTACATATCAGTTTGGTTTTAAATCTGAAAGAAGGAATTAACATTACTCCTATAGTCCTAGTTACAGAGTACCCCCCCACCTGTGAGAATACAATCTGACTGAAGTTACAATAGATCCCAATGTGACCCAGAGTCACAGTGAGAAAGCATGTCAAAGAGTCATACATGTGAAGAGTCTCCTTCTGTTGATCGGTATGTTCAGTATGTTGTAAACATTCCTCGCTTCGACAGTAAATAACTCAAAATGCTTCTGATGGAATGATGTGGTGTAAACAGCTACAGGAGAAGCTATGAACGTTTGGAACATACCAAACAGCTGATGTTTGGGGTTTAGGTTTTATAGAAAGTGTGTGTGTGTGAGGGCATGGTAGCCTCTCCAAAATAGTGTCCAAACCGGTCTACACTCACCTCATCCTGTCCCCACACTGACAGTTTTCTGGATCTTTTGGGATGGTTGGTTGTGGTCGCGTGGTGCTGAGCCGCTGAGCGACTCTCACTGTTTGTGTGTGTTGTCAGTAGCGATGCTATCGCCCTGACCACCGGTCTGGCCTTGTGTGTATTTGCTCATATTTCTGTGGTGCGTCACGTTTCCATGGTTACAGACATTCCTGGCCGACCACGCCCTGCCATGGGTTATTTGATGACTCACTGCAGTGGCCAGACACACACACACACACACACACACACACACACACACACACACACACACACACACACACAGGAACTCTCATATTTCCTCCTCTTGATCACACGGTGCTCTTATGATCTGATTTGGCAAAACCGGCAACTGCGGCAAAGCGCAGTCATCCATTAGCCGCTTTCCAAGTCGGCCATTTTAGCTCCGTGATCTTGCAGACGGACTAAGTCGTGTCACCTTTTGCACTGATCAGCATTTCCTCGTTAGATGCTTGGTATGGTTCTGTCCACACCAGCAGCTGCTTCGTGCCTCCCTGAGGTTTTCTCCTGAAGTCTCTGTGGTTCAGCGCTGTGAGCGTCCATTAGCTGCTCACACTGACACACCATTTTACCCAGCCTGCCCTCAAGACCGCTCATGTTGCAACGCTTCTACACTGAACAACTTGTACAGCCTGAGTGGTTTGTGCAATATCAGCTGAAACTTTTCCCCCAACTTCCCCTGTTACTTTTGCTCATGGGCACTGCCGAGGTACTCTTGAGCACTTGAGCAAGGCACCGAACACCAACTTCCCCAATGTTCTTCTTATTCCCCTATTGTTATTATTATAATAATGATTTCTTCTTCCTCTTCTTCTTCGATCCCGTGTGAGCAGGCTTTGGTTGCATGCAGGTAATCAGTCCGTATGCTGAGCATTGGCCGAAATATAATATCTGAACCCGTCGGCTATCGTCTTCATTTATTTGCATTCATAAGCAGATATCTGTTTTAGAGATTATCTGAAAGGCGTCATGTGTCTAAAGTTGCTAATCGGCTTTAAAGAATTGACCAGCACACGGAGGAGGAAGAATTGGCCCAGATACCCGTTCTCCGGATATTCGCAGGCTACACCTGAACCCCCGAAAAAGGAGCCATTAACCCCAGAGGCTAAATCATCGTCAGACCGATGTCTGATGGGTTTGGAGATTGCTGAACGCCTGAATAATAATGGTTTCCTTATCTATGCTTTTCAACAAATCATCTTTAATTGGTCGTCAGCCCTCTCTGCTCAAAGTTGTTTTTGAGTATTTAAACCTCAGGACGATGTTTTGTAAGACGCATCGGAGGATAATCAGTCTGCCATGGGTAAAGTATGCACTTCGAATCAGTGAAAGATTTTTGAAATTCAGTGAACATGAGGCGGACAGATGTCAGATCCAACTCCAGAACAGAGAAAACAGATGGAACATCATGAAGACGGCTGGAGTGACACCCTTTGATACTGAGAAATGCAGACCTTATAGGTGTTTATTAATCAGCATGCTGGATTGTTATCGTTGCAGACTAGTCACAGAGTTTATCACCAGATGTGTGTGTGTGTGTGTGTGTGTGTGTATTGTTAAACCAATACTCCCCCCAGCGCCTTTCCCACCGCTCCGTTTTCCAAAAGTCAAAATGCATGGTTGCGTTTAACGACTTGGAATATAGCTGAAAGTACTCGCTGTAAAGTCTGTACTGGAATGCAGAGAGCACACAATGTGCCAGAGGAGTTGAATGGGTTTGTTTTTAAAGCGGCCACCTCGAGGTGTCTCCATTCTCCAGTCGTCTGCCACTTCCACCATGGCAATGAGCTTCCATCGCGGCTCAAAGAGACTACGGCTTTATTTATATCCAGGCAAAGGTTAAGCATGCTGGGCTTATTCACGGTTACACTCATTCACGTGGGGTAGCTGCTCAGAATTTTGATGATTCTTTTTCTCATCCAGTCTTCATTTTGAAAAGTTCCCACCTAGTAAATCAATTTCCATTTGGTAGATAGTGAATTTGTGACCGAGAAGTGTTTATTTATACACTTTTAATTGTGTTGAAGCCAGTACTTTGTGTGCTGTGTTAAGATAAAGGCTTTAGTTAGGAGCTGAGGCTGGAGGAGGTTTGACGCAGGTACATATCTGGTGATTGGTTACCAAACAAAAGTCTGTTGTTGCCGCGGTTTTGTTTGATTCAGAGCCAAAGGACAGGTAATGAAGAGCACATGAAGATAAGAGTCTCTCCGTCCAATAAACCGACGCAACCCAGGCCTCAAGTTTTTAAGATGGATCAGAAATACCACGGAATGTCTGCACTGCAGAGAGATCTGTTTACTTCGACCGTGTGGGATTTTTATCCACCACGCCGTATATCAAGACTTTACCCAAACTAGCAAAGCAGCAGTTCAGCCGCGTTTATGATTTGTGATTCGCTCTCCTAGATATCTTCACTTGAGCGCTTCAGTAAATCATCTTTGACGAGCAAAATACCAGCGAGCTGGCAGCACATCATCTGGTATGATCTGCAGTGGAGCTACGACTGGCGCGAAATAATTATTTGCAGCGATTGTTTTACCGCTGCCATGTCCCAGAAGGGTGGGGTTATCTCCATCCAGAGTTCAGTGTGACTAAAAGCACTTTGAAATACATGCTGTTCTATTTGAACAAAGTGTATATGGCCTACACACAAAGCCCCTATTAAATGAATGACTAATACTGTTTAACCCAGACCTGCAGGAGTCCTCACTAAGCTCATCGCCTCCTCTGCTGTTACTCCCAGAGACTCCCAGCAGAGAGGAGGGAATCTGTTTCACATTCCTTCTGGGTAGCAAAGCAGGCCAAAGGTGATTTTCATTAAGGGGATTACAAAATGGTTGAATAATTAAATCGGCGACTCCTCGACGCTAAACGGTGCTAGCTGATGTTCGCCCGTATTTGCAGAATAAGAAGGTTCTCCGTTATCTCACCACTCTTCCCTGTACTCTGTGCCGTGCACCGTCTGGGGACTCCCAATGCGAACTGCAGAGGGCGCTGTAGCGTGTGCTTTATTCTGATATTCATTTCAGGCTGGCATTGAAGACTCACAGCTGTCAGAGGAGGGCACGGTTCTACCACCTTATTTAAAGGCTAACGGGGAAAAAAATACCCATCCGCTGCCAACGTTTTTTCCAAGCCTCCTCTTATGTATTTTTAGCCCAACCGGGGTTATCCTGGTCTCCACGGTCCTTTCCAGTGTCAGTCACTCTGAGGAGGCCGAGCAACAGAGAATCAAACACAGGCACAGTTGTCTTCTCTTAAGGGAACGAAAGGACTTGATGGCTTTTCCATTTAGGTTTGCAGAGTTGGCTGGTTGTGGGCTGTGACTGCTGAGGAAAAAGTAGAGAGACCAGAGATCATGGACAACCTTTGGAAAGGAATGGATGCTTTGACAGTGTATTATATTGGACGCCTTCAGCAGTTTAACACACAAAGAGTGCTGTTCATTTTGTACCCTTGCTTAAGTGACATGTTCATACCATCAATCTCTTGCTTTTAAAGGCTGTAGCCGGCTACAGCTGTGTGCTGTGCTTTGTGTGGATGGTGGTTTTCCCCTCAGCCCTGTTGATAGCGGGTTGTGTGTGTGTCAACTCTATCAAATGTATCTTAATCTTTCTCCTCTGGATACACTCGACCTGCTATTTCAAACAGAGCATCGGTTGTACACCAGCTTCCTCAGTACGCAGTGTGACTCAAAGTTATCTATTACACATCTTTACACAGACAAAGGATGTAATGTTGCTGAGTGCTCTCTAACATGACTAAAGCATCAAGAGAGGAGCAAAGCCTTCAGTTTACATGTTTATGATAACATTACATTTGATAAAATAATGTTTCTGACTTATTTAAGGCCTGAAACACAGAATTTATTTCTTACTGTTTTACATTATCTAGAAAAAAAATATTGTTCAGTCTACAAAAACTATTCATCTCACAAAGTAATATACACTGTTAAACCCATTAGAGAGATAAGTCTAAGCTTTCACAATGTTTACAAAATTATTTACGGAATAAAAAAAAATTCTGATTTTTTTTTATTGTTTGACTATTTAAAAACAAAATACATTAGATACTTATGGCATTTATATTTCTAAAAATATATTGAGGATGTTGATTTGTATAAGAAATGGGGAACTATGGGAATGTTTTTTATATATTTTTTAATTGTTTATATATTTATTTATTTATTTTTCAGTTTCTTTTAGAATATTTTAGTGTGAGAACTAAAACTACATTGTTTATTTTCCTTAATCCTTACCAATTACATTTAAATTCATATTTGGTAAAGAGCGACCTAGGCTTATTACGTGTGTGAGTAAATGTGAGACACTCTGAGCTGAGGATTGGTGTATTTGTTCATAGGTTCGTTTGGCTAATGAGACGGTGGTGGGTTTGTAGCAGTAACGTCCATCAGACACACAGAACACCAACCTTCTCTACGCAGCTCCGTCTGATCCTTTTGGTTCCTGTTTCCATCCCGTGTGCACACACCCCCTTGAATTATCCTCCTTTCTTCCCTCTCTCCTCTCCTCTACACAGTTTCTCTTTCGACTGGGACTGAGAAAGGTAGGAGGGGTTGTGAGCATCGCTGTCTCCGTGCTGACTCACGATGCCAATTTGGAAGATAGGTCTTTTATCACAGTGAGGCAGAACTGATGCAAAAGGAAATCTTGTTTGTGTGATGTTACTGCATGCAAACAGTGTATATTGAAGTTGTAGTTGTCGGAAATATTTTGAGAAGATATTCCTCAAAGAGCTAAAGTCAAAATGGTGGCTGGAATGGTAATGCCTTTAGCCGACCTGAGGGCAATCTATGAGCTTCTTTTTCGGGATGGTGTCATTGTGGCCAAGAAGGACAAGCGTCCACAGTCCATGCACCCTGACCTCACAGGGGTTACCAACCTAAAGGTGATCCGCGCCATGGGCTCCCTCAAATCCAAGGGCTGTGTCAGGGAGACTTTCACTTGGAAACATGCCTACTACTATCTTACCAACGAAGGAATTGCATACCTGCGAGATTACCTGCACCTGCCACCAGAGATCATGCCTGCACCCCTTCAACGCCCTGAGTCCTCCGCTCGAGTCCTTACCGTGAAAGGCCCCACATCGTACATCCCGAAACCCAAGCTTGGAAGAGAAATCCAAGAGGACAGGCACATTTACCGCTACAATAGAGTAGTGGAGGAGAGAGAGCAATCTGAGAGGCCTCCAAAAAACTTCAGAGGCTCCTACCACTGTGATGCATCTGTCGGCCGGCTCGGTGTTCAGACCAAGAAGGGTTTCTGCAGAGAGGAACCTTGGGCCAATGAGGGTAACCTGAAAAGCTTTGGAGCTTCCTATCTCCTCACTGAGGACAGAGTCACCAGGTGTCCCGACTCGGCCAAGGAGGACAAGCTACCCATTTCTTTTGTCCCCTCGTCTTCAATTGTACCAAAGTCCTCCAAAGAGATACCAACCGTTCACATGACTCCTCGTGCCCCGGTCAAGGAAGTCCTGCAGAAGTTTGTTAAAATGACTGCTGCTCACCCATCTGGGTCTGAGTGTGTGAAGATGCAGGAGGATACAATTAAGGGGACCCCAGAAGAATGGATCCCAGATCCCAGAGAATCCCCGAACCCAGCCTCAGAGGTACCTGGAGAGTACCTGGACTGGCCCACAATCCCTTTGTTGACAGAGCTTACTGAAAAGGAGGAACGACAGGACGTTAACGATCAAGGTGAGGAAGCTGATGTGGCGACTGAAGAAACGGTTGAGAAGTATGATGTTGAGTTGATGAAGCGGCTGAATGTTGAGCTCTTTGTCCCTGTGACCAAAGCTAAGACCTTTAACTCTGATCTCGACCATAAATCAGCAACACCTACATCAACAGCCACAGAAAAAGTGGTGGATTATGACATTGCTCTTATCACCCATAAAGCCATGGAGAAGAGCATTGCTATGACAGCCATGTCTGAGTTTCATATCGCCTCAGAGACCTCCACCAGTCCAGCCTTTGAGGCAGGCCGTCCCGGCCCTGTTGTCCCTTCAGAGTGTCCAGTTGTTGCCCTGAAGACCACTCTGCTTCAGGGAGACCAGGGCTTCCACACAGAGGACCCTGAGAACGAGCAGCATGTTCAGAGGGTCCGGCCTGACTTCCTGGAAGGTTTGAGCTGGTCTTAGTTCTTCCTCCTCCTCCTCTTCATCTGTTTCCCCCCTCGTTCCTCTTGTCTGCAGTAGAGGCTACCTTGGCGTTGCTATGGGCACTGCTTGTGTTTGGGAGGTTGAGAGACGGATAATTTGATCTTCTAGCAATACAAGTAATGGCCTTGTCATTTTCCATACAGCGAAATAACAACCAGACTGTCTTTTTGCCGGATGCATGAAGTATTGGGCCAACCTGTGGTTTGCTTGCATGACCACTTATGAAGTGTTGTGTAGATGTTTGCACAATTGTTAGTTCATTTTCTGTTAAAAAGGGGGCATCTGTGCAGGCAAGAGTTTTCAAGTTCAAACAGAAAGCTGTGACTTGCATGTTAGCCAGAGGTAGCAGATCATCAGTTAAGTGATGCTGATCAGTGTTGCTCAAATATTCCCCAGTGACGAGTAGTGTAAGGGATTACATTTTCCATCACATTACAGTTATTAATCCAGAACGCGTTTTGTATTTTGTGTCAGGTTAACTTATGTTTCGATGATGTGAACACGCGGCGGATCAGTAGGCCTCAGTTGAAATTTGAATAATAAATGCGATCCATGGTCCATGCGCACCTTCTGTTTTGGTTCATGTCTGTGCAGCAGCGCATCGTGCAAAACGGCCGATTGAAGTTGAACATGGCTCAGCGGGTGTGATTGTTATTAGATAGCCAGTCACGTCACTGGTCTCATAGCTCAATCACAGTCAAACGTACTGACGACAGATCAGCAAACAGAAAGCTGCACCTCATGTCTGGATGGTCCGTAGTGTCATGACATGAACACACATCACCACAAATCTTCAGATGGAGGATGATCAGGTAGTCACGATCATAATGATAAAGTAAATAATTTGATTTGGCCAAACGGTTCATGAGACCACGCTATTTTAGCAATAATTCTAATGTATCCCCTTGTAGCCTACATGGTCACATAGTAAAAAGTGACTTATTACACTTCCTGAGTAACTCCAATATGTTACTCAGATGATGCTGTTACATGTTTGTTCCACACAGACACAGTCACCTTCTTTATTAATACTCTATACTGACACATGAATTCACACAGCCAGTGTATCCTCATAGAGAACTGGTCTCAGGCTGTATCACTCTGTAGACCAGCTTTATTACATCAGGGGATGTAAACATTATTATTATTATTATATACATACATGTAGATATTGTAGATATTGAGTCGTATTTGCACACTAAGGACTGATGGGGTTCCTTCTGCCATCTGCTGGGGACACAGTGAGCTGCTTTAAATGCTGTCCTGCTCCTGCACTGCACATTGTTTCCGTGCACAGACCGTCCAGTCATTCCCTCGTCATCTTGCAGAACACGCAGCATTTTCCAGAGCTCCCATATCGCTAAACACTCACACAAGATGTCAGCCTGATGATGATCAGAGCTTCTGCACAAGCCACACATGGAAGCTCCGTGCTGTACCTTAACATGCAGCCTGCCTGCGAACTTTCCGTCGCCGGGGCCCGGTACACATGACTAAGCAGAGCGACTGGGAAATGTGAGCCCAGTTTAAGCCACACTCAGCTTTTTCCTGCCCGTGCCTCCGCAAGAAGGGGCGAAGCAGTCCAGATGAGAACATGTGGCAGTTGCCACCTTTCATCTGCCCTTCAGTGTGTTAGCCCAGCCTGCATTGAACGTAAACTCCCAACATTTACACAGACTGCACTGTGCTTGAATGGACCAGCCACGGCAGCGCACACGCTGAGAGTCGCCAGTCTCATTAGTGCTGTGTGTTGCATTTTATTACGTGATAGAAGAAGGAAATCAAACGAGACGCCGCTCGAGCTGCGACGGACATGAATCACACGAGAGACTTCATGGAGGCTTTGATTCAACACGGCCAAGGTAGGAAGCCTCCGCCGCTGGAACAGTTCTGTCTTCTTACCAAAAGGTGTCAGCACAGAAGTACTTTATGGTGAGGGCTCGTGTAGGGGACCAAAGAGGAGGCAGCAGTTCTGGGTGTGTCTCTCACGGCCAGTGTAGCAGATAACAGTGCAGGACCGGGCTTTGTGTTCGGCATCAAGTGACAACACATGCGTGTTTTTTGTGTCTGGTTTTCTGATCCCAGATGTGTTTATTTAGAGAATAACAGTGAAGGAGATTGTAGTTCATGCTGTAACTTCACGCTGAAGAACACACCACCCACGCTGCCCGGCAGTGTCTGGGATCATGTTCCATGGTGTTAAATCCTAGCAGGCGTGGGCGGCAGCAGGGCCCCTGATTGGCTGCTTCACATCTCCCCTCTTTTGCATTAGATCGTGCGGTCAAGCCACCACAGTGAAGGACCAGGCCTGGGTGGGCTCAGAAGTAATGCACAGCTGCATAGATAACATGCCTGGAAGATACACAGACTGTCTGTAAACAAATAGTTTTTTCAGCACCGTTTATCATAAAAGTTACTGCAACTGCGTAGTACAAGGAATAGTACTCAGTTAATGTTCTTAAATCAAAGTTCAACACAACTAAACCTAAATCATGAGAACCAAATGAAGCAATCCATTTATACAAAGATAATACTGTGTGTTAATGCAGCCAATATCTTTAGATAACAATATCCTCCTTTTCTAATAATACTTATTTAATATCAGTCAAATCTCCCAGCTCCCATTGTCTTAGCTTTGGTACACAGTATGATCCACATCCTGTGCATGTGGGCGCATATTTTAACTGTCCACTCTTTTATGGCTTCCACAGAGAAGCCTTTGTTATAGTAGCTGGCTGGCAAAAAAAAATCTTGTTTTCCGCTCTTTGTCTAAATGCTGTAAGAAAATGTGTCCCTGGGAGTTTCTGCAGCGCTGCGCATGGATTTCATCCAGAGGTCGCTCGTCAGAAACCACCGCGCATGAGACGCTGTTTCCACTGAGGAAGCCTCTCGAATTAAGTCCAAACCGGCAGCGCTGTCTACTTCTCACTTCCCAGCCGAGCCTCCGCTTCTCTGTTCTTTCTTTTCTTCCTTTTTTTTTCTTTTTTTCTCTTGCTTGCTATTTCAGCACGCCCCCCCTGGTTTTCATCAGAGCACAATGTCGGGAGGTCAGATTTGACTCCTTGGCAGTTCAGTTCAGTGTTTCCTCTAAAAGTTGCGAAGACGCTGAGCAAAGATGGACTTATGCTGCTGTCTGTGTCCTGCACCTCCGGACGGTAGGTTTGCCTTTTCATTTGAAACTCTGTATCGATGCATTTAGGGATGCTGCAATGGGAACAAACTGAGTAGAGTAGAATTTCATGCATTATGTATGCCATCTGAGCACAGGGCCACTCCCAGCATCAGTGTCTCTGTAGAGGATTTCAGATTAAAAACATTCCTGTCATTGCTCACTTTACCTGGAATATCTCTGTTATTAGTGATTCGAGGCGTTTTAAATGAAATCAAGAGATCTTTTTACTCAACAGACTGATGTGAAGTTGTGCTTTATTGCCTTCGTGTGGGTATGCAGGGCATGTGTCACAATATGGGAATCATTGAGCAAACGCATACCATGTGAGGGGCGTGGGAGGGGGCCGACTCCTCCCATGAAGGAGTGGTGGATTGAATGTATTCCAGACATCTGTACGGCTCCTTCGCTTTCTACTCCCTTTGCCCAGTCTTCACTGTGACTGATTGCCAATTTGAGCTGCCAGTTTATGAGGCTCTGTGGATTAGGAGGACATTTTGAAAACGGGGATCATACGAGGTCTCTCCTCAGATGAAATCACTCCGTTACACTCTGTCCTCTTTGTTGACAGCGTACACTACACTTCTGTTCCCAAGCGCTCTTTTGAGGCAACTTTATATTTATTCATTTAAAGTACCCACGTTTTTTTTCAGTTTTTTATTTTAAAAAAATGACTCTGCTGAATTCTCCTCTGTACATTAATTCACGCTGTGCCAACGGCGGCTGGAGGTCGAGGCCCCGCCGTCTATTTCTGCTTGTGTTATGGATCTGCTGGCGCGTGGCATTGAATTGCCGGCGCTGTGGGATCGTGACACCGGTCTCGGTGTCGGGTTTCTGCGTGACACTGTTTGGAGTGCACACCGATAGAGTAATGTTCCCTGCATGATGTTCTGGCAGAGATGCCGTTTTCGCCCGCGGCAAGAAGATTTTGATGTCTCGACAGTGATGCAAGCAGGTGTTGCGCGCGTGTGTGTGTGTATTTTTGAAGTTAACATGAGTCTTATCAGAGGCCATCCATCAAATGTCAAGGGCTTACAGTCCTTACAGCGCTACGCACTGAATATGAAAGGTGTGTTACTGAGAACCAGGTGAAATGCTCAGAGAGAGATCTACTATCAGAGTTTTATTTATAGCTGGACAACAGGTTTGAAAATGTCTACGGTGACGTCGTCAGTCTGGTTTAAGCAGACGTTTTCCTTTAAGGCTCTTCAGTGTTCAAATAACAGGACCTGTCCCGAGGGGGAAATGAAACGCCATGTCTGATTTTAAGGGTTAAATTCAAGAGAGATTCCGAAAGAGTTGGTGGTAGAACAGTATGCTGTTAAATAGGTTCCTGGGAAGCTTAGAGGCAGCGGCTGTGCTGCTCAAACATACGGAAGCAATTACAGTAACGTTTAGGGAGAAGTAGTGAAGTTTGCATAACGAGAATGAATTGATAGGGAGTGGGTTATTATGTGAAGGGGAGAAAAACAAAATAGCGTGGCTTCAGTATAAACATTTGGCAGGAGGAGGAGGAAGAGGTTGTCCCGAGATGTGAGTCGTAAACCGCGATGGAAAATAACTGAAGGGGCTTCAGTGGGTAGAAGAAAATCCTATGGAGTGAGTTTGGAAACTTTGACACAGTCTCAAGGTGGATCTCACTCGTTCTGTTATCAAGGCTGAGTGAGTGTGTGTGTGTGTTTCCCACAAAGCAGCCTCATGTATTATTAACTCCTGCAGATAGGCTGCAGAGAGCGAGGAGAGCAGTGAGTCCCTGCAGGGCAAAACCAGCGCAGTCACTTGAGCCGCAGAGGACAACACTTCTTTAAACTACGTTAAAGCTGCGAAGTTGCTTGTGCCGGCAGAATTAAGAGCAGATTTTGAAATAAGTACAATTTAGAATAGAAGAAGAGAGAGAGAGGAACTGTTGGAGTAAAGTACAGGGGGAAAAGGGGGAGGGAGGGAGTTCGGCCACTTGTGCCAGCGGACTGAGTCACAGGGACGAGAGGAGAGGGAGGGGGGGGTGCTCTTTCGTTTGTCTCTCTCTCTCTCCTGTGAAAGTCACGGACAACTTGGCTGCTTTTTAAAGTCCGGGATGGCACCACACCCCTAGGCGCACACACCTCCTTCACCTTTCACCCCCCCCCACACGCTCCCCTCCCCTCCCCACGCTCCCGTCCGTCTGTCTTCAGAGCCCGGGACTCTCCACTTTACACCAGGCCCGATGCCGGCAAGCCCCCCTGGAAGTGTGTTCCCGGCCCTGGTGGTCGTGGGCCACATTGTTACCTTAATCTTGGCCTGGCAGTGGAGAGTACGGAAGAAGCAAGGTAAGAGAAGCCGGGGAGGCTTTCTTTACTTCAGGGGAGGTGGCGGCGCTATGAGAGGAGTTTTCTGTTCAAAATAGTTTCTCTGCCGGCTGTTCTGGTCCGTCGTCTCTGCTCTCTCCTGTTCCGTGTGTTTTCATGGCGCACACTCCTCTCTCTTCCTCTCTCTATGTCCCCCCCCCCCTCCTCCTCTTTCTCCCCCTCTCACACGTCTGGGTTTCCTGTTGTATGGAGATGTTGCTGTTAACCCTGTAAATGCTGGTCAGAATGTGATGACTTCGGAGCCGGAGCTTTCTGTCAGAGCTTTGGTCGGGGCTTTGTCCTTGAGCAGTGTCCCTTTCTTCAGTTCTTTGTTTTGTAGAGATGTGGCTTGAGTTGCGTGGGTTCCTTAAGGTGACTCAATGTGAGTTTGAGCCTTTGACTAGTCGGAGCTTCTTATCTTTGTGGTTACTCCTTCATAGGTAAGAGACCGGTTCCGCCGGTTTCTTCTTGGAATGCTTTAAAGTGTAATAAGTTCAGAATATCCTCTTCACGTGTCTCTCTATTAGACCCACTGACTAGCCTGAAGGTTACCTGCAGACACCTGTGGCTTTTAATGTCACCCGACACACCTCACGCAGGTTTTTTGTTTTTTGTTTTTTTGTCTGTTGACACAGCTTGGCACAATGTCAAACACACCCCTGCAAGGGACACACCCTGAGGCAAAGGATGTCTGACTGACAGTCTGCAGGTGTTCATAAAGGGCAAATGTTTTTTTCCCCCACCTCTGAAAGTATTGTGAGAAACCAGTTTGGCAAACAGGACCTTTGAAAAAACATTCAGCACACTCACTTTGGACAATGAAGCAGCCTAAAACGATAAAGTAGCCCCAAGTCACGTCTAAACTGCTCCACCTGCACTTGAAAGCAATCCAGCTGTAAACTGTTTCTTACAGGATGCCCACCGCCCTGAAGCCAGGCACTGTACTTTCTCCTTATCGCTCCCAGGGGTCGAGGTCGGATAATAAACAACACAATCCTTTTAAAAAAGTAAGGCGAGGACGACACGTCTCGAGGAGATAAGAGCAGTTTTTCACAACAGTGACTTTGCCTGTTTGTAGTGAGTACGCGGTGACAAGTCATCAGAAAAAGACAACGTACTCCTCCAAGGATAAAAAGCCCATCAAATCGCTTAATATGCAAATCATAGAACCAAAGCAAAAAGTGAAATGAAATGAGAAAGTGACCTTCCTCTCCTCATCTGTGCAGTGAGTTTATACATTCTGTAAATCGTGCACAGCTCGAGTACAAAGGTTGCCTGAGAACAGCGGTTTGATGGCGGGCAAACATTGCATTGCAAAAGCGGGCCTTGTGCTATCTCTACCTTCTGTCAATATCCAGCCCATTTTCATATGAAGAGATCTGCTCTCAGCTGCCGCAGTGCAGACAACAAGTCTGCTCCCGGTGCATCAGCAACGCTCATGTTCCCTCTTCCCGGCGCTTTAATGATGCATTTTGATCAGAGGAGGGAAGTGGCTCGATCGATGTCTGGCCGCTTGATTTGTACCGAGCCTGTAATGTGACAAACGCGCTGGATGTAAGCACACGGCTGGGTGAGAGTCTGAACTGTAGTGTGCCGGAGCCCACAAGGTGCCTTTGACACAGGGTGAATGGTGGATGTAGGTAAAAGGGATTTCTCCCAGAGGCAGGGTTTAAAAAAAGACCACATGAGTGCCACACATGGCGGCCGGCTAATGGTAGTAAACTCGACACTGGGGTCGGTGGACTGTGTGTCCTGGATACGGTCATAACAAACTGGAGGAGGAGGAGGAGGAGGAGGCCTCACGCTGATCCTCGGGACCTTTTGTAGAAGTATCTGAGTTCTCTGTTAGATAATTAAGGATGATAAACCATTGTGAGATCTGCCAGGGGGCTTAAGTTGACCTTGACCTCCTCTTCAACACTCTGCACACTCTCTTAGTACGCTCGACTTCAAACTTGAGATTTCTGTTAACGATTTTGTGCGAGCCTCTCAAAAGATTAGAAAGCTCCGTTCCGCTTCACAACACCAAAACGCGTCTAATCCTTTTGGGAAGCCACACCCAAAGTCTGCACCAGTGTCCACGGAGGAGCCACGAGACTGCCGGCGTCTGCTGAACCACACGCCACACACAGAAGGACCGGGCTTTTTGGCCGGTGGTGTGCAGCCGTGACTCACTTCCCCTCTCTCCTTTCACTGCCACAGTAATAACAGACTGGAGGGGGGGAAAGCCCACTCTCACTGGAAAGTCGGAAAAAAACAAAAACATGCCATTACTGAAGGACGCCCACCGTGTCCCCACACGGCCTCCGCAATACAATAGCCAACGTAACGTGAAGCACATTAGTGGTAAACCTCGCTAGTAGTCGGGCCACACAGTACACCGTGTGCCCGTGTCGAGGCAGGAGTTTGTGTTCACTCCTGCCAGCGTCTAAACACATGCATCCTCCATCAGTCCAAGTTTTTATTATCTTAAAGATTAAAGACACGTTTATTTGGATAAATTGCTTTAATGCAATTATTTCATTAATGTACGTGTGTGTGTTTATTGAAGTCAGTTATTCGTAAACAGGCTGTGGTTTGCTGCTGCAACATTTGAACCGTGCTGTCGTGATCCAGAGGATGAAACAGACCCATGTAGGCTTTGAGTTGTCGTTCCTGCTTTGAATATCGCCGTCAGAGATAAAAAAAAAACCTGTTTTAAAAAAAACCTGTTTTAAAAAAAACTGTAAACATCCTCAAAGAATGTAAAAGTACATCAAATGTCATGAAATGTGTTGATTCCCTACTACCAAACGTTACAACATTTTATGCAAACAAAAAGGCGAATAATCAAACAGTGGATGCGTGTAAAAAAAAGTGTTCATATCGTATGTGTGCAACCGAGATCTCTACTCCTGCTTTAGTAACCAACGGAGACACGTACAGAATCTGTACTACAGATGACTGTCCCTTTAAGTTGAGTGAAGTTGTTGAATGAGCTCTACTGGCTGCTGTATTATTGTATTGCTTACATTACAGTCCAGATAGTAGACGTGAAGTGGATCTACTGTGCTGTCAAGGCGGTTTGTACGCTGCCTTAACTTGAACATAAGCCAATATAATGAGCCTGTGAATGTGAAGTATTTCTTAGTGTTTGCAAGGAAAGAGAAAACAAGACTCCTATGGTGGAGTTATTCCTGACCAACAGCTGCTGTGCATGTGCGGGAAGGAAGGGGTGGGGTGTGGGTGTGTGTGTGTGGGGGGGGGGGGAAGAGAAGTGATAATTTATTACCCAGCAGCCAACGTTAAACCTGCACTCTGCCCTTTGTTGTTACCAGCCAGTTCCCTCAGTGAGACAATAGATGAGAGCGTCTCTATCAAAAGTGTCCTGCAGAAGTAATTCTAGCGGCTTCGCATTTAGGGGTCCGTGTGGTTGTGTAATCTGGGGAGAGGCGCACATCACGCGCTAAAATAAGGACAGCGTGATAGTCAACAGCAGTGAATACAACACTAGTTTATTTCGGGGGACGTTCCTCTCAGACGCGCTTCAACTTTTAACGCGCTGTAACGCACGAAGGCGGCAACAGAGGAGGATGGAGCGCTCCGGGTCATCTCACTAAACAGAACAAAAGTGGGCCGGGCTTGTGACAAACTGTCTGCAATCTGACACTGTGTCTGTTTTTTTTTTCTCCTCCATGTGGCTCGGATAGAGAGAAGTTTTTGAGGGCTGGTACCACTCACGAGAAACACGCGAATCAGTGGGGGCGCGTTTTATTCCGGGAAAGTCCAGCGCGCCGTTTGTTTTTACGCGCGGCCCAAACACGCACACACACACACCAGGATGGCCGAGGTGGAGGATACGTTGCGCGCCGCTGCGCCGTCCTGGTGCGGCGACGCAATGATCTATCGACGAACGAATTACATCCACGAGATGAGCTGCGGAGAAATGGGCTCTCATCTCTACAGTCAGATGTGCTGCGCAGGTAGGTCCGGCCGGCCGCCGCCTCCGTCGCTCAGCGCCTGTAATAGGAGGATGACCGGGTTGGGAGGGGCATCGGGATGGGGGGGGGGGGCTGATGGTGATGAGGTTAACCCTTTCCGTGCCACTGCCTCGAGGGTCAAAGGAGTGGGCGTCTCTGAGCAAAGCTTTGTGTTTTTTTAATTTTATTTTTAATTTATTGTGTCATTAACTTTGATTCCACTTTTATAGAAGTAGACACAACAATAACTCTGTATATGAGCACGACCAGTGATGACAGTATCCCACATAGCAGATGCCGAAACGACTACAAAAAAAAGAAAACATTTTGATAATCAAAAAAAAAAGTAATTTTGTGAGCAAAAATACCAAAAATGCTCTGGTTCCAGCTTCTCAAATGCAACTATTTTATGATTATTGATAATAAACCAAGTGATTTATGATTTAACAAGAAAGTAATAATAGACTGTGTGCTAAGAGGCTCACGCTAACGGAGGTCCTTGATGTTTGTTTGTTTGTTTACCTCCTGCTTTACGAAGATGATCTGTAGTTTCTGTGACGTTTAACTGTTTTCCTCCAGAGGTTTAGGGCCAAAACCCCGCTCCTCTGTAAACACACTGACGGACTCTGTGTCTGTGTGTGTTTGCTGCGTTGTCACGGCAACCACTCTCACAAATCACTCTTCCCACATCTCACAGTGACTTGTCCGCGAGCATAAGTCAACACCGCAGGGCCCCAGGAGACCTCTCACTTTCTTAACAGTAGTTAAACTCGATCAGGGTCTGAGGAGGGTTGTCAGCTGCTGGTTAGACGTTTAAATCATTGTTGCACATTCAGGCTTCTCGTGTCTTAGTAGTGCAGCTTCTCCAACAGAAGAGGGAGACAAACCGCGTGGAGTAATCGCCTCATCTTCTCTTTAATTGTCCCAATCTGAAGATCATAAATATAGCAATTATCTTGTCCTCGTATCACCGCAAGATTGTAAACACCACATGTGGCTAATTACACGTCGTTTTTTGAATGCACCCTCCCTAAAAATGACTCTTATTGCAAAAGTGAGTTGGAGGCCTGAATAACTATGGAGAGAAGACATAAAGTGGGCCACTTGAAGGACAACTAAATGTCTCAGCGTTGATGCTTTTTGGGATCATTGGGTTTATTGTCCATCTGCATCTCACAAAGCCCCCCCCCCCCCCCCCCCCCCACACACACACCGCCTATCAGTACCTGAGTTTGTTTTGAAAAGGAATACATTCCTTCCAGATGTAACAACAGACAGAGCTCGGTCTTATTCTGGTGGTGGTTCATGCCTTCATGCCCTCTCCATTGCCAGCTCCAGGTTAGATCTGCCCCATAATGCCCTGGGGCTTTCATTCCTCACCTTGGCAAACCTCCTCCCCGAACTGTCCAACGTTCATACCATCACCCCTCAGTCATGAACTCCAGGAGGACCTGCTCGCCAGATGTCACGCCAACATTCCTGTCCTCGGTGGGACTGACACCGCATGTTGTCACTTGCACAGAAGAGCAGGCTGATAGCGGTTGGTTTGTTTTTTTGGGTGGGGAGGGGGGTGTTATCGCAGAAAGGCGGCTCCCCCTGTCTGCGAGGAGGGCGGGCGCGGCCCTCAGGAATGCATCGACTTGCGTGCTTCTCACGCCAGAACTGTCATCGTAAAACTCCTACTGGCTCTCGATGCTCTGGTTTTTATTACCACACAGTACTGCACTGTGTGCGCCTATCAGCCCCTCACTGATAAGAGCCACATGATTGCGTCACATTAAAAGTGCTTCATAAACATCATGCAGCATTGTGTTTTAAATCAACAAATCACAACTAATCTCACTGCATCTGATTGTGTCGAGACAAAGTCAGAGTTTAGCATTGCAGTGTTTTGGGAGCTGCACAACACGACAGCAGTAGTTAAACTGCTTTTTTTACACACGTTATACCTTTCTGATTCTAGAGCCACTAAATAATCTCTGACCGCGCTCACATCCTGTCATGCCCTCTGAGGCAAATTTGTGATTTGTGATTTTGTGCTATACAAAATAACTTGAATTGAATTAAATTGAATGTCCTCGGTTGCTGCACGACAAAAGTACGATCCTAGGATTACGTTTTCAGCACGTGCAAAGCCTTTAATGTCAAGTTGAGGGCTGCAGCTTCCACACACACGAGTCCTGACAAGCCACCTACATGTGTAGGTATAAAAAAAAAAAAAAGAATCTCCTTTACTCCGTCTTGTGTCAGTATCTGCACGGAATATTGATGCTCCCAAGGGTGAGAGGTGGTGCAGGTATTTAGGTGCTCTGGGACATGAATGTGGTAGTGGGGGAGGTGCTAGTTCAGAGCACCCCAATGCATAACTTCAGAGACTGTTGTGCGGCTGGAAAGAAGTTTTATTGCATGAAAAAGATGCCGATGTAACTGCTCCTTTTTTCTTTTACCACTCATGCACATAGACTCACACTGTTCAGTCCACACAGAGCCACAATAGCTGCTTTGTGTCTGGGATCAGTTTCTGCTGCAGTGCGGTTACTCTGTTAAGATCTTTGTTGGGTTTTTTTGTAAGCCTCTGGCTCACCAGAAGCAAATTATTCAAAATTGGAAATTCATCATAGGAGAACCAAAATGTTGGTCTCGCAGGTTGTTCTCATGAGAGATCTATAACTGCTTCTATTCTTCCTGCTGCTGCGCTCACGTACGGAAACAAACCCCTCAGAGCCAGTTTCCCCTCTGGTTGTATCCTGATGGTTTTCTCGTGATTGTTCCGTGTCGAGAAATGGCCGCGGACGCTTGTTTCCATCGCCCCGGCCTCCCGCCCGTGTGGAGGAACAGGCTTTTCATTGAGGCTCCGGTTGTGGTTGCGTGGCAGGTCCAGCCTGCCAGCCTCCGACCACACAGCGGGTACTGCCAGCCTGCGCTGGTGGAGCTCAGTTGGGGTTAACAAGCTCCAGTGGACCGTTTCTGTACAGCTGGGTCTATATTAGGGAATGCCCCCCCCCCCCCCCCCTTGTCTTTTTGACAAACGAGTCTCGAGGATACACTGTATGTTTTGGAACAGCATGGTTTTTGTACCGTCCTCCCTAAGATGAACTGAGTTAAAGCTTCTGTTTTTGACACATTAGCCTGACCTCTGACCTTTCTCTTGAGATACACAGGCAGGAATTTTTAATATATAAAAAAACAGATCTTGCGTTTGAGGACCAGATTTGCGGGCAGCTGTGGAAATTGGAAAATAAAATGTGAAAAGGATCCGTTTTGTTGCATTAAGAACGTCGTTGCTTGACGGCTGAAATCCCGGATTTCAGACTATCCTTGAAAATACTCAGCTTGCAGTGAAATGAATCTAAACTAAATGAGTTTGTCATAAGATAAAGGCAACATGTAAAACATGTAACAACCTGTCTTTGGTCTTTTAGCTGCTCGTTGAATCTAAAGTGACTATGTGTGCGACTGTAAAGTAAACTTGGAGACACACAGAAGTTAATGAGGTCTACATATAGTCAGTGCAGGGGTCTGTGCTCAGTGGAGGTCTCTGGTGTGTGGTTTGGTGGGCGGTACATAACAGGGCTGCTCCAGGAGGGGAGAATCTTCCGTCTCCTCCCACAGAGCACTGTCTGCATGTTGAATGACAGCTTCTGACATCGTAGCCCCGCGGGCAGGCATTTTACAAGAGCTGCTGGAAAAAAAAACAGAAAAACAAATTGCAGCCTAGAATGTCAGAGACATGCACAGGAAGGGAGAAAAAAAGGGAGTAAGAACTGAATCAGTGGCCTGAACACTCCCACTTAACTACAGGGTCACACTGTGAAGCAGAGTCTCAGGCAAGAAGAAGAAGAAGTCAAAAAGCAGACACCGTCGTCTCTCAACCTGCTGATTTGTTGTTGATCTCTGAGATAAGGCCGGCATGGCGATGGAGAGGAGATTCAGAAACTACTCCTCTGACAGTGTGGGTAGCGACGTGGTCTTCATAGAGGACTCCCCCTATCAGGGGATGCTCAAAGCCATGGATCACAGGAAAGGTAGAGTCATCTTTACATTGGTTCAGTTGTACAGGCGTGGAGGCCTTTTTGTGTTTCCTCTGCTAATTTAATTCTAGTTTTATTTGTACGTTTTCTGGTTGTGTCCATCACACCAGGGTGAAATGCTGTGGTGTTCTATGAAGAACTGGTGTA
Source organism: Leptoclinus maculatus (assembly GCA_032191485.1). NCBI lineage: Eukaryota > Metazoa > Chordata > Actinopteri > Perciformes > Stichaeidae > Leptoclinus > Leptoclinus maculatus. Next base: position 36,287,409 of record JAVDOI010000002.1, on the reverse strand, counting down.
AATGTAGTTTGATGTCTGAAAGGTAGGATGTCGGTCTACCCTGCGGTGGTCTTCTTGGATCAAACGGGCCACGCCCCTTCATGTGTCACGGCGTTTCCTCTTTTTATTGGTCAGATCGACTAAGCAGTGACGATATCTGGCAGGACTCGCTTTCTAACTACTCGTTAGGTTGGCTGCAGCTCAGATGACGGGCTGCCTATTTAAAGACAAAAGACCTTCTTCTTCTAGTCCAGTTATCAGACGCATTAATCAGACTTGTTTTCTTGTGTCCTCTGTCCGTGTGACGCTCCACATTACAGCCGCATACAGACGATAACTGTTCTTTCAGGAGACTCGTTATCTCTCACCTCATCGTCAAGGTTCCTTTGACTGAGTGGATGAAAGGAAACATCCACAGCTCGGCCTGCTGCTAAGCAAACACGTTATTTGTAAGAGGGATCGGGTGAAGTTAGCTTTGGTGTCGTTCATTTCTCCTGTTTGAGTTTTTGAATGTTAGACCTTGATCATGAACAACAGTGTCCCGAGCAGCCGGAATAACAGCAGATTTGTTTTCTACAGAACTTATAATTAACTTGAGGAATTCCTCTGCCTTTTGGGTTTATGTCACTTCTGTGGTTAGACTCTGAAACAGTCAGGATTGCGTCTGTGAGTCATGATGCCATGGGCGTCGGCACCACGGGATGTCACTTCCCTTCGCTCTCTCTGTTCCCTCTTCATCTGATCTCTTCAATCCATCCAGAGAATGTAATCGAGCTGTGTGACCAATAAGACAACATAATGCTTTCACTGTTTCTTCAGATCAGGTCCCTAATCACTTTTCTTCAAAGGCAGACTTGTTTTGTTTGCGTCATACCGGCCTCTGTGTTTGACTGACACTCTCATCGCCACAGTGAAGAAGTGAAAGTCTTCCTGTGGTAGTTGGTTGAGAAGGGGAAAAAAAACGAGGGAAAACATTGCACAAGATCAACCTGCTGGTATGCGAGAGCCCTGTTTGTAGTAATCATACCGTGAACAGCACCAGTCACGCAAGTAGAAACACGTTCCTGTAGAGGTGCTAATCTGAGGGATGTCAGCGGTGAATTGAAACATCTCACCTGACAAGTGACAAGACACCTTTTATTTCCTTTGTGTGGATGGAGTCATTTTAAACTACCGTAAGAGAGAGAGAGAGGATAGTTCCCTTTCTGTGTCACCCGAAGCAGCTTGTGCAGTCTCATGTTCAGCCTTGTGGCTTGTGGCTTCGGGGAGAACAAGTACTCATCAGACTGTCTGTTTTCTTAAACTAAGTGATGATCTCAGGAGGGGTCTCATCAGATGTGGGACCATCACTGTGGTTTGAGCTCATGATGTTTACCGCCAACCATCTTCTACAGCAGTGGTTCCCAACTCGTTGGTTCAGGACCCCTCTGGGATTTCAGTGTTATTTTTGTATGGGATGGGAATTTCTTTTTTAATGACTTGGTCCAATTTCCGCTTAATTTGACTGCCTCGGGCCTCTAAAAATCATTTGACTAAATCCATGAGAACCCTTTGGCTAACTCTTTCAAACTGGGAGACATATGCAGTCTGTGACGCCTGGGGAAAGACATGGCTCCCTCTGAAGAGGTCGTAAACCCATACGTTTAGGAGGCATTGCTCTATAGATAGAAGTCTTCCAGGCAGCCCATGATTCATTTATGCTATGTGAACAAAAATACATTTGCATTTTAGACTTGTAACTTACTTGATAGATAATCACTGTCCGTGAGCATTTTAAATCATTAAACATCCAGTACAAATAGTGATACAGGGATAGATTATGTATCTATTCATGTCCCTGTAAGATCATTTTCATAGCATGCTGACATTAATGGACATGTTTTGTACAAATGATCACCATTAGTGGCTGTAGTTAACTCCTGACTGAACTGTGTGATCTGTCTCTCCACAGATGAACGTGACCGAGTTCAGAAGAAGACCTTCACAAAATGGGTCAACAAGCACCTGATGAAGGTAACATCCGTCTCCAGCGACACTCATAACACAATACTTACTGTCATACAAATGTACATTTGTTTAGAGATGATGTCGATTATGGAAAAAAAGGTAAATAAACTCTTCACTTCAGCTTGTAACTGAGTGAATTATTCCTGGTAAACAGAAGGACTTCAGCTGTCCTTCAATGACCCCAAAGGGTGCTGTGATTAAGTTCAGTTCACTTCAACTACACACACATCCTCGGGAGGTAATGGACTGTCTGATCTAACTGAGTCTAAGGGCTGTAAAAACAGATACACTGGAAACCGATACACGAAGCAAAATCACTTCAAAACAAGTGAAACCTAACAACCCTCACCCTCTTTGGAAAAGTTGAAAGAAAAAAAAACAAAAACATTATACAAATCGCTCCTCCTTTGTGTTGACTGTATGCATGTGAGGGGATGAGTCACGGACACCTGGCCTCGCTTTAGGGACAGCAGCATCGCTCAGGTTATTACATCTGAGCTCCAGACCGTCTCAGGGCTCTGCAGGGGAACAGGAACCTCCACAGCTGAACTGTGGGGGGGGGGGGTTGCAGCCGTGATACTGTAAGGCAATACTCGTCTAGGGTTCTGGCCCATGACCCCTAAAGAAGGAATCACTTCCTATGTGTAACATGCAAGCCCCAGATCTATGTAGTCAGGTGCAGAATAAAGGGCTGCGGCTACAATGACAAACATTTTACATATCAATGAATTAATAAAACTATTAGTCACTTGACAGAATGATTTATCAAGCTCAACATTCACTGTAATGTGAAGATGGCTCTGACTATTTGATGTCCTTCTATAGACTAAAACATGAAGACTTTTATCAACTAATGTTTCATACAGTCTACGGTTATAACAGAGTTAAATGACTCCCTTACAGACACGCTCAGGTCGACGAAGCCGTGTTTTCACACAGGAAGTGAAGTGTGTTAAACTGTGAGGAATGTCTGCTGTCCTCTCCGTGTGCGTCCTGTCCGAGACGACCCATAGTCCTCGTTCCTTTGTCTGGAAATCCCTCAGATTTGGGTCCAAAGGAGCCCGAGCGGGTCGGCGATCTGGCTGCTGCCCTCGAGGCATTTTTAGACAGTCATGGGATTAAACTACATGAACGCTCCATTTTTGTTCGTCAGCTGTCTCTGCTTCAGAAGACCGGACGTAGTTCTGTGTTTGATTTCACTTTTGCGAATCCTACATCAATGCAGACCACAAACATTCATAAAAACAATACTGAAAGAACAGTTGTAGAACGTTTTAGATGGGACCCGTCAAATCAAACCATTAAAAAACACTTTAACACACAAAGACAAGTGTCTTTGTGCGTCTGTCGTCTGTTCTCCTCCCTCACGAGTCCCTGCTGTTTTATACCTCCTCTCATCAAACTGTTTCTTCTTTCCATCCTTCATCCTGTCCTCCCATCCTTTTCCCATCAGCACTGGAAGGCAGAGGTAGGTGCTGTCAGTGAGCAGAGTGCTGAGTGGACAAACATTAATTTCTGCATGTCTGTGTACACATTTCTACCCTCCCTCCCTCCCTCATACGTTACCTGAGCTCCTTAGCTTCTAACCCCTGACCCTTGTTGTCCTCCTTCATTTTAACACTCGGTCTCCTTTCTAACTCCTGTACGAGCCTTTTCTGCAGTGCAACTCGTCTTTTCACGTTCTGTAACTCACTACAACAGCTAAAAGAAATAACAAATACAGTTTATGAAGTAATCAGAGGCGTGCATAAAGTCATATGAAACATATTTACCCAAAAAACATTTTTAAAAATCTCTTAGATTTTGCTTTACTGAACTCTAGGGTTGAACTTTGACCTTCTGTACACGGCTTTACTATGCAATGAGGCATTTTAACCAACATTCTAGTACTCACTGTGGTTTTCACCTGAATCACAGACAAAATTATGAAAATAATTATTTTTTTAAAGAACCCCAAATGTGGACGCAGTTGCTACTGCAGGAGGCAGACAGTTGTTGTTGTTGTTGTTGTTGTTGTTGTGCCCCATGCTGTCCTTTAAAGGAATGGTTTTGAAGTGCGGTTGTGTGAGGTACTCATCCACAGCAGATGGCGGTGGCCACGCCCCCAGTTATAAGAAACAGACGGGTACCAGCACTGAAGCATCATGTACTGCTGTGGACGGGGACAGATACCTCAAGAAACCAACCTCAGTGTTCAGTGTACGCTATAGATTCGTTTCAGCGCTTTAACTTAATGTCAGACCGCCCTTTCCGACGTGGTACTGAAGCCGTATTATCCATCTATGCTCTCTTCAAAGCCAATGAAAGTATTCTAACATTTAACATTTACGTTTAAACTGATGTTGATTTTTCTCTTTAGGTGTCTAAGTTTTGCTGCACAGCAGTATTACTTTGCTCTCGTGCTGGTTCTCCTGTCTGTTTCTCCTAACTGGGGGCGTGCTGACTGTCATGCTCTAAACACAACACACTGACTGTGGATAAGAACCTCATACATCCCCACTTCAAAACATCCACACTTTCCTTTTAAGTTGCTTTTTTTCCGTAACATTACGGTATTCAGTCACCGGTGTCTGTGCCGAGTCCAATCCCTTTCCTCTGTTTGTGTTGAGGTGGTCAGCCGTTCCAGTGCTGTTTGTATCACGTGTGAACGTTAAGCTGTGGCTCTCCACTGATGCCGACTCAAATGTATGGATCGATATTCTAACAGGAACATTTGCCTCCTGTCTTCTCTCCACAGACCCAGAGACACATCACTGACCTGTACGAGGACCTCAGAGATGGACACAACCTCATCTCCCTGCTGGAGGTGCTCTCCGGAGAGACACTGGTGAGCTTTGGTGACCTTTAACCCCTTAGCCATGAGGACATCTGCTTCTGCCTTTAACCCCCTGTCCTGTTCAAACCTGTCCTCTTGTCCCACTGACTTTATTTGCTGCCTTATTTGTTCTTCTGTCCAGTCAGCTGTAAACGTGAACCGCTTTCTATGTTTTTCTGAGCATGTGTTGACTTTGATTCTGTGGAGGTTTTTGGACATTTCAGAACATGCTGCGGTTATGCGCACTCTTTTTTACTTTTCTTACCGTAGCTGTTTTCTTGGGCACACACCTTCCGGTGATGTCGCCTTAAGACACTAATTTTCATTCTTTGCTTCCATCTCGTAACCTTTCTGCACTGACTTGTTTGACCCCTGGTTTATTTTCCTTTATCTAATCCCTGCTGACCTCTGCCCTGACCTCTTCCCCTGTGCCTCCGCCTTCCTCTCTTGCGATGCTCTTGCTGCGGTAGCCGAGGGAGCGCGACGTTGTGAGGAACGTGCGGTTGGTGAGTGGCGCCAGGACTGCGGGCGTCGGGCGTGGCATGCGTCACCCCCCCAGGTGGCTGCTGGGTTGTGCATGATGACAGTCAACACTCCCTGTATTGTTCCCCTTTCTGTGTCCACATCGTCGTCCTCCATGTTATCAGCGAGCTAGCCGAGGTCAGGAGTCTTTGAGGAGATAGGACGTGCTAGTCGAGGTTTTAGTGGACTCATTTCTACCTACAGGCATTGCTTATGTAAGAGTCATGTCAGGGTAGTTATTTTTCGTGGAGTCGAGTAATCAGGTCTTTCAATTTGAAGTTTTCACTGAAATTTCAATTGGAACCTTGAAAGAACATACTTAAAGGACTCGACCGCACATCCTAGATTTAAGAATTTGCAGAAAAAAAAAGAAGAAGACAATATTCACGTGATCCTTTTCATGATTTGTTTTCTTGGTTTAATTTTCTGACAAATGGTTCATGAATCCAAAGCTTTTCATCACTGGGTTACACCTGAAGGAGATTCTTAACACAATCGTTCCTGCGTCACCAGGACAGGATGATTAAAATAAAAGAAAGAAATGAAGCAGAATCAGTGATCTCTGTCATTATCTCAGACATGTCTTTGTTAAATATCAAACTGGCCTTTTTTTTGACTTAAACATACAGACCATCGCTGGCATGCTCCAATAGTATTTGGTTCCTTCACTGCATTTGAAAGCAAAGGCACAAATTCCATCACATGCAAGCTGATATGTTGACTAATTCTGCAACAAAGCTTCTTACCGCCTTAAGACGTGGAGCACCAATGCATGTCGTGGCCGACGCTGCTGGGTAGAAATCAGAGATCCTGCTCGCCTGGACTGCGCCGCAGTTCAAATCAAAGACGGCATAAGATGTAAAAGGTGTTTCAGAAGAAAGTTGATTGCAGGTCTGATAGAAAATGAGGATTGAGAAGGATGATCGTGGGGAATCACTCCGATCGTGTATCATTCATCAACATGCTCTCACCCGCAGACATGCTGGCTGGTCTGTTCGAATGCATTCCTGGTGTCATTTAGGGTTCAGATCTGACCAAACGCTTTGATCACAATCAAGGCAGAATTTGAAATCGCACTTCAAATTTGCTGTATTTTAATTTTAAGTTGAGACCGTGACTGTGATGATTCATCCAGTAGAGTAGATCTTTGGTTTTAAGCACAAACGGTGTTGCTGGACACCGAGACACCTGTTCCTCAGTCATGGGGCCTTGCTGTTTGTCCATCATTCAACACACTTTAATGACTTCTCTTCCTCTCTTGCAGCCGCGGGAGAAAGGCCGAATGCGCTTCCACAAGCTGCAGAATGTACAGATCGCCCTGGACTTTCTCAAACGCAGACAGGTCAGTGGGCCGTGACATTTTTAATGATGCACATTTTCATAAAACGAGCATTTGAATGTTTCTGTTTTCCTCCTTGTTGAGTTCTGTTTCTCTGTTTCAACGTTCCACGCTAACCTGAAAACGGCACCTTTTCAGGTCAAACTGGTCAACATCAGGAATGACGACATTGCAGATGGAAACCCCAAGCTGACCCTGGGGCTGATCTGGACCATCATCCTTCACTTCCAGGTATGTAGCACACTGTAGGTGTGTATCGGTACACAGAAGTCACGGTTTGGTTCACACACAGTTTAGGAGTCAGCGGGGAAAAGAAACGCTAATGCATAAGGATCCATTTCTTTTCATTTATTTCAAACTGACAGTGGGGCAGGTTTCAAAGATGGACGGAAAATTCAAAGCAAACGCTGAACAAACACTTTCATAATCGGCACCGGTCCTCAATAGACTATAAAACTTAAAAGCATCTCTTCTGGACTGACCCGTACACCAGTCCCCTGGTTGTGCTAACCTCAGCATATACCAACAGCGTTCAGCTAGAAGTTTCCAGACAGGATTTGGGCGTGTGAACTTTGGTTCCGCACTAATTGCATCAATCAAATTACGGCGACGGTTCAGTTTAAATGCACAAAACGTTCCAGCCCTAATGTACTGTCATTACCACAGTGATGTTAAATTAGGAGATTTGAGAGAAGCTTTTTGGACACAAGAAGTCAGTCGTTATTTAAATTGCATTTCCTTGCATTTTGCATGTATTCAAAGTAGACTGACTGAGCCTTGTTGGGAACAGCTGACTCACATTTCCTGAACTGCATGTGGTGTTTATCTTGTAAACTGCACATTAATTGCTTCAGATCAAATTCTTCCATTGCATGAGTACCATGCGTTTCATAGTTTACTTTCATTACATTGTGATTAGTTTGCTTCCGGAGTGCCGTTCCCTCCTCGGGGGTTCAATCATCAGCCTTGAGTTCTCCTGATGTTGACACAGCAGTTACAGTACGGCACGGAGTCCAACAGCCAATCATTTCCAAATGGGCTTCATTGAACATTTGGCAGCACTTAGGCTTTTATACACAACCACTACCGCTTCTCCTGTCCTTGAGTACAGCCAGTCTAAACATTGGGAAAACAAGCTATTCATTCACTTTTAAAGAAGGATGTTCTCAGGTTTTACTCCGATCTGTGGTTACCGTTAAATCTAAATGTTCCATTCAAACATTAACAGTATGGAATGACTTCTACCACCTATAGCAGCAAAGGCCACGTTGGAGAAAAGAAACCGTCGTTGGGCAGACGTGTTCCTGATTAAGAAGAGGCGTGTTTGGATATTCATTTAGCAGATGGTTTGGTAGATTTCGGGGGAAACATGGAGATTCTTTGATGGGTATGATGGTTATGTTGGGATGTGGGATCCTTTACCCCGTCCCGTGTGACTCAGTGATTCCCATGAGGAAGCTGGAAGGAGACGTGGGCGTGACTCAAAAGCTCCCACAGTTTGCCTATGTTATAAAAGTTATATTTTCTCTGACATCTAAGTAAGAAAACCAAAACAGAATGTCCATGTAGATGCTCTTAGTCATCAGGCAGCTCATATTTCTTTCAAAACAAACCCATAACCTCTTTGTTCTGGTCCTCACAAACAATGGTGTATTGCTCCTGAGCTCCCCAGGTGCAGATCAGCGGTGTGAATAATGTCTCGTGACGTAGAGGGAGCCGATATTCTCTCCACACTTTTAAAAAAGAGGCTGCGAGGGCGGAGGTCCTGTTTCAGCTTCTGAGTCACTCTGTGCCCACGTCCACACTGTGGCACCGGGGTTTCCCTTCTGACGGGAAAATAGCAGAAGGAAGAGACGCATTCTTTTTTCCCTCCTCCACCCTTTCCTGCAAAAAAAAAAGAAAAAAAAAAGAGAAGAGAAGAGCCTGTAAGTGAAATTGCTAGTTCTGTTATGACTCATCGTCATACCTAAAAACACTGGAAATAGTATATTGTGGTAATAAAACCGCATTTATTCCAGTAAGAGACATTCATCAGGACTGGAAGTCCTTCACTTCACGCATAATGTGCAGAGAACATACGGCAGATTTACCTTATATATATATATATATATATACAGTATATTATATATAAAAGATATAATTCATATCTGGTCTTATATTTGGGTAAAATAAATGACACAGTAGTGACACAGAGACACCAAGTTGCAGACATTTCTTTTGAACTGAACGGAGTCGGTAAAGTTTCCTGCATCAAGACAACTCGAGTATCAAACATACAGAGTTCACTTTCAGACGTTTTCCTGCGATTGTTGCGACTTTTTTACGACTTGTGCCTAGTTTTGTAGAGAGCCCCGCCCATCTGGCACGTCAAGCACACCAAAACAAACACCGAGGACTTTTAATAAGTACCGTTTGTGCATCTGATGATAGATGTCACCGGCAGACACTACTGGATGATGGATTCATGCAAAATAGACACAGCGAGTCGACGTGCTGCAAAACATAAATAGTCAAATTCATATCAACACAGCGCTATTCACCTCAGAGGACATCTGGACTGATTAAACCTCTGCTTTATTGGAAGTCTTGTCGTCTTTCACACAAAGAAGAGACGCATCGTTGAGTGATTCTTCAGTAGTGTGTTCTTGTGACTCAGAGCTGAGCCTCGCAGCTCTTAAAGGAAGAGAGATCTGTCTGTGGAGGTTCTGGTACACAGTCCAACATTCATTCACAGCAGCCAGAGTGTTTATTGAGAATGTTTGTTTGTGTAACTTTTTAAGATCTTTTTAAGACTTTTCACTCATGATTTCTGTTTTTTTCTGGCGTTTAAATCAACGCTTTTGTGTTTCTCTCCAAAACAGTGAGTTTAATGTTTATTTTTCCCTCCGAGTCAAAGCGCTGGATGTTATTTGAGGTTTCTAACGTGACTCATCTCAAGTCTGGAAGAAATCAGCGGGCAAACTGGAAAAAAAGTTATCCAGCCCTTCAACCAACATTTCAATATAGAAATATCAAAGGAAAGAAAGTCTATGCCAAGATGAAAGAAAGTCATTTTACTCTTATGAATATAACAGTATTGGTGGAAGCGTTAGATGTAACAATTAGGAGAAACTCTCGAAACTCATTTGGAAGTTACCTTCGTCCAAAGTGACTTAAAATAAGTGCTTCAAACTCCAAAGTATCCGGAGCGAGACATCATCACAACTGTTGCAGAAGTGCAACTGTTTTTAAAAATAAATAAAGAAATGAAATAGAAGTTTACTATCTGTGACTAGTTGCACCGTCTCCTCCTTCAGATCTCAGACATTCAGGTGAACGGCCAGTCGGACGACATGACGGCCAAGGAGAAGCTGCTGCTCTGGTCCCAGAGGATGGTGGAGGGATACCAGGGCCTGCGCTGCGACAACTTCACCACCGGCTGGAGGGACGGCAAGCTCTTCAACGCCATCATACACAAGCACAGGTGAGACACCGATCCTCGGTACACGGAGGCTGCCAGGCTCAGGGGTTGGAGTCAAACCTTGTACTATTAAAACGTCTGGTCAAGAAAGACAAAACTTTGAATTTTACATACATGCAATAAACAGACGATGCCAAAAGGAGCTAAAATGTGATTAAAACTGCCTTTATGGTAATAGTGACACAAAATGATTATCTAAGAAGGGAGGCCATGGCAACTTGTTGCCCTGAAGCATTTCTTTTTAAAAACATGCAGAAATATTTTCTCATTAGAAGAGCTTGCCCGGACTTGGGATCTTGTAACACCGTAGGACATGAAATCTCCACTTATGTCAAAAATCTTCTCTGTGACCTTTTTCATATTTCACTTGTAGAGAGGCAGGAATGCCAAAATCCTATTTGGGTTTTACAGCAGCGCACCTGACTTGTCGGGACAAAATGAGGCTCGGCTATTGTAAATCAAACGTCAAGATAAATACCACAGCTCAGTCATTTCCTTTGATTTATTTTCATTCAGATGGCTTCTGACCTGATATCTCTCTGGTAACTCTGAATGAACTGCTTCCATTAGAATACCAGTCGTAACCAGGTAGAAATAGGACTGTTTTGAACATACTTAGGTGTAAAAAAAAAAAGCTTTTATAGATGATTTAGTACTTTTTCCTGCTGTGAAAACTTGCTGACCACCTCAATAGAGAAACTACAAAATATAAAAGCCTACAGCAGGCGATCGTGTTATACTCAAACCATATATTCCGGGTGGAGCGCCACTTTGTGCTTTCACAGACCAATGAGCCCTGCAGGAGGGCTTTACCGCACGACACAAAAATAACATTAACGACCTGAGTACGCTTCCTTCGGTTTGAAAAGAGAGAGAGTTTTTTTTTCTTTTCCCGGTGTGGGTGTATCATTAAGAAAAGGATGCCCTGGAGGCATGCTCGCTGCAGCCTCGGCAGGTTGTAGCAAAACACAGATACGCTAACTGCTCCACCATAATTCTTTCTTGCTGGAGGAAGAGCAGGACGTGCAGAGAGGAGACTCAGCGGCGATCGGCTGCAACAGAAGTCTGAGCAAACACGCACAATAAGGAGAGAATTGGATATAATTAGGAATCACCAGTGGACTTGAGCCAGAATAAAATCAGTTGTATTTTTTTCATAGTTTTTCTTTTTTGCTGTATAAAAGCAAAAACATTTTGACGTCACTCACTTGGAAGTGCCGCGAAACTTGACCGTTGCTACAATGATGAACCTAAAGAGGAAGTTTCACCTATCGAGGAAGTTCCACTCAAAGGGGCGTCTGAACAGTGCGTCCAGCAGCACAGTGGGCTCAGTCGGTGACCTGGAGGACCGGGTGGTCATGCTGTGTGAGGACATCCCCACCGAGAACTCGTTCGACTCGGGCCGAGGCTCCACCAGCCCCGGTGCTCGCTCCCGGCAAGTCTCCCAGAGCGAGGAGCACGAATCGGGATCGGAGCCTCACACCCTCCACCTGAGCAGGGACAGGCTGTCCTACAGACAGGCCTGCTACGTGGAGCAGGAACCCACCGGGGAACACAGAGAATACTACATCCAGAGAGTCGTGCAAGAGTATGCAAAATACTTTTTCCAATGAAGCTGAAATGTGCAGAATTTACTCCACAATCTGTGTCCTGAAAGTTATCTGTGTCTTTGCTGTTTGTAGGCATGAGATGCACTTTTATCTTTTATGCTCTGAACTTGTGGCGACATGTTAGACTGCAGTAATCTTCCTGACTCAAAGGCAATGTGTCTCTGTGTATAAATTGATGGGGGAATTTGAAGCATCTCTGGCAGTGAGGACTCATGTTTTTGCTTGCCCTCAGCAACATCAAATATGAAATGTCAATTTTTTTTTTTTTTACCTGACAGCCTTCAACATGGAATTATGGCTGTCAGGTGAGAAAATTAAAGAGAAATGTTGAAAGGTGATTAATGAGTAATCTTTCTCTGAGATTTTCAGCTGTCACACACACGATGTCAGGTTATTAATTCGTTATTGACATTTATAACAGCGTAACCACCAATTTGCACTCACGGTTCCCTCCGGCTGCTTGCTGTCTGCAGGCCCACTCTGATCGACATGAGCCAAGTGTACCGACAGAGCAACCAGCAGAATCTGGAGCAGGCCTTCAGCGTGGCAGAGAGAGACCTGGGCGTCACCCGACTGCTGGACCCCGAGGGTGAGAGAATCCTGAAAGCTGTACTCGGGGAATATCTGAGCTTGTTTGCATTTCTTCACACTATTCAAATTCTATTAAAAAACAAAATCCTTTTTTTTACCTCTATCCACAGATGTGGATGTGCCCCATCCAGATGAGAAATCCATCATCACATACGTCTCCTCTATGTACGACGCCATGCCTAGGGTACCAGACGTTCAGGACGGCGTCGAAGCCAATGTGAGTCCCCTCTTCCTCATCACCAGGTCATCGCTCAGATCACTTTAAAGACATGTTCCAGCAGAGACAAGAAGTAGTATTTTAAACTTAAATGATCACCTTACTGATTTATGTAATAGTTGTAGCGCAGCAGACGCTCTTAACAGAGCAGTTCACAATGATTGCAACAGTGCAAACATACTCAGTAGAGTGCAAATCTGAGTTTTCTTATTTATCTTTGCACCTGCTAAGGACTGCAAATTACCATAACATATTTCTATCAGCATCATCGCCATGAAACCTGAAAGCAGGATTGACGTTGGAAGAAAAGTAAAGTAAAGCTTATAATCCCTTTTCAAAGAAGGGATGAGTCTGGTAAAAAGCAGCGTCACGACATCAGCAGCTTTAGAAGATGTGTGTAATAGGAGAGCATTGGGAGCTGAGTGGATGCAGCACATGCTATATAACTGCAACGTCCTGGGTTCAAAGCCGTGGGACCGTTTTCTCCCTCATATCTACTCCGTCAAATCAAAGCAGAAATGACCCAAAAAATGAATAATGACTAATAAAACAATCTTTCTGTATCTGTGCTTCAGGAGCTGGAGCTTCGTTGGCAGGAGTATTATGAGCTGGTCACCATGCTGCTGCAGTGGATCAGACACCACATCCTCGTCTTTGAGGAGAGGAAGTTCCCCACCAGCTATGAGGAGATTGAGGTGAGTTCATCTGGGCCTTAAGTCTTCAAGTGGTTCGACTAACATGACAGCAGAATAACCAATGATGACGATACATTTATTGATCCCTTTTCTGATCTGCAGGTTCTGTGGCGTCAGTTTCTGAAGTATAAGGAAACCGAGCTTCCTGCTAAAGAGGCAGACAAGAACCGCTCCAAACACATCTTCAAGTCTTTTGAGGTGAGTTTCCTCAGCAACGTTTGAGAGAATCGTAACGTAAAGTTCAGCTTCAGTTTACTTTTACTTTTTACTGTTTTAGTGCTGAATTAATCAATCGATTACTCGATTAGTCCTTTGACAGAAAATGTATCTGCAACTGTTCTGATAATTGTTTCATAGTTGCAGTTACAGTTACTAAAACGTGACACTTTTTTGCCAACGGTTGGACAGAACAACACATTTGAATATGTTAACTTATGTTTTGGGATTTTTTTCTTGGTGACATTTTAACACCATTAATCAAGAAATAATCGGGGGATCACTTAATAATGAAAATAAAGGTTAGCTGCAGCCCTGATGTGCTTCTTATTGTGCAGGGTGCCGTTCAGGCAGGACACGTGAAAGTGCCTCCAGGTTACCATCCCTTTGATGTGGAGAAGGAATGGGGACGTCTGCACATCGCCATACTGGAGAGAGAGCGTCTCCTCAGGACCGAATTTGAGAGGTGAGTAGACCACGATCTAGACCTCATCACATGCTCTGTTGCCAAAGCAAACTCCACATTTAAAAAATAAGAAATAAAGATCAGAAATGATTCACCAGCTGGTTACTGTGTGACCACGGCGATGACTCATTTCCCAATGATACAGTCCACTTACGCAATACAAGGAAACTGAGTTGGCTTTGTGGGATGGGAAATAAAAATGGTATTTGTGCAAACACATGACAACTGTGCCTTCGCCATTGGCAACAATCTCTCAAAAATAATATGGTCATCAACTTGTCTTTAATCACAAGGTTAACAGGGCGTCGCTTTTGCTTTTGGTTCTCCCACAACTGGAGAAAGTGCTGTGGAGAGTTTTAAAGAACATCAACTCTACTTTAGTGGACACGCAGGGCTCTAAAATGGCTTTCATGCATCAGGGATACGAGTCAAAGTATTTGTTCCGCCGGAAGACGGAGTGAGTGACTTTCTTTTCACTAGTCTGACTTTAATTCGTCAACAGATAATCCGTTCATCACATCAGACAAAAAGATAGAAAGTACCACGGAGGCTAATTTGACCGTGAGTTAGTCTACCTTATTTAAAGTGTTTTTTGACCTTTGACCTCCCCCCTCTCCCTCTGCAGGCTGGAGCGACTTCAGAGGGTCGTCAGTAAGGTCCAGATGGAGTCGGGGGTGTGCGAGGAGCAGCTCAACCAGGTGGAGACTCTGCTGCAGACGGTGAGACACAAACATCTAGGACGCACCAAATCCAGACGGCTTCACCAGGAGTCATTGGAGCCACATGTTAACGTTGTTTGTCTCCGCGCTGCAGGACGTGAGGATGATGAGCTCAGGGAGACCTGCTCAGCACACAGCAGAGATGGACGCAGACCTGGACAAAGCAGAAGGAATGATCCGCTTCCTCTTCAACGATGTTCAGCTGCTCAAAGACGGACGCCACCTTCAGGCTGAGCAGATGTATCGCAGGTGCAAAAATCAAACTTTGCAACATTTAAAAAATGACCAGCCTTTGACATGAGGGCTGCAATTAATGAGTATTCTCATTATCAATTGATCTGCTAATCTCTTTTTTTAACTGCTCAATAGAGTGCTGCAGGAATCAGTCTTATCTGGAAATGAGTTTGTTTTTTTGCACTCAGTTCCTTTTTTTTTTAGGATCTTTTGGTTAGAAGCCTAAAATAAGGTCTGTGGTTAACACACGCCAAAGAGATTTCAACCTTTTGTTCTACAATATAAAATACATCAGTAAATACGCCTCAAGTGAATTTCCCATCAGCTTTTTGTCGAGGGAACCAGTGTGATGCTAAATTCCGGGGTTGGCCTGCAGAAAAACATCATCCCTGCAGCACTCTATTGATTGTTCATTTGATAAAATGTCCCTGTCGTGAAATTTGCAGAACCAATAATCTAGAACCCGAAGATAATAATGAACAAATATCTACCTCAAAGTTGAGAAGCTGGATTCAGTTGCTATTCTTTCTTGATGACTTAAACAATGAACTGATTATAAAGTATTGTAGATTTATTTTTCTCTTGATCGATTAATCAATAAATGAATTGACATTCTGTATTGTTATTCTGGCTCTAGAGTGTATCGTCTCCACGAGAGGCTGGTGAACCTCCGCAGCGAGTACAACCTGCGCCTCAAGTCCGGTGTGACCACCACACAGATCCCCATGACTCAGATACACACCGCCCAGGTCACCACCCTGCAGCAGGCCCCCATGAGGGTGCGGCCTGAGCTGGATGAGGTCACCATGCGTTACATCCAAGATCTGCTGGGCTGGGTGGAGGAGAACCAACGGCGGGTGGATGACGGCGAGTGGGGCACCGACCTGCCCACCGTCGAGTCCCAGCTGGGCAGCCACCGTGGCCTGCACCAGTCTGTGGAGGAGTTCCGCTCCAAGATCGAGAGGGCAAAGGCGGATGAGGTACAGACTTCTGAGCTCACATCAGCAGAGATGCATTTTATCTGGGAAGGAAAATTTAGTTATTGGGCGTAGCCGTAGTAGATCAAGCTGGTAGCATTGATGATGATGATGATGAAATTCAAAGATATTTTAAGAATTAAAGTATAAAAGGAGGGGCAGTTGTAAATTCTTGCACTTGCCTGAGGATTTTTGTAAAAACCTCCTTTCCTTAACTGTCTTTCTTTAGTGGTTTGGATAATATACAGTCATTTTGCTGCCATTGTGAAGAAGACTCGATTTTAATATTCAATATTAGAAAAAATGTGATCTCGTCAGAATCGACACAAGTATTTTTCTTTCTCATTGTTTCCCATTATATCTTGACTGACCTGTTTGGAATGTTTTCTTATTGCCTCTTCCTGCTCCAGAGTCAGATCTCACCTGTCAGTAAAGCTGCCTATCGCGAGTATCTGGGAAAACTGGAGCTGCAGTACAGCAAGCTCCTGGTAAGCTACGACAAATACATGAAAAGAGATCCTGAGTAAAGAGATTCATTTCTTTAACTTAAGCAAGACAAGGCTGTTACAAAGCTGATCTCGTGGAGGTTCAGTAAAGTCAAAACAGCATGAAACTTTACCATGATGTCACTTTTTAGCACTCTGTTCAGTTTCTTCAGAATCAGTCCCTCAACAGGCACCATCATGATTTTGTCATATGCTATCCTGCAGAACGCCTCTAAGGCCCGTCTGCGCTACCTGGACCAGCTCCACGCCTTCGTCATCGCAGCCACCAAAGAGCTGATGTGGCTGAACGACAAAGAGGAGGAGGAGGTCAACTACGACTGGAGCGAACGAAACACCAACATGACAGTCAAGAAGGACAACTACTCGGTAGAGTGACGATGCAATGCAGTGTCCTGATAAAGTTTACCGGCAGTGCTTTTACAGTGACGGTGATGAATGTGATGTGATTGTGATGGTTGTCTTGTTCCGAGCAGGGTTTGATGAGAGATCTGGAGCTCAGGGAGAAGAAGATGAACGATGTCCAGGTCACAGGAGACAAGCTGCTGAGGGACGGTCACCCTGCCAGGAAGACTATAGAGGTACGATGATTTAGGACGGAGAAGGACTCCCTTGACTACTAAACACCATCTCAGATTGTAGACGTTTTAATTAAAGCCTTTGACTATATTAGTTTTAAATCATCAAAACACCTGTTCTCCCCCACTACCCTCCCTGCTCAGGCCTTCACTGCAGCTATGCAGACTCAGTGGAGTTGGATCCTCCAGCTGTGCTGCTGCGTCGAAACCCACCTGAAAGAAAACACCGCCTACTACCAGGTATGTTTACTAACTTACATCACAAGACCCCAGTTCACCCCCAACATCAAACATACATATTTATCCTCTTACCTGTAGTGCTGTTTATCAATCCAGACAGTTTTGGTGAGAGTGGTGGAGATGTGTGCCTTCTTTCCAGTATAATGGAACAAGATGGCACTGGGCCTGTGGTGCTCAAAGCGCCAAAAAAATACAAAACTCAACAGCAATCCAGAAATCCTAAACCTAAGAGATGTAAACATTGATGGTGTTCTCCTCGGCTGAGCTGTAACGTTAGCTAGTTAGCGGTGTCGAGGTTAGATTCATGCTTCCTTCTGCGCGTTGATACTGTTGGAGCGTGTAGTTCGGTAGAAAGAAGACAGGTCCTACATGAAACGGCTCACAACAAGGTCTTTGAATGATCTTGAGTAACCGGGTCATAGTTTCTGGATAGAGACGTCACTGTTGAGTTTTTTAAATGCATTTGTTCGCCTCAAGCCGACATCATACTGGAGAGAAGACATCGGCTGATATCTTCAATACTCGGCAACTCACACTTAAATCTAGATTGATAAATAGCACTTGTGGTGGAAAAATATGTGTCGTTAATTTTTGGGTCAACTGTCCCTTTGATGTTTATCTATAAAGAGTTAACTTAATCAAAGCACGGTTAGTATTCTTCATTGCTCACTTGTCCATCAGTACCCGTGTCGCCCTTTTGTTTGACCACCTGTTGCTGCCTGGGTATTCAGGGCGAGTTCTCAAAGCTGCAGCTTAACTTCTTCCACTTTCGTCCTCGACTAGTTTTTCACTGACGTGAAGGAGGCGGAGGACAAGATCAAAAAGATGCAGGACGCGATGAAGAGGAGGTACACCTGCGACCGCTCCGTCACAGTCACGCGGCTGGAAGATCTACTGCAGGACGCAGCTGTGGGTTCCTTCACCATTATGTTGTTTACTTACCAAACGCATCAAGACACTGTTATCGTACCTCAGCTCTGCATGGGACACCATCAAATATATATTTATTAAATCTTCACAGGATGAAAAAGAGCAACTGACTGAATTCAAAACTCACCTGGAAGGCCTGAAGCGAAGGGCCAAGACCATCGTCCAGCTGAAGCCACGAAACCCCGCTACCGCAATAAAGGGCAAACAGCCCGTCCAGGCCGTCTGCGACTTCAAGCAGATGGAGGTAGGCCTCTTGTTATTTTTAACTAATTAATTCTGTTTCATATTTTTGGATACAACCAGAATTGATTAAATGATTTAATATTGTTAAATATACTTATACTAGAATATGAAGGAGTTCAAAAGCTGCGTCCAGCTTTCAGTTCATGAAGTGAAGTCATTTACTTGGTAAACACCAGTAAAGTTAAAGGAATATCGAGTCAGTCAGACAGACATGAGCATCTTTATTGACCTTCTTCCAGATCACAGTCCACAGAGGAGACGAGTGCGCTCTGTTGAACAACTCGCAGCCTTTCAAGTGGAGGGTGCTGAACGACAAAGGCAGCGAGGCGTCTGTGCCGTCCATCTGCTTCCTGGTTCCACCCACTAATAAGGACGCTGTGAACAGTGTTGCCGGGTGAGATGAGAGTCGCCGTCTGAGATTAACCTCAACTCTAAATTCACACAGTGTGGCGTTAAGTGCTGATCTCCATTAACCCTCCTCAGACTGGACGGAAACCTCCAGCGGCTGCAGACCATGTGGCAGACGATGTTTGTGGACATGAAGAGCATGCTGTCCTGGCAGTACCTGATGAGAGACATCACCATCATCAAGACCTGGAACGTCACCATGGTAATAACACCGGGCATACTGCACTGCGTTAGAGAAAAACTAATGCACTACCAGGGCCTTTAAGTTGTTATCAAATCCATGAAGCACAGGGACAATGAATGTCACTTGTTACCAAAGACGGGAGGGAGGAATATATTAACTTTAATATATTCAGCGTCTACATTGTCATTAAACTTTGCGAATTGCAGAAGAGTATTTTAACGTTGATATTGTTTGAGCCAGTATACCTGGTCATTGTTAGTTGCTATACATTAATATGTGGAAACGGATGAGTTCCCCCTCAGTTACTCTGAAGTAGATACGGAAGCCCAGAGAGGTAAGTGAGAAAGTAACATTCTGGTGATCCATGTCTGATCTTAATCGTTTTCTCTCCTGAGTTTATGACTGAAGAAATGGTGGAAAAAAACTTTTGAATTTTTGGCCACAAGAGGCAGAAGTACCCCACTGCCAAATGTTCTAAAAGCATTCATGTAGAGATTGAAACTCTCTGGAAGAAAACATGAATGTCAAAACTTTATTTTTCAAACTTAGAAAAATGCATTAGTTATGAATATTCTATTCTGTCTATTTCTGCCAAAACAATCCCCCTAAATCCTACACAATGTTTCTTCAAGTCACAAACAAGAGAGAAAACCGTTGATATAAGACTTAGATCAGCAGGGTTTTTTCTTTCTCTCTTTCCTCTCAGGGCTTCAGTAAACTTACATTCAGATGAAGGGTCCAGGGTTATTGTTTCACCTCTATTGAAACCAGTATTCATTATATCTCAGTTCATTCTTACCATGCAAACACAAATCTGACTTCAAATGAACTTTATCTGGTTTAGCTTCTCCTCACGCTACTGAGGGTAAAAAAAAAACATTCCTTAAGACATACTTAGTGTACTTTCTACTTATTATACTGCCGATCATTTATTTAAATAAAGGAACAACATCTAATACCCCCCCCCCCCCCCCCCCACTATCTGCACCCTTGCAGTTTAAGACCCTGAGGGTGGAGGAGTACCGTCTAGCACTGAGGAACCTGGAGCTGCACTACCAGGACTTCCTGAGAGACAGCCAGGACTCCCAGATGTTCGCGGCGGAGGACCGCATGCAGGTCGAGTCCAACTACAACAGAGCCAACCAGCACTACAACACGATGGTCAGCTCTGCAGAGCAAGGTGTGTACTGTTTAGTACTTCATCAACCATCTGTCACCCCAACATGGTCTTTCATTGGTTACGAGACACACTTATTCAGTTTTTAGTGGGTTTCTCATCCAATCATTTCTCAGACATTTGTGTTGAAATTCAGCCATGGTCATTTGAGTGTAAGTTGACTGTTGGATTCACATTACAGGCTATGTGCCACCCAGAGCAGGTAAGGTGCTTCAGTTACAGTGTGCAGTAGAAGCTTCTGATTGGCTGAACAGGAGCGTGTGTGTGTGTGTGTGTGTCATGTTTCATCCCATCCATTAACTCAATCAGCTTCATGTTCCTCACTGGTACCCCTCCTAACTTCACTCATCGTTGCATTCTTGTCTCTGCATGGGTTTAACAGCAGCTGATTTTCAATCTTTACCACTGAATGATTAAATCAATGAACTGATCAATTAACCACTATGACGAATAATCAACGTGAAACCAATCAAGCATGAAGAAGTACATTTATTGTGCACAATGTGGCATTAATACTTTCGCAAATCATAAACAATATTTGTACTAAAGACCCTGTAGTTTTGTAATGTAATACACACAATCACACTTGGAGTAACAACAGGCTTATTTTATCCTGTTTGTGTTCTCCGCAAAATGATCAATACTTTTATTTTTTTAATATCCAACCAGGAGAGCAAGACGAGTCGGTGTGTAAGATGTACCTGACGAAGATCAAAGACATCCGTCTGAGGCTGGAGGGTTGTGAGAACCGAACAATGACGCGTCTCCGCCAGCCTGTGGACAGAGAGCCGCTCAAAGCCTGCGCCTTAAAGACTGCAGAGCAAATGGTACTAATGGACATCAGTGCAAAAACGTCAGGAAGGAAAGATAGGAACCTAAATTAAACAGTATTCTGAGAGTGTTTGTAAGCTCAGCAGTGCGTCATAAACTTAGTTATGTGTTTAAAAACTCATTAGGTATCCTGTTACATATCCCATTAACCGTTTGATTTTAATATATAATATAATATATATAATGGTAACATATTTATATTATTGGCTATACTATTAGTTCTCTAACCCACCTCCATTTTTTTCAATGACAGAAAGTCCAGTCTGAGTTGGAGGGCTTAAAGAAAGACTTGAACTGCATCAGTGAGAAGACCGAGGAGGTGCTGGTGTCTCCTCAGCAGACCAGCTCGGCCCCGATGCTGCGCTCCGAACTGGACGTCACGCTGAGGAAGATGGACCACGTGTACGGCCTCTCCTCCGTCTACCTGGACAAGTGAGGCTTCTGTGACTCTCTGAGCGCTTCGTGGTGAATTCCCAGCTGGTATTGTGCTTTTTTTTTAAATTTATAAGTGCAAACCTCTTTGATTTCAGGCTGAAGACCATTGATGTCGTGATCAGAAACACTAAAGACGCAGAAGACACGCTGAAGAATTATGAGACTCGTCTGCGTGATGTTAGCAAAGTGCCAGCCAAAGAGAAGGAGGTGGAGGACCAGCGCAGCCAGCTGAAGGTATTTCCTCTTTTTTGGAAGATCAATGTACATATTTTATCCTATGATTGAACTCTATGTTATACGAGGATTGTTCCCAAACTGGACCGCATTGCGTTCACATCAAAGGTGATGAATTTGTTCTTTTCGTCTGACAGGCGATGCACGCTGAAGCAGAGGGCGACCAGGTTGTTTTCGACCGCCTGCAGGACGAGTTGAAGAAGGCGACGGTTGTCAACGACAAGATGACGAGGATCCACAGCGAGCGCGACGCCGAGCTGGAGCATTACCGTCAGCTGGTCAACGGCCTGCTGGATCGCTGGCAGGCCGTCTTCGCTCAGATGGACCTGAGGAAGCGGGAGCTCGACCTCCTCGGGCGCCACATGAACTCCTACAACGGAAGCTACGAGTGGCTCATCCACTGGCTCGGAGAAGCGAGGCAGAGGCAGGAGAAAATGCACGCCGAGCCCATCGGTGACAGCAAGGCTCTCAGGGATCAACTGGCAGAGGAGAAGGTATTGTAAAAGAAAGGAATGAGTTGTGAGGGGTGAAGGCACGTTAGGTCATACTGCCCTCTGGTGGTCACAGTGAGAGCACAGTTCTTACTGGCTGTTGTAGTAGATGTGGCTTTGTGTTGAGAATTATGAAATATACAATGAAAATGTAAAAAAGTCATTTTGAATCGTGAAACATTGTCTGTTTTTTTAAATGTTTTTATTTTTACTGACAGAAACTCCTGGAAGAGATTGAGAAAAACAAAGAAAAGGTTGAAAATTGCCAGAAAAATGCAAAGGTTTACATCGATTCAGTCAAGGTATGTGCCAATACTTATAACTTTACTATTTCTTATTTTTCTGGCTTGGTTTAAGATTATTTTCTTCTTTTTTTTTAGGATTACGAGCTCCAGCTTTTGACTTACAAAGCCCTCCAGGAGCCCATAGCATCTCCTTTAAAGAAACCCAAAATGGAGTGTGCATCTGATGACATCATTCAAGAGGTAAGTTCATCAGAAGAGCAAAGATGTGCTTACAGCCAGTTGGTTACCATGCTTGAGTGTGAATCTCTGCTATCAAAGTGTCTTTAAAGGGAGAGTTCAGATGTGTATGAGGTACTTATCCTTCGTCACGAGAGCAGTTTGTTGAAACAGAAACATGTATTTTTGACTTCTAAAAGAGTGTAAAAGTGTACTCTATAATTTGAATATTTTCACCGCTTTAACTTGCCGACAGACAGACCCTTCAGACGGGGAACTGAAGCCGTAATATCCATCTATGACGAAAACCCTCATTTTCCCTCACAGAACACAGGGGTTGCTGGTCCACTGCTGCCTCGATTCAATAGTTTGGTATTTTGAAAAGGTTGGTTCGGATTCACCAAAGTCACACAACAACACAAACAAACTAACCAATCGAGGCCGAGGTACACCAGCCACTCGTGTGTCTTAGGAGGTGGAGGGATTGTTTCTGGGCGGCTGTGGCTCAGTGGGTAGAACGGCGTGTCCATGAATCACAAGGCTGTCAGTTCACTGTCTCCTACTGCCCACATGGTGTCCTTGAGTAAGACACTGCACCCAGACAATTGTAATGAAGTTTAAAGTTTTAAAGCAATGGAGTCTTGTGGCTTTGAGAGCACAGATAAAGGCTTCAGTTCTCCGTTGGAAAGGCCCGTCTGACATCAAAGTAAAGCTGAAGAAATGTTCTAGATGTATAGTGAACACTTTTTTCCCCCATAGGGGTCTAAAATACATTTTGCTGCTTCCCCGTCATTAAGAACCTCAAACTATCCCTTTAACGCTTACACACATAATATATTATATATTATAAAGAGTGTGAGAAAGTGATAAATAAATACACTGCATTTCTTTCAGTACGTTACTCTGAGAACCCGCTACAGTGAGCTGATGACCCTCACCAGCCAGTACATTAAGTTCATGACAGAGACGCAGCGCCGCCTGGAGGATGACGAGGTAATCACACACAGACTCTGGAGACCTGCGGGAGCAGGTTTCTGTCAAAAGCCGAAAGTTCTACTAACGTAAACAATGCCACCCTTTTCCTGTTAACCTGTTGACGTATGGGAAATCGTTTGGTCATTATTAATTCCTACCAAAAATGTTGTCACTCAAAACGTGATGATTACTCTCCGTGTAGAATGACAGGACAGCGTTCAGTGGTGAAGCAAACGGTTTCATCACATCACATCCCCACTACAGTACATGTGTCTCATTCCCCTACACTGTGTATTTAGTCAGATCATGTCACATAGGCAGCACATACGACTCTGGTTTGGCTGCAGCCATCTGCTCTGATCTCACTTACGTTTTGCAACTGCTTGATTTAGTATCTGCTTCTTTATTTCCTCTTGAAATCACCCACACTTGTGATTTGAAGGCTTCAATTTGGCTGCCTGCCTTCTCAGATGTATCATTTTTCGATCTACTTTACCTTTTACTCCCCCCCCCCCACCCTCACCCTTTTCTAACTTTCTATTGTGTTTGATCCTTTTGACCTGCTCGCCAGTGCTTTGTCATGATGAATATTAATCTCACCCTTAAGAGATGAATTAACCCCAAAGCAGCAGGTATTTAAAAGAAAGAACTAAAAACCTCACAGTTCATGTCATGCGTCTGTGTCGGACCCTTGTCTGTACTAAAGGGAAGGTTCAGGATTTTTTGGAGACCTTTCGTTATTGAGTTAACTCAATTTGAAATCAATTGGCATCAGGTTCCACTTAGTGTACATGTCAACTTTTAATTAAATTCACTAGATATCATATGTATTTCTACTATTTTAATATAATAACTGTCATAAAAGCACTTTGTAAAGGACTTATTGGTAGTTTTATCAATACTGTTTAGGGCTGCAACTAATTATTTATTATTTCTTTTAGTGTATGAAATAAAAAAAATTGTGAAAACGTGCCCATCACAACTTTCCAGCTTTGAGTCGAAAGTAAGATCTTTAAATAATATACAACAAAGAAAGGCAACACATCCTCTAGTTTTTTGCCCCCCGATTATCAAAGTAGTTGCTAATTATTTTGTCAGTTTCAGCTGTAAAACTGTTTGTTTTGTTTACAAGCAAATATACCAGAAATAACTGTTCTAACCAGAGCTGAACTAGAGATGAATATGACAGGTTTCTAAAGTGTTGGACCTTCCTTTTTAGAATGTCAATCATCTGTACAATTACACAATGCATCATGTTACCAAAGAGTAGAAGTCGTCTCTTGATGTTTGTTGTCACTTACATCAAATCATGCTGTGTTTGCTGCATCATTCTGCCGTTCTTCATGGTGGGGGTATTCTGACTTGCTGTCTTTGGTATCTTTTGTTGCATGCTGCTAATTATTTATTATTCCTTGCCTCTGTCCTCTCAATGAGTCCACACATTTCACAGAAAGCTGCTATGTATGGATGTAAAGATGGAGGAGTCTAACCCTTAATAACACAACAACGTTCCTCTAGAAACCCAAACATGAAATATTCCAAAGCAGCAACATCACACCTTTACAAAACTTCTACTACATAACTCATTTTATCTATAACAAACCCATAAAATATAACCAGGCTGCATCACAGATTATACAAAACATTGATCAATTAAAATACCTCGAGTGCATGAGAGCAAAGTGTAGTGACGTGCTGTGATGTTGTGAAGTCATTCCGTGTCACATATTAAATTAACTTGACAAGCATTTCCCTATACTGTATTTCTCTCTAATTAAAAATAACTGTATCTGTTGTAGATAATTATCTATAACATATTCTCATGTATTTACATTTTCATGTACCTACATGTTGTATTTGGTCGTCTAACACCTCTAACATTTTCTCATTTCCCTTTGCTCCTTCTTTGCTTCTACTAATACAGAAAGCTTCAGAGAAACTGAAAGAAGAGGAGAGGAAAAGGATGGCAGAGATACAGGCCGAGTTAGATAAACAGAAACAGTTGGCGGAGGCTCATGCTAAGTCAGTAGCCAAAGCGGAACAAGAAGCCCAGGAGCTGAAGCTGAAGATGAAAGAAGAAGCCGGCAAGAGGCAAGAAGTCGCGGTGGATGCTGAGAAACAGAAGCAAAACATACAGCATGAGCTGCATCACCTGAAGAGTCTGTCCGAGCAGGAGATCAAGTCCAAGAGTCACCAGCTGGAGGAGGCGCTAGTCAGTCATACCAAAATCGAGGAGGAGATCCACATAATTAGACTGCAGTTAGAGACAACGATAAAACAGAAAGGCACAGCCGAGGTCGAGTTACAGCAGCTCAGAGACAAGGCTGCCGATGCCGAGAAGCTCAGGAAAGCTGCTCAGGAAGAAGCAGAGAGGCTTCGCAAGCAAGTGACTGAAGAGACTCAGAAGAAGAAGAATGCAGAAGATGAGCTGAAACGGAAGTCTGAGGCAGAAAAAGAGGCTGCCAAGCAAAAGCAGAAAGCACTGGATGACCTGCAGAAATTCAAAATGCAAGCCGAGGAGGCAGAGAGGCGCATGAAACAGGCTGAGGAGGAGAAGCTGAGGCAGATCAAAGTAGTAGAGGAGGTGGCACAAAAGAGTGCCGCCACACAGCTGCAATCCCATTCCATGTCGTTCAGTGAGAAGACAACAAAACTGGAGGCATCCCTTAAGAAAGAGCAGGGCACCGTTCTTCAGCTGCAGGAGGAAGCTGAAAAGCTCAGGAAGCAACAAGAGGAAGCCAACAAAGCTAGGGAGCAAGCAGAGAAGGAGCTTGAAACATGGAGACAAAAAGCCAATGAGGCGCTCCGCTTGAGGCTACAAGCTGAAGAGGAAGCTCAAAAGAAGAGTCGGACTCAAGAGGATGCAGAGAGGCAAAAGGTAGAGGCTGAGCGTGATGCCAAGAAAAGGGCTAAAGCCGAAGACGCTGCTCTTAAACAGAAGGAGAATGCAGAGAAAGAGTTGGAAAAGCAGAGGAAATTTGCAGAACAAGTAGCCCAGCAAAAGCTGTCTGCAGAACAGGAATGCATACGACTGAAGGCCGACTTTGACCACGCTGAACAACAGAGGGGCCTGTTGGATAATGAGCTCAAGCGTCTGAAGAATGAGGTGAATGCTGCCGAAATCCAGAGGAAGCAAGTGGAAGATGAGCTGGCCAGAGTCAGACGTGAAATGGATGCTCTTCTGCAGATGAAGCTTAAAACTGAGAAGCAGACGATGTCGAACACAGAAAAGAGCAAGCAGCTTCTTGAGTCTGAAGCGTTGAAAATGAAACAACTTGCTGATGAAGCGACTAGACTGAGATCAGTTGCCGAAGAGGCAAAGAAGCAGAGGCAGACCGCGGAGGATGAGGCAGCTCGGCAGAGAGCCGAGGCCGAGAAAATACTTAAAGAAAAACTGTCCGCCATCAACGAGGCAACTCGTCTGAAGATTGAAGCCGAGATTGCCCTGAAAGCCAAAGAAGCAGAAAACGAAAGACTGAAAAGAAAAGCGGAGGACGAAGCTTATCAGAGAAAGCTGCTGGAGGATCAAGCTGCTCAGCATAAACAAGACATACAAGAGAAGATCGTACACCTGAAGAGCTCGTCTGATTCTGAGTTGGTGAGACAAAAGACAATCGTGGAAGAAACTCTGAGACAAAAGAAGGTGGTTGAAGAGGAAATTTACATAATTAAAATCAATTTTGAGAAAGCTTCAAAGGGCAAGTCGGATTTAGAGGTGGAATTAAAGAAGTTGAAGGGTATTGCTGAGGAAGCCCAGAAGAGCAAACTCAAGGCTGAGGCAGAGGCTGAGAAACTAAAAAAGCTTGCAGCTGAAGAAGAGAAGAAAAGGAAAGAATCTGAGGAGAAGGTGAAGAGGATTACTGCAGCAGAAGAAGAGGCAGCGCGACAATGCAAAGTCGCTCAGGAGGAAGTGGAACGTCTCAAAAAGAAAGCTGCTGAAGCAAATAAACAGAAAGACAAGGCTGAGAAAGATGCCGAGAAGCAGGTTATTCTGGCCAAAGAGGCAGCACAGAAATGCAGTTCAGCAGAGCAGAAAGCCCAAGATGTTCTCAGCAAGAATAAAGAAGACGGCCTCGCTCAGCAAAAGCTGAAAGACGAGTTTGAAAATGCGAAGAAGCTTGCACAAGCAGCGGAGAAGGCCAAAGAGAAAGCAGAGAAAGAGGCTGCCCTGCTCCGACAAAAAGCTGCAGAAGCTGAAAAGCAGAAGAAATCTGCAGAGGATGAAGCCGCAAAACAAGGCAAGGCTCAAAAAGACGCGGAGAGACTGCGGAAAGAAGCAGAGGAGGAGGCCTCCAAGCGAGCAGCAGCTGAGGCGGCAGCACTGAAGCAGAAGAAGCAGGCTGATGAAGAGATGGCCAAGCACAAGAAGCTAGCCGAACAAGCACTCAAGCAGAAGTCACAGGTTGAGAAGGAACTTACAATGGTCAAACTGCGGCTGGACGAGACTGATAAGCAGAAAGCTGTGTTGGATGAGGAGCTTCAGCGAGTTAAAGGTGAAGTAAATGATGCCGTCAAGCAAAAGGCACAGGTGGAGGAGGAACTGTCCAAAGTTAAGATCCAGATGGACCAGCTCCTGAAACTTAAGCTTAAGATTGAGGGAGAAAACCGCCGCCTCATGCAGAAAGACAAAGATAATACACAGAAAGTACTCACGGAGGAAGCAGGGAAAATGAAGAGCCTGGCGGAGGACGCTGCCAGACTCACTGTGGAAGCTGAGGAAGCAGCCAGGCAGAGACAGGCCGCTGAGTCTGACTTGGCGGAACAGAGGGCACTTGCAGAGAAAATGCTAAAGGAGAAGAAGCAGGCCATCCAAGAGGCTACCAAACTTAAAGCCGAGGCAGAGGAGCTCCAGAAACAGAAGAACCAGGCACAGGAAAAGGCTAAAAAACTACAAGAGGACAAACAGCAGATCCAGCAGCGCCTTGATAAGGAGACAGGGGACTTCCAAAAATCATTAGAGGCTGAGCGAAAGAGGCAGCTTGAAGCTTCAGCTGAGGCGGAGAAACTGAAATTGAGGGTGAAAGAGCTCAGTGATGCTCAGTCAAAAGCTGAAAAGGAGGCTAAGAAATTCCAAAAACAAGCAGATGAAGCAAAGGTGCGTCTCCAGGAGACAGAAAAACAAACTACAGAAACTGTCGTGCAGAAGTTGGAGACACAGAGGCTGCAGAGCACCAGAGAGGCTGGTGACTTGAAGGAAGCCATTGCTGGCCTTGAAAATGAGAAGGCGAAACTGAAAAAGGAGGCGGAGGAACTTCAGAAAAAATCTAAAGAGGTATTTTGACATCAATTAACACTGTAAAATCAATTTACACAACCCTTCCAATTAACACAGTCAACACTCTAACTACAGTATTTGTGGGATAACATGTAGCATTTCATGCAAATTGCAGAGACTTAAAGTAACAATCAGCAATTTATATGAATGCCATTCAAAACACAATACTGTTCAAATGGTCACTAGTGAAACATTGAAGGACTTTCTGTGAAATACTCTTCACCTTCTTGCAGAAAGTTAGATTTTTTTAAAAAAGGTGGAAAAAGCTGAAGAGGAGATGTTAGCTTAGCATAAAGACTTGAAACTGCTAGCCAGGCTCTGTTAAGTTCACTTTGCATGTATGTTAATCAGCTTTAGAGCTGCTGGTGGGCAGATGTTGTTACCTGTGGACAGAGCTAAATGTTTCCCTCCATGTTTAGTCTGTTTGCTACGCTTCATACAGAGAATAGAGTCAGTCTTCTCATCCAACTATTGGCAAGAAAGCATATTTCCAAAATTGTTGAACTATTAGTCTGAATAATAAGTTGCATGCAATGACATTTTACTGATTGTCTTCTACTTTTTTTCTAAATAGACGGCAAATGCCCAACAAGAGCAAATTGAGCAACAGAAGGCCATTCTTCAGCAGTCTTTCCTCACAGAGAAGCAGCTGTTGTTGAAAAGAGAAAAGGCTGTTGAAGATGAGAAAAAGAAGCTTGAGAAACAGTTTGAGGATGAAGTCAACAAGGCTAAAGCTCTCAAAGATGAACAAGAACGTCAGCAGAAGCTAATGGAAGAGGAGAAGAAGAAACTTAAGGCCATTTTGGATGAAGCTGTAAGGAAGCAAAAGGCGGCTGAAGAAGAGATGAAAAACAAGCAGAAAGAAATGGAAGCGCTCGAAAAGAAAAGGCTTGAACAAGAAAAACTCCTGGGAGAGGAAAACAAGAAGCTCAGGGAGAAACTCCAGAGTCTTGAGGTGGCCTCCAAACAGGGTGCCTCCGAAACCAAGAACATTAAAGTCCAGACCGATGAGGTTCCTGAGGAGCAGTTAGTTGCCATGACAATGGTGGGAACAACAAAGAAAGTTTTCAATGGCTCTGTTGATGTGGACGGAGCAAAGAAGGCTGCGGAATCACCGTTTGCGTTTGATGGAATTAGAGAGAAAGTTCCTGCTGAAAGGCTTCATGACATTGGTGTCCTGACCAAAAAGGAATTGGACAAATTGAAAAAGGGAAAAGTCTCGGTGCAAGACCTCGGAAAGACTGATAAAGTTAAATCATGTCTTCAGGGTCAGAGCTGTGTAGGTGGTGTCTTGACTCCATCCAAAAAGAAAATGAGCATCTATCAGGCTATGACTGAGAACAAGATCACTCCTAACATTGCCACAATGCTCCTGGAAGCTCAAGCAGCTTCTGGTTACATCGTAGATCCAGTGAAAAATAAACTCCTCACTGTCGATGAGGCTGTTAAAGAAGAGTTAATCGGCCCCGAGCTTCATGACAGGATGCTCTCTGCAGAGCGAGCGGCCACTGGCTTCAAAGATCCCTATACCGGAGCCAAAATCTCTCTCTTTGAGGCCATGAAGAAGGGACTTATTGAAAAGGAGCCGGCCACCAAATTCCTGGATGTACAGCTTGCAACTGGCGGCATCGTTGACCCCATCAATAGCCATAGAGTGCCACTTCAGACTGCCTACAAGCAGGGTCAGTTTGATGCAGACATGAACAAGAAACTCACTGATCCCAGTGATGATTGCAAGTTATTCATTGACCCCAGCACTCAGGAGCAACTCACTTACAAACAGTTGCTGGAGAAATGCACCAAGGATGCAGAGACAGGACTGCTGATATTACCAGTAAGCGAGAAAGCTGCTCAGAGTGAGAGAACATACACAGATCTGGAGACCAAAGACGTGTTCAGTACGTCAAACCTTGTTGTGCCTTTTGGAAGGTTCAAGGGCAAAACCGTCACCATTTGGGAAGTCATTAATTCAGAGTACTTTACAGAACCGCAAAGAAGAGAATTGATTCGCCAGTACAGGACAGGAAAGATCACGGTAGAGAAAATCATCAAAATTGTCATCACTGTTGTGGAAGACAAGGAGAAGGATAAAGAAAACATGTTTAATGGTTTGAGGGCTCCAGTCTCTGCCAGTGAACTGTTGGAGTCTAAGATTATAAACAAAGACTTGTTCAACAAACTGAGTAATGGCAAGATAACGGTGAAAGAGATCTCCGAGATGGAGCCTGTGAAGAAGGCGCTACAAGGAACGCCGAGCATTGCTGGACTACTGAATGAAGCAACCAAGGAGAAAATGCCTTTCTATCAAGCTATGAAGGAAGAATTACTGTCACCAGAAACTGTGTCAAACCTTCTTGAAGCTCAAGCAGCGACTGGGTTTGTAATCGACCCTGTAAAAAATGAGAAGGTCCCTGTTGATGAAGCGGTTAAGTCCGGACTTGTGGGCCCAGAACTCCATGAACGACTCCTGTCAGCAGAGAGAGCCGTCAGCGGCTACAAAGATCCTTATACAGGAAAGAAGGTGTCTCTGTTTGAAGCCATGAACAAAGGCCTCATCAAGAAAGACCATGGCATCCGGCTGCTTGAGGCACAACTCTCAACAGGTGGAATCATTGACCCTGTTAACAGCTATCGCATCTCGCATGAGGTGGCCTGTAAGCGTGGATATTTTGATGAGGAAATCAGCAAAACCTTGAACAAAAACACTGATGACACAAAGGTGTTTTATGATCCTAACTCACAAGAGCATTCAACATATGCTCAGCTCATGGATAAATGTGTCCCAGACAAGGAAACTGGACTCCTGTTGCTTCCTCTTTCAAAGAAGGCTGCAAAGCCAAAAGGAGACAAACAGGTTACAGAGGCGAAGGCAAAAGAGGCTTTGAACCATTCAACTATGGAGCTGGACTGTGGCCCTTTCAAAGGCAGAAAAGTCACAATTTGGGAGATCATACACTCTGAATACATCACTGAGGAGCGAAGAATAGAGCTGATTCGCCAGTATCGAATGGGGCAGGTGACAATTGAAAAGTTGATAAAGATTGTGATAACAATGGTTGACGAAAAAGACGACAAAACAAAGGAAGACGCCTGTTTTGAAGGCCTTAGAGCACCAGTCACTGCCAGCTCTTTGCTTGATTCCAACATCATTGATAAGGCGACATTTGACCAAATCCAACAGGGTAAGAAGACACCTAAAGAGGTTAGTGAAACTGATAAGGTACGGAAGTACTTGCAGGGCACAGACTGCATTGATGGCATCACTATGGGAGATTCAAATGAGAAGTTAAGCATATATCAAGCAATGAAGAAGAAGGTTTTGCAGCAAAACACTGGGCTTGCGCTACTTGAGGCCCAAGCTGGAACTGGTTTCATAACTGATCCGGTCAGAAATCAGAAATACTCTGTGGATGATGCTGTGAAGAATGGAGTTGTTGGCCCAGAGCTTCATGAGAAACTTCTCTCAGCTGAAAAAGCAGTGACTGGATACAAAGATCCGTATACAGGCAATACAATTTCTCTATTCCAAGCCATGAAGAAAGAACTTGTCCTGAGGGAGCATGCTATTCCTCTCCTGGAGGCTCAGTTCACTACAGGAGGGCTCATTGATCCGGTCAGCAGCCATCGTGTTCCCAATGATGTGGCCATTCAGCGTGGCTTTTGCAGTAAACAAATGTCCAAGTCCTTCAATGAACCCTCAGGCGATGTTAAAGGCTTCACCAATCCCAACACCAATGAAAGCGTTACTTACAAACAGTTGGTGGAGAAATGTGTAAGAGATGCCAACTCTGGTCTGTGCTACCTGCCTCTGTCAAAGGGTGAAGCTCCTGCTCCTGTTGAGAAATCCTATCAGTACACAGAGGAGCAAGCTGAAACAGATCTAGCCAACACTCAAATTGAGATCCCACACAAGAGTTTTGCAGGAAAGACTATGACCATTTGGGAAATCATGAACTCAAACATGCTTCCTGTGGAGGAGAGACTGCGCCTTATGGAGCAGTATCGCTCGGGACAAATCACAAAGGAAAGAATGCTAATCATCATCATTGAAATCATTGACCAAAGAGAGACTCTAAAGTCGGAGCAGAGCATGTCATGTGATGTAATCAGAAGAAGAATTACTATTGAAGAGTTATACAGTGCTCGAATTATTGACTTGCAGACATACAACCTCTTAAAACAAGAGAAGATGACTGTTCGGGAGGTAATGGAAATGCCATCAGTCAAACAGTACCTCTTTGGTACAGGTTGCATTGCTGGAATCATGTCAGACAATCCTCCAAAGATCAGCATTTACCAGGCTATGAAGAACGGACAGATTAAACCTGAAGTTGCTTTGAATCTCCTCGAGGCCCAAGCAGCGACAGGATTCATGATCGATCCAGTGAAAGATGAACTTCTGACAGTAGATGAAGCTGTACGCAAGGGGCTCGTGGGCCCTGAACTTCATGACAAACTTCTCTCTGCTGAAAGGGCAGTTACAGGTTACAAGGATCCGTACAGCGGGAAAGTGATTTCTCTCTTCCAGGCAATGAAAAAAGGCCTTGTTCCTGAGGATTATGCCTTGAGGCTTTTGGAGGCCCAGAATGCCACCGGTGGATTAATTGATCCTGAATACTACTTCCGCCTCCCCACAGATGCTGCCATGCAGCGTGGATACATCAACAAGGAGACACTCGACAGAATATCTGAACCGACTGAGGATGTGCGAGGCTACACTGATCCAACGACAGATGAAAAACAGAGCTACGCCCAGCTACTGAAAAGATGTAGAGTTGATAAAGCAAGTGGTTTGCGGCTACTTTCACTGGCAGATAGAAGACTTCTCTTCAAGGGTCTCAGAAAGCAAATCACTGTGGACGAGCTGCTTCGTTCACAGATCATCAGCCAAAAGACATACAATGAACTCACAGAT
The DNA here is from genome assembly GCA_032191485.1 of Leptoclinus maculatus. Lineage (NCBI taxonomy): Eukaryota > Metazoa > Chordata > Actinopteri > Perciformes > Stichaeidae > Leptoclinus > Leptoclinus maculatus. The sequence continues at coordinate 36,253,682 of JAVDOI010000002.1, read as the reverse complement.
GGTACCATTACAGTGGAGGAGGTCAGCAGAGAGGTGAAGAAATACCTGGAGGGTACCAGCTGTATTGCTGGTGTGTTTGTAGAATCTAGCAAAGACCGTCTGTCTATTTACCAAGCAATGAAGAAGAACATGATCAGACCAGGGACTGCCTTTGAGCTCCTCGAGGCTCAGGCCGCCACAGGATATGTAATTGATCCCATTAAGAACCTGAAACTGAATGTCATTGACGCTGTTAAGATGGGTGTTGTTGGCCAAGAGTTTAAAGATAAACTCCACTCAGCTGAACGAGCAGTCACGGGCTACAAGGATCCTTATTCTGGCAAGATCATCTCACTATTCCAGGCTATGAAAAAGGGCCTCATTCTGAAAGATCATGGCATTCGTCTGCTTGAGGCTCAAATTGCTACTGGTGGAATCATTGATCCACAGGAGAGCCATCGCTTGCCAGTTGAAACAGCATATGAACGTGGCCTCTTTGATGAGGAAATGAATGAAATCCTCACTGACCCATCCGATGACACAAAGGGCTTCTTTGACCCCAACACTGAGGAAAATCTCACCTACCTGCAACTGATGGAGAGATGTATGATAGACCCAGAAACAGGCCTCGCTCTTCTGCTGCTGAAAGAGAAGAAGCGCGAGAGGAAGACATCATCCAAGTCCTCTGTTCGCAAGCGCAGGGTCGTCATCGTCGATCCAGAGACGGGCAAAGAGATGTCTGTGTATGAGGCGTACCAGAAAGGGCTCATTGACCACCAGACCTATCTTGAGCTGGCTGAGCAAGAGTGTGAGTGGGAGGAAATTACCATCACCTCATCTGATGGAGTTGTGAAATCCATGATCACTGACAGAAGGTCTGGTCGGCAGTATGACATTGATGATGCAATCTCAAAGAGCCTGATTGACAAGTCAGCTCTGGAACAGTACCGTGCAGGAACTCTGTCCATCACAGAGTTTGCAGACATGCTATCTGGAAACACGAGCGGTGTCAGATCACGGACATCCTCCTTTGGCTCCTCTTCCTCTTACCCCATGACCCCAATACCTTCTATAAAAGCACCAGCAACCACATGGAACGACCCAACTGAGGAAACTGGCCCTGTGGCTGGAATCTTAGACACAGAAACTCTGGAGAAGGTGTCCATCACAGAGGCCATACACAGGAACCTTGTGGACAATATAACAGGTCAAAGGTTGTTGGAAGCTCAGGCCTGCACAGGAGGTATTATCGACCCAAATACGGGAGAGAAATTTGCTGTTGCGGATGCAATGAACAAGGGGCTTGTGGATAAAATCATGGTTGACCGCATCAGTCTTGCCCAGAAGGCGTGCAACGGATTTGAGGATCCCAGAACCAAAACCAAAATGTCAGCAGCCCAAGCCCTAAAGAAAGGCTGGCTATACTATGAGGCTGGCCAGCGATTCCTTGAGGTCCAGTATCTCACCGGTGGATTAATTGAACCAGATGTTACCAGCAGAGTCCCCATAGATGAGGCCGTGAAGAAGGGCACCTTAGATGCACGCACTGCTCAGAAGTTACGAGATGTTAGTGCATACTCAAAATACCTCACGTGCCCTAAAACCAAGCTGAAGATCTCTTACAAGGATGCTATGGAAAGGAGCATGATAGAGGAGGGGTCTGGTCTGCGACTACTTGAAGCATCATCCCAATCAAGCAAAGGCCTGTACAGTCCCTACAGCGTCAGCGGGTCCGGCTCCGCTTCTGGGTCACGGTCCGGCTCAAGATCTGGTTCCAGAAGAGGCAGCATTGATGCCACAGGATCAAGTTTTACAACAACCTTCTCTTCCTCTTCCTTTACTTCACCAAGCTATGGCCGCCGATACTGAGTTTGAAAGCTAAGCAATGATTTTCTAGGGGAAGGATACACTAAAAAGCCACAGTGCTCACCAGATGCCTACTTCTCAGTGGAATATGGACTACTTTTATTCTGCTCTGCATGTGGTTGTTACAGGACGTTAATACAAGTTGAATCATTTTGTTTATTTTATGTGTCACATTTACTTTTAGTTATGTCTATGCTATTCTATCAGACTTTCTGATTACTGTACTGTAAGCAGCATACGCAAGAGCTGTTTATTATTTCCAATATCTATCACTAAAGTTTCAAGTGTATGATTTATTTTTTAAGTTTAAGGACTTACGGTTCCACAAACAGGATTCTATTTACAATATCGTGCGTGTTACACTATAACTGCTCATTACCTGATTGAACCAAACAAACATTTCTGTACATGTGTAAATTTCTGAATATTTGGGGAGAAAAATAGTTTGCAAAAGAAAGATCAATGCCACTCTGCAGAGCAGAATAAGGAGTCTCCCCCGAAGATGAATAAACACTAAGAGTGTCTGCTTTAAGAACGCCAAGCTTCAAGATCTTTTCTCTACTGGGCTACACTGCCGCATATACTCTCTCCCATTATCTACTCCATTCCCAGTTGTCTGTCATATAACCTGGAGTTACAGCAACATGCTAACCTCGTGATGAACCTCAAACAGCAAGCTCCCATAAATGGAAGGATTCTGTCGCCTATTATGACCGTTAACACCATCTGACAGAGACTTCATACAAGGCCCGCCTTTCTGAACACTTTAAAAAGGTACGTTTACTATTTCTCGGTACGTTTGTGTCATTTAGGTTCTAAGCTCCAAAGTCTAATGTTGTTGAATTTCTCTGTTTCAGATATTGCCTCCACAGCTCATCTCCAGCTCCAGTGACCCCACAGTGACCCCTCGCATTCATTTGGACTTTGACCTTAATTTGAATCATGATTTTATCGAACAGTTACAGAAACACAATTGCTTCTATGACATTTCATTCTAATCTTGAACTTATTTAAGGCCTATACCATGCTTTGTGTAAATGCCTGCAAAAACACTTAACTGGGCTGTTGAGTATTATAACATGGTGCAGTGCTACACTGCAAAATGGCCGATGCATGACTGGCTGAGCAACGCTCCCCATACTGGTATGTTTACTGTGTTATCAGGTAAGCCTCTGTTACAGTCCAACTACAGCATCACCGTTCATGTCATAAATGTAGTATTCACACAGGGCTACAATGTAATGCTTGAATGTTTAATAGCTACATTTTTACAATTGCCCCCCCCCACATACACAGATAGTAATGTAATATATGTACTGTACATTGACGATTGAGAAAGATCTTTAAGCTTTGCCACCAGACCCAGTATTTGTATTTTCCACAGCATATACTTATTTGAATTGTCCTTTGTAAAGCTATATCATTTTATTTTCGTACTCTTTATTTCTGCTTTGCATGATTTACTAACATTTAAAAAGGTGCAAACACAAAGTAGTTGAATCCATTAAAGCATTTATTTTACGTTTCAAAAGGTTTGAAGGATTTATTTTAAAGAGGGTTGTCAAACCTTGTTGAAAAGGGTGTATTTATAATAAAATGGTGACATGGAATTTTATTGTAACACCGTATGCTATGTAAATAAACATGAAAATGAAAGTTCTCTCTGGTTTAGTCATCATTACATTTTGACAGATCATGTTGAATTTAAAGCTGATGAAAATATGTTTGTACGTTTGTCTCAGATGATGGCAGATTCATTTCAATTAACATGATTACTATCCACAAATGTGTGTGTTAAATTACCCAGCACAGCTTACCTTTACCTTTGAGTGCCATGTTTCACCATCTACAAGGATGTTGGTACTGATATGTTGATATTTGTCTTGAGTTCAGTGGTGAGTTAGAAAAGCTGAAGACTTCAAAATGTATTTGAACAGTTTGACGCAAATTTCACTTCTGGATCAATCAACTTTTCAGATGTTAAATTAATACAAAATGGTGAAAAAACTACAAACAAGTATTCCCACTAAACCCACTGACAGGAACACTCTGATGACTGCAAGCAGTTTTAATCCTAGACCACTGAAAGAAGGTCTACACGTTGTGAAGAATTGAAAGAGACTTTGATATGAAATCAGTGGATCTTAATTTAAAAAAACAAAAAAAGTTCCAAACAAACGAGTTTCCTCCTCAATAGACTGATTGTTGTTACAACAAGACCAGAGAAAGATTCAGAATCTTTACTGAAAGCAGCCAGAAAGAAAAGGTGACGAGATTATCCTATAGGATGCCTTGTTATAAGGCTTTATAGATACATTATAATGTGTTATGATTGTGCTTATGAAGCATTATAGACATGACTTTCATATATGAAAGACATAATGATGAAAGACATGATGATTTATTACTTTTACAGTGAGAAACATAAGCATTTTTAACTAATAAATAATTTGTATCAACTCATTTATCAGAAAGTAAAAAGTAAGTAAATATATCTGCTGGCAGACTGAAGTAAAAAACATAACACACAGCTGTCTATGATCTCTAATATGAACGTGTTGTGTGAACTCTTGTGGACACAATCGACTGATCTGATGACTGCAGAGAACGATGGACTGTAATTAGAAACAGTGCAAAGGCTTCAAGTTCATTTGTATTGCTCTTCTGTATACGGCAGCACACTAAAAGACAATATAAATAGCTCCTCTTGATGTTATAGAGGGATTCAACTCCTGTCGTCCACTGTCAACTCAGTGGAGGCAAAAGTAAAACCACGATACTCATTAAGGCAGAGAAGCACATCATTGTTATATTATCAATGCAATGATATTAATATAATATAATATAATATATAGCAACACCTCATATTTAAACCTGTTGGAATTGTTTTATAGTGTAGCATGAAAAGACTTATAAAGTAGTAATAGAATAGTGTTGAAAGAAAAGACAAAAGTCATGGCATAGTATGTCGTAACAAGTAACAAAAAAATGGTATAGATTTTTTTTTAAATCCTTTTATAGTATGTTGAAAAAAGTTTTTAAAAAGCCATAGTGAAGTATGTGGAAAAAAGTAAACAAAAAGTTACAGTCTAGTATGTTGAAAAAACCATAGTATAGTATATCTAAAAAAGAAAGTCAGTATGTCGGAAAGAAGTTTCAAAAAAGCCATAATATAGTAGATCTGAAAAGTATTTCTCAAAAAGTTTAAAATAAATATCAAAGTATAGTACGTCAAAATGATTTCTTTAAAATCATAGTTGTATAGTTTTCATGTTGAAAAAAAGCCATAGTATTGTAATTCGAAGAAAAAGATTATAGTTCAGAATGTCGAAAAAAGTTTTAAACAAGCCATAATATAAGTATATGTCGGAAAAAATAATAAAATAAAAGTCATAGTATAGTATGTCGAGGGGGAAAAAGTATTGATTACATCAGTGCATTTCACAACTGTTAGGACATTATGATTAAATACGTGTTATTAGAGTGTTTGCCCTGTAGTAGTTATCCTCTCCTCTACGTCTATTTATACATTAATGGACACATTCATCGGCGTTTATATTTCAAAATGGCTGCAGAACGCTCCCACAGCGTCTCTTCGCTTCTATACTCTTTGACAACCTGTCTGTCACGGACACGACGTTGGCAGATGTGCAAAGACACCGGTTCTCTCTGTATCCATGGGTCAGACGGACCAATCAGCGCTTGAGTGGTCTCTCAATGGTCGCTGGCCGAGGGCCAATGTCATTTTCTCACGCATGGAAATGATACATTTAATACAAAGTTCATACTGGGTCATAAGCATGGACTGTATAAAAGCCCCCATACGTGTGAGGAGGGGTTCACACGTAGAATAAAGCGCATTGTACTACAACATGTCCTTATCCAAAGAACAACTGACGGTAGCCGCCGCAGAGCAACCGCGACAGCCCAAATGCACCCGGTGCCGACACCATGGGATCATCGTCCCGCAGAAGGGCCACGTTAAGTCCTGTCCTTTTCTCAAATGTGACTGCTGGAAGTGCTATATCATCACACAGCGGACTCACATCACGGCCCTCCAGCGAAGTCTGAAGAAAGCCTCAAAGAACCCCCAAAATAAAGAGCAACGACTCGGCGTCCACACCGCCGTCAGCGCGGGGAAACCAGCGGCCGAGGAGACTTGTAGCCCCTTGGCCCCGGATGAAGAGGGTCTGTCGGTCGCATTGGGAACGGACGGGGCCCCGGAGCGGGCCGCCGCTACACGGAGTAAACCTGCCGCGGGGGGGCAGAAGTCGGCCGGTTTGGACAGCGGACAGGTGGTGCCCTTCACTTCCAGTGAGGAACAGCCTCGCACACGCTTTAGTAAGTTATTTTATCATTATCGTTAAATGTTTAAAACAACTCTTAAGTTATAAAGTTGTTAGGGTACTGTTGGATACATATTGAAGGTTCGTCACATAAGCTGAACTGTTATGACGGAGCTAAGCTCCCTAAAACAACAAATTCACTTAAAGCACCAAAAATAATGTTAAACCACGAACATGACGGGACATAATGCTGATAACATAACGTCTGTTGTAGAAAATAACATGATATGTTAAGCCTGTGAGTAAATTGATACACGTTTGGATTTTCTATCCTCATCAACTTTGTGATTTGCGAGTTAAAACTTTGTAGACTCCGGATGGCACGAGACTAGTTTTATTGCAGTGTACCAGCGGCCAAATGTCCGGTGGGCTGACGTCATCAACGGCCATTAATGGAACACCTGCGGCTCAGTTGAACGGAGCAGCGCGTGGAGCGAGTGGCGCAGAGTGCGTTCGTTATGAGTCACTTTAAGCGCCGGAGGGCACTCCGCTCCCTTCGGTTGTTCAGAGCACCACACTTTTTATTAAACTGATGGATGACGTTTTTTTCTTTCATCCATTTCAACTTTCCAGTCCATGAATCCATAAAGAAATATACGGAACTAAATAAGATATCGTCGTATTTTTAGAGCTAAAACAATTAGTTGAATAAACAACAAGGTTATCAGTCATTTTTCAAACAAAAAAGACAAGCACTGACTCAAGTTCTTTTACTTTAACGTTGCATAAAATGGAAATAGTACAGTATAGCTCTACTCCACTACATTTGTCTGACAGCGTTACTCGTTACATTTAAAAGCTCTGCAAAATGCAGCGTCACAAAGTCTTTTTAGAGATACGTGGTTCTCACAGGACAGCGACGCTGCAAACGTGAGACGATCTTAAAGATTATGATGCATTTCTGTAAATTATACCAAACATTATATGACGGAGTTAAAGTCTACATCTCCAGCAGTAAAACGCAACATGCACATGAATGCAGCAGTAATATGAATCCACAAACATCACAACAATAACAGGGAACATTGTAGCTACTGCACGAGTGCTTTTACTTTTAATACTTAAATATATACAAGTATATTTACAAGTAAAATATGGTTGGTAATATTTGCACACTTTTAATTAAAGTTTTGAATGCAGAACATGCTTCCTCTACCACACATGATATTTAAATAAACATTTTAGGAGAGTTTGGACTATGATCGACAAAACAAGCAATTTGAAAACTTCACCATGAACTCATATATACACATATATATATATATATACATACATATATATATATATATATATATATATATATATATATATATATATATATATATATATATGGTATTTTGTAACTTTTGTTCAGTGCAAATTATTAAATGAAATGGTGAAATCATCAGTTGCAGCCTTGGTAATGTTGTCATATTGTTGCCAGGTTTAAATTTAATTTTGGCCCTAATGTAAATGCATAGAAAGAGTTTATATGATATTTAAAACGAATAAAAAATGAATCTTTTAGTAGATTTGAATGCTCAAGTGTATTATAATGTCTTACCTTTCCTTCCAGATGCCCCTTACTTTGGTGAATTTGGCCCGGCTGCACCTCTGCCTGTTGTTCACGTCCCGTGGATGTCGGGTTACCCCAGCGGCTACGGGCCGTGTCCAAACCTCCTGCTCAACAGGCCGTGGTGGCCCCCTGTGCCGACTGGGCTTTACAACAATGGCCTCCGCGGGCCCCTGATGTTCTCCCACTTCCAGCCGGCTGGTCTGCATTACCGGCCTCCACAGGGGCCTGGACCTGCTGCTGTGAGACGGCCGCTCCTCTTTGAATACCGTAGGCCAGCTGTGAAGTGTGTAAACAAAACTGATATGATGACCTAATGAAACAATGTCTGCGTTTGTTAAATACGTCAGGATTGCAGACCGGTCTTCTTCACCCTCCGACCACTCGCGCTCCCAGAGCCCCCCCAGGAGGAGCCGATGTCCTGGCAGCACCCACCGTCTCCTCCGTCCAAACCCACCGAGCCAGATGTGGAGGTGCTGGATTAAAGCACAGGGAGCAGGTTCATAAGGGGACTACATTATAAGAACTGAGCCATTTCCTCCAGGTTTTGTTTTTTGCAGTTTGTTGGCAAACCTGTTTGTTTCCCCTGCTGTTTGGTACCAAACAACACAAGTATTGACAACAGTCCCGTTCACATTGCTGGCATGAATGTTTCTGCACACGGTTTGGTTGTAACATATTGATATAAGATGAAGATGTGGCATCGTTGATAAAAAGAAGCCAGGTCCATGATAGTCATTATTTAGTATGTCTCGTTTTGAATTGATATTCAATTTGTTTACAAAGAAAAATAAAATGTTCATTTACATCTTCTTTGGTGTCCTATGGATGCATTGTTATGGAAAATATTCCTATACCCGCTTTGAGTGAGTCTTTTAATGCTGAAGAACATAATACCAAAATCCAGGTTGTCTTTTAAGTATTTATTCTCTGTGCAGAGAAGGTTCAATCATCACAACAGAGTGCGTACAGTCTCAGTGAGGAAGAACCGAGAAAAGAGTGAACAGGCTTTCTTTATACAGAATGAGCAACGGTGGGGGCCAGGGGCCGATGGTACAGACATTTCGGTCTCAGACTGATAGGAACAACAATGGAAAACAAACGATCAGCAACCAAAACAAGCGGCCCAAAGGCCTTGGTGCTGGAACATTCTCATACAACACAGTTAGTTATTGTGAACAGAGGGAGAACTCTTCTTCTGCACACCAGAGACACGGTGAAGTTCAACAGAGTTCAGAACTAAATGACTTATCCATGAATACAATATACTGAGTAGAAATATATACTAAGTAAGTAGAAATATATACTACGACAAAAATTACCATTACAGTATGCAAGGCAGCAAGGAGAGTGACCCAGATGCAGGAGACAGAGCAGACAGGAAGAGAACTAGCTCACCGAACGATGGTCCAAGACCAGGAGGGCAGTCCAAACAACACGGGGGGGGGGTCAGGCAGAGGGTCCAGGGTTCAAGCGGTCGAGTTACTTTTAGGTAACAGGGACAGGGTGTCAGAGGTCTGAAAGAAAATGACAAGAAAGCAAGCAACTCTGCAGATCTGTGAGGGAACGAGTGTAAAGGACCAGACTGCAGGACTGACGAGGGCAAAGTGGAAACAGGTGAGCAGGTGAAGTCTGAGGGCATCCGGAGGACAGTTCAGAGAACGGCAATGAAAGAAGGAATGTGGCTGAAGGGAGGATCATAAGAACGACTGTTAGACCTTTATTCAATAGGGTTTTCATAAATAATATTGACATTGCCTCCTGCTAAACTTTAATGTAATACTGTTGTAACTAAAAATAGTTTAGAGATAAAAAAAACAACAACAAGCATGATTCATTAATTTGGCCTAATTTCAACAATTGAACTAGTCCGTCACTTTATTTCATTTTAAGTATTATTAGTAACCTGTAGATCTTTTATGAAGCATTATCTTCTTTAATGTCAGACACACGTTGAGTCTCCTCATAGCTTCACTCCACCGGTCTAAGCTTCTCCACCTGCACATGAAACATTAACTTAAAGAAGGAGAAGCACAAACTTCTTAGTTTATTCTGTGATGCAGTTTTTACATTCAACATTTAAGATCTGTCAAGAGAGGTGAAGGATCACATCCCCACTGGTAGTGAAACGAGTATTTTTTGTTCAAGTCATGTACTTATGTACATGTTTTGGGGGTACTTGTATTCGTGTGTGTTTTCATTTCATGCTACTTTAAACTTCTACTCCACAACATTTATCTGACAGCGTTAGTTATTAGTTACTTTGCAGATTTTACAGAAAGAACATATATGATAAGCTGTGTTTTATAACACAATACAGTTTTGTACAATAACACGGGTTCCTAACCTTTGTGTCTCATGACCGTGAGTTGTTAGCAGTTCTACCAAAGCGACACATCTAAACTCCTCAAATGGGTAAAACTCTCAAATAATTGACACACAGAGCCAAGATTAAGGGGAAGTTCCCACACCCCCCACATCCCTAATTTGTCAACAGCTTTGATGTACAAGGGAAACAGGATGCTCTGTCAGAGGGTGAAAGAACGACCAAGAGATAAGGAGTCTAGGTTGCTTTGTACAAAAATATGTGCAACTCTGCTAAAAGTGAATAAAACACGAACCGAACTCATCAACGGGAGGATTTGCTTGTCAACCGTCTCTCTGTTTCAGACGCACCGAGTTGGGGAGTAAGCCCAGCGGCCTTGGAGCCCGTATAGTCATTTCAGGTTTTCACAGGGCAAAGACGAGCGCTGGTCATCTTGTCCTACGGCCAGATCAGAGCAGAGGAAGACGAGTGGGGAAGAAGACTGTGACTACTCAAATATCTTAATCCAGTATCCTCAGTTTTGACATGTCCGAGGTACACAGTGTAACTTGTCTGGGTCGAGGTTTAGAGCAGGAAACGTGGGAAAGGAGGGGGGGGGGGGACCAGGACAGAACGAGGGTATAAAGTGATGCACACTTCCATCGTGAAGCTAGTTGACTCCGGACAGCTCGGGTTACTTGTACACTTTGTGATGCAAATAAATCTGCGTGAACTGAAGAAAATCCAATCTCTCTTGTGTTCTGTGGGTGCTGGTTACTGAGTTGTTCCTAATAGTGAGATCCTGTGGTGTCTCACCACGAGTCAGACAGAGATCAGTTACTGAGCCAGCAGTCAGGTCTTATTAAAGTCAAGGAAGCTGTCAATCAACCACTGCACTTCTTACACCCTCGGTAATTAAACCTAACAGTAGATGAGGTGATTTGGAACACCGCAGTAGGCGATGTCACACTATGTTGGGCCATTAGTGAAATCTGTCACTAAAGTGTTGAAGCTGTACGAAGGATTCCAGGGAGAGGCGTGTAGTGTGACACCTGGTGGGATTGTCATCAGAGTGATTGATGTCGGCATCAGCAACGTCAAACTCCTGGCAGTGAAGTGCAACTGCCAGGAGGTGAGGAGTGTGTGTGTGTTATGTGTGTGGGCTTCTGAATTCCTGAGAATACGTCACCCAAATGAACCTTTAGCTCTCTCCCTCTCCGTGTCTCTCCTCAGAGGACTTTTAGCTACAGTGAAGACATCTTTGCTAGTTGGATAGATATTTATCAATAAGCAGGAAATGTCTCTGTTACAGCAGCTTAGCAAAAAAGGGGGCTGATAAGTATGTATATGTGTGTGTGGGTGGGGATACAATATAACCTGTGACGACAACCGTATGTACCTGCATTTGTGACTGAGCAATTCAAACAGGGTTAAATCATCAACTTTGGTTTCTTGGAGGATGATTATGTGACATACACATAGATGTATTGTATTCAGACCCTTACTCATTCAATCAAAAAGGTGTTCCTGATGCCACTGTCCCAGCACATTGCAGCAAAGAAAGTTGTGCATGCAGCAACAAGACTGGTAAAAGATCTGCAGCATCTTGTTGCCCACATGAAAGGACCGGAGTTTCCTCAGGAAGTAGAGTCTCCTCTGTCCTTTACTGTAAGCGGCCTCAGTGTTGCATTTCCCCTCCAAGCTGTTGTCAAGGTGAACTCCAAAGGGGCAAAGTGAAGCCAATTAAGAGCCTTAAAACGTACATTCTCTCTAATGTCCACCAGGGGGCGACTCCTCTGGTTGTATAGAAGTCTATGAGAAAATGACTCTACTTCTCTCTTGATTTATTCCCTCAGTAAACATTGTAAACATGAGTTTATGGTCTCAGTCTCTAGTTTCAAGTCTTCTTCAATACAGCATGATGTTCATTTAGTAAATTATGGTCCATTTAGAGTCAAATAGACCATAAAGCAGGGTATGCTATAGGGCGGGATTACTGTGATTGACAGGTCGCTTCTACTACCAGAGACTATACAGCGTCTCTACGTCACTCCTCCGCATTCCAAATATAGTAACTTCTGGTCACTGGCTGCAAAAAAACCTTGCCTAACTCGATGCTTCAAACCGTCGTCCACAAACCAATGAGTGACGTCACGCTGACTACGTCCACTTCTTATGTACAGTCTATGGGCGGTACGCGAACTGAAGCGGGTCCAGAGATGTGATCACCGGAGGTCGAAGATGGGGCAAACAAGCCTCTCCATGACCTTCATGACATGAGATATCAGGGCAGCTGGCTCATAAGGAGACGCCTTCTTCTGCACTTGGAAAAGGCATGATGTCTTCCACAGCACCGCCCCCCCTCACCTGGGTCAGGCTCAGGTTAAACAGGTGCTGAAAAATCCCCCACACAGCTGGTCAACACAGACTCTGCCTGCACCACGCTAGCAACTCTGTGAGGCTGTACTTAGGCACATGTGTGCTTTGAGCTAAATGCTAACATACATAGTAACATGCTGATGTTAGCAGGTATGCTATTTATCCATGTTCACTGTTTTACTTTAGCATGTTAGCAAACAAATATTTGCTGAGTAGCACTAAACACAAAGTAGAACTAAGGCTATTGGGGATGTCGTTAGCTTTGCAAGTATTCAGTCGTAAACCAAAATCATTTACAAACTGAAGGTTTTAAATGATGAGGATGAAAGGCCAGACCAAATGTCATTGCGATCCAAATGCTAGTTTCTGACACAAGAGACAACCTCATGGTGGCGCTAGATGAAGAGTCAGAAGATCCCCAAAGCCAGTAGTATACATCATCTGGGGACCATGAATGTCTGTTCAAAGATGTGTGCCAATCCATCTAGTGAATGTCACACCTGCGAACTCATCACAACTCGGTGGAGATCACCGTTTTGAATGAGCACTTGCTGGTGAGCTTGCACTGGATAAGTGAAAACTTTGGGGATTAGAACAGAAGAAAAAAAGGAGGTCAGGAGGACAAAGAAAAGAACTCCTGTCAGTCAGCACAGACTAAATACGACATACAGCAAGTCAACACTGCTGTTGGATGTGTAATAGACATCTGCAGAACAAGTTCCAGAGTTCGACACGGCAAACACTAGATCTTTGTGGGAGTAAGTGATAACAGCATCAACACCACCCTCATCTGTCTCACCACCCGTATCTGTCTCACCACCCTCATCTGTCTCAGACCTGAACCTTCAGGCATTACTGTGAGAGGATTTCTGTCATTTCAGTTTTTGCTTGTTTGTGAGTGAAAAGATGGCAAAGATAGGAGTTTCTGAGTGGGATCTGGTTTACTGTCGAGGTCTTCATAGTCTCCAAGAGCCTTTTGAAAACACTAGCATATGACTTTTTAAATTGCAAACTCTGCACAATCTTGAAAAACATGGTCACGGCCTAATCCAGTCTGCAATCTGATTTTACATTGCTCAGAATGTTTAAGCATTTAATTTAGCCATGGCGACACAAGTATAATGTGCAGGTTTACTGGATGCAGTACCAAATGAAATACAATGCATGTCAACAGAGGCGATTGTCTCGCATGTGCAAGTCTGAGGAGATTCATGACTTCAGACAGGCTACCATGTAACCTGGTTATGTAACTCTGTAACAGCAAACCCAAAAGCAGCTTAGAGGAGCTGCTTTTGATTTTACGGATGGCTGAAGCTACTGTAATACTCCAAAGATGTTCAAATATTTCACTGCTTTATTTCTGCAAAGGTTGTGCCAGCTGAGCCACAGCTTTAGTCCTCACAAGCTCCTTCATACCCATGAAGTCATGAAGTCTTTTCAGGCCAACACATCAGTGGTGGAAGAAGAGTACTCGGATTGTTTCCTTTCGTATCGTCAGCAAAATATAGTTAAAGTATAAAAAGTAAAAGTGAAAATGCCCCCTGCCATCGTTGTATTCTTATAGTTTGGGATTATTTAAAATGAATGCATTAATATGAAAGTATGTTAATTAACGGTGAGGGAATTTGTTTCAACCAGGCGTTCCAATCCCATACATTAGTATAAAAGCAGGTTTCACACACAATATGGGCTTTGTTGGAAAAAGAACACCTGTATCAACTTCGTATGCCAATAAGATATGTAATATGCAAAGCATAAATAAATCAGTTCACAGAGAGCACTGGTTGTTGTGACAGGTCTGAGGACATATGAGGCGCCGCTGGAATGCTCCTAAAAATGCAATGCAGTTTGCACCGATGAGACTGTGCCAGATGAACTGGCATCTTAGCAAAACACTCCTAAAATGACCTTTTAGATACACGCATTAAAGAGGCATGCGTGTGAGCGAGTAAAGAAAAAGAAGCTTTCCTCAGAACCTCCACCCTTCTGCTCCTCCCCCTGCAATGTGATGACAGGAGATGTGGTGGAGGAGATACTCAAGAAGTGTTCACTCTTCCAAAGAATCTATTGTTTGCTGTCTTAATCTGTGCAACAATGTCAACACATGTGCAAGTATTGTTTCGTGTGAAATCCGCCGTTACTTTCTTTATTTGTTGGCTGGAGTGAGACTGTGATTTGAGGACATCAGACGAGTGAAGCAACAGTGGGAGAAGTCTTCAAGTCCTCAGCAAGTCTGAGCATTGAAATCTGCCCACACCTCATAAAAAAAGAAAAAAGTCCCTTCTGCCAAACAGAATCTGGGCTTGATCCAATTATTGTTCAAAAGAGATTCCGCACATCTTGTCGGCTTCTGTGGAAGTTTTATGGTTCAACTTAATACGAAATATCGGTTAAAAAACATGCAAACCTAAACTATTATTGTATTTGCAGTAAAAAAAAAAAAGGTTAGTGGTAATATTAGTGGTAACTTCATCAGATGTTAAAAAAAAAACATGAATAATGAAAAGTCCCTTCCTATATATTAACGGATCAAATCTGAATAGCTACACTGTATTATACAGTGATTCATACGAGTTAACCAATTATGATGTGCAGCACAGATGTGGATATGTAACTACATATCCACATCTGTGGCACCCTCATTAATACAGTACATACATTTCTGCACAGGTGGGGTGTATTAAATACGTTGAAGTTTTTCATGTTTCAGTGTTATTGTGAGTCGACATTGTCCGTTTACTCAACAAGTAAGCAAATAAGCATTATTTCCCAAAGATGTTGAACTAATCCTCTCACTGTCATGCCTCTACATCTATCACATGTATCATCAATACAAAGCATTAATAAGCAGGTTGTCACCAGGCACAGGTTCAAATCACCTCAAACAGTATGTGAAATACGTCTCACTGCTGTTCTCCAGTGCACCATGCTGTCAGCTACTCTAACTCTATCAGGGTGCTGTCACCTTGATGAAGGCAAGATAAGATAAAAATGAAGAAGAGACAAGTAGGTGTTCATGATTTGTTTAGCGTGCATTCTTCTACTACTGACATGTGTAATCAGGCTCACCGCCAGGGTGTCCAGCCGCTGGTGAGGCTATCAGGACTTTTGTCAACTATTGATGAATGCAAAGAGAAAGGCTGGGCGCGCCCAAGATCACACAGATAAAACCTGTCCAGTGTGGTCCTGGAATGCAGACCATGGCCTCATGTTGGAAGACGCTTTGCCCGGATTAAAGCATGTCAACAGTCAACAGATAATGAGTCTTACTGAGAATCAAGAACAGTAGAGTCTTCAGTCAAAAGTAAGATAATGAACACTAGCAACGAAGTGCTATATCAACACAGCTCAGGGACAGAGGCTAGTGAATATTTTCACGCTGGTTTCAGCAGAATACTGTTCTTGATCCAGATCATCGAGATATGTGCATTTTAGAGTTGTAGAGTCACATGTTTGTGCAGCCTGGTTCTCACTTCTTCAGAAGGTTAGTTTCAGATTAGAAATCTGGTTTAGATCTAAAGATCCCGCCTTAACCCTGCTGACTCCCACTAATAAATAACACTCTTATAATACTCACATTACTATTTCATATTACCGGTACCATTAATGCACATTATTGACCTGCTTCTTCACCAGAGTCTCTGTGCTTTATCGCCTCGCAGGTACCTGTTGTGGAAAATAATCTTTTTAACCTCCCTGTGAGAAATAATCACGATGGAAACTTCTTAAAATATAAAAACATATTTAATGAACAGACACTTCAATAATAATTCAGCTGAATGGATAGAGCTCTTTCCCCACAGATGGTTCGGAGGTCTAACAACAATGAATAGCCAAAACAGAGTATATATGCACGTTATCTCGTCTCCTCTCCCTTCACCCCCCCTCGCAGATGTCGTCCTCCTCTGCCGATGCCTCCACCAAGGCCAGGATCCCAGCCTTTCCGTGAGAAGAGGGTTAGGTGGTGAGATCAGACATTACAGCAAGCCAGAAATGCTAAAATACCTTCGATATGAGATTATTTATTATTGGGCTTTAAATTAGTCTGGTTGGCCTCATCTGCATATATGCAGGTTTAAGCGATACAAGTTATATCTAGAAGAACGATATGATACATTTCCACAACAATACCTCTGGATCCGGGTTGTACCTGGACCTGGTCTTTCCTCCTGCCGTGGCTCTGTCATACATTGCATGTGTTGTAATTCTGTTATGCTGTTCAACACTTGACATCTATCACACTTCTGTCCATCCTGGGAGAGGGATCCCTCCTCATGCTCTCCCACAGGTCTCTCCCTCTTTTCTCCCCGTTAAAGGGTTTTTTTGGGGAGTTTTTCCTGTTCTGATGTGAGGGTTCCGGGACAAGATGATGTCATGTGTACTGATTGTAAAGCCCTCTGAGATAAATTTGTAATTTGTGATTTTGGGCTATACAAAAATAAATTGAATTGAATTAAAGTGTCCATTAGCACAAGGGTTAGGTAAGAGACAGAGATCGCATGCAAGCAGTGCAGAGCTTAAGGAAAGGAAGGAATCTTTGTTGTCAGTAGAGAGAGAGAGAGAGAGAGAGAGAGAGAGAGAGAGAGAGAGAGAGAGAGAGAGAGAGAGAGAGAGAGAGATGTTATGATTTTAAATAATATGAACAAAAGCACATAATCTAGGCAATTTACCCGTAGATGCTGCTAAAGAAATATGGACAGATATGAATGAGGTGAGGCAGTCAGGGGCTCCCAGATCAGAGGGAGATCAGGGTGTGGTGCTGGCAAGAACGGACAATGGTTTAACATTCCTGGCCCGGTGCATTCGTATCAGGCGGACTGGGAACAGACTGAGCAATATCCTGCAGGAGATTCCACAATGTGAGGAGCTAAAGGAAGAAATCCTCTGCTCACAAGTGGGCAATGACAGACGTATGAGGAGGGTTATGCAGAGTGCAATGAAATGAAAGGAGCAAATTTCAAAATACCCATCTATCCTTGTTGTTAGAATTGGGCCTAGATTTAGCACAATAGGGATTTTTTTTTGTTTCTATAAATATTGCGGTGTGGTAATTTGGCAGCACAAAGTCAGGTTCGTGCAGCTTCCAGTTAAAGCCCCAAACTTGGTTCAGTATCAGAACAATGACCGGGGCCTCTGTACTTCTGTGTCCTGCCACAAAACAACAATCACTGAGGTGAGTTCTTAAATACAAAGCTCCAATCTATATTTTCTCTATTAGCAATGGATCAACTGAATACGCGCAGTGTGAACGGGGTCTCTCATAGTGATGAATCCAGCCCTGCAGCTCCCGTCATCATTATAGAGGTTTTTTAGCCACTTTTGGCTCTTTGTTTTCAGCCTGCATATTGTCCTCTCAAACCCGCCGCCGCACATTACCCAGCACCAAGCAGCAGACAAAGATAGCGACCATGTTGAATAATCTTCAAAAGCTCTCCTTACCATCTTGATGAAAACAATATTCATTCAATTAAAATCAATCCAATAACTGCTAATGTTGCTCCGTGTCTGCTGAATATGTAAATAGGGAATTGTCTGCTGTCACATTAGTGTGCAGAAATAATTGTGCACATAACACATAACCTCTGTGCTGAACAGAACACTCAACATGTTCATTTGTAGTCCAATTCGTGCTCGTGTCTTTTGGCCTGATGATTACAAGTAGCATCTGTACTCTGCAAGTTGATTATTATCTTGAGAAACAAATAACCTTTTCCAAACCTGCCCATGGGCAAACGTGTGGGTGCACTGAGGATGTTTGCCAAATAAATATTGAAAGTGAAAAAAATAAAATGTTTTACTGGCAAGGGCATCTGCATCCTCACGAGTCTATGCAGGTTTGTTGAAAGAGGCTGTAAGGGTGTAATCTAAAACTATCAATATAGTTATCTACGTAAGGCGTGTGTAGTTTAGCACTCTCAAGTTCAATCTATTCATGGTTCCATCAAAGCAATTTCTTAAGTAAATACAACAGCATGTTCCTCTTTGCGTGAACGTGTAAAACAACAGCCCGTGTGGTTTAAGGTTGTTTTGATTGATAGGAGCCAGACACTATGTCTGAGTAAGGCAAGGCAAGGCAAGTTTATTTGTATAGCACATTTCAACAACAAGGTAATTCAAAGTGCTTCACATGAAACCATTAAAAGCATAGAAAAGGAGATTTAAAAACAATTAAGAACATTCATTGAACATTAAAAACAGTCATTAAAACATTAAAAAGCAGTGTAAGAAATAAAATACAGTAGTAAAATGCAGAAATGCAGGAGATTGATTAATATCCTTGAAAATGGTTCAATTAAAGGCAGCAAACAGAAAAGTCTTCAGTCTTGATTTAAAGGAGCTGAGGGTGTCAGCAGACCTGCAGCTTTCTGGGACTTTGTTCCAGATATTTGGGGCAGAAAAACTGAACGCTGCTTCTCCATGTTTAGTTCTGACTCTGGGAACAGGAAGTAGACCGGTCCCAGACGACCTAAGGGGTCGGGATGGTTCATAAGGTAGCAGCAGATCAGAGAGGTATTTTGACCCTAAACCATTCAGTGCTTTATAAACCAACAGCAGGATTTTAAAGTCAATTCTTTGTTGGACAGGAAGCCAGTGTAAAGACCTCAGAACTGGAGTGATGTGATCCACTTTCTAGGTCTTAGTGAGGACTCGAGCTGCAGCGTTCTGAATCAGCTGCAGCTTTCTGATTGACTTGTTACAGAGACTTGTAAACACACCGTTACAGTAGTCCAGTCTACTGAAGATAAATGCATGGACAAGTTTTTATAAATCCTGTTGAGACATACAGTAAGTCCTCTAACCCTTGATATATTCTTCAGGTGATAGGAGGCTGATTTTGTAATTGTCTTGATATGGCTCTTCAGGTTGAGGTCTGAATCCATAACTACACCTAGGTTTCTGGCTTTGTTTGAGGTTTTTAACATCAGTGATTGAAGCTGAGCGCTGACTTTCAATCGTTCGTCCTTGGTACCAAAAACAACTACTTCTGTTTTTTCTTTGTTTAATTGAAGAAAGTTCTGGCACATCCAGTTGTTGATTTGTTCAATGCATTTACCCAGCCCCCAGGTGATATAGTTATGTAGATTTGTGTGTCGTCTGCATAATTATGATAACACACTTTGTTGTTTTCCATAATCTGAGCTAGTGGAAGCATGTAGATGTTGAACAGAAGAGGCCCCAGTATTGAACCTTGGGGAACACCACATGTCATTTTAGTCAGTTCTGATGTGTAATTAGCTACAGACACAAAGTATTCTCGGTCCTTCAAGTAGGATTCAAACCAGTTAAGTGCTGTGCCAGAGAGTAGGTGTTCAGTAGGATTAAGAGTGAGAATGAAACAAGAAAAAGCGCTTGTTCATCTTCTGTCAGTAGTGCCTAGGGTTGGAACACAAACAAAGTACATTTACTTGAGGTTTTGAGGTGCTTGTACCACATTTCAGACAGAAATATTGCTTTTCCCTCTTGTCCGACAGCTATAGTTACATATTTGCATAAATATTTCATATACGAAACATATGACACGTTTTTTAATTTAGCGTGTTGGTAGATTACAAAATAAAACAAAATATAGAAATATAAAGTGGTTATTTAGCTGCAACTAGATGGGACACGACATTACCAAGGCATATAAAAAGCTTAAATTATTATTTTGTAATAAACTGTACATATTAATAACATTCACAGACAAGCCGTTCTGTATAACAAGTATTTTTGACTTACTTTCAACCTGCAGTAGCTTGTTTTTGTCCACTTGGGGGCAGCAGAAACAAACTGTAAACACAACTCCAACATATTATCATCTTTTAAAGTGCATATGATAATCACACAGCCAGCAGACTCAAAGCAATGTTAGCATTCATTTGACGTTATAGAGGTCCAATAATCACTCTCTTTTTAGTTCTCTTTTGGCATCCTCCAAATCCTCAGAAATATATCAGATAAGTATTGATTAGGTATATTTTGCCAATGCTTCTCTATTTAAATGCAGGACATTTTTCTCTTAATAGTTTTACTTTGTTGTATTGCTACTGTAAAATGAGATTCATTTTGGGAATATTATCAAATGCCTTCGATTAACATCCAGCAACCCTCGATATGTTTGTTACATTATAAAGTCTAAACAACTACAGGTTGGCAAGGTAAGATTAAATGAAGTCATCGTAACTCTAACTGCCGACATACTGTAGAGTGTGCACAGGAAAATATGCCCTGTAGCTTATGAATCATGCTGGCCGATTTTGGTTGACGTCTGTTCAATAAAATACAATACAAAGAGTTCATCGTTGAAACCATCCCAATTCATTATTGCAAGTTGGATCTCATCTCTACCAGCATTTGCCGACCTTTAAATATTAGCTGACTAAGCCAATCTTCTTAACCACTTTAGAAAAGTTATAATCGTCTCCCTCAGAGCAAACAAAGAGAGACTTGCCCCGTTACCCCTTAATAAGGGGTTATCAGTCTGGTTCCAAGTTGCTCAAAGGTGTGTTTGTTACATGTGATCAAAACAATCCTCCCTTCTCCCGGAGCTCCTGGCTACCACACCCGGCTTCAATTAGGAACCTGAGTCCGATGATTCTGGGGGACAAATGTGAGAAGACAGATAGAAAAGCTCTTGATAGCCAAAAGCACGTTGGCGTGATTAGGTATTTGGTTTTATAATCTAGCCAGTTTCTACCACAGTTTCTACCACAGAGTCACTTATCGTTTAATTAACATGTCGTAGTACCGGTTTCATCGTGTCAAGTTGACCTAGATTGCATATCTAGCTCAATTATCAGGAAACCAAAAGGTTCTGAACATTATCTAATACTTCTCTTGACATAAGAGTTAATTTATTAGTAAAACAAAAGGAACATTTTCAGTTTAAATATTTTTTTAAAGCCTGTATTTGTAGTTTCATGCACAATTGAGAAAGAAGTTTCTTCTAGTTTATGGAGTTTTATCTTTTGTGATATGTCAAGTCACTTACAATCAAGTTGGTCTGTCTTGTTTTTGAGAAACCCACAACCAAGGCCCACTAATCAGCTCATGAATTGTATTAAAGCAGGAAAGACCAGAACTGCACTCTACTCTAATTGGACATTTTTAGAAGGATCCAGCACCCGGTCCTCAAGATCTAATCGTGAGTTAATCGACTTGTTTCTCGATTTCTATTTTAAAGAACAAATTTGCAGCACAACTTCTTCTTTTTTCTTTAAAGGGTGACATCTGTTCTTTTGAGACACTAATTTGAAGTGTTCTCACGCTTGATTGAGTGAAACGTCGTCATCACCTGTCGTTGCATACACCTGGGCAAAATGTTTCGACTAACTGCACATTAGTCAGACTTCAGTGTCGTCAATATAGTGTGACTAATGTCCCCCCCCCCCCCACACACACACACACCCCACATCCCCTGTAATGTCCCTGCTAGTTGAAAACCTGACAAACCTGAGGGAAGTATGCATACAAAGACAGAGTTCTCTGTAATCACCAACGCATCCGGCTCTGATTGTCCCACAAGATAAGGAAGATAATCGCCTCACTTTTAGCATGTCAGAGACAAATCATTTACTGTGCGTCAATAAAAGACAAAGAGGGTTTAAGACCCAGAACAATCTTTAAGACTTTTTTTTTACACATGTAACAATACATTATTTGAGCTTCGGTTACACGATTGTCAGTTTATTTATCTGCTCACCTATAGCACAGTAAGAAAGGATCAATTTGCTTGCTTGCTATTGTCTAATAGCACAATGGACATGCTCTTAGGAAGTCTGCAGGAATTTCTGGCACCCTGAGCTCAGTGTTAAAAGTACTCCCTCACAGTCTGAGGAGAGGAGGCTGTTCGTTGGGAGGGGAGGGACTTAACAGCTGGACCTGCTGTATAAATGAGTCCGGTGAGCACAGAGGACTACCGCTGAGACACTGGGAGCACATCAAGGTCCCAATCCCTCTCACACCGGCCGACACCGACTGCTAACCAGAGGGGGGCTTTCTACAAACGTCAGGTAAGAGCAAATACTGTATTATTTTAAGATTGGTGATTGGAAATTAAATATTTCTAAGTTCTAAAGAAAATTGTGAAGGAAAAGCTAATTGTTTGAGTGAAAGTGTTTAATCCAGAGTAAAGAGCACATTTAAGCTGCAGCTTAGTTTCCTTTCGAGCGGGACCGAGATAGTGTTGAAACAGCCAAAAGGGGAGCAAAAATATTGTGTATCCTGCAGCCAACTCCCTTCTGGTGAAAAGGGAAAGCAAACATTCCTCACTGATTACCTTTGACCGCACTAGTTTTACACATAGCCTGTGTGCAACTGTGAAGGCTTTTGACAAGACTGAACAGTGTGCCTACATCCCCCTCTGGGCTGTTGGCACACTTAACGGCAGTCCAACATTTCCCACAGCGACAGAAACTATTACGCAACAATTGATACTCCATTGCCTCATTCATTCCTGTGTCTTTTACTGCTGAGATGGTGCCAAGAATGCAATGATAAAGACTTGGGCGTCATATACATGATGCAATGATGCGTGTGAGATCCAAAGGGTGAGAACAGATAGGCAATTTTCCAGATGTCAATCTTAAAATTGGAACCGATCTTCTTTTTCTTCAAGACACACAAGGTAGCTGGTCCGCTGGGTTCACAGATTGTTGGCTATAGGTCAAAGCTACAGTTGGAAACTTATTCAGACGAGGAGGCTTGACTTGTCAAACTTATTGTGCATCGTGCACTTTTTGCAGTGAATCAGTTTTACTTATAATGCTTTAATATTTCATATTTAATACTAAAATCTGGTTATAGGGTTGTGTAATTATGACAAGCACTCATAAGTATGCTTTATAATGATTTATAAGGTCTATAATACTTCATAATTTCTGGTTACTCAGTGTATTATAATTCACAAACTTGCATTATAATATTCTTATAATGCATTACAGTGTGATTAAACGTTACTCTGAGTGGCCATTGGGTGCTTTAGGTGAAGTAATGATATTTCTGATGTTTGGGCAGATATAATAAATTACAAGCTGGCTATAAGTCCCTGTGAGTGGTCATTGTTTGCTGAGTAAAGTGAGTAAATATATAATTAAACCTACGTCACATTTACATTTCACAAATGTATTGTCATCCCAAAAACTCACTCTCAGGACTCAATGGACTCAAAATATGGATAATACTTGAAAACCATTCTATTTCCTCCAGCTGTACATAACGGGTCATAACAGACAATAACCTGAATGATGAATGACCAACTGACTCAAATAATGGCTCGTTATATACACAGCTACAGGAAAAGTAGGAATTGTTTCATGTACGATAAAGACAGTATTTTGAGTCAACTAAGTGTTTAGTTTTTTGGGGAAACGTTATATTTGTGAAATGTAAATGTCCATCATTCAGTTGTTCATCATTAAAAGTTGAGTGAAATTGGAGTACTTGATTTCTGATACGACCCATTAAACAAGTACATTCATTTTACAACGCTTTGTGTGTTGTTCTTGCAAAGATTTAAAGCAAACAATGACCACTGAGAGTAACCTATAATCACATTTTAATGCATTATTCAAAGATTACAACGTATTACAACAATGATGCAAATGTCAGTGAGTGACCAGCAATTATGAAGTATTATACTTGACCTTATGAAATGTGTTCTGGTTATTGTTATTAAGCATTATGATATATATATGTATTTAAATATATTTGTGAAGGCTTATGACTTTAATTATACAGTGTTAAAAGCAGATTACAATGCATTATATGTATGTTTTTATTGGGTGTCATAGAAAGAGTTACTGCTTTTTCCTTCGTTAAAGTACCGATAGTATCTATCTAATATCTGGTCAAAGTTAAAGGTAACCAGAGTTTCTTTGTTGGCTCAAAGGATTAGTGGAAACATTATTTAGTTCAAAGTAATGGTGGTGTCATTAAAATTAGAGCTGTAAAGATTAATTGATCTAGTTGATCAACAGGAAATTCTTTGACAACTATTTTGCATGAAACTTTCAAGCAAAAATGTGAGACATTACCTCCCACCTCCTGGTTGTGAGAATGTTCTACTTTCCCGTGTTTATCTTTATCGGACAAAATGAAACACCTCGGGCCACTCGGGCTATAAAACAAATGCGGTGGCCACTTTTCCTCTGTTTTATAGATCATAATCAATCGGCAGAGGAATAGTTAATTGCAGCTGTAATTAGAATTGTATTAGTAATAGATTCAGAACAGATAATAAGGTCGCAAATATAGTGAAGACTAGGAAACAGTACTTGAAATTCAAACCAACCCTGTATGTTTTAAGATCATTATATTACACGTATGAATCAGGTCAATCGTGGTTTTAGAAGATTGTTAAAGTAATTTATGTTTTATGTGTTTTCATTATGGTTGTATACTGTGTGTTGTTTGTAAAACACACACATTTTTGTCTTAATGAATCTGAATCTAAATCATAACTCTGATGT
Organism: Leptoclinus maculatus; assembly: GCA_032191485.1. NCBI lineage: Eukaryota > Metazoa > Chordata > Actinopteri > Perciformes > Stichaeidae > Leptoclinus > Leptoclinus maculatus. The sequence continues at coordinate 36,228,806 of JAVDOI010000002.1, read as the reverse complement.
CCTGAGCTGCACTTTCCTGCGACTGGTATCAGGACTACAGCGGACATTTATTGGAATGCAAAGTCACTTTTTAGGTTAGATAAGATCGATAAAATGAGATCATTACAGCAACAAAAGTGAAATGAGATGCAATTACACTCCTCCGCTTTTAACACCTATAATCTTTTTTTGTTGACACTGTCATAGAAGTGCTAATTAAATGACATGATTTAGCACTTTGGTGTTGTGCTGGACTGCACTATATTTAGAGGTGTTTGAAATATTCTGCCCCCCTTCATGTTTGTGCATGGGAGTGACAAAAAGAAGAAGAAACACATCACAACATAATGCTGTCCAGTTCAACAGCACCTTTAAATAGGACCTCAATAAAAAACCTGTAATTGAGTAGACACGTTTCTGACAATGCCAACACAAAGTGGAACATTATGAGTTAGATATGATGACGTTATGGCAGAGCTGTTGCACTGTGCTGCATTAAATCATACAAGGTGGCCACTTCTTGAAGAAGTGTAACACTGAGTCTACTTCATTGTCGCTACCTCCTCCGGGGCAGGAGAGTCAATTTGATTAAGTACTTAAAGCGAACAGTAAACAGTGAAGCCATGGTATTTAAACAACTCTGAAGCTTCATGCAGGTGATGCATTTGTTTTTTTTACGATGTGATAAGCAAGCACGGCATAATAAATGCAAAGTAAATGTTCAACATCTTTATAAACATTCAAACATTTACAAAGTGGGTGAAGGTCTCAAACAGCACATTCAGCAGCTGCAGGCAGAGATACTGCTGCACTGCATGACTGCTGTTGTAGGCTACAAATACATGTGATGTTGTAACTGCAGGATAGTGACCTTACAGGTGTCGCATCGCATGCAGTGAAAAGCAGTACACACCTTTAGTCCACTGGGATTAGAAATGACAGGAGAGACCCATTGTTAATAATGTTGATTTTCTGACAGAATTCACACAGTAAGTAACATATGGAACTAATAATGTGAAGAATAGGGCCTTGTCTGGCTTTACCCTTTCAGTTAAAACAGTGAGCAGGTTTGTGAACGGCATGGCAGCGTTCCCCTCCACACCCTGTTTTTTGAGAGTGAGAAATATTCACTCCTACTGGAAGCAATGACATCATATAAAACACAGCCTTTCCACACAACCTTTCCACACAAGGTGTGTTATTTGTAAGAGATAATTTAAGAGTACTGGCGGTGTATAAAACTGTGTTCTAGAGTTGGATTCTGATTATACCTCACAGATGTATTCACTGACTTGACTGATTTTAGCCATTGCAGCTGCACGTATATGACTCCGATGTTACAGTTTCCACCCCTTTGAAGTGGCTATAACCAATACTTTCATATGAATACTGGATTGCATGACTACTTGCACGTAAAAGGAAGTGCTCTTAGTGAAAATTAGCATCTTTAAGGAGCATTTTAGCATCTTGTTCTGCACCTATCAATGTTGTTGCAGCTGCAGCAGGTAGCTGTTTTTAGCAACAGAAAAGCGCTGTACAGTACCTGCCCAGCAACTAAACAGTGTACAGACAGTTAGCAACTAGCTGGTCAACATTGTGGAGCATTTTGCATCTAAAGAGCCAGATATTTCCCTCAGGAGGTGGTGGAGGCCAAAAACAAAGGGTAAAAGGAGGGTGAACACTGAGAATTGTTATGACGAGGTTTAAAGGCTTAAGACTTGCAAAGTGTTTGTGTTCCGTGTCTGTTGTTACAACACAGGGCATCTGGCTGTTCCAGTTTTTAAGCAATATGTCTCATAATGCCAAAGCAAATACATGATGCTTGTGAAAGAAGTTCATGAACTGGCAGAGTTCATGTCTAATCTGTGCACGGATGGAAATTAAAATTTGACCTTGATTGCAATATATATTTTTAATCTATGTGCATCAAGTACTAATGTAGGAATTATGTATGAAATGTATGTATGTATTCAAAAGAAATTGTAATTTCGGTGCTTGAAATCTGTTGAATAAAGGTCTCAATTGGAATGTAGCTATGGAGGTGGTTACAAGGTAGACCTCTTTTATTATTTAAATAAAGATTTTTAAAATAGTTTTAAACTAAATGAATAATTATTCTACATGAATTACCTTTTATATCTTTTTTTAATTTCTCTTTTTTGTTAGTTTGGTAATTTACTTTTCGTATTGGATGGAGCGTAACATACACAGGGCCAGTGTTGTATCAATATCACCCTCATCATAATTATAATCTTCGTCTTTGTTGATTATTAATCTGATATTGTGTGTTTCAATTGAATTTGATGGTGTTGCTTTAAAACAAAGAACATATATAACATAAATACACAGGTGCAATAAATACTTAGAGTACATGATAAAAAACAACAACTAAACATCATTAAATAACAACGTCCAATGATAAACATGCTTATGAGGAGGAGATTTGATAAACAAAATGTTATTTACTTGCCTTATCTCTACAGGAACGGAGTTTGATGACCATAAATGCCCACATACTTTTGGTCTTCATCCTGGATTTTGGAAAGGAAACTGAGCACCCGAGGATCTGAGGCTGCCCACAGACTCATAAGGAAACTGAAAGGTTTGGAAGACAGATCTCATGTTGTAAAAAAACATCTCATGGCTGCAATTCAAGTTCACTTCCTGAACTTTAAGAGCAGCCGATACCCTAACATTTGATTAGATATATAGGTGGACCGTACTGTCTACTAAAAATGGAAAAAACCAGAGCTGTAGAGGTCACAACATATTTTTAATGTTACGTGCAGACAATGCATGCAATATCTAAACCAATTTAAACAACTGCTTTTTGTGTTATATGGCTCTATAGGACAAGATGAACTCTAATCAAAATGGCCACACAGAGGTCCATGGACCTGTGGCTGGCGTTTTTCTGGAGAAAACAAAGGAGAAGATAACCATATATCAAGCCATGAAGAAACGTCTGCTTAAGCCAGGAACAGCATTAGCCCTGCTTGAAGCACAAGCTGCCACAGTGGGCATTGTAGACCCAATAAACAATCGAATACTTCCCGTTGCTGATGCTGTTAAGGAGGGAATAGTTGGACCGGAGATGAAAGAGAAACTCCTCACAGCCGAGAAAGCTGTCAATGGCTATGTAGACCCCTACACCAACCAAATGATATCTTTATACCAAGCTGTGCAAAAAGATTTAGTCCCAAGAGACTATGGATTGAGGCTACTGGAAGCACAAATCGCCACACAATGCCTGTTTGATCCTATTGAGAAGTCAAATATTTCAGTTGAATCTGCGATTCAAAAGGGCTTCTATGAAAAAGGTTTGCTCAATGACCAGATGTCAGAGCTCAAAGTGTACTACAATCCAAGCGTACAAGAAAATCTTAACTACCGAAACCTCTTAGAGAAATGCACTTTGGAGTCTGACACAGGCCTGTTCCTCCTTCCCATTTGCATCACGTTCAAAGGTCTGCGAAGAGGTATTTCCTCCACTGAACTCCTTGAATCAAAGATCATTGACAAAAAAACATTTGATGACCTACAGAGGGGAAATACCACAACACAGGATGTGATGTTGATGGAAACAGTAAAAGAATACCTGCAAGGCAAAGGCAGTATCGCAGGCATTGCTGTACTCTCATCCAATCAGAGAATGAGCATTTATGAAGCCATGAGGAAAGGCGTACTGATGCCTGGGACAGCACTAGTTCTACTGGAGGCACAAGCTTCAACTGGATTCATGATTGATCCTGTAGAAAATAAAAAGTTCACTGTGGATGAGGCCATCAAAAACAAACTTGTTGGCCCTGAATATCATGCAAAGCTGCGTTCTGCTGAGCGAGCAGTAACTGGCTACAAAGACCCATACTCAGGCGAAACTATATCCCTGTTTCAAGCACTGTCAAAAGACCTCATAGTTAAGGAACATGGGATCCGCCTACTTGAGGCGCAAATTGCCACAGGTGGAGTAATAGATCCCATCAACAGTCACAGGCTACCAACAGAAGTGGCCTTCAAGAGAGGTTATTTTGATCAAGAAATGAACGCCATACTAGAGGATTCAGGGGATGACACAAAGGGTTTCTTTGACCCAAACACAGAAGATAATCTAACTTATCTTCAGCTGATGCAAAGGTGTGTCATTGATCCCATCACTGGACTGTGCCTCCTCCCTCTCCTTGGTAAGTCAGACAGGCTGAATTTCAACTTCATTGACTACCAAACTAAAATGGCCTTCAAAGAGGAGAAGGTGAACGTGACATGTGGAAAGTACATGGGAATGACAGTATCTCTGTGGGAACTCCTGATGTCAGAATACTTTGATGAACACCAGAGGCAAGACATCATTCAGAAGTACAGAGAGGGGAAGATCAATATCAAGATGATTATCACAACGGTTCTGGAAGTCATAGAAAAGTCAGTGAAAACAACAGATATTGTCTTTGAAGGCATCAGAGAAACTGTCACAGCCAAACAGCTTGTGGAAGCAGACATCATTAGTAAGGAGGTTATGGAGGATCTGAAAAAGGGAAAAATGTCAGTGAAGGAAGTGATAGCAGATGAAAATGTAAATATGTACCTACAGGGGAAAGACAGCATTGCAGGCGTTCTGCTTCCTGATTCTCGCATTATGACCATCTACCAGGCCAGACAAAAAGGAAAGCTGATGCCAGGCACTGCTCTGATTCTACTAGAGGCACAGGCAGCAACAGGGTTCATAATTGACCCTATTGGAAACCGGAAGTTTTCAGTGGATGATGCTGTCAAAGCAAAGATTGTGGGGACTGATGTGTGCCAAAAATTGCGCTCAGCAGAGAAAGCGGTCACTGGGTACAAGAATCCATATGATGGCCAAATCATTTCTTTGTTCCAAGCCATGCAAAACGATCTCATCGTAAAAGACCATGGAATTCGACTTCTGGAGGCACAAATTGCCACTGGTGGAATCATTGACCCAGTGAACAGCCATCGCATTCCTGTCCATGTGGCCTATAAGAAGGGATACTTTAATGAGGAAATGAATGAGATCCTGATTGATCCAAGTGATGACACCAAAGGATTCTTTGATCCCAACACCCATGAGAACCTGACATACTTGCAGCTCCTGGCCAGATGTGTCAGAGATCCCACTACAGGTCTGTGCCTATTGCCACTAAAAAGCAAAAGCAGCCGAATTAACATAGATGATAATATTAGGGAAACGTTCAAAACAACAACAATTACTGTTAAGTATGGCAGGTTCAAGGGCAAGCACACAACACTGTGGGATCTTATCAATTCAGAGTATGTGACGGAGGACAAAAGACAGGAGTTTTTCAAGCTCTTCAAGTCAAGGAAAATCACAATTGAGCAGCTCATTGTCACCATTGTAGAGATCATTGAGAGCAAGGAGATAAAACGACAAGCAGGGTTGAGCTTTGCTGGTCTCAGAGGAGAGGTCTCTGTTGTGGATCTTTTGCAGCTTCAAATTGTGGACGAAAAAACATACAACAGTATGGTCGATGGAAAGATGACAAGCACATATCTGATGAAAATGGAGAGTGTGAGAACCTACCTACAAGGGAAAGGTTGCGTGGCTGGGGTGATACTGCAACCCTCCAATCAGAAGCTAAGCATCTACGAGGCACAGAGAATTGGCGTTCTCACAGCTGGTACTGCTCTCTGCCTCCTTGAAGCACAAGCGGCCACAGGGTTCATTGTTGATCCTCTGAAAAACAAAAAACTTACAGTGGAACAAGCTCTCAGAGAGAAGGTGGTTGGTCCACAGATGCATGAAAAGCTTTTGTCTGCAGAGAGGGCTGTCACTGGTTACAGAGATCCATACACAGGTCAAAAGATCTCACTTTTCCAAGCCTTGCAAAAGGATCTAATTGTCAAGCAGCATGGCATTCGTTTACTTGAGGCCCAGATTGCTACAGGTGGTATCATTGATCCTTTGAAGTGTCTTCACTTGCCCCTTGAGGTTGCATACAGGAAAGGATATTTTGATGCGGAACTTAATCAGATCCTATCAGACCCAACTGATGACACAAAGGGCTTTTTTGATCCAAAGACACAAGACCATCTGACATACAAGGAAATGTTGGGTAGATGTGTAAAAGATGAGGAAACAGGACTGTTTCTTCTGCCACTTAATGACAAACCAACAGCTATGGGAACAAAGACAAATATGTCCACTAACACAGAGATAAAGCAAGAGTTTGAAAAGACAGCTGTTAGCATACTAGTAGGACGTTACGCAGGAAAATCAGTTTCTCTGTGGGACTTGATTCACTCTGGGTACTTCACTGAGGACCAGCAGCTTGAATTCTTTGAAAAATACAGAACAAGGAAGATAACCACACAAACCATAATCACAATAGTGATTTCCACCATTGAAAAACTGGAGAATGAAACTCCCAAAATGATAATGGGCCTAAGAAAACCTGTCTCTGCACAACAACTACTGGATTCTGATATCATTGATGCAAATACATTCAAACAGGTGAAAGAAGGAAAACTCACTCTTGAAGCACTAATCCAAAGTGAACCTGTGAGAGGATACCTAAGGGGAACCGGGAGCATTGCTGGAATTAAGGTTCATCCATCCCAGAAAGTAATGAGCATATATGACGCAAAAAAAGAAGATCTGTTGACACCTGGCATTGCACTTGCACTGCTTGAAGCGCAGGCTGCAACAGGATGGATCATCGATCCTCTCAAAAACAAGTTCTATGGTGTTGATGAGGCAGCACGAGAGAAAGTAATTGGACCAGATGTACATGAGCAACTTCTCTTAGCAGAACGTGCTGTCACTGGCTATAAAGATCCATACACAGACGCAACAATATCACTGTTTGAAGCCATGGATGAACAGCTGATTCAAAGAAGTGATGGTATTCGTCTTCTTGAGACACAGAAAGCAACTGGAGGAATCATTGACCCAAATCAAAGTCACAGGCTTCCTATTCATGTTGCTATTAAAAAGGGACATCTGGATGAAGAAATAAGAAAAACTCTGTTGAACAACACTGGTGACGCAAAGGGATTCTTTGACCCAAACACCAAAGAAAACCTCTCTTACCTTCAGCTGATAAAGCGATGCGAGAAAGATCCTGAAACAGGGCTACTTCTTCTACCCCTGTATCAAGAAGAATCCCATGTATTTCACACAGATGAGCAAATCGAGCTTGCATTCAAAAACAAAGCTATCGCCATGAATGCAGGGAAATTCAAAGACAAAAAGGTGACATTATGGGAAGTGTTGCTCTCTGAATACATATCAAAACAAAAAAGGGAACAGCTCATACAACAATACAAGACAGGAGCCATGAAAATGGAGGAGATCATTGAAATACTCACTGTCATCATTACAGAGGTATCATCCAAAGAAAGAAAGTTCAAAGGACTAAGAAAGCAGGTCTCAGCCAGTGAGTTGTATGAGTCAAAGATTATCTCAAAGGAGCTTTTCACACAGATTATACAAGGGGAAGTAACTGAAGAGAATGTTAACACAATGGAATCGATTCAGAAGTACCTTGGAGCAACAAACTGTATAGCAGGTGTCAGAGTTGAGTCTACAAAGACAGTTATGAGCATCTACGAAGCCAAAACCAAACACCTGCTGACCCCTGGCACATCTCTTATACTGCTGGAGGCCCAAGCTGCAACTGGATTCGTCATAGACCCAGTGAAAAACCAGAAACTTTCTGTAAAGGAAGCTGTAGCTCAAAGGGTGGTTGGCAGTGAGTGGGAAAAAAAGCTGCTTTCAGCAGAACGAGCAGTTACAGGATACAAAGATCACTACACTGGAGACACAATTTCGTTGTTCCAGGCCTTGAAAAAGGATCTCATTGTTAAAGATCATGGAATCCGTCTCCTTGAAGCACAAATTGCCACCGGAGGCATAATTGACCCAGTCCACAGCCATCGAGTGCCTGTACAGGTGGCGTACCAAAGAGGATACTTTGATGAAGAAATGAACCAGATTCTGTCTGACCCTGATGACGACACCAAGGGCTTCTTTGACCCCAACACACAAGAGAATCTCACCTATCTTCAGCTGGTTGAGAGGTGTATCACAGACCCAAATACAGGCCTCAATTTACTGTCCATAGTAAAGAAAGGCGAGTTTTATTTCTTTGTTGATGAGGCAACAAAACTCATTCTGAAATCTACAACAACAACCAGAGCAGGAGGGAAATATCAAGGAACAACAGTGTCTCTCTGGGATCTGCTCTACTCCAAATGCATCACTGAGGAGAAGAGGAGAGAACTTGTGCAGCAGTATAAGTCTGGATCAATCACAATCGAACGCTTCTTGGAAATCATCCTGACAATCATTCCGCAGCAGACCATATCAACCTCATCATCTTCAACTGTCATGTGCCAACCCCCAGAAACAAAAGTGGATAGCAGCACAACTCAAACTACCATCACTACTACAGTCACAGAGACAAATGAAGTTAAAAACTTCCATGGAATCAGAAAGGACGTCACTGCTGCTGAGTTGCTTGAATCAAAAATCATCAATGAGGACCTCTACAAAAATCTTACTGCTGGGAGTGTCACAGTGACACAAGTAAGTGAAATGGATTCAGTGCGTAGGTACCTTGAAGGGACCAACAGCATTGCAGGAGTGTACCTGCAGTCCACCAAAGAGACACTAAGCATCTATGAGGCCAAAAGCAAAGGCCTGCTGACTCCTGGTACCACTCTGGTTCTGCTGGAGGCCCAAGCTGCCACTGGCTTTCTCATAGACCCAGTGAAAAACCAGAAACTTTCTGTAGAGGAAGCTGTAGCTCAAAGGGTGGTTGGCAGTGAGTGGGAAAAAAAGCTGCTTTCAGCAGAAAGGGCAGTTACAGGATACAAAGATCCCTACACTGGAGACACAATTTCATTGTTCCAGGCCTTGAAAAAGGATCTCATCGTCAAAGATCATGGAATCCGTCTCCTTGAAGCACAAATTGCCACCGGAGGCATAATTGACCCAGTCCACAGCCATCGAGTGCCTGTACAGGTGGCGTACCAAAGAGGATACTTTGATGAAGAAATGAACCAGATTCTGTCTGACCCTGATGACGACACCAAGGGCTTCTTTGACCCCAACACAAAAGAGAATCTCACCTATCTTCAGCTGGTTGAGAGGTGTATCACAGATCCCATCACGGGCCTTAGCTTACTGGTGATTGCCAAAAAAGGCGAGTTTTATTTCTTTGTTGATGAGGCAACAAAACTCATTCTGAAATCTACAACAACAACCAGAGCAGGAGGGAAATATCAAGGAACAACAGTGTCTCTCTGGGATCTGCTCTACTCCAAATGCATCACTGAGGAGAAGAGGAGAGAACTTGTGCAGCAGTATAAGTCTGGATCAATCACAATCGAACGCTTCTTGGAAATCATCCTGACAATCATTCCGCAGCAGACCATATCAACCTCATCATCTTCAACTGTCATGTGCCAACCCCCAGAAACAAAAGTGGATAGCAGCACAACTCAAACTACCATCACTACTACAGTCACAGAGACAAATGAAGTTAAAAACTTCCATGGAATCAGAAAGGACGTCACTGCTGCTGAGTTGCTTGAATCAAAAATCATCAATGAGGACCTCTACAAAAATCTTACTGCTGGGAGTGTCACAGTGACACAAGTAAGTGAAATGGATTCAGTGCGTAGGTACCTTGAAGGGACCAACAGCATTGCAGGAGTGTACCTGCAGTCCACCAAAGAGACACTAAGCATCTATGAGGCCAAAAGCAAAGGCCTGCTGACTCCTGGTACCACTCTGGTTCTGCTGGAGGCCCAAGCTGCCACTGGCTTTCTCATAGACCCAGTGAAAAACCAGAAACTTTCTGTAGAGGAAGCTGTAGCTCAAAGGGTGGTTGGCAGTGAGTGGGAAAAAAAGCTGCTTTCAGCAGAAAGGGCAGTTACAGGATACAAAGATCACTACACTGGAGACACAATTTCATTGTTCCAGGCCTTGAAAAAGGATCTCATCGTCAAAGATCATGGAATCCGTCTCCTTGAAGCACAAATTGCCACCGGAGGCATAATTGACCCAGTCCACAGCCATCGAGTGCCTGTACAGGTGGCGTACCAAAGAGGATACTTTGATGAAGAAATGAACCAGATTCTGTCTGACCCTGATGACGACACCAAGGGCTTCTTTGACCCCAACACAAAAGAGAATCTCACCTATCTTCAGCTGGTTGAGAGGTGTATCACAGATCCCATCACGGGCCTTAGCTTACTGGTGATTGCCAAAAAAGGCGAGTTTTATTTCTTTGTTGATGAGGCAACAAAACTCATTCTGAAATCTACAACAACAACCAGAGCAGGAGGGAAATATCAAGGAACAGCAGTGTCTCTCTGGGATCTGCTCTACTCCAAATGCATCACTGAGGAGAAGAGGAGAGAGCTTGTGCAGCAGTATAAGTCTGGATCAATCACAATCGAACGCTTCTTGGAAATCATCCTGACAATCATTCCGCAGCAGACCATATCAACCTCATCATCTTCAACAGTCATGTGCCAGCCCCCAGAAACAAAAGTGGATAGCAGCAAAACTCAAACTACCATCACTACTACAGTCACAGAGACAAATGAAGTTAAAAACTTCCATGGAATCAGAAAGGACGTCACTGCTGTTGAGTTGCTTGAATCAAAAATCATCAATGAGGACCTCTACAAAAATCTTACTGCTGGGAGTGTCACAGTGACACAAGTAAGTGAAATGGATTCAGTGCGTAGGTACCTTGAAGGGACCAACAGCATTGCAGGAGTGTACCTGCAGTCCACCAAAGAGACACTAAGCATCTATGAGGCCAAAAGCAAAGGCCTGTTGACTCCTGGTACCACTCTGGTTCTGCTGGAGGCCCAAGCTGCCACTGGCTTTCTCATAGACCCAGTGAAAAACCAGAAACTTTCTGTAAAGGAAGCTGTAGCTCAAAGGGTGGTTGGCAGTGAGTGGGAAAAAAAGCTGCTTTCAGCAGAAAGGGCAGTTACAGGATACAAAGATCACTACACTGGAGACACAATTTCATTGTTCCAGGCCTTGAAAAAGGATCTCATCGTCAAAGATCATGGAATCCGTCTCCTTGAAGCACAAATTGCCACCGGAGGCATAATTGACCCAGTCCACAGCCATCGAGTGCCTGTACAGGTGGCGTACCAAAGAGGATACTTTGATGAAGAAATGAACCAGATTCTGTCTGACCCTGATGACGACACCAAGGGCTTCTTTGACCCCAACACAAAAGAGAATCTCACCTATCTTCAGCTGGTTGAGAGGTGTATCACAGATCCCATCACGGGCCTTAGCTTACTGGTGATTGCCAAAAAAGGCGAGTTTTATTTCTTTGTTGATGAGGCAACAAAACTCATTCTGAAATCTACAACAACAACCAGAGCAGGAGGGAAATATCAAGGAACAGCAGTGTCTCTCTGGGATCTGCTCTACTCCAAATGCATCACTGAGGAGAAGAGGAGAGAGCTTGTGCAGCAGTATAAGTCTGGATCAATCACAATCGAACGCTTCTTGGAAATCATCCTGACAATCATTCCGCAGCAGACCATATCAACCTCATCATCTTCAACTGTCATGTGCCAACCCCCAGAAACAAAAGTGGATAGCAGCAAAACTCAAACTACCATCACTACTACAGTCACAGAGACAAATGAAGTTAAAAACTTCCATGGAATCAGAAAGGACGTCACTGCTGCTGAGTTGCTTGAATCAAAAATCATCAATGAGGACCTCTACAAAAATCTTACTGCTGGGAGTGTCACAGTGACACAAGTAAGTGAAATGGATTCAGTGCGTAGGTACCTTGAAGGGACCAACAGCATTGCAGGAGTGTACCTGCAGTCCACCAAAGAGACACTAAGCATCTATGAGGCCAAAAGCAAAGGCCTGCTGACTCCTGGTACCACTCTGGTTCTGCTGGAGGCCCAAGCTGCCACTGGCTTTCTCATAGACCCAGTGAAAAACCAGAAACTTTCTGTAGAGGAAGCTGTAGCTCAAAGGGTGGTTGGCAGTGAGTGGGAAAAAAAGCTGCTTTCAGCAGAAAGGGCAGTTACAGGATACAAAGATCACTACACTGGAGACACAATTTCATTGTTCCAGGCCTTGAAAAAGGATCTCATCGTCAAAGATCATGGAATCCGTCTCCTTGAAGCACAAATTGCCACCGGAGGCATAATTGACCCAGTCCACAGCCATCGAGTGCCTGTACAGGTGGCGTACCAAAGAGGATACTTTGATGAAGAAATGAACCAGATTCTGTCTGACCCTGATGACGACACCAAGGGCTTCTTTGACCCCAACACAAAAGAGAATCTCACCTATCTTCAGCTGGTTGAGAGGTGTATCACAGATCCCATCACGGGCCTTAGCTTACTGGTGATTGCCAAAAAAGGCGAGTTTTATTTCTTTGTTGATGAGGCAACAAAACTCATTCTGAAATCTACAACAACAACCAGAGCAGGAGGGAAATATCAAGGAACAGCAGTGTCTCTCTGGGATCTGCTCTACTCCAAATGCATCACTGAGGAGAAGAGGAGAGAGCTTGTGCAGCAGTATAAGTCTGGATCAATCACAATCGAACGCTTCTTGGAAATCATCCTGACAATCATTCCGCAGCAGACCATATCAACCTCATCATCTTCAACTGTCATGTGCCAACCCCCAGAAACAAAAGTGGATAGCAGCAAAACTCAAACTACCATCACTACTACAGTCACAGAGACAAATGAAGTTAAAAACTTCCATGGAATCAGAAAGGACGTCACTGCTGCTGAGTTGCTTGAATCAAAAATCATCAATGAGGACCTCTACAAAAATCTTACTGCTGGGAGTGTCACAGTGACACAAGTAAGTGAAATGGATTCAGTGCGTAGGTACCTTGAAGGGACCAACAGCATTGCAGGAGTGTACCTGCAGTCCACCAAAGAGACACTAAGCATCTATGAGGCCAAAAGCAAAGGCCTGCTGACTCCTGGTACCACTCTGGTTCTGCTGGAGGCCCAAGCTGCCACTGGCTTTCTCATAGACCCAGTGAAAAACCAGAAACTTTCTGTAAAGGAAGCTGTAGCTCAAAGGGTGGTTGGCAGTGAGTGGGAAAAAAAGCTGCTTTCAGCAGAAAGGGCTGTTACAGGATACAAAGATCACTACACTGGAGACACAATTTCATTGTTCCAGGCCTTGAAAAAGGATCTCATCGTCAAAGATCATGGAATCCGTCTCCTTGAAGCACAAATTGCCACCGGAGGCATAATTGACCCAGTCCACAGCCATCGAGTGCCTGTACAGGTGGCGTACCAAAGAGGATACTTTGATGAAGAAATGAACCAGATTCTGTCTGACCCTGATGACGACACCAAGGGCTTCTTTGACCCCAACACAAAAGAGAATCTCACCTATCTTCAGCTGGTTGAGAGGTGTATCACAGATCCCATCACGGGCCTTAGCTTACTGGTGATTGCCAAAAAAGGCGAGTTTTATTTCTTTGTTGATGAGGCAACAAAACTCATTCTGAAATCTACAACAACAACCAGAGCAGGAGGGAAATATCAAGGAACAGCAGTGTCTCTCTGGGATCTGCTCTACTCCAAATGCATCACTGAGGAGAAGAGGAGAGAGCTTGTGCAGCAGTATAAGTCTGGATCAATCACAATCGAACGCTTCTTGGAAATCATCCTGACAATCATTCCGCAGCAGACCATATCAACCTCATCATCTTCAACTGTCATGTGCCAACCCCCAGAAACAAAAGTGGATAGCAGCAAAACTCAAACTACCATCACTACTACAGTCACAGAGACAAATGAAGTTAAAAACTTCCATGGAATCAGAAAGGACGTCACTGCTGCTGAGTTGCTTGAATCAAAAATCATCAATGAGGACCTCTACAAAAATCTTACTGCTGGGAGTGTCACAGTGACACAAGTAAGTGAAATGGATTCAGTGCGTAGGTACCTTGAAGGGACCAACAGCATTGCAGGAGTGTACCTGCAGTCCACCAAAGAGACACTAAGCATCTATGAGGCCAAAAGCAAAGGCCTGCTGACTCCTGGTACCACTCTGGTTCTGCTGGAGGCCCAAGCTGCCACTGGCTTTCTCATAGACCCAGTGAAAAACCAGAAACTTTCTGTAAAGGAAGCTGTAGCTCAAAGGGTGGTTGGCAGTGAGTGGGAAAAAAAGCTGCTTTCAGCAGAAAGGGCAGTTACAGGATACAAAGATCACTACACTGGAGACACAATTTCATTGTTCCAGGCCTTGAAAAAGGATCTCATCGTCAAAGATCATGGAATCCGTCTCCTTGAAGCACAAATTGCCACCGGAGGCATAATTGATCCAGTCCACAGCCATCGAGTGCCTGTACAGGTGGCGTACCAAAGAGGATACTTTGATGAAGAAATGAACCAGATTCTGTCTGACCCTGATGACGACACCAAGGGCTTCTTTGACCCCAACACAAAAGAGAATCTCACCTATCTTCAGCTGGTTGAGAGGTGTATCACAGATCCCATCACGGGCCTTAGCTTACTGGTGATTGCCAAAAAAGGCGAGTTTTATTTCTTTGTTGATGAGGCAACAAAACTCATTCTGAAATCTACAACAACAACCAGAGCAGGAGGGAAATATCAAGGAACAACAGTGTCTCTCTGGGATCTGCTCTACTCCAAATGCATCACTGAGGAGAAGAGGAGAGAGCTTGTGCAGCAGTATAAGTCTGGATCAATCACAATCGAACGCTTCTTGGAAATCATCCTGACAATCATTCCGCAGCAGACCATATCAACCTCATCATCTTCAACTGTCATGTGCCAACCCCAAGAAACAAAAGTGGATAGCAGCAAAACTCAAACTACCATCACTACTACAGTCACAGAGACAAATGAAGTTAAAAACTTCCATGGAATCAGAAAGGACGTCACTGCTGCTGAGTTGCTTGAATCAAAAATCATCAATGAGGACCTCTACAAAAATCTTACTGCTGGGAGTGTCACAGTGACACAAGTAAGTGAAATGGATTCAGTGCGTAGGTACCTTGAAGGGACCAACAGCATTGCAGGAGTGTACCTGCAGTCCACCAAAGAGACACTAAGCATCTATGAGGCCAAAAGCAAAGGCCTGCTGACTCCTGGTACCACTCTGGTTCTGCTGGAGGCCCAAGCTGCCACTGGCTTTCTCATAGACCCAGTGAAAAACCAGAAACTTTCTGTAGAGGAAGCTGTAGCTCAAAGGGTGGTTGGCAGTGAGTGGGAAAAAAAGCTGCTTTCAGCAGAAAGGGCAGTTACAGGATACAAAGATCACTACACTGGAGACACAATTTCATTGTTCCAGGCCTTGAAAAAGGATCTCATCGTCAAAGATCATGGAATCCGTCTCCTTGAAGCACAAATTGCCACCGGAGGCATAATTGATCCAGTCCACAGCCATCGAGTGCCTGTACAGGTGGCGTACCAAAGAGGATACTTTGATGAAGAAATGAACCAGATTCTGTCTGACCCTGATGACGACACCAAGGGCTTCTTTGACCCCAACACAAAAGAGAATCTCACCTATCTTCAGCTGGTTGAGAGGTGTATCACAGATCCCATCACGGGCCTTAGCTTACTGGTGATTGCCAAAAAAGGCGAGTTTTATTTCTTTGTTGATGAGGCAACAAAACTCATTCTGAAATCTACAACAACAACCAGAGCAGGAGGGAAATATCAAGGAACAACAGTGTCTCTCTGGGATCTGCTCTACTCCAAATGCATCACTGAGGAGAAGAGGAGAGAACTTGTGCAGCAGTATAAGTCTGGATCAATCACAATCGAACGCTTCTTGGAAATCATCCTGACAATCATTCCGCAGCAGACCATATCAACCTCATCATCTTCAACTGTCATGTGCCAACCCCCAGAAACAAAAGTGGATAGCAGCAAAACTCAAACTACCATCACTACTACAGTCACAGAGACAAATGAAGTTAAAAACTTCCATGGAATCAGAAAGGACGTCACTGCTGCTGAGTTGCTTGAATCAAAAATCATCAATGAGGACCTCTACAAAAATCTTACTGCTGGGAGTGTCACAGTGACACAAGTAAGTGAAATGGATTCAGTGCGTAGGTACCTTGAAGGGACCAACAGCATTGCAGGAGTGTACCTGCAGTCCACCAAAGAGACACTAAGCATCTATGAGGCCAAAAGCAAAGGCCTGCTGACTCCTGGTACCACTCTGGTTCTGCTGGAGGCCCAAGCTGCCACTGGCTTTCTCATAGACCCAGTGAAAAACCAGAAACTTTCTGTAGAGGAAGCTGTAGCTCAAAGGGTGGTTGGCAGTGAGTGGGAAAAAAAGCTGCTTTCAGCAGAAAGGGCAGTTACAGGATACAAAGATCACTACACTGGAGACACAATTTCATTGTTCCAGGCCTTGAAAAAGGATCTCATCGTCAAAGATCATGGAATCCGTCTCCTTGAAGCACAAATTGCCACCGGAGGCATAATTGATCCAGTCCACAGCCATCGAGTGCCTGTACAGGTGGCGTACCAAAGAGGATACTTTGATGAAGAAATGAACCAGATTCTGTCTGACCCTGATGACGACACCAAGGGCTTCTTTGACCCCAACACAAACGAGAATCTCACCTATCTTCAGCTGGTTGAGAGGTGTATCACTGATCCCATCACGGGCCTCAGTTTATTCCCCTTGCACAGGTGAAGGAAAGTAAAGCTTTCTACAATCATTTACTCTTGGGTTTTTCCTGCATTATCAGTGTATTAGATGGGATTCAGCTGAGCATACTATTACCTGGCCTATAGATTCTGGACTTAGTTATGTTTTACAGCATTTAGGCAAAAGCTGTTCTTACTGAAATATTTTGCTTCTCAAGTATACTTTGTGTTGATCCCACCTGGAATCTAGCCATGCATCTGTTGCTTTTCTTTTGTGTTATTGTAAAACAGGTCCTGCTTCAACTGTTAAATTGTGTGGCTCAATAAACAAGTGAGATATGACCACTATGTCCTGTCCTGTCTTTCTTTCAACAATTTTGTAAGAACAATTTGATATTTTTGGAACTTGATTTGTGTATTAGTTCAGTACAACACATACTGTATAATCTCCTGGTTGAAGAGTCCTCATGTGGATTTAAGAGCCCTAAAAGCACCCATAAAACTTCCTGTTCAACAACAATAAAGCAAATCAAATACAACCATTTGTAATGTGTAAGAGTGGGAAAAATGTCTCTCAGTTGGAAAAATTGTAATCAATGTCCTCAACAGCTTGAATGCAGCAAGAATGACCCCACTCTGTCAATCTGCACATTTACCTTGAGTGTACAGCACTCTCTATTGGAAAGACAGTACACAACAAACTTCATTCAGTCAGGAACACTCTCGTCATAGATTTTTACCATTTATTGTAACAAATGAAAATACAGTTAAACTTGGCAATGATGGCTCCGCTCTTTGAATGCTCCCCAAGCTAAGACGGGGAGCACCGAGCAATAACCCCCAATGGTTTACAGGAATGATCCGAAGTACATTTTTAAAATACATTTCAACCATTTGCCATGAAAGATGAACTCTGAACTAGAAAAGGGTGGAGGCTGGGGTGGAGGAGGCAAAGCTTTGCCAGCAGTACGGCCTGTAACAGCGTAGGTGTAGAATGAATCAGTGAGGAGGGAGTCATATTTAAATAAACCTCCTTGAAGTGAGAGGGCTGATTGGTGTGTGGCCGATTGGAAGCTATGATTCAATTGGCTGGCTGGCAGCTGGTTACAGCTGGGGGCGTATGACTTCCGTGTCCTGCATGAATTTACGCTAGCTTCATTAATGACAAGTTGAACACTCATTTTTAATGTCAAATATGTCTTGTAATATTGTAACTTGGTGTAAAATGTATTTTTTTTTTAAAAAGAGTAAAAAAAAAATCTAGGAATCCTCGGTATAAACAACTGAATGTCCCTGTAGATTAACAGTTAGGGTGATTCATATAAATGTATTCAAATCAAACATGTCAATGTCACCCCTTCAGCTACATGTAGAGTAGACAGTGCTCTTAACTCATATTATCTGAGTAACACAGCAGTGGATTCCACACCCTTGCTTTCTAGAACAGTAAGGAGGGCTTTTGCATGAACTGTTTTATTAGTACGGTATACATATAAAACAACATTTACAAAAACACCTGAGTGTAAAATATCTTACAACAATCCATCATCCATCATTACTTGAACCACATAATCCACAAAGGGGTGTGTTTTAAGCCTGGAACCATTTCTGGAACTAAATGAATATGACAACTACTCCAATTTGTCCAGCAGCTGGCGAATGTCCTCTTGGTCACGGTAAATTCTCTTCAGTCCTCTTGGAAGATAACGGCAGGATGAAATGTTGAGGTAGCTAAGAGCACTCATTTGGCCGATGACTGGCCTGCAAAAATAAAGAACAGAGGCCGTTATGTTTTCCTTGTGAAATCCTTCACAAAGATAAAGACAATGCTAAACCTTCAGTTCTCAGGATTTACAAACGTGAATGCTTGATTTCTACTCATACTGCAGATTGTCTCTTAAAAGTGCCGTTTCATAGTTTATTTGGACTGGGAGAGTCAAGAGGGGAAACTATACATGACGTACCTGAGGGCAGGTGGTGTGATCCTGGTCCCACTCAGGTTTAGTGAGCGCAGGGTATCTGCCTCTGTGGCGTGGGCAAGGTGACTCATCGCCATCTCCAAGTCCTCCCCGGAGAAGAGCTGGTTTGCGATGTCAAGCTGTTGCAGTGTTCGACTCCATTTCTGGGTCACCGTGTGAAGCCCCTTCTTAGGTGACGGCAACCCAACATTGCTGCTGAAATACTGTCCCCAGAACAGACACTCAAGCCCTGCCAAACAGCAAAAAAATTAAAAAAGAAGGTAGTATCGATTCATAAATGGGTTTTTTTAAGAGCTGAAATATATCAAGTATAAAGAAGAGCAGAGCAAAAGTACTTATTTCTATACCACCAATTAAAATAAGAAAAGACCACACTAAGTTTTTGAGTATGAGCCCAAAGTTAGGTCCCATTATAAATCATACTTAGGTACCTTAACGTCTCTAAATTGACAAAAGTGAGAGTATAGATTGCAGGAGTTAGGCCTACCAAGACAGGGTAGTGTTGTGAGACCGGAGGGTGTGATTCGAGAACAGCCTCGCAGGTCCAACACCCGCAGCCTGGTGGAGCCAAAGAGGATGTCCAACAAGTCTTTGTCTGTCATGTAGGAAAAAGAGGTGGTTGCGATACACAGCTCCTCCAGCAACGGGAAGCCTAATGTTGAGTCTGCGCCATTACGCATCGTCTTATGCAGAGGTCTGACATTCAGCATCCGGAAGGTCTGATGGGAAGTTAGAATAGATGAACACGTTTCACAGGTAAACATGGTCCGCACAAACAGTAAACTGATTCATTATACACCGACAGTTAAAATACAGTTACATAAAAGATTATCATACAATTACCATCAATTCAGTATTCACATTTAAGTATAGTCACAATGATCACAATGATCCCATTGGCGTAGGAAACTGACAAATGAGATTATTTGTTTACCTTGAGTTTAGGGCAGGCCATCTGTAGTGCCTGGATGCAAACGGGAAGTTCACAATCTTTACTGTCGAGCTTAGTGTTGACCTCCAGCAACTCCAAATCAGGACAGTTCCCCCTCTGAAAACACAAATACCATGTAATGAGTGTGCACTGTTTATTTGTCCCCCGTAGCTCGGGCTGTGTGCGATACATACATATAAAAGCAAACAGTTAGGAGAGAGAAGGGATGTGGGGCTTACGGTGATCGCAGTTAGAAGTTTGTCGTTCTTTATTCCATGAGTGAACAACATTTGCTTGATCTGGCTCCCATGATTTTCGAGGTACTCCAGGAGTCCCTCAACCTGAAACTACAACAAAAACTAATTTTCTACAAATGATCAATTCAATATGTACCCAAACAGGTGGTGAATGAACACCTGCTGGGAATGGCTGGCTGTGACTGGTGTATCAAATTGGACAATAACTATTCCATTCATAACCATTCCTGTACTGTAACTGTTGGATCACGTATTGTCCTGCCTAGACAGGGCGCCCATACAAAAGAGGATGAACTGCTCTCATGGGACCTGCCTCAGAGACAAACGATCAGCAGCCGGTCCAAACTGGACAGTTTTCATACTCATACTTCTGTTTTTTTACACATTCATATATCAATATTTACACATGCGTGCCGCCGCGTGTTAGTTTTACGTTGGCACAGTAGCACAAACACACACACACACACACACACACACACACACACACACACACACACACACACACACACACACACACACACACACACACGTCGTCAGTGTACATAGACATACAGCTGCAAACAACTAAAGGCCACGGAGGAACAACCTTAAAGGATTTGGAACAACTAACTTAATCAGACGATTAATATAGTGTAATTCATTCCATCTGTGCGTGCTGCTCAGAGTAATCGCCGACAGCACAGAATCTCTCCCTAGCACAGTTAGCTAAAGTTAGTCGGGTACAATCTGTTCTCTCAGTAACATCATTATTAAAAAGGTACTAATATAATACCCGGTCTTTGCTACCTTGGAACTAAAACAACTACTGAGCTGGTTCTTGATGTACCTCTGAATATTGGAGATTCATGCTTTGCAGAGACCGGCCGTGTAGAGCCAGTGTGTGGAAGGCTGCTGCTGTCAGGCCGGTACAGTAGGAGAGCTTGAGGGAGCGAAGGTGAGGGCAGAACTGCGCCACAACCTACATTTGATCACAACATAAGCAGAAAAAAACATATGGAAAAAAAATACAATGATGATTGTCAAAATAGCCATTCTTTTCCGAAGCTTTATGAAACAGTAGATTGAAAAGCCAGATATCTAGTCTTGACGACTTACCTCTACTGCATAGGTAGTAACATTCTTTGACCAGTGACAGAGAGAGAAGTCTCGTAGCTGAGAGAACCTAGAGAACAAGAAGTGCAGTTTATACTTTCCTTTTCAAGATATCAAAAATATAAGATGGGTAGATCCGCACAGACACCCAATCACGGCTCACATCAAACTAACAATACAGACCTGTTCTGTGCCAGCCAGTTAAAAGTCTCCTTAATCTTCTTCTCAGTTTTAGGGAGCTGAGATTTCCCTGGAGCAATCCAGCAGTGACCTACAGTCACTTTACGCCACAGGACGGGGCTGGAGGCAGCAGCGTTCCACAGACGGCAAACTCTCCCCGCCCTACACCACAAACACAGAGGAAACTACAACTACCATGTATGCCTCTGCCAACCAGTCAAGTTGCAGTTTACATCCACGAGTGTCCAAATTGTCATCACTGTATCCCATTTGTGTGAAATTGAATTATTGCCAAAAAACGCTTTTTGAGGAGGACACAGTGACCGTTGACCACCACATTCTAATCAGTTCCTCGTTGAGTTCAGATGCACGTTTGTGCCAAATTTGAAGGAAATT
Organism: Leptoclinus maculatus; assembly: GCA_032191485.1. Classification (NCBI taxonomy): domain Eukaryota; kingdom Metazoa; phylum Chordata; class Actinopteri; order Perciformes; family Stichaeidae; genus Leptoclinus; species Leptoclinus maculatus. The sequence continues at coordinate 36,207,342 of JAVDOI010000002.1, read as the reverse complement.
CCCTCCAGGCGTCCCGAAGACAAACGGACGGACGTACAGATTCAAAAACATAGCGGCTCTGCCCGCGGGGGCATGACAAGTGATATACTGCAGCTGGAAGATATTGTTGAAAACTACATAATGATACTTGTAAAATAACATTAATAACTATAATGAAATCTGAATGTTTGCTGGTTTTCCTGGTCTTCTATTGTATTAAACTGAACACATTTGGGCGTTGGACTGATGGTTAGAGGAGTTTAAGACGTCACTTTGAGCTCTGTGAAATTGTGATGGGCTCTTTTTTTTAACTATGTTCTGACATTTTATGGAACAAATGATTAATGAATAAAACAATCAGCAGTTTAAACAACCATGACAATAATAATGATGCAGTCCTAACCATGATCTTGTTTATGTACACGGAATCATACATAGTATGATATAGTTTAAATACTATTTTGGAATCATTCATTTGTACATCATTTTGTAAAGCTATATAACACGCTCTGATCCTCAAAATATGTTTCCACTGAAAGTCGACAGACGATATCATTAAAAAGGAGGATCTAGCATTCTCATGCCCTGTATCTGAATCAGGTCATAATCTAAATCTTGTATTTGTAAGTATTCAGGAATCATCAGTTCAAATACGTGTTTATTACCTGCAGAGAAATGGTACAGCACCATCTTGGACGACCACCATCTGAAAAATACTGATTAGCACCTCCTCAGGAAGACGTTGACCCCATCTGTGGTCTGTTGCTTTCTGTGGCACAAACAAGTTACTCTCCTCCTCTTCCTTGGGAACTGGCATATTTGCCGGTTTAGGCATAGCACGGACTGTCTTTTTCTTCTTCTTAATCTGTTTAGCTTTCACTTTTCCTTTAGTGAGCTTCTTCTTTTTGCCTCCCTTCTTTGGGAGGGTCCAGGCTGGACCATCGTACTGAGAAGTAGAACTCGATATGACAAGAAGCATGTCTTCCCCTTGATGGACAGTGTAGCCAAGCTGGGCAGGCCTGGAGACTCTGGCCTTTTTATGCTTCTTGGCTTTTGCATTTGTAGGCTTACCACTGGTCCTCTTCAACGACGCCTTCTTTGGCTTTGTTGGTCCATCTTGTCCTTGACCGGACGTATTTGATGTGCTTGGTGCAGTGTCTTCTCTTCTCTCACTGTGGGTTGAAGCCTCTGCTTCTGGAGAGTCCATCCTGTGCTGCTAATTAAGTCCTTATCCCGAGCTTCATTCAAAGAAAATCTGACATTGACGGAGGGGTGACATATCGGCATCTGAAAATAGAATAAGAATGAGATCAGTCTGTATCTCCAAGAATGTTATCTAGCATATTTCCATATTTTGCAGGCAAAAAAAGGAATTTCTGGTTTACTTTTTTGAGGTAGATTTACTTAAACTAAGTTTTTTCTATTTTATGTTATTTCATGGTTCTGACCTTATTGCAATACTCTAAAACTATAAAATTGCAAATATAATGATACACAGTGGGGAGTGTTATTCAATCTACCAGTATGTATGGTGTGTAACCCTGTGCTGACCATTTGTAGTCTAGGATACGGTAGGAATCCGTGGTTAATGTTTTAGTTGTCTACCAACGTTCAGCGTATTAAAAACGATTTTGATAATGGAAGACGAAGACAAGTTTACGTCTTCTACACACACTGACGTCATCGTTTTCTGTTTCGAACCTGCGTGCGCATCCTCGATTGTTTGTAAACGGAAGACCAAACAGTCACATCCATTCAAGATTTAGTTAATCATGATAATACAACGTTTTCTGAGACGTTAAATACAAACTAAACATATACACACCATAGTATGAATGTCTGGCAACCCGAATATGTTAACTAGCAGTTAGCTAAAGGAATCAAATAGGCTGTTAACGTCAACTAAGCTAACGTTACTGGTACAAATACCGCTGGCTAGCTAGTTACCGAGTCGCCATGCAGCTTAACGAAACGTAGCACAACAAAGGCATAGCAGCTGTTGCCACTTCAACAACAAATACAATTAAAAGTAATATTTTCTGAAAATATTTTTTTTTATTCTGTTGTTATTTTGCATTACCTGCTGCTCGGCGGCTTGCAACCTCCAGCTCCAGTCTCAGTAGTAGACCCACAATGCATTTCACATCCGCTCTGTGATTGGTGGAAATCTCGACAACAGCCCGCCTTCTATAAAACTATCCAATCACTGACCGGCCCACTGTTCTGTGTTGACTTCACCACGCTGTCTGTTGAGCAGATCAGTACGAAGATGAGTTCACGGCGGTGTAGTCTCTGGGTAAGAACTTACGCTTTTAAATGCCACTTTTACTGCTCGTACATTTGATTTTATTTGCAAATGCTAACACATGCAACACTGTGCTTCTGCTCTGGTATTTTTAACGGAGTATTGTAGTTTAGTATGCTGTATATCATGCAGCCAAAGTTGGTACTAACACTAGCAAGTAGTGATGGGACGATGATACCTCAAGGAGTGTATTGACACACTAAACAAACTGTGTCGGCACTGTATTGATACTGTGTTGGTCACCCAATAGTGACCCCTGCAGTAGTTATAAAATCATTGCAGGTAAAGAAAGTCCTTGTTCGTGTAAATGCTAAAACTGAGTTGGTATGTAAAATATAGCAAATTAGAGTAAAAATTCAGAGTTACAATTTTGTAACTTATGTGCACATTTGTCAACTTAACTGTTAAATCATATGAAATAAAAGACAAAAAAGTGATCAGTTCATGAATTTTTATTGAGAAACAAAAGTTTTTCGAGTGTCTTTGCTCCAAGGCGATTTCTCCTCTTACACACCAGCTCCCCAGCCTTGGAAAATACTCTTTCGCATGGTACAGACGATGATGGTGTGCAGAGAGTTTTAAGTGCAAGTTGATGAAGATGTGGGTATATGTTCTGGTTCCATTTCCAATATTGCAAAGGATCTTGGTTTCTGGGTGTGTTTGTTTCTGCCAGGTAGCGTTGGACTTCAATAATGGAGTCAGCTGTTGCGTTCCTCGTCTTCTGGGTCTCTGCAACCTCCATATCGAAAGTCTTCCAGAGATTGTGCCCTAAAAAAATAGTCAATCATTACTTCATTATCACATGATAAATCATATCACAAAGTGCCACAAAAATGTATTTTCATACCTGAACTGGGTTCTGACCCATGTGAAGAGCTAGGCTCTCCTTCTCTTGGGTCAGGCTCTTGGCTCCTCATTTCTTCTGCACATTCTGACTGCAGTCTCTTCACCGCTTCACTTGCCTTTTGCTGACTAACAAATCCATTCTTTTTAAATCTGGGATCTAACAGAGTTGCCAGAGTCATCACACTGAGAGATTCTATGCCGCAAATAGCGTCAGTTAGCCGCTTCCTCAGGTTTTCAGCCAGTTGCTGAGCAGCTGTTTGTGTCACTGTTGTGGCCTGACGTTGAAGCTCAATGTGGAGCATTCTCATCATGGGAATGACCTTCGACCCAGAGACCCTTTTTTCCTCAGACAGTTCTCTTGTAGCTTGGTCAAAAGGAACAAGAACCCTGAGCATCTCTTCAATGATCTGACATTCTTCTGGAGTCAGTGGAGTGATGCCAGGTTTTAATGAGGCCAGTGACACCCAGACTGCCTCCTTCTGCTCAGTCATTCTTTCAAACATTTGGTAGGTACTGTTCCATCGTGTTGGCACCTCGTTTATTAATTTATGGCCCGGTGTTCCCAGCTGTTGCTGTATTTGAGTGAGCTTCTCTTTAGCAGTCACGCTCGATCGAAAGTATGTCACAATGTGTCGTGTTTTGTTGCGTATTTCAGTTATTGTTGGGATTTGATCACATGATTTTCTCACAATTAAATTCAGGGAATGGGCTATACAAATGGTATGCCGTATTTGCAGCATTCGAGCACATGCAGTCATGTTTGCTGCTGCATCAGTGACAAGACACCTGACCTTTCCTGCTATGCCCCACTCCTCCATGAGGCTCCTTTTAACCGTGGCAATGTTTTCTGCAGTGTGTTTCTGAGGAAAATGCTGCACTGCCAAGACTGATGAATGGAGTTCATGGCTTTCTTTGTCCACATAGTGGCCAGTAACAGCTAGATATGCCTCCATATTCATGGACGTCCACATATCAGCTGTTAAAGTAACACCAACAGCACTCTGGAGGTCCTTTTTGGTTTTCTCCTTCTCCTCCTCATATCTCTGGCTCACCAAGTCCTTGATGGTCTGAAAATAACCATACAAATACTGTTACACCAATAAAATATAGTTATATAGTTAGTACAAACATATAATTAAAATTCTTAAACATACCTTCCTGCTGGGTAGAGCATACGAGGGTACAATAAGCTTCAGGAGCTCCCTGAATCCCTCATTTTCAACAAAGCTGAGTGGCTGACAGTCTTTGATGATCATATTGACCACTGCCTCATCCACTGCTTGCTTGTTAGGAACTGCAAGCCAAAAGGAACTATTTTGTCAAAAGCTTAATAAAAGGACTGTAATTCTTACAAACAATATCAAATAGACATAAGACGACATGGTGGTGTAGTGGTTAGCACTGTCGCCTCACAGCAAGAGGGTTGGAGGTTCGATACCAGGCCTGGAGCCTGTCGTTTTGCATGCATGTTTTTTTTTAGCACAATTTTTAGAGAGAATTTTAACATACCTGGGGTACTCTCACGAGTATCTGCCAATTCTTCATTGCCATGCCGAGCTCTATAATGCCTCAGCATTGATGAAGTGCTCTTATTGATATAAGATAGCTCTGTGGAGCAGAGCCGACACTTCACCTACAATAACATAAAAAGTTAATTTATCTGAAAACAATTCAAACCTCTTACCAGAACATTGCATTCACTTGTTAAACAAAATAGACACCCTATCTCATGATTACGAGATCAGGATCTCATAATTACATGATGACATGAATAAAGCAACTGTAAGGCTCTTTAACTGACTATCATATGAATCACAGGTCATTCACTTGATAAACTGATAAAGTGATTGCAATGCGCCACCGTAAAAAATAGTATATAAAGGAGAAAAAGATTTACCTTGTTTGGCGTCACGAGATCAAAATTATTCCACACCGGGGAAAACTTCCTAGGACGATCCATGATCAAGCAAAACTCCATCCGACAAAACCCACGACATGTTGATACAGTTTGTTTCCTGATAAACACACTTTGGCGCGGCACATCCAAACGACACAGTTCCTGTATCGGTCACGTGATTCTTTCTTAAAGCAATACACGCACCGATACGAGGTTTCCCTCTTGAGCTCTCGGCACAGTGCTGATGCACCAGTGTCGCTCGTCCCATCACTACTAGCAAGTTGCTTACAAAAAAGGCTAACATTAGCATGCAGAGGTAGTGCAACATTAGCACTGATCTGCAGATGTAGCCTCAATGCTCGCATTCTGTAACGTTCTGAATATTGTTAGCGCCAGTAAACCACACCGATTGTATTGGGCTGTTGTTTATATCTGCCTTTTATGGGAAAGAAATAAAAGTATTATTCTCGCATGAGTACAGCTAATAAAGAATATCCAGGGGTTGTGGGTGGCACAACATAACCCAGATGTACGCAGAATAAGCCAGATGTACACTCATTTCCATTGTATACCTTTCATAAAATAATGCAGTCTGATACAACGGCTCTGCAGTAAACCCTCGTGACAGTTATAGTGCTTATAGGAGTTATGTTGAAACTGTTTGGGAGAGGTGCCGATTAAACATGCTGTTAATTTTGGAAGCTGTAGTTCGCGGTGCTGTTGAACTGTGGTGTGTTACGATGAGAGGCGTTTGTTAGTACTTTGACCCTCCTCTGTATATCAATGAGGCTAGACTAAATTTAATTTACACCTCCCACTACAACACAATACCATTCAACAGCACCACCTCAACTACTACAATCTTTAGAGACAATTTAGCAACATTGGTGTTAACTGGAACGACCAGTTGAATGACGAAACACGTTCACAATTAATTTTCTTTTTCAGGGAAGGAGAATAGGTACTTCACTGTGGTGTCGTTGTGCACACTAATGCTGAGGGGAGGCATTTCTTCTGAAGGACAACACTGAAAGTATGACTCTTGATCCTGTTCTGTTTCACCTCTTTGCCATTCAGGAGCACACACACTATATGAAACACTGACTTATGAAAAACATGAGTAAACGTTACTTGCTTGTTACTTGTTGCTATAGTGCCGGGACACACTTGTGCTTAACAGCATTATTGTCGTCCTACTGTTGGTATTGGTTTCCAGATTTTAGTTTTCTCTGCTTTTTGAGAGTGAATGAACCTAAAGCTATGCCAAACTTAATGAAAAACTACCTATCTTTAACTGTAATACATGGGAAACAAAGGGATGGTGGACATCAAAAACACAAATCTCAATTGAACTATTCAATTTCACACACGTAAATTTCAATCAGCCTTTAGATTACACATGGAGGACAATTGTCTTTCTGTACACACACCCCCTTTCTTCTTTAAATTGTTACACTTCTGGATGCTGATGATTGCAACTTTTTGTCTTTCTCTTTTAAAATAGCACACAATGGAGGAGAGACCAGATTTCTCTCTTTGTGGTAAAGCAGCTGTAACTGAAGCTAATCTGAGTAAGTAATGTAGTAACGATGCTATATGACCTACCTAATTCTCTATATAATGCATGTAATATTAGCATTATTGTATTTTATAGCACAATCCCAATACTAACTTTGCATCTTGAGTGGTTACATTGTTCTTTTTCCAAAAGCATAAATAAATACATTGAACCCAGTACAATCACACAATGTTTTAGCAACCTTCTCCATGCACTACTTTTCCGCTCACTTTCCAACTTTTCTGTTTTTCAGGAGACGAGTACTATTGGAAGCTTGTTGCAGACTTCATTGGTCCTCAATCGGGAGAAGGACTCGAGCTGGAAAAGGCACCATGCAAGAACAGACTTTTGATTCAAGTAGGACTTATGACAGAGGACAATAATTTTCCGTGGATGGCCGTTGTAGATTGGCTCACGAAAATCTTCCCCAGTCATCAGTCGGCTGACTTTCGTCGTTTGGTTGAAAGAGGCATCGCGACGACGTTGAGTCTGGGAAGTGATGCGAGGCTGACCTTTCTGGGATCAGACGCCAACTTTAACTTTGTCGGCCCGATATGTGACAGCATAGGAGTTGAACGGCAACATCTTTTGGAAATTAGGAATTTTTCAGAGCGAGCGCAGTCAATCGAAGTCACAAATGGATTGATTTTCGAGTTGAGCAACTTTGTTACCAGGGAGAAACTCGCACCCGTTGTTTTAGTCACTTGGCTTAGAAACTTCAACTCTGACTTCTGTAAGAATGGGAATATTCAAAAGGCATATAAAGCCCTAAGGGCCAAGATAAAAAAGTTAAAACTGCATTACCGCAATTATGAGACAAGGAGTCACAGGAGGAATGCGGCGATGGAAAATCTGCTTCAGAGCCCATTTGAACTTGTGCGGAAAAGGCCGCCACGATATATGGTGAAGAAACGCATGAAAAGAGAGGACATCATACAATATGAAAAAGTTACAATCAAGGAGGAATACGAGAGCTATGAAATCATGCAAGACGAAGAGTCCGAGATGAACAGAGAAGGTGTGAGGAAAACAATACGGCAAGATGATATCTCTGCGCGTGGTGAAAGCGATGAGGACATGGATGAATCCAGCAGTGGAGAAGACGTCCCGGATGAAAAACAAGAGTCGCTGAACCTGCTCGACATTGCCATGGTGTCTGTCCAAAAGCTGTCAAGTATGTACGGTGAGAAGAACGAAGCGTGCAAGCAAGTTTGCTTGGACCTCCTCAAAAATCAGTATGCTCTGACATGCAAGGAGCATCCGGCCATGGCCAAGTTTGAGAAAAAACTGGACGCGCTCTGTGGGGAGATGTCGCTCGTTTACCCCGTGGTGTTTTTAAACTACAACGCCAATTTCCTCGTTAAAATGCACGACGCCGTGGAGGAGCAGATCATGAGCTTTGAAAAAGAGATCATTCTGTCGACGGGAGAGAAACTCGGCCGCGACAAGCTTCCGAAATTCAAGAGCTTTGTGAATTTGTCCGAAAGTGCCACTTCGCGCTACATCCACATGGCTTGTGATGTCTTGAGCACCAGCATCCCCGGCACGCAGAACTACAGGAAACACTGGGTAGCCTTCTGTGAGGAGAAGAAAAACCCCTCCAGACTGGCAGTAAATCAGTCAAACCGATTCACAAACTACTTCCAAGCTGCGGCGGGTCTCATCCACCATCACAAAGAGATGGCTCTCTTCTTCTCCGATTTGCTGTCGATGAACAACGACGAGTGCCCGAATATTATTTTGGAGTGTGTTGCTGCTGATGCCAACGACTCTATGATACAAAGCCTTGTGTGTGCTCTGGCCATCGTTTACTGCAAAATCCTCGGCCCTTACTGGCAGCTCCTGAAAAGCGGAGGCGAGTACTCGCTCTACAGCCAGTACATGCTCTGTCTCTACCAAAAGTTCCTCGATTGGTCCAAAGATCCTTTAACACTGCTGGAACCTGAAGGGACCACAAATGTTTTTCTGCAGGTCCCGTTGCAGGAGAAAACCTTTGATGGAGTGTTTAATTTCTGTGGCCAGTGGCACACGAACAGGGACTTAATCCGATCTTGCTTGAAGAGGTTGGTAAAGGTGATTGCTGGCGTCACTGAGGAACACCTCAAGGATTTCCTGCCAGGAGGAACATTTTCTAAAGTCCCATCACCAGATCTGAGTTTACAAATGGTGAGTTGCACGTTCTCCGTCTTGATGGCGGAGTATCCCTCCAACCAGACGTACCCTTGCAAGAAGGAAAAAAAAAAAATCGCCCCAAAGTCCTCCAAGCGCTCCCCGCGCAAGGGCTTGGAAGGTTCTCAGGGAGATGATGGCCGATCTGGTTCATCTGACGGCAGCTCTGATGAATCTTCCCGTCGGTGGAAGAAAAATAATACCCAAATTGGCCAGAAAGACGCTCTCAGTCCGCAGATGAAGAAAGGTCCAAGTGTTAAAAAAGAAAAGGTACCCGAAGAGCGCGAGGAGAACATGGATAGGGACTACATAATAGCCACGGTGAGCAGAAACGGGGGGCCGTGCAAGTCCCAGCCAGATGTGGACAAAATGATGCTGCGCTTTGACGGGAAACCCCGAGCTGAAAAGCGGGAAGCAGTCCGTTGTGAGATCTTGTACCAGAAGATGGTTCTGAACAACACGAACCGGAACTTGTACGGCGTCTTCAACAACACCACACAAATGGGGATGAAGCTGAAGCTCTCACTTCCCCGAGTCAAACCTGGGTACTCTCTCGTTTGGGCGCCTAGAAAGACGAAAATAAAGCCTGTGCTCCAAGACGCGACCGATGCTGCAGCTGGTTTGAGTGAAAACGGCGCCACATGAGGGTATTCATTGCATCTAAAAAAGAAAGTGTGATATTGAGGGAAGGGAATTATTGCCTGATTTCCTCATGATTTTTACAGTTGCAAAGTAATCAAAAATACACACAATGACCTCAATCTTTTCACACAAATGATATGTATTATTCTCTAGATACCAGATTCAGCTGTCGTGTGTTACACACTGTATTGTCAATGCCAATAGTTGAATTTATGAAGTCTGATTTTGTGGCTCTTATACTTTTGATATTGCCGTATAATTTGCATGGTGCTGTCTTGTAACCAGGCTTTTTAACAGTTTAACTTTTTTTTGTTGCTGAGAAGGAGACTTATATTTTTATTCAAGGTCAGTCAATAATCACTGCTGACTTAAAAGATGTATGAACCACTGACAGAATAAACATCTTTGTTTATATTTTGTTGATGTTTACTCTGTCAACCTGTGTGATAAGCTAATGTCTAGTTATTGGGACAAGAGTTCAGTCTTTCAAAATCAACTCTGCTCTAGTTCAAGTTAATTTTCCAGCATCTGTCAGGGTTTTGGTTGATGTAAGTCACATAATAACTCTTAAGAACACAGATTCAAAGGGTATTTGTGGTGGGATCACATGCGTCAGCAATATCAACGAGTTCATAGAAGAGGTGACATAGAGGAACTTAAGGAAATAGGGAGGCACTAAATAAAGAGGGGCTTATTGACACTGCCAAATGTTAAGGCCTTGATTAGTGTATTTATTAAAGAAACCAAGCCTACTATGAGTCTTAGAGTCCCCGCGCGTTAAAATGAACAGCCATTTGATTTAATATTGGAATTGCTTATGCACCTGTTTTTATGCAAAAGACAGCTTTGATATATGTCATCACAGACAATATGAACATATTTACAGCTACTCGGTGCATGAATCATATCCAGCAACGAACTGTCAAATAAAAGTCGCAAGTATAACCTTTTTAGGGGAAAGACAATGCTTTTAATGAGTTGTCCCGCACACATCAGTTGCCACAGCTCATGAGGGGTTTCTGTAAAGATGGTGCCTTCATGTTCCTCGGAAAACTGAAGGAGTAATAACCCGGGCGTGATAGAGTTACAGTCACATATAGACCAGTCACAGTTAAGTTTAGTTTTTGTACACAAAAATGGATAGTCCATGGAATGGGAATCGATGTACGCGTAAGTTAGAGGCAAATGTTTGAATTAAAGGCGAGAGTATAATGTAACATCACTAGTTTCTCACTCAATTGGAGCACAATTTACGTCTGTCAGAGTGAATTGGCAAACAATGTCTACAATGACATAGGAATTTACGAGGGGTAAGCGAAGGCAACAGAAGGGGCGGGAACTTTGCGTAAGTGTCCACCATTCTTCAAGTTCGGGCTGCATGAATGGGAAGAACGCGCTCTTTGTTTCACTGTTAAACCTGTTATCAGCATTGTGTTCGTTCTTTTGGCCGGAGTAAGCTGCACCATGTCCGGTAGCTGGTGGAGCAGTGCAGCGGTGACCCACGGGCTCGTGGCTCTGTTCGCCATGGGCTCCTGGGTTTCCGTCAACAGTCTGTGGGTAGAGCTCCCAGTGTTAGTCAACGTGCTGCCCGAAGGTCAGTGGTTCGCTCCGAGAGACAACAGACGTTTGGCCTATTAGTACAAGTCTTTTATCATAACAGTCAATTCATTTTGACCCTTTGTTTATTATTCAATATTTGGTGGTGTCTTCAGTTAACGTGAGCCGAAACCCTGCGACGTGAACTCTAGCTTGTATCGTGAACGCGACATCTAGCTATCGTTAGCTGTAGGTGTAGTTAGTGCAGGTGTAACGTTACTATTGTGATGGTTTCTCATATCAGGATTACGAAATACTAACGTTAAATGCAAATATGTAAAAGACATGTCGGTTACGTGTATAACGTTAATAATAGTATCTATTAATACAAATAGTAACCAGAACAACACACGTTTCCTCTCTTCAGTGATGTACTCAACTCAAGCAGGTGTTCCTGTCAGTTTAAACGTATTTAATGATGGCGTTACTTCATGTTTTTGGGGTTACTTCATGTTTTTGGCGTTACTTCATGTTGTTTCAGTACATTTCAGAGGGGAACATTACACTTATTATTCCACTACATGTATTTGGCAGCTGTAGTTGTTACAAAGCATGTTTTCAGTTTAAAACATGATGTATTATTGTTGGTCAGATTAACGTTATATTAACTAATGACAGCACCTCCACCAGCTACACTTAAAATACTGCTTACAGGTCAATCCATTCGTAAGAATAATTAATCCAATGATTTATTCAACAATAAAGACACAATGGGTTCCAACAGCTGTTGCATGTCTTGCAAGCAAATTCCTTTATTTAACTTTTTTGTCGATGCGTTGTTATTGAAATAAATCCAAACTTTCTGAAGTATCGCTGTAACAAGAGAAGTAGAAGCCTAAAAATGCTGGATGGGTAATATAAAATAAGTTTGTTACTGTTTCTGTTACTAGTTGCATATACTAAAAACATTGTCATAGTTTAATTTTAAGATGTAAAAACTATAGTGAATATGTTTTTTTTAATATCATTGTCTTTCCTTGTTTTAGGGTGGAACCTGCCTGCCTATATCTCAGTGCTGATAGCGTTTGGGAACATCGGTCCAATAGCAGTGACCATCACACACCACTGCGCTCCGGGACGTTTAAACGAGCGCCTGGTCATCCACTGCATCCAGGCGCTGGCAGTCGTGGCGTCCGCTCTTCTGGCCATCTTCTGGTCGCACACCGTCACGATAGCCGGAGCGGAAAGGTCACTGCCGTTCCTGCTCTTCACCTTTGTGGTGTCGTTGGTCTGCTGTACCTCCAACGTCACCTTCCTGCCCTACATGTTTAGCTACCCCCCTCAGTATATTCGTACTTTCTTCATCGGTCAGGGCTTCAGCGCCTTGTTCCCTTGCGTTGTGGCTTTAGGGCAAGGTGTTGGCAAGCTGGAGTGCAAAACTGTGAACGGCACGGTGAAGCCGGAGCATTTGAAGGAGAACTTTCCGGCGCAGAACTTCTTCTGGTTCCTGTGTGTCATGCTGTTGATCTCGGCTCTGAGCTTCCAGGCTTTGATGCAAAGGCAGACGAGGTTGCAGGAAAATGCACCGCAACAGGAGGCTGACAATGCAGCGGCAAAAAACGGAGAGGAAACGCACCCGCTGCACAACGGGGGGACGCCGGTGTCTGAGGATCAGGTGCGGGTGGAGGAACAGCCGCAGACATTTTGGACACGGCGGAACATTTACCTGCTGTCGCTGCTCGCCGTCTCCAACGCCCTCACCAACGGGGTCCTGCCGTCCGTGCAGAGTTTCTCCTGTTTGCCTTATGGAGCCATGACCTTCCACCTCTCCGTGGTCCTTGGCAACATAGCCAACCCCCTGGCCTGCTTCCTCGCTATGTTTGTTATCCTGAGGTGAGAAAATATAAGAGAAGTTTGAACACATGCATTACTTTTTAGATATGTGTAAGACATGTTTTTTAATGGGCCCCGTTGTTGTCCTCCAGGTCCTCTGCTGGTCTGGGCCTCTTGTCTTTAGCGGGAGGCGTATTTGCTGCATATCTCATGGCCTTAGCAGCACTCAGCCCTTGCCCTCCACTTTTGGGAACCCCCGCTGGCATGGCCTTAGTGGTGAGTGGAAATACATATTTCTAAAGCTGGGTATCATTTAAAATGTTTCGATGCCATACCTGGCATACCTGACACCGCATGCGCAGCATTTAGAAAAATTTAGCAAAAAGTGTTTTCGGGAGACACTGAAAAGTGATGAAAACACCTTCAGCTGCGTTCCAAATCTCAAACTGTTTCTTCTAACCTTTAGTACATACTGCAGTGGCCCTTTCAAAGTACAAACTGTTGCATGCAGAATGCATTCAACTGGGCCATACTGCTTCCTCACAACATGGCACCTTGTACATGCTCATATCAAAGGACTGTGGGTCAGAATAGCCGGCTTGCTTACTGCAAAATGCCACTAGATGTACTAGAACAGCCTGGTATTTTTTGCATACTGCATTTGAATATACTATGTATTGGGACACAGTACATATTTTTCTGGCATACTCAACAGTATGCTAGTACGGGTATTGGAAGGCACAGTTGATATTAGTCATATCAGATCCTTCTTTCTCCCTGTTCACCGTGTCCACCACTGATTTCAGCTACCTGCTTGTGCCCCCTACAGGTCACCTCTGGGATCATTTTCACGGGACTCTACTCCTACCTGAAGGTGGTGATTGGGACTCTCCTGCACGAGGCGGGTCACGCCGCCCTGCTGTGGTGCGGCATCTCTATCCAGGCCGGCTCCCTTATCGGAGCCCTCACCATGTTCCCTTTGGTCAACGTCTACCAAGTGTTCGAGCGGGCTCAGGAATGTGTGGATAACTGCACCACATAGTTCCCATTCGGTCGACATGGGAACTGACTGTTTTAACCCAGTTTTTGGGGCTCCAGGGTGAAGGACCAGATCAGACGTCTCCTGATTCAGAGGCCTCGGGGCCTGTGAAAACATTCCTAGATAATGGGAGCATTGTTGTGCTGCACATTGGCCAAGGGGATGTAAAATGCATATGATGCAGTAATACCACAAGTGCTTTGTGTGGTGTTTTGAATCTCTGTGGCAAAAACCAGCTGAGGGATTTGTTTTCCCCACAACAGACCACGAGAGAAGTTATTTACTCAGGGACACAATCATTCACTTATTCATCCACATTTGTTGCTCAGTCTAATTAATGAGAAATACTCACACTATAACTGCAGACAGACCTTTCACAGTAACTCATTTCTTTGGAAAAATGACGATAACATAAAAATGAACGAGGTCATGTCCATATATCGTACGAGAAGTCAATATGGTAATTATTGTGACAGGCTAACTACAGATCCCGTCCATAACATCCATACAGAACGTAGGAGTTCTTCTTTTGTGACCATTTTCAAATGTTTGTCTACCTCTTCGCTTTGATTCCATTGTAAGCATATCACATGGTTTTATTTAGTTTCAGTCATATATACAATTCAGTTGAGTCAGCGATCATGAAAAGTGTATAATTTGTAATATAGCTACTTTAAACATACAGTTCATAAATGCAGTGACTTGATTTCGTGCCAAATTTATTTATGTGCCTGAAAAATGTTGAACTTTATAAAACACGACGTTTCTGTTTCCTTTGGAGTTAATTGTGGTTCTGATCACGTTTTATACTTTAGAATTATAGTTTATTTACTCGTCATTTGGGATTTTTATTCATTCCAAATACAGTCATGTTATGTCATCTTAAAGGAACAGCTGGCCAAGCAAAGTAACGGTTTTAATTTATGTCTTATGTACTTCTACCTTGTAAGGCAATTTATGAACCATGCTGCTACCGTACACATATCATTTAATTACTTCATTAAACTCGACAGAGGAAAAGTATTTGTTAACGTCGTCTTCATTTTATGTTTTTTTTTTTTGAAAGATCAATCTGTTAAATTCTGAGCTGACTGTAAATGGACTGGTTGTTGAGCGATTGAGGTGCTTTTTCTTCATTTCATTTTACGTGGAGTTAGTTTTTTGAAATTGATTTTCAAATTGCTGATGTTGAAGTGTATTATGAAGTCTATGAAATAAATGGTAATAAAGCTACTGATCTGAAGAATTTGGACGAGTTTCCATTTATTCATTACAAGAATAAAGTATAAAAATATATATATTTAAATGAAGTACATATTAAAGAACATTGCTAGTTACATTGCAAAATGTGATAAAGGAATAGTCCCGACATTTTGGGAAGCCAAGAGTTTGATGAGAAGATTGATATCACTCATGTTTGTATGCAAATTATGAAGGTATGGCCAGTTAGCTTAGCTTAGCATAAAGACTGAAAACAGGGGGAAACAGCTAGCCTGGCTTTGTCTCTAAGGTTCTTTAATGAAAATATTATATCTTGTTTGTTTTATTCTTATGAAAATCTAAGTGAAACTAAGACAGGTTGTGGTTTCACGAGGGGAACTTACCAGACTATTTCTTAGTCTGGTGGACTTTGATCAATTAGCCAAGCCATTGATCACAAGCCATTGATCACAAACACCTTCATCACAAGACTGTGTCCAGTCTTTATGCTAAGCTAAGCTAACTGGCTGTTGTCTTATTTCTAACCGACATTTATGAGAGGGATATTGATATTCACCACTAACTATTTCCCAAGAATGTTGAACTTTTCCTTTAAATATTGGACAAATGATGACTCACTTGATCAATTCAATAAACACAGATTGGCTTTTGGTCATTTGTATTTTCGTTTACATACTATTATACTAATCCTTTTTCTATTTTTTAGAGCATGGGGTTTTTGTAACAACCTTAAATCACCCTCATGAAATGTGTAGCTGAACTGTCTAAACACCCATTTCCACCTCTTGCTCCCATGATCCCCTTAAGCAGTATTAGCAAATTCTTGAATGTGTCTCACTCATAAAAAAAAAAAAAAAAAGTTGCAGTTGCAAAACACAACATGTGATGTTTACTGATCATCCTCAAAGTCCCGGCAGTGAAGGTACTTAAAAGGTTGAGACAATGAGCGGTTAACCAGACATGTGTCATGGTTGGCTACATGTTCTCACACCCACTCGCCCCCGAGGAGGGCTTAGTTCCATGGTACACACACACACACAGAGTTTACTGCAAAGGACTTTGGCTTCCTTCTCTCTGCAGAAAACTCCAAACTCTCCACCGAGCAGCATGTGAGTATCTGCAGGGATGAATTTCATCCATTTAATTGGTTTAAAATGGTGTGTCAGGGAAACTCTTTTGTACAGAATATCAATCAAAACGTGTAGATGTTTATTTGATGATTAGACAATATTCTAATGTCTATACGCTGAATGTGAATTTAACTGAAAATCATGATTGTGCTCCAAGATCTAACAGGTAATTAATTTTTTTGTTTAACACTCTACTTTGAGGACTTTCTCTTCCGACGCTTTCTTTTCTCTGATCAAAGACTCTTTTCCCAATAAACAATGCTTGAACACAAGTCAGATGTTTTCTCAGGTTATGTAACAGTTACCAGAGCAGCAGGTGGCCATGTTTTACTTTGCTGTATGCTTGGTGTTTTAAGCGGGTTTAACCCCACACCCCCGCCTGTGATCAGAAGAAAACAACCGGACGTGGATGAAATCACGTCTCTGCTCACGTGGCCGACGGAGAGATCTGCACAAAATCAAACGGCGTTCATTTCGCAGAACAAGAGATACAGGAAGACAGTAAACATTAACCAAATGATCAAGTCACACACACACACACCGCGCCGTTTAACAAGTGCTGGAGGAGGGATGCTACTTCGTGGTAACACATTAATCTGTGATGTTGAGTTTACCGTTGACATTTCCTTCACTTGTCTTATTGTTTATTTCTCATTCTTTGCTGCTGCGATGATGCAGTCAACCCCGAGATGAATCGAGTTTTCTTCCATCTGTGATGAAAGAAACTAACAGACTTATAATTTGTCACTTAGGAAGACATTGCGTAACTTTAACTGTAACAATCCTTACCCCATGCTTGACCTAAAAGCATGTTTAACACCTGGTCTTAATGGTTAAGTGGACCAGCCTTTTGTCCACACAGCTTTCGCACTAACCACGAATGCTGTCTTTCCAGACATATTGATCGGGTGTGATTTGCAAATATTTGGAGATTCTGCAGGGGCCTTTAGTTTGCGGGGCGCTCAAATGCCAAAAATATATATATTAATATAATTACTCTTTAATACTTTAAAAGGTCCATCGATTTCTAATAATTTCCTAGGACGTGTAATCGTGTAAAAAGGAAATACGTTGTTTTTTTTCATTGAGAGAATGGCTCTATTTGAACCCAAAGTAATAATTCACGTGTTATTTATTTCTGAAAACTTTATTCCTCATAAACGTTGAATTGCATCGCCTGTGTTCATGTTCAGTTGACCTGCTGTGCAACGACTAAAAGGTTCTCCAGGTCGCACAGTTCATTAGTATGAACTGATTATTGTTAACTGAATACATTCTTTATTGTCTCATATTTTGTAATGAATCTCTCCAGAAAATACATTTATAGGAAAACATTAGGAAATGACAGAGCTGTAAAATAAAGCGTCAGCAGTGACAAAATACTTCAGTTGTACTGCTGAGAACAATGTCTGTGGACGTTGAGGTGAATGTGTGGTTATAGTTTTGGGGTCCACAAACTAGGACATTGAGCTCCATTGTACTAGTCAATAGCTAGACCTCAATACATTTCACTGAAAACCAATACGCATGGATAGATAAACAAGACTATGAATTGTGTTTTGGGGTGAACTGTCCCTTTACAGATAGTATTACCCTCTGGTTTGCAGCCACAATGCATAAAAGACCACCTTCATTTCTTTGCTAAGAGTCTACAGTAGAGCTGCGAATATCAATCAATAAGTTCTCATCTATTACATTAATTGCCAACTATTTTGATAATCAGTTTGAGTCATTTTTCAGGAGAGAAAAAGTCAAAATTCTCTGATCTCAGCTTCTTGAAAGTGATTTTTTTCTGGTTTCTTTACTCCTCTGTGACTGTAAAGGGAATGTCTTTGAGTTGTGGACAGAACAAGACATTTAAGGAAGCCATCTTGAGCTTTGGGAAACACATTTACTTTTTTCACCTCTTTCTGAATTTTTATTGACAAAACGACTGATTGAGTAAAATAATTATCGACAGATTAATCAACAATGACAATACTTGTTAGTGGTAGCACTAGTCTACAGCCACGCACACAATGACATGCTGATGTTTAGCAGGTGGAATGTTGACCACGGTCACCTTCTTAGTTTAGCATGTCAGTGCTAACGTGTGCTAAACACCAGAGGTCCACACACGGACTCCAATTGCAAGAGGCAATTAAAGCGTTTTGCAGGAATTTGGTAATAAACCAAAAATATTGGACAAATTGTGATTTGCACATTTTATTATGATGAAATTATAACCCAATTATGGTGCACAATTAAAAGTTAAAGGGAACATTTGGCACCTTTTATGTGAATGTCCAATCAGTGTTATTGATAAATCAGTGTGTGCTACAAGACTATGATGGTACATTTCCACTGTGTATCTTCTCCTGTTTTATTAGCTGACCACTCAGTGTTTTGACCCTTTTGTATTAACAAAGTTAATAATGTCAGACATGATCAGTAAGTGTCCTCTCAGGTTGAGTAATATTGGATGTGTGTCTTAATCAGGGACTTGATACTGTCAACTTAGATAGGGGGCTGAATGGGGATGCAATCGATGGACCAATCAGTGATTAACAATTCAATGGTTGATCAGTGAATGATCACTGTTGTCCAGATGTCCTAGTGATGAACTCCTCCTATCCCACCATGTGCTCAATGCCTTTATAAGTCGTACACAACCAACACTCTGGGTTCTTCCTCCTTCAGTATGACGATTGGACCTTCTTTGCGCAAAGAATAAATACTTTAAAGGTTTTTGTACTTCTCAGGTTTCCTTGTTTCAGTGTTATAGGACTCACTCGGTACTATTGAATAGTTTTTCCACCACAAGACCAACAGAAGTTTGCCGTGTCTTATTTCCTGGCTGCTGAGTGAGAATGAGGGGGTGCCACGAGGCAACGTTGGACAGAAGCTGGCGCGCAATGCATCCTGGTACATGTAGGCGCTGCCGGCACGGCTCCGTGAGCAGGAGAAATCTGCTTTCTCTGTCGATATAGCACACACTGTGGAATTTGCTGCTTCAATTTACCATGAACACTGATTGGACAGCCACATTAAAAGATGACAAATTTTCCCTGCAAGTGATCCCCAGAAACGATAAGATGTATCATCTGGGGATCAGGCATACATGTACCAGAATTCATAGCAATCAATATAGTAGTTGGGTTGAGGTCAGAGTTCATTTGATCAAGTTGGGATGCAACTAACCATAATTAATAGACGTCTATTTGTTTCCTGGCACTAGAAACACACCTCCAACATGTCCCTTCTCACCCACCTGTTGGCGTGTCTGTTCGGGATGGGCTCCTGGGTCTCCATCAACGGGCTGTGGGTGGAGCTGCCCCTCGTCGTCCCCCACATCCCCGAGGGTTGGTACCTGCCCTCGTACCTCTCCGTCCTCATCCAGATGGCCAACGTCGGGCCCCTCTTCGTCACCCTGATGCACCGCTTCCGGCCCGGCGCCCTGAACGAAGCGGCCGTCATATACGCGATCATCGGCCTGGGCACCGCCGCGAGCTTCCTGCTGGCTTTCTTCTGGAAGGAGACCGCGGTGGTGGCGGGCGCTCCTCGGAGCGTGGCCCTGCTCGTCTTGACTTTCTTCCTCGCCACCGTTGACTGCACCTCCTCCGTCACCTTCCTCCCCTTCATGATGCGTCTCAAGGCTCGGTACCTGACCACGTACTACATTGGGGAGGGCTTGAGCGGCCTGCTGCCTGCCCTGGTGGCTCTGATCCAGGGAGTCGGAGTGGTCCACTGCATAAACAGCACCGGGTTTTTGAACCACACCCTGAACTCTTCCGACAGCTCCGTGACCTTTGACCTGCGGGCCCAGTATCAGCCAGCCAACTTCTCCGCTGAGGTGTTTTTCTTCTTCCTCAGCGCCATGATGCTGGTGTGCCTGGTGGCGTTCCTGCTGCTGAACTACCACCCGTCCGTGGCCAGGGAGCGTCCCAACGGTCGATACGCCAACGGGGGGAAGGAGAAATCGGAGAGGGACAGGAAGTGGGCGGAGCAGAAGCCCATGATGGATCCGTACAGACCTGCGAGCCAGAAGCCCAGGAGCAGCTTCGGTACAGGCTTGTACAGCTGGACGCAGGTGTTTTACATCTTTGTGATCCTGGCCTGGGCCAACGCTCTGACCAACGTGGTGCTTCCCTCGGTGCAGTCCTACTCGTGCCTGCCGTACGGCAACAACACCTATCACTTATCAGCCACCATGGCTGCTGTGGCAAACCCTCTCGCCTGCTTCATCGCCATGTTCTTCCCCGTAAGGTCAGTGTGTGGTTTGATACACCTTTTTCACTACATTAGTCAGTTTTGATTTCAATAGCTCAAAATCACAAGTTTGCCTTGAAGCTAATAATAACTATTAAAGATTGATTGATAATAATCGGGGCAGCCTGCGAGACCCTCTATCCTAGAACCTCAGTTTGCATGAGAAACTAGAATTACCGCCTCACGGTTGTACGCCTCCACCAACCAGTCAAGTTGTAGTTTGTACCCATGTCTTGCATTCTCTCTACTGACCAGCAGGGGGCGTCTCCTCCAGATGCAAAAAGAAGTCAGATTGTATAGAAGTCTATGAGAAAATGACTCTACTTCTCTCTTGATTTATTACCTCAGTAAACATTGTAAACATGAGTTTATGGTCTCAATCTCTAGTTTCAAGTCTTCTTCAATACAACATGATGTTCATTTAGTAAATGATGGTCCATTTAGAGTCAAACAGACCATAAAGCAGAGGATGCTTTGACACTTACATTCATTGGTTGCAAAAAAGCCAAGATGCCGACGACCAAATCGCTGATCTCGAGGCTTCACAACGGCAGTCCACAAACCAATGGGTGACGTCACGATGACCACGTCCACTTCTTATATACAGTCTATGCAATGAGCACAGGAATTCTTTATTTATGGCCAAAAAGTGACATTTGACCATCAAATTTGAATTAGTTCATCCTTGAGTCCAGGACATCTGTGCCAAATTTCAAGAGATTCCCTGAAGGTGAATGGGAACACGTGTACACGGACACGTAATGCCTTCAGGTCACGGCAAAATGAACACCAGTGGCGGCTGGTCCATAGAGGGCGCTAGGGCGCCGCCCCCCTTGAGCTACAAATAATTAAAAATAAAAATAATAAACGATACAAATTGTCAATATTTGTGTTTTTGAAATATGGAATCACCCAGTAATATGTGTAAAATATGATATCTGCGGTAAATATATGCTTTTCCTGCACGTCCTCTCCGCCTGTCTGCAGCTCCTCTCCTCGTGTGCACGTCTCAGCTGCTGGGGCGCTGGAGAAACTGCCCCAAAGAGGCGGGTCTATGAAGCAGTTTAGCCAATGATGCTTAAATGCTGACTAAAGATATAAATAAGTGACATACAATTTAGCCAATCAGCGTCCTCAAATAGATTCAGCTTGGGGCAGATTTCGTTCTGCCCCAAGCTGCGCGTTCTCGTCGGGACTAGTCTCTACAGGCGAGAGCCAGCGCGAGCACTGCTCCTCCAAGACCCGTTTGAGAGGAGAACTGAGAGGAGAAACTACTGAAAGAGCTGATCCCAGATCAGCCTGACCTCACAATCAGACATCAGACTAGCAGGAAAGGGAAGCAGTACATGAAGCTTCTCTACTAGCTGTACACCAGACAGGTTTGGCTAGCTGGATGACGTCATGATAATAACTTATTTATCTTTTTAAAACAACGGGGACAGATCCAGCATGGACAGTTAGGGAGTGAGGGACATGAAGCACCTGTCTGAGAAATGGATATATAGTTATAAATAAATAATGATATATATATATATATATATATATATATATATATATATATATATATATATATATATATATATATATATGTATATATATATAATTATATTACACTGAATATTATTATATGATATATATATATATTATTATATTATACAGAATATTATTATATGATATATATATATTATATTATACTGAATTGCCTGTGAGGGTGCAAAAAATGAAATGTCCTGACGTGTTTGTCAAAGTGTTATTTACTGCTTTTTTTCGTGTTGGAATGAATGTTAAATATTTAACTGCAAAGTAGCAATGCGTGTTTGATACCTTAATTTTTTTTGCATGAAATCATTCTGGGATGTTTGCTGAAATTGATTGGATGTGACACAGCCCTACCAAGAAAATGTTCCACCAGCCGCCACTGATGAACACCCTTTAAAAAGGAAAATTAATAAATAAATAAAGCAACTTCTTTTTTTAAACTTCACAGGTTTTTAAATGTTCTATATTCTTACTTTTCTTGAGTGTTTTTTTCTTCTGGTTCTAAGTCCAAAATGCATAGAATCAATTCTAATTTGTTTCTAGTATTTTGTTTCAAGATAGTGAAATATATTATATATATATATATATATATATATATAATATTATGTCAATCTTTGCCTACATGAGCCTAAAGGACTAATTCAGTTGTTTGGATGACTCATCAAAATGACAATGGGTAAAGGGTAATGTGTCATTTCCCCGCAGATCTCTGCTGCTGATGGGCGCTCTCACGGTGACAGGAAGCGGGGTCGGAGCTTATATAATGGGCATGGCAGCGCTGAGTCCGTGTCCACTGCTGGTTAATGAAACTTCCGGCGGCGTCGTCATTGTGAGTAGGACACTGTTCGGCTATGCTTACCTTTCTCGCGTGGGCGTTACTGAAACACCACATGCAGGTAACCGACACCTCCGTCTCCCTCCACCAGGTGCTGGCCTGGGTCCTGTTTATTCTCACTCTGTCCTACGTGAAGGTGATCATCGGGCTGATCCTGCGCGACGAGGGCCACGGCGCCCTCGTGTGGTGCGGAGCGGTAGTGCAGCTGGGCTCCCTGCTGGGAGCCGTGACCATGTTCCCCGTGGTCAGTGTGTACGACCTCTTCTCATCCGGGGACCCGTGCAACACGAAATGCCAATAAAGACTCGACATCTGTGTGTGAACCGAGATATTCAACGGAGGAGACAATTGAATGTTATGTTCTTTTTACCACCATTTTTTTTTACTTGGTAACGTCATTTGTTACAAGAAACGCTATAATGTAGCCGTACAGACCGTGCTGCTGCAGACAGGATGAACACTATTTATACTAGTACGTTATGAAAATACACCACTTACAAGTAAAACTCCAACATTCAAAAACCATACTTAAGTAAACGTGCTCGCTGTGCAGTGAAATGTTCCCTGTCAGTGTTTTACTATTCTATATATATGATGTGTCTGGATTAATATTACTGCAGCATTGCAGTATGTTGCATTGTAACTCCTTCATATCGGGCTGACTATAGTTTAATCTGCAGCAATGCATCATATTCTATAAGATCATCATATGTTTGGATAGCGTCGCTGTCCTGTTTCAGATTCATGAAGATGCATTTTCCAGCTGATCCAACACGCCTTTTTAAATTAGTTTAATTAGCTCAAGAAGTAGGAAAACATTTTCAACACATAAAGAAACACTTCACCCTTCTGTTTATCACAAACATTCAAAATACCCAAATTTGGATATCATGTTTTTTAAAAAACAGTATACTATGTTCACCCCAGTGGAGGAGAAGTACATAACATGAAATGGTACATGTTGAATGTGTACTTAAGTACAGTGCTTGAGTAAATGTACTTATTTATAATCCACCACTGTATGAAGCTACCCTGACAGCTGTATATGTGGTCATGCTATATAGCCAGAACTACAATTATTTGGGATAAAGCAACTTTTTGCCTTGATGTTAGATCCCTTGAAAAAAACGTTTTATCAGCCAAGAGCAAAAGTCCATTGAATTGACAACTAAGCAGTAATATAATAATTCTGCAATCACAATATTGTTTTTTTATTTATTTACATGTGCCATAATCATATTGTTTATTGCATGGTATGACATTGTAATGTCATACCATGCAATAAACAATATGATGTAATGATTACACTATAAAGATATAATCCCAACATTACTGAAAGAACACAACGTACTTCTTTATACGTCGACCTAACTGGGACAACTTACAGTGGTCGAACCATGAAAACAGCCTCCAGACCAAAGGGACACAACGGTATAAAGACATGGCTTGTCCACGTAGTTGTGGCCACAGGACAAAGTCTGGTGACATGGCTATACAGCTCAACCTAAAACCATCAAACTATATGTTTTCTGGTTGTAAAATCTATAGTTTTCAAAGAAAATAGCCTACAAGATAAAAAGCTTCTCCAAAATCTGATGTCCTCTTAATTTACATATTATTTTCATATGATCATATCATTTCCATACTCCATTATTCATTCTTTGATTTTCATTTTGAAAGAAACCGGCAAAAATGATGAATCATTTGGTCATCAACCTGCCGTGGCTCCTTATTAAACCAATGGTATAATTTCTCCATCAAAGCATTATTGCATTTCAAATCTAGATTACCAGATTTCTGCAATCAGATGATGTAAGAATACACTTGTGTTTGGTTTGCATACAGGTCATTTTAGCTTAACTCAGAGTTCAAGAGATGGATATGTTGTTATGGCATTGTCCCATTTGTTATTCATTTTAGTAGAAGAAGATTAAAAGAAAAATCATCTGGCTTTCTTTTTTCACTTTAAAGTCGAAATTCAAATTCAAATTTCTATTGCCTGCACACGGTTCTCAACATGGCGGCGGCTAGCAGCAGCAGCTAAAGATGCTGATCGCTAACCGCACAAACAACAACTGGGGGGGGGCTACGCTTCCGCTGCAACGCTGTATCAGCTGTAACCGCGGTATGATGGTAGTGCAGAGCGGTGGCAGTGAGCTAGCCAGTGGGGCATGCTCACACACGACTCCTCTGGTTGTATAGAAGTCTATGAGAAAATGACTCTACTTCTCTCTTGATTTATTCCCTCAGTAAACATTGTGAACATGAGTTTATGGTCTCAATCTCTAGTTTCAAGTCTTCTTCAATACAGCATGATGTTCATTTAGTAAATTATGGTCCATTTAGAGTCAAATAGACCACAAAGCAGAGTATGCTTTAGGGCGGGGCTACACAGTGATTGACAGGTCGCTACCACGGCTTTGTCCGGTCTGAGAGTCGTCCATGTTTTCGCCTTTGAACTTTAACCCTTTTTAGTTCATGAAAGTTAATTTTAGCATTTTGTCTTAATTAGCGTTCGATTCTATTTACCCTCTCATGTTACTTATGGTTGCCAAAAAACAAGATGGAGACGGCTAAAATGCTGAATTTGCCCCGATACATACATAGGCACGCACGACTGGCCTGTCTACGTCAACAAAGCCCAGGGAAGCTCAGATTACAAAATATTGTTGTCATGGTGTAATCGAGACCTGTACTGAATTTGCATCCGGTGGGAAATTGGGAGGGTCTTTGTTTACTTCTGACCTACCTAGGTATGTTTTTTATATATTCATTCTGTCTATCCTTCTTTGTTGTAAAACACACTGTGTTGCATTTCTCGTATTAAAGGATTGAATACAAATAAAGTTATTATTATTAATATTATTGTTGCTGTCATGATTATTAGCATTATCATATAATTATTATAACTACTACTAATACTAACACTTATTTATCTTATCTTTATTATTATTATTTTTAATGTTGTTGTTGTCATGATTATTAACATTATCATATCATTATAATTATTATAATAATAATTATTATTATTATTATAACAATTATTTTTATTTTTATTATAATAATTGTTATTATTATTATTACTTAGATATTACTCCATTATATATTTACATAGCAAATAGTTGTTTTGCTGCTACATCAATGCTCTGCATGGCGCATAGAGAGCCTTTAAGAAGGCAAACAGCTTCCCCTGGGTGGAGAGGTAAAGCACTGGATGCACAACACTCGCAACAGACAGCAAGAAGATAGATGTAGGAATCACAACACATTCATAAATGAATCCCTCATCATACATAATGTTTTGCATTGAATTAACTGGAAGGTAACAGCACATGGTGAGGATTGCGGTGGCACAGACAGTCTTAAAGGCTCTCTTCTTGACAGGGTGCAGCTCGTCTCTCCCCGGGCCATATTTCTTCAGTGCCTTCGCAATCGTGATGCTGCACCCCACCATCATTGACGCCATTAACATCATCATGCTTGATGGGATACGTCTCAACACGGACTCCATAGAGGAAACGCTCGGACCCAAAACACTCAGCAAAGCACAGGGCACAGAAAGGAGCCACACCGTGAGAGCACAAACCTCCCTGAATCTGTATTTCTTCAGCAGAGGATAAGATGTGGGGTGAATCACTGCAACGTATCTCTCCAGGCAGATATAATACAAACTCATTGGCCCCCCGATTTGTACGTACACTAACAAAAACTCGGAGATTAGTAGGTGGGTGTCTGTCGTCACCAACAGGCAGATTAGATGGATGAAGGAGATCCAGTACTGGAAGTAGTGGAAGAGAGCTAAATTGAAATTCAGGATATCTGTAGTCTTCTTGGATGTGATGGTGATCCGCAGCAGTTTACCGACCACCGGTTGTCCCATGAGGATAGTAACGAGGTCGATCAGTGAGAGACCCACGATCTGGGCCGGTCCATACACACAGACCCCTTCTTTGGTAACGTTCGCCATTTCACCAGACTGCTGTTCAGAGCTGAAAGAAACAAGACATCAAAGAGACTGATGGACATTTAAAAGTGTATATTTTCTAAGTTTTATCTTTGAATATGAAAGCCAAGGAACATAAATACAGAGAGGCATACTGTGCTGTAAAATGCACAAACATCCTCTGATTCCTTCATGCTCTAAAGTGATTCAAACTTGAACTTTTTTAAAGAAACATCCGTACAGTATTTTCTATACATTTTGAATTCTATAAAATACACCGATGTAATGTTAATTCAACCTTTTCTCCAGTACAAATGGAGATCTTTAAAGCCAAATGTATATTATAATATCTTGAACCTTGACAGAATAAAGTACATCACTTGATTCTTAAAAAATTATCAAAAGCAAATTTATTTGGAGTTTGTAAAGAAAAAAGTCAAATTAAAAGCACTGTAATGGTAGAATTCTTAGTTTGGTTTTAGAAAGTAAAAAAAGTTGATCCAATACATTTTTAGAAATTATGTTACATTCATATAAGGACATATAAGCAGATATATTAAACATTGAAGACTCAATATTAACAGTGTCATGACTACCGTCTTGTTCTAAGTTACCTTGAACTGTCAATTATACCTACAATCATATAATTATATATCATTTATTATTCAACACTCGCGAAGTCAGAGCTTACCAGGTGTATTCAGCTGCTGCTCAGACCAAAGAGTGACGCCTGATTTTCCTAATTGATGTAAGACAGGTGCGAGGCAGCCCAGCAAAACCAACAAACATCACGGACTGATTTCCATAACTGCAGAGTTTCGGTGTTGGTTAAGGTTCGGCTGTGACACAGTCAGGTAGAGAAAAGAAAACATACAGATGCCAAATAATCTATGAAGTGTTCATCAGCAATGAGAGTCATTCAATGTGTAGGAGATCCTGCAGACCACACGGTGTCAGTGTGCCCTGAAACACAACAGACACCCACTGCACCGGAGAGGCCTTGAGTAGTAATATTACATAATAAAATTAAAAAAGAAAGACTTGTGAAACAGCAGATGTTGGGTTTGTGAAGTAGGATTTATTCTTACTGGAGTTATCGATCATGAAGATTCGTAAGAAACTAATATTCTTTAGTTATTATAAAACACTGTGTGGTATATTTTCAGTCTGTGAAGGGCCTCTTTGGGGGTCTTGGATGGGAACCAGATGTGTATGGAGTCCCAGGACCGCAAGGAAGGACAGGGGGTGAAGAAGCCACACATTGTTTAAATCCCTCCCTTATGGAGCCATACTTGCACACTATATAAGAAGACGCGGAGTCTCTCAGAGGCAGGCTCTTTTTGGATTCAAGCCAGGACCTCCAGGTGGTCGCGACACCTGTATGACATGTGTTACTTGTTTGTAATAAACTTTATTATACCAGCAAGAACAGTGTCCGCGGAGCATTCTTCATCATCACTTCAACAGCACTGTCGCAGAAAAGATACGACAACTGTTAACCATCTGTGGTTACAGTGAAGAGTAAGACGCTGTGTAAATATGGATGCACTTGAGTATCGGGATGTTATGTGTTGGGATACTGTGTGATAGTCGTGGGTTTACTTTTACAGATGTGAGGTTGATTTCTGCTTTAACGGGTGCTAAATTCCAAATTCAGAGCATCGAGGATCGAGGGATTGCCTCCACGCGGCACTCAACGTGGCGTCGGCTGAGCCGGCGGCTAGCAGCTAACAGCGGCAACAGTGCTGACGGACTTCACAGTGTTTACCTGAGGGGGAACCGGAGGGTGGGCGCTATGCTTCCACAACGCCGCTGTCGGTCTGGACGCCGTTACCAGCTGTAACCGCTGTATGAGCGCAGTCCAGAGCGGCGGCCATTAGCTAGCTAGTGATGTGAACTGATATGAACCCTGAACCGGACCGGCTATGTAGACAAAGCACAGAGACACTCGTATAACAACACACACTTTGGCAGAGTGACTTCCTTCTCTGCTCAGGTAGACATTACTCCACTGTATCTTTACATAGACAGTAGTTGTTTGCTGCTATATTTTTGTTCTGAATTTCGAATTTTGCACCTTTTAAGCGATAGTAGAATCACACTGACTTGTATGCAAATGCTAATCCGTTGTAGTGAATTCTTTTTTGTGTGCAAGTTCTTTACTTTTTGTGCTACATGTTCGTTTTTAACAATTTGAGAGATTCTGGCCTCTCTCTACAGCCCGTAGCCGCATCATTGTCGTGTCCTTTTTATATGACATAAACTGTGCAACAACAGCGTGGCATTCTGAAGGGTAGACTTAAGAACCAAGTGCTCTTGTATGCAAGATCCAAAGCTCTGTTGGACATCCGCTTTAGAGTTTGAATAACTGACAACTGTCGACTTAAAAATGCAAAACGCCTGCTATATAGTGTAGGATTTTTGCGGATGTATTTCTCACGACAGTACTGCTTCATTCAGCGTTTGGTTTCCATTCACTTATTTTCGGAAATCATCATGCTGACTCTAACTATGTGTGGAGATGATGATTCAAGAGCAGATACAATATGTGTGTTGGCCAATATAAATTAATATAATTACTCTTTAATACTTTAAAAGGTCCATCAATTTCTAATAATTTCCTAGGACGTGTAATCGTGTAAAAAGGAAATACGTTGGTTTTTTTCATTGAGATAGGGGGCTGAATGGGGGCTGAATAGGGATGCAATCGATGGACCAATCAGTGATTAACAATTCAATGGTTGATCAGTGAATGATCACTGTTGTCCAGATGTCCTAGTGATGAACTCCTCCTATCCCACCATGTGCTCAATGCCTTTATAAGTCGTACACAACCAACACTCTGGGTTCTTCCTCCTTCAGTATGACGATTGGACCTTCTTTGCGCAAAGAATAAATACTTTAAAGGTTTTTGTACTTCTCAGGTTTCCTTGTTTCAGTGTTATAGGACTCACTCGGTACTATTGAATAGTTTTTCCACCACAAGACCAACAGAAGTTTGCCGTGTCTTATTTCCTGGCTGCTGAGTGAGAATGAGGGGGTGCCACGAGGCAACGTTGGACAGAAGCTGGCGCGCAATGCATCCTGGTACATGTAGGCGCTGCCGGCACGGCTCCGTGAGCAGGAGAAATCTGCTTTCTCTGTCGATATAGCACACACTGTGGCATTTGCTGCTTCAATTTACCATGAACACTGATTGGACAGCCACATTAAAAGATGACAAATTTTCCCTGCAAGTGATCCCCAGAAACGATAAGATGTATCATCTGGGGATCAGGCATACATGTACCAGAATTCATAGCAATCAATATAGTAGTTGGGTTGAGGTCAGAGTTCATTTGATCAAGTTGGGATGCAACTAACCATAATTAATAGACGTCTATTTGTTTCCTGGCACTAGAAACACACCTCCAACATGTCCCTTCTCACCCACCTGTTGGCGTGTCTGTTCGGGATGGGCTCCTGGGTCTCCATCAACGGGCTGTGGGTGGAGCTGCCCCTCGTCGTCCCCCACATCCCCGAGGGTTGGTACCTGCCCTCGTACCTCTCCGTCCTCATCCAGATGGCCAACGTCGGGCCCCTCTTCGTCACCCTGATGCACCGCTTCCGGCCCGGCGCCCTGAACGAAGCGGCCGTCATATACGCGATCATCGGCCTGGGCACCACCACAAGCTTCCTGCTGGCTTTCTTCTGGAAGGAGACCGCGGTGGTGGCGGGTGCTCCTCGGAGCGTGGCCCTGCTCGTCTTGACTTTCTTCCTCGCCACCGTTGACTGCACCTCCT
Organism: Leptoclinus maculatus; assembly: GCA_032191485.1. Taxonomy (NCBI): domain Eukaryota; kingdom Metazoa; phylum Chordata; class Actinopteri; order Perciformes; family Stichaeidae; genus Leptoclinus; species Leptoclinus maculatus. The sequence continues at coordinate 36,176,840 of JAVDOI010000002.1, read as the reverse complement.
CCGTCACCTTCCTCCCCTTCATGATGCGTCTCAAGGCTCGGTACCTGACCACGTACTACATTGGGGAGGGCTTGAGCGGCCTGCTGCCTGCCCTGGTGGCTCTGATGCAGGGAGTCGGAGTGGTCCACTGCATAAACAGCACCGGGTTTTTGAACCACACCCTGAACTCTTCCGACAGCTCCGTGACCTTTGACCTGCGGGCCCAGTATCAGCCAGCCAACTTCTCCGCTGAGGTGTTGTTCTTCTTCCTCAGCGCCATGATGCTGGTGTGCCTGGTGGCGTTCCTGCTGCTGAACTACCACCCGTCCGTGGCCAGGGAGCGTCCCAACAGTCGATACACCAACGGGGGGAAGGAGAAATCGGAGAGGGACAGGAAGTGGGCGGAGCAGAAGCCCATGATGGATCCGTACAGACCTGCGAGCCAGAAGCCCAGGAGCAGCTTCGGTACAGGCTTGTACAGCTGGACGCAGGTGTTTTACATCTTTGTGATCCTGGCCTGGGCCAACGCTCTGACCAACGTGGTGCTTCCCTCGGTGCAGTCCTACTCGTGCCTGCCGTACGGGAACAACACCTATCACTTATCAGCCACCATGGCTGCTGTGGCAAACCCTCTCGCCTGCTTCATCGCCATGTTCTTCCCCGTAAGGTCAGTGTGTGGTTTGATACACCTTTTTCACTACATTAGTCAGTTTTGATTTCAATAGCTCAAAATCACAAGTTTGCCTTGAAGCTAATAATAACTATTAAAGATTATTGATAATAATCAGGGCAGCCTGCGAGACCATCTATCCTAGAACCTCAGTTTGCATGAGAAACTAGAATTACCGCCTCACGGTTGTACGCCTCCACCAACCAGTCAAGTTGTAGTTTGTACCCATGTCTTGCATTCTCTCTACTGACCAGCAGGGGGCGTCTCCTCCAGATGCAAAAAGAAGTCAGATTGTATAGAAGTCTATGAGAAAATGACTCTACTTCTCTCTTGATTTATTACCTCAGTAAACATTGTAAACATGAGTTTATGGTCTCAATCTCTAGTTTCAAGTCTTCTTCAATACAACATGATGTTCATTTAGTAAATTATGGTCCATTTAGAGTCAAACAGACCATAAAGCAGAGGATGCTTTGACACTTACATTCATTGGTTGCAAAAAAGCCAAGATGCCGACGACCAAATCGCTGATCTCGAGGCTTCACAACGGCAGTCCACAAACCAATGGGTGACGTCACGATGACCACGTCCACTTCTTATATACAGTCTATGCAATGAGCACAGGAATTCTTTATTTATGGCCAAAAAGTGACATTTGACCATCAAATTTGAATTAGTTCATCCTTGAGTCCAGGACATCTGTGCCAAATTTCAAGAGATTCCCTGAAGGTGAATGGGAACACGTGTACACGGACACGGAAACGTAATGCCTTCAGGTCACGGCAAAATGAACACCCTTTAAAAAGGAAAATGAATAAATTAATAAAGCAACTTGTTTTTTAAACTTCACAGGTTTTTAAATGTTCTATAACCTTACTTTTCTTGAGTGTTTTTTTCTTCTGGTTCTAAGTCCAAAATGAATAGAATCAATTCTAATTTGTTTCTAGTATTTTGTTTCAAGATAGTGACAAAAAAAAAAAAAGAGTTCACAGTTGATTTCTATTGGAAAGTGAACTTCCCCTTTTGTTGTGTATGAATAAATTGTGTGGAATATTATGTCAATCTTTGCCTACATGAGCCTAAAGGACTAATTCAGTTGTTTGGATGACTCATCAAAATGACAATGGGTAAAGGGTAATGTGTCATTTCCCCGCAGATCTCTGCTGCTGATGGGCGCTCTCACGGTGACAGGAAGCGGGGTCGGAGCTTATATAATGGGCATGGCAGCGCTGAGTCCGTGTCCACTGCTGGTTAATGAAACTTCCGGCGGCGTCGTCATTGTGAGTAGGACACTGTTCGGCTATGCTTACCTTTCTCGCGTGGGCGTTACTGAAACACCACATGCAGGTAACCGACACCTCCGTCTCCCTCCACCAGGTGCTGGCCTGGGTCCTGTTTATTCTCACTCTGTCCTACGTGAAGGTGATCATCGGGCTGATCCTGCGCGACGAGGGCCACGGCGCCCTCGTGTGGTGCGGAGCGGTAGTGCAGCTGGGCTCCCTGCTGGGAGCCGTGACCATGTTCCCCGTGGTCAGTGTGTACGACCTCTTCTCATCCGGGGACCCGTGCAACACGAAATGCCAATAAAGACTCGACATCTGTGTGTGAACCGAGATATTCAACGGAGGAGACAATTGAATGTTATGTTCTTTTTACCACCATTTTTTTTTACTTGGTAACGTCATTTGTTACAAGAAACGCTATAATGTAGCCGTACAGACCGTGCTGCTGCAGACAGGATGAACACTATTTATACTAGTACGTTATGAAAATACACCACTTACAAGTAAAACTCCAACATTCAAAAACCATACTTAAGTAAACGTGCTCGCTGTGCAGTGAAATGTTCCCTGTCAGTGTTTTACTATTCTATATATATGATGTGTCTGGATTAATATTACTGCAACATTGCAGTATGTTGCATTGTAACTCCTTCATATCGGGCTGACTATAGTTTAATCTGCAGCAATGCATCATATTCTATAAGATCATCATATGTTTGGATAGCGTCGCTGTCCTGTTTCAGATTCATGAAGATGCATTTTCCAGCTGATCCAACACGCCTTTTTAAATTAGTTTAATTAGCTCAAGAAGTAGGAAAACATTTTCAACACATAAAGAAACACTTCACCCTTCTGTTTATCACAAACATTCAAAATACCCAAATTTGGATATCATGTTTTTTAAAAAACAGTATACTATGTTCACCCCAGTGGAGGAGAAGTACATAACATAAAATGGTACATGTTGAATGTGTACTTAAGTACAGTGCTTGAGTAAATGTACTTATTTATAATCCACCACTGTATGAAGCTACCCTGACAGCTGTATATGTGGTCATGCTATATAGCCAGAACTACAATTATTTGGGATAAAGCAACTTTTTGCCTTGATGTTAGATCCCTTGAAAAAAACGTTTTATCAGCCAAGAGCAAAAGTCCATTGAATTGACAACTAAGCAGTAATATAATAATTCTGCAATCACAATATTGTTTTTTTATTTATTTACATGTGCCATAATCATATTGTTTATTGCATGGTATGACATTGTTAATGTCATACCATGCAATAAACAATATGATGTAATGATTACACTATAAAGATATAATCCCAACATTACTGAAAGAACACAACGTACTTCTGTATACGTCGACCTAACCGGGACAACTTACAGTGGTCGAACCATGAAAACAGCCTCCAGACCAAAGGGACACAACGGTATAAAGACATGGCTTGTCCACGTAGTTGTGGCCACAGGACAAAGTCTGGTGACATGGCTATACAGCTCAACCTAAAACCATCAAACTATATGTTTTCTGGTTGTAAAATCTATAGTTTTCAAAGAAAATAGCCTACAAGATAAAAAGCTTCTCCAAAATCTGATGTCCTCTTAATTTACATATTATTTTCATATGATCATATCATTTCCATACTCCATTATTCATTCTTTGATTTTCATTTTGAAAGAAACCGGCAAAAATGATGAATCATTTGGTCATCAACCTGCCGTGGCTCCTTATTAAACCAATGGTATAATTTCTCCATCAAAGCATTATTGTTATGGCTAAACGTCTGGTTTGGTTTGCATACAGGTCAATTTAGCTTAACTCAGAGTTCAAGAGATGGATATGTTGTTATGGCATTGTCCCATTTTTTATTCATTTCAGTAGAAGAAGATTAAAAGAAAAATCATCTGGCTTTATTTTTTCACTTTAAAGTCGAAATTCAAATTCAAATTTCTATTGCCTGCACACGGTTCTCAACATGGCGGCGGCTAGCAGCAGCAGCTAAAGATGCTGATCGCTAACCGCACAAACAACAACTGGGGGGGGGCTACGCTTCCGCTGCAACGCTGTATCAGCTGTAACCGCGGTATGATGGTAGTGCAGAGCGGTGGCAGTGAGCTAGCCAGTGGGGCATGCTCACACACGACTCCTCTGGTTGTATAGAAGTCTATGAGACTCTACTTCTCTCTTGATTTATTCCCTCAGTAAACATTGTGAACATGAGTTTATGGTCTCAATCTCTAGTTTCAAGTCTTCTTCAATACAGCATGATGTTCATTTAGTAAATAATGGTCCATTTAGAGTCAAATAGACCATAAAGCAGAGTATGCTTTAGGGCGGGGCTACATTATGATTGACAGGTCGCTACCACGGCTTTGTCCGGTCTGAGAGTCGTCCATGTTTTCGCCTTTGAACTTTAACCCTTTTTAGTTCATGAAAGTTAATTTTAGCATTTTGTCTTAATTAGCGTTCGATTCTATTTACCCTCTCATGTTACTTATGTTTGCCAAAAAACAAGATGGAGACGGCTAAAATGCTGAATTTGCCCCGATACATACATAGGCACGCACGACTGGCCTGTCTACGTCAACAAAGCCCAGGGAAGCTCAGATTACAAAATATTGTTGTCATGGTGTAATCGAGACCTGTACTGAATTTGCATCCGGCGGGAAATTGGGAGGGTCTTTGTTTACTTCTGACCTACCTAGGTATGTTTTTTATATATTCATTCTGTCTATCCTTCTTTGTTGTAAAACACATTGTGTTGCATTTCTCGTATTAAAGGATTGAATACAAATAAAGTTATTATTATTAATATTATTGTTGCTGTCATGATTATTAGCATTATCATATAATTATTATAACTACTACTAATACTAACACTTATTTATCTTATCTTTATTATTATTATTTTTAATGTTGTTGTTGTCATGATTATTAACATTATCATATCATTATAATTATTATAATAATAATTATTATTATTATAATAACAATTATTTTTATTTTTATTATAATAATTGTTATTATTATTACTTAGATATTACTCCATTATATATTTACATAGCAAATAGTTCTTTTGCTGCTACATCAATGCTCTGCATGGCGCATAGAGAGCCTTTAAGAAGGCAAACAGCTTCCCCTGGGTGGAGAGGTAAAGCACTGGATGCACAACACTCGCAACAGACAGCAAGAAGATAGATGTAGGAATCACAACACATTCATAAATTAATCGCTCATCATACATAATGTTTTGCATTGAATTAACTGGAAGGTAACAGCACATGGTGAGGATTGCGGTGGCACAGACAGTCTTAAAGGCTCTCTTCTTGACAGGGTGCAGCTCGTCTCTCCCCGGGCCATATTTCTTCAGCGCCTTCGCAATCGTGATGCTGCACCCCACCATCATTGACGCCATTAACATCATCATGCTTGATGGGATATGTCTCAACACGGACTCCATGAGGATGGAGGAAACGCTCGGACCCAAAACACTCAGCAAAGCACAGGGCACAGAAAGGAGCCACACCGTGAGAGCACAAACCTCCCTGAATCTGTATTTCTTCAGCAGAGGATAAGATGTGGGGTGAATCACTGCAACGTATCTCTCCAGGCAGATATAACACAAACTCATTGGCCCCCCGATTTGTACGTACACTAACAAAAACTTGGAGATTAGTAGGTGGGTGTCTGTCGTCACCAACAGGCAGATTAGATGGATGAAGGAGATCCAGTACTGGAAGTAGTGGAAGAGAGCTAAATTGAAATTCAGGATATCTGTAGTCTTCTTGGATGTGATGGTGATCCTCAGCAGTTTACCGACCACCGGTTGTCCCATGAGGATAGTAATGAGGTCGATCAGTGAGAGACCCACGATCTGGGCCGGTCCATACACACAGACCCCTTCTTTGGTAACGTTCGCCATTTCACCAGACTGCTGTTCAGAGCTGAAAGAAACAAGACATCAAAGAGACTGATGGACATTTAAAAGTGTATATTTTCTAAGTTTTATCTTTGAATATGAAAGCCAAGGAACATAAATACAGAGAGGCATACTGTGCTGTAAAATGCACAAACATCCTCTGATTCCTTCATGCTCATTCAAACTTTAACTTTTTTAAAGAAACATCCGTACAGTATTTTCTATACATTTTGAATTCTGTAAAATACACCGATGCAATGTTAATTCAACCTTTTCTCCAGTACAAATGGAGATCTTTAAAGCCAAATGTATATTCTAATATCTTGAACCTTGACAGAATAAAGTACATCACTTGATTCTTATCAAAAGCAAATTTGTTTGGAGTTTGTAAAGAAAAAAGTCAAATTAAAAGCACTGTAATGGCAGAATTCTTAGTTTGGTTTTAGAAATTAAAGAAAGTTGATCCAATACATTTTTTATGAATTATGTTACATTCATATAAGGACATATAAGCAGATATATTAAACATTGAAGACTCAATATTAACAGTGTCATGACTACCGTCTTGTTCTAAGTTACCTTGAACTGTCAATTATACCTACAATCATATAATTATATATCATTTATTATTCAACACTCGCGAAGTCAGAGCTTACCAGGTGTATTCAGCTGCTGCTCAGACCAAACCAAAGAGTGACCCGTGGATCAATCCACTGTTTAAATAAAAATGACGCCTGATTTTCCTAATTGATGTAAGACAGGTGCGAGGCAGCCCAGCAAAACCAAGAAACATCACGGACTGATTTCCATAACTGCAGAGTTTCGGTGTTGGTTAAGGTTCGGCTGTGACACAGTCAGGTAGAGAAAAGAAAACATACAGACGCCAAATAATCTATGAAGTGTTCATCAGCAATGAGAGTCATTCAATGTGTAGGAGATCCTGCAGACCACACGGTGTCAGTGTGCCCTGAAACACAACAGACACCCACTGCACCGGAGAGGCCTTGAGTAGTAATATTACATAATAAAATTAAAAAAGAAAGACTTGTGAAACAGCAGATGTTGGGTTTGTGAAGTAGGATTTATTCTTACTGGAGTTATCGATCATGAAGATTCGTAAGAAACTAATATTCTTTAGTTATTATAAAACACTGTTAACCATCTGTGGTTACAGTGAAGAGTAAGACGCTGTGTAAATATGGATGCACTTGAGTATCGGGATGTTATGTGTTGGGATACTGTGTGATAGTCGTGGGTTTACTTTTACAGATGTGAGGTTGATTTCTGCTTTAACGGGTGCTAAATTCCAAATTCAGAGCATCGTGGATTGAGGGATTGCCTCCACGCGGCGCTCAACGTGGCGTCAGCTGAGCCGGCGGCTAGCAGCTAACAGCGCTAACAGCGGCAACAGTGCTGACGGACTTCACAGTGTTTACCTGAGGGGGAACCGGAGGGTGGGCGCTACGCATCAACAACGCCGCCGTCGGTCTGGACACCGTTACCAGCTGTAACTGCTGTATGAGCGCAGTCCAGAGCGGCGGCCATTAGCTAGCTAGTGATGTGAACTGATATGAACCCTGAACCGGACCGGCTATGTAGACAAAGCACAGAGACACTCGTATTACAACACACACTTTGGGAGAGTGACTTCATTCTAGGGCTGCAACAACGAATCGATAAAATCGATAAAATTCGATTATTAAAAGAGTTGGCAACGAATTTCATTATCGATTCGTTGTGTCGCGCGACTATTACGCCACTCAATAAGTCGCGGAGATGTTTGAGTATAAAAAAAAAAAAAAAGAGCGGATCGGAGGTAGAGGAAAGACCACCGGAGAGAAACGTAACGTTGTTCTGAAACACATGGAGGAGGCAGAGAAATCAGTACGAAGTCATCCAAGGTGCGGAGCATTTCACACTAAATAAATCGAAAAAGTGTGTTAACTGCAAGATATGCAAAAGCGACATGGCACGGGAGCACCACGGTGATGATTCAGCACCTAAAACGTAAACATGTTGGAGCCCTTGATGAGGAGGAAGGGAGTTCAACAGCAGGGTAAGTCACTACAGAATCCTACTTTTGTTCCGTTTTGAAGTGAGGAACTAGGAGCGTTCGATGTGCGGATCCGCCCGGTGTCCGCAGCGATGACAAGTTAGCGGTAGCTCGTTAATAACAGTAGTAAAGCAGGGGTGGTATAGTTTGCAAGACTAAAGACACGTTTTTATTCACTCGCCTTTTTTTATCTGATTCATCGATTAATCGAAAAAATAATCGACAGATTAATCGATTATTAAAATAATCGTTAGTTGCAGCCCTACTTCATTCTCTGCTCAGGTAGACATTACTCCACTGTATCTTTACATAGACAATAGTTGTTTGCTGCTATATTTTTGTTCTGAATTTGCACCTTTTAAGCGATAGTAGAATCACACTGACTTGCATGCAAATGCTAATCCGTTGTAGTGAATTATTTTTTGTGTGCAAGTTCTTTACTTTTTGTGCTACATGTTCATTTTTAACATTTAAAAAAAAAGAATTCTGATATTCTTGCCTCTCTCTAGCCGCATCATTGTCGTGTCCTTTTTATATGACATAAACTGTGCAACAACAGCGTGGCATTCTGAAGGGTAGACTTAAGAACCAAGTGCTCTTGTATGCAAGATCCAAAGCTCTATTGGACTCTATTGTCCGCTTTAGAGTTTGAATAACTGACAACTGTCGACTTAAAACTGCAAAACGCCTGCTATATAGTGTAGGATTTTTGCGGATGTATTTCTCACGACAGTACTGCTTCATTCAGCGTTTGGTTTCCATTCATTTATTTTCGGAAATCATCATGCTGACTCTAACTATGTGTGGAGATGATGATTCAAGAGCAGATACGTTATGTGTGTTGGCCAATATAAATTAATATAATCACTCTTTAATACTTTAAAAGGTCCATCAATTTCTAATAATTTCCTAGGACGTGTAATCGTGTAAAAAGGAAATACGTTGTTTTTTTTCATTGAGAGAATGGCTCTATTTGAACCCAAAGTAATAATTCACGTATTATTTATTTCTGAAAACTTTATTCCTCATAAACGTTGAATTGCATCGCCTGTGTTCATGTTCAGTTGACCTGCTGTGCAACGACTAAAAGGTTCTCCAGGTCGCACAGTTCATTAGTATGAACTGATTGTTGTTAACTGAATACAGTCTTTATTGTCTCATATTTTGTAATGAATAGCATAGTTCTCTCCAGAAAATACATTTATAGGAAAACATTAGGAAATGACAGAGCTGTAAAATAAAGCGTCAGCAGTGACAAAATACTTCAGTTGTACTGCTGAGAACAATGTCTGTGGACGTTGAGGTGAATGTGTGGTTATAGTTTTGGGGTCCACAAACTAGGACATTGAGCTCCATTGCACTAGTCAATAGCTAGACCTCAATACATTTCACTGAAAACCAATACGCATGGATAGATAAACAAGACTATGAATTGTGTTTTGGGGTGAACTGTCCCTTTACAGATAGTATTACCCTCTGGTTTGCAGCCACAATGCATACAAGACCACCTTCACTTCTTTGCTAAGAGTCTACAGTAGAGCTGCGAATATCAATCAATAAGTTCTTATCTATTACATTAATTGCCAACTATTTTGATAATCAGTTTGTCATTTTTTAGGAGAGAAAAAGTCAAAATTCTCTGATCTCAGCTTCTTGAAAGTGATTTTTTTCTGGTTTCTTTACTCCTCTGTGACTGTAAAGGGAATGTCTTTGAGTTGTGGACAGAACAAGACATTTAAGGAAGTAGTGGTGTAACGGATCACGGGTCGATCCGTGATCCGTTCGGATCACCCCTCACGGTTCGGATCACTCGTGAACCGCGGATCAATTGAGTATTTTTTTTTCTTTTTTTTTTACAGTGTAATCCTCATAGTGTGTAATACAGTTTTACTGCTGCTGTTCCTTTTCAAGTAACAAGTCCCCGAATATCAATGCAAAGTGTCAGTGAACAGATATAAAGCATGTGTTCACGTGAACGGAGCAGGTTAAAAGCATTTAACGGCGAAAGTCACGGCGAGCGGAGGAACTTCAGAAGCCCCCGGGTCATTTAAGTCACAAGTTTGGGATCATTTTGTCTTCCCTGTAAAGTATAATGACGGATAAGGGTGGTGGACAAAACCGTTACGGTATGTAGGCGTTATTTAAAAAGAAAGACATACGACAAGGAAAAGACTGTGACCGCTTTCACCACGGCGGAGTGATTCATAGTCCGGAGCTGTAGACACGCCCCCTCTGGGAGAGTCACACAGACAGGTGCTGTAGACACGCCCCCTCTGTGAGAGTCACACAGACACACACCTGGTGCAGGTGCTGACAGAAGCATCAGAGTGGAAGCTAGACAGGCCCAGTAGTAACAGTCACTACAGAAAGGTCTACCCTCTCCCCAGACAATGGAGATATTCTCATCTTTTTGAAAATAATGTCACAGTAATGGTAAACATTATTGTGTATTTGAATGACATAACCTGACAGGAAGTAAACACAGACCCAAGTGGTTGCCGATCAGTTCAGTTCAGTTGAAACAGTGGAAGCTAGCTCACATATTCTTTCAATATTGATCAAAGGACGAGGGCATCAACATACCTCATGTTGCACTTAAACTTAAACAGAATATTCTTGAATGTTTTAATTGTATTTATTTAATTTCAAATTGGACATCTTCAATATTTTTGTTTTCATGTAAGACCATAGCCCAAAGTTCTTTTCTTTAAGTGTTCTTGAAGTTCTTTAATTAATAAATGGAAAGCAAAGTTATATTTGTCTCCTCCCCTTTTCTTTGTTGATCCGAAAAATTATCCGAACCGTGACTCAAGAACCGTGATCCGAACCGAACCGTGAGGTTTGTGATCCGTTGCACCCCTATAAGGAAGCCATCTTGAGCTTTGGGAAACACATTTACTTTTTTCACCTCTTTCTGAATTTTTATTGACAAAACGACTGATTGAGTAAAATAATTATCGACAGATTAATCAACAATGACAATACTTGTTAGTGGTAGCACTAGTCTACAGCCACGCACACAATGACATGCTGATGTTTAGCAGGTGGAATGTTGACCACGGTCACCTTCTTAGTTTAGCATGTCAGTGCTGCAAGAGGCACTTACAGCGTTTTGCAGGAATTTGGTAATAAACCAAAAATATTGGACGAATTGTGATTTGCACATTTTATTATGATGAAATTATAACCCAATTATGGTGCACAATTAAAAGTTAAAGGGAACATTTGGCACCTTTTATGCGAATGTCCAATCAGTGTTATTGATAAATCAGTGTGTGCTACAAGACTATGATGGTACATTTCCACTGTGTATCTTCTCCTGTTTTATTAGCTGACCACTCAGTGTTTTGACCCTTTTGTATTAACAAAGTTAATAATGTCAGACATGATCAGTAAGTGTCCTCTCAGGTTGAGTAATATTGGATGTGTGTCTTAATCAGGGGCTTGATACTGTCAACTTAGATAGGGGGCTGAATGGGGATGCAATCGATGGACTAATCAGTGATTAACAATTCAATGGTTGATCAGTGAATGATCACTGTTGTCCAGATGTCCTATGTTCAGTGTTATAGGACTCACTCGGTACTATTGAATAGTTTTTCCACCACAAGACCAACAGAAGTTTGCCGTGTCTTATTTCCTGGCTGCTGAGTGAGAATGAGGGGGTGCCACGAGGCAACGTTGGACAGAAGCTGGCGCGCAATGCATCCTGGTACATGTAGGCGCTGCCGGCACGGCTCCGTGAGCAGGAGAAATCTGCTTTCTCTGTCGATATAGCACACACTGTGGAATTTGCTGCTTCAATTTACCATGAACACTGATTGGACAGCCACATTAAAAGATGACACATTTTCCCTGCAAGTGATCCCCAGAAACGATAAGATGTATCATCTGGGGATCAGGCATACATGTACCAGAATTCATAGCAATCAATATAGTAGTTGGGTTGAGGTCAGAGTTCATTTGATCAAGTTGGGATGCAACTAACCATAATTAATAGACGTCTATTTGTTTCCTGGCACTAGAAACACACCTCCAACATGTCCCTTCTCACCCACCTGTTGGCGTGTCTGTTCGGGATGGGCTCCTGGGTCTCCATCAACGGGCTGTGGGTGGAGCTGCCCCTCGTCGTCCCCCACATCCCCGAGGGTTGGTACCTGCCCTCGTACCTCTCCGTCCTCATCCAGATGGCCAACGTCGGGCCCCTCTTCGTCACCCTGATGCACCGCTTCCGGCCCGGCGCCCTGAACGAAGCGGCCGTCATATACGCGATCATCGGCCTGGGCACCGCCGCGAGCTTCCTGCTGGCTTTCTTCTGGAAGGAGACCGCGGTGGTGGCGGGCGCTCCTCGGAGCGTGGCCCTGCTCGTCTTGACTTTCTTCCTCGCCACCGTTGACTGCACCTCCTCCGTCACCTTCCTCCCCTTCATGATGCGTCTCAAGGCTCGGTACCTGACCACGTACTACATTGGGGAGGGCTTGAGCGGCCTGCTGCCTGCCCTGGTGGCTCTGATCCAGGGAGTCGGAGTGGTCCACTGCATAAACAGCACCGGGTTTTTGAACCACACCCTGAACTCTTCCGACAGCTCCGTGACCTTTGACCTGCGGGCCCAGTATCAGCCAGCCAACTTCTCCGCTGAGGTGTTTTTCTTCTTCCTCAGCGCCATGATGCTGGTGTGCCTGGTGGCGTTCCTGCTGCTGAACTACCACCCATCCGTGGCCAGGGAGCGTCCCAACGGTCGATACACCAACGGGGGGAAGGAGAAATCGGAGAGGGACAGGAAGTGGGCGGAGCAGAAGCCCATGATGGATCCGTACAGACCTGCGAGCCAGAAGCCCAGGAGCAGCTTCGGTACAGGCTTGTACAGCTGGACGCAGGTGTTTTACATCTTTGTGATCCTGGCCTGGGCCAACGCTCTGACCAACGTGGTGCTTCCCTCGGTGCAGTCCTACTCGTGCCTGCCGTACGGCAACAACACCTATCACTTATCAGCCACCATGGCTGCTGTGGCAAACCCTCTCGCATGCTTCATCGCCATGTTCTTCCCCGTAAGGTCAGTGTGTGGTTTGATACACCTTTTTCACTACATTAGTCAGTTTGATTTCAATAGCTCAAAATCACAAGTTTGCCTTGAAGCTAATAATAACTATTAAAGATTATTGATAATAATCGGGGCAGCCTGCGAGACCCTCTATCCTAGAACCTCAGTTTGCATGAGAAACTAGAATTACCGCCTCACGGTTGTACGCCTCCACCAACCAGTCAAGTTGTAGTTTGTACCCATGTCTTGCATTCTCTCTACTGACCAGCAGGGGGCGTCTCCTCCAGATTCAAAAAGAAGTATGATTGTATAGAAGTCTATGAGAAAATGATTCTACTTCTCTCTTGATTTATTACCTCAGTAAACATTGTGAACATGAGTTTATGGTCTCAATCTCTAGTTTCAAGTCTTCTTCAATACAGCATGATGTTCATTTAGTAAATTATGGTCCATTTAGAGTCAAACAGACCATAAAGCAGAGTATGCTTTGACACTTACATTCATTGGTTGCAAAAAAGCCAAGATGCCGACGACCAAATCGCTGATCTCGAGGCTTCACAACGGCAGTCCACAAACCAATGGGTGACGTCACGATGACCACGTCCACTTCTTATATACAGGCTATGCAATGAGCACAGGAATTCTTTATTTATGGCCAAAAAGTGACATTTGACCATCAAATTTGAATTAGTTCATCCTTGAGTCCAGGACATCTGTGCCAAATTTCAAGAGATTCCCTGAAGGTGAATGGGAACACGTGTACACGGACACGTAATGCCTTCAGGTCACGGCAAAATGAACACCCTTTAAAAAGGAAAATTAATAAATAAATAAAGCAACTTCTTTTTTTAAACTTCACAGGTTTTTAAATGTTCTATATTCTTACTTTTCTTGAGTGTTTTTTTCTTCTGGTTCTAAGTCCAAAATGCATAGAATCAATTCTAATTTGTTTCTAGTATTTTGTTTCAAGATAGTGACAAAAAAAAAAAGAGTTCACAGTTGATTTCTATTGGAAACTGAACTTCCCCTTTTGTTGTGTATGAATAAATTGTGTGGAATATTATGTCAATCTTTACCTACATGAGCCTAAAGGACTAATTCAGTTGTTTGGATGACTCATCAAAATGACAATGGGTAAAGGGTAATGTGTCATTTCCCCCCAGATCTCTGCTGCTGATGGGCGCTCTCACGGTGACAGGAAGCGGGGTCGGAGCTTATATAATGGGCATGGCAGCGCTGAGTCCGTGTCCACTGCTGGTTAATGAAACTTCCGGCGGCGTCGTCATTGTGAGTAGGACACTGTTCGGCTATGCTTACCTTTCTCGCGTGGGCGTTACTGAAACACCACATGCAGGTAACCGACACCTCCGTCTCCCTCCACCAGGTGCTGGCCTGGGTCCTGTTTATTCTCACTCTGTCCTACGTGAAGGTGATCATCGGGCTGATCCTGCGCGACGAGGGCCACGGCGCCCTCGTGTGGTGCGGAGCGGTAGTGCAGCTGGGCTCCCTGCTGGGAGCCGTGACCATGTTCCCCGTGGTCAGTGTGTACGACCTCTTCTCATCCGGGGACCCGTGCAACACGAAATGCCAATAAAGACTCGACATCTGTGTGTGAACCGAGATATTCAACGGAGGAGACAATTGAATGTTATGTTCTTTTTACCACCATTTTTTTATTTTTTTTTACTTGGTAACGTCATTTGTTACAAGAAACGCTATAATGTAGCCGTACAGACCGTGCTGCTGCAGACAGGATGAACACTATTTATACTAGTACGTTATGAAAATACACCACTTACAAGTAAAACTCCAACATTCAAAAACCATACTTAAGTAAACGTGCTCGCTGTGCAGTGAAATGTTCCCTGTCAGTGTTTTACTATTCTATATATATGATGTGTCTGGATTAATATTACTGCAGCATTGCAGTATGTTGCATTGTAACTCCTTCATATTGGGCTGACTATAGTTTAATCTGCAGCAATGCATCATATTCTATAAGATCATCATATGTTTGGATAGCGTCGCTGTCCTGTTTCAGATTCATGAAGATGCATTTTCCAGCTGATCCAACACGCCTTTTTAAATTAGTTTAATTAGCTCAAGAAGTAGGAAAACATTTTCAACACATAAAGAAACACTTCACCCTTCTGTTTATCACAAACATTAAAAATCCCCAAATTTGGATATCATGTTTTTTAAAAAACAGTATACTATGTTCACCCCAGTGGAGGAGAAGTACATAACATAAAATGGTACATGTTGAATGTGTACTTAAGTACAGTGCTTGAGTAAATGTACTTATTTATAATCCACCACTGTATGAAGCTACCCTGACAGCTGTATATGTGGTCATGCTATATAGCCAGAACTACAATTATTTGGGATAAAGCAACTTTTTGCCTTGATGTTAGATCCCTTGAAAAAAACGTTTTATCAGCCAAGAGCAAAAGTCCATTGAATTGACAACTAAGCAGTAATATAATAATTCTGCAATCACAATATTGTTTTTTTATTTATTTACATGTGCCATAATCATATTGTTTATTGCATGGTATGCCATTGTAATGTCATACCATGCAATAAACAATATGATGTAATGATTACACTATAAAGATATAATCCCAACATTACTGAAAGAACACAACGTACTTCTTTATACGTCGACCTAACTGGGACAACTTACAGTGGTCGAACCATGAAAACAGCCTCCAGACCAAAGGGACACAACGGTATAAAGACATGGCTTGTCCACGTAGTTGTGGCCACAGGACAAAGTCTGGTGACATGGCTATACAGCTCAACCTAAAACCATCAAACTATATGTTTTCTGGTTGTAAAATCTATAGTTTTCAAAGAAAATAGCCTACAAGATAAAAAGCTTCTCCAAAATCTGATGTCCTCTTAATTTACATATTATTTTCATATGATCATATCATTTCCATACTCCAATATTCATTCTTTGATTTTCATTTTGAAAGAAACCGGCAAAAATTATGAATCATTTGGTCATCAACCTGCCGTGGCTCCTTATTAAACCAATGGTATAATTTCTCCATCAAAGCATTATTGCATTTCAAATCTAGATTACCAGATTTCTGCAATCAGATGATGTAAGAATACACTTGTGTTTGGTTTGCATACAGGTCAATTTAGCTTAACTCAGAGTTCAAGAGATGGATATGTTGTTATGGCATTGTCCCATTTGTTATTCATTTTAGTAGAAGAAGATTAAAAGAAAAATCATCTGGCTTTCTTTTTTCACTTTAAAGTCGAAATTCAAATTCAAATTTCTATTGCCTGCACACGGTTCTCAACATGGCGGCGGCTAGCAGCAGCAGCAGCTAAAGATGCTGATCGCTAACCGCACAAACAACAACTGGGGGGGGGGGGGGGGCGCTACGCTTCCGCTGCAACGCTGTATCAGCTGTAACCGCGGTATGATGGTAGTGCAGAGCGGTGGCAGTGAGCTAGCCAGTGGGGCATGCTCACACACGACTCCTCTGGTTGTATAGAAGTCTATGAGAAAATGACTTTACTTCTCTCTTGATTCATTACCTCAGTAAACATTGTAAACATGAGTTTATGGTCTCAATCTCTAGTTTCAAGTCTTCTTCAATACAGCATAATGTTCATTTACTAAATGATGGTCCATTTAGAGTCAAATAGACCACAAAGCAGAGTATGCTTTAGGGCGGGGCTACACAGTGATTGACAGGTCGCTACCACGGCTTTGTCCGGTCTGAGAGTCGTCCATGTTTTCGCCTTTGAACTTTAACCCTTTTTAGTTCATGAAAGTTAATTTTAGCATTTTGTCTTAATTAGCGTTCGATTCTATTTACCCTCTCATGTTACTTATGGTTGCCAAAAAACAAGATGGAGACGGCTAAAATGCTGAATTTGCCCCGATACATACATAGGCACACACGACTGGCCTGTCTACGTCAACAAAGCCCAGGGAAGCTTAGATTACAAAATATTGTTGTCATGGTGTAATCGAGACCTGTACTGAATTTGCATCCGGCGGGAAATTGGGAGGGTCTTTGTTTACTTCTGACCTACCTAGGTATGTTTTTTATATATTCATTCTGTCTATCCTTCTTTGTTGTAAAACACATTGTGTTGCATTTCTCGTATTAAAGGATTGAATACAAATAAAGTTATTATTATTAATATTATTGTTGCTGTCATGATTATTAGCATTATCATATAATTATTATAACTACTACTAATACTAACACTTATTTATCTTAATTATTATTATTTTTAATGTTGTTGTTGTCATGATTATTAACATTATCATATCATTATAATAATAATTATTATTATTATAACAATTATTTTTATTATAATAATTGTTATTATTATTACTTAGATATTACTCCATTATATATTTACATAGCAAATAGTTCTTTTGCTGCTACATCAATGCTCTGCATGGCGCATAGAGAGCCTTTAAGAAGGCAAACAGCTTCCCCTGGGTGGAGAGGTAAAGCACTGGATGCACAACACTCGCAACAGACAGCAAGAAGATAGATGTAGGAATCACAAAACATTCATAAATTAATCGCTCATCATACATAATGTTTTGCATTGAATTAACTGGAAGGTAACAGCACATGGTGAGGATTGCGGTGGCACAGACAGTCTTAAAGGCTCTCTTCTTGACAGGGTGCAGCTCGTCTCTCCCCGGGCCATATTTCTTCAGCGCCTTCGCAATCCTGATGCTGCACCCCACCATCATTAACGCCATTAACATCATCATGCTTGATGGGAGACGATCCAACACGGACTCCACGAGGATGGAGGAAACGCTCGGACCCAAAACACTCAGCAAAGCACAGGGCACAGAAAGGAGCCACACCGTGAGAGCACAAACCTCCCTGAATCTGTATTTCTTCAGCAGAGGATAAGATGTGGGGTGAATCACTGCAACGTATCTCTCCAGGCAGATATAACACAAACTCATTGGCCCCCCGATTTGTACGTACACTATCAAAAACTTGGAGATTAGTAGGTGGGTGTCTGTCGTCACCAACAGGCAGATTAGATGGATGAAGGAGATCCAGTACTGGAAGTAGTGGAAGAGAGCTAAATTGAAATTCAGGATATCTGTCGTCTTCTTGGATGTGATGGTGATCCTCAGCAGTTTACCGACCACCGGTTGTCCCATGAGGATAGTAATGAGGTCGATCAGTGAGAGACCCACGATCTGGGCCCGTCCATACACACAGACCCCTTCTTTGGTAACGTTCGCCATTTCACCAGACTGCTGTTCAGAGCTGAAAGAAACAAGACATCAAAGAGACTGATGGACATTTAAAAGTGTATATTTTCTAAGTTTTATCTTTGAATATGAAAGCCAAGGAACATAAATACAGAGAGGCATACTGTGCTGTAAAATGCACAAACATCCTCTGATTCCTTCATGCTCTAAAGTGATTCAAACTTTAACTTTTTTAAAAATGTATATTCTAATATCTTGAACCTTGACAGAATAAAGTACATCACTTGATTCTTATCAAAAGCTAATTTGTTTGGAGTTTGTAAAGCAAAAAGTCAAATTAAAAGCACTGTAATGGCAGAATTCTTAGTTTGGTTTTAGAAAGTAAAGAAACTTGATTTAATACATTTTTATAAATTATGTTACATTCATATAAGGACATATAAGCAGATATATTAAACATTGAAGACTCAATATTAACAGTGTCATGACTACCGTCTTGTTCTAAGTTACCTTGAACTGTCAATTATATCTACAATCATATAATTATATATAATTTATTATTCAACACTCGCAAAGTCAGAGCTTACCAGGTGTATTCAGCTGCTGCTCAGACCAAACCAAAGAGTGACCCGTGGATCAATCCACTGTTTAAATAAAAATGACGCCTAATTTTCCTAATTGATGTAAGACAGGTGCGAGGCAGCCCAGCAAAACCAAGAAACATCACGGACTGATTTCCATAACTGCAGAGTTTCGGTGTTGGTTAAGGTTCGGCTGTGACACAGTCAGGTAGAGAAAAGAAAACATACAGATGCCAAATAATCTATGAAGTGTTCATCAGCAATGAGAGTCATTCAATGTGTAGGAGATCCTGCAGACCACACGGTGTCAGTGTGCCCTGAAACACAACAGACACCCACTGCACCGGAGAGGCCTTGAGTAGTAATATTACATAATAAAAAAGAAAGACTTGTGAAACAGCAGATGTTGGGTTTGTGAAGTAGGATTTATTCTTACTGGAGTTATCGATCATGAAGATTCGTAAGAAACTAATATTCTTTAGTTATTATAAAACACTGTTAACCATCTGTGGTTACAGTGAAGAGTAAGACGCTGTGTAAATATGGATGCACTTGAGTATCGGGATGTTATGTGTTGGGATACTGTGTGATAGTCGTGGGTTTACTTTTACAGATGTGAGGTTGATTTCTGCTTTAACGGGTGCTAAATTCCAAATTCAGAGCATCGAGGATTGAGGGATTGCCTCCACGCGGCGCTCAACGTGGCGTCAGCTGAGCCGGCGGCTAGCAGCTAACAGCGCTAACAGCGGCAACAGTGCTGACGGACTTCACAGTGTTTACCTGAGGGGGAACCGGAGGGTGGGCGCTATGCTTCCACAACGCCGCTGTCGGTCTGGACGCCGTTACCAGCTGTAACCGCCGTATGAGCACAGTCCAGAGCGGCGGCCATTAGCTAGCTAGTGATGTGAACTGATATGAACCCTGAACCGGACCGGCTATGTAGACAAAGCACAGAGACACTCGTATTACAACACACACTTTGGGAGAGTGACTTCATTCTAGGGCTGCAACAACGAATCGATAAAATCGATAAAATTCGATTATTAAAAGAGTTGGCAACGAATTTAATTATCGATTCGTTGTGTCGCGCGACTATTACGCCACTCAATAAGTCGCGGAGATGTTTGAGTATAAAAAAAAAAAAAAGAGCGGATCGAGGTAGAGGAAGGACCACCGGAGAGACCGTAACGTTGTTCTGAAACACATGGCGGAGGCAGAGAAATCAGTACGACCTAAGTCATCCAAGGTGCGGAGCATTTCACACTAAATAAATCGAAAAAGTGTGTTAATTGCAAGATATGCAAAAGCGACATGGCACGGGAGCACCACGGTGATGATTCAGCACCTAAAACGTAAACATGTTGGAGCCCTTGATGAGGAGCAAGGGAGTTCAACAGCAGGGTAAGTCACTACAGAATCCTACTTTTGTTCCTTTTTGAAGTGAGGAACTAGGCGCGTTCGATGTGCGGATCCGCCCGGTGTCCGCAGCGATGACAAGTTAGCGTTAGCTCGTTAATAATAGTAGTAAAGCAGGGGTGGTATAGTTTGCAAGACTAAAGACACGTTTTTATTCACTCGCCTTTTTTTATCCGATTCATCGATTAATCAAAAAAATAATCGACAGATTAATCGATTATTAAAATAATCGTTAGTTGCAGCCCTACTTCATTCTCTGCTCAGGTAGACATTACTCCACTGTATCTTTACATAGACAATAGTTGTTTGCTGCTATATTTTTGTTCTGAATTTGCACCTTTTAAGCGATAGTAGAATCACACTGACTTGTATGCAAATGTTAATCCGTTGTAGTGTGTTCCTCAGTGTTCCGGGAGAAGATCAAGATGTCATCTATATAAACAAAAACAGATCGGTTTAGGAAATCGCGAAGGACATCATTAACAAGAGCCTGGAAAACTGCAGGGGCATTAGTCAGCCCAAACGGCATGACCAGGTACTCAAAGTGACCCAGGGGGGTCCGGAAAGCAGTCTTCCGCTCATCTCCCTCCTTAATGCGGACTAGGTGATATGCATTTCGGAGGTTGAGTTTTGAGAAAATGGTGGCTCCCTGTAGTGGTTCGAAGGCTGAGTTTATAAGGGGAAGGGGATACTTGTTTTTAATTGTTATGTTATTCAACCCCCGGTAGTCAATGCAGGGACGTAGGGTACGGTCCTTCTTGGACACAAAAAAAAAACCAGCACCAACCGGGGAGGATGATGGCCTAATAATACCTGCTGCTAGGGCGTCTCGTATGTAAGTCTCCATGGACTCCCGCTCAGGACGAGACAGGTTGTAAAACTGAGTAGAGGGTAATGGAGCACCAGGCAGCAGGTCAATGGCACAATCATAGGGTCGGTGTGGGGGTAGAGACAGAGCCTGCCTCTTGCTGAAAGCTTCCTTTAGATCCTGATACATAGAGGGAACAGCTGACAGATCCAGGGGTTCAGGGGTCAGTGCGGGGGCAGCACCTTCTGTCGGAGCTCTGGCAGATCTCAGGCATGAGGAATGACAAAAAGAGCTCCAGCTCTGAACCTTACTCTTCGACCAATCGATATGGGGATTGTGGAGCCTTAACCAGGTTTGACCAAGAACCAAGGGGGTGTGAGGGGAGGATATAACGTGGAGTCGAATGGACTCATGGTGATTACCAGACAACACCAGGTGCAGGGGTTCTGTGACCTGGGTGACATGAGCAAGAAGCCTCCCATTTAGAGCGTAGGCCCGGAGGGGAGTGTTGAGTGAGTGGGTGGCGATTCCAGCTTGGGAAACCAGGCTTGTGTCGATGAAGCTCTCATCCGCTCCCGAATCCACTAGAGCACGTAGGGGAAGGGATTGTTGGTTCCACATGAGGGTCGCCTCAAGCTGCATTCTGGTCTGTGGGACTGAAGAGGGAGTAATTTGGCTCACCAGTATCCCCACCTCTACTGACGAGCCCCCTCTTTTGGCCGCTGGGGGCAGGAGGCCAGGAAATGACCAGCCTGGCCACAATAAATGCACACACCTGCTCTGATCCTGCGGAGGCGCTCCTCTGCTGAAAGGTGTGCTCTGCCCAGCTGCATGGGTTCCTCCGCTGGGGAGTAGGGAACAGGGACGGCTGGAAAGGCCTGAAAACTCGAAGCTGGCCCGTGGCTGGTTCTCGCGGGAGAAGGAGGGGCTGAGCAAGGTAATGGCCAACTAAGAGGGCGGCTAGGTCTCTCTCTCCTAATTTCACGGAGGCGACTCTCTAGTCTGATGGCAAGGGCAATTAAGGCATCAAGACTCTCCGAGTCATCCCTTACTACTAATTCCTCTCTCACAGGGCTATTAAGCCCTCTGAGAAAGACCCCCTGGAGCGATACGTCGCTCCACCCTGAACCCTGTGCAATAGTCCTACAGAAAACTCCGCTACACTACGAGAGCCCTGACGTAGGGAAAGTAGGCGTGACGACACGTCCTTACCGCTAATGGGGTGATCAAAAACCCTACGCATCTCATCAGAAAAACTCTGGTAACAGGAGTTAGCCGACGACTGACTATCCCATACACTGGTAGCCCAGGCTAGTGCCCTCCCCGTAAGTGACCCCATAACAAAAGCAACCTTCGCTCTCTCTGTTACATACCTAGAGGGTTGCTGATCAAAAACTAAGGAGCACTGCATTAAAAAGGACTTGCATGTTCCCAGGTCACCAGCGTAGCGTTCCGGCGCAGGAACGTGTGGCTCCCGGGGGCAGAAGGCGGGCTGGGTAGGGAGTTAAGCAGGGGCTGGGGGAGCTGAAGGAACCTCAGAGGCCGGGGAGGAAAGCTGGGTGGAAACCCGCTCGAGGTGGTGTCCAATCCGACCCACGTCAGCGGAAAGGGAACTGAGTGACTCCACCACGGTCCGGAGAAGTTGATCATGCTGGCCCACGAGAGCACTTTGTGAAGCGAGAGCATGACGGAGGGAATCTGCTTCTGCTGGGTCCATGCTGGCCAGATCGTTCTGTCACGGGGTGTGGAGGTGGACCCAAACACAGGCACAGACCAGGGAGTGTGGGTGTAAGGGTTTATTAAACAGGAAACCAAGGGGGGAAAACAAACAGGGTGCAGCAGGGAAATCCAGGGAGGGCGAGGGTGGAATCCAGGCAGGAGGAGGCAGGGCAGGGCAGGTAGGCTGGGGAACCAGGAGGATGGACAAAACTGCTGGAACAGGAGGACAGGGTTAATGCACCGTAAAACACTTGGGGAAAAAACTCTGTATTACTCTTGAAATAGAGCGGCCAAGAACGACTAACTACCACGTGAGTGTAAACAACGATCTGGCGAGGAGTGGATGAAGAACCAGGGTGGATATACTGTTGAGTGATGAGTTGATGGAATGCAGCTGGTTTGACTAGGCAGGTGAGATGAGTTGTAATCAGGAATCCGGGAGGAGACCAGGTCGGAGCCCTGCCCATACCACACACGCACACACACACACACACACACACACAGGAAAAGCAGGAGGCACGGCCTGGCCGTGACATGCTGAGCAACGACTAAAAGGTTCTCCAGGTCGCACAGTTCATTCGTATGAACTGATTGTTGTTAACTGAATACAGTCTTTATTGTCTCATATTTTGTAATGAATAGCATAGTTCTCTCCAGAAAATACATTTATAGGAAAACATTAGGAAATGACAGAGCTGTAAAATAAAGCGTCAGCACTGACAAAATACTTCAGTTGTACTGCTGAGAACAATGTCTGTGGACGTTGAGGTGAATGTGTGGTTATAGTTTTGGGGTCCACAAACTAGGACATTGAGCTCCATTGTACTAGTCAATAGCTAGACCTCAATACATTTCACTGAAAACCAATACGCATGGATAGATAAACAAGACTATGAATTGTGTTTTGGGGTGAACTGTCCCTTTACAGATAGTATTACCCTCTGGTTTGCAGCCACAATGCATAAAAGACCACCTTCATTTCTTTGCTAAGAGTCTACAGTAGAGCTGCGAATATCAATCAATAAGTTCTCATCTATTACATTAATTGCCAACTATTTTGATAATCAGTTTGAGTCATTTTTCAGGAGAGAAAAAGTCAAAATTCTCTGATCTCAGCTTCTTGAAAGTGATTTTTTTCTGGTTTCTTTACTCCTCTGTGACTGTAAAGGGAATGTCTTTGAGTTGTGGACAGAACAAGACATTTAAGGAAGCCATCTTGAGCTTTGGGAAACACATTTACTTTTTTCACCTCTTTCTGAATTTTTATTGACAAAACCACTGATTGAGTAAAATAATTATCGACAGATTAATCAACAATGACAATACTTGTTAGTGGTAGCACTAGTCTACAGCCACGCACACAATGACATGCTGATGTTTAGCAGGTGGAATGTTGACCACGGTCACCTTCTTAGTTTAGCATGTCAGTGCTAACGTGTGCTAAACACCAGAGGTCCACACACGGACTCCAATTGCAAGAGGCAATTAAAGCGTTTTGCAGGAATTTGGTAATAAACCAAAAATATTGGACGAATTGTGATTTGCACATTTTATTATGATGAAATTATAACCCAATTATGGTGCACAATTAAAAGTTAAAGGGAACATTTGGCACCTTTTATGTGAATGTCCAATCAGTGTTATTGATAAATCAGTGTGTGCTACAAGACTATGATGGTACATTTCCACTGTGTATCTTCTCCTGTTTTATTAGCTGACCACTCAGTGTTTTGACCCTTTTGTATTAACAAAGTTAATAATGTCAGACATGATCAGTAAGTGTCCTCTCAGGTTAAGTAATATTGGATGTGTGTCTTAATCAGGGGCTTGATACTGTCAACTTAGATAGGGGGCTGAATGGGGATGCAATCGATGGACTAATCAGTGATTAACAATTCAATGGTTGATCAGTGAATGATCACTGTTGTCCAGATGTCCTAGTGATGAACTCCTCCTATCCCACCATGTGCTCAATGCCTTTATAAGTCGTACACAACCAACACTCTGGGTTCTTCCTCCTTCAGTATGACGATTGGACCTTCTTTGCGCAAAGAATAAATACTTTAAAGGTTTTTGTACTTCTCGGGTTTCCTTATTTCAGTGTTATAGGACTCACTCGTACTATTGAATAGTTTTTCCACCACAAGACCAACAGAAGTTTGCCGTGTCTTATTTCCTGGCTGCTGAGTGAGAATGAGGGGGTGCCACGAGGCAACGTTGGACAGAAGCTGGCGCGCAATGCATCCTGGTACATGTAGGCGCTGCCGGCACGGCTCCGTGAGCAGGAGAAATCAGCTTTCTCTGTCGATATAGCACACACTGTGGAATTTGCTGCTTCAATTTACCATGAACACTGATTGGACAGCCACATTAAAAGATGACACATTTTCCCTGCAAGTGATCCCCAGAAACGATAAGATGTATCATCTGGGGATCAGGCATACATGTACCAGAATTCATAGCAATCAATATAGTAGTTGGGTTGAGGTCAGAGTTCATTTGATCAAGTTGGGATGCAACTAACCATAATTAATAGACGTCTATTTGTTTCCTGGCACTAGAAACACACCTCCAACATGTCCCTTCTCACCCACCTGTTGGCGTGTCTGTTCGGGATGGGCTCCTGGGTCTCCATCAACGGGCTGTGGGTGGAGCTGCCCCTCGTCGTCCCCCACATCCCAGAGGGTTGGTACCTGCCCTCGTACCTCTCCGTCCTCATCCAGATGGCCAACGTCGGGCCCCTCTTCGTCACCCTGATGCACCGCTTCCGGCCCGGCGCCCTGAACGAAGCGGCCGTCATATACGCGATCATCGGCCTGGGCACCGCCGCGAGCTTCCTGCTGGCTTTCTTCTGGAAGGAGACCGCGGTGGTGGCGGGCGCTCCTCGGAGCGTGGCCCTGCTCGTCTTGACTTTCTTCCTCGCCACCGTTGACTGCACCTCCTCCGTCACCTTCCTCCCCTTCATGATGCGTCTCAAGGCTCGGTACCTGACCACGTACTACATTGGGGAGGGCTTGAGCGGCCTGCTGCCTGCCCTGGTGGCTCTGATCCAGGGAGTCGGAGTGGTCCACTGCATAAACAGCACCGGGTTTTTGAACCACACCCTGAACTCTTCCGACAGCTCCGTGACCTTTGACCTGCAGGCCCAGTATCAGCCAGCCAACTTCTCCGCTGAGGTGTTTTTCTTCTTCCTCAGCGCCATGATGCTGGTGTGCCTGGTGGCGTTCCTGCTGCTGAACTACCACCCGTCCGTGGCCAGGGAGTGTCCCAACGGTCGATACGCCAACGGGGGGAAGGAGAAATCGGAGAGGGACAGGAAGTGGGCGGAGCAGAAGCCCATGATGGATCCGTACAGACCTGCGAGCCAGAAGCCCAGGAGCAGCTTCGGTACAGGCTTGTACAGCTGGACGCAGGTGTTTTACATCTTTGTGATCCTGGCCTGGGCCAACGCTCTGACCAACGTGGTGCTTCCCTCGGTGCAGTCCTACTCGTGCCTGCCGTACGGCAACAACACCTATCACTTATCAGCCACCATGGCTGCTGTGGCAAACCCTCTCGCCTGCTTCATCGCCATGTTCTTCCCCGTAAGGTCAGTGTGTGGTTTGATACACCTTTTTCACTACATTAGTCAGTTTGATTTCAATAGCTCAAAATCACAAGTTTGCCTTGAAGCTAATAATAACTATTAAAGATTATTGATAATAATCGGGGCAGCCTGCGAGACCCTCTATCCTAGAACCTCAGTTTGCATGAGAAACTAGAATTACCGCCTCACGGTTGTACGCCTCCACCAACCAGTCAAGTTGTAGTTTGTACCCATGTCTTGCATTCTCTCTACTGACCAGCAGGGGGCGTCTCCTCCAGATGCAAAAAGAAGTCAGATTGTATAGAAGTCTATGAGAAAATGACTCTACTTCTCTCTTGATTTATTACCTCAGTAAACATTGTAAACATGAGTTTATGGTCTCAATCTCTAGTTTCAAGTCTTCTTCAATACAACATGATGTTCATTTAGTAAATTATGGTCCATTTAGAGTCAAACAGACCATAAAGCAGAGTATACTTTGACACTTACATTCATTGGTTGCAAAAAAGCCAAGATGCCAACGACCAAATCGCTGATCTCGAGGCTTCACAGCGGCAGTCCACAAACCAATTGGTGACGTCACGATGACCACGTCCACTTCTTATATACAGTCTATGCAATGAGCACAGGAATTCTTTATTCATGGCCAAAAAGTGACATTTGACCATCAAATTTGAATTAGTTCATCCTTGAGTCCAGGACATCTGTGCCAAATTTGAAGAGATTCCCTGAAGGTGAATGGGAACACGTGTACACGGACACGTAATGCCTTCAGGTCACGGCAAAATGAACACCCTTTAAAAAGGAAAATTCTAATGATTAGAATCAATTCTAATTTGTTTCTAGTATTTTGTTTCAAGATAGTGACAAAAAAAAAAAAAAGAGTTCACAGTTGATTTCTATTGGAAACTGAACTTCCCCTTTTGTTATGTATGATTAAAATTGTGTGGAATATTATGTCAATCTTTGCCTACATGAGCCTAAAGGACTAATTCAGTTGTTTGGATGACTCATCAAAATGACAATGGGTAAAGGGTAATGTGTCATTTCCCCGCAGATCTCTGCTGCTGATGGGCGCTCTCACGGTGACAGGAAGCGGGGTCGGAGCTTATATAATGGGCATGGCAGCGCTGAGTCCGTGTCCACTGCTGGTTAATGAAACTTCCGGCGGCGTCGTCATTGTGAGTAGGACACTGTTCGGCTATGCTTACCTTTCTCGCGTGGGCGTTACTGAAACACCACATGCAGGTAACCGACACCTCCGTCTCCCTCCACCAGGTGCTGGCCTGGGTCCTGTTTATTCTCACTCTGTCCTACGTGAAGGTGATCATCGGGCTGATCCTGCGCGACGAGGGCCACGGCGCCCTCGTGTGGTGCGGAGCGGTAGTGCAGCTGGGCTCCCTGCTGGGAGCCGTGACCATGTTCCCCGTGGTCAGTGTGTACGACCTCTTCTCATCCGGGGACCCGTGCAACACGAAATGCCAATAAAGACTCGACATCTGTGTGTGAACCGAGATATTCAACGGAGGAGACAATTGAATGTTATGTTCTTTTTACCACCATTTTTTTATTTTTTTTTACTTGGTAACGTCATTTGTTACAAGAAACGCTATAATGTAGCCGTACAGACCGTGCTGCTGCAGACAGGATGAACACTATTTATACTAGTACGTTAGGAAAATACACCACTTACAAGTAAAACTCCAACATTCAAAAACCATACTTAAGTAAACGTGCTCGCTGTGCAGTGAAATGTTCCCTGTCAGTGTTTTACTATTCTATATATATGATGTGTCTGGATTAATATTACTGCAGCATTGCAGTATGTTGCATTGTAACTCCTTCATATCGGGCTGACTATAGTTTAATCTGCAGCAATGCATCATATTCTATAAGATCATCATATGTTTGGATAGCGTCGCTGTCCTGTTTCAGATTCATGAAGATGCATTTTCCAGCTGATCCAACACGCCTTTTTAAATTAGTTTAATTAGCTCAAGAAGTAGGAAAACATTTTCAACACATAAAGAAACACTTCACCCTTCTGTTTATCACAAACATTAAAAATCCCCAAATTTGGATATCATGTTTTTTAAAAAACAGTATACTATGTTCACCCCAGTGGAGGAGAAGTACATAACATAAAATGGTACATGTTGAATGTGTACTTAAGTACAGTGCTTGAGTAAATGTACTTATTTATAATCCACCACTGTATGAAGCTACCCTGACAGCTGTATATGTGGTCATGCTATATAGCCAGAACTACAATTATTTGGGATAAAGCAACTTTTTGCCTTGATGTTAGATCCCTTGAAAAAAACGTTTTATCAGCCAAGAGCAAAAGTCCATTGAATTGACAACTAAGCAGTAATATAATAATTCTGCAATCACAATATTGTTTTTTTATTTATTTACATGTGCCATAATCATATTGTTTATTGCATGGTATGACATTGTAATGTCATACCATGCAATAAACAATATGATGTAATGATTACACTATAAAGATATAATCCCAACATTACTGAAAGAACACAACGTACTTCTTTATACGTCGACCTAACTGGGACAACTTACAGTGGTCGAACCATGAAAACAGCCTCCAGACCAAAGGGACACAACGGTATAAAGACATGGCTTGTCCACGTAGTTGTGGCCACAGGACAAAGTCTGGTGACATGGCTATACAGCTCAACCTAAAACCATCAAACTATATGTTTTCTGGTTGTAAAATCTATAGTTTTCAAAGAAAATAGCCTACAAGATAAAAAGCTTCTCCAAAATCTGATGTCCTCTTAATTTACATATTATTTTCATATGATCATATCATTTCCATACTCCATTATTCATTCTTTGATTTTCATTTTGAAAGAAACCGGCAAAAATTATGAATCATTTGGTCATCAACCTGCCGTGGCTCCTTATTAAACCAATGGTATAATTTCTCCATCAAAGCATTATTGTTATGGCTAAACGTCCATCGTGCATTTTAAATCTAGATTACCAGATTTCTGCAATCAGATGATGTAAGAATACACTTGTGTTTGGTTTGCATACAGGTCAATTTAGCTTAACTCAGAGTTCAAGAGATGGATATGTTGTTATGGCATTGTCCCATTTGTTATTCATTTTAGTAGAAGAAGATTAAAAGAAAAATCATCTGGCTTTCTTTTTTCACTTTAAAGTCGAAATTCAAATTCAAATTTCTATTGCCTGCACACGGTTCTCAACATGGCGGCGGCTAGCAGCAGCAGCAGCTAAAGATGCTGATCGCTAACCGCACAAACAACAACTGGGGGGGGGGGGGAGCTACGCTTCCGCTGCAACGCTGTATCAGCTGTAACCGCGGTATGATGGTAGTGCAGAGCGGTGGCAGTGAGCTAGCCAGTGGGGCATGCTCACACACGACTCCTCTGGTTGTATAGAAGTCTATGAGAAAATGACTCTACTTCTCTCTTGATTCATTACCTCAGTAAACATTGTGAACATGAGTTTATGGTCTCAATCTCTAGTTTCAAGTCTTCTTCAATACAGCATGATGTTCATTTACTAAATGATGGTCCATTTAGAGTCAAATAGACCACAAAGCAGAGTATGCTTTAGGGCGGGGCTACATTATGATTGACAGGTCGCTACCACGGCTTTGTCCGGTCTGAGAGTCGTCCATGTTTTCGCCTTTGAACTTTAACCCTTTTTAGTTCATGAAAGTTAATTTTAGCATTTTGTCTTAATTAGCGTTCGATTCTATTTACCCTCTCATGTTACTTATGGTTGCCAAAAAACAAGATGGAGACGGCTAAAATGCTGAATTTGCCCCGATACATACATAGGCACGCACGACTGGCCTGTCTACGTCAACAAAGCCCAGGGAAGCTCAGATTACAAAATATTGTTGTCATGGTGTAATCGAGACCTGTACTGAATTTGCATCCGGCGGGAAATTGGGAGGGTCTTTGTTTACTTCTGACCTACCTAGGTATGTTTTTTATATATTCATTCTGTCTATCCTTCTTTGTTGTAAAACACACTGTGTTGCATTTCTCGTATTAAAGGATTGAATACAAATAAAGTTATTATTATTAATATTATTGTTGCTGTCATGATTATTAGCATTATCATATAATTATTATAACTACTACTAATACTAACACTTATTTATCTTATCTTTATTATTATTTGTAATGTTGTTGTTGTCATGATTATTAACATTATCATATCATTATAATTATTATTATAATAATAATTATTATTATAATAACAATTATTTTTATTTTTATTATAATAATTGTTATTATTATTACTTAGATATTACTCCATTATATATTTACATAGCAAATAGTTGTTTTGCTGCTACATCAATGCTCTGCATGCCGCATAGAGAGCCTTTAAGAAGGCAAACAGCTTCCCCTGGGTGGAGAGGTAAAGCACTGGATGCACAACACTCGCAACAGACAGCAAGAAGATAGATGTAGGAATCACAACACATTCATAAATTAATCGCTCATCATACATAATGCTTTGCATTGAATTAACTGGAAGGTAACAGCACATGGTGAGGATTGCGGTGGCACAGACAGTCTTAAAGGCTCTCTTCTTGACAGGGTGCAGCTTGTCTCTCCCCGGGCCATATTTCTTCAGCGCCTTCGCAATCGCGATGCTGCACCCCACCATCATTGACGCCATTAACATCATCATGCTTGATGGGATATGTCTCAACACGGACTCCATAGAGGAAACGCTCGGACTCAAAACACTCAGCAAAGCACAGGGCACAGAAAGGAGCCACACCGTGAGAGCACAAACCTCCCTGAATCTGTATTTCTTCAGCAGAGGATAAGATGTGGGGTGAATCACTGCAACGTATCTCTCCAGGCAGATATAATACAAACTCATTGGCCCCCCGATTTGTACGTACACTAACAAAAACTTGGAGATTAGTAGGTGGGTGTCTGTCGTCACCAACAGGCAGATTAGATGGATGAAGGAGATCCAGTACTGGAAGTAGTGGAAGAGAGCTAAATTGAAATTCAGGATATCTGTAGTCTTCTTGGATGTGATGGTGATCCTCAGCAGTTTACCGACCACCGGTTGTCCCATGAGGATAGTAATGAGGTCGATCAGTGAGAGACCCACGATCTGGGCCGGTCCATACACACAGACCCCTTCTTTGGTAACGTTCGCCATTTCACCAGACTGCTGTTCAGAGCTGAAAGAAACAAGGCATCAAAGAGACTGATGGACATTTAAAAGTGTATATTTTCTAAGTTTTATCTTTGAATATGAAAGCCAAGGAACATAAATACAGAGAGGCATACTGTGCTGTAAAATGCACAAACATCCTCTGATTCCTTCATGCTCATTCAAACTTTAACTTTTTTAAAGAAACATCCGTACAGTATTTTCTATACATTTTGAATTCTGTAAAATACACCGATGCAATGTTAATTCAACCTTTTCTCCAGTACAAATGGAGATCTTTAAAGCCAAATGTATATTCTAATATCTTGAACCTTGACAGAATAAAGTACATCACTTGATTCTTATCAAAAGCAAATTTGTTTGGAGTTTGTAAAGAAAAAAAGTCAAATTAAAAGCACTGTAATGGCAGAATTCTTAGTTTGGTTTTAGAAATTAAAGAAAGTTGATCCAATACATTTTTTATGAATTATGTTACATTCATATAAGGACATATAAGCAGATATATTAAACATTGAAGACTCAATATTAACAGTGTCATGACTACCGTCTTGTTCTAAGTTACCTTGAACTGTCAATTATACCTACAATCATATAATTATATATCATTTATTATTCAACACTTGCAAAGTCAGAGCTTACCAGGTGTATTCAGCTGCTGCTCAGACCAAACCAAAGAGTGACCTGTGGATCAATCCACTGTTTAAGTAAAAATGACGCCTGATTTTCCTAATTGATGTAAGACAGGTGCGAGGCAGCCCAGCAAAACCAAGAAACATCACGGACTGATTTCCATAACTGCAGAGTTTCGGTGTTGGTTAAGGTTCGGCTGTGACACAGTCAGGTAGAGAAAAGAAAACATACAGATGCCAAATAATCTATGAAGTGTTCATCAGCAATGAGAGTCATTCAATGTGTAGGAGATCCTGCAGACCACACGGTGTCAGTGTGCCCTGAAACACAACAGACACCCACTGCACCGGAGAGGCCTTGAGTAGTAATATTACATAATAAAATTAAAAAAGAAAGACTTGTGAAACAGCAGATGTTGGGTTTGTGAAGTAGGATTTATTCTTACTGGAGTTATCGATCATGAAGATTCGTAAGAAACTAATATTCTTTAGTTATTATAAAACACTGTTAACCATCTGTGGTTACAGTGAAGAGTAAGACGCTGTGTAAATATGGATGCACTTGAGTATCGGGATGTTATGTGTTGGGATACTGTGTGATAGTCGTGGGTTTACTTTTACAGATGTGAGGTTGATTTCTGCTTTAACGGGTGCTAAATTCCAAATTCAGAGCATCGAGGATTGAGGGATTGCCTCCACGCGGCGCTCAACATGGCGTCAGCTGAGCCGGCGGCTAGCAGCTAACAGCGCTAACAGCGGCAACAGTGCTGACGGACTTCACAGTGTTTACCTGAGGGGGAACCGGAGGGTGGGCGCTATGCTTCCACAACGCCGCTGTCGGTCTGGACGCCGTTACCAGCTGTAACCGCTGTATGAGCACAGTCCAGAGCGGCGGCCATTAGCTAGCTAGTGATGTGAACTGATATGAACCCTGAACCGGACCGGCTATGTAGACAAAGCACAGAGACACTCGTATAACAACACACACTTTGGCAGAGTGACTTCCTTCTCTGCTCAGGTAGACATTACTCCACTGTATCTTTACATAGACAGTAGTTGTTTGCTGCTATATTTTTGTTCTGAATTTCGAATTTTGCACCTTTTAAGCGATAGTAGAATCACACTGACTTGTATGCAAATGCTAATCCGTTGTAGTGAATTATTTTTTGTGTGCAAGTTCTTTACTTTTTGTGCTACATGTTCATTTTTAACAATTTGAGAGATTCTGGCCTCTCTCTACAGCCCGTAGCCGCATCATTGTCGTGTCCTTTTTATATGACATAAACTGTGCAACAACAGCGTGGCATTCTGAAGGGTAGACTTAAGAACCAAGTGCTCTTGTATGCAAGATCCAAAGCTCTATTGGACATCCGCTTTAGAGTTTGAATAACTGACAACTGTCGACTTAAAACTGCAAAACGCCTGCTATATAGTGTAGGATTTTTGCGGATGTATTTCTCACGACAGTACTGCTTCATTCAGCGTTTGGTTTCCATTCACTTATTTTCGGAAATCATCATGCTGACTCTAACTATGTGTGGAGATGATGATTCAAGAGCAGATACGTTATGTGTGTTGCCCAGAAATCTAATCTAAAAGGCGTCTTCCTCAATACTCTCTCTGTTGTAATGTGATGACACACAGATATTGATCGAACTAAAGGTAAGAAACAGATCAATAACATGAAAGAGATGAAGACTTATTTATTGACAAATACACAAAAATAGATCACAAAGCAGAACTTTGAGTTGTTCACTAACAACCACTTCTGCGGTCAGAGATAGGCAGTATTTATATTACTTGTATTTGAAATACGTATTTCAATTACTTTTGAGTATTTTGTAATTCGTATTTGATAGGGCCGATAAAAAAATCTAACGTAATTTGTACCAAAATACTTTAGAGTGGAGTAATTTTGTATTTAAAATACTCAAAATACTTTCTCCACGAATCAAAAAACAGTTCACGAGTTCAGTCTTCAGATTTTCAAGTTCAACGGATTGTCGGTCAAGGTAAATATTTTATCTGAGTGTGACAGATGTCAACTAGCTTGATGTATAATGTATGTCTGGGTCTGGCTACATAGCCTATTGTATATACATGGTGATGGTTATAATATCAAGCTAGTGTGAAGGATTTCAGTATTAAAAATAGTATTAGTAGGATTTTAGTATTAGAATTAGTTTAGTATGATTATTAGCACCTCTTGTGGTGAATAGAAGTGTCACAATAATAAGAATGTTACCATGGGTTAAAAAGTTGCAATATATTTATCTATGGAATGTATTCTATGTTTACAGGAGGTTTACAGATAGAGGATATTATATGTTACAGTATATTGACACATTGAATGTATTAAGCCATATGTATTAAGCCATACAAGTATTAAACACTGAAGTATTAAACACTGTAGAGAATAAGTATTAAAGGGACAGATTTAGGGATATCTTGTCACAGCTCTGCCACTACTACTCTGTCCTTTTCACCTCTCACTCACCTAATCAGCTCATTCAGCGCACCTGGCTGCCACTCTCACCTCATCAAGCTCACTACTCTCACCTGCTCACCCTGCTTCTGCCACTATTTAAGCCCCAGCCTTACACACACTCACTGCCAGATCGTTCTCCGCTTCCATGCAAGACTTTCCCGCGCACCCCTTTGGACTGATTCCCTGTTACCGACCCTGCCTGTTTTGGACTACCCCGCCTTGCCTCTGCCCCGGTAATTCACCCAGCCTTCCGTTCCTGACCACGAGATCCTGCCATCTGTTCTCTGTGATTCTGCTTCCTGTGAGAAATAAAACTCTAGTTAAAATTACCTCTGGTGTCCGTCGTACTGCGCCTGGGTCCTACATTACCCGTTACAGTACGATCTGGCCATAACATGGAGCCAGCAGACGACACTACATCACAGGCCCGGTTCGCCGTGATTGAAGAGACGATCCAGGGACACGAAACCCTGGTGGTCTCCAACACCGCTGAGGTTCGCCACACACTGGCGAATCAGAACCAGATCCTCACCGCCTTGATCGAGCAGGTACAGCAACTCGCGGCAGCCACAGCTCAGACCAGCGCGGCGTGGCCACCGCCTCCTGCTCCGATTCTCGCTGGCATTGATCCAGGACTTTCTACGGCGGTCTCGGAGCCCCGGGTAGGGGAGCCGGAACGTTACGCTGGGGATCCTGAGGGTTGCAACGCATTCCTGACGAACTGTTCCATCCTGTTTGCGTTGCAACCCCGCACCTTTTCTTCAGAAGATGCCAGGGTGGCATTTACCGTCAACCACCTGACGGGGAGAGCTTGCCTGTGGGGAACGGCGGAATGGGATCGCCGTACTCCTGCCTGTGCCTCCTTCCAGTCCTTCTCCGACGAGCTCCGCAAGGTTTTCGGAGTGGTATCCATGGGACCGGACGTCACCGGAGGGCTAATGAGACTTCAGCAGGGCCACCGATCGGTCACGGATTACGCCATCGACTTCCGGACCAAGGAACGATTAAGTTCGTGGAACACGGACGCCCAGTGTGACGTGTATCTGCTCGGTTTGGCAGATTACGTCAAGGATGAACTCATCTCGTTCAAGCTGCCCACATCTCTGGATGGACTAATTGAGAACTACCAGCTTGGATCGCCGCATCCAGGTTCGACGGTCGGCAAGGCGTCGGGAACCGTCAAGCCAGGGGCAACCAGCTCACCTTCCTCGTGCTGCCGTTCCGGAGTACACGTCGACTCTGCGGTTTCCTCAAGAGAGCGAACCCATGCAAGTGGGACGTACTGGACTATCTACGGAGGAACGGGAGCGGCGTCAACGAGGAAATCTCTGCATGTACTGTGGCCAGGCGGGTCATTATGCTCACAATTGCCCGTTAAAAGCCCGGGCTCGCCAGTAAGAGAGGAAGTGCTGGTGAGCTGAGCAGTTTCCCAACCATCCGCCTGTCAACGACCTCTTTTCCACGCCCAGCTACTGTTGACCGGGGGCTCCCATACTATTTCCGCTTTTCTGGATTTTGGAGCAGACGCTTCCATAATGGACGAGGAACTCGTTGCCCAGTTGGGGATCGGCCGGATACCTCTCCCCCAGGCGGTTCCAGCCAGCGCCCTGGACGGTCATCTTCTGGGAACAGTGACGCACCAAACCGTTCCAGTCCACATGTTGCTGTCTGGTAACCACCACGAGACCATCAGCTTCCACATCCTGCAAACCCCTCACATCCCCCTCATTCTGGGATACCCTTGGCTGCGTCGACACAACCCTCACATCGACTGGACTATGGGGGCATTTCGGGGTTGGAGTCAGTCCTGTCACCTAGTCTGCCTGAAGCACGCCGCCGTTTCAAGAGTTGCCGCGCTCACCAATTCCATGTCTGAGCTTACGGGGGTTCCCGCGGAATACTTGGACTTTAAAGATGTTTTCAACAAATCCAAAGCCATGTCTCTGCCTCCTCACCGTCCTTATGATTGTGCCATCGACCTCCATCCTGGTACGTTCCCACCTAAGGGGCGCCTTTATTCCCTATCGGCTCCTGAAAGAGAAGCTATGGACAAATATATTAACGACTCCCTGGCTTCTGGTCTCATACGCCCCTCGTCCTCTCCCGCAGGGGCTGGTTTCTTCTTTGTGGAGAAGAAGGACAAGACTCTCAGACCCTGCATCGACTACCGGGGCTTAAACGAAATCACGGTTAAGAACCGGTACCCCTTGCCACTCATCGCGACGGCCTTCGAGCTACTTCAAGGAGCCACCATCTTCTCCAAGCTCGACCTCCGCAACGCCTATCACCTGGTTCGGATCAGAGAAGGGGATGAGTGGAAAACGGCATTCAATACACCTAAGGGACATTACGAGTACCTCGTGATGCCCTTCGGCTTAACCAATGCCCCCGCCATCTTCCAGGCCCTGGTTAACGACGTACTCCGGGACATGTTGGACCGGTACGTATTCGTCTACCTCGATGACATCTTGATCTTCTCAAAGAACCAGGAGGAACATGTGCACCACGTCCAGTCCGTGCTTCAACGCCTTCTGGAGAACTCCCTGTTTGTCAAGGCGGAGAAGTGCGAGTTTCATGTTCCTACGATTTCATTCCTGGGATATATCATTTCCCAGGGCAGTATCCTGATGGACCCCGCTAAGGTTGCTGCCGTCACCACCTGGCCTGTCCCAAACTCCCGCAAGAAACTTCAATGTTTCCTGGGGTTCGCCAACTTCTATCGGAGGTTCATCAGGAGTTTCAGCACGGTTGCTTCCCCGCTCACCGCCCTCACCTCCTCCAAGATTCCTTTCGTGTGGACTTCTGCAGCCGAGGAGGCCTTCCAGAACCTGAAGTCCAGGTTCACCTCAGCACCCATCCTCCAAGTCCCGGATCCGGACAGACAATTTGTGGTGGAGGTGGATGCCTCTGACATAGGAGTTGGGGGGGGTTCTGTCCCAGCGCTCGGCCACAGACCTGAAGCTCCATCCCTGCGCCTTTTTCTCACGTCGGCTTTCCCCCGCCGAGAGAAACTATGACATTGGTAACCGGGAACTACTAGCAGTGAAGCTGGCCCTGGAGGAGTGGCGGCATTGGTTGGATGGGACCAAGCTCCCATTTCTGGTGTGGACGGATCATAAGAACCTGGAGTACATCCGCACAGCCAAGAGACTCAATTCCCGACAGGCCAGGTGGTCGTTATTCTTCACCCGGTTCGACTTCACGCTCTCCTATCGCCCCGGGTCCCGCAATGTCAAGCCTGATGCCCTTTCCCGTCAGTTCCAGGGGGAGGAGGAACCTACCTCTAGCTCCCCGCCCATCCTTCCTGCCTCCTGCCAAGTAGCCGTCCTCACCTGGGAGATTGAGGAAACAGTGAGAGCCGCTACTAGGGGTCAAGCCGGTCCCAGCGCATGCCCCCCTAACCGCCTGTTCGTCCCTCAAGGCCTTCGGTCCGACGTTCTCCAGTGGGCACATTCCTCCAGACTTACCTGCCATCCGGGCATTCAGAGGACCCAGGACGTCCTGCGGCAGCGCTTCTGGTGGGTCTCGCTGAACAAAGACACCAGGGAGTTCATCAACGCCTGCCCAGTGTGCAACCAACATAAGCCTTCTCACCAGGCTCCGGCCGGCCTCCTGCGGCCTCTCCCTGTGCCTCATCGTCCGTGGTCCCACATCTCCCTGGACTTTGTCACTGGACTACCTCCATCTGAGGGCCACACCGCCATTCTGACAGTGGTCGACAGATTCAGTAAGCTGGCCCATTTCATTCCCCTACCCAAACTCCCATCTGCTAAGGAGACAGCAGAACTCATCTCCCTGCATGTCTTCCGCCTGGATGGGATTCCAGTCGACGT
The DNA here is from genome assembly GCA_032191485.1 of Leptoclinus maculatus. Taxonomy (NCBI): domain Eukaryota; kingdom Metazoa; phylum Chordata; class Actinopteri; order Perciformes; family Stichaeidae; genus Leptoclinus; species Leptoclinus maculatus. The sequence continues at coordinate 36,138,400 of JAVDOI010000002.1, read as the reverse complement.
TGTCTCCGACCGAGGACCTCAGTTCACCTCCATCTTCTGGAGGGAATTCTGCGCTCTGCTGGGGGCCACAGTCAGTCTGTCCTCTGGGTTTCACCCCCAGTCCAATGGGCAGACGGAGAGGAAGAATCAGGAGATGGAGACAGCCCTCCGCTGCATGGTCTCCCAGAACCCGGCCTCCTGGTCCCGCCAGTTGATGTGGGTGGAGTACGCGCATAACACCCTGACCAGCTCCGCCACCGGCATGTCACCTTTCCAGTGTGCCTATGGGTTCCAGCCACCTCTGTTCCCCGCATTGGAGAAGGAGGTGTCCTGCCCTTCCGTCCAGACATTCATCCGCCGCTGCCGCCAGACCTGGGCAAGGGCACGAGCTACCCTGCTCCGGTCTGCGGACCGCTATGCAACAGCGGCTAACCGACACCGCACTCCAGCCCCCATCTACCAGGTGGGTCAGAGGGTGTGGTTGTCAACCCGGGACCTACCCTTGCGGGTGGGGTCCAAGAAGCTGGGGCCAAGATTCATCGGGCCTTTTGAGATCGAGAGAATCATCAACCCGGCGGCAGTAAGGCTCAAGCTCCCCAGGGCCATGCGCATACATCCCACGTTCCACGTTTCCAAGGTCAGACCTGTCCGGGAGAGTCCCTTGGTGCCGGCTGCTCCGCCTCCCCCGCCTCCTCGCCTCATAGAAGGAGGTCCGGTCTACACCATTCATCGTCTGTTGCGTTCCTGCCGCTGGGGGCGAGGGCTTCAATACCTGGTCGACTGGGAAGGATATGGTCCGGAGGAGAGGCAATGGGTGCCGACTCGGAACATCTGCGACCCCCGACTCATCGCAAGGTTTCATCAGCAGCACCCAGAACAACCGTCTAGGACCAAGACGACTGCCAGAAACACCCAGCAGGTTCCCGGTGCGGACTATGAGGGCCCGTCCTCTAGGGCCAAGGAACCCTGCCACCGGAACCCCTCCACCCACCCGGCGGTGGACTCTGACTCGGCGGCCTCGGAGGAGTTCTAACCCTCCTCTGGGCCCCCACCGCCCGCCCTTGGCAGACGTTTTGGTTTTTGGGACTTCCGGAGCCGTCCCTTGAGGGGGGGGGTTCTGTCACAGCTCTGCCACTACTACTCTGTCCTTTTCACCTCTCACTCACCTAATCAGCTCATTCAGCGCACCTGGCTGCCACTCTCACCTCATCAAGCTCACTACTCTCACCTGCTCACCCTGCTTCTGCCACTATTTAAGCCCCAGCCTTACACACACTCACTGCCAGATCGTTCTCCGCTTCCATGCAAGACTTTCCCGCGCACCCCTTTGGACTGATTCCCTGTTACCGACCCTGCCTGTTTTGGACTACCCCGCCTTGCCTCTGCCCCGGTAATTCACCCAGCCTTCCGTTCCTGACCACGAGATCCTGCCATCTGTTCTCTGTGATTCTGCTTCCTGTGAGAAATAAAACTCTAGTTAAAATTACCTCTGGTGTCCGTCGTACTGCGCCTGGGTCCTACATTACCCGTTACATATCTGAGTGAGGCATGGAGTAGAAGAGTTGGAGAGAGAGGAGCAGCAGGAATGCAGAGATGAACATCAAAGGACGTCTCCAGCTGAGGTGACAACATCAGGACAATGCAGCAGGCCAAGCCAGGTCATAAAGCGGGGGATGACTTTCAGCCATGAGGCTGCAACAAGCCAGACACTGATTGGCTCAGACATTAGCCAAGATGATCAATCAATAAGTTAAACACCGATTGGCTCATACATAGTCCTCTGCAGTTTTTATGACAATCTGACCCCCATATGTCTTTTCTGCAGTATAAGAGCTGAGGTTCGAGGGGGCAGCAGCCAGACCTCACATGATCGCTTCTTTTACCTATGAGGGTGAAAGTGTGTGGTCTCTGTTCTCGAGAATATTACTATTGATAGTTAATTTAGTTTGCATCTGTTATTAAAATACTAGTTTTACTTTTAAAACCGGATCCAGCTCGTTTTTTGTGAGACCTCGCAGCTGAAAGTAGCAGCAGCGGAGGCTCTGCGGTCAGAGGCCCACACCCCTCTGTTCTTCTTTGTTCAAACTTCCAACTTCAACACTAGTGATCGATGCTAACATGCCAATGATGCTAGCATGCTGTCGAGGCTAGTGCATAGCCAGTGTTTAGCAAGTTAACTTATCAGTGGAGTAGCTAAGCTATAGGAAGAGGGAGATTGGGAGCTTGTATGTTCATGATAACCTTATCAAGAGACGTCTGACCATCTAATCTTGCACTGTAAAGTTATGCTGTATCTTCTCAATGTGAATGTCATAATGCCATATCAATTACTGGCAGATAATATAGTTCACAGTTAGCCAAGCTGTGACAGTAGACGTCCATTTGTTAAAAAAAACATTAAATATCCAATTTATTTTATTCAAAAGGCATATTATGAAAGTATTCTTAGTTTTATTATTTCATACATTCTACAGTTCAATCAATCAAGTTGTATTTTAATAGCTTTGCTTAGTTACACTGACATTCTGTGACTGTTCTTCCTTTTTGTGGGGTTCACCAGAGCTTTGTGTACATTATAGCCCTAACCTGAATGCTCTGCTATACCAAATTGTGAGAAAATGGAAAATCCAGAAAAAAGTATTTCCTATATTTTAAATACAAAATACATGTATTGTATTTTGTTACATTTTCTGGCACCAGTATTTTGTATTTTACTTTAATACATTTATTTGAGGGGTATTTTGTATTTTGTATCAAAATACATTTTGATGTATTTTTGCCCATCTCTGTCTGCGGTAAACATTCCAGTATGGCTTCAGTTACAAGGATTAAGACTCATAAATACTTATAAAACCTGGGAGCAAAAGTGTGTAAGCCCATTTAGTTTTACTATAAGAGAGCAAACAAATGAGTAGATAATGTAATGTAGGGAACCATGTCAAAGAGGCTGTATGATGAACGTGGATAAACAGAGCACATGCTAAGAGAATAAATATGAAAATACAAAAAACAAACATTAAAGAATTTATACATTTGTATTGCTGTTCACTGTTATTACGTATTCATCGGGTTCGAGACCTTCTCCGTTAGATTCTTTGAGAGAATACCGGCATGTTGCATAGCTTCCAGGCTAACTTTCTTCTTCAATAAAAGTCAAAGCAGTACTACTGTAGCCAACAGTTTACTGCAAAGTCTATGTTATTTTAGAGTCAGTAGATAGATGCTGGAATCACCATACATTCATGAATGAATCCATCATACGTAATGCTTTGCATTGAAGTAACTGGAAGGTAACAGCACATGGTGAGGATTGCGGTGGCACAGACAGTCTTAAAGGCTCTCTTCTTGACAGGGTGCAGCTCGTCTCTCCCCGGGCCATATTTCTTCAGCGCCCTCGCAATCCTGATGCTGCACCCCACCATCATTGACGCCATTAACAACATCATGCTTGGTGGGAGACGATCCAACACGGACTCCATGAGGATGGAGGAAACGCTCTGACCCAAAACACTCAGCAAAGCACAGGGCACAGAAAGGAGCCACACCATGAGAGCACAAACCTCCCTGAATCTGTATTTCTTCAGCAGAGGATAAGATGTGGGGTGAATCACTGCAACGTATCTCTCCAGGCAGATATAACACAAACTCATTGGCCCCCCGATTTGTACGTACACTAACAAAAACTCGATAAGATGTATCATCTGGGGATCAGGCATACATGTACCAGAATTCATAGCAATCAATATAGTAGTTGGGTTGAGGTCAGAGTTCATTTGATCAAGTTGGGATGCAACTAACCATAATTAATAGACGTCTATTTGTTTCCTGGCACTAGAAACACACCTCCAACATGTCCCTTCTCACCCACCTGTTGGCGTGTCTGTTCGGGATGGGCTCCTGGGTCTCCATCAACGGGCTGTGGGTGGAGCTGCCCCTCGTCGTCCCCCACATCCCCGAGGGTTGGTACCTGCCCTCGGACCTCTCCGTCCTCATCCAGATGGCCAACGTCGGGCCCCTCTTCGTCACCCTGATGCACCGCTTCCGGCCCGGCGCCCTGAACGAAGCGGCCGTCATATACGCGATCATCGGCCTGGGCACCGCCGCGAGCTTCCTGCTGGCTTTCTTCTGGAAGGAGGCCGCGGTGGTGGCGGGCGCTCCTCGGAGCGTGGCCCTGCTCGTCTTGACTTTCTTCCTCGCCACCGTTGACTGCACCTCCTCCGTCACCTTCCTCCCCTTCATGATGCGTCTCAAGGCTCGGTACCTGACCACGTACTACATTGGGGAGGGCTTGAGCGGCCTGCTGCCTGCCCTGGTGGCTCTGATCCAGGGAGTCGGAGTGGTCCACTGCATAAACAGCACCGGGTTTTTGAACCACACCCTGAACTCTTCCGACAGCTCCGTGACCTTTGACCTGCGGGCCCAGTATCAGCCAGCCAACTTCTCCGCTGAGGTGTTTTTCTTCTTCCTCAGCGCCATGATGCTGGTGTGCCTGGTGGCATTCCTGCTGCTGAACTACCACTCGTCCGTGGCCAGGGAGCGTCCCAGCGGTCGATACGCCAACGGGGGGAAGGAGAAATCGGAGAGGGACAGGAAGTGGGCGGAGCAGAAGCCCATGATGGATCCGTACAGACCTGCGAGCCAGAAGCCCAGGAGCAGCTTCGGTACAGGCTTGTACAGCTGGACGCAGGTGTTTTACATCTTTGTGATCCTGGCCTGGGCCAACGCTCTGACAAACGTGGTGCTTCCCTCGGTGCAGTCCTACTCGTGCCTGCCGTACGGCAACAACACCTATCACTTATCAGCCACCATGGCTGCTGTGGCAAACCCTCTCGCCTGCTTCATCGCCATGTTCTTCCCCGTAAGGTCAGTGTGTGGTTTGATACACCTTTTTCACTACATTAGTCAGTTTGATTTCAATAGCTCAAAATCACAAGTTTGCCTTGAAGCTAATAATAACTATTAAAGATTGATTAATAATAATCAGGGCAGCCTGCGAGAGCCTCTATCCTAGAACCTCAGTTTGCATGAGAAACTAGAATTACCGCCTCACGGTTGTACGCCTCCACCAACCAGTCAAGTTGTAGTTTGTACCCATGTCTTGCATTCTCTCTACTGACCAGCAGGGGGCGTCTCCTCCAGATGCAAAAAGAAGTATGATTATATAGAAGTCTATGAGAAAATGACTCTACTTCTCTCTTGATTTATTACCTCAGTAAACATTGTGAACATGAGTTTATGGTCTCAATCTCTAGTTTCAAGTCTTCTTCAATACAGCATGATGTTCATTTAGTAAATTATGGTCCATTTAGAGTCAAATAGACCATAAAGCAGAGTATACTTTGACACTTACATTCATTGGTTGCAAAAAAGCCAAGATGCCGACGACCAAATCGCTGATCTCGAGGCTTCACAACGGCAGTCCACAAACCAATGGGTGACGTCACGATGACCACGTCCACTTCTTATATACAGGCTATGCAATGAGCACAGGAATTCTTTATTCATGGCCAAAAAGTGACATTTGACCATCAAATTTGAATTAGTTCATCCTTGAGTCCAGGACATCTGTGCCAAATTTGAAGAGATTCCCTGGAGGGGAATGGGAACACGTGTACACGGACACGGAAACGTAATGCCTTCAGGTCACGGCAAAATGAACACCCTTTAAAATGGAAAATTCTAATGATTAGAATCAATTCTAATTTGTTTCTAGTATTTTGTTTCAAGATAGTGACAAAAAAAAAGAGTTCACAGTTGATTTCTATTGGAAACTGAACTTCCCCTTTTGTTGTGTATGATTAAAATTGTGTGGAATATTATGTCAATCTTTGCCTACATGAGCCTAAAGGACTAATTCAGTTGTTTGGATGACTCATCAAAATGACAATGGGTAAAGGGTAATGTGTCATTTCCCCGCAGATCTCTGCTGCTGATGGGCGCTCTCACGGTGACAGGAAGCGGGGTCGGAGCTTATATAATGGGCATGGCAGCGCTGAGTCCGTGTCCACTGCTGGTTAATGAAACTTCCGGCGGCGTCGTCATTGTGAGTAGGACACTGTTCGGCTATGCTTACCTTTCTCGCGTGGGCGTTACTGAAACACCACATGCAGGTAACCGACACCTCCGTCTCCCTCCACCAGGTGCTGGCCTGGGTCCTGTTTATTCTCACTCTGTCCTACGTGAAGGTGATCATCGGGCTGATCCTGCGCGACGAGGGCCACGGCGCCCTCGTGTGGTGCGGAGCGGTAGTGCAGCTGGGCTCCCTGCTGGGAGCCGTGACCATGTTCCCCGTGGTCAGTGTGTACGACCTCTTCTCATCCGGGGACCCGTGCAACACGAAATGCCAATAAAGACTCGACATCTGTGTGTGAACCGAGATATTCAACGGAGGAGACAATTGAATGTTATGTTCTTTTTACCACCATTTTTTTATTTTTTTTTACTTGGTAACGTCATTTGTTACAAGAAACGCTATAATGTAGCCGTACAGACCGTGCTGCTGCAGACAGGATGAACACTATTTATACTAGTACGTTATGAAAATACACCACTTACAAGTAAAACTCCAACATTCAAAAACCATACTTAAGTAAACGTGCTCGCTGTGCACTGAAATGTTCCCTGTCAGTGTTTTACTATTCTATATATATGATGTGTCTGGATTAATATTACTGCAGCATTGCAGTATGTTGCATTGTAACTCCTTCATATCGGGCTGACTATAGTTTAATCTGCAGCAATGCATCATATTCTATAAGATCATCATATGTTTGGATAGCGTCGCTGTCCTGTTTCAGATTCATGAAGATGCATTTTCCAGCTGATCCAACACGCCTTTTTTAATTAGTTTAATTAGCTCAAGAAGTAGGAAAACATTTTCAACACATAAAGAAACACTTCACCCTTCTGTTTATCACAAACATTCAAAATCCCCAAATTTGGATATCATGTTTTTTAAAAAACAGTATACTATGTTCACCCCAGTGGAGGAGAAGTACATAACATAAAATGGTACATGTTGAATGTGTACTTAAGTACAGTGCTTGAGTAAATGTACTTATTTATAATCCACCACTGTATGAAGCTACCCTAACAGCTGTATATGTGGTCATGCTATATAGCCAGAACTACAATTATTTGGGATAAAGCAACTTTTTGCCTTGATGTTAGATCCCTTGAAAAAAACGTTTTATCAGCCAAGAGCAAAAGTCCATTGAATTGACAACTAAGCAGTAATATAATAATTCTGCAATCACAATATTGTTTTTTTATTTATTTACATGTGCCATAATCATATTGTTTATTGCATGGTATGACATTGTAATGTCATACCATGCAATAAACAATATGATGTAATGATTACACTATAAAGATATAATCCCAACATTACTGAAAGAACACAACGTACTTCTTTATACGTCGACCTAACTGGGACAACTTACAGTGGTCGAACCATGAAAACAGCCTCCAGACCAAAGGGACACAACGGTATAAAGACATGGCTTGTCCACGTAGTTGTGGCCACAGGACAAAGTCTGGTGACATGGCTATACAGCTCAACCTAAAACCATCAAACTATATGTTTTCTGGTTGTAAAATCTATAGTTTTCAAAGAAAATAGCCTACAAGATAAAAAGCTTCTCCAAAATCTGATGTCCTCTTAATTTACATATTATTTTCATATGATCATATCATTTCCATACTCCAATATTCATTCTTTGATTTTCATTTTGAAAGAAACCGGCAAAAATTATGAATCATTTGGTCATCAACCTGCCGTGGCTCCTTATTAAACCAATGGTATAATTTCTCCATCAAAGCATTATTGCATTTCAAATCTAGATTACCAGATTTCTGCAATCAGATGATGTAAGAATACACTTGTGTTTGGTTTGCATACAGGTCAATTTAGCTTAACTCAGAGTTCAAGAGATGGATATGTTGTTATGGCATTGTCCCATTTGTTATTCATTTTAGTAGAAGAAGATTAAAAGAAAAATCATCTGGCTTTCTTTTTTCACTTTAAAGTCGAAATTCAAATTCAAATTTCTATTGCCTGCACACGGTTCTCAACATGGCGGCGGCTAGCAGCAGCAGCAGCTAAAGATGCTGATCGCTAACCGCACAAACAACAACTGGGGGGGGGGGGGGGGCGCTACGCTTCCGCTGCAACGCTGTATCAGCTGTAACCGCGGTATGATGGTAGTGCAGAGCGGTGGCAGTGAGCTAGCCAGTGGGGCATGCTCACACACGACTCCTCTGGTTGTATAGAAGTCTGAGAAAATGACTCTACTTTTTTACTACCAATTTATTCCCTCAGTAAACATTGTGAACATGAGTTTATGGTCTCAATCTCTAGTTTCAAGTCTTCTTCAATACAGCATGATGTTCATTTAGTAAATTATGGTCCATTTAGAGTCAAATAGACCATAAAGCAGAGTATGCTTTAGGGCGGGGCTACACAGTGATTGACAGGTCGCTACCACGGCTTTGTCCGGTCTGAGAGTCGTCAATGTTTTCGCCTTTGAACTTTAACCCTTTTTAGTTCATGAAAGTTAATTTTAGCATTTTGTCTTAATTAGCGTTCGATTCTATTTACCCTCTCATGTTACTTATGGTTGCCAAAAAACAAGATGGAGACGGCTAAAATGCTGAATTTGCCCCGATACATACATAGGCACGCACGACTGGCCTGTCTACGTCAACAAAGCCCAGGGAAGCTCAGATTACAAAATATTGTTGTCATGGTGTAATCGAGACCTGTACTGAATTTGCATCCGGCGGGAAATTGGGAGGGTCTTTGTTTACTTCTGACCTACCTAGGTATGTTTTTTATATATTCATTCTGTCTATCCTTCTTTGTTGTAAAACACACTGTGTTGCATTTCTCGTATTAAAGGATTGAATACAAATAAAGTTATTATTATTAATATTATTGTTGCTGTCATGATTATTAGCATTATCATATAATTATTATAACAACTACTAATACTAACACTTATTTATCTTATCTTTATTATTATTATTTTTAATGTTGTTGTTGTCATGATTATTAACATTATCATATCATTATAATTATTATAATAATAATTATTATTATTATAATAACAATTATTTTTATTTTTATTATAATAATTGTTATTATTATTACTTAGATATTACTCCATTATATATTTACATAGCAAATAGTTGTTTTGCTGCTACATCAATGCTCTGCATGGCGCATAGAGAGCCTTTAAGAAGGCAAACAGCTTCCCCTGGGTGGAGAGGTAAAGCACTGGATGCACAACACTCGCAACAGACAGCAAGAAGATAGATGTAGGAATCACAACACATTCATAAATTAATCCCTCATCATACATAATGTTTTGCATTGAATTAACTGGAAGGTAACAGCACATGGTGAGGATTGCGGTGGCACAGACAGTCTTAAAGGCTCTCTTCTTGACAGGGTGCAGCTCGTCTCTCCCCGGGCCATATTTCTTCAGCGCCTTCGCAATCCTGATGCTGCACCCCACCATCATTAACGCCATTAACATCATCATGCTTGATGGGATACGTGTCAACACGGACTCCACGAGGATGGAGGAAAAGCTCGGACCCAAAACACTCAGCAAAGCACAGGGCACAGAAAGGAGCCACACCGTGAGAGCACAAACCTCCCTGAATCTGTATTTCTTCAGCAGAGGATAAGATGTGGGGTGAATCACTGCAACGTATCTCTCCAGGCAGATATAATACAAACTCATTGGCCCCCCGATTTGTACGTACACTAACAAAATCTCGGAGATTAGTAGGTGGGTGTCTGTCGTCACCAACAGGCAGATTAGATGGATGAAGGAGATCCAGTACTGGAAGTAGTGGAAGAGAGCTAAATTGAAATTCAGGATATCTGTAGTCTTCTTGGATGTGATGGTGATCCTCAGCAGTTTACCGACCACCGGTTGTCCCATGAGGATAGTAATGAGGTCGATCAGTGAGAGACCCACGATCTGGGCCGTTCCATACACACAGACCCCTTCTTTGGTAACGTTCGCCATTTCACCAGACTGCTGTTCAGAGCTGAAAGAAACAAGGCATCAAAGAGACTGATGGACATTTAAAAGTGTTTATTTTCTAAGTTTTATCTTTGAATATGAAAGCCAAGGAACATAAATACAGAGAGGCATACTGTGCTGTAAAATGCACAAACATCCTCTGATTCCTTCATGCTCATTCAAACTTTAACTTTAAAAAAAATGTATATTCTAATATCTTGAACCTTGACAGAATAAAGTACTTGATTCTTATCAAAAGCAAATTTGTTTGGAGTTTGTAAAGAAAAAAGTCAAATTAAAAGCACTGTAATGGCAGAATTCTTAGTTTAGTTTTAGAAAGTAAAGAAACTTGATCCAATACATTTTTAGAAATGATGTTACATTCATATAAGGACATATAAGCAGATATATTAAACATTGAAGACTCAATATTAACAGTGTCATGACTACCGTCTTGTTCTAAGTTACCTTGAACTGTCAATTATATCTACAATCATATAATTATATATAATTTATTATTCAACACTCGCAAAGTCAGAGCTTACCAGGTGTATTCAGCTGCTGCTCAGACCAAACCAAAGAGTGAACCGTGGATCAATCCACTGTTTAAATAAAAATGACGCCTAATTTTCCTAATTGATGTAAGACAGGTGCGAGGCAGCCCAGCAAAACCAACAAACATCACGGACTGATTTCCATAACTGCAGAGTTTCGGTGTTGGTTAAGGTTCGGCTGTGACACAGTCAGGTAGAGAAAAGAAAACATACAGATGCCAAATAATCTATGAAGTGTTCATCAGCAATGAGAGTCATTCAATGTGTAGGAGATCCTGCAGACCACACGGTGTCAGTGTGCCCTGAAACACAACAGACACCCACTGCACCGGAGAGGCCTTGAGTAGTAATATTACATAATACAATTTAAAAAGAAAGACTTGTGAAACAGCCGATGTTGGGTTTGTGAAGTAGGATTTATTCTTACTGGAGTTATCGATCATGAAGATTCGTAGGAAACTAATATTCTTTAGTTATTATAAAACACTGTTAACCATCTGTGGTTACAGTGAAGAGTAAGACGCTGTGTAAATATGGATGCACTTGAGTATCGGGATGTTATGTGTTGGGATACTGTGTGATAGTCGTGGGTTTACTTTTACAGATGTGAGGTTGATTTCTGCTTTAACGGGTGCTAAATTCCAAATTCAGAGCATCGAGGATCGAGGGATTGCCTCCACGCGGCGCTCAACGTGGCGTCGGCTGAGCCGGCGGCTAGCAGCTAACAGCGCTAACAGCGGCAACAGTGCTGACGGACTTCACAGTGTTTACCTGAGGGGGAACCGGAGGGTGGGCGCTACGCTTCCACAACGCCGCTGTCGGTCTGGACGCCGTTACCAGCTGTAACCGCTGTATGAGCACAGTCCAGAGCGGCGGCCATTAGCTAGCTAGTGATGTGAACTGATATGAACCCTGAACCGGACCGGCTATGTAGACAAAGCACAGAGACACTTGTATAACAACACACACTTTGGCAGAGTGACTTCCTTCTCTGCTCAGGTAGACATTACTCCACTGTATCTTTACATAGACAGTAGTTGTTTGCTGCTATATTTTTGTTCTGAATTTCGAATTTTGCACCTTTTAAGCGATAGTAGAATCACACTGACTTGTATGCAAATGTTAATCCGTTGTAGTGAATTATTTTTTGTGTGCAAGTTCTTTACTTTTTGTGCTACATGTTCATTTTTAACAATTTGAGAGATTCTGGCCTCTCTCTACAGCCCGTAGCCGCATCATTGTCGTGTCCTTTTTATATGACATAAACTGTGCAACAACAGCGTGGCATTCTGAAGGGTAGACTTAAGAACCAAGTGCTCTTGTATGCAAGATCCAAAGCTCTATTGGACATCCGCTTTAGAGTTTGAATAACTGACAACTGTCGACTTAAAAATGCAAAACGCCTGCTATATAGTGTAGGATTTTTGCGGATGTATTTCTCACGACAGTACTGCTTCATTCAGCGTTTGGTTTCCATTCACTTATTTTTGGAAATCATCAAGCTGACTCTAACTATGTGTGGAGATGATGATTCAAGAGCAGATACGTTATGTGCGTTGCCCAGAAATCAAATCTAAAAGGCGTCTTCCTCAATACTCTCTCTGTTGTAATGTGATGACACACAGATATTGATCGAACTAAAGGTAAGAAACAGATCAATAACATGAAAGAGATGAAGACTTATTTATTGACAAATACACAAAAATAGATCACAAAGCAGAACTTTGAGTTGTTCACTAACAACCACTTCTGCGGTCAGAGATAGGCAGTATTTATGTTACTTGTATTTGAAATACGTATTTCAATTACTTTTGAGTATTTTGTAATTCGTATTTGATAGGGCCGATAAAAAAATTTAACGTAATTTGTAACAAAATACTTTAGAGTGGAGTAATTTTGTATTTAAAATACTCAAAATACTTTCTCCACGAATCAAAAAACAGTTCACGAGTTCAGTCTTCAGATTTTCAAGTTCAACGGATTGTCGGTCAAGGTAAATATTGTATCTGAGTGTGACAGATGTCAACTAGCTTGATGTATAATGTATGTCTGGGTCTGGCTACATAGCCTATTGTATATACATGGTGATGGTTATAATATCAAGCTAGTGTGAAGGATTTCAGTATTAAAAATAGTATTAGTAGGATTTTAGTATTAGAATTAGTTTAGTATGATTATTAGCACCTCTTGTGGTGAATAGAAGTGTCACAATAATAAGAATGTTACCATGGGTTAAAAAGTTGCAATATATTTATCTATGGAATGTATTCTATGTTTACAGGAGGTTTACAGATAGAGGATATTATATGTTACAGTATATTGACACATTGAATGTATTAAGCCATATGTATTAAGCCATACAAGTATTAAACACTGAAGTATTAAACACTGTAGAGAATAAGTATTAAAGGGACAGATTTAGGGATATCTGAGTGAGGCATGGAGTAGAAGAGTTGGAGAGAGAGGAGCAGCAGGAATGCAGAGATGAACATCAAAGGACGTCTCCAGCTGAGGTGACAACATCAGGACAATGCAGCAGGCCAAGCCAGGTCATAAAGCGGGGGATGACTTTCAGCCATGAGGCTGCAACAAGCCAGACACTGATTGGCTCAGACATTAGCCAAGATGATCAATCAATAAGTTAAACACCGATTGGCTCATACATAGTCCTCTGCAGTTTTTATGACAATCTGACCCCCATATGTCTTTTCTGCAGTATAAGAGCTGAGGTTCGAGGGGGCAGCAGCCAGACCTCACATGATCGCTTCTTTTACCTATGAGGGTGAAAGTGTGTGGTCTCTGTTCTCGAGAATATTACTATTGATAGTTAATTTAGTTTGCATCTGTTATTAAAATACTAGTTTTACTTTTAAAACCGGATCCAGCTTGTTTTTTGTGAGACCTCGCAGCTGAAAGTAGCAGCAGCGGAGGCTCTGCGGTCAGAGGCCCCCACCCCTCTGTTCTTCTTTGTTCAAACTTCCAACTTCAACACTAGCGATCGATGCTAACATGCCAATGATGCTAGCATGCTGTCGAGGCTAGTGCATAGCCAGTGTTTAGCAAGTTAACTTATCAGTCGAGTAGCTAAACTATAGGAAGAGGGAGATTGGGAGCTTGTATGTTCATGATAACCTTATCAAGAGACGTCTGACCATCTAATCTTGCACTGTAAAGTTATGCTGTATCTTCTCAATGTGAATGTCATAATGCCATATCAATTACTGGCAGATAATATAGTTCACAGTTAGCCAAGCTGTGACAGTAGATGTCCATTTGTTAGAAAAAACAAAAAAACATTAAATATCCAATTTATTTTATTCAAAAGGCATATTATGAAAGTATTCTTAGTTTTATTATTTCATACATTCTACAGTTCAATCAATCAAGTTGTATTTTAATAGCTTTGCTTAGTTACACTGACATTCTGTGACTGTTCTTCCTTTTTGTGGGGTTCACCAGAGCTTTTTGTACATTATAGCCCAAACCTGAATGCTCTGCTATACCAAATTGTGAGAAAATGGAAAATCCAGAAAAAAGTATTTCCTATATTTTAAATACAAAATACATGTATTGTATTTTGTTACATTTTCTGGCACCAGTATTTTGTATTTTACTTTAATACATTTATTTGAGGGGTATTTTGTATTTTGTATCAAAATACATTTTGATGTATTTTTGCCCATCTCTGTCTGCGGTAAACATTCCAGTATGGCTTCAGTTACAAGGATTAAGACTCATAAATACTTATAAAACCTGGGAGCAAAAGTGTGTAAGCCCATTTAGTTTTACTATAAGAGAGCAAACAAATGAGTAGATAATGTAATGTAGGGAACCATGTCAAAGAGGCTGTATGATGAACGTGGATAAACAGAGCACATGCTAAGAGAATAAATATGAAAATACAAAAAACAAACATTAAAGAATTTCTACATTTGTATTGCTGTTCACTGTTATTACGTATTCATCGGGTTCGAGACCTTCTCAGTTACATTCTTCGAGAGAATACCGGCATGTTGCATAGCTTCCAGGCTAACTTTCTTCTTCAATAAAAGTCAAAGCACTACTACTGTAGCCAACAGTTTACTGCAAAGTCTATGTTATTTTAGAGTCAGTATGCAGAAATGACTTACATAGCAAATAGTTGTTTTGCTGCTACATCAATGCTCTGCATGGCGCATAGAAAGCCTTTAAGAAGGCAAACAGCTTCCCCTGGGTGGAGAGGTAAAGCACTGGATGCACAACACTCGCAACAGACAGCAAGAAGATAGATGCTGGAATGGCCAAACATTCATGAATTAATCCCTCATACGTAATGCTTTGCATTGAATTAACTGGAAGGTAACAGCACATGGTGAGGATTGCGGTGGCACAGACAGTCTTAAAGGCTCTCTTCTTGACAGGGTGCAGCTCGTCTCTCCCCGGGCCATATTTCTTCAGCGCCCTCGCAATCGTGATGCTGCACCCCACCATCATTGACGCCATTACCAACATCACGCTTGGTGGGAGACGATCCAACACGGACTCCATGAGGATGGAGGAAACGCTCGGACCCAAAACACTCAGCAAAGCACAGGGCACAGAAAGGAGCCACACCGTGAGAGCACAAACCTCCCTGAATCTGTATTTCTTCAGCAGAGGATAAGATGTGGGGTGAATCACTGCAACGTATCTCTCCAGGCAGATATAACACAAACTCATTGGCCCCCCGATTTGTACGTACACTATCAAAAACTTGGAGATTAGTAGGTGGGTGTCTGTCGTCACCAACAGGCAGATTAGATGGATGAAGGAGATCCAGTACTGGAAGTAGTGGAAGAGAGCTAAATTGAAATTCAGGATATCTGTCGTCTTCTTGGATGTGATGGTGATCCTCAGCAGTTTACCGACCACCGGTTGTCCCATGAGGATAGTAATGAGGTCGATCAGTGAGAGACCCACGATCTGGGCCGGTCCATACACACAGACCCCTTCTTTGGTAACGTTCGCCATTTCACCAGACTGCTGTTCAGAGCTGAAAGAAACAAGACATCAAAGAGACTGATGGACATTTAAAAGTGTATATTTTCTAAGTTTTATCTTTGAATATGAAAGCCAAGGAACATAAATACAGAGAGGCATACTGTGCTGTAAAATGCACAAACATCCTCTGATTCCTTCATGCTCTAAAGTGATTCAAACTTTAACTTTTTTAAAGAAACATCTGTACAGTATTTTCTATACATTTTGAATTCTATAAAATACACCGATGTAATGTTAATTCAACCTTTTCTCCAGTACAAATGGAGATCTTTAAAGCCAAATGTATATTCTAATATCTTGAACCTTGACAGAATAAAGTGCATCACTTGATTCTTAAAAAATCATCAAAAGCAAATTTATTTGGAGTTTGTAAAGAAAAACGTCAAATTAAAAGCACTGTAATGGTAGAATTCTTAGTTTGGTTTTAGAAAGTAAAAAAAGTTGATCCAATACATTTTTAGAAATTATGTTACATTCATATAAGGACATATAAGCAGATATATTAAACATTGAAGACTTAATATTAACAGTGTCATGACTACCGTCTTGTTCTAAGTTACCTTGAACTGTCAATTATATCTACAATCATATAATTATATATAATTTATTATTCAACACTCGCGAAGTCAGAGCTTACCAGGTGTATTCAGCTGCTGCTCAGACCAAAGAGTGACGCCTGATTTTCCTAATTGATGTAAGACAGGTGCGAGGCAGCCCAGCAAAACCAACAAACATCACGGACTGATTTCCATAACTGCAGAGTTTCGGTGTTGGTTAAGGTTCGGCTGTGACACAGTCAGGTAGAGAAAAGAAAACATACAGATGCCAAATAATCTATGAAGTGTTCATCAGCAATGAGAGTCATTCAATGTGTAGGAGATCCTGCAGACCACACGGTGTCAGTGTGCCCTGAAACACAACAGACACCCACTGCACCGGAGAGGCCTTGAGTAGTAATATTACATAATACAATTAAAAAAGAAAGACTTGTGAAACAGCAGATGTTGGGTTTGTGAAGTAGGATTTATTCTTACTGGAGTTATCGATCATGAAGATTCGTAGGAAACTAATATTCTTTAGTTATTATAAAACACTGTTAACCATCTGTGGTTACAGTGAAGAGTAAGACGCTGTGTAAATATGGATGCACTTGAGTATCGGGATGTTATGTGTTGGGATACTGTGTGATAGTCGTGGGTTTACTTTTACAGATGTGAGGTTGATTTCTGCTTTAACGGGTGCTAAATTCCAAATTCAGAGCATCGAGGATTGAGGGATTGCCTCCACGCGGCGCTCAACATGGCGTCAGCTGAGCCGGCGGCTAGCAGCTAACAGCGCTAACAGCGGCAACAGTGCTGACGGACTTCACAGTGTTTACCTGAGGGGGAACCGGAGGGTGGGCGCTATGCTTCCACAACGCCGCTGTCGGTCTGGACGCCGTTACCAGCTGTAACCGCTGTATGAGCACAGTCCAGAGCGGCAGCCATTAGCTAGCTAGTGATGTGAACTGATATGAACCCTGAACCGGACCGGCTATGTAGACAAAGCACAGAGACACTCGTATAACAACACACACTTTGGCAGAGTGACTTCCTTCTCTGCTCAGGTAGACATTACTCCACTGTATCTTTACATAGACAGTAGTTGTTTGCTGCTATATTTTTGTTCTGAATTTCGAATTTTGCACCTTTTAAGCGATAGTAGAATCACACTGACTTGTATGCAAATGCTAATCCGTTGTAGTGAATTATTTTTTGTGTGCAAGTTCTTTACTTTTTGTGCTACATGTTCATTTTTAACAATTTGAGAGATTCTGGCCTCTCTCTACAGCCCGTAGCCGCATCATTGTCGTGTCCTTTTTATATGACATAAACTGTGCAACAACAGCGTGGCATTCTGAAGGGTAGACTTAAGAACCAAGTGCTCTTGTATGCAAGATCCAAAGCTCTATTGGACATCCGCTTTAGAGTTTGAATAACTGACAACTGTCGACTTAAAACTGCAAAACGCCTGCTATATAGTGTAGGATTTTTGCGGATGTATTTCTCACGACAGTACTGCTTCATTCAGCGTTTGGTTTCCATTCACTTATTTTCGGAAATCATCATGCTGACTCTAACTATGTGTGGAGATGATGATTCAAGAGCAGATACGTTATGTGTGTTGCCCAGAAATCTAATCTAAAAGGCGTCTTCCTCAATACTCTCTCTGTTGTAATGTGATGACACACAGATATTGATCGAACTAAAGGTAAGAAACAGATCAATAACATGAAAGAGATGAAGACTTATTTATTGACAAATACACAAAAATAGATCACAAAGCAGAACTTTGAGTTGTTCACTAACAACCACTTCTGCGGTCAGAGATAGGCAGTATTTATATTACTTGTATTTGAAATACGTATTTCAATTACTTTTGAGTATTTTGTAATTCGTATTTGATAGGGCCGATAAAAAAATCTAACGTAATTTGTACCAAAATACTTTAGAGTGGAGTAATTTTGTATTTAAAATACTCAAAATACTTTCTCCACGAATCAAAAAACAGTTCACGAGTTCAGTCTTCAGATTTTCAAGTTCAACGGATTGTCGGTCAAGGTAAATATTTTATCTGAGTGTGACAGATGTCAACTAGCTTGATGTATAATGTATGTCTGGGTCTGGCTACATAGCCTATTGTATATACATGGTGATGGTTATAATATCAAGCTAGTGTGAAGGATTTCAGTATTAAAAATAGTATTAGTAGGATTTTAGTATTAGAATTAGTTTAGTATGATTATTAGCACCTCTTGTGGTGAATAGAAGTGTCACAATAATAAGAATGTTACCATGGGTTAAAAAGTTGCAATATATTTATCTATGGAATGTATTCTATGTTTACAGGAGGTTTACAGATAGAGGATATTATATGTTACAGTATATTGACACATTGAATGTATTAAGCCATATGTATTAAGCCATACAAGTATTAAACACTGAAGTATTAAACACTGTAGAGAATAAGTATTAAAGGGACAGTCCTACATTACCCGTTACATATCTGAGTGAGGCATGGAGTAGAAGAGTTGGAGAGAGAGGAGCAGCAGGAATGCAGAGATGAACATCAAAGGACGTCTCCAGCTGAGGTGACAACATCAGGACAATGCAGCAGGCCAAGCCAGGTCATAAAGCGGGGGATGACTTTCAGCCATGAGGCTGCAACAAGCCAGACACTGATTGGCTCAGACATTAGCCAAGATGATCAATCAATAAGTTAAACACCGATTGGCTCATACATAGTCCTCTGCAGTTTTTATGACAATCTGACCCCCATATGTCTTTTCTGCAGTATAAGAGCTGAGGTTCGAGGGGGCAGCAGCCAGACCTCACATGATCGCTTCTTTTACCTATGAGGGTGAAAGTGTGTGGTCTCTGTTCTCGAGAATATTACTATTGATAGTTAATTTAGTTTGCATCTGTTATTAAAATACTAGTTTTACTTTTAAAACCGGATCCAGCTCGTTTTTTGTGAGACCTCGCAGCTGAAAGTAGCAGCAGCGGAGGCTCTGCGGTCAGAGGCCCCCACCCCTCTGTTCTTCTTTGTTCAAACTTCCAACTTCAACACTAGTGATCGATGCTAACATGCCAATGATGCTAGCATGCTGTCGAGGCTAGTGCATAGCCAGTGTTTAGCAAGTTAACTTATCAGTGGAGTAGCTAAGCTATAGGAAGAGGGAGATTGGGAGCTTGTATGTTCATGATAACCTTATCAAGAGACGTCTGACCATCTAATCTTGCACTGTAAAGTTATGCTGTATCTTCTCAATGTGAATGTCATAATGCCATATCAATTACTGGCAGATAATATAGTTCACAGTTAGCCAAGCTGTGACAGTAGACGTCCATTTGTTAAAAAAAACATTAAATATCCAATTTATTTTATTCAAAAGGCATATTATGAAAGTATTCTTAGTTTTATTATTTCATACATTCTACAGTTCAATCAATCAAGTTGTATTTTAATAGCTTTGCTTAGTTACACTGACATTCTGTGACTGTTCTTCCTTTTTGTGGGGTTCACCAGAGCTTTGTGTACATTATAGCCCTAACCTGAATGCTCTGCTATACCAAATTGTGAGAAAATGGAAAATCCAGAAAAAAGTATTTCCTATATTTTAAATACAAAATACATGTATTGTATTTTGTTACATTTTCTGGCACCAGTATTTTGTATTTTACTTTAATACATTTATTTGAGGGGTATTTTGTATTTTGTATCAAAATACATTTTGATGTATTTTTGCCCATCTCTGTCTGCGGTAAACATTCCAGTATGGCTTCAGTTACAAGGATTAAGACTCATAAATACTTATAAAACCTGGGAGCAAAAGTGTGTAAGCCCATTTAGTTTTACTATAAGAGAGCAAACAAATGAGTAGATAATGTAATGTAGGGAACCATGTCAAAGAGGCTGTATGATGAACGTGGATAAACAGAGCACATGCTAAGAGAATAAATATGAAAATACAAAAAAACAAACATTAAAGAATTTATACATTTGTATTGCTGTTCACTGTTATTACGTATTCATCGGGTTCGAGACCTTCTCCGTTAGATTCTTTGAGAGAATACCGGCATGTTGCATAGCTTCCAGGCTAACTTTCTTCTTCAATAAAAGTCAAAGCAGTACTACTGTAGCCAACAGTTTACTGCAAAGTCTATGTTATTTTAGAGTCAGTAGATAGATGCTGGAATCACCATACATTCATGAATGAATCCATCATACGTAATGCTTTGCATTGAAGTAACTGGAAGGTAACAGCACATGGTGAGGATTGCGGTGGCACAGACAGTCTTAAAGGCTCTCTTCTTGACAGGGTGCAGCTCGTCTCTCCCCGGGCCATATTTCTTCAGCGCCCTCGCAATCCTGATGCTGCACCCCACCATCATTGACGCCATTAACAACATCATGCTTGGTGGGAGACGATCCAACACGGACTCCATGAGGATGGAGGAAACGCTCTGACCCAAAACACTCAGCAAAGCACAGGGCACAGAAAGGAGCCACACCATGAGAGCACAAACCTCCCTGAATCTGTATTTCTTCAGCAGAGGATAAGATGTGGGGTGAATCACTGCAACGTATCTCTCCAGGCAGATATAACACAAACTCATTGGCCCCCCGATTTGTACGTACACTACCAAAAACTCGATAAGATGTATCATCTGGGGATCAGGCATACATGTACCAGAATTCATAGCAATCAATATAGTAGTTGGGTTGAGGTCAGAGTTCATTTGATCAAGTTGGGATGCAACTAACCATAATTAATAGACGTCTATTTGTTTCCTGGCACTAGAAACACACCTCCAACATGTCCCTTCTCACCCACCTGTTGGCGTGTCTGTTCGGGATGGGCTCCTGGGTCTCCATCAACGGGCTGTGGGTGGAGCTGCCCCTCGTCGTCCCCCACATCCCCGAGGGTTGGTACCTGCCCTCGGACCTCTCCGTCCTCATCCAGATGGCCAACGTCGGGCCCCTCTTCGTCACCCTGATGCACCGCTTCCGGCCCGGCGCCCTGAACGAAGCGGCCGTCATATACGCGATCATCGGCCTGGGCACCGCCGCGAGCTTCCTGCTGGCTTTCTTCTGGAAGGAGACCGCGGTGGTGGCGGGCGCTCCTCGGAGCGTGGCCCTGCTCGTCTTGACTTTCTTCCTCGCCACCGTTGACTGCACCTCCTCCGTCACCTTCCTCCCCTTCATGATGCGTCTCAAGGCTCGGTACCTGACCACGTACTACATTGGGGAGGGCTTGAGTGGCCTGCTGCCTGCCCTGGTGGCTCTGATCCAGGGAGTCGGAGTGGTCCACTGCATAAACAGCACCGGGTTTTTGAACCACACCCTGAACTCTTCCGACAGCTCCGTGACCTTTGACCTGCGGGCCCAGTATCAGCCAGCCAACTTCTCCGCTGAGGTGTTTTTCTTCTTCCTCAGCGCCATGATGCTGGTGTGCCTGGTGGCGTTCCTGCTGCTGAACTACCACCCGTCCGTGGCCAGGGAGCGTCCCAACGGTCGATACGCCAACGGGGGGAAGGAGAAATCGGAGAGGGACAGGAAGTGGGCGGAGCAGAAGCCCATGATGGATCCGTACAGACCTGCGAGCCAGAAGCCCAGGAGCAGCTTCGGTACAGGCTTGTACAGCTGGACGCAGGTGTTTTACATCTTTGTGATCCTGGCCTGGGCCAACGCTCTGACCAACGTGGTGCTTCCCTCGGTGCAGTCCTACTCGTGCCTGCCGTACGGCAACAACACCTATCACTTATCAGCCACCATGGCTGCTGTGGCAAACCCTCTCGCATGCTTCATCGCCATGTTCTTCCCCGTAAGGTCAGTGTGTGGTTTGATACACCTTTTTCACTACATTAGTCAGTTTTGATTTCAATAGCTCAAAATCACAAGTTTGCCTTGAAGCTAATAATAACTATTAAAGATTGATTGATAATAATCGGGGCAGCCTGCGAGACCCTCTATCCTAGAACCTCAGTTTGCATGAGAAACTAGAATTACCGCCTCACGGTTCTCTCCACCAACCATGTTTGTACCCATGTCTTGCATTCTCTCTACTGACCAGCAGGGGGCGTCTCCTCCAGATGCAAAAAGAAGTATGATTGTATAGAAGTCTATGAGAAAATGACTCTACTTCTCTCTTGATTTATTACCTCAGTAAACATTGTGAACATGAGTTTATGGTCTCAATCTCTAGTTTCAAGTCTTCTTCAATACAACATGATGTTCATTTAGTAACTGATGGTCCATTTAGAGTCAAACAGACCATAAAGCAGAGTATGCTTTGACACTAACACTCATTGGTTGCAAAAAAGCCAAGATGCCGACGACCAAATCGCTGATCTCGAGGCTTCACAACGGCAGTCCACAAACCAATGGGTGACGTCACGATGACCACGTCCACTTCTTATATACAGGCTATGCAATGAGCACAGGAATTCTTTATTTATGGCCAAAAAGTGACATTTGACCATCAAATTTGAATTAGTTCATCCTTGAGTCCAGGACATCTGTGCCAAATTTCAAGAGATTCCCTGAAGGTGAATGGGAACACGTGTACACGGACACGGAAACGTAATGCCTTCAGGTCACGGCAAAATGAACACCCTTTAAAAAGGAAAATTAATAAATAAATAAAGCAACTTATTTTTTAAACTTCACAGGTTTTTAAATGTTCTATATTCTTACTTTTCTTGAGTGTGTTTTTTTCTTCTGGTTCTAAGTCCAAAATGCATAGAATCAATTCTAATTTGTTTCTAGTATTTTGTTTCAAGATAGTGACAAAAAAAAAGAGTTCACAGTTGATTTCTATTGGAAACTGAACTTCCCCTTTTGTTGTGTATGATTAAAATTGTGTGGAATATTATGTCAATCTTTGCCTACATGAGCATAAAGGACTAATTCAGTTGTTTGGATGACTCATCAAAATGACAATGGGTAAAGGGTAATGTGTCATTTCCCCCCAGATCTCTGCTGCTGATGGGCGCTCTCACGGTGACAGGAAGCGGGGTCGGAGCTTATATAATGGGCATGGCAGCGCTGAGTCCGTGTCCACTGCTGGTTAATGAAACTTCCGGCGGCGTCGTCATTGTGAGTAGGACACTGTTCGGCTATGCTTACCTTTCTCGCGTGGGCGTTACTGAAACACCACATGCAGGTAACCGACACCTCCGTCTCCCTCCACCAGGTGCTGGCCTGGGTCCTGTTTATTCTCACTCTGTCCTACGTGAAGGTGATCATCGGGCTGATCCTGCGCGACGAGGGCCACGGCGCCCTCGTGTGGTGCGGAGCGGTAGTGCAGCTGGGCTCCCTGCTGGGAGCCGTGACCATGTTCCCCGTGGTCAGTGTGTACGACCTCTTCTCATCCGGGGACCCGTGCAACACGAAATGCCAATAAAGACTCGACATCTGTGTGTGAACCGAGATATTCAACGGAGGAGACAATTGAATGTTATGTTCTTTTTACCACCATTTTTTTTATTTTTTTTTACTTGGTAACGTCATTTGTTACAAGAAACGCTATAATATAGCCGTACAGACCGTGCTGCTGCAGACAGGATGAACACTATTTATACTAGTACGTTATGAAAATACACCACTTACAAGTAAAACTCCAACATTCAAAAACCATACTTAAGTAAACGTGCTCGCTGTGCAGTGAAATGTTCCCTGTCAGTGTTTTACTATTCTATATATATGATGTGTCTGGATTAATATTACTGCAGCATTGCAGTATGTTGCATTGTAACTCCTTCATATCGGGCTGACTATAGTTTAATCTGCAGCAATGCATCATATTCTATAAGATCATCATATGTTTGGATAGCGTCGCTGTCCTGTTTCAGATTCATGAAGATGCATTTTCCAGCTGATCCAACACGCCTTTTTAAATTAGTTTAATTAGCTCAAGAAGTAGGAAAACATTTTCAACACATAAAGAAACACTTCACCCTTCTGTTTATCACAAACATTCAAAATCCCCAAATTTGGATATCATGTTTTTTAAAAAACAGTATACTATGTTCACCCCAGTGGAGGAGAAGTACATAACATGAAATGGTACATGTTGAATGTGTACTTAAGTACAGTGCTTGAGTAAATGTACTTATTTATAATCCACCACTGTATGAAGCTACCCTGACAGCTGTATATGTGGTCATGCTATATAGCCAGAACTACAATTATTTGGGATAAAGCAACTTTTTGCCTTGATGTTAGATCCCTTGAAAAAAACGTTTTATCAGCCAAGAGCAAAAGTCCATTGAATTGACAACTAAGCAGTAATATAATAATTCTGCAATCACAATATTGTTTTTTTATTTATTTACATGTGCCATAATCATATTGTTTATTGCATGGTATGCCATTGTAATGTCATACCATGCAATAAACAATATGATGTAATGATTACACTATAAAGATATAATCCCAACATTACTGAAAGAACACAACGTACTTCTTTATACGTCGACCTAACTGGGACACCTTACAGTGGTCGAACCATGAAAACAGCCTCCAGACCAAAGGGACACAACGGTATAAAGACATGGCTTGTCCACGTAGTTGTGGCCACAGGACAAAGTCTGGTGACATGGCTATACAGCTCAACCTAAAACCATCAAACTATATGTTTTCTGGTTGTAAAATCTATAGTTTTCAAAGAAAATAGCCTAAAAGATAAAAAGCTTCTCCAAAATCTGATGTCCTCTTAATTTACATATTATTTTCATATGATCATATCATTTCCATACTCCATTATTCATTCTTTGATTTTCATTTTGAAAGAAACCGGCAAAAATTATGAATCATTTGGTCATCAACCTGCCGTGGCTCCTTATTAAACCAATGGTATAATTTCTCCATCAAAGCATTATTGTTATGGCTAAACGTCCATCATGCATTTCAAATCTAGATTACCAGATTTCTGCAATCAGATGATGTAAGAATACACTTGTGTTTGGTTTGCATACAGGTCATTTTAGCTTAACTCAGAGTTCAAGAGATGGATATGTTGTTATGGCATTGTCCCATTTGTTATTCATTTCAGTAGAAGAAGATTAAAAGAAAAATCATCTGGCTTTCTTTTTTCACTTTAAAGTCGAAATTCAAATTCAAATTTCTATTGCCTGCACACGGTTCTCAACATGGCGGCGGCTAGCAGCAGCAGCAGCTAAAGATGCTGATCGCTAACCGCACAAACAACAACGGGGGGGGGGGGGGGGGGGGCGCTACACTTCCGCTGCAACGCTGTATCAGCTGTAACCGCGGTATGATGGTAGTGCAGAGCGGTGGCAGTGAGCTAGCCAGTGGGGCATGCTCACACACGACTCCTCTGGTTGTATAGAAGTCTGAGAAAATGACTCTACTTTTTTACTACCAATTTATTCCCTCAGTAAACATTGTGAACATGAGTTTATGGTCTCAATCTCTAGTTTCAAGTCTTCTTCAATACAGCATGATGTTCATTTAGTAAATTATGGTCCATTTAGAGTCAAATAGACCATAAAGCAGAGTATGCTTTAGGGCGGGGCTACACAGTGATTGACAGGTCGCTACCACGGCTTTGTCCGGTCTGAGAGTCGTCAATGTTTTCGCCTTTGAACTTTAACCCTTTTTAGTTCATGAAAGTTAATTTTAGCATTTTGTCTTAATTAGTGTTCGATTCTATTTACCCTCTCATGTTACTTATGGTTGCCAAAAAACAAGATGGAGACGGCTAAAATGCTGAATTTGCCCCGATACATACATAGGCATGCACGACTGGCCTGTCTACGTCAACAAAGCCCAGGGAAGCTCAGATTACAAAATATTGTTGTCATGGTGTAATCGAGACCTGTACTGAATTTGCATCCGGCGGGAAATTGGGAGGGTCTTTGTTTACTTCTGACCTACCTAGGTATGTTTTTTATATATTCATTCTGTCTATCCTTCTTTGTTGTAAAACACATTGTGTTGCATTTCTCGTATTAAAGGATTGAATACAAATAAAGTTATTATTATTAATATTATTGTTGCTGTCATGATTATTAGCATTATCATATAATTATTATAACTACTACTAATACTAACACTTATTTATCTTATCTTTATTATTATTATTTTTAATGTTGTTGTTGTCATGATTATTAACATTATCATATCATTATAATTATTATAATAATAATTATTATTATTATAATAACAATTATTTTTATTTTTATTATAATAATTGTTATTATTATTACTTAGATATTACTCCATTATATATTTACATAGCAAATAGTTGTTTTGCTGCTACATCAATGCTCTGCATGCCGCATAGAGAGCCTTTAAGAAGGCAAACAGCTTCCCCTGGGTGGAGAGGTAAAGCACTGGATGCACAACACTCGCAACAGACAGCAAGAAGATAGATGTAGGAATCACAACACATTCATAAATTAATCCCTCATCATACGTAATGTTTTGCATTGAATTAACTGGAAGGTAACAGCACATGGTGAGGATTGCGGTGGCACAGACAGTCTTAAAGGCTCTCTTCTTGACAGGGTGCAGCTCGTCTCTCCCCGGGCCATATTTCTTCAGCGCCTTCGCAATCCTGATGCTGCACCCCACCATCATTGACGCCATTAACATCATCATGCTTGATGGGATATGTCTCAACACGGACTCCATGAGGATGGAGGAAACGCTCGGACCCAAAACACTCAGCAAAGCACAGGGCACAGAAAGGAGCCACACCGTGAGAGCACAAACCTCCCTGAATCTGTATTTCTTCAGCAGAGGATAAGATGTGGGGTGAATCACTGCAACGTATCTCTCCAGGCAGATATAACACAAACTCATTGGCCCCCCGATTTGTACGTACACTAACAAAAACTTGGAGATTAGTAGGTGGGTGTCTGTCGTCACCAACAGGCAGATTAGATGGATGAAGGAGATCCAGTACTGGAAGTAGTGGAAGAGAGCTAAATTGAAATTCAGGATATCTGTAGTCTTCTTGGATGTGATGGTGATCCTCAGCAGTTTACCGACCACCGGTTGTCCCATGAGGATAGTAATGAGGTCGATCAGTGAGAGACCCACGATCTGGGCCCGTCCATACACACAGACCCCTTCTTTGGTAACGTTCGCCATTTCACCAGACTGCTGTTCAGAGCTGAAAGAAACAAGACATCAAAGAGACTGATGGACATTTAAAAGTGTATATTTTCTAAGTTTTATCTTTGAATATGAAAGCCAAGGAACATAAATACAGAGAGGCATACTGTGCTGTAAAATGCACAAACATCCTCTGATTCCTTCATGCTCTAAAGTGATTCAAACTTTAACTTTTTTAAAGAAACATCCTTACAGTATTTTCTATACATTTTGAATTCTGTAAAATACACCGATGCAATGTTAATTCAACCTTTTCTCCAGTACAAATGGAGATCTTTAAAGCCAAATGTATATTCTAATATCTTGAACCTTGACAGAATAAAGTACATCACTTGATTCTTATCAAAAGCAAATTTGTTTGGAGTTTGTAAAGAAAAAAGTCAAATTAAAAGCACTGTAATGGCAGAATTCTTAGTTTGGTTTTAGAAATTAAAGAAAGTTGATCCAATACATTTTTTATGAATTATGTTACATTCATATAAGGACATATAAGCAGATATATTAAACATTGAAGACTCAATATTAACAGTGTCATGACTACCGTCTTGTTCTAAGTTACCTTGAACTGTCAATTATACCTACAATCATATAATTATATATCATTTATTATTCAACACTCGCGAAGTCAGAGCTTACCAGGTGTATTCAGCTGCTGCTCAGACCAAACCAAAGAGTGACCCGTGGATCAATCCACTGTTTAAATAAAAATGACGCCTGATTTTCCTAATTGATGTAAGACAGGTGCGAGGCAGCCCAGCAAAACCAAGAAACATCACGGACTGATTTCCATAACTGCAGAGTTTCGGTGTTGGTTAAGGTTCGGCTGTGACACAGTCAGGTAGAGAAAAGAAAACATACAGACGCCAAATAATCTATGAAGTGTTCATCAGCAATGAGAGTCATTCAATGTGTAGGAGATCCTGCAGACCACACGGTGTCAGTGTGCCCTGAAACACAACAGACACCCACTGCACCGGAGAGGCCTTGAGTAGTAATATTACATAATAAAATTAAAAAAGAAAGACTTGTGAAACAGCAGATGTTGGGTTTGTGAAGTAGGATTTATTCTTACTGGAGTTATCGATCATGAAGATTCGTAAGAAACTAATATTCTTTAGTTATTATAAAACACTGTTAACCATCTGTGGTTACAGTGAAGAGTAAGACGCTGTGTAAATATGGATGCACTTGAGTATCGGGATGTTATGTGTTGGGATACTGTGTGATAGTCGTGGGTTTACTTTTACAGATGTGAGGTTGATTTCTGCTTTAACGGGTGCTAAATTCCAAATTCAGAGCATCGTGGATTGAGGGATTGCCTCCACGCGGCGCTCAACGTGGCGTCAGCTGAGCCGGCGGCTAGCAGCTAACAGCGCTAACAGCAGCAACAGTGCTGACGGACTTCACAGTGTTTACCTGAGGGGGAACCGGAGGGTGGGCGCTACGCATCAACAACGCCGCCGTCGGTCTGGACACCGTTACCAGCTGTAACTGCTGTATGAGCGCAGTCCAGAGCGGCGGCCATTAGCTAGCTAGTGATGTGAACTGATATGAACCCTGAACCGGACCGGCTATGTAGACAAAGCACAGAGACACTCGTATTACAACACACACTTTGGGAGAGTGACTTCATTCTAGGGCTGCAACAACGAATCGATAAAATCGATAAAATTCGATTATTAAAAGAGTTGGCAACGAATTTCATTATCGATTCGTTGTGTCGCGCGACTATTACGCCACTCAATAAGTCGCGGAGATGTTTGAGTATAAAAAAAAAAAAAAAAGAGCGGATCGGAGGTAGAGGAAAGACCACCGGAGAGAAACGTAACGTTGTTCTGAAACACATGGAGGAGGCAGAGAAATCAGTACGAAGTCATCCAAGGTGCGGAGCATTTCACACTAAATAAATCGAAAAAGTGTGTTAATTGCAAGATATGCAAAAGCGACATGGCACGGGAGCACCACGGTGATGATTCAGCACCTAAAACGTAAACATGTTGGAGCCCTTGATGAGGAGGAAGGGAGTTCAACAGCAGGGTAAGTCACTACAGAATCCTACTTTTGTTCCGTTTTGAAGTGAGGAACTAGGCGCGTTCGATGTGCGGATCCGCCCGGTGTCCGCAGCGATGACAAGTTAGCGGTAGCTCGTTAATAACAGTAGTAAAGCAGGGGTGGTATAGTTTGCAAGACTAAAGACACGTTTTTATTCACTCGCCTTTTTTTATCTGATTCATCGATTAATCGAAAAAATAATCGACAGATTAATCGATTATTAAAATAATCGTTAGTTGCAGCCCTACTTCATTCTCTGCTCAGGTAGACATTACTCCACTGTATCTTTACATAGACAATAGTTGTTTGCTGCTATATTTTTGTTCTGAATTTGCACCTTTTAAGCGATAGTAGAATCACACTGACTTGCATGCAAATGCTAATCCGTTGTAGTGAATTATTTTTTGTGTGCAAGTTCTTTACTTTTTGTGCTACATGTTCATTTTTAACATTTAAAAAAAAAGAATTCTGATATTCTTGCCTCTCTCTAGCCGCATCATTGTCGTGTCCTTTTTATATGACATAAACTGTGCAACAACAGCGTGGCATTCTGAAGGGTAGACTTAAGAACCAAGTGCTCTTGTATGCAAGATCCAAAGCTCTATTGGACTCTATTGTCCGCTTTAGAGTTTGAATAACTGACAACTGTCGACTTAAAACTGCAAAACGCCTGCTATATAGTGTAGGATTTTTGCGGATGTATTTCTCACGACAGTACTGCTTCATTCAGCGTTTGGTTTCCATTCATTTATTTTCGGAAATCATCATGCTGACTCTAACTATGTGTGGAGATGATGATTCAAGAGCAGATACGTTATGTGTGTTGGCCAATATAAATTAATATAATTACTCTTTAATACTTTAAAAGGTCCATCAATTTCTAATAATTTCCTAGGACGTGTAATCGTGTAAAAAGGAAATACGTTGTTTTTTTTCATTGAGAGAATGGCTCTATTTGAACCCAAAGTAATAATTCACGTATTATTTATTTCTGAAAACTTTATTCCTCATAAACGTTGAATTGCATCGCCTGTGTTCATGTTCAGTTGACCTGCTGTGCAACGACTAAAAGGTTCTCCAGGTCGCACAGTTCATTAGTATGAACTGATTGTTGTTAACTGAATACAGTCTTTATTGTCTCATATTTTGTAATGAATAGCATAGTTCTCTCCAGAAAATACATTTATAGGAAAACATTAGGAAATGACAGAGCTGTAAAATAAAGCGTCAGCAGTGACAAAATACTTCAGTTGTACTGCTGAGAACAATGTCTGTGGACGTTGAGGTGAATGTGTGGTTATAGTTTTGGGGTCCACAAACTAGGACATTGAGCTCCATTGCACTAGTCAATAGCTAGACCTCAATACATTTCACTGAAAACCAATACGCATGGATAGATAAACAAGACTATGAATTGTGTTTTGGGGTGAACTGTCCCTTTACAGATAGTATTACCCTCTGGTTTGCAGCCACAATGCATACAAGACCACCTTCACTTCTTTGCTAAGAGTCTACAGTAGAGCTGCGAATATCAATCAATAAGTTCTTATCTATTACATTAATTGCCAACTATTTTGATAATCAGTTTGTCATTTTTTAGGAGAGAAAAAGTCAAAATTCTCTGATCTCAGCTTCTTGAAAGTGATTTTTTTCTGGTTTCTTTACTCCTCTGTGACTGTAAAGGGAATGTCTTTGAGTTGTGGACAGAACAAGACATTTAAGGAAGTAGTGGTGTAACGGATCACGGGTCGATCCGTGATCCGTTCGGATCACCCCTCACGGTTCGGATCACTCGTGAACCGCGGATCAATTGAGTATTTTTTTTTCTTTTTTTTTTACAGTGTAATCCTCATAGTGTGTAATACAGTTTTACTGCTGCTGTTCCTTTTCAAGTAACAAGTCCCCGAATATCAATGCAAAGTGTCAGTGAACAGATATAAAGCATGTGTTCACGTGAACGGAGCAGGTTAAAAGCATTTAACGGCGAAAGTCACGGCGAGCGGAGGAACTTCAGAAGCCCCCGGGTCATTTAAGTCACAAGTTTGGGATCATTTTGTCTTCCCTGTAAAGTATAATGACGGATAAGGGTGGTGGACAAAACCGTTACGGTATGTAGGCGTTATTTAAAAAGAAAGACATACGACAAGGAAAAGACTGTGACCGCTTTCACCACGGCGGAGCTGTAGACACGCCCCCTCTGGGAGAGTCACACAGACAGGTGCTGTAGACACGCCCCCTCTGTGAGAGTCACACAGACACACACCTGGTGCAGGTGCTGACAGAAGCATCAGAGTGGAAGCTAGACAGGCCCAGTAGTAACAGTCACTACAGAAAGGTCTACCCTCTCCCCAGACAATGGAGATATTCTCATCTTTTTGAAAATAATGTCACAGTAATGGTAAACATTATTGTGTATTTGAATGACATAACCTGACAGGAAGTAAACATAGACCCAAGTGGTTGCCGATCAGTTCAGTTCAGTTGAAACAGTGGAAGCTAGCTCACATATTCTTTCAATATTGATCAAAGGACGAGGGCATCAACATACCTCATGTTGCACTTAAACTTAAACAGAATATTCTTGAATGTTTTAATTGTATTTATTTAATTTCAAATTGGACATCTTCAATATTTTTGTTTTCATGTAAGACCATAGCCCAAAGTTCTTTTCTTTAAGTGTTCTTGAAGTTCTTTAATTAATAAATGGAAAGCAAAGTTATATTTGTCTCCTCCCCTTTTCTTTGTTGATCCGAAAAATTATCCGAACCGTGACTCAAGAACCGTGATCCGAACCGAACCGTGAGGTTTGTGATCCGTTGCACCCCTATAAGGAAGCCATCTTGAGCTTTGGGAAACACATTTACTTTTTTCACCTCTTTCTGAATTTTTATTGACAAAACGACTGATTGAGTAAAATAATTATCGACAGATTAATCAACAATGACAATACTTGTTAGTGGTAGCACTAGTCTACAGCCACGCACACAATGACATGCTGATGTTTAGCAGGTGGAATGTTGACCACGGTCACCTTCTTAGTTTAGCATGTCAGTGCTGCAAGAGGCACTTACAGCGTTTTGCAGGAATTTGGTAATAAACCAAAAATATTGGACGAATTGTGATTTGCACATTTTATTATGATGAAATTATAACCCAATTATGGTGCACAATTAAAAGTTAAAGGGAACATTTGGCACCTTTTATGCGAATGTCCAATCAGTGTTATTGATAAATCAGTGTGTGCTACAAGACTATGATGGTACATTTCCACTGTGTATCTTCTCCTGTTTTATTAGCTGACCACTCAGTGTTTTGACCCTTTTGTATTAACAAAGTTAATAATGTCAGACATGATCAGTAAGTGTCCTCTCAGGTTGAGTAATATTGGATGTGTGTCTTAATCAGGGGCTTGATACTGTCAACTTAGATAGGGGGCTGAATGGGGATGCAATCGATGGACTAATCAGTGATTAACAATTCAATGGTTGATCAGTGAATGATCACTGTTGTCCAGATGTCCTATGTTCAGTGTTATAGGACTCACTCTGTACTATTGAATAGTTTTTCCACCACAAGACCAACAGAAGTTTGCCGTGTCTTATTTCCTGGCTGCTGAGTGAGAATGAGGGGGTGCCACGAGGCAACGTTGGACAGAAGCTGGCGCGCAATGCATCCTGGTACATGTAGGCGCTGCCGGCACGGCTCCGTGAGCAGGAGAAATCTGCTTTCTCTGTCGATATAGCACACACTGTGGAATTTGCTGCTTCAATTTACCATGAACACTGATTGGACAGCCACATTAAAAGATGACACATTTTCCCTGCAAGTGATCCCCAGAAACGATAAGATGTATCATCTGGGGATCAGGCATACATGTACCAGAATTCATAGCAATCAATATAGTAGTTGGGTTGAGGTCAGAGTTCATTTGATCAAGTTGGGATGCAACTAACCATAATTAATAGACGTCTATTTGTTTCCTGGCACTAGAAACACACCTCCAACATGTCCCTTCTCACCCACCTGTTGGCGTGTCTGTTCGGGATGGGCTCCTGGGTCTCCATCAACGGGCTGTGGGTGGAGCTGCCCCTCGTCGTCCCCCACATCCCCGAGGGTTGGTACCTGCCCTCGTACCTCTCCGTCCTCATCCAGATGGCCAACGTCGGGCCCCTCTTCGTCACCCTGATGCACCGCTTCCGGCCCGGCGCCGTGAACGAAGCGGCCGTCATATACGCGATCATCGGCCTGGGCACCGCCGCGAGCTTCCTGCTGGCTTTCTTCTGGAAGGAGACCGCGGTGGTGGCGGGCGCTCCTCGGAGCGTGGCCCTGCTCGTCTTGACTTTCTTCCTCGCCACCGTTGACTGCACCTCCTCCGTCACCTTCCTCCCCTTCATGATGCGTCTCAAGGCTCGGTACCTGACCACGTACTACATTGGGGAGGGCTTGAGCGGCCTGCTGCCTGCCCTGGTGGCTCTGATCCAGGGAGTCGGAGTGGTCCACTGCATAAACAGCACCGGGTTTTTGAACCACACCCTGAACTCTTCCGACAGCTCCGTGACCTTTGACCTGCGGGCCCAGTATCAGCCAGCCAACTTCTCCGCTGAGGTGTTTTTCTTCTTCCTCAGCGCCATGATGCTGGTGTGCCTGGTGGCGTTCCTGCTGCTGAACTACCACCCATCCGTGGCCAGGGAGCGTCCCAACGGTCGATACACCAACGGGGGGAAGGAGAAATCGGAGAGGGACAGGAAGTGGGCGGAGCAGAAGCCCATGATGGATCCGTACAGACCTGCGAGCCAGAAGCCCAGGAGCAGCTTCGGTACAGGCTTGTACAGCTGGACGCAGGTGTTTTACATCTTTGTGATCCTGGCCTGGGCCAACGCTCTGACCAACGTGGTGCTTCCCTCGGTGCAGTCCTACTCGTGCCTGCCGTACGGCAACAACACCTATCACTTATCAGCCACCATGGCTGCTGTGGCAAACCCTCTCGCATGCTTCATCGCCATGTTCTTCCCCGTAAGGTCAGTGTGTGGTTTGATACACCTTTTTCACTACATTAGTCAGTTTGATTTCAATAGCTCAAAATCACAAGTTTGCCTTGAAGCTAATAATAACTATTAAAGATTATTGATAATAATCGGGGCAGCCTGCGAGACCCTCTATCCTAGAACCTCAGTTTGCATGAGAAACTAGAATTACCGCCTCACGGTTGTACGCCTCCACCAACCAGTCAAGTTGTAGTTTGTACCCATGTCTTGCATTCTCTCTACTGACCAGCAGGGGGCGTCTCCTCCAGATTCAAAAAGAAGTATGATTGTATAGAAGTCTATGAGAAAATGATTCTACTTCTCTCTTGATTTATTACCTCAGTAAACATTGTGAACATGAGTTTATGGTCTCAATCTCTAGTTTCAAGTCTTCTTCAATACAGCATGATGTTCATTTAGTAAATTATGGTCCATTTAGAGTCAAACAGACCATAAAGCAGAGTATGCTTTGACACTTACATTCATTGGTTGCAAAAAAGCCAAGATGCCGACGACCAAATCGCTGATCTCGAGGCTTCACAACGGCAGTCCACAAACCAATGGGTGACGTCACGATGACCACGTCCACTTCTTATATACAGGCTATGCAATGAGCACAGGAATTCTTTATTTATGGCCAAAAAGTGACATTTGACCATCAAATTTGAATTAGTTCATCCTTGAGTCCAGGACATCTGTGCCAAATTTCAAGAGGTGAATGGGAACACGTGTACACGGACACGGAAACGTAATGCCTTCAGGTCACGGCAAAATGAACACCCTTTAAAAAGGAAAATTAATAAATTAATAAAGCAACTTGTTTTTTAAACTTCACAGGTTTTTAAATGTTCTATATCCTTACTTTTCTTGAGTGTTTTTTTCTTCTGGTTCTAAGTCCAAAATGAATAGAATCAATTCTAATTTGTTTCTAGTATTTTGTTTCAAGATAGTGACAAAAAAAAAAAAGAGTTCACAGTTGATTTCTATTGGAAAATGAACTTCCCCTTTTGTTGTGTATGAATAAATTGTGTGGAATATTATGTCAATCTTTGCCTACATAAGCCTAAAGGACTAATTCAGTTGTTTGGATGACTCATCAAAATGACAATGGGTAAAGGGTAATGTGTCATTTCCCCGCAGATCTCTGCTGCTGATGGGCGCTCTCACGGTGACAGGAAGCGGGGTCGGAGCTTATATAATGGGCATGGCAGCGCTGAGTCCGTGTCCACTGCTGGTTAATGAAACTTCCGGCGGCGTCGTCATTGTGAGTAGGACACTGTTCGGCTATGCTTACCTTTCTCGCGTGGGCGTTACTGAAACACCACATGCAGGTAACCGACACCTCCGTCTCCCTCCACCAGGTGCTGGCCTGGGTCCTGTTTATTCTCACTCTGTCCTACGTGAAGGTGATCATCGGGCTGATCCTGCGCGACGAGGGCCACGGCGCCCTCGTGTGGTGCGGAGCGGTAGTGCAGCTGGGCTCCCTGCTGGGAGCCGTGACCATGTTCCCCGTGGTCAGTGTGTACGACCTCTTCTCATCCGGGGACCCGTGCAACACGAAATGCCAATAAAGACTCGACATCTGTGTGTGAACCGAGATATTCAACGGAGGAGACAATTGAATGTTATGTTCTTTTTACCACCATTTTTTTATTTTTTTTTACTTGGTAACGTCATTTGTTACAAGAAACGCTATAATGTAGCCGTACAGACCGTGCTGCTGCAGACAGGATGAACACTATTTATACTAGTACGTTAGGAAAATACACCACTTACAAGTAAAACTCCAACATTCAAAAACCATACTTAAGTAAACGTGCTCGCTGTGCACTGAAATGTTCCCTGTCAGTGTTTTACTATTCTATATATATGATGTGTCTGGATTAATATTACTGCAGCATTGCAGTATGTTGCATTGTAACTCCTTCATATCGGGCTGACTATAGTTTAATCTGCAGCAATGCATCATATTCTATAAGATCATCATATGTTTGGATAGCGTCGCTGTCCTGTTTCAGATTCATGAAGATGCATTTTCCAGCTGATCCAACACGCCTTTTTAAATTAGTTTAATTAGCTCAAGAAGTAGGAAAACATTTTCAACACATAAAGAAACACTTCACCCTTCTGTTTATCACAAACATTAAAAATCCCCAAATTTGGATATCATGTTTTTTAAAAAACAGTATACTATGTTCACCCCAGTGGAGGAGAAGTACATAACATAAAATGGTACATGTTGAATGTGTACTTAAGTACAGTGCTTGAGTAAATGTACTTATTTATAATCCACCACTGTATGAAGCTACCCTGACAGCTGTATATGTGGTCATGCTATATAGCCAGAACTACAATTATTTGGGATAAAGCAACTTTTTGCCTTGATGTTAGATCCCTTGAAAAAAACGTTTTATCAGCCAAGAGCAAAAGTCCATTGAATTGACAACTAAGCAGTAATATAATAATTCTGCAATCACAATATTGTTTTTTTATTTATTTACATGTGCCATAATCATATTGTTTATTGCAT
The DNA here is from genome assembly GCA_032191485.1 of Leptoclinus maculatus. Classification (NCBI taxonomy): domain Eukaryota; kingdom Metazoa; phylum Chordata; class Actinopteri; order Perciformes; family Stichaeidae; genus Leptoclinus; species Leptoclinus maculatus. The sequence continues at coordinate 36,101,517 of JAVDOI010000002.1, read as the reverse complement.
GGTATGCCATTGTAATGTCATACCATGCAATAAACAATATGATGTAATGATTACACTATAAAGATATAATCCCAACATTACTGAAAGAACACAACGTACTTCTTTATACGTCGACCTAACTGGGACAACTTACAGTGGTCGAACCATGAAAACAGCCTCCAGACCAAAGGGACACAACGGTATAAAGACATGGCTTGTCCACGTAGTTGTGGCCACAGGACAAAGTCTGGTGACATGGCTATACAGCTCAACCTAAAACCATCAAACTATATGTTTTCTGGTTGTAAAATCTATAGTTTTCAAAGAAAATAGCCTACAAGATAAAAAGCTTCTCCAAAATCTGATGTCCTCTTAATTTACATATTATTTTCATATGATCATATCATTTCCATACTCCAATATTCATTCTTTGATTTTCATTTTGAAAGAAACCGGCAAAAATTATGAATCATTTGGTCATCAACCTGCCGTGGCTCCTTATTAAACCAATGGTATAATTTCTCCATCAAAGCATTATTGCATTTCAAATCTAGATTACCAGATTTCTGCAATCAGATGATGTAAGAATACACTTGTGTTTGGTTTGCATACAGGTCAATTTAGCTTAACTCAGAGTTCAAGAGATGGATATGTTGTTATGGCATTGTCCCATTTGTTATTCATTTTAGTAGAAGAAGATTAAAAGAAAAATCATCTGGCTTTCTTTTTTCACTTTAAAGTCGAAATTCAAATTCAAATTTCTATTGCCTGCACACGGTTCTCAACATGGCGGCGGCTAGCAGCAGCAGCAGCTAAAGATGCTGATCGCTAACCGCACAAACAACAACGGGGGGGGGGGGGGGGGGGGGGGCGCTACGCTTCCGCTGCAACGCTGTATCAGCTGTAACCGCGGTATGATGGTAGTGCAGAGCGGTGGCAGTGAGCTAGCCAGTGGGGCATGCTCACACACGACTCCTCTGGTTGTATAGAAGTCTATGAGAAAATGACTCTACTTCTCTCTTGATTCATTACCTCAGTAAACATTGTAAACATGAGTTTATGGTCTCAATCTCTAGTTTCAAGTCTTCTTCAATACAGCATAATGTTCATTTACTAAATTATGGTCCATTTAGAGTCAAATAGACCACAAAGCAGAGTATGCTTTAGGGCGGGGCTACACAGTGATTGACAGGTCGCTACCACGGCTTTGTCCGGTCTGAGAGTCGTCCATGTTTTCGCCTTTGAACTTTAACCCTTTTTAGTTCATGAAAGTTAATTTTAGCATTTTGTCTTAATTAGCGTTCGATTCTATTTACCCTCTCATGTTACTTATGGTTGCCAAAAAACAAGATGGAGACGGCTAAAATGCTGAATTTGCCCCGATACATACATAGGCACACACGACTGGCCTGTCTACGTCAACAAAGCCCAGGGAAGCTTAGATTACAAAATATTGTTGTCATGGTGTAATCGAGACCTGTACTGAATTTGCATCCGGCGGGAAATTGGGAGGGTCTTTGTTTACTTCTGACCTACCTAGGTATGTTTTTTATATATTCATTCTGTCTATCCTTCTTTGTTGTAAAACACATTGTGTTGCATTTCTCGTATTAAAGGATTGAATACAAATAAAGTTATTATTATTAATATTATTGTTGCTGTCATGATTATTAGCATTATCATATAATTATTATAACTACTACTAATACTAACACTTATTTATCTTAATTATTATTATTTTTAATGTTGTTGTTGTCATGATTATTAACATTATCATATCATTATAATAATAATTATTATTATTATAACAATTATTTTTATTATAATAATTGTTATTATTATTACTTAGATATTACTCCATTATATATTTACATAGCAAATAGTTGTTTTGCTGCTACATCAATGCTCTGCATGGCGCATAGAGAGCCTTTAAGAAGGCAAACAGCTTCCCCTGGGTGGAGAGGTAAAGCACTGGATGCACAACACTCGCAACAGACAGCAAGAAGATAGATGTAGGAATCACAAAACATTCATAAATTAATCGCTCATCATACATAATGTTTTGCATTGAATTAACTGGAAGGTAACAGCACATGGTGAGGATTGCGGTGGCACAGACAGTCTTAAAGGCTCTCTTCTTGACAGGGTGCAGCTCGTCTCTCCCCGGGCCATATTTCTTCAGCGCCTTCGCAATCCTGATGCTGCACCCCACCATCATTGACGCCATTAACATCATCATGCTTGATGGGAGACGATCCAACACGGACTCCACGAGGATGGAGGAAACGCTCGGACCCAAAACACTCAGCAAAGCACAGGGCACAGAAAGGAGCCACACCGTGAGAGCACAAACCTCCCTGAATCTGTATTTCTTCAGCAGAGGATAAGATGTGGGGTGAATCACTGCAACGTATCTCTCCAGGCAGATATAACACAAACTCATTGGCCCCCCGATTTGTACGTACACTATCAAAAACTCGGAGATTAGTAGGTGGGTGTCTGTCGTCACCAACAGGCAGATTAGATGGATGAAGGAGATCCAGTACTGGAAGTAGTGGAAGAGAGCTAAATTGAAATTCAGGATATCTGTCGTCTTCTTGGATGTGATGGTGATCCTCAGCAGTTTACCGACCACCGGTTGTCCCATGAGGATAGTAATGAGGTCGATCAGTGAGAGACCCACGATCTGGGCCCGTCCATACACACAGACCCCTTCTTTGGTAACGTTCGCCATTTCACCAGACTGCTGTTCAGAGCTGAAAGAAACAAGACATCAAAGAGACTGATGGACATTTAAAAGTGTATATTTTCTAAGTTTTATCTTTGAATATGAAAGCCAAGGAACATAAATACAGAGAGGCATACTGTGCTGTAAAATGCACAAACATCCTCTGATTCCTTCATGCTCTAAAGTGATTCAAACTTTAACTTTTTTAAAAATGTATATTCTAATATCTTGAACCTTGACAGAATAAAGTACATCACTTGATTCTTATCAAAAGCTAATTTGTTTGGAGTTTGTAAAGCAAAAAGTCAAATTAAAAGCACTGTAATGGCAGAATTCTTAGTTTGGTTTTAGAAAGTAAAGAAACTTGATTTAATACATTTTTATAAATTATGTTACATTCATATAAGGACATATAAGCAGATATATTAAACATTGAAGACTCAATATTAACAGTGTCATGACTACCGTCTTGTTCTAAGTTACCTTGAACTGTCAATTATATCTACAATCATATAATTATATATAATTTATTATTCAACACTCGCAAAGTCAGAGCTTACCAGGTGTATTCAGCTGCTGCTCAGACCAAACCAAAGAGTGACCCGTGGATCAATCCACTGTTTAAATAAAAATGACGCCTAATTTTCCTAATTGATGTAAGACAGGTGCGAGGCAGCCCAGCAAAACCAAGAAACATCACGGACTGATTTCCATAACTGCAGAGTTTCGGTGTTGGTTAAGGTTCGGCTGTGACACAGTCAGGTAGAGAAAAGAAAACATACAGATGCCAAATAATCTATGAAGTGTTCATCAGCAATGAGAGTCATTCAATGTGTAGGAGATCCTGCAGACCACACGGTGTCAGTGTGCCCTGAAACACAACAGACACCCACTGCACCGGAGAGGCCTTGAGTAGTAATATTACATAATAAAAAAGAAAGACTTGTGAAACAGCAGATGTTGGGTTTGTGAAGTAGGATTTATTCTTACTGGAGTTATCGATCATGAAGATTCGTAAGAAACTAATATTCTTTAGTTATTATAAAACACTGTTAACCATCTGTGGTTACAGTGAAGAGTAAGACGCTGTGTAAATATGGATGCACTTGAGTATCGGGATGTTATGTGTTGGGATACTGTGTGATAGTCGTGGGTTTACTTTTACAGATGTGAGGTTGATTTCTGCTTTAACGGGTGCTAAATTCCAAATTCAGAGCATCGAGGATTGAGGGATTGCCTCCACGCGGCGCTCAACGTGGCGTCAGCTGAGCCGGCGGCTAGCAGCTAACAGCGCTAACAGCGGCAACAGTGCTGACGGACTTCACAGTGTTTACCTGAGGGGGAACCGGAGGGTGGGCGCTATGCTTCCACAACGCCGCTGTCGGTCTGGACGCCGTTACCAGCTGTAACCGCCGTATGAGCACAGTCCAGAGCGGCGGCCATTAGCTAGCTAGTGATGTGAACTGATATGAACCCTGAACCGGACCGGCTATGTAGACAAAGCACAGAGACACTCGTATTACAACACACACTTTGGGAGAGTGACTTCATTCTAGGGCTGCAACAACGAATCGATAAAATCGATAAAATTCGATTATTAAAAGAGTTGGCAACGAATTTAATTATCGATTCGTTGTGTCGCGCGACTATTACGCCACTCAATAAGTCGCGGAGATGTTTGAGTATAAAAAAAAAAAAAAGAGCGGATCGAGGTAGAGGAAGGACCACCGGAGAGACCGTAACGTTGTTCTGAAACACATGGCGGAGGCAGAGAAATCAGTACGACCTAAGTCATCCAAGGTGCGGAGCATTTCACACTAAATAAATCGAAAAAGTGTGTTAATTGCAAGATATGCAAAAGCGACATGGCACGGGAGCACCACGGTGATGATTCAGCACCTAAAACGTAAACATGTTGGAGCCCTTGATGAGGAGCAAGGGAGTTCAACAGCAGGGTAAGTCACTACAGAATCCTACTTTTGTTCCGTTTTGAAGTGAGGAACTAGGCGCGTTCGATGTGCGGATCCGCCCGGTGTCCGCAGCGATGACAAGTTAGCGTTAGCTCGTTAATAATAGTAGTAAAGCAGGGGTGGTATAGTTTGCAAGACTAAAGACACGTTTTTATTCACTCGCCTTTTTTTATCCGATTCATCGATTAATCAAAAAAATAATCGACAGATTAATCGATTATTAAAATAATCGTTAGTTGCAGCCCTACTTCATTCTCTGCTCAGGTAGACATTACTCCACTGTATCTTTACATAGACAATAGTTGTTTGCTGCTATATTTTTGTTCTGAATTTGCACCTTTTAAGCGATAGTAGAATCACACTGACTTGTATGCAAATGTTAATCCGTTGTAGTGTGTTCCTCAGTGTTCCGGGAGAAGATCAAGATGTCATCTATATAAACAAAAACAGATCGGTTTAGGAAATCGCGAAGGACATCATTAACAAGAGCCTGGAAAACTGCAGGGGCATTAGTCAGCCCAAACGGCATGACCAGGTACTCAAAGTGACCCAGGGGGGTCCGGAAAGCAGTCTTCCGCTCATCTCCCTCCTTAATGCGGACTAGGTGATATGCATTTCGGAGGTTGAGTTTTGAGAAAATGGTGGCTCCCTGTAGTGGTTCGAAGGCTGAGTTTATAAGGGGAAGGGGATACTTGTTTTTAATTGTTATGTTATTCAACCCCCGGTAGTCAATGCAGGGACGTAGGGTACGGTCCTTCTTGGACACAAAAAAAAAACCAGCACCAACCGGGGAGGATGATGGCCTAATAATACCTGCTGCTAGGGCGTCTCGTATGTAAGTCTCCATGGACTCCCGCTCAGGACGAGACAGGTTGTAAAACTGAGTAGAGGGTAATGGAGCACCAGGCAGCAGGTCAATGGCACAATCATAGGGTCGGTGTGGGGGTAGAGACAGAGCCTGCCTCTTGCTGAAAGCTTCCTTTAGATCCTGATACATAGAGGGAACAGCTGACAGATCCAGGGGTTCAGGGGTCAGTGCGGGGGCAGCACCTTCTGTCGGAGCTCTGGCAGATCTCAGGCATGAGGAATGACAAAAAGAGCTCCAGCTCTGAACCTTACTCTTCGACCAATCGATATGGGGATTGTGGAGCCTTAACCAGGTTTGACCAAGAACCAAGGGGGTGTGAGGGGAGGATATAACGTGGAGTCGAATGGACTCATGGTGATTACCAGACAACACCAGGTGCAGGGGTTCTGTGACCTGGGTGACATGAGCAAGAAGCCTCCCATTTAGAGCGTAGGCCCGGAGGGGAGTGTTGAGTGAGTGGGTGGCGATTCCAGCTTGGGAAACCAGGCTTGTGTCGATGAAGCTCTCATCCGCTCCCGAATCCACTAGAGCACGTAGGGGAAGGGATTGTTGGTTCCACATGAGGGTCGCCTCAAGCTGCATTCTGGTCTGTGGGACTGAAGAGGGAGTAATTTGGCTCACCAGTATCCCCACCTCTACTGACGAGCCCCCTCTTTTGGCCGCTGGGGGCAGGAGGCCAGGAAATGACCAGCCTGGCCACAATAAATGCACACACCTGCTCTGATCCTGCGGAGGCGCTCCTCTGCTGAAAGGTGTGCTCTGCCCAGCTGCATGGGTTCCTCCGCTGGGGAGTAGGGAACAGGGACGGCTGGAAAGGCCTGAAAACTCGAAGCTGGCCCGTGGCTGGTTCTCGCGGGAGAAGGAGGGGCTGAGCAAGGTAATGGCCAACTAAGAGGGCGGCTAGGTCTCTCTCTCCTAATTTCACGGAGGCGACTCTCTAGTCTGATGGCAAGGGCAATTAAGGCATCAAGACTCTCCGAGTCATCCCTTACTACTAATTCCTCTCTCACAGGGCTATTAAGCCCTCTGAGAAAGACCCCCTGGAGCGATACGTCGCTCCACCCTGAACCCTGTGCAATAGTCCTACAGAAAACTCCGCTACACTACGAGAGCCCTGACGTAGGGAAAGTAGGCGTGACGACACGTCCTTACCGCTAATGGGGTGATCAAAAACCCTACGCATCTCATCAGAAAAACTCTGGTAACAGGAGTTAGCCGACGACTGACTATCCCATACACTGGTAGCCCAGGCTAGTGCCCTCCCCGTAAGTGACCCCATAACAAAAGCAACCTTCTCTCTCTCTGTTACATACCTAGAGGGTTGCTGATCAAAAACTAAGGAGCACTGCATTAAAAAGGACTTGCATGTTCCCAGGTCACCAGCGTAGCGTTCCGGCGCAGGAACGTGTGGCTCCCGGGGGCAGAAGGCGGGCTGGGTAGGGAGTTAAGCAGGGGCTGGGGGAGCTGAAGGAACCTCAGAGGCCGGGGAGGAAAGCTGGGTGGAAACCCGCTCGAGGTGGTGTCCAATCCGACCCACGTCAGCGGAAAGGGAACTGAGTGACTCCACCACGGTCCGGAGAAGTTGATCATGCTGGCCCACGAGAGCACTTTGTGAAGCGAGAGCATGACGGAGGGAATCTGCTTCTGCTGGGTCCATGCTGGCCAGATCGTTCTGTCACGGGGTGTGGAGGTGGACCCAAACACAGGCACAGACCAGGGAGTGTGGGTGTAAGGGTTTATTAAACAGGAAACCAAGGGGGGAAAACAAACAGGGTGCAGCAGGGAAATCCAGGGAGGGCGAGGGTGGAATCCAGGCAGGAGGAGGCAGGGCAGGGCAGGTAGGCTGGGGAACCAGGAGGATGGACAAAACTGCTGGAACAGGAGGACAGGGTTAATGCACCGTAAAACACTTGGGGAAAAAACTCTGTATTACTCTTGAAATAGAGCGGCCAAGAACGACTAACTACCACGTGAGTGTAAACAACGATCTGGCGAGGAGTGGATGAAGAACCAGGGTGGATATACTGTTGAGTGATGAGTTGATGGAATGCAGCTGGTTTGACTAGGCAGGTGAGATGAGTTGTAATCAGGAATCCGGGAGGAGACCAGGTCGGAGCCCTGCCCATACCACACACGCACACACACACACACACACACACACAGGAAAAGCAGGAGGCACGGCCTGGCCGTGACATGCTGAGCAACGACTAAAAGGTTCTCCAGGTCGCACAGTTCATTCGTATGAACTGATTGTTGTTAACTGAATACAGTCTTTATTGTCTCATATTTTGTAATGAATAGCATAGTTCTCTCCAGAAAATACATTTATAGGAAAACATTAGGAAATGACAGAGCTGTAAAATAAAGCGTCAGCACTGACAAAATACTTCAGTTGTACTGCTGAGAACAATGTCTGTGGACGTTGAGGTGAATGTGTGGTTATAGTTTTGGGGTCCACAAACTAGGACATTGAGCTCCATTGTACTAGTCAATAGCTAGACCTCAATACATTTCACTGAAAACCAATACGCATGGATAGATAAACAAGACTATGAATTGTGTTTTGGGGTGAACTGTCCCTTTACAGATAGTATTACCCTCTGGTTTGCAGCCACAATGCATAAAAGACCACCTTCATTTCTTTGCTAAGAGTCTACAGTAGAGCTGCGAATATCAATCAATAAGTTCTCATCTATTACATTAATTGCCAACTATTTTGATAATCAGTTTGAGTCATTTTTCAGGAGAGAAAAAGTCAAAATTCTCTGATCTCAGCTTCTTGAAAGTGATTTTTTTCTGGTTTCTTTACTCCTCTGTGACTGTAAAGGGAATGTCTTTGAGTTGTGGACAGAACAAGACATTTAAGGAAGCCATCTTGAGCTTTGGGAAACACATTTACTTTTTTCACCTCTTTCTGAATTTTTATTGACAAAACCACTGATTGAGTAAAATAATTATCGACAGATTAATCAACAATGACAATACTTGTTAGTGGTAGCACTAGTCTACAGCCACGCACACAATGACATGCTGATGTTTAGCAGGTGGAATGTTGACCACGGTCACCTTCTTAGTTTAGCATGTCAGTGCTAACGTGTGCTAAACACCAGAGGTCCACACACGGACTCCAATTGCAAGAGGCAATTAAAGCGTTTTGCAGGAATTTGGTAATAAACCAAAAATATTGGACGAATTGTGATTTGCACATTTTATTATGATGAAATTATAACCCAATTATGGTGCACAATTAAAAGTTAAAGGGAACATTTGGCACCTTTTATGTGAATGTCCAATCAGTGTTATTGATAAATCAGTGTGTGCTACAAGACTATGATGGTACATTTCCACTGTGTATCTTCTCCTGTTTTATTAGCTGACCACTCAGTGTTTTGACCCTTTTGTATTAACAAAGTTAATAATGTCAGACATGATCAGTAAGTGTCCTCTCAGGTTAAGTAATATTGGATGTGTGTCTTAATCAGGGGCTTGATACTGTCAACTTAGATAGGGGGCTGAATGGGGATGCAATCGATGGACTAATCAGTGATTAACAATTCAATGGTTGATCAGTGAATGATCACTGTTGTCCAGATGTCCTAGTGATGAACTCCTCCTATCCCACCATGTGCTCAATGCCTTTATAAGTCGTACACAACCAACACTCTGGGTTCTTCCTCCTTCAGTATGACGATTGGACCTTCTTTGCGCAAAGAATAAATACTTTAAAGGTTTTTGTACTTCTCGGGTTTCCTTATTTCAGTGTTATAGGACTCACTCGTACTATTGAATAGTTTTTCCACCACAAGACCAACAGAAGTTTGCCGTGTCTTATTTCCTGGCTGCTGAGTGAGAATGAGGGGGTGCCACGAGGCAACGTTGGACAGAAGCTGGCGCGCAATGCATCCTGGTACATGTAGGCGCTGCCGGCACGGCTCCGTGAGCAGGAGAAATCAGCTTTCTCTGTCGATATAGCACACACTGTGGAATTTGCTGCTTCAATTTACCATGAACACTGATTGGACAGCCACATTAAAAGATGACACATTTTCCCTGCAAGTGATCCCCAGAAACGATAAGATGTATCATCTGGGGATCAGGCATACATGTACCAGAATTCATAGCAATCAATATAGTAGTTGGGTTGAGGTCAGAGTTCATTTGATCAAGTTGGGATGCAACTAACCATAATTAATAGACGTCTATTTGTTTCCTGGCACTAGAAACACACCTCCAACATGTCCCTTCTCACCCACCTGTTGGCGTGTCTGTTCGGGATGGGCTCCTGGGTCTCCATCAACGGGCTGTGGGTGGAGCTGCCCCTCGTCGTCCCCCACATCCCAGAGGGTTGGTACCTGCCCTCGTACCTCTCCGTCCTCATCCAGATGGCCAACGTCGGGCCCCTCTTCGTCACCCTGATGCACCGCTTCCGGCCCGGCGCCCTGAACGAAGCGGCCGTCATATACGCGATCATCGGCCTGGGCACCGCCGCGAGCTTCCTGCTGGCTTTCTTCTGGAAGGAGACCGCGGTGGTGGCGGGCGCTCCTCGGAGCGTGGCCCTGCTCGTCTTGACTTTCTTCCTCGCCACCGTTGACTGCACCTCCTCCGTCACCTTCCTCCCCTTCATGATGCGTCTCAAGGCTCGGTACCTGACCACGTACTACATTGGGGAGGGCTTGAGCGGCCTGCTGCCTGCCCTGGTGGCTCTGATCCAGGGAGTCGGAGTGGTCCACTGCATAAACAGCACCGGGTTTTTGAACCACACCCTGAACTCTTCCGACAGCTCCGTGACCTTTGACCTGCAGGCCCAGTATCAGCCAGCCAACTTCTCCGCTGAGGTGTTTTTCTTCTTCCTCAGCGCCATGATGCTGGTGTGCCTGGTGGCGTTCCTGCTGCTGAACTACCACCCGTCCGTGGCCAGGGAGTGTCCCAACGGTCGATACGCCAACGGGGGGAAGGAGAAATCGGAGAGGGACAGGAAGTGGGCGGAGCAGAAGCCCATGATGGATCCGTACAGACCTGCGAGCCAGAAGCCCAGGAGCAGCTTCGGTACAGGCTTGTACAGCTGGACGCAGGTGTTTTACATCTTTGTGATCCTGGCCTGGGCCAACGCTCTGACCAACGTGGTGCTTCCCTCGGTGCAGTCCTACTCGTGCCTGCCGTACGGCAACAACACCTATCACTTATCAGCCACCATGGCTGCTGTGGCAAACCCTCTCGCCTGCTTCATCGCCATGTTCTTCCCCGTAAGGTCAGTGTGTGGTTTGATACACCTTTTTCACTACATTAGTCAGTTTGATTTCAATAGCTCAAAATCACAAGTTTGCCTTGAAGCTAATAATAACTATTAAAGATTATTGATAATAATCGGGGCAGCCTGCGAGACCCTCTATCCTAGAACCTCAGTTTGCATGAGAAACTAGAATTACCGCCTCACGGTTGTACGCCTCCACCAACCAGTCAAGTTGTAGTTTGTACCCATGTCTTGCATTCTCTCTACTGACCAGCAGGGGGCGTCTCCTCCAGATGCAAAAAGAAGTCAGATTGTATAGAAGTCTATGAGAAAATGACTCTACTTCTCTCTTGATTTATTACCTCAGTAAACATTGTAAACATGAGTTTATGGTCTCAATCTCTAGTTTCAAGTCTTCTTCAATACAACATGATGTTCATTTAGTAAATTATGGTCCATTTAGAGTCAAACAGACCATAAAGCAGAGTATACTTTGACACTTACATTCATTGGTTGCAAAAAAGCCAAGATGCCAACGACCAAATCGCTGATCTCGAGGCTTCACAGCGGCAGTCCACAAACCAATTGGTGACGTCACGATGACCACGTCCACTTCTTATATACAGGCTATGCAATGAGCACAGGAATTCTTTATTCATGGCCAAAAAGTGACATTTGACCATCAAATTTGAATTAGTTCATCCTTGAGTCCAGGACATCTGTGCCAAATTTGAAGAGATTCCCTGAAGGTGAATGGGAACACGTGTACACGGACACGTAATGCCTTCAGGTCACGGCAAAATGAACACCCTTTAAAAAGGAAAATTCTAATGATTAGAATCAATTCTAATTTGTTTCTAGTATTTTGTTTCAAGATAGTGACAAAAAAAAAAAAAAGAGTTCACAGTTGATTTCTATTGGAAACTGAACTTCCCCTTTTGTTATGTATGATTAAAATTGTGTGGAATATTATGTCAATCTTTGCCTACATGAGCCTAAAGGACTAATTCAGTTGTTTGGATGACTCATCAAAATGACAATGGGTAAAGGGTAATGTGTCATTTCCCCCCAGATCTCTGCTGCTGATGGGCGCTCTCACGGTGACAGGAAGCGGGGTCGGAGCTTATATAATGGGCATGGCAGCGCTGAGTCCGTGTCCACTGCTGGTTAATGAAACTTCCGGCGGCGTCGTCATTGTGAGTAGGACACTGTTCGGCTATGCTTACCTTTCTCGCGTGGGCGTTACTGAAACACCACATGCAGGTAACCGACACCTCCGTCTCCCTCCACCAGGTGCTGGCCTGGGTCCTGTTTATTCTCACTCTGTCCTACGTGAAGGTGATCATCGGGCTGATCCTGCGCGACGAGGGCCACGGCGCCCTCGTGTGGTGCGGAGCGGTAGTGCAGCTGGGCTCCCTGCTGGGAGCCGTGACCATGTTCCCCGTGGTCAGTGTGTACGACCTCTTCTCATCCGGGGACCCGTGCAACACGAAATGCCAATAAAGACTCGACATCTGTGTGTGAACCGAGATATTCAACGGAGGAGACAATTGAATGTTATGTTCTTTTTACCACCATTTTTTTATTTTTTTTTACTTGGTAACGTCATTTGTTACAAGAAACGCTATAATGTAGCCGTACAGACCGTGCTGCTGCAGACAGGATGAACACTATTTATACTAGTACGTTAGGAAAATACACCACTTACAAGTAAAACTCCAACATTCAAAAACCATACTTAAGTAAACGTGCTCGCTGTGCAGTGAAATGTTACCTGTCAGTGTTTTACTATTCTATATATATGATGTGTCTGGATTAATATTACTGCAGCATTGCAGTATGTTGCATTGTAACTCCTTCATATCGGGCTGACTATAGTTTAATCTGCAGCAATGCATCATATTCTATAAGATCATCATATGTTTGGATAGCGTCGCTGTCCTGTTTCAGATTCATGAAGATGCATTTTCCAGCTGATCCAACACGCCTTTTTAAATTAGTTTAATTAGCTCAAGAAGTAGGAAAACATTTTCAACACATAAAGAAACACTTCACCCTTCTGTTTATCACAAACATTAAAAATCCCCAAATTTGGATATCATGTTTTTTAAAAAACAGTATACTATGTTCACCCCAGTGGAGGAGAAGTACATAACATAAAATGGTACATGTTGAATGTGTACTTAAGTACAGTGCTTGAGTAAATGTACTTATTTATAATCCACCACTGTATGAAGCTACCCTGACAGCTGTATATGTGGTCATGCTATATAGCCAGAACTACAATTATTTGGGATAAAGCAACTTTTTGCCTTGATGTTAGATCCCTTGAAAAAAACGTTTTATCAGCCAAGAGCAAAAGTCCATTGAATTGACAACTAAGCAGTAATATAATAATTCTGCAATCACAATATTGTTTTTTTATTTATTTACATGTGCCATAATCATATTGTTTATTGCATGGTATGACATTGTAATGTCATACCATGCAATAAACAATATGATGTAATGATTACACTATAAAGATATAATCCCAACATTACTGAAAGAACACAACGTACTTCTTTATACGTCGACCTAACTGGGACAACTTACAGTGGTCGAACCATGAAAACAGCCTCCAGACCAAAGGGACACAACGGTATAAAGACATGGCTTGTTCACGTAGTTGTGGCCACAGGACAAAGTCTGGTGACATGGCTATACAGCTCAACCTAAAACCATCAAACTATATGTTTTCTGGTTGTAAAATCTATAGTTTTCAAAGAAAATAGCCTAAAAGATAAAAAGCTTCTCCAAAATCTGATGTCCTCTTAATTTACATATTATTTTCATATGATCATATCATTTCCATACTCCATTATTCATTCTTTGATTTTCATTTTGAAAGAAACCGGCAAAAATTATGAATCATTTGGTCATCAACCTGCCGTGGCTCCTTATTAAACCAATGGTATAATTTCTCCATCAAAGCATTATTGTTATGGCTAAACGTCCATCATGCATTTCAAATCTAGATTACCAGATTTCTGCAATCAGATGATGTAAGAATACACTTGTGTTTGGTTTGCATACAGGTCATTTTAGCTTAACTCAGAGTTCAAGAGATGGATATGTTGTTATGGCATTGTCCCATTTGTTATTCATTTCAGTAGAAGAAGATTAAAAGAAAAATCATCTGGCTTTCTTTTTTCACTTTAAAGTCGAAATTCAAATTCAAATTTCTATTGCCTGCACACGGTTCTCAACATGGCGGCGGCTAGCAGCAGCAGCAGCTAAAGATGCTGATCGCTAACCGCACAAACAACAACGGGGGGGGGGGGGGGGGGGGGGGCGCTACACTTCCGCTGCAACGCTGTATCAGCTGTAACCGCGGTATGATGGTAGTGCAGAGCGGTGGCAGTGAGCTAGCCAGTGGGGCATGCTCACACACGACTCCTCTGGTTGTATAGAAGTCTATGAGAAAATTACTCTACTTCTCTCTTGATTTATTCCCTCAGTAAACATTGTAAACATGAGTTTATGGTCTCAATCTCTAGTTTCAAGTATTCTTCAATACAGCATGATGTTCATTTACTAAATTATGGTCCATTTAGAGTCAAATAGACCACAAAGCAGAGTATGCTTTAGGGCGGGGCTACATTATGATTGACAGGTCGCTACCACGGCTTTGTCCGGTCTGAGAGTCGTCCATGTTTTCGCCTTTGAACTTTAACCCTTTTTAGTTCATGAAAGTTAAATTTAGCATTTAGTCTTAATTAGCGTTCGATTCTATTTACCCTCTCATGTTACTTATGGTTGCCAAAAAACAAGATGGAGACGGCTAAAATGCTGAATTTGCCCCGATACATACATAGGCACGCACGACTGGCCTGTCTACGTCAACAAAGCCCAGGGAAGCTCAGATTACAAAATATTGTTGTCATGGTGTAATCGAGACCTGTACTGAATTTGCATCCGGCGGGAAATTGGGAGGGTCTTTGTTTACTTCTGACCTATCTAGGTATGTTTTTTATATATTCATTCTGTCTATCCTTCTTTGTTGTAAAACACATTGTGTTGCATTTCTCGTATTAAAGGATTGAATACAAATAAAGTTATTATTATTAATATTATTGTTGCTGTCATGATTATTAGCATTATCATATAATTATTATAACTACTACTAATACTAACACTTATTTATCTTATCTTTATTATTATTTTTAATGTTGTTGTTGTCATGATTATTAACATTATCATATCATTATAATTATTATTATAATAATAATAATTATTATTATAATAACAATTATTTTCATTTTTATTATAATAATTGTTATTATTATTACTTAGATATTACTCCATTATATATTTACATAGCAAATAGTTGTTTTGCTGCTACATCAATGCTCTGCATGGCGCATAGAGAGCCTTTAAGAAGGCAAACAGCTTCCCCTGGGTGGAGAGGTAAAGCACTGGATGCACAACACTCGCAACAGACAGCAAGAAGATAGATGTAGGAATCACAACACATTCATAAATTAATCGCTCATCAAACATAATGTTTTGCATTGAATTAACTGGAAGGTAACAGCACATGGTGAGGATTGCGGTGGCACAGACAGTCTTAAAGGCTCTCTTCTTGACAGGGTGCAGCTCGTCTCTCCCCGGGCCATATTTCTTCAGCGCCTTCGCAATCCTGATGCTGCACCCCACCATCATTGACGCCATTAACATCATCATGCTTGATGGGAGACGATCCAACACGGACTCCACGAGGATGGAGGAAACGCTCGGACCCAAAACACTCAGCAAAGCACAGGGCACAGAAAGGAGCCACACCGTGAGAGCACAAACCTCCCTGAATCTGTATTTCTTCAGCAGAGGATAAGATGTGGGGTGAATCACTGCAACGTATCTCTCCAGGCAGATATAACACAAACTCATTGGCCCCCCGATTTGTACGTACACTACCAAAAACTCGGAGATTAGTAGGTGGGTGTCTGTCGTCACCAACAGGCAGATTAGATGGATGAAGGAGATCCAGTACTGGAAGTAGTGGAAGAGAGCTAAATTGAAATTCAGGATATCTGTTGTCTTCTTGGATGTGATGGTGATCCTCAGCAGTTTACCGACCACCGGTTGTCCCATGAGGATAGTAATGAGGTCGATCAGTGAGAGACCCACGATCTGGGCCCGTCCATACACACAGACCCCTTCTTTGGTAACGTTCGCCATTTCACCAGACTGCTGTTCAGAGCTGAAAGAAACAAGACATCAAAGAGACTGATGGACATTTAAAAGTGTATATTTTCTAAGTTTTATCTTTGAATATGAAAGCCAAGGAACATAAATACAGAGAGGCATACTGTGCTGTAAAATGCACAAACATCCTCTGATTCCTTCATGCTCTAAAGTGATTCAAACTTTAACTTTTTTTAAAATGTATATTCTAATATCTTGAACCTTGACAGAATAAAGTACATCACTTGATTCTTATCAAAAGCTAATTTGTTTGGAGTTTGTAAAGCAAAAAGTCAAATTAAAAGCACTGTAATGGCAGAATTCTTAGTTTGGTTTTAGAAAGTAAAGAAACTTGATTTAATACATTTTTATAAATTATGTTACATTCATATAAGGACATATAAGCAGATATATTAAACATTGAAGACTCAATATTAACAGTGTCATGACTACCGTCTTGTTCTAAGTTACCTTGAACTGTCAATTATATCTACAATCATATAATTATATATAATTTATTATTCAACACTCGCAAAGTCAGAGCTTACCAGGTGTATTCAGCTGCTGCTCAGACCAAACCAAAGAGTGACCCGTGGATCAATCCACTGTTTAAATAAAAATGACGCCTAATTTTCCTAATTGATGTAAGACAGGTGCGAGGCAGCCCAGCAAAACCAAGAAACATCACGGACTGATTTCCATAACTGCAGAGTTTCGGTGTTGGTTAAGGTTCGGCTGTGACACAGTCAGGTAGAGAAAAGAAAACATACAGATGCCAAATAATCTATGAAGTGTTCATCAGCAATGAGAGTCATTCAATGTGTAGGAGATCCTGCAGACCACACGGTGTCAGTGTGCCCTGAAACACAACAGACACCCACTGCACCGGAGAGGCCTTGAGTAGTAATATTACATAATAAAAAAGAAAGACTTGTGAAACAGCAGATGTTGGGTTTGTGAAGTAGGATTTATTCTTACTGGAGTTATCGATCATGAAGATTCGTAAGAAACTAATATTCTTTAGTTATTATAAAACACTGTTAACCATCTGTGGTTACAGTGAAGAGTAAGACGCTGTGTAAATATGGATGCACTTGAGTATCGGGATGTTATGTGTTGGGATACTGTGTGATAGTCGTGGGTTTACTTTTACAGATGTGAGGTTGATTTCTGCTTTAACGGGTGCTAAATTCCAAATTCAGAGCATCGAGGATTGAGGGATTGCCTCCACGCGGCGCTCAACGTGGCGTCAGCTGAGCCGGCGGCTAGAAGCTAACAGCGCTAACAGCGGCAACAGTGCTGACGGACTTCACAGTGTTTACCTGAGGGGGAACCGGAGGGTGGGCGCTATGCTTCCACAACGCCGCTGTCGGTCTGGACGCCGTTACCAGCTGTAACCGCCGTATGAGCACAGTCCAGAGCGGCGGCCATTAGCTAGCTAGTGATGTGAACTGATATGAACCCTGAACCGGACCGGCTATGTAGACAAAGCACAGAGACACTCGTATTACAACACACACTTTGGGAGAGTGACTTCATTCTAGGGCTGCAACAACGAATCGATAAAATCGATAAAATTTGATTATTAAAAGAGTTGGCAACGAATTTAATTATCGATTCGTTGTGTCGCGCGACTATTACGCCACTCAATAAGTCGCGGAGATGTTTGAGTATAAAAAAAAAAAAAAAGAGCGGATCGAGGTAGAGGAAAGACCACCGGAGAGACCGTAACGTTGTTCTGAAACACATGGCGGAGGCAGAGAAATCAGTACGACCTAAGTCATCCAAGGTGCGGAGCATTTCACACTAAATAAATCGAAAAAGTGTGTTAATTGCAAGATATGCAAAAGCGACATGGCACGGGAGCACCACGGTGATGATTCAGCACCTAAAACGTAAACATGTTGGAGCCCTTGATGAGGAGCAAGGGAGTTCAACAGCAGGGTAAGTCACTACAGAATCCTACTTTTGTTCCGTTTTGAAGTGAGGAACTAGGCGCGTTCGATGTGCGGATCCGCCCGGTGTCCGCAGCGATGACAAGTTAGCGTTAGCTCGTTAATAATAGTAGTAAAGCAGGGGTGGTATAGTTTGCAAGACTAAAGACACGTTTTTATTCACTCGCCTTTTTTTATCCGATTCATCGATTAATCAAAAAAATAATCGACAGATTAATCGATTATTAAAATAATCGTTAGTTGCAGCCCTACTTCATTCTCTGCTCAGGTAGACATTACTCCACTGTATCTTTACATAGACAATAGTTGTTTGCTGCTATATTTTTGTTCTGAATTTGCACCTTTTAAGCGATAGTAGAATCACACTGACTTGTATGCAAATGTTAATCCGTTGTAGTGTGTTCCTCAGTGTTCCGGGAGAAGATCAAGATGTCATCTATATAAACAAAAACAGATCGGTTTAGGAAATCGCGAAGGACATCATTAACAAGAGCCTGGAAAACTGCAGGGGCATTAGTCAGCCCAAACGGCATGACCAGGTACTCAAAGTGACCCAGGGGGGTCCGGAAAGCAGTCTTCCGCTCATCTCCCTCCTTAATGCGGACTAGGTGATATGCATTTCGGAGGTTGAGTTTTGAGAAAATGGTGGCTCCCTGTAGTGGTTCGAAGGCTGAGTTTATAAGGGGAAGGGGATACTTGTTTTTAATTGTTATGTTATTCAACCCCCGGTAGTCAATGCAGGGACGTAGGGTACGGTCCTTCTTGGACACAAAAAAAAAACCAGCACCAACCGGGGAGGATGATGGCCTAATAATACCTGCTGCTAGGGCGTCTCGTATGTAAGTCTCCATGGACTCCCGCTCAGGACGAGACAGGTTGTAAAACTGAGTAGAGGGTAATGGAGCACCAGGCAGCAGGTCAATGGCACAATCATAGGGTCGGTGTGGGGGTAGAGACAGAGCCTGCCTCTTGCTGAAAGCTTCCTTTAGATCCTGATACATAGAGGGAACAGCTGACAGATCCAGGGGTTCAGGGGTCAGTGCGGGGGCAGCACCTTCTGTCGGAGCTCTGGCAGATCTCAGGCATGAGGAATGACAAAAAGAGCTCCAGCTCTGAACCTTACTCTTCGACCAATCGATATGGGGATTGTGGAGCCTTAACCAGGTTTGACCAAGAACCAAGGGGGTGTGAGGGGAGGATATAACGTGGAGTCGAATGGACTCATGGTGATTACCAGACAACACCAGGTGCAGGGGTTCTGTGACCTGGGTGACATGAGCAAGAAGCCTCCCATTTAGAGCGTAGGCCCGGAGGGGAGTGTTGAGTGAGTGGGTGGCGATTCCAGCTTGGGAAACCAGGCTTGTGTCGATGAAGCTCTCATCCGCTCCCGAATCCACTAGAGCACGTAGGGGAAGGGATTGTTGGTTCCACATGAGGGTCGCCTCAAGCTGCATTCTGGTCTGTGGGACTGAAGAGGGAGTAATTTGGCTCACCAGTATCCCCACCTCTACTGACGAGCCCCCTCTTTTGGCCGCTGGGGGCAGGAGGCCAGGAAATGACCAGCCTGGCCACAATAAATGCACACTCCTGCTCTGATCCTGCGGAGGCGCTCCTCTGCTGAAAGGTGTGCTCTGCCCAGCTGCATGGGTTCCTCCGCTGGGGAGTAGGGAACAGGGACGGCTGGAAAGGCCTGAAAACTCGAAGCTGGCCCGTGGCTGGTTCTCGCGGGAGAAGGAGGGGCTGAGCAAGGTAATGGCCAACTAAGAGGGCGGCTAGGTCTCTCTCTCCTAATTTCACGGAGGCGACTCTCTAGTCTGATGGCAAGGGCAATTAAGGCATCAAGACTCTCCGAGTCATCCCTTACTACTAATTCCTCTCTCACAGGGCTATTAAGCCCTCTGAGAAAGACCCCCTGGAGCGATACGTCGCTCCACCCTGAACCCTGTGCAATAGTCCTACAGAAAACTCCGCTACACTACGAGAGCCCTGACGTAGGGAAAGTAGGCGTGACGACACGTCCTTACCGCTAATGGGGTGATCAAAAACCCTACGCATCTCATCAGAAAAACTCTGGTAACAGGAGTTAGCCGACGACTGACTATCCCATACACTGGTAGCCCAGGCTAGTGCCCTCCCCGTAAGTGACCCCATAACAAAAGCAACCTTCGCTCTCTCTGTTACATACCTAGAGGGTTGCTGATCAAAAACTAAGGAGCACTGCATTAAAAAGGACTTGCATGTTCCCAGGTCACCAGCGTAGCGTTCCGGCGCAGGAACGTGTGGCTCCCGGGGGCAGAAGGCGGGCTGGGTAGGGAGTTAAGCAGGGGCTGGGGGAGCTGAAGGAACCTCAGAGGCCGGGGAGGAAAGCTGGGTGGAAACCCGCTCGAGGTGGTGTCCAATCCGACCCACGTCAGCGGAAAGGGAACTGAGTGACTCCACCACGGTCCGGAGAAGTTGATCATGCTGGCCCACGAGAGCACTTTGTGAAGCGAGAGCATGACGGAGGGAATCTGCTTCTGCTGGGTCCATGCTGGCCAGATCGTTCTGTCACGGGGTGTGGAGGTGGACCCAAACACAGGCACAGACCAGGGAGTGTGGGTGTAAGGGTTTATTAAACAGGAAACCAAGGGGGGAAAACAAACAGGGTGCAGCAGGGAAATCCAGGGAGGGCGAGGGTGGAATCCAGGCAGGAGGAGGCAGGGCAGGGCAGGTAGGCTGGGGAACCAGGAGGATGGACAAAACTGCTGGAACAGGAGGACAGGGTTAATGCACCGTAAAACACTTGGGGAAAAAACTCTGTATTACTCTTGAAATAGAGCGGCCAAGAACGACTAACTACCACGTGAGTGTAAACAACGATCTGGCGAGGAGTGGATGAAGAACCAGGGTGGATATACTGTTGAGTGATGAGTTGATGGAATGCAGCTGGTTTGACTAGGCAGGTGAGATGAGTTGTAATCAGGAATCCGGGAGGAGACCAGGTCGGAGCCCTGCCCATACCACACACGCACACACACACACACACACACACACAGGAAAAGCAGGAGGCACGGCCTGGCCGTGACATGCTGAGCAACGACTAAAAGGTTCTCCAGGTCGCACAGTTCATTCGTATGAACTGATTGTTGTTAACTGAATACAGTCTTTATTGTCTCATATTTTGTAATGAATAGCATAGTTCTCTCCAGAAAATACATTTATAGGAAAACATTAGGAAATGACAGAGCTGTAAAATAAAGCGTCAGCACTGACAAAATACTTCAGTTGTACTGCTGAGAACAATGTCTGTGGACGTTGAGGTGAATGTGTGGTTATAGTTTTGGGGTCCACAAACTAGGACATTGAGCTCCATTGTACTAGTCAATAGCTAGACCTCAATACATTTCACTGAAAACCAATACGCATGGATAGATAAACAAGACTATGAATTGTGTTTTGGGGTGAACTGTCCCTTTACAGATAGTATTACCCTCTGGTTTGCAGCCACAATGCATAAAAGACCACCTTCATTTCTTTGCTAAGAGTCTACAGTAGAGCTGCGAATATCAATCAATAAGTTCTCATCTATTACATTAATTGCCAACTATTTTGATAATCAGTTTGAGTCATTTTTCAGGAGAGAAAAAGTCAAAATTCTCTGATCTCAGCTTCTTGAAAGTGATTTTTTTCTGGTTTCTTTACTCCTCTGTGACTGTAAAGGGAATGTCTTTGAGTTGTGGACAGAACAAGACATTTAAGGAAGCCATCTTGAGCTTTGGGAAACACATTTACTTTTTTCACCTCTTTCTGAATTTTTATTGACAAAACGACTGATTGAGTAAAATAATTATCGACAGATTAATCAACAATGACAATACTTGTTAGTGGTAGCACTAGTCTACAGCCACGCACACAATGACATGCTGATGTTTAGCAGGTGGAATGTTGACCACGGTCACCTTCTTAGTTTAGCATGTCAGTGCTAACGTGTGCTAAACACCAGAGGTCCACACACGGACTCCAATTGCAAGAGGCAATTAAAGCGTTTTGCAGGAATTTGGTAATAAACCAAAAATATTGGACGAATTGTGATTTGCACATTTTATTATGATGAAATTATAACCCAATTATGGTGCACAATTAAAAGTTAAAGGGAACATTTGGCACCTTTTATGTGAATGTCCAATCAGTGTTATTGATAAATCAGTGTGTGCTACAAGACTATGATGGTACATTTCCACTGTGTATCTTCTCCTGTTTTATTAGCTGACCACTCAGTGTTTTGACCCTTTTGTATTAACAAAGTTAATAATGTCAGACATGATCAGTAAGTGTCCTCTCAGGTTAAGTAATATTGGATGTGTGTCTTAATCAGGGGCTTGATACTGTCAACTTAGATAGGGGGCTGAATGGGGATGCAATCGATGGACTAATCAGTGATTAACAATTCAATGGTTGATCAGTGAATGATCACTGTTGTCCAGATGTCCTAGTGATGAACTCCTCCTATCCCACCATGTGCTCAATGCCTTTATAAGTCGTACACAACCAACACTCTGGGTTCTTCCTCCTTCAGTATGACGATTGGACCTTCTTTGCGCAAAGAATAAATACTTTAAAGGTTTTTGTACTTCTCGGGTTTCCTTATTTCAGTGTTATAGGACTCACTCGTACTATTGAATAGTTTTTCCACCACAAGACCAACAGAAGTTTGCCGTGTCTTATTTCCTGGCTGCTGAGTGAGAATGAGGGGGTGCCACGAGGCAACGTTGGACAGAAGCTGGCGCGCAATGCATCCTGGTACATGTAGGCGCTGCCGGCACGGCTCCGTGAGCAGGAGAAATCAGCTTTCTCTGTCGATATAGCACACACTGTGGAATTTGCTGCTTCAATTTACCATGAACACTGATTGGACAGCCACATTAAAAGATGACACATTTTCCCTGCAAGTGATCCCCAGAAACGATAAGATGTATCATCTGGGGATCAGGCATACATGTACCAGAATTCATAGCAATCAATATAGTAGTTGGGTTGAGGTCAGAGTTCATTTGATCAAGTTGGGATGCAACTAACCATAATTAATAGACGTCTATTTGTTTCCTGGCACTAGAAACACACCTCCAACATGTCCCTTCTCACGCACCTGTTGGCGTGTCTGTTCGGGATGGGCTCCTGGGTCTCCATCAACGGGCTGTGGGTGGAGCTGCCCCTCGTCGTCCCCCACATCCCAGAGGGTTGGTACCTGCCCTCGTACCTCTCCGTCCTCATCCAGATGGCCAACGTCGGGCCCCTCTTCGTCACCCTGATGCACCGCTTCCGGCCCGGCGCCCTGAACGAAGCGGCCGTCATATACGCGATCATCGGCCTGGGCACCGCCGCGAGCTTCCTGCTGGCTTTCTTCTGGAAGGAGACCGCGGTGGTGGCGGGCGCTCCTCGGAGCGTGGCCCTGCTCGTCTTGACTTTCTTCCTCGCCACCGTTGACTGCACCTCCTCCGTCACCTTCCTCCCCTTCATGATGCGTCTCAAGGCTCGGTACCTGACCACGTACTACATTGGGGAGGGCTTGAGCGGCCTGCTGCCTGCCCTGGTGGCTCTGATCCAGGGAGTCGGAGTGGTCCACTGCATAAACAGCACCGGGTTTTTGAACCACACCCTGAACTCTTCCGACAGCTCCGTGACCTTTGACCTGCAAGCCCAGTATCAGCCAGCCAACTTCTCCGCTGAGGTGTTTTTCTTCTTCCTCAGCGCCATGATGCTGGTGTGCCTGGTGGCGTTCCTGCTGCTGAACTACCACCCGTCCGTGGCCAGGGAGTGTCCCAACGGTCGATACGCCAACGGGGGGAAGGAGAAATCGGAGAGGGACAGGAAGTGGGCGGAGCAGAAGCCCATGATGGATCCGTACAGACCTGCGAGCCAGAAGCCCAGGAGCAGCTTCGGTACAGGCTTGTACAGCTGGACGCAGGTGTTTTACATCTTTGTGATCCTGGCCTGGGCCAACGCTCTGACCAACGTGGTGCTTCCCTCGGTGCAGTCCTACTCGTGCCTGCCGTACGGCAACAACACCTATCACTTATCAGCCACCATGGCTGCTGTGGCAAACCCTCTCGCCTGCTTCATCGCCATGTTCTTCCCCGTAAGGTCAGTGTGTGGTTTGATACACCTTTTTCACTACATTAGTCAGTTTGATTTCAATAGCTCAAAATCACAAGTTTGCCTTGAAGCTAATAATAACTATTAAAGATTATTGATAATAATCGGGGCAGCCTGCGAGACCCTCTATCCTAGAACCTCAGTTTGCATGAGAAACTAGAATTACCGCCTCACGGTTGTACGCCTCCACCAACCAGTCAAGTTGTAGTTTGTACCCATGTCTTGCATTCTCTCTACTGACCAGCAGGGGGCGTCTCCTCCAGATGCAAAAAGAAGTCAGATTGTATAGAAGTCTATGAGAAAATGACTCTACTTCTCTCTTGATTTATTACCTCAGTAAACATTGTAAACATGAGTTTATGGTCTCAATCTCTAGTTTCAAGTCTTCTTCAATACAACATGATGTTCATTTAGTAAATTATGGTCCATTTAGAGTCAAACAGACCATAAAGCAGAGTATACTTTGACACTTACATTCATTGGTTGCAAAAAAGCCAAGATGCCAACGACCAAATCGCTGATCTCGAGGCTTCACAGCGGCAGTCCACAAACCAATTGGTGACGTCACGATGACCACGTCCACTTCTTATATACAGTCTATGCAATGAGCACAGGAATTCTTTATTCATGGCCAAAAAGTGACATTTGACCATCAAATTTGAATTAGTTCATCCTTGAGTCCAGGACATCTGTGCCAAATTTGAAGAGATTCCCTGAAGGTGAATGGGAACACGTGTACACGGACACGTAATGCCTTCAGGTCACGGAAAAATGAACACCCTTTAAAAAGGAAAATTCTAATGATTAGAATCAATTCTAATTTGTTTCTAGTATTTTGTTTCAAGATAGTGACAAAAAAAAAAAAAAGAGTTCACAGTTGATTTCTATTGGAAACTGAACTTCCCCTTTTGTTATGTATGATTAAAATTGTGTGGAATATTATGTCAATCTTTGCCTACATGAGCCTAAAGGACTAATTCAGTTGTTTGGATGACTCATCAAAATGACAATGGGTAAAGGGTAATGTGTCATTTCCCCCCAGATCTCTGCTGCTGATGGGCGCTCTCACGGTGACAGGAAGCGGGGTCGGAGCTTATATAATGGGCATGGCAGCGCTGAGTCCGTGTCCACTGCTGGTTAATGAAACTTCCGGCGGCGTCGTCATTGTGAGTAGGACACTGTTCGGCTATGCTTACCTTTCTCGCGTGGCGTTACTGAAACACCACATGCAGGTAACCGACACCTCCGTCTCCCTCCACCAGGTGCTGGCCTGGGTCCTGTTTATTCTCACTCTGTCCTACGTGAAGGTGATCATCGGGCTGATCCTGCGCGACGAGGGCCACGGCGCCCTCGTGTGGTGCGGAGCGGTAGTGCAGCTGGGCTCCCTGCTGGGAGCCGTGACCATGTTCCCCGTGGTCAGTGTGTACGACCTCTTCTCATCCGGGGACCCGTGCAACACGAAATGCCAATAAAGACTCGACATCTGTGTGTGAACCGAGATATTCAACGGAGGAGACAATTGAATGTTATGTTCTTTTTACCACCATTTTTTTATTTTTTTTTACTTGGTAACGTCATTTGTTACAAGAAACGCTATAATGTAGCCGTACAGACCGTGCTGCTGCAGACAGGATGAACACTATTTATACTAGTACGTTAGGAAAATACACCACTTACAAGTAAAACTCCAACATTCAAAAACCATACTTAAGTAAACGTGCTCGCTGTGCACTGAAATGTTCCCTGTCAGTGTTTTACTATTCTATATATATGATGTGTCTGGATTAATATTACTGCAGCATTGCAGTATGTTGCATTGTAACTCCTTCATATCGGGCTGACTATAGTTTAATCTGCAGCAATGCATCATATTCTATAAGATCATCATATGTTTGGATAGCGTCGCTGTCCTGTTTCAGATTCATGAAGATGCATTTTCCAGCTGATCCAACACGCCTTTTTAAATTAGTTTAATTAGCTCAAGAAGTAGGAAAACATTTTCAACACATAAAGAAACACTTCACCCTTCTGTTTATCACAAACATTAAAAATCCCCAAATTTGGATATCATGTTTTTTAAAAAACAGTATACTATGTTCACCCCAGTGGAGGAGAAGTACATAACATAAAATGGTACATGTTGAATGTGTACTTAAGTACAGTGCTTGAGTAAATGTACTTATTTATAATCCACCACTGTATGAAGCTACCCTGACAGCTGTATATGTGGTCATGCTATATAGCCAGAACTACAATTATTTGGGATAAAGCAACTTTTTGCCTTGATGTTAGATCCCTTGAAAAAAACGTTTTATCAGCCAAGAGCAAAAGTCCATTGAATTGACAACTAAGCAGTAATATAATAATTCTGCAATCACAATATTGTTTTTTTTATTTATTTACATGTGCCATAATCATATTGTTTATTGCATGGTATGCCATTGTAATGTCATACCATGCAATAAACAATATGATGTAATGATTACACTATAAAGATATAATCCCAACATTACTGAAAGAACACAACGTACTTCTTTATACGTCGACCTAACTGGGACAACTTACAGTGGTCGAACCATGAAAACAGCCTCCAGACCAAAGGGACACAACGGTATAAAGACATGGCTTGTCCACGTAGTTGTGGCCACAGGACAAAGTCTGGTGACATGGCTATACAGCTCAACCTAAAACCATCAAACTATATGTTTTCTGGTTGTAAAATCTATAGTTTTCAAAGAAAATAGCCTACAAGATAAAAAGCTTCTCCAAAATCTGATGTCCTCTTAATTTACATATTATTTTCATATGATCATATCATTTCCATACTCCAATATTCATTCTTTGATTTTCATTTTGAAAGAAACCGGCAAAAATTATGAATCATTTGGTCATCAACCTGCCGTGGCTCCTTATTAAACCAATGGTATAATTTCTCCATCAAAGCATTATTGTTATGGCTAAACGTCCATCGTGCATTTCAAATCTAGATTACCAGATTTCTGCAATCAGATGATGTAAGAATACACTTGTGTTTGGTTTGCATACAGGTCAATTTAGCTTAACTCAGAGTTCAAGAGATGGATATGTTGTTATGGCATTGTCCCATTTGTTATTCATTTTAGTAGAAGAAGATTAAAAGAAAAATCATCTGGCTTTCTTTTTTCACTTTAAAGTCGAAATTCAAATTCAAATTTCTATTGCCTGCACACGGTTCTCAACATGGCGGCGGCTAGCAGCAGCAGCAGCTAAAGATGCTGATCGCTAACCGCACAAACAACAACTGGGGGGGGGGGGGGGAGCTACGCTTCCGCTGCAACGCTGTATCAGCTGTAACCGCGGTATGATGGTAGTGCAGAGCGGTGGCAGTGAGCTAGCCAGTGGGGCATGCTCACACACGACTCCTCTGGTTGTATAGAAGTCTATGAGAAAATGACTCTACTTCTCTCTTGATTTATTCCCTCAGTAAACATTGTGAACATGAGTTTATGGTCTCAATCTCTAGTTTCAAGTCTTCTTCAATACAGCATGATGTTCATTTACTAAATGATGGTCCATTTAGAGTCAAATAGACCACAAAGCAGAGTATGCTTTAGGGCGGGGCTACATTATGATTGACAGGTCGCTACCACGGCTTTGTCCGGTCTGAGAGTCGTCCATGTTTTCGCCTTTGAACTTTAACCCTTTTTAGTTCATGAAAGTTAATTTTAGCATTTTGTCTTAATTAGCGTTCGATTCTATTTACCCTCTCATGTTACTTATGGTTGCCAAAAAACAAGATGGAGACGGCTAAAATGCTGAATTTGCCCCGATACATACATAGGCACGCACGACTGGCCTGTCTACGTCAACAAAGCCCAGGGAAGCTCAGATTACAAAATATTGTTGTCATGGTGTAATCGAGACCTGTACTGAATTTGCATCCGGCGGGAAATTGGGAGGGTCTTTGTTTACTTCTGACCTACCTAGGTATGTTTTTTATATATTCATTCTGTCTATCCTTCTTTGTTGTAAAACACACTGTGTTGCATTTCTCGTATTAAAGGATTGAATACAAATAAAGTTATTATTATTAATATTATTGTTGCTGTCATGATTATTAGCATTATCATATAATTATTATAACTACTACTAATACTAACACTTATTTATCTTATCTTTATTATTATTTGTAATGTTGTTGTTGTCATGATTATTAACATTATCATATCATTATAATTATTATTATAATAATAATTATTATTATAATAACAATTATTTTTATTTTTATTATAATAATTGTTATTATTATTACTTAGATATTACTCCATTATATATTTACATAGCAAATAGTTGTTTTGCTGCTACATCAATGCTCTGCATGCCGCATAGAGAGCCTTTAAGAAGGCAAACAGCTTCCCCTGGGTGGAGAGGTAAAGCACTGGATGCACAACACTCGCAACAGACAGCAAGAAGATAGATGTAGGAATCACAACACATTCATAAATTAATCGCTCATCATACATAATGCTTTGCATTGAATTAACTGGAAGGTAACAGCACATGGTGAGGATTGCGGTGGCACAGACAGTCTTAAAGGCTCTCTTCTTGACAGGGTGCAGCTTGTCTCTCCCCGGGCCATATTTCTTCAGCGCCTTCGCAATCGCGATGCTGCACCCCACCATCATTGACGCCATTAACATCATCATGCTTGATGGGATATGTCTCAACACGGACTCCATAGAGGAAACGCTCGGACTCAAAACACTCAGCAAAGCACAGGGCACAGAAAGGAGCCACACCGTGAGAGCACAAACCTCCCTGAATCTGTATTTCTTCAGCAGAGGATAAGATGTGGGGTGAATCACTGCAACGTATCTCTCCAGGCAGATATAATACAAACTCATTGGCCCCCCGATTTGTACGTACACTAACAAAAACTTGGAGATTAGTAGGTGGGTGTCTGTCGTCACCAACAGGCAGATTAGATGGATGAAGGAGATCCAGTACTGGAAGTAGTGGAAGAGAGCTAAATTGAAATTCAGGATATCTGTAGTCTTCTTGGATGTGATGGTGATCCTCAGCAGTTTACCGACCACCGGTTGTCCCATGAGGATAGTAATGAGGTCGATCAGTGAGAGACCCACGATCTGGGCCGGTCCATACACACAGACCCCTTCTTTGGTAACGTTCGCCATTTCACCAGACTGCTGTTCAGAGCTGAAAGAAACAAGGCATCAAAGAGACTGATGGACATTTAAAAGTGTATATTTTCTAAGTTTTATCTTTGAATATGAAAGCCAAGGAACATAAATACAGAGAGGCATACTGTGCTGTAAAATGCACAAACATCCTCTGATTCCTTCATGCTCATTCAAACTTTAACTTTTTTAAAGAAACATCCGTACAGTATTTTCTATACATTTTGAATTCTGTAAAATACACCGATGCAATGTTAATTCAACCTTTTCTCCAGTACAAATGGAGATCTTTAAAGCCAAATGTATATTCTAATATCTTGAACCTTGACAGAATAAAGTACATCACTTGATTCTTATCAAAAGCAAATTTGTTTGGAGTTTGTAAAGAAAAAAAGTCAAATTAAAAGCACTGTAATGGCAGAATTCTTAGTTTGGTTTTAGAAATTAAAGAAAGTTGATCCAATACATTTTTTATGAATTATGTTACATTCATATAAGGACATATAAGCAGATATATTAAACATTGAAGACTCAATATTAACAGTGTCATGACTACCGTCTTGTTCTAAGTTACCTTGAACTGTCAATTATACCTACAATCATATAATTATATATCATTTATTATTCAACACTTGCAAAGTCAGAGCTTACCAGGTGTATTCAGCTGCTGCTCAGACCAAACCAAAGAGTGACCTGTGGATCAATCCACTGTTTAAGTAAAAATGACGCCTGATTTTCCTAATTGATGTAAGACAGGTGCGAGGCAGCCCAGCAAAACCAAGAAACATCACGGACTGATTTCCATAACTGCAGAGTTTCGGTGTTGGTTAAGGTTCGGCTGTGACACAGTCAGGTAGAGAAAAGAAAACATACAGATGCCAAATAATCTATGAAGTGTTCATCAGCAATGAGAGTCATTCAATGTGTAGGAGATCCTGCAGACCACACGGTGTCAGTGTGCCCTGAAACACAACAGACACCCACTGCACCGGAGAGGCCTTGAGTAGTAATATTACATAATAAAATTAAAAAAGAAAGACTTGTGAAACAGCAGATGTTGGGTTTGTGAAGTAGGATTTATTCTTACTGGAGTTATCGATCATGAAGATTCGTAAGAAACTAATATTCTTTAGTTATTATAAAACACTGTTAACCATCTGTGGTTACAGTGAAGAGTAAGACGCTGTGTAAATATGGATGCACTTGAGTATCGGGATGTTATGTGTTGGGATACTGTGTGATAGTCGTGGGTTTACTTTTACAGATGTGAGGTTGATTTCTGCTTTAACGGGTGCTAAATTCCAAATTCAGAGCATCGAGGATTGAGGGATTGCCTCCACGCGGCGCTCAACATGGCGTCAGCTGAGCCGGCGGCTAGCAGCTAACAGCGCTAACAGCGGCAACAGTGCTGACGGACTTCACAGTGTTTACCTGAGGGGGAACCGGAGGGTGGGCGCTATGCTTCCACAACGCCGCTGTCGGTCTGGACGCCGTTACCAGCTGTAACCGCTGTATGAGCACAGTCCAGAGCGGCGGCCATTAGCTAGCTAGTGATGTGAACTGATATGAACCCTGAACCGGACCGGCTATGTAGACAAAGCACAGAGACACTCGTATAACAACACACACTTTGGCAGAGTGACTTCCTTCTCTGCTCAGGTAGACATTACTCCACTGTATCTTTACATAGACAGTAGTTGTTTGCTGCTATATTTTTGTTCTGAATTTCGAATTTTGCACCTTTTAAGCGATAGTAGAATCACACTGACTTGTATGCAAATGCTAATCCGTTGTAGTGAATTATTTTTTGTGTGCAAGTTCTTTACTTTTTGTGCTACATGTTCATTTTTAACAATTTGAGAGATTCTGGCCTCTCTCTACAGCCCGTAGCCGCATCATTGTCGTGTCCTTTTTATATGACATAAACTGTGCAACAACAGCGTGGCATTCTGAAGGGTAGACTTAAGAACCAAGTGCTCTTGTATGCAAGATCCAAAGCTCTATTGGACATCCGCTTTAGAGTTTGAATAACTGACAACTGTCGACTTAAAACTGCAAAACGCCTGCTATATAGTGTAGGATTTTTGCGGATGTATTTCTCACGACAGTACTGCTTCATTCAGCGTTTGGTTTCCATTCACTTATTTTCGGAAATCATCATGCTGACTCTAACTATGTGTGGAGATGATGATTCAAGAGCAGATACGTTATGTGTGTTGCCCAGAAATCTAATCTAAAAGGCGTCTTCCTCAATACTCTCTCTGTTGTAATGTGATGACACACAGATATTGATCGAACTAAAGGTAAGAAACAGATCAATAACATGAAAGAGATGAAGACTTATTTATTGACAAATACACAAAAATAGATCACAAAGCAGAACTTTGAGTTGTTCACTAACAACCACTTCTGCGGTCAGAGATAGGCAGTATTTATATTACTTGTATTTGAAATACGTATTTCAATTACTTTTGAGTATTTTGTAATTCGTATTTGATAGGGCCGATAAAAAAATCTAACGTAATTTGTACCAAAATACTTTAGAGTGGAGTAATTTTGTATTTAAAATACTCAAAATACTTTCTCCACGAATCAAAAAACAGTTCACGAGTTCAGTCTTCAGATTTTCAAGTTCAACGGATTGTCGGTCAAGGTAAATATTTTATCTGAGTGTGACAGATGTCAACTAGCTTGATGTATAATGTATGTCTGGGTCTGGCTACATAGCCTATTGTATATACATGGTGATGGTTATAATATCAAGCTAGTGTGAAGGATTTCAGTATTAAAAATAGTATTAGTAGGATTTTAGTATTAGAATTAGTTTAGTATGATTATTAGCACCTCTTGTGGTGAATAGAAGTGTCACAATAATAAGAATGTTACCATGGGTTAAAAAGTTGCAATATATTTATCTATGGAATGTATTCTATGTTTACAGGAGGTTTACAGATAGAGGATATTATATGTTACAGTATATTGACACATTGAATGTATTAAGCCATATGTATTAAGCCATACAAGTATTAAACACTGAAGTATTAAACACTGTAGAGAATAAGTATTAAAGGGACAGATTTAGGGATATCTTGTCACAGCTCTGCCACTACTACTCTGTCCTTTTCACCTCTCACTCACCTAATCAGCTCATTCAGCGCACCTGGCTGCCACTCTCACCTCATCAAGCTCACTACTCTCACCTGCTCACCCTGCTTCTGCCACTATTTAAGCCCCAGCCTTACACACACTCACTGCCAGATCGTTCTCCGCTTCCATGCAAGACTTTCCCGCGCACCCCTTTGGACTGATTCCCTGTTACCGACCCTGCCTGTTTTGGACTACCCCGCCTTGCCTCTGCCCCGGTAATTCACCCAGCCTTCCGTTCCTGACCACGAGATCCTGCCATCTGTTCTCTGTGATTCTGCTTCCTGTGAGAAATAAAACTCTAGTTAAAATTACCTCTGGTGTCCGTCGTACTGCGCCTGGGTCCTACATTACCCGTTACAGTACGATCTGGCCATAACATGGAGCCAGCAGACGACACTACATCACAGGCCCGGTTCGCCGTGATTGAAGAGACGATCCAGGGACACGAAACCCTGGTGGTCTCCAACACCGCTGAGGTTCGCCACACACTGGCGAATCAGAACCAGATCCTCACCGCCTTGATCGAGCAGGTACAGCAACTCGCGGCAGCCACAGCTCAGACCAGCGCGGCGTGGCCACCGCCTCCTGCTCCGATTCTCGCTGGCATTGATCCAGGACTTTCTACGGCGGTCTCGGAGCCCCGGGTAGGGGAGCCGGAACGTTACGCTGGGGATCCTGAGGGTTGCAACGCATTCCTGACGAACTGTTCCATCCTGTTTGCGTTGCAACCCCGCACCTTTTCTTCAGAAGATGCCAGGGTGGCATTTACCGTCAACCACCTGACGGGGAGAGCTTGCCTGTGGGGAACGGCGGAATGGGATCGCCGTACTCCTGCCTGTGCCTCCTTCCAGTCCTTCTCCGACGAGCTCCGCAAGGTTTTCGGAGTGGTATCCATGGGACCGGACGTCACCGGAGGGCTAATGAGACTTCAGCAGGGCCACCGATCGGTCACGGATTACGCCATCGACTTCCGGACCAAGGAACGATTAAGTTCGTGGAACACGGACGCCCAGTGTGACGTGTATCTGCTCGGTTTGGCAGATTACGTCAAGGATGAACTCATCTCGTTCAAGCTGCCCACATCTCTGGATGGACTAATTGAGAACTACCAGCTTGGATCGCCGCATCCAGGTTCGACGGTCGGCAAGGCGTCGGGAACCGTCAAGCCAGGGGCAACCAGCTCACCTTCCTCGTGCTGCCGTTCCGGAGTACACGTCGACTCTGCGGTTTCCTCAAGAGAGCGAACCCATGCAAGTGGGACGTACTGGACTATCTACGGAGGAACGGGAGCGGCGTCAACGAGGAAATCTCTGCATGTACTGTGGCCAGGCGGGTCATTATGCTCACAATTGCCCGTTAAAAGCCCGGGCTCGCCAGTAAGAGAGGAAGTGCTGGTGAGCCGAGCAGTTTCCCAACCATCCGCCTGTCAACGACCTCTTTTCCACGCCCAGCTACTGTTGACCGGGGGCTCCCATACTATTTCCGCTTTTCTGGATTTTGGAGCAGACGCTTCCATAATGGACGAGGAACTCGTTGCCCAGTTGGGGATCGGCCGGATACCTCTCCCCCAGGCGGTTCCAGCCAGCGCCCTGGACGGTCATCTTCTGGGAACAGTGACGCACCAAACCGTTCCAGTCCACATGTTGCTGTCTGGTAACCACCACGAGACCATCAGCTTCCACATCCTGCAAACCCCTCACATCCCCCTCATTCTGGGATACCCTTGGCTGCGTCGACACAACCCTCACATCGACTGGACTATGGGGGCATTTCGGGGTTGGAGTCAGTCCTGTCACCTAGTCTGCCTGAAGCACGCCGCCGTTTCAAGAGTTGCCGCGCTCACCAATTCCATGTCTGAGCTTACGGGGGTTCCCGCGGAATACTTGGACTTTAAAGATGTTTTCAACAAATCCAAAGCCATGTCTCTGCCTCCTCACCGTCCTTATGATTGTGCCATCGACCTCCATCCTGGTACGTTCCCACCTAAGGGGCGCCTTTATTCCCTATCGGCTCCTGAAAGAGAAGCTATGGACAAATATATTAACGACTCCCTGGCTTCTGGTCTCATACGCCCCTCGTCCTCTCCCGCAGGGGCTGGTTTCTTCTTTGTGGAGAAGAAGGACAAGACTCTCAGACCCTGCATCGACTACCGGGGCTTAAACGAAATCACGGTTAAGAACCGGTACCCCTTGCCACTCATCGCGACGGCCTTCGAGCTACTTCAAGGAGCCACCATCTTCTCCAAGCTCGACCTCCGCAACGCCTATCACCTGGTTCGGATCAGAGAAGGGGATGAGTGGAAAACGGCATTCAATACACCTAAGGGACATTACGAGTACCTCGTGATGCCCTTCGGCTTAACCAATGCCCCCGCCATCTTCCAGGCCCTGGTTAACGACGTACTCCGGGACATGTTGGACCGGTACGTATTCGTCTACCTCGATGACATCTTGATCTTCTCAAAGAACCAGGAGGAACATGTGCACCACGTCCAGTCCGTGCTTCAACGCCTTCTGGAGAACTCCCTGTTTGTCAAGGCGGAGAAGTGCGAGTTTCATGTTCCTACGATTTCATTCCTGGGATATATCATTTCCCAGGGCAGTATCCTGATGGACCCCGCTAAGGTTGCTGCCGTCACCACCTGGCCTGTCCCAAACTCCCGCAAGAAACTTCAATGTTTCCTGGGGTTCGCCAACTTCTATCGGAGGTTCATCAGGAGTTTCAGCACGGTTGCTTCCCCGCTCACCGCCCTCACCTCCTCCAAGATTCCTTTCATGTGGACTTCTGCAGCCGAGGAGGCCTTCCAGAACCTGAAGTCCAGGTTCACCTCAGCACCCATCCTCCAAGTCCCGGATCCGGACAGACAATTTGTGGTGGAGGTGGATGCCTCTGACATAGGAGTTGGGGGGGGTTCTGTCCCAGCGCTCGGCCACAGACCTGAAGCTCCATCCCTGCGCCTTTTTCTCACGTCGGCTTTCCCCCGCCGAGAGAAACTATGACATTGGTAACCGGGAACTACTAGCAGTGAAGCTGGCCCTGGAGGAGTGGCGGCATTGGTTGGATGGGACCAAGCTCCCATTTCTGGTGTGGACGGATCATAAGAACCTGGAGTACATCCGCACAGCCAAGAGACTCAATTCCCGACAGGCCAGGTGGTCGTTATTCTTCACCCGGTTCGACTTCACGCTCTCCTATCGCCCCGGGTCCCGCAATGTCAAGCCTGATGCCCTTTCCCGTCAGTTCCAGGGGGAGGAGGAACCTACCTCTAGCTCCCCGCCCATCCTTCCTGCCTCCTGCCAAGTAGCCGTCCTCACCTGGGAGATTGAGGAAACAGTGAGAGCCGCTACTAGGGGTCAAGCCGGTCCCAGCGCATGCCCCCCTAACCGCCTGTTCGTCCCTCAAGGCCTTCGGTCCGACGTTCTCCAGTGGGCACATTCCTCCAGACTTACCTGCCATCCGGGCATTCAGAGGACCCAGGACGTCCTGCGGCAGCGCTTCTGGTGGGTCTCGCTGAACAAAGACACCAGGGAGTTCATCAACGCCTGCCCAGTGTGCAACCAACATAAGCCTTCTCACCAGGCTCCGGCCGGCCTCCTGCGGCCTCTCCCTGTGCCTCATCGTCCGTGGTCCCACATCTCCCTGGACTTTGTCACTGGACTACCTCCATCTGAGGGCCACACCGCCATTCTGACAGTGGTCGACAGATTCAGTAAGCTGGCCCATTTCATTCCCCTACCCAAACTCCCATCTGCTAAGGAGACAGCAGAACTCATCTCCCTGCATGTCTTCCGCCTGGATGGGATTCCAGTCGACGTTGTCTCCGACCGAGGACCTCAGTTCACCTCCATCTTCTGGAGGGAATTCTGCGCTCTGCTGGGGGCCACAGTCAGTCTGTCCTCTGGGTTTCACCCCCAGTCCAATGGGCAGACGGAGAGGAAGAATCAGGAGATGGAGACAGCCCTCCGCTGCATGGTCTCCCAGAACCCGGCCTCCTGGTCCCGCCAGTTGATGTGGGTGGAGTACGCGCATAACACCCTGACCAGCTCCGCCACCGGCATGTCACCTTTCCAGTGTGCCTATGGGTTCCAGCCACCTCTGTTCCCCGCATTGGAGAAGGAGGTGTCCTGCCCTTCCGTCCAGACATTCATCCGCCGCTGCCGCCAGACCTGGGCAAGGGCACGAGCTACCCTGCTCCGGTCTGCGGACCGCTATGCAACAGCGGCTAACCGACACCGCACTCCAGCCCCCATCTACCAGGTGGGTCAGAGGGTGTGGTTGTCAACCCGGGACCTACCCTTGCGGGTGGGGTCCAAGAAGCTGGGGCCAAGATTCATCGGGCCTTTTGAGATCGAGAGAATCATCAACCCGGCGGCAGTAAGGCTCAAGCTCCCCAGGGCCATGCGCATACATCCCACGTTCCACGTTTCCAAGGCCAGACCTGTCCGGGAGAGTCCCTTGGTGCCGGCTGCTCCGCCTCCCCCGCCTCCTCGCCTCATAGAAGGAGGTCCGGTCTACACCATTCATCGTCTGTTGCGTTCCTGCCGCTGGGGGCGAGGGCTTCAATACCTGGTCGACTGGGAAGGATATGGTCCGGAGGAGAGGCAATGGGTGCCGACTCGGAACATCTGCGACCCCCGACTCATCGCAAGGTTTCATCAGCAGCACCCAGAACAACCGTCTAGGACCAAGACGACTGCCAGAAACACCCAGCAGGTTCCCGGTGCGGACTATGAGGGCCCGTCCTCTAGGGCCAAGGAACCCTGCCACCGGAACCCCTCCACCCACCCGGCGGTGGACTCTGACTCGGCGGCCTCGGAGGAGTTCTAACCCTCCTCTGGGCCCCCACCGCCCGCCCTTGGCAGACGTTTTGGTTTTTGGGACTTCCGGAGCCGTCCCTTGAGGGGGGGGGTTCTGTCACAGCTCTGCCACTACTACTCTGTCCTTTTCACCTCTCACTCACCTAATCAGCTCATTCAGCGCACCTGGCTGCCACTCTCACCTCATCAAGCTCACTACTCTCACCTGCTCACCCTGCTTCTGCCACTATTTAAGCCCCAGCCTTACACACACTCACTGCCAGATCGTTCTCCGCTTCCATGCAAGACTTTCCCGCGCACCCCTTTGGACTGATTCCCTGTTACCGACCCTGCCTGTTTTGGACTACCCCGCCTTGCCTCTGCCCCGGTAATTCACCCAGCCTTCCGTTCCTGACCACGAGATCCTGCCATCGTTCTCTGTGATTCTGCTTCCTGTGAGAAATAAAACTCTAGTTAAAATTACCTCTGGTGTCCGTCGTACTGCGCCTGGGTCCTACATTACCCGTTACATATCTGAGTGAGGCATGGAGTAGAAGAGTTGGAGAGAGAGGAGCAGCAGGAATGCAGAGATGAACATCAAAGGACGTCTCCAGCTGAGGTGACAACATCAGGACAATGCAGCAGGCCAAGCCAGGTCATAAAGCGGGGGATGACTTTCAGCCATGAGGCTGCAACAAGCCAGACACTGATTGGCTCAGACATTAGCCAAGATGATCAATCAATAAGTTAAACACCGATTGGCTCATACATAGTCCTCTGCAGTTTTTATGACAATCTGACCCCCATATGTCTTTTCTGCAGTATAAGAGCTGAGGTTCGAGGGGGCAGCAGCCAGACCTCACATGATCGCTTCTTTTACCTATGAGGGTGAAAGTGTGTGGTCTCTGTTCTCGAGAATATTACTATTGATAGTTAATTTAGTTTGCATCTGTTATTAAAATACTAGTTTTACTTTTAAAACCGGATCCAGCTCGTTTTTTGTGAGACCTCGCAGCTGAAAGTAGCAGCAGCGGAGGCTCTGCGGTCAGAGGCCCCCACCCCTCTGTTCTTCTTTGTTCAAACTTCCAACTTCAACACTAGTGATCGATGCTAACATGCCAATGATGCTAGCATGCTGTCGAGGCTAGTGCATAGCCAGTGTTTAGCAAGTTAACTTATCAGTGGAGTAGCTAAGCTATAGGAAGAGGGAGATTGGGAGCTTGTATGTTCATGATAACCTTATCAAGAGACGTCTGACCATCTAATCTTGCACTGTAAAGTTATGCTGTATCTTCTCAATGTGAATGTCATAATGCCATATCAATTACTGGCAGATAATATAGTTCACAGTTAGCCAAGCTGTGACAGTAGACGTCCATTTGTTAAAAAAAACATTAAATATCCAATTTATTTTATTCAAAAGGCATATTATGAAAGTATTCTTAGTTTTATTATTTCATACATTCTACAGTTCAATCAATCAAGTTGTATTTTAATAGCTTTGCTTAGTTACACTGACATTCTGTGACTGTTCTTCCTTTTTGTGGGGTTCACCAGAGCTTTGTGTACATTATAGCCCTAACCTGAATGCTCTGCTATACCAAATTGTGAGAAAATGGAAAATCCAGAAAAAAGTATTTCCTATATTTTAAATACAAAATACATGTATTGTATTTTGTTACATTTTCTGGCACCAGTATTTTGTATTTTACTTTAATACATTTATTTGAGGGGTATTTTGTATTTTGTATCAAAATACATTTTGATGTATTTTTGCCCATCTCTGTCTGCGGTAAACATTCCAGTATGGCTTCAGTTACAAGGATTAAGACTCATAAATACTTATAAAACCTGGGAGCAAAAGTGTGTAAGCCCATTTAGTTTTACTATAAGAGAGCAAACAAATGAGTAGATAATGTAATGTAGGGAACCATGTCAAAGAGGCTGTATGATGAACGTGGATAAACAGAGCACATGCTAAGAGAATAAATATGAAAATACAAAAAACAAACATTAAAGAATTTATACATTTGTATTGCTGTTCACTGTTATTACGTATTCATCGGGTTCGAGACCTTCTCCGTTAGATTCTTTGAGAGAATACCGGCATGTTGCATAGCTTCCAGGCTAACTTTCTTCTTCAATAAAAGTCAAAGCAGTACTACTGTAGCCAACAGTTTACTGCAAAGTCTATGTTATTTTAGAGTCAGTAGATAGATGCTGGAATCACCATACATTCATGAATGAATCCATCATACGTAATGCTTTGCATTGAAGTAACTGGAAGGTAACAGCACATGGTGAGGATTGCGGTGGCACAGACAGTCTTAAAGGCTCTCTTCTTGACAGGGTGCAGCTCGTCTCTCCCCGGGCCATATTTCTTCAGCGCCCTCGCAATCCTGATGCTGCACCCCACCATCATTGACGCCATTAACAACATCATGCTTGGTGGGAGACGATCCAACACGGACTCCATGAGGATGGAGGAAACGCTCTGACCCAAAACACTCAGCAAAGCACAGGGCACAGAAAGGAGCCACACCATGAGAGCACAAACCTCCCTGAATCTGTATTTCTTCAGCAGAGGATAAGATGTGGGGTGAATCACTGCAACGTATCTCTCCAGGCAGATATAACACAAACTCATTGGCCCCCCGATTTGTACGTACACTAACAAAAACTCGATAAGATGTATCATCTGGGGATCAGGCATACATGTACCAGAATTCATAGCAATCAATATAGTAGTTGGGTTGAGGTCAGAGTTCATTTGATCAAGTTGGGATGCAACTAACCATAATTAATAGACGTCTATTTGTTTCCTGGCACTAGAAACACACCTCCAACATGTCCCTTCTCACCCACCTGTTGGCGTGTCTGTTCGGGATGGGCTCCTGGGTCTCCATCAACGGGCTGTGGGTGGAGCTGCCCCTCGTCGTCCCCCACATCCCCGAGGGTTGGTACCTGCCCTCGGACCTCTCCGTCCTCATCCAGATGGCCAACGTCGGGCCCCTCTTCGTCACCCTGATGCACCGCTTCCGGCCCGGCGCCCTGAACGAAGCGGCCGTCATATACGCGATCATCGGCCTGGGCACCGCCGCGAGCTTCCTGCTGGCTTTCTTCTGGAAGGAGACCGCGGTGGTGGCGGGCGCTCCTCGGAGCGTGGCCCTGCTCGTCTTGACTTTCTTCCTCGCCACCGTTGACTGCACCTCCTCCGTCACCTTCCTCCCCTTCATGATGCGTCTCAAGGCTCGGTACCTGACCACGTACTACATTGGGGAGGGCTTGAGCGGCCTGCTGCCTGCCCTGGTGGCTCTGATCCAGGGAGTCGGAGTGGTCCACTGCATAAACAGCACCGGGTTTTTGAACCACACCCTGAACTCTTCCGACAGCTCCGTGACCTTTGACCTGCGGGCCCAGTATCAGCCAGCCAACTTCTCCGCTGAGGTGTTTTTCTTCTTCCTCAGCGCCATGATGCTGGTGTGCCTGGTGGCATTCCTGCTGCTGAACTACCACTCGTCCGTGGCCAGGGAGCGTCCCAGCGGTCGATACGCCAACGGGGGGAAGGAGAAATCGGAGAGGGACAGGAAGTGGGCGGAGCAGAAGCCCATGATGGATCCGTACAGACCTGCGAGCCAGAAGCCCAGGAGCAGCTTCGGTACAGGCTTGTACAGCTGGACGCAGGTGTTTTACATCTTTGTGATCCTGGCCTGGGCCAACGCTCTGACAAACGTGGTGCTTCCCTCGGTGCAGTCCTACTCGTGCCTGCCGTACGGCAACAACACCTATCACTTATCAGCCACCATGGCTGCTGTGGCAAACCCTCTCGCCTGCTTCATCGCCATGTTCTTCCCCGTAAGGTCAGTGTGTGGTTTGATACACCTTTTTCACTACATTAGTCAGTTTGATTTCAATAGCTCAAAATCACAAGTTTGCCTTGAAGCTAATAATAACTATTAAAGATTGATTAATAATAATCAGGGCAGCCTGCGAGAGCCTCTATCCTAGAACCTCAGTTTGCATGAGAAACTAGAATTACCGCCTCACGGTTGTACGCCTCCACCAACCAGTCAAGTTGTAGTTTGTACCCATGTCTTGCATTCTCTCTACTGACCAGCAGGGGGCGTCTCCTCCAGATGCAAAAAGAAGTATGATTATATAGAAGTCTATGAGAAAATGACTCTACTTCTCTCTTGATTTATTACCTCAGTAAACATTGTGAACATGAGTTTATGGTCTCAATCTCTAGTTTCAAGTCTTCTTCAATACAGCATGATGTTCATTTAGTAAATTATGGTCCATTTAGAGTCAAATAGACCATAAAGCAGAGTATACTTTGACACTTACATTCATTGGTTGCAAAAAAGCCAAGATGCCGACGACCAAATCGCTGATCTCGAGGCTTCACAACGGCAGTCCACAAACCAATGGGTGACGTCACGATGACCACGTCCACTTCTTATATACAGGCTATGCAATGAGCACAGGAATTCTTTATTCATGGCCAAAAAGTGACATTTGACCATCAAATTTGAATTAGTTCATCCTTGAGTCCAGGACATCTGTGCCAAATTTGAAGAGATTCCCTGGAGGGGAATGGGAACACGTGTACACGGACACGGAAACGTAATGCCTTCAGGTCACGGCAAAATGAACACCCTTTAAAAAGGAAAATTCTAATGATTAGAATCAATTCTAATTTGTTTCTAGTATTTTGTTTCAAGATAGTGACAAAAAAAAGAGTTCACAGTTGATTTCTATTGGAAACTGAACTTCCCCTTTTGTTGTGTATGATTAAAATTGTGTGGAATATTATGTCAATCTTTGCCTACATGAGCCTAAAGGACTAATTCAGTTGTTTGGATGACTCATCAAAATGACAATGGGTAAAGGGTAATGTGTCATTTCCCCGCAGATCTCTGCTGCTGATGGGCGCTCTCACGGTGACAGGAAGCGGGGTCGGAGCTTATATAATGGGCATGGCAGCGCTGAGTCCGTGTCCACTGCTGGTTAATGAAACTTCCGGCGGCGTCGTCATTCTGAGTAGGACACTGTTCGGCTATGCTTACCTTTCTCGCGTGGGCGTTACTGAAACACCACATGCAGGTAACCGACACCTCCGTCTCCCTCCACCAGGTGCTGGCCTGGGTCCTGTTTATTCTCACTCTGTCCTACGTGAAGGTGATCATCGGGCTGATCCTGCGCGACGAGGGCCACGGCGCCCTCGTGTGGTGCGGAGCGGTAGTGCAGCTGGGCTCCCTGCTGGGAGCCGTGACCATGTTCCCCGTGGTCAGTGTGTACGACCTCTTCTCATCCGGGGACCCGTGCAACACGAAATGCCAATAAAGACTCGACATCTGTGTGTGAACCGAGATATTCAACGGAGGAGACAATTGAATGTTATGTTCTTTTTACCACCATTTTTTTATTTTTTTTTACTTGGTAACGTCATTTGTTACAAGAAACGCTATAATGTAGCCGTACAGACCGTGCTGCTGCAGACAGGATGAACACTATTTATACTAGTACGTTAGGAAAATACACCACTTACAAGTAAAACTCCAACATTCAAAAACCATACTTAAGTAAACGTGCTCGCTGTGCAGTGAAATGTTCCCTGTCAGTGTTTTACTATTCTATATATATGATGTGTCTGGATTAATATTACTGCAGCATTGCAGTATGTTGCATTGTAACTCCTTCATATCGGGCTGACTATAGTTTAATCTGCAGCAATGCATCATATTCTATAAGATCATCATATGTTTGGATAGCGTCGCTGTCCTGTTTCAGATTCATGAAGATGCATTTTCCAGCTGATCCAACACGCCTTTTTAAATTAGTTTAATTAGCTCAAGAAGTAGGAAAACATTTTCAACACATAAAGAAACACTTCACCCTTCTGTTTATCACAAACATTAAAAATCCCCAAATTTGGATATCATGTTTTTTAAAAAACAGTATACTATGTTCACCCCAGTGGAGGAGAAGTACATAACATAAAATGGTACATGTTGAATGTGTACTTAAGTACAGTGCTTGAGTAAATGTACTTATTTATAATCCACCACTGTATGAAGCTACCCTGACAGCTGTATATGTGGTCATGCTATATAGCCAGAACTACAATTATTTGGGATAAAGCAACTTTTTGCCTTGATGTTAGATCCCTTGAAAAAAACGTTTTATCAGCCAAGAGCAAAAGTCCATTGAATTGACAACTAAGCAGTAATATAATAATTCTGCAATCACAATATTGTTTTTTTTATTTATTTACATGTGCCATAATCATATTGTTTATTGCATGGTATGCCATTGTAATGTCATACCATGCAATAAACAATATGATGTAATGATTACACTATAAAGATATAATCCCAACATTACTGAAAGAACACAACGTACTTCTTTATACGTCGACCTAACTGGGACAACTTACAGTGGTCGAACCATGAAAACAGCCTCCAGACCAAAGGGACACAACGGTA
The DNA here is from genome assembly GCA_032191485.1 of Leptoclinus maculatus. NCBI lineage: Eukaryota > Metazoa > Chordata > Actinopteri > Perciformes > Stichaeidae > Leptoclinus > Leptoclinus maculatus. The sequence continues at coordinate 36,057,821 of JAVDOI010000002.1, read as the reverse complement.
TAAAGACATGGCTTGTCCACGTAGTTGTGGCCACAGGACAAAGTCTGGTGACATGGCTATACAGCTCAACCTAAAACCATCAAACTATATGTTTTCTGGTTGTAAAATCTATAGTTTTCAAAGAAAATAGCCTACAAGATAAAAAGCTTCTCCAAAATCTGATGTCCTCTTAATTTACATATTATTTTCATATGATCATATCATTTCCATACTCCAATATTCATTCTTTGATTTTCATTTTGAAAGAAACCGGCAAAAATTATGAATCATTTGGTCATCAACCTGCCGTGGCTCCTTATTAAACCAATGGTATAATTTCTCCATCAAAGCATTATTGCATTTCAAATCTAGATTACCAGATTTCTGCAATCAGATGATGTAAGAATACACTTGTGTTTGGTTTGCATACAGGTCAATTTAGCTTAACTCAGAGTTCAAGAGATGGATATGTTGTTATGGCATTGTCCCATTTGTTATTCATTTTAGTAGAAGAAGATTAAAAGAAAAATCATCTGGCTTTCTTTTTTCACTTTAAAGTCGAAATTCAAATTCAAATTTCTATTGCCTGCACACGGTTCTCAACATGGCGGCGGCTAGCAGCAGCAGCAGCTAAAGATGCTGATCGCTAACCGCACAAACAACAACTGGGGGGGGGGGGGGGGCGCTACGCTTCCGCTGCAACGCTGTATCAGCTGTAACCGCGGTATGATGGTAGTGCAGAGCGGTGGCAGTGAGCTAGCCAGTGGGGCATGCTCACACACGACTCCTCTGGTTGTATAGAAGTCTGAGAAAATGACTCTACTTTTTTACTACCAATTTATTCCCTCAGTAAACATTGTGAACATGAGTTTATGGTCTCAATCTCTAGTTTCAAGTCTTCTTCAATACAGCATGATGTTCATTTAGTAAATTATGGTCCATTTAGAGTCAAATAGACCATAAAGCAGAGTATGCTTTAGGGCGGGGCTACACAGTGATTGACAGGTCGCTACCACGGCTTTGTCCGGTCTGAGAGTCGTCCATGTTTTCGCCTTTGAACTTTAACCCTTTTTAGTTCATGAAAGTTAATTTTAGCATTTTGTCTTAATTAGCGTTCGATTCTATTTACCCTCTCATGTTACTTATGGTTGCCAAAAAACAAGATGGAGACGGCTAAAATGCTGAATTTGCCCCGATACATACATAGGCACGCACGACTGGCCTGTCTACGTCAACAAAGCCCAGGGAAGCTCAGATTACAAAATATTGTTGTCATGGTGTAATCGAGACCTGTACTGAATTTGCATCCGGCGGGAAATTGGGAGGGTCTTTGTTTACTTCTGACCTACCTAGGTATGTTTTTTATATATTCATTCTGTCTATCCTTCTTTGTTGTAAAACACATTGTGTTGCATTTCTCGTATTAAAGGATTGAATACAAATAAAGTTATTATTATTAATATTATTGTTGCTGTCATGATTATTAGCATTATCATATAATTATTATAACAACTACTAATACTAACACTTATTTATCTTATCTTTATTATTATTATTTTTAATGTTGTTGTTGTCATGATTATTAACATTATCATATCATTATAATTATTATAATAATAATTATTATTATTATAATAACAATTATTTTTATTTTTATTATAATAATTGTTATTATTATTACTTAGATATTACTCCATTATATATTTACATAGCAAATAGTTCTTTTGCTGCTACATCAATGCTCTGCATGCCGCATAGAGAGCCTTTAAGAAGGCAAACAGCTTCCCCTGGGTGGAGAGGTAAAGCACTGGATGCACAACACTCGCAACAGACAGCAAGAAGATAGATGTAGGAATCACAACACATTCATAAATTAATCGCTCATCATACATAATGCTTTGCATTGAATTAACTGGAAGGTAACAGCACATGGTGAGGATTGCGGTGGCACAGACAGTCTTAAAGGCTCTCTTCTTGACAGGGTGCAGCTCGTCTCTCCCCGGGCCATATTTCTTCAGCGCCTTCGCAATCCTGATGCTGCACCCCACCATCATTGACGCCATTAACATCATCATGCTTGATGGGATACGTGTCAACACGGACTCCACGAGGATGGAGGAAAAGCTCGGACCCAAAACACTCAGCAAAGCACAGGGCACAGAAAGGAGCCACACCGTGAGAGCACAAACCTCCCTGAATCTGTATTTCTTCAGCAGAGGATAAGATGTGGGGTGAATCACTGCAACGTATCTCTCCAGGCAGATATAATACAAACTCATTGGCCCCCCGATTTGTACGTACACTAACAAAATCTCGGAGATTAGTAGGTGGGTGTCTGTCGTCACCAACAGGCAGATTAGATGGATGAAGGAGATCCAGTACTGGAAGTAGTGGAAGAGAGCTAAATTGAAATTCAGGATATCTGTAGTCTTCTTGGATGTGATGGTGATCCACAGCAGTTTACCGACCACCGGTTGTCCCATGAGGATAGTAATGAGGTCGATCAGTGAGAGACCCACGATCTGGGCCGTTCCATACACACAGACCCCTTCTTTGGTAACGTTCGCCATTTCACCAGACTGCTGTTCAGAGCTGAAAGAAACAAGGCATCAAAGAGACTGATGGACATTTAAAAGTGTTTATTTTCTAAGTTTTATCTTTGAATATGAAAGCCAAGGAACATAAATACAGAGAGGCATACTGTGCTGTAAAATGCACAAACATCCTCTGATTCCTTCATGCTCATTCAAACTTTAACTTTAAAAAAAATGTATATTCTAATATCTTGAACCTTGACAGAATAAAGTACTTGATTCTTATCAAAAGCAAATTTGTTTGGAGTTTGTAAAGAAAAAAGTCAAATTAAAAGCACTGTAATGGCAGAATTCTTAGTTTAGTTTTAGAAAGTAAAGAAACTTGATTTAATACATTTTTATAAATTATGTTACATTCATATAAGGACATATAAGCAGATATATTAAACATTGAAGACTCAATATTAACAGTGTCATGACTACCGTCTTGTTCTAAGTTACCTTGAACTGTCAATTATATCTACAATCATATAATTATATATAATTTATTATTCAACACTCGCAAAGTCAGAGCTTACCAGGTGTATTCAGCTGCTGCTCAGACCAAACCAAAGAGTGAACCGTGGATCAATCCACTGTTTAAATAAAAATGACGCCTAATTTTCCTAATTGATGTAAGACAGGTGCGAGGCAGCCCAGCAAAACCAAGAAACATCACGGACTGATTTCCATAACTGCAGAGTTTCGGTGTTGGTTAAGGTTCGGCTGTGACACAGTCAGGTAGAGAAAAGAAAACATACAGATGCCAAATAATCTATGAAGTGTTCATCAGCAATGAGAGTCATTCAATGTGTAGGAGATCCTGCAGACCACACGGTGTCAGTGTGCCCTGAAACACAACAGACACCCACTGCACCGGAGAGGCCTTGAGTAGTAATATTACATAATACAATTTAAAAAGAAAGACTTGTGAAACAGCAGATGTTGGGTTTGTGAAGTAGGATTTATTCTTACTGGAGTTATCGATCATGAAGATTCGTAGGAAACTAATATTCTTTAGTTATTATAAAACACTGTTAACCATCTGTGGTTACAGTGAAGAGTAAGACGCTGTGTAAATATGGATGCACTTGAGTATCGGGATGTTATGTGTTGGGATACTGTGTGATAGTCGTGGGTTTACTTTTACAGATGTGAGGTTGATTTCTGCTTTAACGGGTGCTAAATTCCAAATTCAGAGCATCGAGGATTGAGGGATTGCCTCCACGCGGCGCTCAACGTGGCGTCGGCTGAGCCGGCGGCTAGCAGCTAACAGCGCTAACAGCGGCAACAGTGCTGACGGACTTCACAGTGTTTACCTGAGGGGGAACCGGAGGGTGGGCGCTACGCATCCACAACGCCGCTGTCGGTCTGGACGCCGTTACCAGCTGTAACCGCTGTATGAGCACAGTCCAGAGCGGCGGCCATTAGCTAGCTAGTGATGTGAACTGATATGAACCCTGAACCGGACCGGCTATGTAGACAAAGCACAGAGACACTTGTATAACAACACACACTTTGGCAGAGTGACTTCCTTCTCTGCTCAGGTAGACATTACTCCACTGTATCTTTACATAGACAGTAGTTGTTTGCTGCTATATTTTTGTTCTGAATTTCGAATTTTGCACCTTTTAAGCGATAGTAGAATCACACTGACTTGTATGCAAATGTTAATCCGTTGTAGTGAATTATTTTTTGTGTGCAAGTTCTTTACTTTTTGTGCTACATGTTCATTTTTAACAATTTGAGAGATTCTGGCCTCTCTCTACAGCCCGTAGCCGCATCATTGTCGTGTCCTTTTTATATGACATAAACTGTGCAACAACAGCGTGGCATTCTGAAGGGTAGACTTAAGAACCAAGTGCTCTTGTATGCAAGATCCAAAGCTCTATTGGACATCCGCTTTAGAGTTTGAATAACTGACAACTGTCGACTTAAAACTGCAAAACGCCTGCTATATAGTGTAGGATTTTTGCGGATGTATTTCTCACGACAGTACTGCTTCATTCAGCGTTTGGTTTCCATTCACTTATTTTCGGAAATCATCATGCTGACTCTAACTATGTGTGGAGATGATGATTCAAGAGCAGATACGTTATGTGTGTTGCCCAGAAATCTAATCTAAAAGGCGTCTTCCTCAATACTCTCTCTGTTGTAATGTGATGACACACAGATATTGATCGAACTAAAGGTAAGAAACAGATCAATAACATGAAAGAGATGAAGACTTATTTATTGACAAATACACAAAAATAGATCACAAAGCAGAACTTTGAGTTGTTCACTAACAACCACTTCTGCGGTCAGAGATAGGCAGTATTTATATTACTTGTATTTGAAATACGTATTTCAATTACTTTTGAGTATTTTGTAATTCGTATTTGATAGGGCCGATAAAAAAATCTAACGTAATTTGTACCAAAATACTTTAGAGTGGAGTAATTTTGTATTTAAAATACTCAAAATACTTTCTCCACGAATCAAAAAACAGTTCACGAGCTCAGTCTTCAGATTTTCAAGTTCAACGGATTGTCTGTCAAGGTAAATATTTTATCTGAGTGTGACAGATGTCAACTAGCTTGATGTATAGTGTATGTCTGGGTCTGGCTACATAGCCTATTGTATATACATGGTGATGGTTATAATATCAAGCTAGTGTGAAGGATTTCAGTATTAAAAATAGTATTAGTAGGATTTTAGTATTAGAATTAGTTTAGTATGATTATTAGCACCTCTTGTGGTGAATAGAAGTGTCACAATAATAAGAATGTTACCATGGGTTAAAAAGTTGCAATATATTTATCTATGGAATGTATTCTATGTTTACAGGAGGTTTACAGATAGAGGATATTATATGTTACAGTATATTGACACATTGAATGTATTAAGCCATATGTATTAAGCCATACAAGTATTAAACACTGAAGTATTAAACACTGTAGAGAATAAGTATTAAAGGGACAGATTTAGGGATATCTGAGTGAGGCATGGAGTAGAAGAGTTGGAGAGAGAGGAGCAGCAGGAATGCAGAGATGAACATCAAAGGACGTCTCCAGCTGAGGTGACAACATCAGGACAATGCAGCAGGCCAAGCCAGGTCATAAAGCGGGGGATGACTTTCAGCCATGAGGCTGCAACAAGCCAGACACTGATTGGCTCAGACATTAGCCAAGATGATCAATCAATAAGTTAAACACCGATTGGCTCATACATAGTCCTCTGCAGTTTTTATGACAATCTGACCCCCATATGTCTTTTCTGCAGTATAAGAGCTGAGGTTCGAGGGGGCAGCAGCCAGACCTCACATGATCGCTTCTTTTACCTATGAGGGTGAAAGTGTGTGGTCTCTGTTCTCGAGAATATTACTATTGATAGTTAATTTAGTTTGCATCTGTTATTAAAATACTAGTTTTACTTTTAAAACCGGATCCAGCTTGTTTTTTGTGAGACCTCGCAGCTGAAAGTAGCAGCAGCGGAGGCTCTGCGGTCAGAGGCCCCCACCCCTCTGTTCTTCTTTGTTCAAACTTCCAACTTCAACACTAGCGATCGATGCTAACATGCCAATGATGCTAGCATGCTGTCTAGGCTAGTGCATAGCCAGTGTTTAGCAAGTTAACTTATCAGTCGAGTAGCTAAACTATAGGAAGAGGGAGATTGGGAGCTTGTATGTTCATGATAACCTTATCAAGAGACGTCTGACCATCTAATCTTGCACTGTAAAGTTATGCTGTATCTTCTCAATGTGAATGTCATAATGCCATATCAATTACTGGCAGATAATATAGTTCACAGTTAGCCAAGCTGTGACAGTAGATGTCCATTTGTTAGAAAAAACATTAAATATCCAATTTATTTTATTCAAAAGGCATATTATGAAAGTATTCTTAGTTTTATTATTTCATACATTCTACAGTTCAATCAATCAAGTTGTATTTTAATAGCTTTGCTTAGTTACACTGACATTCTGTGACTGTTCTTCCTTTTTGTGGGGTTCACCAGAGCTTTGTGTACATTATAGCCCTAACCTGAATGCTCTGCTATACCAAATTGTGAGAAAATGGAAAATCCAGAAAAAAGTATTTCCTATATTTTAAATACAAAATACATGTATTGTATTTTGTTACATTTTCTGGCACCAGTATTTTGTATTTTACTTTAATACATTTATTTGAGGGGTATTTTGTATTTTGTATCAAAATACATTTTGATGTATTTTTGCCCATCTCTGTCTGCGGTAAACATTCCAGTATGGCTTCAGTTACAAGGATTAAGACTCATAAATACTTATAAAACCTGGGAGCAAAAGTGTGTAAGCCCATTTAGTTTTACTATAAGAGAGCAAACAAATGAGTAGATAATGTAATGTAGGGAACCATGTCAAAGAGGCTGTATGATGAACGTGGATAAACAGAGCACATGCTAAGAGAATAAATATGAAAATACAAAAAACAAACATTAAAGAATTTCTACATTTGTATTGCTGTTCACTGTTATTACGTATTCATCGGGTTCGAGACCTTCTCAGTTACATTCTTCGAGAGAATACCGGCATGTTGCATAGCTTCCAGGCTAACTTTCTTCTTCAATAAAAGTCAAAGCACTACTACTGTAGCCAACAGTTTACTGCAAAGTCTATGTTATTTTAGAGTCAGTATGCAGAAATGACTTACATAGCAAATAGTTGTTTTGCTGCTACATCAATGCTCTGCATGGCGCATAGAAAGCCTTTAAGAAGGCAAACAGCTTCCCCTGGGTGGAGAGGTAAAGCACTGGATGCACAACACTCGCAACAGACAGCAAGAAGATAGATGCTGGAATGGCCAAACATTCATGAATTAATCCCTCATACGTAATGCTTTGCATTGAATTAACTGGAAGGTAACAGCACATGGTGAGGATTGCGGTGGCACAGACAGTCTTAAAGGCTCTCTTCTTGACAGGGTGCAGCTCGTCTCTCCCCGGGCCATATTTCTTCAGCGCCCTCGCAATCGTGATGCTGCACCCCACCATCATTGACGCCATTACCAACATCACGCTTGGTGGGAGACGATCCAACACGGACTCCATGAGGATGGAGGAAACGCTCGGACCCAAAACACTCAGCAAAGCAAAGGGCACAGAAAGGAGCCACACCGTGAGAGCACAAACCTCCCTGAATCTGTATTTCTTCAGCAGAGGATAAGATGTGGGGTGAATCACTGCAACGTATCTCTCCAGGCAGATATAACACAAACTCATTGGCCCCCCGATTTGTACGTACACTACCAAAAACTCGGAGATTAGTAGGTGGGTGTCTGTCGTCACCAACAGGCAGATTAGATGGATGAAGGAGATCCAGTACTGGAAGTAGTGGAAGAGAGCTAAATTGAAATTCAGGATATCTGTCGTCTTCTTGGATGTGATGGTGATCCACAGCAGTTTACCGACCACCGGTTGTCCCATGAGGATAGTAATGAGGTCGATCAGTGAGAGACCCACAATCTGGGCCCGTCCATACACACAGACCCCTTCTTTGGTAACGTTCGCCATTTCACCAGACTGCTGTTCAGAGCTGAAAGAAACAAGACATCAAAGAGACTGATGGACATTTAAAAGTGTATATTTTCTAAGTTTTATCTTTGAATATGAAAGCCAAGGAACATAAATACAGAGAGGCATACTGTGCTGTAAAATGCACAAACATCCTCTGATTCCTTCATGCTCTAAAGTGATTCAAACTTTAACTTTTTTAAAGAAACATCTGTACAGTATTTTCTATACATTTTGAATTCTATAAAATACACCGATGTAATGTTAATTCAACCTTTTCTCCAGTACAAATGGAGATCTTTAAAGCCAAATGTATATTCTAATATCTTGAACCTTGACAGAATAAAGTGCATCACTTGATTCTTAAAAAATCATCAAAAGCAAATTTATTTGGAGTTTGTAAAGAAAAACGTCAAATTAAAAGCACTGTAATGGTAGAATTCTTAGTTTGGTTTTAGAAAGTAAAAAAAGTTGATCCAATACATTTTTAGAAATTATGTTACATTCATATAAGGACATATAAGCAGATATATTAAACATTGAAGACTTAATATTAACAGTGTCATGACTACCGTCTTGTTCTAAGTTACCTTGAACTGTCAATTATATCTACAATCATATAATTATATATAATTTATTATTCAACACTCGCGAAGTCAGAGCTTACCAGGTGTATTCAGCTGCTGCTCAGACCAAAGAGTGACGCCTGATTTTCCTAATTGATGTAAGACAGGTGCGAGGCAGCCCAGCAAAACCAACAAACATCACGGACTGATTTCCATAACTGCAGAGTTTCGGTGTTGGTTAAGGTTCGGCTGTGACACAGTCAGGTAGAGAAAAGAAAACATACAGATGCCAAATAATCTATGAAGTGTTCATCAGCAATGAGAGTCATTCAATGTGTAGGAGATCCTGCAGACCACACGGTGTCAGTGTGCCCTGAAACACAACAGACACCCACTGCACCGGAGAGGCCTTGAGTAGTAATATTACATAATACAATTTAAAAAGAAAGACTTGTGAAACAGCAGATGTTGGGTTTGTGAAGTAGGATTTATTCTTACTGGAGTTATCGATCATGAAGATTCGTAAGAAACTAATATTCTTTAGTTATTATAAAACACTGTTAACCATCTGTGGTTACAGTGAAGAGTAAGACGCTGTGTAAATATGGATGCACTTGAGTATCGGGATGTTACAGATGTGAGGTTGATTTCTGCTTTAACGGGTGCTAAATTCCAAATTCAGAGCATCGAGGATTGAGGGATTGCCTCCACGCGGCGCTCAACGTGGCGTCAGCTGAGCCGGCGGCTAGCAGCTAACAGCGCTAACAGCAGCAACAGTGCTGACGGACTTCACAGTGTTTACCTGAGGGGAAACCGGAGGGTGGGCGCTACGCATCCACAACGCCGCCGTCGGTCTGGACGGCTTGACCAGCTGTAACCGCTGTAAGAGTTAACAGTCCAGAGCGGCGGCCATTAGCTAGCTAGTGATGTGAACTGATATGAACCCTGAACCGGACCTATGAAGGCAAATCACTGTCAAAATCCGAGAGTGCAAATGAGATCCATGCGCGCGCGAAAATCGAAAAACCGCGGGCGTATTTTACTTTGACGAGCGCTTTTACATCACTCCGCGAGCAAAATTCACTCTTGCGCGAGCGAAAGTCGCTCACGAAGCTTAAACCTGCTCGCTCGCGAAACTTTAACCTGCTCGCTCTCGAGTTGTTTTTCTTTTTGACAGTAAGTGGGCGGACCCAGTCTCCATTGTATCTCGACATCTAATTTGTTACAATCCTCGTTTTTGGATAAACCGGATATCACTCTGACGCAGACGCTAGGGGGAGATTTTCAGATTGCACTACAGGTCAGGGGCAAACAATGTACATTTTACTGCACGGGTACTTTTACTTTCTGCACTTAAAGCACATTTTGCTGATAATAACATACTTGACTAATGTTTTGAATGCAGGTATTTTACTCGTAGTGGATTGTTTCATCAGTATGGTATTAGTATGTTTACTGCAGTGAAGGATCTGAATCATTTTTCATCCACTAACTACTTATCAGTGACTTAAGTTTGGAAACTCACTTGGCAAACAGTTAATATACAAACAGTGGTCCCTAATCTTGGCTCCAGATCTTTGAGCGGGTATTGTTGCTCATATTATATACAAGTACATTATATCTCTTCTGTAAACACAACAGTATGATTAAATATGATCACATCATGTTTTAATCAATTAAGATCAAAGAGTTTCTTTGAGCTGTTTAACACAAAAGGTTTGACTATCAAACACACATTGTCTGTAATAGAATGATGGAGTGAATTTAAACCAATCTGAGCAAGTTGACTTGAACACATTTTGAATTATTGTATTTAACAACACTATTAACATAATTTGTATTTCATCAGCCTCTACAGTCTGAAAAGTTTACAAAACCTGTCAGACAAATGTAGAACATCCTGAGATGTAGTAGAGTACAGTGTTTAGTAGCGGATTGAAAACCACCTCTAACAGACCTAGCGTCTGTGTCAGAGTGGTATCCGGTTTATCCAAAGACGAGGATTGTAACCAATTAGATGTAGAGATACAATGGAGACTGGGTCCGCCCACTTACTTTCAAAAAAGAAAAACAACTCGAGCGCGAGCAGGAAAAAGACTCGCGAGCGAGCAGGTTAAAGTTTCGCGAGCGACTTTCGCTCCCGCGAGACGGAATTTTGCTCGCGGAGTGACGTAAAAGCGCTCGTCAAAGTAAAATACGCCCGCGGCTTTTTGATTTTCACGCGCGCATTGGATCTCATTTGCGCTCTCGGATTTTGACAGTGATTTGCCTTCATACGGACCGGCTATGTAGACAAAGCACAGAGACACTCGTATTACAACACACACTTTGGGAGAGTGACTTCATTCTCTGCTCAGGTAGACATTACTCCACTGTATCTTTACATAGACAGTAGTTGTTTGCTGCTATATTTTTGTTCTAAATTTCGAATTTTGCACCTTTTAAGCTATAGTAGAATCACACTGACTTGCATGCAAATGCTAATCCGTTGTAGTGAATTATTTTTTTGTGTGCAAGTTCTTTACTTTTTGTGCTACATGTTCGTTTTTAACATTTAAAAAAAGAATTCTGATATTCTTGCCTCTCTCTAGCCGCATCATTGTCGTGTCCTTTTCATATGACATAAACTGCAACAACAGTGTGGCATTCTGAAGGGTAGACTTAAAAACCAAGTGCTCTTGTATGCAAGATCCAAAGCTCTATTAGACATCCGCTTTAGAGTCCTTCAAGTAAGATTCAAACCAGTTGAGTGCTGTGCCAGAGAGTCCCACCCAGAGTTTTAGTCTTTCTAGTAGTATGTCATGGTCGACCGTGTCGAATGCAGCACTGAGATCTAGTAATACTAAGACTGAAGTCGTTGAAAACCTTAACAAGAGCAGTTCCAAAGCTCTATTGAACATCCGCTTTAGAGTTTGAATAACTGACAACTGTCGACTTAAAACTGCAAAACGCCTGCTATATAGTGTAGGATTTTTGCGGATGTATTTCTCCCAACAGTACTGCTTCATTCAGCGTTTGGTTTCCATTCATTTCTTTTTGGAAATCATCATGCTGACTCTAACTATGTGTGGAGATGATGATTCAAGAGCAGATACATTATGTGTGTTGGCCAATATAAATCTAATCTAAAAGGCGTCTCAATACTCAATAATCTCAATACTCTCTCTGTTGTAATGTGATGACACACAGATATTGATCAAACTAAAGGTAAGAAACAGATCAATAACATGAAAGAGATGAAGACTTATTTATTGACAAATACACAAAAATAGATCACAAAGCAGAACTTTGAGTTGTTCACTAACAACAACTTCTGCGGTAAACATTCCAGTATGGCTTCAGTTACAAGGATTAAGACTCATAAATACTTATAAAACCTGGGAGCAAAAGTGTGTAAGCCCATTTAGTTTTACTATAAGAGAGCAAACAAATGAGTAGATAATGTAATGTAGGGAACCATGTCAAAGAGGCTGTATGATGAACGTGGATAAACAGAGCACATGCTAAGAGAATAAATATGAAAATACAAAAAACAAACATTAAAGAATTTATACATTTGTATTGCTGTTCACTGTTATTACGTATTCATCGGGTTCGAGGCCTTCTCAGTTACATTCTTTGAGAGAATACCGGCATGTTGCATAGCTTCCAGGCTAACTTTCTTCTTCAATAAAAGTCAAAGCAGTACTACTGTAGCCAACAGTTTACCGTCTCATTATTTTTTACGGAAGCCATGAGAGGCAAGGGAGAAAATTAAATTCTGGTGATCCATTTTCACAGTCTGGTCTCAACTGTTTTCTCTCCTGTGTTTATGAATTAAGAGCAGGTGACAAAAATGTTCCTAAAACTTTATTTTTACAGGTGGGAAAAAAAGTTGTAATACTCATTAGACCACAAGAGGCTAAAGAGCACCACTACCCCATGCTCCAAATAGCTCCAAAATGTATGTTTTCCTGTGGAGTGTTAGTTTTCATAACTTGGTAGAACACTATGTATGTGTACCTTGTGTTTAGAGTGCATGGAGAAATTAGAACTCCCCTAGAAGAAAACATGAACGCTCTGAGTCCTGTTTATAACATGGCATAGTGATCCACTACAGCCTCGTGTGGCTGAAATGAGTATTACAACAACAGAAAAAGATTTCCTCACTTTCGTCTCTGGCCTCCCGTTGTTTTTTGTACTGTACGAGTGCATAACAACATAAGAACTCTATATGAGGTTTGGGTAACTTTGAATTGTCTGAAAAGTTTTGCCATTGTTGTTGTGACTTTAAGTGACAGTAACAAGACGCCTAAATGGAATAAACTACTAGTGATACCACACGTTTAGTGGCTAAGTGCTTATTGTTGGTTGGAAATACAGAAAATGTATTCAATTCTTAATCATCTTAACTTAATTTGTCCAAACAAATGCTAACAAATTATGATTTAAAGTGAGACTATGCAACTTTGGAAAAAAATGACACATTCTTCCTTTTCCAAATGAAAAGTTGAGAAATAAAACACACCTTTGATCAATTCAATACACTCAGGGGGGTTTTGTTGCTACAGCCTCACTTGGTCTGGTATGACCAGTAGCTTTAGGTGGCTCATGACAATTCTCCAATTGTGCTACAGTTACACCGTCTTTTAGCATGTAACATTATCCCATAATTACCATTTGTTGCCACTATTCAGCAAACGGTACATTATCTCGCTTTATAAAATCTTTTGCTGGAGAACAACTGAAGCCAAACTCGGGCCATGGTTTTCTGTTTCCAGTCAAGAAGGCACTTCTCTTTTGAAACTGTCTCTCTGAAAAGTCAGATATGCAAACTGAAGCACTACAAATGCTCTATATACAAATTACATAACTCAAAGGCACTGAATCATTTACAAACTGCAGCAAAAAAAGACATATAAAAACATGTTTTGGTCCTCTAAAAGCAACATTGTTGTTGAGGCTGGGGGCGGCAGGTATGGTTGCTAAAGTCAGTCATGTGATGTATTCCTCGGATAACTTCTGTGTAAAGGCATTATATATGTAAAAACAAGGCACACGTTGGACCCTGGGTCATCTGGACTATACATTTACATTTGTTCTCTTTGCATTTCCTTTTTTTGCTGCTTCCTGCACGCTGTAGTCCAAGCATGAAAAGCACAACGTCAAATCTTTTGTTTGGTGTTTCCCTTTTTTGGGGAGGGGGGGGGGGGGGGGGGGGGGGGGGTTCCCGTGTCAGTTTTGTCGCGGACGGGAAACTACGCATGGCTGTGGACGGAGATGGTCGACAGGTCGTTCCTGATGATCTCATTGACTGCAAAGGAAAAGAGAGAAAAGAGAGAATCAGTATTCATGACCTCCACATGGAGGCAGAGTGCATGTACAGTATAACGTCGCATGTAATATCTTTAAAGCCCCTGAAAACCTGCTTCTTGCTAGTGATAGTATCTGACATGAACACTTTTTTTCTAAACTTTATTTACAATGTTTACTAAACATCCACAACTAGTTTTTATTGGCTTTCAAAAATAACCCTATACAGTGGATTTGGCTAAAAAGTACAACAGTTAACAGTTGTTAATTTACACATCCAGCAGACCAGTTAGCAACATTAGCATTCAATATTTACTCTCCTTTTAGTTCAGATTTCAGGTTAATATCTCTCTTAAGTCGCTAAATGTTCCACTTTGATAACCGACTGGTTGCTGACTTTGTCGGTTCGTTGTTTGGTGCTTAGCAGGTAGTGTGCAGTGATGAAAACAGCTGCCTGCTACAAATAAAAAGGACACTGATGAGAGCGGTTATGGACCGCAAAACCCAAAACAATGAGCCGAACGAAGCCGATGTAAAAAAATATATATTTTAGTGCTTTAAAGTTCCGCCACAGGGAATACAGTTCTCTGAGCTCTATAGGATCTGTTATTTCCTCTGAGTCAACCTAATAGAATCACTTTATATCCGAGATCCCCAGACCTTTCTTTATCAAGAGAGATGATGCAATCCTGCTGTCTCTAAAGGATCCAGGTGCACTTGTTTATCTGTTTTTATCAGCTGTGTTCTTTGGATGACGGAAGAGGGGGGGGAGGATCCAAGAGCAACTGAGCAGGCGGACTAAAGCTAAACCAGGGAAATATATATATATATATATATATATATATATATATATATATATCTCAATGTTCTGATAAGAGACATGAGGACATATCACTGACATTCTTCTCCTCTCTAAAGGGAATTGAGCGTTCATTTTTCATTAGCTTTCACCGTTCTTATCTGTGACCTCATTTATCACTCTGAAGAGATAGTCTCCACAGATCCTCCGTCTCTAATCAGCTTCTCACTTTTTCTAATCAGCCTGCAGGTTCAGGATCAGCCCCCCCCCCCCTCTTTTACTTCCCCTTAGATCTCACAGGGATGAGAAACGTGAGAGGGGAAGGGGAACACCCCTGGCCGGATCGGGCCTCGGAGAAACCAAGGGAGGAATTCCCTCTGACTGACTGGACGCTTGGAAAAGCAGCCTTCCTCTCCACACAATGGAATTACTTCTTTTTTTCTAAAGCGTTTATTTTCATCGCAGGCAGCAGAGCAGCCTTTTCCCTCGCAGAACCAGCGCTGGCACGGCAGCTTCCTCCCATAAATACCCCTCGCTTCCCATCACCAAAACAGAGAGGGGTGTACGTTCCTCACAAGGAATGGAGGAGGCTTGGTTAAAAGTGTGGGGTGCAAAACACTCTAGACATGAGGTTCATGTGTTTGGCCTCGCCGATCGACTGCTGTTACAGCAACAGGAAGACGTCTCGAGCGGTTTAATAAGCGCAGTGCAGCGGCTACCTCTCATGAGCGTGTCACAGAAACACATTGAACCTATTAAGTGACTACGAAGACAGGGTGAGATTCACAGCAGTGTGTTTTCGTGAAGGACTTGGCGTCGTGGAAGATACTCGTCAAGACGACAGCGACATCTATACGCAGGTGCTCTGAATCACTTCGTCTAAATTTAGCAGAGGGGTCCAAAACCAAAAAAACAACAACTCATCATTCACGTTCAAAAGTTTAATCTTAAAGGGGAACTCCACCAAGTTCACACAATGTTTAATGTCATCTGTGCTTCTGGATAAAGGTTTTCTGAGCAAACATTGGTTATGTTGGGTTTGGAGACTACACCAAAACAAGATTGTGCTATTCGTTGCATTATGGGAAATGTAGGTTTTATTGCATCAAGCAGAAATCACATATCATTGTGCCAAGCTTCTACATTGCTCTTCTACCCTGCAGGCAGCCATTGGTCGCCATTATGCATCAGTTGCTCTAAATAGTTTTGCACCTTTGCTCTTTTTTGTTGTTATATTTTGTGCGGTAACACTGTTGAGAGCGAGGATCACAGACACAATAATGGTGCCTTCAAGAACGCTCATGAATCTAAGAGTAGGCTGCCCATCAAAACAAGAAACAACAATTTATGAAAATATCCATTTTTGCTCGACTTTTTATTAAAATCAACATAGAAATGTCTGCTATTTGTATTTGTGTTGTACATGCAATGGGCTAAAACTAGAACATGCAAAACCGCTGGTGCTGCACATTATTTAAGGATGAATGAATAAACCCATCTGTTAGAGAACAGTGGAGAGAACAGAAGAGAACTGCACCTAAACTCTCCAGACTTTAGCTGCAGTTATATCGGAATCAGTAGCATTAGAATGGTTAATGTTGCTGTGTGTGTATTGTAATGCAGGATGCTTTCTAACACAGCTCATCATCAGGACAGCATGCCGCCACCAGCCATGTGAACCAATACATCACCAAAAAGACACACGTGAACCAGAAGAAATAAACACTCTAACCTCATCTCCACCCTCCTACAGCGTGTCGTTCCGCTGCCATGTGTGCTGGTCCCGGCCCAGACTGAACTGACTGACCTCCTCTCCTCTATTTGATCTGGCTTTGACCTCCTGCGCATCTGGAGGTGGAAGGATATAATCGTTGAGTTCAAGAACCTCAGGGGGACGTTATTACAATGGCTTCTCAGCGAGCACGTCGAGCCCGGCTGTAAATTTAGGACATCGAGACATCGTCAGACCCCGACATCATGTTATAGTCTGTCCGGTTGCTATCGGGTATTTTTCCTTACGTGGCTTTCACACGACTAAACAAGTCTCACGAGTAAAAAGACAGAATTCAGTAGTTCATCCTGATATAAAACAAAGGAAGGCCGGGGAGTTAAACTCTTTCTCTTTTTGCCCCACTGAGGACACCAACATCAGCTGTTTACGTGTCCGTTACCATGGCCCACTTTTCATTGTGCCGTCACATTTGACGTGGAGGATCTAATTAGGAAAAAAAGGCAATGTATTGATCTCTAAGTGTGTTCACAGCAAAGTCCTAAAAATAGGCCCAGCACCAGTGTGACATCTGTGTCATGTGTTCTCCGCTCACATCGATTTGTTCGAGAGACAGGAGGGTGTTCAAAAAAAGCTAACGTCCACTGAGTGGGATAGTAAACTCTGGGGTGTCATTCAGAGAAATATAATTGAATTTTGATTGAAATTTGAGAAAAAAAAACAACTTTTTAAAAACATTCTTTTTAAGGTATGTGTGATCTTGAAAGAGACGGTGCTCAGTTGCTCTTTCCCTATTGGTCTACAGAAATATGATTAAAATGAAGAAAATATTATGAAATCAGTTAAATAAAACAATCTCACTTCGATGTCCATTTAGTAACTTTTCTAGAGGTTTCCATCACATGAGCTCCATCAGATAAAGGAGTTTGCCCAGTTGCTCAAATGTTCTCATTTTTAGGACTTCTCGTTCATGTCGAGGTTCTAAGTTCATTATTGATAAAAGTGTGATGTGAGCAAAAGCTCCGGAAAACAGCTACTAAATGGACCTTAAAGTGAGATTGTTCACCAGCTGATGTTTCCAGGGTCAATAAGGAACTTCAGCTTTTAAGCCCACATGGAGGAAAACGAAATGTCGAAATGTGAAAAATCTACAATCCCCTGACATCTGGTCAAAACACCATCTGCTGAGGAAGATCATGCGATATGACTGAAAGCTCCAGAACAGCTACTAAATTTGCCTCAAAAGTTGGGGTTTGATATGAAGGAATCCATGGAACTGGTTTCCTGTCCCATGGAGGTCCACAGCAGCTGGCCCTGACTGATACAGCCCGGCTCCCTTCACCAGGAAACCCCCGACAAACGAGGAACTCCCAAACAATTAGCGGGCCGGCGCTGTTTGCCTCATTAAGGGCTGAAACGTGTCAACATGAACCGGCACTGATACAACACAATACTGCAGGAGGAACCGGCGAGAAGTATATATATACAGTATATATATATATATATATATATATATATATATATATATATACTGTATATATATATAAAACTCTCTCTCTCTGAGTGCTGTGAATAAACCAGCTGAGGGACCAGAGCTGAGACAATGAGAGAATAATAGGCTGGGGGGTAGAACCCCCCCCCCCCTCTTTACTGCCACGTCAAGTCCAGGCCACAAGCCACGAGATGTTCTTGGCCCACATAATGAGGCTCCTACTGGGTTACTGCAAGTCAGTCCCACAGAGCGGTTCTGCAGTTCACCACACGCTCTGCCAACTATTTCTTTTTACCCCAGGTATTATTCAAAAAAAGAAAATGTCTGAGGACAATAGCTTTTTGTAAACTTTGTAGGCTTTAAGGTAACGGAAAAATAGAAAGGGAGAGGCCTTCAACCAAACGTTACAATGAAAATGTTTTTTCATACACGTAGAAAAATAACTTCGACCTAAAAGCCTGAGCAAATTAGCTTCAGCTAGACGCCCTATGTATACACAGTACATGTGTTGCCTTGTGCTTATCTTTATTGTCACTGTAAAATAAAGATAGATTTAAAAGTCAGCTCTGTGGTCATTACTGAGGCTGTAGTTTTTGTTGTTGTCGTATCGGATTGTGAAGTGGACAAAATATTAGAAACACCTTGCAATTACTTACAATTCAACCCCATTACAAAGTTCAGCACCAAATGTACAAATTGAGTAAACACAACTCGAAAAGAAAAAAGTGGTCTCTGCTAAAACTGAACTTTTTAAAGGGGACATGTCATGCTCATTTTCAGGCTCATACTTTTTTTATTTTGGGTTTCTACTAGAAAATGTTTACGTGCTTTAATGTTCAAAAACCTTTTCTCATACTGTCTGTCTGAATATACCTGTATCCACCCTCTGTCTGGAACGCTCTGTTTCAGCGCCTGTCTCTTTAAGACCTTCTCCTGAAAAAGATACAGTCCAAACTATTCATGAAAAGAACGGCTGATAATTAATTACAACCATATATGTGAAGTCTGTAAATCATACAAACTATTGCCTATTTTTGCCACGTGTGGCTTCAAACGATTTGAGGAACCAAGTGAGTTTTACTATATAAAATCAGTCAGACGCTTCTCACAAATACTTCTCATATGATCCTCCAAAGTCTCTGCTCATCAATTGTACTGTTCTGACATCTAACAAGGCCACAACACGCCATAAAAAAAGCATTCCGTCATGCTTTTTGGCTCAGATCTGGGTTCAGAATGCATATGTTTTGCTGGCGTTACCTCACTGCTGACAAAGAGTCGGCGGCACACTACCGTGCAGTATAACATATGGCTTTGGCCACCTCTCCCAGACCGTCCTCTGAGCCAAAGGGAAGCATGCAAGCCTCTCCAGTCAGCAAGTTTTATGGCAGCGTGGCCGGCCTCCATCTCCCTCGGCCTCAGCAGCGGTGGACTGTGCACCCTGCAGCCTATATAGCTCCGGCTCGAGGCCAGACGACACCATTCAGACTTTCCATGAGCAGAACAGGAGGAGGGATACTGATTAATACGAGAGGGCTGCACAAACTGGAAAAAGATATCGGCTCTGATTACAGACACCTGACTGTGTCACTTTTATTCAAAAGTGAAGTTTACTGCAGCTAATCAAATTATTCTCAAATTAAATTAAATTGCAATACTTTAAATAAGTAAATGCCAATGATTAATCTTGGTTTCTGGCAGTAATGCACAGATAATGATATATTAAATCACAGCGCATAAACACAAACATGATCCTATTTTTATTTGTAATAACAGTCAGAATATCGTGAGTATTAACGAGCATGGCCGACATGAAATCACAGCAACGCCACACCTGAGCGAGACCATAAAGCAAGGAGTCGTATGAAACGCTGCCAGAGGTTTTAATGAAGTGAGAAGCCACGTTAAGTTTGGAATGCTTCGTATACTTTCCGTCAATGTGCCAAAGAAAACAAGTGTGATCGGTGGGGCCCAGCTCCTCAGAAACGTCCGTTATGGCGGTGACGGTGGCGTACTTTAACGACACCTGATTTAAACTGCAGAAACCCTCAAGAGACACGAGCACCAGTTTATTCAATGTAATCAAATCTTTAGCTCGAGCCGGCCAAATATCCCCACAGACGGGGGTAACAAGTGTTAATACATTTAGCCAGACTGCTCAGAGGAAGTGGCATGGGAGCAGTCTGAGGCCCAACAACAGCGTCGTCTCACTCGCCATCGCCAGGAAGCTCGGCCAGACGATTCAGTGTGGGGGGGGGGGCGGCTTAAAGCCCGCTGATAGCTGCTGGTTATTGATGCTTCATCTACTCTGCTCCCCTTCCTCCACGGGACTTACACACAGCCGGGGACTGTTTTCTTCTCGCCCCGGAGAAGATAATTTATCCAATTTATTTCAAATCACCACGGAGCATGCGGCCCGCGAAACCTCAGCGCTGAGCGCGGAGGGCCTGAGCAGTGAGATCATAAAGTTTGTGCTCCTAAAAAACAAAAAGCTGCTCTCTGTGAGATAAATAAAAAAGCGGTCACAAAAAAAAACCCGGTATTCATTATATCAGCGAGCTTTAGGCAAGCTTGTCTCATTCTGGGTTTACAGCCGAATATATCAAACACTAGACCACCGGGTCTCTTTGATCGAATTACCTCAGAATTGAGACGACTGGGAGAAAGCTCACAGCGACGGAAAGCCACAAAAGTGAGAGAATTGGTAAAGAGATATTATAAAATGCTGGACTTTTGACAGCCTCTAATCACATAAAGTATAGGACTCGCAACAGCAGTGATGAACCTTTCGGCACAGTCATCCCCCCCCACATCAAGCTACTCCTCCTACAGTGGCCTGTAACTGACACAGACAGTAATATCAGGGTTTCACAACATTGGCAATGTAAAAAAGCTAACCAGCTGCAATAACACAATTCTCATGTAACTCTCAACAAGAAAGCAAATAAGCGTTATCCTAAAATATTGAACTATTCCTTTAAATGATGGAGATTTTCTTTGAAACAAACGTTCCATATTGATCAAAAATCCTATCAGCTGCAGATATATTATGGGGCGCAGTTAAAACCTTCTTGTCTTGGTAACTGTTGGATGGGTTGTTCTATTCATATTTGTATCGGTGCACTGGATTCAAAAGAAATTGTTTGATTTTGTATAATTATAATAACTTTTTCACTCACCATCATCGAGGTACATCTGGTCCAGCTCCTGAGGTTCTTGTTTGATGCTGACAGCCAGCGCCGGCGGGCTGCCGTCCTCCTGAAGGGAACCCCGCCCCCTCGGCGGCACCTTGGGGTGCTGCTGAGCTCCTGGGCTGGCGTTGCCACTGCCCGGATGGGCTGGTGTCACGCAGACGGCCGGAGAGAAAGGGCCGTCCGTCGGCGTGGAGGGCTGCGAGGTCGGGGGGGAGGAGGAGGAGGAGGAGCTGCTCGGTGGGTAGAAGCCGGGCAGCTGGTAGCGCCCGGGCGTCTCCTGGATGATGGAGACGTGAGAGATCGGGGACTGTTGGCCCGGGTGTTGGACTTGCGGGCCGGCTGAGAGGCACTTGGAGAAGGGCGGCGGCGACAGGTCGTGCAGTTTGGGGCTGGTGCTCGGAGAGGACGAGGCGAGCAGCGGGGAGGGCTTGGCTGCCAAGCTGACAGAGTAAGGCCCGCCCGTCACGCACGGCCTGAGGTCAGAGGTCATCATCGGGGCCATGACCTGAGGGGGGAAGTATGGCTTTGGGTGCAAGGACAGGCCGCGCTGGCTGCACACCAGAGGGCCGTCGAAGTCGTCGCGTGGCTCCGTCTTTATCGTCGGGGCTGGGAGGGAAAACAAGAAGAAAGGAGAAGCTAAATGAGTAAAGACAAATTCCAGCCTTCCTGCGAGTGAGACTGAGTGAGTGGGTTTGTGGCTAGGATACCCGCTGCCAAACAAACACTCTCATCAATGAGACTCTGTGTCTGGGCCCGAGCTCTCCCACCCTGCTGAAAATATTCACAAAAGTAAAAAAAAAAAAAAAAGTGATGACTCATCAACACGAGAAACATCCAGCTGCTTCTATAATAAAATGCTTATTTTCTTTGGAGCCTGCTCCGGTGCTAAATGTGAGATATGAAATATGCTGCTGCAACAGGGGCTTTATACTCAGCTGGGTTCCACAATTTAAAAAAAATGACCGCTCGCTCATTGAGACGAAGAGAAGAAAGTTTAACTAAACGTGAAAGCTGCTTTCAAAATGTAGCTGAAAAAGACAAAATGGAAGCTGAGGAAGGTGGTTAGCGTGGAAAGTGAGGACCAGAGTCCCGGCCATGTTGGACACCAAGGCTTTTAAAATGTGGTCCGTCAATCTGCTGCAGCTCCTGACATCAACATCCAACACGCACCTCAGCCCGGTTACAAGGAAACGACAGCCCGGCTCTGACCCCGAGCTTCTTCACTGCATCACCGAACTGGATCGATTTCCAATGTTTTTTTGTGGTGAAGCTGTTTTAAATCACAATATGAAGCATGGATTTCCATGCTTAAGTAGTAAATTACTTGTACTTTATTCTTCCTTCTGTGATTCTGCTTCTTATTTCATTTTCAGCCTTTAATTCAACAGAGGTCCCAAGGCTGAAATCAATCCTTAATCCTGCATTGTTCATTTTGTAGTCGTTTATCTATCTATATATATATATATTTATAGATATATATATATATATTAGGGGTGCAACGGATCACAAACCTCACGGTTCGGTTCGGTTCGGATCATTTTTCGGATCAACAAAGAAAAGGGGAGGAGACAAATATAACTTTGCTTTCCATTTATTAATTAAATAACTTCAAGAACACTTAAAGCAAAGAACTTTGGGCTATAGTCTTACATAAAAACTAAAATATTGAAGATGTCCAATTTGAAACAAAATTAAATAAATAAATACAAATAAAACAGTCAAGAATATTAAATTCTGTTAAGTTTAAGTGCAACATGAGGTATGTTGATGCCCTCGTCCTTTGATCAATATTGAAAGAAAGAAACAGACAGTGAGCTAGCTTCACTGTTTACACTGAACTGAACTGATCGGCAACAACTTGGGTCTGTGTTTACTTCCTGTCAGGTTATGTCATTCAAATACACAATAATGTTCACCATTACTGTGACATTATTTTCAAAAAGATGAGAATATCTCCATTGTCTGGGGAGACGGTAGACCTTTCTGTGGGGACTGGGATATTACTACTGGGCCTGTCTAGCTTCCACTCTGATACTTCTGTCAGCACCTGCTCCAGGTGCGTGTCTGTGTGACTCTCACAGAGGGGGCGTGTCTACAGCACCTGTCTGTGTGACTCTCACATAGGGGGCGTGTCTACAGCTCCGCCGTGGTGAAAGCGGTCACAGTCTTTTCCTCTTCATAGAGGAACAAGCTGCCGTTGTCGTATGTCTTTCTCTTTAAATAACGCCTACATACCGTAACGGTTTTGTCCACCACCCTTATCCGTCATTATACTTTACAGGGAAGACAAAATGATCCCAAACTTGTGACTTAAATGACCCGGGGGCTTCTCAAGTTCCTCCGCTCGCCGTGACTTTCACCGTTAAATGCTTTTAAGCTGCTCCGTTCACGTGAACACATGCTTTATATCTGTTCACTGACACTTTGCATTGATATTCGGGGACTTGTTACTTGAAAAGGAACAGCAGCAGTAAAACTGTATTACACACTATGATGATTACACTGTGAAAAAAAAGAAAGAAAATACTCAATTGATCCGCGATTCACGAGTGATCCGAACCGTGAGGGGTGATCCATTACACCACTAATAGATATGTATATATTTTTTTTGGTTGCGTAGGGAAATCACTTGATACAGATATTTCTAACTTACAAGGGCATAACAGGCTGAATAAGTGGCTAATTAGACTAAAAGGAGCGAAACGGAGACGTGTCAGGCTTTTACTGAAGCCTCCAATGTCAACAGCTGTAAAAGAGGAACTGCGATGAGATGGTTACAACAAACCGCAGCACTAAAATAGTACACGCACCCCTATTTGGGGCCTGTTTGGAGGGAAGTGCGTCTGCCTGCCTGTGGAGGAGAGAGGCAGATGCACATGTACATAAAGGGCGAAGGAAGAAGTTTGTCTTGCCGCAAAAAAGGGAGCGTGCCCCCGGGGTTTTTCCGGAGTGTTAAAATCAGCCGCGTGTAACGCGTGTCCCAAAATAAATCTGCAACACCTGCTGCTGCAAAGAAAAGTGACGAGACATCATTATACCTGAGATTTTAGAAAAAATCTGCTTTTTTTGTTTCACGTATTTTTTTTTTTTACACTTTTCTTGACTTTCTCCTTTTTATTGTCCCTCTTGTTCAGCCGGCTTTAAGAGCTACTGACCAGACTAGCCGTCTTCTCCGGTCCCTCCTCTCCTTTACACTCTCTGGATCCTGAGGACAATGCTCCACTTTCACAGCGGGGCACTCCGTCACCCACGTACAGGGTTGGGCCAGTTCATTTGAATCACCGCTTTGAACCGCCCACTGGATTTTTCGCTCCAAGCCTGGAGCGCAATTAGCAGTGTTTTTTACATTTCAGTTGGCGGGTCAGTGTTTATATTTAGCTTGGCAATAGGTACCCTATTCAAATAACAGGCTTTTCCCATGCCCCTCCACCCCCTCTACCCAGCCCCTTCACCACCCCCACCCCGCCCTTGTGCGTCCAGTCGCTGTAGTGTACAGGTATGGAAAAGAACAGATTTTATAGATTCTTTTTTTTTTTTTTAACAATGAAGGAATAATAGTGTTGCTTTGTTCCTCCCTAGAAAACCACCAGACGAGGGGGAATACAAACTGTTTGTTCTCGTCTTCAGATGTGAAACGCTGGCTAAAATGTTTCTTATTAGTCTGGGGTCTGAAAGGCAAGGAGCAGTCTGAGGAGTGGTGAAGTGCTGCGGTGATGACAAGGAAGTAAAAGAAAGGCAGAATAAGCGACGATGTGCCGAGGGCTTAGAGGTAATAACGGGGTATTCTCTTACTTTGGTGACAAATTTGTATGACAATGTAAAGTGTAGGAAGCACCCTGGTGACAGCACAAAACTCTAATAGAAGAGGCTGTTTGGTGCATTGTGGCCATTTACACCTGTGGTCCGTGGTCGCTCAGCGCTAGGTTCCATGCAGGCGACAACCTCCGGTTCCCTAATGTGAAATCAATTTGGAAGTGCCTTAAACCTGCATTCTCTCTAATGGCCATCAGGAGGCGACTCCTCTGGTTGTATAGAAGTCTATGATAAAATGACTCTACTTCTCTCTTGATTTATTCCCTCAGTAAACATTGTAAACATGAGTTTATGGTCTCAATCTCTAGTTTCAAGTCTTCTTCAATACAGCATGATGTTCATTTAGTAAATTATGATCCATTTAGAGTCAAACAGACCATAAAGCAGGGTATGCTATAGGGCGGGGCTACCTTGTGATTGACAGGTTGCTACCACGACGTTGTCCGGTCTGGGAGTTGTCCGTGGATTAGTCTTTCACCATTTCACACCATTGTGTTTCAGTTAATTGTATTTTGGTCGCCCAAAAATGTCTCATTCAGCATTCGGTTATAAAAGTCTGGTTGCAAAATAGCAACGGCCAAAAACCAATGGGTGGTGTCACGGTGGCTAAGCTCACTTCTTATATACAGTCTATGGTCACATGTTGATCACCTCCTTGGAAATAAAAAAATGAACTGAGAGGTTTCAGACTAATTTGCCTTTGCAATTTGTTTTGGTGATGTCGGCCTTGTAAATCAAAGGATTTAAATGATTTTCTTTTCACAGTGAGGGGCAGTTCAAAATGTCTTGTTTGAATGGTGCAATTTAATCAAAAAGTTAGCTAAAGCCAACAGGAGAAGCAGCTAAACTCTGTAACATCCCTAAATGCAAAATTCACTCTAAGACTATACATTTATTTCTAGTTAAGCGTGAGAGTGTGTGAGGAGGAGAGCTTTACCACTGGCAGGGACGTAGGTGAAGCGCTGGTACTGGCTTCTTTTCCTCTTGCCATTGCAAACGTAGAAGTTCACGTGGACCGGCGTGGAGAGTCTTTGGCTCCGATAGGGAGGGATTTCAACGAGTAGTGAATTCTGCAACAAAGAAAATTGAAAATTGAAATATATTCTCATAGTTTGTATAAACAAAAAGATAATTCCATAATTATTGTATTGTATAAAGCTTTCTTATTTGATTCATGGTATTGGGTTTTCTATTTACTGTATACTTTCCTGGACTTTATTTGTATAGCTATTTAGCTTTAATTAAACTGATCTGGTCTGGTCTGTATCGTGTGCAGCTGTAACACTTAATTGCCCCCTGGGAATCTATAAAGTGTTATTTTATCTTATTTTAAATATCAAAAAGGGGCTGGTTGCAAATGTCGATGACAAAGCAATTTCTGTTGGTGGCTTTGGAATGGAAACGGCCCTCTGATACATGAAGAAACACACTGTGAGTAAAGAAGATTTGAATCCAAAAGGGGAAACTGAGCTTATTCATGACTTACACTCCTTTATAGATGTTTTTTGTTGTGGTTGCTTTGTCTTTTTCCAAAATATTAGGCCTATTATTATTTACGGAAGGCCTGAGAGTCGAGTGATAAAAATCACAGATGGAAAAAGACTTTATTTTATATTATCCTTGCAAAACCTTCTTTCCACCAGTTCTTACGTCATAAAGACAGGAGAGAAAACAGAAAATGGATCATCAGAATTTGTTCCTGTGTTTTTCCGGGCTCAGGGCTTTCGTAGTATTGTTTTTGTTTGCAGGTCAGCAAAGAGGACGTGAGGTCTAGATTGTACTTAGTCTCCTTTCCTTCAAATCCATAGCCTGAAGTTGTGTGTGTTAAAGGCGGCGGATCAAATCTGAAAATCTGGTTCTAATCCAAAACGCAGGAGCCACAATGAGACCATGAAGTAAGGTTATGGAGAGCCACAGTTGTTTGCACAGTGAATAAATTGAACTCGCGATTGTCCGGATAGTTTATTTCCTCAGCAGAGCTTCCTGCTGCCCGAGGAGAGAGCCAAGGCCAGGAGCGACCACGTTCATCAGCCCCATGTGTGAGTGAATGTATAAGTCTGGGTGGGTTGGAGGTGCTGCTCAGTAGCAAGGGAGGAAGTCATCCGTCTCCAAAACTGTGCTTCGGAGGATGGCCGGCCCCGACTATACAGGTGAGAGCTGACACGCGTATTAAATCACTGGAGTCGTAAAGTCAATCGAAGCCAGATGAGGCTTTTCAACTTCTCTTGATTCAACACAATCCGTCTGTCCTTCAGAGAAATAGCTGATAAAAACTCTGGAAGCGGTTCACACTGCGTAAACCGTAAGTGCGTGCAGGTGTGACAGGAATATCTGCGGCGTTTCACTCGTGACGCTGTTGTCCAATATGTCAATTTATACGTACGCGTAAAAACACAGACGAAATCTTAAATTCCAAAACATGCACGAGTGACATCATAATTCACTCACTTCTGAAAGTTTTATGTGCACACGGGTTGTTTTCTAAAATCATCTCAACCCGCCGAGGACAGACTGTGCCTTCAATTTGTGCAAAAAGCAGGACAATCCACAAAGCTATAGCGCCGAGACGTCTTTAACCTGACAAAAGTAATTTCCCTCATGCGGAGGGAGGAAGATAACATGTGACAAATTGAGCACGAAGGAGCATTCTTGGACTCCTCAAGTGAGCGCTTCGAGGCCATTCATCTGAGGTTATATGAGTCATCTGTTGCATCTAATTGAAAATAATTCTTAGAATTAAAACTGAATCATCCCTTGTCTCTCAAATACACCTCCCTCTTGGGGGGGGGGGGGGGGGGGGTCAGCCTGTGCAGGTGACGGAGGTGGTGAGGTATTCTGGATGTGCGGTTTGGTCCGCGTTGTGGTGGAGCAGCAGTCGAGGTTAAACCTGTCCAAGGCAGCATCAGTGTTTGAAATGGGACCAGTCCAGCAGACTGGGCTGAGAGGGGAGGAGGGGAGGAAGGGAGGGAGGGAGGGAGGCCCTTTGTCTATTCAAGCAGACAGATGGGTCCCAGCAGTCACTGTATATGTGTGAGAGAGAGAGAGAGTGTTTCGCAATGCGAAGGCACTGAGAGCAGGTGCACCGCCTCACATACAGACACCGTCTAATCCCCTCGTCTGTCTCCCAGACTCCCACCTCTCTCTCTCTCTCTCTCTCTCAGGCCAAGACGGGACACACTGCCGAGCTCAAACTCCCTCAGGATGGAGGTTGAACTTTTGAAGACCTTTTCCACACGTTTCAAACACAACACTGCTGCTCCCCCCGGCTTCTGCCCCAGACTGAGAAAATCTACAGTGCCGTTATAAATGTGTGTCCTTAATGTGCTTGTGTATATCCCATGTTCATATTAACGTTGTGTGCATTGTTAAAAGGAATAGCTCATTTGCTTTCTTTGCCGAGAGATGAGAAGGTCGATACCGCTCTCATGTCTGTGCGCTGAATATGATGTAATCTAGGTCCACGATTCAGATATAAACATCAATTCACTTGATTTTACGGAAGCCCTGTAGTCAGGTGTTTGTTGTTGTAATACTCATTTCAGACACAAGAGGCTGAAGGGCACCACTACCCCATTTTTTTTAAATAGGACACATATTCTTCCAGGTGAGTTTCAATTTCCCAATGCACTCTAAACACAAGGTACATATATATATATAGTTAAAACTCACCTGGAAGAAAACATGAATGCTTTGAGGCTTATTTAGAACATGGGGCTGTGGCGCAATTCAGCCTCTTGTGGCCAAAATGATTATAACAACACTTAAAAAAAAAGATCCCGTTCTCAAGTCAGGAGAGAAAACAATATAGATCAGACTTAGAAAATAGACCAAAATCATTTATTTTCACTTCGGTCTCAGGGCTTCCCTACGATTAGTTTGGTTTTTCATGCGAAGACCGAATGTGTTTTGCCACTTAATTCAGTTAAATGTTTGAGAACAGCTGCATCGTTGTCAACGCATTAATCCTGAAATGAGACCGGATTCGTCACGATAACAGCGCCACATGTATCACTTACAGGCTTTGAGGCGTCTCGGTCAACCTTGGCCTCAGTCTCCCAGAGGTGGTGACCATCTGAAAGAGAGAGAGAGAGAAAAATAAGAGTTACGCAATGACGAATCTGAAAATAATCCACCTACTTGGCTCCCAACAGAAATGAAGAAATGGTATGAGCGTTGTTATTTTTATCGGTGACATCAGTGATGTATAAAACAGCTACACGTCATACTGTCTGAACCGCCACTCGTGGGCTCAAATCCTCAGTCTAACAGACCGGGGACAGAAAGAGAGACGCAGACAGAGAGAGAGAAATCTGATGCAATCCTAAAAAGAGTCATAGCAAAGAGATGAGCGACCTTTTTTTCGTGGATGAGAGAAACCTTGACTTCATCACCGTGTGGAATCCCAACATGCTCCAACAGCTGGTGGGCTCGTTAATGCACGACGACTGGAAACTGACAACTCAACTTTCAAACCTCTTACTTCTCCTGTTCTCATAGGAATCTTTCTGTTATCCCCGTATAATGATTGTTAAATGCTATTGGTATTTGCTCTTTTTCTGGTAATGTGATTTTTTCTCCCTTAAGTTGCCACAATAAAGAGGATCAGGCATTAAAAAAAACAAGGCATCATTTGAGCCGTCGGAAAATAGGCCTGTTAAAAGAAATCAAGGTTGATTTGTCATTCTGCCCAGTGAGGTATCAGTAAAGCTATATTTTTATCAATTTACTAGACACACAAGGAAACCATTGCAATTTCTTTAGACTCCTGACTCATTAAAAGGGCCTGTAAAAAGACTGTGAAAATGACGTTTTCGTGGCAAGGAAACAGCAGTTTAAAGAAAAAAAGGTCAGCTGTGGCCTAATTTCCTTGAAGAAAATGAACTGAGAAATGTGCCGCGTTGCTCAACAGGCTGTCTGCAGTTTGACAAGTGGAGCGTTTGAATTGAGCAGACAGCACGGTGCAGATGGAGAGGAGTTGTGAGGTGGCAGGAGGTGCAGCTTGGCACTGACAGCTTCTATTATGTCTGAGAAGACACTGGAAACCTGTTTCCCTTTCCTTTCTTTCCCCCCACAGCGTCTGTCAGCTGTGGATTGGAGTTTTAGCTGCTGCTCTCCAGCATGAAGCAATATCATTTGTATCACCTTAAAGAGAATGAACCCTACAGAAGAGGATTGTGCCACATGTGAAAGGTTTATTTGGGTTCTGAGTTTAAGAAGAATCCCCCCAAAATACTGAAAACATGTGGACATTTTTGCTGAAACAAAAGTGCTGCATTTCCTGGGCACCACAGGGAACAATGGTGACTGGTGCACGACATCTGGCGCACCAGTGTGTGGTACTATGAATCAAACGGAACATTTCCTAACCATGTTGCAAGGAATGTTGCAAGGAAGCCTATATGTGTAAACAATAGAAATGAAAAGGAAAACCGTTTGTCATGCAGGAAGTTGTACAAAATCCTGCACGCAGTGTCCAATGGGTATTTGTTTGGGCTTTTTTGTCGAAAAGGCATACTATATATGTGAGCAAGGCAGGCATGGCTCCACTCACATCTGCAGTAGCGTTGTGTTAATTTGTCTATCGTGTTGTTTTTATTATATAGTTAATATCGTTCCCTCTGATGTAAATAACATTTGAATGGCCCGTGCTCTTGAATGTGCTGTGTTTTAGTGCCGCAGTTCTGATGGATTGTTTTGTCATGCTTTGTTGTAAATAAATGTGACTGGTTCTTGTGAGTTTGTTCTTGTCATTGTGTTAATTACAATGATTTTGACTATATGCATTGTCCGTTAATGACGAAGCATCCCGTCATGCGCGTATTCATGTATCTGCACTCTGCAGTTAGTGTATTTGTAGGTGTTGAGCTTCATGTAACATTTTATTTCACTTGTCAAATGTTGCAGTGTTATGTGAATATGAGGTGTTTACACGAAACAAACAATAACCCGTAGCTGTGGTGGTTCAACTGTAGTAAGACGCCACAGAAGGCCCAGGTAGAAAATGCACGGCCCGCCACTGCTATTCTGACTCAAACATCTAGTCATATGAGAAGTACAACTTTGACTTCACCCACTAAACTCAACTATGAAAGCAGTTCTCTGTCTAAAAAAATGTTGGTTTGACTGAAACTTCTGTTTGCCAGTCTATGTCTGTTTATTCTTTCTTCTCTCCGACTCCGTCTCTCGCTGTCTCTCTTCACTTTGGGAGCCTCTCCAGAAGGGAAGCCTTTGCAGTCGATGTCAATCCACAGGAGGTAAACATGTTTTTCAGATCTCCTATGTCTCTCTCCCCCTCCCCCCCTTCTGTCTCCCTCTCTCTCTCTCTCTCTCATCATTTCACATCAATACAGAGATAGAAAAAAATCTAATTTAGCACTTTGTTTTCTGTGCCCGGCTACCTATTGCCAGGAAACTTCTCGAGAGTTGAAAAGCTTTGAATGCGTGGGATGCCTTTGTTTGAAAAGAGCGAAACGGATAATTGATAACCACGGAATGTAATTGATGACCACAGAATGTTCCAGATTTATAGGGCAACATCTGCACAGCGCCTGCACCGATCCCAATGAAAAAAACTTTAGCAGCAGTTACTCTCCGGCTCCCCTCCTACCCACTTCTCAGCTCAATATGGTTTCTGACTCCCTGGCCCACTGTGCTGGATGATATCCAATATTATCGAAGTTAAACAACTCAGCCTAAAACCTCTCCCCCGAAACCGCCCCAACCATATAAACCCGGTACCCCTCTCCAACTCTCCCAACGCCCAAGCTCCACTTGCCTTGGCTGCGCTCCCAGCCTCGCAGAAGTCTTGCAATTCACATTTCGTTAGCAATGGTCTACACAAATCATTACTGCCTCAGAACAGACATAACACAGAGCAGTCAATGGCACAGCGGCGGTGTGTTGTACAGAGTCATGGCAGCCGAGGGGATCAAACAATATACAATACAGTTATTTGTCATGTTGGGTGTATAAAGGGAATCAAACAGCTCCTTGTGCTCCTTAATTGGGGCTGGGTGGAGTAAAACTTCGGTGCCCAGAGTGAAACAGCGGGGTGGCGTGTGCCCAAGACCTCATAACGTACAGTAAATATAAACACATGCTCTACCCAGGCCGGGCACATGTGGCATGCTGAAAGAGTTCCCTTGTCCTCTGACTGACGACTGAGACTTCTTCCTTCTTCCCGCCCTGTAAACACGTGGACGTTGGAAGGGGCGATAAATGGCAGCGGTCGAGGACGAGATACTGACATCCGCTCTGCATCAGGCTCCGGTGCCTGCGAGTTTTATGAATCACGCACTGTTATTTATGAAAACATAATCCCCGCTGTTTATGTGGCTGTAATTGATTTGTTGATGAAAACAGCCATTGTTCTCAGAAGTGTCAGAGGCAGCCAAACCACTGAACGGCTTCGAGTGGAAGTCATTGTTCTATTAGTGCAATGGAACAGGCGTTTTGTCGACCACCCTCCCACCAAACGGTGCTAACCGAGCTACCACATGTTACATCACGGTCGTCTTGCCCACAGCTCTCATGGGGCTTAAAGGAGAATGGTTATCTGCAATTTTCTACAGGTAATTCCAGGCGCCATCTGGCAGCCCTGCAGCACGGTAATCCTCTCACAGTTCAATTTTCAGGTTCCTGTTACTTGTGCGGCTGCTCCGGCCGACAACAATTAGACACAATTAGCTGTTTGACGCTCAAGCTCATCCGCCTACAAAAAGATGGACAGGTGAGGAGGATGAGTCTACAAAAAAAGAGATGCGGCAACCCCACAGCTGAGAAATTTGATAGCGCAGGGAAATGGTAATTCACAGTGAAACTGAGTGCTGCAGCAGAGCAGGCAGCTGTCCTGAGCAACGGACCAGATGTGAAAGGGTCTCCCACTGAGATTAAGCCATTATCAGTCATGGTGGGGAAGCCTCACTTAATTATAAAAGACTGGAAGGAAGAACGCAATCTTTTAAGAAAGAGGTAATACACACAAGTACACAATGCGTATCCACACACTTTCTACAATGGCCATGTTATAAAGTATTAACCAGAACTGGATTCTGATTGGCTGGACGGTGTGCATTACGGTCAGATAACTGCACAGTTCTGAAGCAGAAGTACAACCACTGTTCTAAACCATAGACCATAAAAGTAACCATATTTGGACGAGAGGGTGGATTGGAGAGGAGTGAGGCCCTGCAAGGCTAGGTACCGTCGTTAGCATAAACAATGCTAAGGAACCAGCTAACACTACCGCTTGCTGACTAGCTTGGTTAGCAAGATGCATCTGTAATTCACATTAACTGTGAAAATAATTGGGATGCTAAGTTTACCTAGCAAAAAACAGGCTTGTTTGTAATCTAGCCTACTTATCGAGAAAAAGTGACACAGCGGACTCCTTCTTGTGCCTTTTGCTTTCAGTTAGCTAGCAGAAAGCTAGCGGATAGCCACCTGTGATGGCACCCACCTGTCACTTGGAGCGGCCACACCCTAAATTAGGCATAACTTTAAGCCTCAATATAATTTTAAACGGGTGAGTTGTATAAAAATTCATCCCGTGTAGAGTTGTCATGAATGGGGATATTAGCAACAGAGAACAAACTTTTTTGTAGCAGGCAGTAAGCTGTAGTAGTTCTGCAGTAGAGTTGGGCATTTTAACATAGGGGTCTATGGGGATTGACTCGCTTTTGGAGTCAGCCTCAAGTGGCCATTTGAGAAACTGCAATGTTTGGCTTAATCCGTTGGCTTAATTTATCAGCACTGGAGGTTGCCAGTTGTTCTAATCCGACACTTCTATCTCGCAGGTTGCTAGTTTCAACGGTACAGTAGTCTGTATCAAATTGGTTTCAACCAACCATTTATTTGAAATCTTTTAAAACTTAGAACTAGTAGAATATAATTAATCAATTGTTATCAAATGTATGAGTGCTGCTAAGTGGTTATGGCATAGGTGGGGTAATCCACTCTGCCATGTCCCAATTTGAGAAGTAATACACAACTGAGAGGCGGATCATTTGTATGCGATAAGAAATATTGCAGTTCAGCTACATTTGCTGAATAACAGTTGACCATTATGCTAATTGTATTACATTTCTAGCCTAGTTTTTTTTACTTTAGTGTAATCCTATCCTAAACCGACTCTTAATTTACAATATAGTAATACATTTTACAAAGTATCATAAGATAGTTGCATTGTCACTGTCCAAATTTGGTGCTTTGGACATTTTCAGATAAACAGAAAATTCTGACTTCTTCAGCATAACAAACCAACACCCCATTAAATTATCTCATAAACGTATTGGTCTGTTTTTCTCAGCTAATGGACCGTTGACAGAGAGATTACACTCTTTTTTTCTTCCTCTCACAATCTTTGCACTTTCATTTCTTTTTGCTTTTTGGCAGCTTTAGCCTATTTCTTTCAGACGATAAATTACATCTGAGGTCTCCTCCAGCAGAACCCAGAACACTAAAACCACAAAAGAAGCAGAGGTGAATAAAGGATAGGAGGGCCTAATTTCCCCCAAATGGAGCGAGTGTGACTTATCAGAGACAGCATCTCCTGGGCCGGCCGTGGGCAAATGAAAGCAAGGTGAGAGATTGAGTCGGGTTTAGATTACCGGCTGATGTCTGCAGCGCCGAGGCCGTACAGTAATCTCTTATGACTGATTGGCTGTAACCAGGAGTGACAACTGAACTGATGCTATCTCGGGCTATTTCTACCGGGGCGGCGTTGAGGCGAGAGACAGGAGGCTCAGGAGGGCGCGATGGAGCAAAGCTGACATGCAGTTACTGCTTTCAGATGTTGCGCTCTGGCTGAGTAACAGGTGACAGAGTGTGTATCTGAGGGGGGGATTTCCTTCTGCGTGAGTCACGGATAGCAAGAACAACACACTCAAAAACATGAATTTTAAACTGTGCAAAGACATACGAGGCCTCACTGTCACACACACACACACACACCATGTGTCGTTTCCCCCCACAAGTGGAAACCTCATTTAGACCATCAGACACTAAAACAAAAACCAAACAAATGAAATTTTCAGTTTTGTTGGCAGCCTCTTAAGGCAGGGTGACCCGTCCTGCCTATAATGATGGGTGGGAAACCCTGACACACGCACACACACACACACGCTTCTAAGTACGGGACACATGCAAACCGCAGCTTTGCGAACGTTATTTTGCAGAAGTGTTTTATTGGAAAATTTTCCTGCAAATTGTACATTGGTAAAATTAACCGCTTAAACTCTTAGTGGCAACAACATCCACCACTCTGGATTTACGAGCTTGATCGTTAAACTGTTTCTCAGAGTGCTGCTTTGGCATGACTAAAATAACAATAAAAGCATATTAACTTTCCAAATTCTATTGTCACAAATATGCAAATTACTTGTTTTGCTTCTAGCTATAATTGTATCATATTACCCCAACGATGCCATTTCACCCCAGGGATTAATGACACCTCTACTTCTAGTGTCTATTTACCTATCTATTCATAGGGAAAGCAGCTGGAAAGAAGACCCAGGATGATCCATGGGGAGCCCGCAGCTCGCAGAGTTGATTAACTGGTGGCACAGAGGCAGCTTGGATAAAGAGGTGGAAGGATGGAGGGAAGCAGAAAGGAGGAGGAGCAGCGTTGTGGAAGCCTGGCTTAAGGGTTTCCATGGTAGGATTGCCCAGGAATCTGACGCGGGTGCCAGACGCGGGGAAACCCTCATCAAAAACAAGGGAGCACACCCATCAACACCAGTCCAGAGGACGCACATGGCCCCAAAGACAGCCGGAGTGAGAGCTCAAACAGAACCAGAGCAGCTACTGACCCACACTAGTCAAGTTAGGTTGTTTATCTGGTCATTTCTTTGTCTTTGCTGCTAGAAAACCAATTGATCGGAATTAATTGCTTCACAGAGGCAGAAGTACACTCATTGGTCGGGTTAAACTTTAAGGGGCAGAGCTGGAGAACTACAGTTACCGTGACCGAGTCAAGCAGGGACGGACTTGGAGCCTTTTGGAAATAAAAGAAGATAGAAAAGTTTATTCTTGACCTCAGAAAAAAGTGTTTTTACTGTGAATCTTAACTTCCACGTATTAGCTTTTTCCGTAGCTTTCCTCAGCAGATGGCGTTTCCATTATTATTAGAAGAATTCAATTATTATTCCAGGATTCATTTTTCTAGGGCTGTACCGAATAGTTTGACACTTGGAAGCCTCATTTATAACGTTGACATTTTAATTCTTAATCAATATTTAAATGTTGTGCAGTTGTTGTTTTTTGGATGTCTACTCATTGTGTTGCAGATAAAGTTCAGGTTACGGTAATGTTATTAGTATTTGTAGAATCAGATTCCATCGGTGTGATACAAACATTTCCAATAACTCCAGAAAGTTGTAAAGTCCAAAAATCTATATTTATTGAAAAAAGAGAGATGTAATCATTACCGAAATTCACAGCATGTTTTTATCTAAAAAAACTATTCTGCTAAATATTAATAAAAGAAAATTGGTTTAATGAAAAAAAGACTAGATCATTAAATCCGCTGAATTTATTCAAATTAAAAACCTCAATGGAAGCATTAAATAAATGAGTGCATGTCAAGTGTACTGATTTGAGGAACTATTTTAATTTGCTCATGTATCCTGTAGCAGCGTGATGTAATGTATTAACTTCATCCTTTTCTTTACTTATAACCTGAAGTTATAACCTGAACAAAAAAATTAAATCATTAGGAAATAAATCATTGCATTTCTCACAAAATATCTGCTTTGATTAAAATAGATCAATAGTAGATGATTTTTAGTACTCGGCTTAGACACTTTTTCACATTTATAGCAATACCATTGGGATGGACGGAGGATCTGAATGTCCCCGAAAGGGAAACTAACCGGGAAATACGGTTTATATCTTCTATATATTCTGACTCTTCTGATTTGATCTTCTAATGATAAAATGAGTTGCTCGTGATCCAGCCTACAAATATGAATAAACACAGAAGTCACGTTTTTGTTGTTTTCTTTTAACAGAAGCTCCGTCTGTGCTACTTGTGCTCTACAAAGTGTGGCTCTTCGTCCGTTAACTGAAGTTTAATCCAATCTGTGACTTTATTGTTGCACGAGTCAAACACTCAGGAAGAGATCAGGATTAATCAAAGAGGCTGGGAAGAGGGGAACAAGGAAGAGAGCTCATTCAACCACTTGTTGTTTTGATAAATAATCTCACCACTCCATTGTACAGGGCTGGAGGGGGTGTGGGGGGGTGGGGGGGGGCAGCTTTGAATTCTTCCTTTCACAGGTAGAACAATGACAAAGGCTTCCCTCATAGTTCTTGTTTTGTTTGTATTTGTGAATGAGTCACCGGGCCGATAGGATCACACGTGTTTACATCACTCAGCCTCGGCCCAAACCGTACCTCACGCTGCTTTGCTGAAGCTAATCAAGGAAATTGCTGTTTGTAAACCTCCTCGTATCAACATCTGGGAGCAGTCCCCTCTCCGTCCAAACCAAAAATGGCTTAAAGTAAGAAAAAGAGAAACAAATACTGAGGCATGGCACACACACACACACACACACACACAAAAGTGCATGCATCCACACCATGTGCACAGTCACCCACACACGCACGCATACACACAACACATGCTGCATTTGTGATCCATTCCTCTGCTGAACAGGCAATGGAAACTTCTGCAAATGTAAATCTGCTGGGTTAAAAATACAGCACATTAATGTGCACCACATGTGGCACTCTGGCAGGATGGAGGATATTTTGACGGCGAGGGGAGAGAAGGGAGGGAGGGAGGGAGGGAGGGAGGAGGCAGTCCTGGGGTTTCTCCAACAACGGAGAGGGAGACACACACACACACACACACACACACACACACACACACAGCTGCGCTCAGAGTCCAGAACTCCTCCTATTTTACCTTGAGCCTTTTCCACGAACACCACCTTGGAGTCGTGCTGGAAGTTGTGTCCGTCGATGAGCATCCTCTCCCCCCCGTGGGCAGGACACGTCTCCAAGCTCCGCTTGTCCACCAGCGGCAGCTCCTGGGCCGATCTCTGGGCTGTGAGAGGGGGGGGGGGGGGGGGAGAGAGAGAGAGAGAGAGAGAGAGAGAACGGGCTCATCATTCAGCTAACACACACACACCCACTCCCCATGCAGACCTGAGCATCCAGGCCCAGGCTGAATCACAGTCGGCACGGCTGCAAAAGCCTCCACCTCTTTCTGTCAGAGTTAAGCTGCCTCTTTGCCAGGAAGCAAAGAGAGGCTCCATGTTGTGTTTATTTGTGTTTTCCCTCAAATTATGGTGGATGATTTTCTCTCACATAATGAGTTTTTTCTTCTTCTTCTCTTTCTTACCTTTTGGCTTCTCATTCCTTGCTTACTTTGAGTTTTTCTGAAATGATTTACCAGTTGCCACGAAATATCTGCAAACGTTTTCCGTCTAAATGCAACACCGATGTCTCAGGCAGCCTTTTCTCGTGAATTATAGCTGTAATTTCATGGCGATTGACTGGGATACATAAATAGCGATTCAGTGAAACCTGAATATTTTCCTCACATGAGGATCATCTTTGTGTATTTTGATTCTACCCGCACTCTGATTTTGATAAAACTCTAATTCTCTGTGTTTGGAAACCATCAATCGTCCCCACATCTCTCCGTTTCATTCTGCCTCACTCACACACAGAGTGAATGTCGGTCAGAAACAATTGCTTTGTGGCAGTCGTTCAGAAACTAACAATGGTCTATTTCAAGGGGCTGAGATCATGGTTTAACTACTGTCTTTCATTTACCTCATAAGACTTAATCTCTATGGCAGCTCTCACTGCCAGAACCACATGAAGTGGTTGATGCGCCGGAGTTTATCCCGGTCCAGTGAAAAAGGTCAACTCTGGTGCAGCGCAGAGAGTCGATAGAGTTTATCGAGCAAGGCCTACATTGACTTTACACGGACGAACGCTGTCGAGTTCAAATGTAGCTCACTATCACATGCACCAGTATTTACAATGCTGCATGTAATGATGACTATTTGAAAAAATACACATTCAGGTGTTTATTTTACTGCTTTGTCTATTTGCATCTTAAGATTTCTCCTAAATTCGCCAACATTTAGCATTAGACAATGTCTCATTTGCATATTGTATGACATCTCAGAAAACTTGACCCTATTCACCTGTAGTGTCTTCAAAATGTTTAAAATACATATCTTTCTCTAAATCCTTGTGCTCAGATCATCATCGGGTCATCATCGTGAACACACCCTCGATCAGTTGCCACGTGGGGTTAATTACCAATGAAATGTGTGCAGCGATGACTGGTCTTGTTGCAGTATTTAGTCTCTCCCGCAATGATTGAGACGATAAACACGGGATCTCGTCAACAGAGACAGCAAATGCCGACCGGACGGTGAAGTTTTATTTTGTACTTGGACAGCAAAGTTTGTTTTGTTTCTTTCTATGATGTCAAGACGGATTTGTTGTTCACAGTGTAGCACGATCGGGGAAAAAATAGGCTGCCTCCCCTGATCGTGTCGATAGAAAGTTTACCTAGCAACATTAATGCTACCGTAAAGGCGTTAATAAATATATGAAAAATGTAAAAGGCATTAGATAAACATAAAGAAGATAAATATATAAACAATGTTATATACATATCTAAATAGGGGTTCGATAAATATATGAAAGGCATTCAATAAATATTAGATAAATATATAAAAGGCGTTAGAGGACTGAGGAGTGACGTTTTTTAAGAACAAATAGGAGATAAACTCACAGCACTCGATGGGGTTGGATGAAACCTGCAAGGACACCGTTCTCCCCGTGGCCTGGTTGATGTGAACTCTGAAAACCATCCTCACGCGCGTGTTCTTGCGCCCGATGTCCGTCTCCCCCTTCCTCAGCTCGATGTCCGAGTTGCGCAGCTTCAAGATCCCCGCGCAGTCGACTCTGTGAAGAGACAAAAGAAGGAGAGTTTGCCAAACGTCTGTCAGTCCACCAGGCAAATGATCACGTGCATTAATGACATATATACGCTCTCACAGTTAATCAGGCCGTGATTGATACAGTATTGCCAAATCAAAAGGGATTTCTTAAGCTCTGGACTCCAACAGCGCAGCCCTGACAGAAGATTAACGCCTCAGTGCATCCACTCTTGGGTGAAATTCAAATCCTACAGAAACAACATTCATCACGCGGGGAATATCTTTGTTATGGCCCACAAGAGATGGTTGCTGAAATACTGTTTTCCTTCCACAAATCTTACAGCCACCGAAATGGCTGTAATGATTTCTTTAACAGCGTCAAAGTCTTCATCAGACACTTAATAAAAGCCCCCCCATCCTCCTCCTCTTCCCTCTCTGTCTGCACTTCACCCATCTAACTGTTTCACACTTAAATACCTCGAGCCTCTCCAAAAAACGCTTTCTGGCTTTTTCCATCGCCGAGCTACTCGCTGCTGCATTCCTCAAAGCCTAGTAAATGTCAACTTTTACACACATTTGAAGACTCCCTAACATTCTTCTCGCCAGACGCCGGGGTCCGCTGCACTGGCGAAGTAATCAGGTGTTGATGCTAAGGACCCCAGCTGTTCAGCTCTCCGCCTACGCAGGCAAGCTGAGTGCAAAAGCACAAACTGAGGCGTCCCCGTTCGGTGCCCGAGACAGAAATGCTATCATTGTATTTATTAATTAAGAGTTAATTGGAGGCATACCAAGTTGACCGACCGTTTGTGGCTTCATGTTGGCTAACTGATGGTGATTAATGATTTAATCCCCCCCCCCCTGAATCATCGTGAATAACTATTTCACTGTACCATATTAACAAAAAAACCTAATCTATATGTCACACATGTCAAAAGGAATAAATCTCCCACAAATCCCTCGCCTGCACTGTGAGCACTCAGAGGCGTGTCCCCCGTGAAAAGAGAGAAACCGTATCCCGAGGTGAAGGCGTCGGGTAAGGAGAGCTTATGTGTTGCATCCATTAAAACGCAGAGAAAGTGCTGATGCTAGCAGGCTGCTGCTGCCTGCAGCTCAGACAGAAACTCCTGTTAGCAGCCCAGAGCTTCCCCAGTAATCCGATCTCCGAGGCTTATAAAATGGGAAAGCCACACGCAACACTTTCTCAACCCAAACAGGCGCACACACACAGAATACTGAACATCATATCTCCAGATTGTTACTTTGTTTTACAGAAAATGTGTTTGATTTCTGGGCAGAAATGGAGCGGGTCCTCTTCACAGAGGCCGCCATGTTGCGCCGCCATGTTTCTACAGTAGCCCAGAAAGGACAACCAAACACTGGCTCTAGAGAGACCCGTTGACGTTTTTACGTTACCTGAAGGCCCCCGTAGACCTCCGACACGCTTGTGAAGCTGCAGTTTGAGTAATGTTGCTCCTAAAGTAGTGTTATCATGGTAATGGTGGTCTCAGAGGGAGGCGGACTGCGTTGCCGCGGTTTTGCACAGGAGGAGTTGCAGTCTACAGCTACACAGCTAGATGCCATCCAAACCCTACACACTGTCCCTTTGAGTCAAGTCTCAAGCCAGTTTAGGCGAGTCAAGTCTATGTTAACAAAGTTATGACTTGGTATGTAAAAAACACAGCTTTGAAAGGAAGACGTTCACATGCTGTATCATTATAACATAATTCATAAACTTGCTTATTGACTTGTAATTACTTAAGCAGACTTTTGACTTGACTTGGACTTTTGACTTGTCATCTTGATTTTTTGCAACCAGTGAACAGAATGGACCATATTCGGAGTGCGGAGGAGTGATGAAGCGATGCCGTATACTGCTCTGTTAGTGACCTGTCAATCACAAGGTAGCCCCACCCTAAAGCATAGCCTGCTTTACGGCCTAGTTGACTCTAAATGGGACTAATAAATCAAGTGAGAAGTAGAGTCATTTTCTCATAGACTTCTATACAATCTGACTTCTTTCTGTAACCAGAGGAGTCGCCCCCTGCTGGCCAGTAGAGAGAATGCAGGTTTCAGACACTTCCGCATGGGCTTCTCTATTTAGAACCAGAACCCGGGCTGGTCTCGACAGACTCCAAACCTGACTTGGAATTGTCGCAAAGGACTCGAGACTCGACGTGGACTTTCAAGTCATTTAGGACTTTCAAGTTATATAAGAAAAGTCCACGTCGATACTTGAATGAATCGAGACATGAAGTCCAAAACAAGTCTAAAATGTTGTGAGATGTGACTTGGACTCTCCCCAAAAGACTAAGAAATAACCCTAGCTCCAGTTTAATACCCCCCCCCCCCCCCCCCCCTCTCTCTGAATGGGTACAGCCCCTGATACTCACATGGCCCGCATGTTGTTCTCTGGCAGCAGTGGGATCTCCAGGATCTTGGTGTTGTTGTTGTGCAGGGCTTCGTGGCTCGGGGTGGACA
Source organism: Leptoclinus maculatus (assembly GCA_032191485.1). Lineage (NCBI taxonomy): Eukaryota > Metazoa > Chordata > Actinopteri > Perciformes > Stichaeidae > Leptoclinus > Leptoclinus maculatus. The sequence continues at coordinate 36,015,468 of JAVDOI010000002.1, read as the reverse complement.
CAGTCTTCCCGGTGATGCGGTGGACCTGGTAGAAGGCGTGGGGCCTCAGCAGCCTGTCGTCAGCCGTGCCGATGAACAGCTGCAGGGTCAGAGGCTCGCTCTCCATGTAGCCGTGGAGCTGAGAGCGGAGACAAGAAGTAAAGACACAGTTGCGGTTAAGCCCTCACGTCACCTCCAAAAAAAAAAAAAACACTTCCACTTGCATGCTGTTGAGGAAGACGTAGGTCTTTCAGAGGTCAGGCCCTCAGTGCAGCGGTTTTCAAACAAAGCACCCATTTAGGATCTTGTAATCACCCATTTCATCAATGGCCTCTGTACACTTCCTCCATCAGTTAATGTCAGGCCTGCCAAGATGTTGATTCTTCAGTAGCTGAACCTCAGCGGCAGTAAAAGCCACCCATAGCGAGCGGTGTTGTGATTTGTGACAAGACTAAGCTAGTGTTTCAGAAAAGTCTAAGTCGTGTCAGTCCCACCGAGCCCCGGCCAATCAGGATCAAGGAAAACTCTGCTGCTCTGATTATTATCAGTAAAAGGATCCCGCCACGATGGAAGTTGGAGACGGCACAGAAGTGCTGCTCGCCGTGGCTGGCGGGCTCGACCCGGAGCTTCTAAAGCACTCCCAGACCTCCATAGGTGTTGCTTGACGGGAGGCCTCCTGCCACGATGACCTCAACCAGCCAAACTGCAGGCACGAAGCCCAAACCCGCAGACCGAAACCTGAGCAGAGCAGCGACCGCTGACGCGCTGTGCGAGAGCGATGTATGTTACCCATACAGTGCATACAGGAATGAGAGCAGAATACTTGACATTTTGACTTCAAAGCAATTGAAAGAAGCACACATTGTACATAAGGAATTAAAAAGGGGCAAAAAAATAGGAATGTACTAAATAATATAATTCATCAAATGTATCGATTATATGGACAACGTGTTCATATCTCATGTCATGTGAGAGGTTAAAGCTGCAGTCCATAGCTTTCATAGCAAAGATGGAAGAGCTTATTCTGTTGCATCTCTGAATCCGTTTCACATCGTTCTTGTTTAAATAAAACGTCATCAATCAACCCGGTACGTGAATAAAGATGTTGTTTTTTACTGAAGAGATGAAATGTCAACATCTTCTGCTTCCAACACTATAAATACTGCATGTTTTTTTGGTGTTTTAAACCATTCCATTATAAAGACTGATGCATTAATAATATATTCATAATTCAAAACGTAATGCTTTAGTTTCAGTTTTAAATGTCAGGTTATTGGGGGTCAAAAAGTAAATGTTTCATTCCCAATCAGTCCATGAGGCTGAATAAGAGAAACTGCTATTGTTGGCCTGTCTGGGTAAAGTAATATTATTGTTCCATCTAAGAGAAGTTATTAATGTTCAAATGAATGCAATAATAACTTTGAAATAAACTCTACTTAATTACAAAACATAGGGAACAGTATTCTTACTATATCTTTAGCTACAGCGTAGGCCTACACAAATGAAACTGAACTAATCTGGCCTCGTCACCATCCACGTACCAAAGCTCAATAGAGGCAGATGTAGGATGAGATTGTCAGCTGAAAGCGACCGACAGGGAAATGCTGAAGTGACAAAAATGAAGCTTGTGCATCGCGTAGGGAGAGAGCACTCGAGGAGAAGAGCGCCCACAACAAGAGTGAAAGGCCCAGACCGGTGGGAGGCACAACATGTGATTTGGAGGAGGATCCCGGTCGGGGTTAAGAGCCTGCAACAGCCCCGTGTATTTGTGTAAGGAAATGGGTTGCTGCCTAGCAATGCTGTTTATTTAGGCAGCAGGAAGTAGAGTGATGAAGCGAGGAAGCCCGCTCACACGGTTACTCTCAAAACAGTGATTACAAACAGATTGCTGATTATCTGCTTTGAATTATTATCAGCACGACATTCTAAGCAAATAGAGATAATCGCAGTTGATAAACGTCCTCTGAGCGATTTCAGCTGCTTTTTTTTGATCGTTTCCAAAAACTTCAAAAAGATTGCCTCTGTGGAGACGTCTGTGCTCACTCCAGCGTTACCATCTGTCATTTTAAGACGTGATATTATCTCAGTGGCAAACCCTGAAATCAGGAAACCTTTCTGCCGTGAATCCTATTCTTCATAAAGCAGACAACAGTTGTGATTTGTCGATGCAATTAAATCAGCCCGGTACCACGTCATGTGAAGCCTCCTGGCAGTTCTACATTGGGCGAAAGCAGCCTTCACTCCCTAGTTCATATTATCACCCACAAGAGGAATGCCGAGACTGCGGCTGCTCAAGGCACCAGAGAGGAGGAGAGAGAGGTGAGGGCGACCGGGGCTCCCTCTCCACTCCTATCATAGACCCTCCCAGAAGGATGATAACACACACAAACGCATATATATATACAGTGTATGGACTTTGGAGAGAGAGAGAGAGGTAGCTCAGTTTGACGAGCAATTCATCCTGTCACGCTTTTTGCTTCACATGATTTTCATTAATGACATTTGGAAATCTAAATCTGAGCGAGGCCAAGAAAAGGCGCGTGACTCCTGAGTATTAATCTACAAAAATGCACGAGAAAACAGCTGTTTCTCAAGCAACGGGCCGATGGTGAAAGGTGGGGGGGGAAAAGACGAAGACCTCTCCACCAAAGTGCAGCATGAGAGTCTGAGCATTAACTGCGGTGAGGACTGCACACAGCACTCCGAAGGGGCATACTTCAGTCTGCTGCTGGCGTAAGGGCGGGCGTGGTTGAGGGAAGCGGCGGTGATGGCGTTGAGAAAGAACAGAAAATAGCCGGCTTATAGCCGCGCTGGAGGCTGGACGTGGAGGGGGAAAAAGAAAAAAAGTGTACCACACAGAACAGGAGCTTCCAGAATAAACTCAGGGCAGGGTTTTGAGTCAGAGGGGCGGCTTCGTCAGCCAGCGTCCAGCACAGCAGAGGCTCGCAGCGCCGTGTGCACCATGTAATCAGGAAGTCACAGAGATGGGGCCGCCTCGTCCGAAGGCTCCTTCAAACATCTCCATCCCAGCCTGCCAGAAACGTGTGTGGTTTTGAGTATGCTGCCGCCTCCGCGGGACGCAGCGCGCGATGATGTCAGCCGCACACACGGGGAACTTTCCTAAACAAAGGGAAGTCTGTGTGGTTGGGCTTGGTAGCTGGCGGAATAGCAAGGGGGGAGGTTTGGGTTTGGGTTTAAAAGAGAACACACACTCTGTTTTTCGGGCCGGGGTGAACCCAGACCCCTGTCTTTAAATCATTAGCACCTTCTCATGGACAAACACGCCCACGTCCTGTACACATGTGTGTCTGGAGGTGCAACGCGCTGCATGTGCAGCATGTGCTGGTTTCTAACTGTCATATTTCACAACTGCATACAAAAGGAGATTATTACACTTATCATATGGTTTTTCCAAAGATCTTCCTGGAGCTGTCTCGTCCGGACCGAGCATATATTATCAGCCATTTTAGCTCATCACACCGACACTGTACACTGTATAAATATTATTGAGGTGAATTGATAACAGTGTTGCCGTACCATACTGTGGTTAGTCCACCAGAGAGAACTGACCTTTCTAGTCTACAATGTGCTGCACAAGTCTTCAATAACAAATTTAAGGGATCCTTTTCAAAAAATGTTTGTTTAGGTTATGCGTTTATGTTAAAAGAACAAGCATCAACCAACAGATTCTTTTACTCAATAAAATAATTATACACATATATATATGTATGCAGAGTATTATTTGCATAATTTGGTGTTGCCACCTGACGAATAGAAGTTGAATATTCACTCTCCTTTAAACTCTCTGCGTCTCTTTATCTGCTAAATGCTCCACCATGTTCACTAGCCAGTCGCTAACTGTAGCTCTCTGGCGTAGAGGCGCTAGGTAGAGTAGAAGTATACCTCTTGTGAGTTTAGTTGAATTCGTCACTTTCTTAACTTACTCAAAATATGCTCATAATTAGTATGTAATATAGAATTGGGACACAGCTGTTTGTCCTTATAATGGCTGCTTAGCATGGTTAGCGTCCCCCATTCACAATAAAGGGGCATGATTAGCTATCTGCTACGTACGCTGAAAAGACATTTTTATTGAAAGTGAAGGGCAAACACAGAAAACTCTGGCCCATATGTGACGAATGTCTGGCTAACTTGTAGACTTATTGCAATGAATTAATAAAATATCAAAAGGTATTAATTAAACGGACAGCTGCGGCTTCGTCCGACTCCGTGCTGCAGACCCTTTATTTATTCAGAGTCTGAGGTCCGCCGTGTGGAGTAATGGTCGGGGGACCAGATGGGTTTAAAACCAAAACATATCTGCAGTTGTCTCCTTTAGACTCGACCACCAGAGCTACTGCGGTCAAAGCACATGACTAAGCTCTTACTGGCCATGCTACATCACTTTGTATCTGTCTGCGCTGCACTCGACAAACGCAATGGAAAAGTCTGAGTCACCCTCGTCTGGACAGGAACTGACTGAGTGGACCGGTCTGCCTAATAGCATACCTATGGTATTCCATTCAGAAATGTGACATCTTTGAATAACATGACAGCCAGGCTTTGAAACACATGTCGCCCCAATCTATTTTAACACAAGAACTAGAATTTTTTTTTTTTTAAAAGCGGGGGGTGGTAGTGTCGAGAAGTGATGAGGTAAGGAGAAGGAGTGAAAATAGGTCTAATGGCTGCACCGTGTGTTGCTCTAATCGTCACAGGAAACCAAACAGTCTAGTTCACTGGTTCTCAACATGGGGTTTGGGCCCCTGAGGGGGTCATGATATAACTCGGAGGAACCGCAGGATGATGAATGTGAAAATAATGTTTTTGTACGGTTTCTTTTTGCTTTTTTTCTTGTGAAATACTCGATCATTTCAACTCTCAAAAGACGAGTAAATCGAGAAGTACGCAACCTGCGATATGGCGCCTAGAGGGAGATGCTGCTTTGTTTGAAGACATCACAAAAACAATGAATTTAAGAAGCACTGGTTTGGCAGACCTGTACGACCGGGTGTCCTCCCGCCATAGCCTTCACGGCTCCCCTGCTGCCCTCCGTCTCGTAGTGGGCTCGGTGGTGGGACTTGGGCTGCACGTCGACCTGCAGGCTGTACGGCCCCGAGCTGGATGGCAGCTGCCAGTCGAGAGCGGGCAGGGATGGGCTGTCGGGGGACAAAACACGTCCAACATGACAACTTAGCGGGGAGGGCTTATTTTAGATGCGCTTATCAAGGTAGAATGTGCAGAATGTTAACACTGCGATATGCCAGTGCTCGTGATGAAGCTGTTTATGTTAAAACTAGCATTTAGTCTATGCATGAAGAACTTTTCATATAATTTCTCAATTGACAAAAAAATAGTGGACCAATTTTATTTTAGTAAATCTTAAGCACACCAAAAGTTTTCCCCCTCGAGCTTCATTTCAGGTTTGGACCGACCTTGCTCTGGGTGGCAATCCTCATCTGTAACTCATTCTTTTCTTACCTGATGTACTGCTTTGGCTTGGACCAGGAGTATGGGTGCTGTGGCACATCCAGGAACCCGCCACAGTAGCCCTCCTTCTTTAACGACAGGCGGTTGGAGGGGTGCTTGTCCTGACAGAGCTCCCCTGAAATCAGCTCCTCGCCTCCCGGCTCAACCTTCAGGCTGACCATGGGGCTGTGCTCCAGGCTGGTTTTACGGGCTTTGACGGGGATTCCCTCCCCGAGGTCAACCACCCCGTCTGTGGTCAGGGCGTTGATGGCCGCCAGGATGGCCGAGTTGGTGTACTGGTTGGTGTTCGGCAGCCAGGTCTCCTCTGTGATACTGAGGCGTGGGGAGGTCTGCGGGGACAGTCCGGGGGAGATGTTGGGCGAGTACGGGTAGTGCTTGTGCGATGCCCCGCTGCCGTTGAAGCTGTACTTCCTCTTTGCGCCGCACGGGGAGTTGGGCCTGGAGCCGCGCTGGCCCATCCAGGTGTCGTCTGTCACGCTCGTGCGCGGGGAGGTGGATGGGGAGTGGCGCGGGGAGTGGCGGGGGGAGCCGCCGGAGGTGCAGCCGTCGCCCGGCAGGGTGAGGGTGGAGCCCTTGGGCGACACGGAGGGCGACTGCCAGGGGGAGTTCTGGGGCGAGTTGTCGTAGTTGCAAGAGAAGCTCGATTCGTAGGAGGAGGCGTCGGAGTGGCAGCTGCGAGACGAGATGCTGCTGGCCGGGCTCAGGCAGCTGGGGTCGCGGTAGCTGTCGGCGCTGGGGAGGGTCAGCGTCACTATGGAGTTGAGTCGCTTGGCAACGGGGAGGTTGCTCTCCTCCACCTTGTCCTCGGGAAACTGACCGTAGGCGGTGATCTCGATGCGAGGGCTCTCCAGGGTCGGGGCCCCGTTCGGGCGGGAGGATGAATAGTAGCCGGCCGCTCTCATGTCGTCCTGGGCATCGTAGCCGTGAGGCTCAGAGACGGATATGGTGGGGCTGGACTGGAGGCTGTGGTACTGGGAGGGAAGACATGGGTTGCCCAGTGGGAGGGAGAGACTGACGTTTGGTGTGTAGCCATATGCCTCTGGAATACAAACACACTTTGTTACCATGATAATCAAACACACATTCCCTTTCTGAGTGGGAGGCAGTTGCCAAGTTTGAGTCTTATGAGAGCTGCTGCGGAGCAGAGGTGTCCGCCATTATGGCAGAGTAACGGCCGTCTTACCAGAACTATTTCCCAGATGCATGCAAGTTAAAACTTAACACCTCATCGAATGGGGATCCCTGAACGCACTAAGGCCAGTGACACAAAAACAACTCTGAGTGGCTCAAATTATTAAAAGGTGGGTGTCGCGAATAAAGGTGCCAAAAATAACCCCAGTCTAAAAATAACCAAAGGCCAAACCAGGTGGGTTTTTTTTTTTATGCCACTTAATGCACATGCTGCGGCCCATAAAGAGTAACAGGACGAAAACACACACTTAATGCTTTTGTTGGCGAGTTTCGTGTTCCTACGGCCATCGACAATAAACACAGGAGGAAATTGATTGTTTTATTTGCGTGCTGTAAAGGTGCACCCAGCCGGAGGGGAGGGGGGGGGGGGGGGGGGGGTTGTGGTCTCGTGCCAATCGCTCCCGCTGGGTCACATGAAACTCTGCCCGTCTGTGGCGAAGGCTGAGGTCACAGTGGGCAGGGGGAGAGTAAGGGGGGGGGGGGGGGGGTCATGGGAACTGTGGAGCTGTGGTTGTACGGTGCATGAGGCCGGGTGAGTGTGACCGCAGTGGAAGCACACTGATGCGGATGGAGACGTCTGCTGCAGACAGACAGCCTGCAGTCACCACAGCTCCTGTCTGCAGTAAATTAAAGAGAATTAGGGGCCCCCGCTCTGAAGATGATGACATCATCGTGTGACTCCTTGCAATAAAAAGAAAAAAGAAAACGGTACTTGCATTTTAATGTGACACAGTAGCACTGAGATGTTTGTTTCCTGTGTGAATTAGCATACCAGGTATGCCCGTGGGGTGTGGGTGGGGGAACTTTACCCACAATGCCATGCCATTCATTAGCGCAGGTTTCAATTTTGACTATTTCTGGGAGCACTTATTAGCCATGAGTGGAACCACGCCCACCATGACCCAAACCACAGGGAGCGGCGCACACCGAATATCTCCACCGCTGCTTTAACCCCGTTAGTGACGGCAGGGCGCGAGGCTGAACGCAGCTGTAACACCTCAATTCAACACAACAACTCGAAAGTCTAGCATCCGGCCGTAAAGTGTCGAACAATGATGAGAAGTTAAGTAAATGACACATTAACAGCTTTGCTGCGCTGTGATAATTAAAAAAAAAAAGGAAAAGGCTGCTGTACTAAATAGAAGTCAAACTTACCCTCCTCAGCGGATTTCATCTTCGTGTTTGCGCAGAGAGAAACGTCTGAGATCAAACAGCCGGGAGCGATTCCTAATCCATATAGCGGAGTTTAGATATAGTCCACAGCTGTTGCTCGGGATCCTCTCTCGCTGTATCGCCGCGAACAGACAACAAGAATTACAAATGAGTAAAGCAGAAAAAGGGTCTGTTACTACTTCAAAAAGAGGGATGAAAAAAAAAAAAAAAAAGTCGCATCCAAAATGGAAAAATCCAAAAGAGATGCGTCAAATGATTAAAACTCAAATAAGATCATGTCTGATGCGGACGCGTTCTCTTACTAAAAGCTATTTTCGTCGCTATGTCCGACTCTGCGTCGGGGGGGATCCTGGCTCTGCTGGGTCGCCGTGACGCACTGCTCCGGCGCACGGAGGACTTCTGCGCTTTTTAAACTCGGGGATCACCTCGGCTGGCTGGCTGGCGCACCGCCCCCTCCCTCCGCACTCTGACGCATCTATACACGCCCGGCCACCAGATGGGTCCAGCGGAGGGATCCTCTCACTGTTGTTGTATTTTTGTTTTTTTTAACAGAGGCGGAGGAGACCAATTAAGCGAAGCTGGGAGTGGAGCCCCGAAGAGATGAGTAAAATAAGGCTCGCCGCGGGAGAGGCGAACCCAAACCTCCAGTGGTTGGAACAAACATCCTATAAAGCGCCGAGCTAGTGCAGCTGAGTATGAGCCCGGGGAGAACATACACTGGGTTAAAATGACAATCATGGATAAAACACCTTGATTTGTTGGGTGACAGATGCTAAAAAGAAACTCAAACTATGTCCCCCCTTGTCCCTGACTGACTTAATGAGCATTCATTTGAATTTTCCACCCACTTTATCTACAGTATCTGTTCCCCTTGGCTTCATTCACAGTGGAGTCGTCAACATGCTGCTCCTGGAATCTCCTAAATCAAGATTTATGTGCAGACTAGTCCTCACGAGTATTTTTACTTTTAACTGCTGCCATTTTCACCCTGATTCATCAGCTGGTTACAGCAGACGGATGCTCGGTTAAAGGCCATTGGTTTTTTTTTTTTTTTTTTTTCAGATTGCAGCAGATTGAAAGGACAGGTGAAAACATGCCAGAACACACAGCTCTAAATGCTGCACCATAAGACATACTGTATATAAAACATAACGCTTCCCTCAGATGTTCTATATGGGCGTCTTGTTTGAAGCCGTTGCAAAGGCTCTCCACTTCCTCCTGACAGACTGCACAGTCTGCGGGGCCACGGAACACATAATTATCCATACTTTCATGGAAGTGCTATATAAAAATCAAGCCGTATACCCAGTCATTTGACACGGCGAACTGAGAATCTTCATAAAGTTTTCCATAGGCCGCTCTCTGCGGGTTCGCTGTGTACTCGTTCGGCTTCTTCTTTTTGCAAGCAGGGCTGCTGCTATCTTTGTCAGGTCTGGACCTCTCAGCAGCTGGCAGCGAGGTGCGTGGTTTCTGGGATGACAACGGTCACATGGTGGCTCTCTTAAGAGTCTGTCCACCCTTTTGGAGGTGGGGAACTATACACTGCTGCACTGCAGCATCTTATCAGCTGGCCCTGGTTGGTGTGACCCTTAGAGGTGTTGGACACGGGGGGGGGGGGTACTAAGATGAGTCTTCATGTAAAGGTCATAATTCCTTGGCTTCTTGTCTTGTGCTGCTTTATATTTGCGATGTGTTTTACCTCCGGTGAGGTCATTTCGTGGTGCGCGTCTTTAAATTTCTTTTGGGACATCCAATATATTCTCATGCACGTGCATTTGGAGATGCTAAACCTTGTTGCACACTGCTCTTGCATCCAACACATTAACGATCTGAATGACAACAAAAGGAAAAGATGGCAAGACTACGAGTCTACAGCTGTTTTCAGTGTCTTAACTTAAAGGCACCTTTCGTTGTGTCTGATTAGATAACAGTTTGAAAAGTAAAAAGAAACACCAAGACTAAGAAACAAAGGAGCAAAGTGTACATTAAATCCCCTTGTTTTCAACCCCTTATCGATACCCTGTACCTAAACTGCACCACTTTCATCAAAGTAAAACTCTCATTCCCTCCTCCCGGACATCAGCTCTTAATCCACATTCGTCTCCATTGTGCAACAACATGGCACGCATGCCCCCAACATCCAAAGCAATATTTCCTCCTCACCCACTGGGATCTCATCTCTCTCTCTCTCTCTCCAGCAGAGCAGCTCAGGCAGTGACGGCCCTTGTGAAACCCTAGCCGTCTGTTTCATCATGGGTACTCGGTGGCTAAAGGGGGGGGGGGGGGGGGGGCACAACGGGGGATTGCCACTCCACAGTTATGTGTAACTGAGGCAGTAAACACTTCCACCCGGCTGCAGTTAATAAATAGCTCCGCTGCTGATTGACTCGTGGTCTCTTCTACGTCATGGCGGCGCTGGGGCTCGTAGTTTTTCCAGCCAGGCCTGGCGCTGGTTAGCGGACACCTTGGTAACGGGCCACTACAGACCGGATGGATCCAGAGCCACAACTGTAAGAAGAGCACAGTAGACAATGAGAAACAACAGCGACTCCGTTTGATATCAACGATAGCTGCTTTAACTACTGATATGATAGTGAGTCAAGAGGCGCTGAATTTATTCAATACTGGAGTTTTAGTCTCACGTGTGTCAAGTATAAATCAAGTCTCCGGTCAGTTGAGGTCAAGTCCACGTCAAGTCACGGGTCTCTGCCGGCTCAGCACCAAACAGACACAGTTAGCAGCTAGCTAGCGAACATTGTGGAGCTTTTAGCAGCTAAAGAGACATTTACCTCAGAGGTTGGTGGAGACCAAAGTCAGAGCTAAATAAAACCAAATAAAACCAAACTCCAAACGAATGCCAATGCTGCTCCGTGTAAAAAGCAAACTGTGCAAACTTGTTTGGTTGTGTGCTCTGTTGCACCTTTATACAGTAAAAAACACAGTTCAGGTCCTTGATTATGATCGGCTGAGCCACGTAAAATAATGTCAAATAATGCGCAGCTGTATCCGCATCACAATTTCAGTATTACTCCACCTGAAGCAGACAAACTACTCCGTGTGGTGCCAAACAACTATGCTCGAGTAGCCACGCCCCAACAGTGATGTCACGGTGTACTGACACCCCAGGGTGTACATGTCTACATCACTTAAGCAAAGTGAGACGTCGAAAAACAAGATTTGTAGCTGCTGTTAAGTTGCTCTTTAATTAATACAAAGACGGACTTTCCCACACAGTAATGAGGGTTTAAGGCAGTGACACAAAGAGCAATTGTTTGGCAACTTTGGATGGGCAGCAATGTACTGGCTCAGAGTTGTCACTTTAATCCCACAGGAACATCTTGTGACCATGAAACACTTTTAGCTTGTTATTATTGCCAAAGTGCATCGATATAACTAAAAGATGTATCACGGTTTGCCATGTGAAGATGTTTTTTGTGCCTCACAGGTTTTTAATCCCTGAATTCAAGCTGTGTTGACAGTGAGACCTTTCACTGTGAGCTAGTGAGGACAACACAAAACACACAACAACATACTTTACACTGCACCCTTTGTGGTGCAATGAGTGACACAATCACATTGCTAATTTAATCAGCCTGTCGATCATCTCGTGTCCAGGACACATTTGTCTTGTATCCCCTCTTCTCACTGCGATCGCTGCTGCCAGGAGCATTGCCCAACTGCGTTGTTTTTTTGCCTGGTGCGTATCATCATTTTTAGAGTGTGGGAGGGGGGGGGGGGGGGGGGGGGGTGAAGCATCGGGGGTTTGGGGCTTGGTCTCACTGTCACAAACCCACTCGTTTTTTTTGTCGTCTGCCATCTCGTACTGCCAAACTCTGCGAGCACTCTGCCCGGTATGACGTGGTTTGGCCACGGCGAGGTGGAAAAGACCTCAACTCGCCTTTCTTTCCACAGTTCTAACCCTCAGAATCCAGTGCTTGGCTTTATTTGTGTCCGAACCAAAAACACGATGGAAAATTGGACAGCGTTGTAAGTTATTCATAAACTAAGAAACAACCCCAAAATGCTGGCTTTCCCAATGCTGAATCACCTGTTTGTTTTGGAAAAACCAATTGGAGGGAAACTGAAAAAGAAATATTACTGTACGCCTTTGTGTTTTGTTTGAGCCCCGCTCACACACCCCTCTCACCATATGTGCACTCATAACTGCTATTTTATGAAGTGTTTCTTGATGTACAATAACAAAACATCGTAAATATTGTCCGTGACCACAAGTTGAGGACAGACTGTGCAGAGAAAAGTGGTTCCAGGGGACATTCAGTAATTTGTGACCGAAGAAATGTGCAAAAACTTCAAAGAGTCTTTTGGCGCAGCGTCCAAGTGACCTGAAAGGACACGGGAGATGAAGAAAAAAAGGTAGTCAAAAAGAAAGTATGAGGTGTTACATATCACCGCGCAAAAACACTTCATGACTCATGTGACTACTTGAAAATGAAATGTTGAGTTGACCACCTGGTGATCTAATCTTTGAGTCACTGGTATTAATAGACCTTTATATTAGTCAGTATGTGCTATTAGGGAGTAAATATCTTCTTTCTGCACCTTTATAAATGCCCGTTTATGTCTATTAAGGTAATTCGACCTGTCAGAGAGGCGGTGACCCTCTCACCGCACCACACCCCACCACCATCCCCGCTATTTCTTACAGTCAGACTTCCTGTCTCCCGTCCATGTTCTTTTTTTTTCTCCGTCGCTGTGACGGAATCCCCTGCTCTGTTTCCTGTTGTGAAGGCCCGTTGCTTGGTCACGGGCCGAGGGAGGAGTTTTTATAGCCGAGGGAGCATTAGCAGAAGGCCGGGAGGTTAATTTTCTCTCCCTAACGTCCCAAAGCCGGCGTCAACTCAGGCACAACACTGAGCAACAGCCCCTCCCCCCCCCCCCCCCCCCATCGAGGCACACAGCACTTTACTATCTCTCAGCTGTTGGTCGCGGCTGCACAGGCTCCACGTGCCCACGGTCGTTTCCAATGAACCAAGAATGGAGCTAGTGTAACTGCAGGGAAGTGTGGTTACCAAAAGACCAGTCTGTTGCTGTGGTACACACTGAGGCAGGTCTGTGAAGCAGTCTGTCCACATGAGGACGTTTGTCCCTACGCGATCCCGCTCTAAAAATCATCCACAAGCATTGCAAGCAGTGTAAAGATACCTGTGGATTTAGAAAAACAAGTTTATGTTCTTAGTGGAACTGACAAAAGGGTGCAAAAACTAAAACTGTACACAGAATATGTTTTGGTCAAAATGAAAGCAAAGTCACTAAGTACATACATTACATAAAAATAGGAGTCTATGGGTCAACAAACTATCGTTCCTTGGGAGGAAGGTGACCAATGCTATAATCAGCACAGAGTTCAGAGGGGGGGGGGTGTTAATTAGAATGAACAACAATTTGTTTAAGGAGTTGTTTAAGTAAGTTGAACAGTAAACAATGAAAGCAACTGAAATTTCATTCGAAGTGCCAGAAATAGATGAAATAGGTAAGAACATCCTAAAATCTTAATTGTTTGCTTATGAGATGTTGTATGTGAGATTGTGTAAGTACTCAAGCAGTTGAAGTGTCAGCTGAAGCACTGAAAGGGTTTGAAGTGTTTGGTAAAGTGTGAGAGACAAAAACATTACATGCATTACAGTGTATTACTGAACGCCTTTGAACGTGTAGCGTTAAGATTAAGACCTGAAGTTGAACTGTCAGTTTTTAAGCACTGTGATAAAGTTTGCCGTCTTGGTCCGGACTACGGAGCCTCTGTGTTGTTGTTAAATAAAAATAGGTGTAACTCAACCCGTTCCACGCAGCATGAATGGTTGATGCCTTTATTCGCAGCTAAAGCAAAAAAAAAAGTTCAAAAAAGTATATAGAAGGGGTGAATTAATTGCATAAAATTGTTAGTCGAATGCTAAGTAGTTGCCACTTGATGAGTTAGCACTGAAAGCAAATGAAGTGTAATTTAAAGAGTGACAGATAAATGCACTAAAATTGTAAGTATGCACTGAAAGCAGTAGAACTGTTAAGGAAAGCGTGTCAAATGTAAGTTTAACAGTAAACAATGAAAGGAAATAAAAGTGCAGTTGAATTTAAAGTGTCGGAGAGAGTTGAAGTGTGTGCACCGTTAGCAGTTGAAGTGTCAGTCCACGAGTAAGAAATTAAAGCTTTATTTCTCCTTCAAAGTTCCACTGCACTAACAGAATTGAACAAACTTGTGGTCACCACCCCCGCTCCTCGAATTCATCGTCATGAAAAGAATAAAATGTTTGAAAGGACGTCTGGAGTACTTTTCTGGCAAAGATGCAGACGCTGTTTGCAATTTGTAAATCACAGTAGCTGATATTGCAACTGTAATGTATTTTGTATATAAATAATTTTATGTTTTCCCAAGAATGAGGACCTTCCTCGGGAGATCTCAACTCTTCTTCCTCCATCGCGCCAGTCAAGGAATATCATTACCAGTAACTCAATCTCTACTGGTTGTTGTCTCTTAATTCAAACACGGTGCTGTGGAACAGTCTGACAACCTCAGTCAGATGGAATATGGCTGGAGAAGCCACTTCGCCGCTTAGTAACAAGATAGCATAATGGCAGGTCTCCCTCCAGCATATTAAAAAAAGCAGCAGAAATGCAAAGAAATACAATAATTTTACAAATGTTCCATGAATCTGAAATTCTTGCTGCGTAAGTGTTTCGTATCCCACTTATGGGTTGAATCTAGTTCATACAGAGAAGTGTTTTTCAACAAGCGCCTCATCCTGGAGGGCTTCAAATTCAGTTACGGACAAACAATTTCTTTAGAAGAGCTGAAACACTAGATTATAAACGTCCACTTTGACAACGTAAAAGCTCCAGTGTTGCGTTTCTGCACTTACACTATTACATCTGGATCAGGATCGCTGGCTCTGCAGTCCAAGGTTTGGACTCTCATCTGTGCAGGTTTTACATAAACTATGCACTGAATGTATGGAAACACATTGGACAGTGTGCTTTAGGGACTGAAAGCAGAAAACATGACGTATATTAATATACATGAGCTCTGGTACATATTTTATAATTAAACCTAAAAGGCAAGGGATACAAACATAAATGCCATAAATGTGCCTTTTTATAGTGAAAGGGAGCCTTTATGCTGGTAATATCTTGAGATATTGATATAACCCTGGGGCGGCCAAAGTGGGACATTATTTTAAAATAAACTAGAACAGTTTGAGCATAATTCTGATAAATAACACTCTATGTACATCGCACATCCTAGTTTAAACACTAGATGTCAACAACGTTTAGTGACATTATCTCCGTCTTAATCTCTCGGCACTGAAAACACCATTTCTGCCTGTTCTGTTTGTAGCATTTTAATATTAGACTTACATTTGCATCGAAATCTTTCAATACGGCCCTTAGATTTCTGCCAGTTTTAACTTCACGTATTTACAGATCACAACAGTTTAAAGGGGAATTTAGGCCATGCACTGCATTAGAGTTTACAAGTAGTGAATTAAATGACATTTAAGAGCAGAAGATTGAGAAATACTTTTTGTAATATGAGGACACACCAGTAAGCGAATGTAATGTCAAACGTTAAACTGTTTGGTAGTGGTGTGTAGTTATTTGGATAGAACATGTATTTTCTAAGGCACACGGGGGTTTTGTGGTCTAGAAACCCAATGTCCAATATATCAGACTTTTCTCAATTCCTGTCAGTTATTACCGTCTAGTATTCATGAATAAATAATTCAAATAATGTTCATAAACAACCTTCTTAATTGAACCAATCAGAACTGCATCATGCTGAGTGACGTATCTCTTATACTTCACATTCTGTATCAGAAAAACATTTTCCTTTCTGTTTTTTTTCATCTTTAAGAGCACCTAGAAGTTCTCTGGACATGTGAAACTACCGGAGCACTTAGCCTCGTCCTCCTTCTCTATATTAAGTTATTTACGGACGACTTCGAAAATAAACTTCAGCTCTCTGCTTTGCTGCCTCACTCGGGAACAAATGTTGTGCCATCAGGACGTAAAAAGCTGCGACTGGAGTGATGAATACATAAAACAATCAACATGAAAAGATTGATCCAACAAAGACAAACTCTGTTCTCTGTTCGTACAATAAATCGTTAGTCACGTGGACATTATCCGGCCCATCAGAGCTCCTCGTGCGGCACATTAACCACCACGCTGATCTCACACAGACACACAGACTGTAGAACAGTTAAAGACGCGCGGACGCGCTGCTACAAAGTGAGACCGGGGAGATGAAAGAGGACGTTTCTTAACATGTTAAAGCCAGCGGACCATCACATTCATCACTCCCACAAAGTGCTTCCTCCTCTGAGGGGAGAAATTGATAACACATTGTCTGTTTGCTCCGTGGCCGCCTTAGATTACATAGTAAAATAGATCTTCTCTTCTACTGTGTACATTAAAACTTCCTCTACAGCGTTCATTTAAAAGCACAATTACTATCCTGGCACGTTTAAAACCTGTTTTCTAACTATGATGGATCTCTTTACATACAGAGGCTTTATTATTCAAAGATCCTCTCCAACTTTATACTCGGCTTAGAATTACTGCTGAATAGTCTTTTTTTTTACCACAAAAAGGTTTAAATACCTATGAAAAATAAATAAATGACTTCTTTACACAACATAAGTGTATCCCCTTATGTTTTCAGATCATTGTTCTGAAGCATTATGAATATTTATGAGTGCTTATAACTAAGATTACGGTGCTATAAACAGCTTATAACGCATTATAAATGTTTATAATTCATTGTAGACATTGGCGTCATAGAAAGTGACACAAGATGTCTCTTCAGTGAAAAGTCCATTCTCAGTGTTTGAGCACGAG
Source organism: Leptoclinus maculatus (assembly GCA_032191485.1). Classification (NCBI taxonomy): domain Eukaryota; kingdom Metazoa; phylum Chordata; class Actinopteri; order Perciformes; family Stichaeidae; genus Leptoclinus; species Leptoclinus maculatus. Next base: position 35,998,785 of record JAVDOI010000002.1, on the reverse strand, counting down.
AGGTTTCAAGTTGTCATACTTGTGTAAATGTAAATACTGATACGACGAGGTGTTTATGAGCTTTAACGTGACCACAGGACAAACTTCCCTCCCTCAGCAGGTGAATGTGAGAACAGCCTTTTATAGTCTCACACTCTGCACATCCATCATTCTGCTCAATGACGCTCAGGCATCCGACGGCAGGAACGAGTGGAGGGGGACTTTAAAGGGGACATATCATGCTCATCTTCAGGTACATAGATGCGTTTGGGGTTTCTACCAGTACACGTTTACATGCTTTCATTAAAAGGGGGGGGGGGGGGTTTAGTTGAATGAACCTGCATGGGACATAGGACTGACCGGGTTGTGTTACTTCACAGTTGGTGGGTTGCAGACACTCTAGATACCCAAATGTAAGTGCACAAGCACTGACAAAGTAAGTTTTTATGATCGGTCACCTTTAAGGTCAGATCCTTGAGGTCTAGTGTGTATTTGGTGTCCTCTAGCAGTGAGTTTGCAGATTGAAACCAACTGAAACTTCTCCTGTGAACCAAACGTGGAGGAAAAGCGAATGGCCCCATCTAGAGCCAGTGTTTAGTTTGTTTAAGTATTATATTGTTAAGAGTTTTCTCTTATCTACATCTTAACAGGGCTAAGTGGAGAGCAGGGTCGTCCTTCAAACAGAGGATCGGCGGTTCGATCCCCGGCTCCGCATGTCGATGTGTCCTTGAGCAACACACTTAACCCCAAAAATTACATTTGTTTGTAGTATAGTATAAAGTAAAGAAATACTCAAGTTAAGTGCCTCAAAATTCTACTTAAACACAGTACTTAAGTTAATGTACTTAGTTACTTCCGATACTCTGATTACTCATATACCAGAACACTGAAATGCTTTCAGTAAGTGACATTATCATCAATGTGTTAACAGCACCTCAAGGGCGTAGAAAGCTGTAAAGAACAATACTTGTTCGAAGTCAACATTTGTCTCATCATATCACTGCACTACACAACAGTTGTATTAATATTCAGTTATGAGACCATCGACACTATTACATGTGATTAATAATCTCAGCAGAGCGGTCGTATCTTCATGAACTAAACTCGGATCAATCTCTCTAAAAGGTGAATAATACCTTCACATCCTCCTCAGGGTTCAGTCTCTACCTCCATCTAGTGGCCACATGATGAACACCACGCACAATAAATCCTGTCTGAGTGTCTGTTACCAATAGAAAACGGGGAACTTCTTGGCATTCGTCGTCTCTTTTTATTATTCATCAATCAGTAACAATACTATAAATAACAGACAACAGACTGTTGGGAATGGAAAGCAAGTTTCTACAACATCACAAACACAGAACAAAGATCTGAACAGAAAGCACAGGAATCAACATTTGGAATTGCTCCTCATCAGACCGTAAATCAGAAATAAAAAAAAACATGAATGCAATTTGCATTAAAGTGTCGCAGTCGCTCCTCATAGTGTAGCTACATTTTACAGTACGGTTGCCCCGACTTGGACTAAATAATACAGCCATGTGTAGGAATGATCAACCTGAGCTGAACTCGGTTAGGATTCACAAAGAGAAGACAACCTGACTGACAAACATAGCTAGACTGCATCGGTCAGTTCAACTTTCTTCCACCAACACCTACAGTACGTGGAGTGAATGATAAAACTCATTCCTCCTTAAAAAGAAACAGCTGAATGTCAACGTCCGCTACAGAAACCCAGAGGGAGTCTTATTGTCGATAAAGGCCTAAAAATAAACAGCCATCTGTGATTCAGGCTCCTTCGGCGTCACTTTTTTAAGTACGTTTAACCAAAAAACATCGTCATGCTCCTGGAAGTTCAGGTTCTGGCTTCAGCACATTAACAGACATCATAATGAGGCACAAAGCGAGCTGCCGGGGGCCCCCGACAGGAGGACCGGGGGCCCCCCGACAGACGTCGCAGATGTAGCAGTGTTATCAAGGCCAAATATGCCGACGACACATCTATGGAGTGCTGGTTTCATACTACGGGGATGAGGATTGATGATGTCATTCGCCGTCTTAAAAAACGTAAAGCGTGGAACGTTTGAGGTCCGAAGAGAGACCCGTCAGCATTTTTCCGTGTGAATGTCATCGTAAATGTTCTTATTTTAAGAAGTTAAGCGCAGTGAGGTTTTACATGGACAGCAGGAGTGACCGACGCTGCATGTAAAGGCTTTATGTATTTACAGGAACGCAGGAAAACATTCAAATAAATGATTCCTTCTTGATCCCTTACAGCGACTTAACTGCGCTCAAAGACGCAGGCCAGCCACTGTAATCATTATAATACCTGGAATAAAAAAAAGAACACTTCAAAAAAAATTCTACACTCCACATACAAAACTCTAAACAATGAAAGAACTTCAGGACTTTATAAAATGACATTTGAAGCCGATTTGTTTAAAATGCTTTAAAACAAAGAAGAAGGCAGTTTGACCCTTTTTCCCGACAAACTGGGGTCAAGTTGGAAGTGCAGTCGCTGGCACCATGTTGCCCTTCTGTTGGTTGAATCCATCCTTTTATAGTTTTCATGTGCTCCGTTTTTTGTTTTCAAGTAATCCCAAGTCTCAGTGATATAATCCAAAGAACTGAATTCATTTCTCCCCATGTGCGATTGTTCCAGTGGTTCCTTACCTGTCCATCACCGAGGATCAGTGAGTACAAAAAAAACAAAAAAAGTAAAAAGTGCTGAAAGCTCAAAGAAGCACTACGAAACTACAAAACAAACGTAATCCTAGTGATCCAGGTTGGGCTCATGAGGATAGTTTGGAGTAGCTCGGAGGGGAGAACTTGCGCTTCAGGTATTTGATTATGTAGAGAGGCAGACAGCTGACCAGCGTGATGGCGGACACCTTCCACAGGAAAGGCCAGGTGGTGATGAACGACAAGTCTGGGGGAGCAAACGGAAGAGAAAACAGCTGGAGTACACGTGTCTTAGTATTGTGTTCATGATTGCACAGGAGGATGGGAATTCAACCGAGCAACGAAAGAGTCGAACACAAGCGGTGAAAAGGAAAGTCAGAAATCAGACGACGGTCTTGATGTGTTGAATCAGATCACAACATGCTGTCACACTAAACATGAGAACTAAACGGTGGAATGACACAAGCGAAATAGGCAAAATGATGACGCAGTAAAACATCAACCAGAACAATCAGACACGACAAATGCAGAGCGACGGGATGAGGGAACGAGGAGACGCATTTACAGGCTGCACACCTACCAAGGAAAGCTCCAAAGGACACCCTGCCTATGCCTGTCGCCGACACACAGAAGCAAAAGAAATGCAGCAGAAACAGAGTGAGGGCGGCACAAAGGTCAGCAGTGGACAGACACACAGACACACAGAGAGGGACAAAAAGAGAGAGAAAAGGGGGGGAAGACGTAAAAGCACAGAGCTGAGGGCTGAACTGCTGCACGAACACTTGGGTGTCAGGGAGCGTCGCATCAAGATCAACACAAAAGGTGCAGCCAAGACGACTGAGGCCCCTTGAAGTGATCGGTCCGCTCAATACTGGACTCAAACCGTAACAGTAACGTCTTCCTACGACCTGTGCTGTGAGCTCACTAGGAGAAAGACGGAGCGCTGCGCTCCACAGAAGCAGATCTGAAACTGATCGACGGGGAAATGAGGGGGGGTGGTTTGGATGTTGTTGAAGTGGGGTTGTAGGAGGTACGGGAGCAAAGCAGTGCACTGCTGTGGACAGAAATAGTACTTCACATAGTATGCTATATAAGTGTATGCTATATAAAGAATATTTTCACAGCTTTACCTTGATGCCAGACAGCCCTTTGGCCAAGCTCTCTTCAAAGCCACCAGACTCCTTTGACATGAACAGTAGTTTTACGTCACAGAACACGGGAGTTCCTGGTCTACCGACTCCATCGGTTAGTTTGTGTTATTGTGTGACTTTGGTGAATCTGAACTAACTCTTTAAAAACACCAAAGTCACACAATAACACAAACTAACCGACCGAGGCAGCCGTAATATTCCAGGAACTCCTGTGTTCTGCAGGGTTAAATGAGTGTTTTTGTCAAATGAGTCTTGTGGTTTTGAAGAGAGCATAGATGACGGGGAGGTAAAGCAGTAAAAATATAAATATCACGTACACTTAAAATCATAATGATTTCTTTAGGTGTGTAAAACATGTGTTGCTGCAGTATTACTTTGCTCTGGTGCTGGTACTACGGTCTGTTACTCTAAACTGGGGCTGTGCCGACCTCCATCCACTGTATACAATACTCTGACTGTGAACAAGTACCTCATACAACCCCACGTCACAAAATCTAAACTTTCCCTTTAATTAGCAACTATCTTAATAACCATTTAATCATTCCAGCTTCTCAAATGAGAGAATTGACTGATTTCTATTTGTCACATGTGATGGTTGAACTGAACTTCTTTGGCTTTTGGATGGCTGGTTGGATAAAACAAGAACTCTGAATGCTTCGTCTTGGGTTCTGGGACATTTGTAATGAGCATTTTTCTGTTTTGTTAAATTGTATATAGAAAGAATGTCAACATTTTTTATTAATTTAGAAAAAAAGAAATCAAAACTATTCTATAAAAAGTCTACTTACCAAAGTACTCGTTGAGGAAGGCGAGCGAGGCCAGGTAGCAGCCCAGGCTGAAGAACTCGGCCACCACCATGAGCCAGTGCCAGGTGCGGATGGTCAGCGCCACCATCAGCAGCTCGGTGAGGATGAGCGCTGTGAAGGAGATGGCGACCACGTGCACGAACTCAGACTCAAACAGCACCAGCGCGCCGTACATGAGGATGCCGCCTGGTGGAGTCGTTACCGGGGACAGATGCAGATTTAGGTGGAGGGGGGGGGTGAAAAAGGGGGTTAGTGTTTGAGTACATTCTTTCCTTCTTAAGACTGTTTTCTCAGATCTGCTCCACAACCAGCTGACTGGGACGCTGAGTTAAGGATGAATGTGTCTGGAGACGAGGCCTGATTCAATAACACGATGTTACTATGTGAGAGTAAAATGTGCTCTGATTAACATCTTTAAGCGTCCAGACACTCACTCATCTTCGGGCGCCTCCTGTATCCCGATAGCCCTTTATATCGTCATAACACAACACAAATTGAGCCCAACGGCCTATAACTGATCACATGATTGCTTTTTCACAGTCTTCATGCGGCGCATTCCAGCAAGTCAAACTCTGTAATAAATTAAAACTAGATTGGCGCCAAATATTTTCCTCCTCTGCTGCTGTTCCTCTCATCGTCTTCACGTTTCTTTTTTTCCCCACCCCCCCCCCCCCTCCCCAAACAGACCTGGCATTGGCCTTTAATTAAAAAGCATCGAGCTGTCAGGAAGTCACGCTCCAGCAGGAACATGGATCTTTCTCACACGCTGCATGGCTTAGCGATTACAGAAATATCGATTTACTGGACGGACAAAAGCCCGCATGTAGAGGCGGGTGGCTGTTGGAAACCTAAGATACTGAGAAACTGACTGTGCGAGAGTTTGTAAGGGGCCCGGGGACCCTGGTATTAAGGCACAGTGGACATGATGAAATGGTGGTTGAGGAGTTGCTTTGACAGTCTACAGTAGCAGACGGGCCGTTCTGTACACATGTCCCCCACACTGGTACATGCCAGAGGAGAACACGGGTGGAACCATTTTCCCTCCCAAATACCCTTCTGTTTTCAATTTGTTGAACCACAACGGTGCTTAAGGCCTTAATAGGCATTATTGTGCTAAGTTTCCTTCTTTTTTTGCAAACCCTTCACATTCCATTAGTAAGAAGGCCTTCTACAAACTAAAAGCCTGAAAGACAATTCAAAAACGTAGAGCAGTGCTCTCATCTCTCAGACTGTAACAAAACCTTTGAATGCCGAGTGTGTGTGTGTGTGTGTGTATAACCTGTAGAATGTGTGTGTGCCTTACCTTGATACACACTGATCACCACCCAAATGAGGAAAGTCTTGAAAGATAAGGAACGCCCCTGAAAGAGAGAAACGACACCCATGAGTGAAACATACTGTGTGTTCACATGATATGACCTGCTGAAAATGTCAAATGATTTTGTCAAACATGTATTTTAAAAAGGGGCACTGTACCTTGGTGAGGTCTTTATAAAGCTCTGGGTAGAGGAGAGCCATCTCTGGCTTCACATCCTGGTCCAGAACCAGGGAGAACACGGGGAACATGGTGTACATGGTGGCATACCTGCACGGAACAAAGTGTTGAGATGCAGATGCTGACATTATCATAAGCATCCACACATCTGTGCTGTGAGGCTGTCGCTTGTTAATATCTCGTCTGTCCAAACGCTGCAGTATTTAAAACGCATAATATGTGATATTCAGCCGCCGGGGGTCAAACAATCAAAACAATAACAAACGACAGGGTTTGGTGACGTCGTTAAGTAGCGTGATATCATGGGAGGGTTTTATTATCTGCAGAATTGGGAAAAATGACGCCATTCACAGGCGACCAAATAAACAGATTTGGTTTGGGGAAAGTGCTGGAAACATTTGGGATAATGTAAGTAAACAGCTCAACAAAATATACAACATAGTTCTGGTCGTTATTAGACATTTTAATGCGCGACATATTATACCTTTAAGTAATGACAAACTTTACGATGCTAAACAGGCAACGTAGAGAATGACGGCATAGCCAGCGAGTTATCTACACTGGGTCGGCTGGGTGCATCTGTGCGGTGGAGGATGAAGTTAAAACAATAAGGACTCATTAGGAGACAGTACATACCCAACCATGAGGAAACCCTGGTACAAGGGCACAGAGGCAAAGTAAAATACGGAGGAGAAGACAGCCTGAGGACGGAACACAAACATGACGTCATGAAGTCAGTTATTTAGGAAAATCAGAACATTAATTGAAAGCAGACATTAAGAACGAAACGTCAGCAAACACGATTTAACGATTGCTGTACCTGCATGGCGGAGATGATCATGCCTCTGTGCATGACGAACTGACCCAACGCTGCGGAGCGCTTGTAGCTGTTCCTGCCGTGAACCATGAGCAGCCGACCGATGTGCTTGAACTGAGTGATGGAGAAGTCTGCGGCCAGAGACGCCTGCTTCCCTTCCTGTCCACACACACACACACACACACACACACACACACACACACACACACACACACACACACACACACACACACACACACACACACACACACACACACACACACACACACACACACACACACACACACACACACACACACACACACACACACACACACACACACACACACACGTATAAGTACAAAGATGCTGCTGCTGGGTTGTAAAACACTCAAGTTCATGTAGTTTATTGAGACTTTTACCTTTCCTTCAATTCCGATACCACAGTCTGCAGCCTGGATCATACTGACGTCATTCCCTCCGTCTCCTGCAACAAAATGAAAACATTTATTGAACAAAGTATGCTTGAGGTTCTAAAAGCAGCAGCCGTTGCTGGGTGCCTCTCTTGGTGAGCTTTGACTGCCATCTTGTGGATAAACAGAGAACTATTTTCTCTGGTGTGTGTGTGTGTGCGTGTGCGTGTGTGTGTTTGTACGTGTTACAGTAATATACGTCCATTCTGAGTTTAAATGCATCGTCAGCACGTTAATCAACATTAGTGCAGTTACGTAGTCACAACTGGGATATGGCACTTCAAGTAAATGGACAGTTTTGAGGCACAAACTGAGTCGCCTCCCAATCTTCAAACACAGTATAAAACAGGACTTTGTATTTAATTAATCCGTCCTGCATTTCCCTCCCTAAGGGACTGAGCTTAATCTACACAGACACTTTCATCCCCCTCCACGGCAGAGTTTTCCCAGGCTGGTCCGTGGACCGGTGCCAACAACCGTCCCGGCTCGTAATGCCGCTGCCGCATCATCTGTCAACACTCGCCTATGGCGCAGGTTCTGTTGGCCGTGTGCTGCTTGAGGAGCGTGACGATCTGGGCCTTCTGAGTCGGGGAGCAGCGACAGCAGACCACCGCCGGACACTGACACGCCAGCTCCACGAACTCGTGCTCGTAATACCGCAAGCACACCTGCAACGCGACAGACAGAGACGCAGAGCTCAGTTCATGGGATGTTTACATTATTTATTTCAGCGTATTAATCAGTTGGACTCGTCGGCCACCGTCAAAGCTACAGACCATTTAAATGAAAACGCTAATGTGTTTCTTTTCCAACGAAATGTAAAAGTACGGAAGTCCTGAGAGGCAAGAGAGAAAAAAAGAAACCATTGTCTAGTCTGGTCTTTGTTGTTTGCTCTCTTGTGTTTATGACTTAGGAACAGGTGCAAACACGTTTTGGCATGCCATTTAGTTTCTTCATAATTTACATGCGTGTTATAGCTAACACACAATATATGTACCTTTTGTTTAGAGTGCATGGAGACATTGAAACATTAAACATTAATACTTGAGTATTACAACAACAGACACAAAGAGAAATGATCCTGTCAAAACAATAAAAATTAAACTCTTTTTCCACCTGTTCTTAATTCATAAACACCGGAGAGATCACGATTTAGACCAGACTTCAGGGCTTCCTTATACATACATATATATATATATATGTATATATATATATATATATGTATATGTTACAAATTTGTATCAACAGTTGCAATTCTTTTGCCTCGTTAAAAGAAATTGAGCAACATCTCGTGATTTGTTTCGCTCTTCAAATCCTCACGTCCTTGGTTGAACTCCAAAGTATTATTTTTGGCTGAGAAGTACTTTTTTTTCTTCTCTCTCTCTCTCATCGCGTGTTTGGCTGCACCCTTAGCATCATCTGCAAGGAAATGTCACTGTGTGCTGCGCTGTGTTGTAGTACCTCTAAGGAGTCTCCAGAGATGACCAGAGCACAGTCATGTTTCCTTCTGAAGGCGTTGAGCTCCAGATGGGCCTCCCCTCTGCTCGAGATCTGCTCGAGAGCCACACAAGACAAATTAACCGCGAGGACATTCAGGCTTTTTGTATGTTCCATGTCCCGTTACGTAGGCGCATTATGATCGCAACAAAGCGGAAAGAGGGAAACCACAACAAGCATACCGGTTTGAAGACGTGGATGTCCTGGGTTCTGGACACCAAGTGGGAGCTTTTGGCGATGCACGTGGCCGTCTCAAGCTTGTCCCCCGTCAGCATCCAGATCTGAGGAGGAAACAAGCTGCAGGTTGACTGAAGATGTGGCATTGAGCAGGTTTTATGGATGCATTCAATACAATTCATTTGCAATCAAAGATTAGCATTTTCCTCCATGTTGTGTATCTGATTACAACCCTGAATCACCGTCGTCATGTCCGGGGTTTAGATTAGTTTATATCCAAAAGAATCTACAGAATGAACCAGCATCAACCAGCATCAACCAGGTAGAAGTGTTCATCTCCCGTGCTAACCTTGATGCCAGCGTTCCTCAGCAGCTCCAGCGTGGGCCTGACGTCTGCTTGCAGTTGGTCTTCCACGCCGGTCAGACACAGAAGCTCCATCTCCCTCTCGAGGCTCTCCACCACGGCCGCGACCTTCAGGCCTCGGTCGTGGACGCTCAGCTTGGCCTGGTTGTAGCGGCTCTGCACACAGAGGGAGGTGGAAAGGAGAGACTAAAATGAGGAATTGTGGGTTGAAAAAGGGGACTGGAACAGAAATAAACTGGTCAACAACAACAGAAACAACACAATACAAATGAGCTGGACAGAAGACGCTAAGCTGTGATCATAGACTTGAATCCAAGAGGTCTCACATTGCCATCGTTGGTACTGTAACAACACTAACCTCTAGTTCACAACCAGTAGTGTGCATCCATACCTCAAAGTCCTGATACTGCTCCTCAGACAGAGACTTCTTAGCCACCACCAGGGTCCTCAGGCCTTCTCTGGCCATGTTCCCACACTGATACCCAGGAGAGGAAGATGTTAGTAAGTACACACACACGTACACACACACGTACACACACACACGCACACACACACGTACACACACACACGCACACGCACACACACACACACACACACACACACACACACACACACACACACACACACACACACACACACACACACACACACACACACACACACACACACACACACACACACACACACACACACACACACACACACACACACACACACACACACACACACACACACACACACACACACACACACACACACACACACACACACACACACACACACACACACACACACACACACACACACACACACACACACACACACACACACACACACACACACACACACACACACACACACACACACACACACACACACACACACACACACACACACACACACACACACACACACACACACACACACACACACACCTTTTTAATTATATCGTATTTTTCATTTCAGGTCATTTTTCTAAAGCTTTATTTGAAGAGTTTAGTCATGTAAAATAAACGTCATGTCTTTACCCCAAGATGAAAATGAATCAAAGTGAGGGCGGATCATCCGTTCTATTAGAGCGGCTGCTGTATGAGTACACCGTGTACAGGACTGTCAATAGCGGCATATTGTTACCAACACCAAAGGAATCAATAGTGAATAAAATAGCCTCTGGTGAGATTCAGAGGGCACAGTAAAACAACGGGATGGATGGCGGTTTATTTTTAATATGAAACACCGATGGGGCGCTGATTGGTTATTGACAGGCAGAGTAACCGTAGCGCCGGCTGATCTGACAAGGGGGGGGTATCACAGCCACATCTGTAACACCATTGTTCAAGAATATGACATACGGTAATTACTTCAACTTGATGTAGGTCACTAATTAAATCAAACGCTGCCCCCCAGTGCTAAACGACTCAATAATGCCAATATAATTATGAACATATGCACACAAGACCTTCGACCACCAGACCGCTGTAGACGCGTCGCTCCATTAATGTCCTGATTACAGGAGGGTACCGTGGCGCAAAAAATGTCACTATGTGTGACAACGTATACGATTATACTTTCACATTTCATAACCATTTACATGATTGTCATTACCTCCGGCAGGCGTTAATGTGTGCGTGTCTGTCTGTCTGTCTACTGGACCCATCGTCCCCTTTCATTTTTTGTGCTCATTTGTGACTGTACGCTCGAGGATCTCTCGTGGTTGCGGTGATTCACAATTTTTGGAAAACCTATTTTCATACCGTCACTGACCAAACCAAAAAGGCATTTCTGGCAACCGGCTGGGCCTTACCTCGTCTATTGCAGGTCACATTTTGGCCTTTGTTGTGGCTCAAAAACTGACTTTACTCTCATTTTGAACCGGAGCATCTGCCGATTAAATTCATACCCGATATGTTATGATCCACTAAAATAAGGCACGAAACTAGATGAATACATCCCTGTTTTTTGGCATCTCTGCCGCCATCTTGACTGTAAGGGAGCCAGGAGTGAGATCAACTGTTCTTTGTTTGGGAGATCTGAACTCTACTGAGTGCACTTCTCTCGTTTCTCTAATGTTCTCATCCAGAGGGCCTCAAGTGAGCAGATGAAGATGATTTTGCTAAAAGACACTTTAAGATGACACACGGCTGCAGGGTCCAACTGGACGATTAAGCAAAGAACAAACTTAAAGAGTTTAAAGTTTGTTCTTCAGCTGCTAGAAGCTCCTAATTGTGCGACAATAGTGTAAATATGTTAACACATCTGAGCCTCAACAACAAGAAGTTTTCCTGTCCTTCCCATTTCGTCCATGTTGTGCAGACGCACTTCTCAGTATGTAGTATTGATTACACAGCTTTTACCTCCTCCTCCAACCAGTCGTTGTACTGGACGATGCTCGCCATGGCAACATCCGCGCCCTTCATGTAGAAGGTGATGTCTCCCGTCGACTCCTCCTGAATCAAATTACAAATAGTACGTTTTCATGAGAGCCACAGCGGAAGAATGTAAACAGCCGAACAATATATTTCCAGAGGCCAGGTATCAAAAGACACCAGAGGGCACAGAGCATCACAGTGATGATGGGTAAGAGACACAAAAACACTGAAACACCTTCCACACATCGTATTGTTTAATACAAGTTTCCACACCCTGACGATGATGCCCATCCTTTTGCTCTCGGAGGTGAAGGGGAAGATCTGCAGGATGTGGAAGGAGATTATCTGTCCGGAGGGAGTCTTCAGCTGCAGGGAGGTCAGGTCTCTGTTCACCAGGGTCAGGCCGACGCTCTGCGTCCACCGCACCAGCTCCACCTGAGGAACAACGTCCGCAAAGAAAATAACATATTCACCCCTTTACATTACATGTACGCTCTAACTTTAACTGACTGGATTGAAGATGTAAATTAAAGGACCCAGTGAGACTTTAAAGCCCTGATTCCAACAACACAAATATACAGGATGGAGGTTGAATACATTCAACACACTATTTGCGCAGCATTCTGGCATTTACTCAATTACGTGATACTGAGAAGTGAATAAGCAGCAAATACAAAAGGGTTTTGGGAAACAAAACGTACAAATAACAAGTGAATTGTAGAATGATCACTCTCCGCCAAATATTATTAGGTTAACAGGGAAATGACTTGAGGGAACAAAAATCCAAAACGACTGCAGACCGTGAAGCTGACCGAATCTAATTCCACTTGCGTTTGAAAGACAAGGCACGAGAGAGTTACGGCATCCTCCAGAGCCGCCGAGCTCTTCTCATTCAGCTCCAGATAAGTGTTTTTCTGTTTCTCTTTCCTCTCTCTCTCCTCAGCAGGAACTGCCCCCCCCCCCGAGTGAGCGATCAGCTGCACACGACTCAATCCTCAATGGGTTCATTTTCAATTTGCTCACTCAAAGGTTGTTATTATACTCTGACCTACAAATTGGAACTTCCTGTTAATACCCCGTCATTTCTTCCCGCTCCCCCCTTTGAGCTCCGTATAAAAAAGGAGCTGCCTATATTTACTTAACACACATCTGTGTGTCATTATCCTGGTGTGTGTGTGTGTGTGTGTAGCTACACTAACAGGCACATACACATACACAGACCATGTGCACAGGATCCTAAACCTAGCTCTAAAATCTACTCTTTCAGATCTACAGGAACTATTTAAAGCGACAAACTGCACGTGAATCAGGTGTTACAACGGCAATAGAAAGGACTACTTTATGACAAGGGGGGGGGGGGAGGGGGGCGGCTTAAACAACCCGATCAATCGTTTCATCTGTGCTCCAGTGATCATGCAAATCTCCGTGGCAGCACTGCCTTTAAACTCAACAGCAGCTCAAGCATGTCATGACCGTTAACTGTTTGATTCTCTCCCTGTGAGGTCACTGGTAACACAAACAGGTGAACATTGAATGAGCTGAGTTCAGCTCAAGATCGTGTGACACAAGCTACATGTGTCGGATATGGTACAGAATCTCTATGGACTTTATTCTATTGTGAAGTTCAGGACAAAAATGTCCCCAATGAAAGCCTTAAAAACACATTTTCTGATCCCACAGCCAGTACAGCATTTATTTATATGTTATGATGTCGATTAAAAGATTTGACGATTAATAATAAGATTTTCAATGTTTCCCTCTAAGAACACCAGAGGAACTTAAAGTGAGGCACAAGGGTGAAATAATCTGACCCTGATATTGTGAAAGACAAACTGTGTACAATATGCAGTATATTAAATAATTACTCATTGTTAGGGGTACAGTATACACTGTTATTTTACTTTCTTTTTTTTCTTTTTTTTAAATGTGGCACCCATCATTTGCTGATGCCTGGCTGGTAGCCTGGCAACCACTTTTAAAAGTACCTGCCCAGCATGGAGACCTGATACGTTATCTGCATGTTTAAGGTCTTTATCTGCATCTTCCTCCTTTATGCTACAAATTCCTCGTACACTCACTGGAACCAGTTACACACACTTGCATGATAAAGCGGTCATTAAACCCAACAGTCAAATGCTCTTGTCTGATATTACAAGGGTTAAAGGTCACAGGGGGACTCTGTTCACAGCGCGGCCGACCAGCAGGTCAGATGACCCCCTGAGCTGACCTCGGCGGCCGGCCCCACTTCATCTCCTTAATGACGGCTCATTACATTAGAGGGGCCGAGCGGAGAGCCGGGGGCCAAACAAACTACCGCTGACAGAGGAGCGGTGGCCAAAGATCTGATGCTGCGCTGGACCAGAGCGAGGAGACGAGGAGGGAGAGAGGGCCGGAAATAAAAAAAGGACAGGAGAGAGCACAAAGAACGGAGCAGGAGGGGAAGACAATCTCAGACCTCCACCTCTCATCGTCTCCGGGAGAAAATTAAATATTGATCAATTCAAGCAGTGAGAGACAACGGAGAGAGGGGAGATGGCGCAGAGTGGGCAGGGATATAAATGAATATATACATCAACTCAGGGGGGAGGACAGACGGGCAAAATGGAAAACTGAGATTTATCTTTCGATACCTTTTTTTTTTATCTTCATTTTGATTACTAGACGTCAAGACGGGGGGGGGGGGTTCCACGCAAAGTACGCAGCTCTCACAAAGGCTTCACGAAGCCTCGCGCTTCACGAGCGATAAACATGCCAACTGTCTTAAAACGGGTGTGTGTGGGAAGATGAACTACCCTTCAATACGCATTAAACGTCTCTTTAAACAAATACGGACTGTAACTTTTCCCAATCAAAAATCTTTGCCCGTCTTCCCGGTATTCAATTATCATCAGCGCTACATTTCTCTATTGATAAATTCTTCAGTATGATTAGAGAGGGCTATATATAAAAGGCCGAGTAGCACCTTCAGCCATAAAAGCTCTTGGGTTACACGGAGTAACGGCCGGGGGGGAAAGGAAGCCATAGGGAAGCCTTTGGGGATCGTTTCTGTGCTGCATTCTTCCGTCAGCTGGAGCGGTAACATTCTCAGGAAGCAAATACAGATGATTAGGTGTCTTAACCTCCAAGAGGAGTTTGTGACCTCCCGACTTTGTGTTCATGAAATGACTATTAAGACGAACCAGGGTCATTCAGGATCACCAATAACACATTAAGACAAGACAGGGAACCGTGGAGAGGGACAGTTCTTTTTCTGTGTTTATTCTCTCCGGAAGGGAAAACGAGTATGAAGTCGTAGCTGTGTTTAATCCAGATGTGACACACTTTAAAGGACAAGTGTAAATGAAGCCTTAAAGCGATGGTCAAATGTTTGAGCTTCAATTTGGTTCTGGTGGTTTATTGTTTATTATCTCTCTGGTCTGAAAAAATAGCATTTTAGTACAACGGCTGAAAATAGTAAAATGACAAAACCTAAAGAACTGATGTTTGTTCTAATAACATCCACAAATCCTAACAAAGGGGATTTGAAACGGTTTGAATTATGAGCATTGGCAAAAGGCCAACAATAGAAACAGCTGATCGGTCATGTTAATTAAATGTTCGCTACGTTAGAACTTATTTGAAAAAGGCATTTCATTTAGTGCATCAACTAAAAAACACCTCATGCGAGAGGAAAACCTGTTCTGTGCTGTTGAGGAAGTTTCATTGAATTTAGCTTTGTTTCTATTCGGCTTTTTCTAATGAGGCACTTGCACGTAAAAATACGTTGATGGAAACACGGCTGCTAACATGTTGCCCTGCAATTATTCCAACAGATGAGTTAAAACACAGATTTGCTTGAGTGCAGTACAATGACACTGGACCCATAGGACACCTTTCAACCTGCTGATCATGAGTTACAAGTAGAATAAGGGCCTAATGTTTGGGAGCAACCTCTGAAATACCAACATCACCAATTATTTTATTTATTTTTCTTTTGACTTCTGTTTTCGACGTGCTAAGTCCGTATCTCATATGTACCTCGTCGGGGCTGGAGGCCTGGTAGGTGCGGTTGTCGTCACTGAAGTCCTGGTCGGCTTCGGCGGACTCCGGCTCTCCATTCACGATGGTGTGCGACTCGTAGACGGGCGTGACATTGTGGCACAAGGCGATGGCCTTCACCGCCTCGTGGATGCGACTGCTGACACTCTTGCGGACCTTCGGGCCCGACGTCTGGGTCTTCCGCGATGGAGTGGAGCCGCTGGTGCTGCCGTTGGAGGGCTGGGAGGTCACCTGGCACCGCAATAAACAATGTGAGCCACGGAGCGAAATGATGCCACTTCAGTCACATCCATCTGTGACTCATGTCTGAGCTGAATATAGTCGGAATAATAAATTATCTTTTTATCCAATTAGTACACCTACAAGTTGGAATGTGGATGTGAAATACATTACACAATCTTTTCAGAGCAAGAAGCTGTGTATTGTAGTGAACTAGATCTAATCCTGCACCCGCAGTCAGTTCACACCGACGCCCCTTGACACAGCGACCATAAGTGGTGTATCACCGACTCCATTGTGTCATATCTGATTTGGGGACCTTTCATGTGTTCCGCTGTTTTGACATCAGCCATCAGTTTAAGTGGGTGGCGACTAGCGAGCAGGCAGACAGCCCAGCTGTGTTTGACGGGGGCGACGCGCTCTACTGAAGCGTTTGATTTTGGCTTATTATTGACCTTCGATCCTGCCAGGAAGGGGAGCGAGGGAGGGGGAGTACAGTAGGGATGACAACCTTCATCAAGAGTGACTGGAAGATCAATGGAGAGATCATCGGGTCGCGTTGTCGGACGAGTTTAGTGTCCGAGCTACATGTGCATGTCAGTGAATGCACAGCGGAGGTATTAAGACAGCAGGTCTGTGTAAAACAAACTTGGCTAATTATGCTGGATTAGGTAATTAAATATTAGTTAATCAACTAGTACAACTAATGTTTTGTGATCAAGAAAGAGAACATGTTTTCTCTTTTAAATACCTTAATGTGTATGCATCATTATGTATATATAAAAGATATGAGTAAAAACAGGTATAAATGGGGCTGCGATTGATATTCGGTTGTACAATCATCATAAAACATCTCTGTATCTCTGTATCCCAGAGAGTTGACAGATGATTAAAGATGTCCTCGTGTCGATTGGAGCTGAAACAATTAATCTGCAACTATCAAATACTGGTTTATATTACTTTTAAAGTAAAAAAAGCAGAATATTCGTTGGTTCCAGCATCGGAAATGTGAGGAGTTGCTGCTCTTCTTTGTCATATGTGATAGCAAATAAAAAGAAAAGGTTATTTCTCACTATTTTTAAAGATTTATAGAACAAACAGTAAATTGATTTGTCGATAAAACGGACATAAGTTAGTTGCTGCCCTAATCTGGATGGAGTAATGTTTAAAAGAAGCGTCCTGTAATCATGTAGCTGTGACAGTAAAGAAACAGCAACTCATTGCCGCTCTGCACTGCCTCAGCTGTGCTCTAAAAAGACCAGTCATTTTTCATTAGCTGAGATTACACATAAGGGTGTGGGGGCAGATGGTTTCAGCGTCGACCAGCTGTTCGGAGCTGGCTGAGAACGAACAATATCATTCTGTCGAGGCCGCGGCCAGATCCGAGCCGCACGGCGAGGAAAACACTTGCTTACAGTATGTGGAGTCGCTCGGGGACGCTGCGTGATGAATGAGCAACACGGGCTCCTTTCCTGGAAAACGTATCCGTAGCTAAATATAAAGATGGATTAAAGTGATCTACAGGGAGAGGCGTGAATGAGCAGGGAAAAAACAACGTATTTCAACATATCCTGTCCCTGTAAGTGACAAGTTGGGCTTTCATTTCGTTGGTTCTGTCCAGTGTTGCATACCGGATCGTGTCAATTTTATATTATTTAAAGGGAATTAATAACTTCATACTGCTAAAAGGAATAAAAAGGAGAAAGATGAGCCACTCCCAAGTTAGCACAGAAACTCTACGCTACAGTGTCCTGAATGCAGGCATGAGACTAACAAATGCTGAAAAGGGAGGAACATTATCAACACAACATTTCTAGGGGGGGGGGGGGGGGGGGGGGTGCTGGTGGCATGAATTTTCATTTTTAAATATGATCTTTAAAATGTAGCACTCTGGTGTACTCTGAGAATAACATTTAGTGATAAGACCATATTTACTCTTTAAGCAAAAGAATAATTTATTATTCGGTTATTTATCACTATTTAAGCTCCAGTTGAACAGCTGGCTAGTTAGCTTGTGATTAGTTTTCATTGAACCCTGTTACTGTATGTCTTCATATTAACTTCTACTGTTACTGTATGTCTTCATATTAACTTCTACTGTTACTGTATGTCTTCATATTAACTTCTACTGTTACTGTATGTCTTCATATTAACTTCTACTGTTACTGTATGTCTTCATATTAACTTCCACTGTTACTGTATGTCTTCATGTTAACTTCTACTGTTACTGTATGTCTTCATATTAACTTCTACTGTTACTGTACAGCTGTTAGAATAGTGGCCTATCTTCTATTTGCAATTAATATGCATTCAATCCAGTTCTATTATTTAAATTAAAATGATAATCTACTCTGGCTGTGGTCATTACAGTGAACAGTGTCTGGTAGTGTGATAAGAGGGCACGTGAGCCCTTGTTGCTGTACTTTATCTCCTTGGAGCAGAGGCTGCATTCAGCAGACCTGCCTCATCAATGTATTTAAAACACTGTGACAGCAGGAAGCTGTACTCACGTCTGTTTAGACCTCCACCTTTATCCAGGCCCAGCTCCACTCACAGCTCAGCCCTGCGTCAAGCTGCACTACACAAACAGCCTCCTCTTTGACCTCATCATCTCGTCAGTATCTGGGCCTTTGATTCTACTTTGAGTTAAAAAAAACAACCTGCCAGCAGATCCGCCGGTGTTCTGGTTTAATGTTAACGAGTGACCGCGTGAACTGAACCGGAACACGGGGGGGGGGGGGGCTTCATGTTTCATCACGTTACGTTTTTTCCTCCAAATTCGCGATAATGACGAACGTTAACAGTCGACAGAGTTCCGCATGCAGTGGACGTTAACTTAACCAGCAAGTCTGAACGGTAACGGAACATAACGGAACTTAAACTTTAACGGAGGGAAATGAAGACGCTGTAGACATCTGAACGCTGATTGGACAAGACTCGATACGTCACATCAAAGATGTTTTATTGTGAAGATCACGACATCACCTTTTCTCCTCATCTCACTCCAATCGGAGAAACGCTGGCTGGCCAGTTCGACGTACTCTGCTTTTTATCGTTATGTTAGCAAGCACATACATTAAGACAATGATACGAGTAGAAGCGCTCCGGATAGTTACGGAATCACAGTGTGTTCACATGTTCACACGCGATCGTCAGAGCCCACGGAGGTATTCTTAACACCCCCCCCCCCCCCCACCCCAAAAAAAAAAAATTCGGATTTACACTGATCTCAGAAATGGTCTCTGGAGTTCTAAAAACGGCGGAAATCCGCCGAACGGCGGAAAAGTCTCATGCCTGTGAATGGTGGTTGTGTTTATAGTCAACTAAAAAAATCCAAAAGAATGTCCTCGTGGAATAACTCAACAGATTGATTGAATGACAGGAATACATCTCACCTGTGCATACGACTGGACTATTTGGCTCTGGATCTCATCCATGGTGTCGGTGCCATAGGATACTGTTCCCAGGTGCAGCCGCTTGAAGACCATTTCGTTCTGTGTCAGAGTGCCTGCATGTTCAGAAGACCAGTTTAGACAGTTACAAACAAATCCTAAAGAAATGACATCACCTACATACTACTCCTCCGTTACAGTTGTTCACATCATGACTGCTCTTATTTCTGGTATTGTCAGAGCCTAATCTCTATAAACAGATTACGCATTCAGATGTAGAATCTGCAGGCAACGGGACAAGATTTTGGTACCAGGAATGGTTCTGGTTTACGTTTGTAGTCTGAGTAGTATTGACCAATCACGTTCCACTAGGCTTTGGTTGAATGCAGGTAAACAGTCAGTTTGAAAAAAAAAAAAAAAGAGGCGTAACGCATTGGCCGAAAAACAATCTGGCAACTCATCGTCACAGCACACAAAAAAAGAAGTGTTGGCCCGGATATCCACAAATACAGCCTCTTGCCCCCCAGAGGCTTATCTTACAGCGAGCTGCAAAGTTGCTGGTCACAATGTAGCCAATAACAATAACAGCTGTTAAATTCAGCCATTGTCCAATAAATTATTTCACTTTTAGGAGACCATGCAGCAACCTCCAGGTATGAAAAGTAAAACCAACGCTGAAGAGCCTTAAACCTGCATTTCTTCTAATAGCCAGCAAGGGGGCGACTCCTCTGATTGTATAGAAGTCTATGAGAAAATGACTCTACTTCTCTCTTGATTTATTACCTCAGTAAACATTGTAAACATGAGTTTATGGTCTCAATCTCTAGTTTCAAGTCTTCTTCAATACAGCATGATGTTCATTTAGTAAATCATGGTCCATTTAGAGTCAAACAGACCATAAAGCAGAGTATGCTTTAGGGCGGGGCTACATGGTGATTGACAGGTCTCTACCACGGCGTTTCACAGTGTGTTTTCAGCTCATGAAAGATAATTATAACACTTTGGTCGCCTGAAAATGTCTTATTCAGAGCTCGGATGTACTTAGCTGCACCCTCTCGTGTCACTTTTAGTTGCAAAAAAACAAGATGGAAACGGCCAAAAACAAAGATGGCGATGGTCAAAAGGCTTAAAAAAACCATGGCCCACAAACCAATGGGGGATGTCACGGTGACTACATCCCATTCTTATATAGAGTATATGTAAGATAATGGTATGTGTCCCTTAAACGTATGAGGAAAATGTTAACTAAGGACCTTCTAGCAACACATAAGGGAATACTTAAACAATTAAGGGCAAAAACTAAAGAAAAGGAAATTCCTTATGGTGAATTTACGCAATATTTTCTCAGGAATCCTTAGATGGAAATGTATGATGACGGGATGGGAAGTGGTTTTATGCAACTGGGCACAAAAACTGCCAGGTGTAAAAATACATCAGAGGTGTTTAAATCACACAGCCACTACGTCACAGCAAAAATAGAATATATTCAAACCCACTCAACATCTCTGAAAGCACACACACACACACACACACACCTACACACGAACACAACCACACACACGAACACACACACAGAGAAAGCACACCATTTGTCCCCAGAGGACTGCCTACAATGAATCATGGGACCTGCAGGCTGGTGTGACTGCCTTCTCATTGACCTAATCTCATTACCAATATGGACTGCCTGTCCTCTCTGACTAACAGACAAGACACACCATTGCATACAAAAAGACTGAGCGAATGAAAAACAAACTTTGGAAACGAGGGCAATGGCCTGGTTTAATGGATGTCTGTTGCCAGAATGTGTGCCGATAGAGCATAAAGCTGATTAGAGGGCATCTACCTCCCAAAAACATTAGAGCCACGGGGTTAACCAATTCTATTGGATTGATTGTTTGTTCTTCTTTCCATGTGCTTTAACTATCAACCTGGATAAATAGGCTCTACAGCTAATCTATTCCTACCTAGATCAGCGGGGTAAGACAAAGAAGCATGTTAGGGCCACCGCAGGAGTTCATCACTCTGGCACACTGGCTAGCGTTAGCAAGGAGCAGCTATTTGTTATTAGGAAATCAGGCCATGATCGAGAAATGAAGTGGAAGGAGGATAAACAACACAAATTCAGAAGATTTGGTCCTCAGGTCTTTTGTTAAACTCACAACATTGACAATCTTATTGCTCAACTGCAAATAAGTGGCTTAGTTGTATTATGTGAATTAATGATGTATCAAAGTATTCGGTCTTCGATGAGCTAAGTGCAATTTTACAGGAGATGTTAGTCCAACTTGTAGTGATGTGATGTGCATTTTATTGGGATTATTACGTGATATATATATCATTTTTATTGTGCTTCTTTTCTATGCCCTATATCAGTGGAACATTAGGTTCCACTATTATCACGTTACAGCTCTGTTAAATGTTATTGAGCTCTAATTGTACTAAGAAAGTGAAGTCCACTGAACACCTGATATGCATTCATGTCTGTCGCAGGGTAACAATGTTGTGTATGCTTGATAATACAGCCGTGATCAGGGATTGAATGTGTGCTACCATAGACGGTATACAAAGATGGACGACATTACAGCTCCCAAAAAGTGAAGCCAAAACATCTCGACCGCCCCCTGGTGGCTGGCTGCAGTATAGGTAATAAACCCCGCCCCCTACATGTTAGTGGACGGGACAAACGTTTAAAATGGAGATGGTTTCTGTCATATTAGGTAGTTCTTATTACGCCGATGTATGTCCAAAGGTTCACTTTTATGATAAGTTTGGTTTTAATTAGTTATTTGATGCTATAAAAAGGGGCTGAATCGTCATAATTGACAGTTGCTGTTGAGTGTAGTAGTCGCAGAGGCACCTGTGGACGTCTTTCTGTAAGTAGAGGAGGAACGTCAAGAGGAGAACTAGTAACTAAGTTTCCATAACTGTGATTGTATAAATATATATTAAGATCTTTACGTACATTACGTCTATGGTTCATACAATGGTTGACTGTGTAGCTGGTTAGCTTAGCAACGTTTGGGTTAGCCAGTGCTTTAAAGGTTTTTTTCAGTTCCCAAAATAATTGTTGACTATAAAACCTTTAAACCTACAGAAGACACATTCTGCCATCAGAACATGAACAGCCTACGTTGTATGCAAACCAGTTGCCCTCAGTGGACACCTACCCGTCTTGTCTGTCAGCAGATAGACGAGCCGGCCCAGTTCTTCTGGGATGGTGCTGGTCCTCACCACAGTCCCGGGGATGTTTTCGTCTTTCATGATCATCCAGCCGTAGGCCGACTTCCCCATGTCCAGGTTTACACGCAAGCTACACATGTAAAACAAGAACCAAAGCTGTAATGTATCACAGAACTAATGACAATAAAAACCTGCAACAAGAACTGAATTAAAGATCTGGTATGTTTGGAGAAAAAGAAACAGAAACAGATGGGGAGCTCTGGTTTCAAAGCATGGGTTGAATATTTTCTACTTTATTGCATTTATTTTTTTCCATTTTGAGACCAAATGTTCTGTACAGACATATTTATTTGGCTGTGGTGCCAAAAAAAAAAAAAAGAAATCTTCAAAGAATGAAGAGAATCTCTAACGTACCTGATGGGGATGATGTAAGAGAAAAGCACGACGAATCGGAAGAGGTTGCGGAACCAAGGACCCACAAACCCCTGCACCGCTACCATGACAACAGACAGGACCACCTGGGCCAGGAACAGGGCCTTGGTGAGGCGGTTCAGCTCCAGGTCCAGTAAGCCAACCTGTGGGTGCAAGAGGTCAGAGGTCAAAACAGCAGACATTACAACATCGCCACCCTACTAATTTCCTCTAAGCAGGTTAGCATGGAATTCATTATTAAGAGGTTTGGTCCATTCTACACTGCTCCGCTTGAGGACAGTGAGGTTTTCCTTCAACTGGAATCAAATCATTTGACAGGATATTAATAAGAGCAAAAATCGGTTTTCCTTTTCTGACAGCTTACGCTAGAGAAGACTCTTTGTAACGTTCCCATCTGCTCCCAAAGCCTTACAATATGCTACACAGAGAGCCAGTGAAAGACATTCTTAGCTGCAGGCTTTTATCATGCAAACCATGTGTACGACATAAATAGGTTTATTGGTGGCACTGTTTTGTGGTAAACCACAAGCTGCATTATTGTCATGCTGAAGTATTGTCCTTGAATGCAACGGAGGGTCAAAGGGTCTCAGATAAATAGATAAAGTTCCCATATTGAGATGGCTTACTGGAGAGAGAGAGAGAGAGAGAAAAGGGGGTCAGAGTTGTCCTTTATTTTTTGAGTGTATCTCCCAGCCAATGGAGCATGTGGGAAAAAGATGTCAAATAAAGAAGTGCCCTTCCCCTTTTCTGGCAGCGCTCACAGCGAAGCCCTGTACACAGAGGGCTTTCTTCTGACGCACCACGCTTACAAAAACAGCAGAACATAACATCTCTCCTCCCTCAAATAAAAGGAACTGGCTCTGAAAAGGAGGGGAGGTGAAGGGGGGGGGGGGGGGGTAAGCGCGTATAAAAAGCAGTGGAATTCCTCCACCGCCCCAAACCCCCACCGGGCCCATTCCCCTGAGGACTGGGAGACCAGTGTGACTGATCTATCAGTAGCTGTTAAAGTCCCAGTAGCAGGGTGCGCGGAGGAGAAGGGTATCTCCCCACCCCAGCGCCGCGCTACACGGTTCATGGTTGAGCTATTGAGAAAAATAAGGGGTTTGGGTGGATTAAAATGAGTAAAAATTAAGACGGAGAGCACAGTGCGTGCCTGAAAAGCAAAGGATCCCCTTCTGCTTGAACAATGGCTGGTCGAAATTTTCCAAGCCTTGCCGGGGATCAGATGAAGTCATTATTCATTCAGTCAAGGGGAGGGGAAAAGGACTCAATTACCTCAACCTAAAGATGCTATCAATGAATAAAAAAAAAAAAAAAGAAGTGCATTTTTTTACTCCATTCATCTCCAAGCCATTAAAAGGAATGATTCAATCAGCCCGTGTGGTGTGGCTTGTACTTCTGATGAAGAACTGTTGCCACGTGAATATTCATTGAGTTAAAACCGAAGAATACCGAGACTTCAGTAAGTAGTGTGTTGTTTGGTGCCTCTGCAAATCAAGAAAGTAAACTGAAATTGACTTTTTTTTTTCCCCAACAGTCTGAGAGACGTGTGGAGAGAGCCCAGTATTGGGTACTTTGATATGTACTTCAAACAAACACCGCTTATTGACGAGCAGCCTCTCGTCAAATGACATTGTTCTGCCTCTTTACTCGGATGGAGGTCCGTCTCACAATGCCGAGACAAAGAGCGAATCCATGCCCGACTGTTCTGTCAGATTGATCAAGTGCAGGCATTGTCCTGGCCGGTGTCACAACAGATTATATGAGGCCAAAACGTTCCTGCGACTTTAGCCACACTGTATCGACTTTCCATCCCCAATCCCCAGTCTCCATATTGGCACTTCTGACATCATCTCCTTGAAATATTGAATTCCTCTCAGCTGTCGGGCTTACACAAAACAGTGCCCTCTCTTCCCCTCCTCCCCCCCCCCCCCCCCGCTGTTCGACCGGCCACATCAGCGTTCTTAATAAAAGACAACGGTGTCAAAACTGTGCTGCAGTAGGGGAAGGCGTGTTGTGCCGCGGAGAGCTCTAGCGGTGCAGAGCGCTGCGAGGTGAGAACTTTGTGTGTAAAAGTCACGGCACGGCAGATGCGCCGCGGCCGGAGCGCTGCCTCTGAGATCCCACCGACGCCCGCCTCCATCAGTCGACCCGCGTCTATCTAGATCAACTATCTTCCAGGTAAAATCTTATATTTAGAATCAGATTTTCATTAATCTCCCCGATCGGGGGACAAAACACTCGATGGGGATTCCGCGGGATTAACTTTCTGCTGAAAATGTCATTTAAATCCTCAGTTAGTTAATTTCCCTTTTGGTTAATTAGCAGCCGGCGTTGACCTTTTGCATTGACAGGTCCAACTTTATCTAGAAAGTCAAGGTTACAAAACCACCTCGCCATAGTGATTGATTAGTGATTAGAGGCGGGGGGGGGGGGGGGCGATGGCGAGAGGGGAACTTGGAACAGATGTTACTTTGTGAGGTGTCTCACCCTTTGAAGCTTGTACAAAACATTTGTATTCATGCTGGCATCACCTGACGAGCCTTTGGTTTGGGAAACGCATGAAAAATACAACAAATCCTGAATTGACCCCAAAATCAGTGCAAATCCGTAATTTTGTGCAGAAAGAAAATGTGCATTTTTGTGCGATTTACATCAGCTGTCGGAGAGGAAATTCATCAACATTAGCGATTTTTTAAATGTATAAATATAAAAAACAGAATATCTTTGGACTGTTATATGGAGAAAACAAGACATTTGAAGATGTCATCTTGGACAAATAAAAATATACCCTTACATTTAAAGAATCTGTGACCAAAAAGTCCTAAACAAATCAAAAATAAGTATTCACCTTGTTCTTGGCATAGGACGTGTTCAGTACGCTTCTGGTCTCCTTGCCTGTGTAGATCACCACCCCTATCACCGTGCCTGCCAAGGAGAGAGACAAGGAAAGTAATGCTGCTCATTAACTGCACCCCACCCCCACCATCACCATCACCATCTCACACACACAAACATACGTGCACACACTCATCTTGGTCAAGCAAGATGAAGTGCATGAGAGGAAACACAATAAGGCTGAGCTGAGGCCGTTTAGTCTCATTGCCACTCAAGCCAACAGACAGGAGTTTAATACGCTTAGAGTCTCGGGGCCTTCAGCCACCCTATGGAAGCTCATAAAACCTGATCAATACACTGCCATCTTTATTTGCCAATTCATTACGGTGGCCTTATTACAGAGGATTAATGAGTCATTAATATTAAATGAGCTTAATGGGAGAGCAGAGGCAATAATAAAAACGAAATACAGCCCCTGAAATCCCCAAACTATAAAAAAAAAACAAAGGCAAGAAAGTAAAAAATGGGCAGAAAACAAAAAGGAGGAAAGTGAAGAGCAGGCAGAGAGAGAGAGAGAGAGAGAGAGAGAGAGAGAGAGAGAGAGAGAGAGAGAGGAAGGAAGACGGAAAGAGACCAGTGGTGAGGAGAGAGGGGTGATGAATTGCTCTCGTCGACTTCTACATTCAGAAATATCGGGCCATGTGACAAATGGTTTGTGGCTCAGCATGCAGAGGGGCTTCAATTTGAATATGCGAACAACCAATTCTCTGGTCACAGCTGGACTGGGGCCTGTGAGAGAGGGAAGATGCAGGGCGATCCCGGGCCGGCTCAAGTGCCCAGAATGCCGGTGAAGAGTCTGTCAAGGAGAGGCTTGTGAGGGACAATGACATTCCCGAGCAGCGATGATGTAAGGGGTCTAAGTCAGGCTTTTTAGTGCGTGTGTGTGTGTGTGTGTGTGTGTGTGTGCGTGTGTGTGTGTTTGTTCTTCTGGTCAAGGTCAGGCCAGAGGGGAGAGCAACACCGCAAATCAATGCTGTGGCCGTCGCTGAGAGCGTCAAACACTCTCAACTGACACAGGCCTTACTGTGGGGAATCGCCAAGTCGGAGCGAGGGAGGATTACCTCAACTCTGGGTATTCTTTGAACAAGCACACGGCAGCATCAAATCAAAGGCCTTTCGGGGTTTAATGCTACGACTCTTTGTGACAAGAGGAATCACTTAAATCACAGAGCACAATGACGAGGAGGGACTGGAGTCGCTTTTGTTTCAGGGTTTCAAGCCATCAGCTACGTTTATGTGAATATAAATGTGTCTCCTGTGATCCACGTTTACCCTGCTGTGCGACACTATGGGGGGGGGAACTCAACAAGGGCCCCTGTCTAGACTTGAACCAGGGTCGGTGAGGTTACATACGCTCCCAGCACCCAGACTCTTTTTACTAGCACTGGTTTTTGGGTGGGGTGGTTGCCTGTAACGGTGAGTCATGAAGGCTCTGTGTACGACTGAAGAGGCAGGACACGGTAGACTGATGTTCACCCAACTAAACATTCCTTTTGTATTTTAAAGTTAATTCAAGTTAGTTTAACTGGTTATGAACGGTCTCAATGTAGTACTGACACCTCTATAAGAGCTACAGAAGTAAACAAGACCATCAGAGATTATTTGTTTAGTCTATATATTCTTAATGCCAGACATCGGGTTGAATTCCCCGCGAAACAGACAAATTGATTCATAGCACGCAGGTTCACCAGAACCTCCTTCAGCTCAGACTCTAGCTGGGCCTCCAGCAGCGACCAGCCCGCCACGCACAGACCCAGATCCGGCTTTGCAGTCGGAGCTCCGGCGGGAGGACGGGGAGCTCAGCGCTCTGCAGGAGCCCAGCTTCACCTCGCTGGGAGCCAACGCCGACACCGATACTATGCTGCTGGAGGCCCAGGCTGTAATGTTGGACCCGCTGACGGGAACGGAGGCACGGGAGAACCAGAACCAGAACCAGAACAGCGCGTGTAGCCGACTGTCAAGGCTCTGGTGCTCGTAAACATTACCGCTTTTGTCCACAGGGAACGCCAAAATCAACACAAAATTGAAGTTCCTCGGAGCAGCTTTAATGTTTTCAAATGACTTCCTGACAAACGAGGCATGTGTGGAGATTCATAAAACAGTACATGAACACAGTCAGTCGCTCTACAGGAACAAACACACTGTGGCTGCAAGGGATCATCTGGTAAAAACGTCATTTCAAGATAAAAAACGGACTCGTAATAAAAGCTGTCATTCACTTACCGGATGCAACAACTGTGCTGGCCCAAAGCGTGTTCTCAATACTCAGACTCTCATGGACCTGTGGATCTGCGTCTTCCTACAGGAAAGAAAAGAGAAGCTTGTGTGACTATAGTAGGGCAGTGTAGTGCAAAGTACAGAAAGCCATGTTGAATTAATTAATTAACTAATTAGCATTGTTCAGTGTGGGCCTGGAGCAAACAAACAAAACCACGACCATGGAGCCGTGCATATTGCTTTAAGACAGTGAAAGGTATCAAAATAAAGTATCTTTCAAAAAGCTGAAACAGACTTTAATTCTGAAGGCTCTTACAATATTTGATTTAATTATTATAAAAAGAGTAAAATGTTTCCAACCTTGGCTCACAATCAGAGAAATGTCTTTACAGTCGATGTAGTGATCAGAAATACTACAGCAATGACTTGTATACTCAGCTGTGTGTATACAGTAGTGGCTGCTCATGATAAGTTTGAAAACAAAATAACCAAACAAAAGCAGAAAAATTGCATTTAAAGGATTTATTTTTGCTATTTTTATTCTCCGGTTTATCTGCCTGAATTCTACCTTCCAGCCGTCTCGAGTTGAGGAAAACGAGCTCAGCCGAGAGCCCACACGGGCTCCTCGGTGCCATTAATTTTCACAAGCACCTGACACAGTTGTGCCGACTGTAGCAATACAGTGGTCCCTTTATCAATACTTTCACTAGAACTGGCATGGCGATAGAGGCTCCTTTTAAAAAAAACAGTATAGAGAGAACACGTAGATGAGATTTCAGTGATAAAAAAGCCCCTGGAGAGCCTCTTGTTTCACCCCCCCCCTCTCTGTTTTACCCCTCTCTCTTAAATAAAGAAGAAAGCTGGAAATGGCTGGAGTCAGGAGTGCAGAGTCGAGGCTCCAGTTTCGGCTCAAATTGCCTGCCCGATATGATAATTATGATACCTAAGCGGCCACATCCTGTCAATCCACTCAGACGTGGGAAGAGGTGCATGCAAAATAAATGGCAGGTTGCAGAGCGCTCGACCGCTCTGACATTGGCATCGCACTGCGGTGTTCATAACTGCAGAGGGGGTCTCGATATATAGGCCGCAGAAACAAAGCCACCATATCCGTCTCGAGGGGGGAAAAAAAGAAAAAGAAAAGCGAAACCCTCATAAATAGGTAAGTTCATTTGCTGCGGATCTGTGGGAACCCTTTTTTTTTTTTTTTTCCTCTCTCCCCCCCCATCCTGCTCGGACTAAAAGCACACGCTATGCAAAGGAAGGCCGCGGAGGATGAATGAGCGGAGGAAGTGCTCGCTCACTAAGCCTGGTGTGTGGCCAAGAGTGAAGACGGGCCACAAAGCCTCCCTTTGTACTGGAGCTCTCCTCTCTGTGGGGGCTGCGCTAATCTGCTATTAATAAAAAAAAATTTCACCGAGCAACAAGCAGGACGGGATGGATGGAGCCGGAGCTGCGAGAGAACCTGCCTGTGATGTAAGATGTATGGCTGCCTGAGATAACAACGGGCCCGTATGGACACACAGACTCTCATTGTCGACCGCTTGTCAACACACGGCGGTGATACACGTCTTCTGTGTCGACCCGGTCTCTATAGAAATACTCCGCGTGTGTTTAACAGGTCGTAAAAACGTCAGCGAGCTACTGTACCCGCGTGAAGTTCCCCTCAAAGCTGTGGATGTCCAGCTGAGGCCTCTGGGCGTAGACGTAGGCGCTGATGGAGAAGAGGTCCTGAGACAAGGAGGCACGGAGAAGCAGCGTTAATACATTCATAGACTCACAAGTCTTATTTCATCAATTACCACAGTTAGTGATTCTTTTCTTTTTGTTTTTGTAGTGACAAACATTGTTACTTGGTGCCGTGTAGGGCTGCAGATATGGAATATTATGATTGTCGATGAATGGGACAAATATTGTCTCCGTTAGTCGATTAGTTGTTTGGTCTATCAAATGTCAGAAAAGTGTCTCTCAGTGTTTCCCAGAGACAAAGATGGCGTCATCAAATGTCTTGTTTTGATATTCAGTTTACTGTAACAGAGAGGAGTAAAGAAACCAGAACATATTCATATTTAAGAAGCTGGAATCAGAGATTAATTGAATTTGATTGTTTAATCAAATATTAATACAGTTGCAGATTAGTTGAATAGTTGACATCTAATCGATTAATCGTTGCAGCCGTAATGCTGTGTATGATTTTTGGAACTTTTAGTATACTTTACATTAACGCTGCAATCCTTAAGTCAACTAAACTCCTACAAAGACAGAACTGTACTCTAGCATGAAAATTAATTCCCAACCTTGGAAATGATGATTTCACAAGATAATCTCAACTGAAGGTCCACTTACATGAACATTTCACGGTCCTCAAGTGAGACAACAAAAAGACAAGTGGACCTTCAGTTAAGAGCAGTTTCTCCATCCTCACTACTGCAGAACGGAGCTGCACTCTCTTATTCTAGAATAAATATTGGATATTTAGTATTGGATGCAGCTGAACAGAAACAACATAAAAACGTGGAAGCAGTTAAAATATTAATTTAAAGAAAAAGAAAACAGAAGCTGAAAAGAAGACGTAATAATAAGGCCTGAACCATAAGTCTTCAATCATCTGCTTGTAGCGGTGCAGCCTTTGGCCCGTCAGGCACCCAACACCCTTTCTTTGGGACTAAATTGAGTGTAAATATTAAATTATTCAGGTAAGCGGGCTCTGCAGCAGCCAGGCAGCCCTCAGTCATGCTCAGATCGTGTTCTCCTGGTGAGAACACGGGGCAGAGCGGTTCAGAGAGGAGCAGGGAGGATTATTTTACTGAACCCCCAACGGAGAGTAGTGTTGCTCCAGCATTTCACAGAGCAACGCTCAGAGACTCGGCGGCATCGGGACGCATTGAGAGAGATCAGCAAATTGGAATTATTGAGTGATTTTAGAGCTGAATGTAGTCAGTACTCTCAAGTTGTTGGTGGTTATAAAAGAGTATGTTTTTTAAGCGACTAATGGGGACGACCTTTTTTTAAATTGTATGGTTCAGTATTGGCTGAATTGCTGCGGACAGCTTTTGCTTGATCCGGCCTGTTTGTTTACGTGTCCAACCAAGTCTCGCTCAAGGAGAAGCCTCATTTTGAAATATCGTGAGATGTGATTCGTTGCTGGAAGTCAACGGTGGAAACGTGAGAGAGGAGTGCTGGGAAGAGTTTGCCGTGTTGGCGTACAGAAAGCGTAGCTCAGTGTTAAAAGACTTTCAAGGTTCGTGGTTGAACATTTTGATGATTTCGACAAAGCGGATGAGATTATTCAGAAGGACACTTGTCCTTCAGCAGGACTTGGTTAGACACTAAATAACAAACAGACCAGATCAAGCGAAAAGGAAGAGAAAAATGTTTATTTATCTGTAGGGGCCTTTCTACCATCAGAGATATTAAGCACCCTTTTCTGCCTCTCGCTATCTTCACGTCTCTTGAAACTCTACACGGATGCCGCGGCTCATTCATCAAAACGACTTGCTGAAACTTTAATTCTCTGATCACACTAAGCGGCAAAAAAACCCCAACAACAATCGACTCAACTTAAATGTGAAGTATTGAGTATTGCCTCGAGTTAGAGGGAAGGTCCAGACTGTTGCTGCTGCCCGTCATCGGTGATTAGGTTTCCATCACGGCCAGGCAACTTCATTTGATGAGCAATGCTTTTAGTGATAACGGAACACTCGTCCACTCATTCACACGGTTTGTCTGTTACCAGAGGTTCACTACGTCGTAATGTATCCGTACCCCCACTGCAGGAAGCCGCTGCGTGCAGCAGACAGCAACCTTCAGCTTCCAGTCCGTTTCTCCGTCCAGCTGGTCTGTTCTGATGAAACATGAACCTGAAAAAATAAAAGAGGACAGAAATGCTATCAAGACTGATGTGTTGGGTCTGTTGGCCACAAGCTGCAATTACAAGACACCAAAAAAAAAAAAGGTGTTGTGGGCCAAAACACCAGTCCTCCCATTCATTTAAATTAGGTTAGTGTGTTTAGGCGTCGCGTCACGGAGGCCAATCACGTAACCTGCGATCAATGGACTACTCAAATCAAAAGCAGCCTCGAGGTAAATACTAAACACACACAAAAGAAGCACAAGAAGAAGAAAAGTCAGTGAATTGACTCTGTAGTGTTAGTTACACAGTAATATCTGGCTAACTTAGCCACAATAAGACACTGGTCACACCAGACCAACCCTAAATGTAATGAATTGATGAAGAGTGCAGTCTGTAGCTTAAGAATCCCACTTTTCATTTGTTAGAGGAACACAATGTTTTCATCTTTTATGACTTGCACACTTTTAAATCAAAGACAAAAGGTTTTTATGGCTGAATCACAAGAAAATCGACGATTTTAGATATATTTTCATAAAATTCAGTGTTAAATATTTAATTTCTTTTGGGAACTTAGGAAGGTTCTGAAGGTTTAATCGATGTTCAGCCAACAGACATTTGACCGTTTTGAGAAATTTCTTTGGAGTTTGTGTTAAATAGGCACACGTCTTAAACAATGACACGCATTTAGCTTGTAAAACTGATACATTACTGTAATAAACTAGCACGTCAAACGCCAACAGCACAGTGCATTAGAGCCGGTAGCTCAACGCAGAGCATCTGTGGCTGCTGTGGACACCGCAAGGTCCGATAAACGTTGAGCAGTCGTGACCTGTATTGATCCGAGGTATTATTACATATGAAACTGATGGATGAGAGCAGCTATTTGACACACAGGGCAAAGGGCAGCGATAAACCATCCCCGGAGGGTTAACTATGATGGAAAACATTAACACGAGGAGGATGAATCATGCCTTCCTTCTGCTGCAATGGCACTCACATAGCATCCCTGAGATGTGTGCGTGCGTGTGCGTGTGCGTGTGTGTGTGTGTGTGTATACGAGTATTTGAAAGACAAAGTCCATGAGACTGTATGTGTGAAAGATAAAGATGTGCGTTTGTGTGTGTGTGTGTGTGTGTGTGTGTGTGTGTGTGTGTGTGTTAGAGGCATTAAGACATCAACAACTCCCTGCCAAGCATATTGACACATCAAAGATTGATGGAGATGATGTCCTCAGAACATTTCCTCCCGGTGCCCCTTAGAAAAGAGCCGGGACGCAGCTCATTGATTAATTGGAATTTGCATCATCAGTCACTAAAGAATGGGACATAAATCATATGAATCACAGGTCGCCGTGGAGATGATGTCAAAAGACTGAAAGTGTGGGGGGGAAGAAAAAAAAACGAGTCCCATTTCTCATGTGAACGATCTTCACACCGTTGGTTAAAGTTCCACTGTAAGGCATTCTGTCTGTTTACCGTATTTTATTTCTACATTACTATTTATTACAATGGTTTATCAATGTTTCTACAACTTAAAGGGGTAGTTTGGATTTTTTTTTAATTGTAGCCGTTTGTATGAGGTACTTTTCCCGCTGTGACTTGCCACCAGACAGCCTTCTTCAACAGGGAACTGAAGCGGATCTCTATGCTCTCTTCAAAGCCACAAGACTCCGTTGATGAAAACGATCGGTTATTCTGTTGGTGTTTTTGTGTGACTTTGGTGTTTTAAATGCTTAGTTTGATTCACTAAAGCCACACAATAACAGAAACTATCTGACCGATTGGGGCGGCGGAGGACTGTGAGGTAAAATTAAGTGGTTTTGAAGATGACATAGATAACTGCTTCACTTCCCCGTCGGGCTCCAGTGCTGGTACTCATGTTTTTATTTTTTTGCATACTGGGGAATGCCGACCGTCATCTACTGTAGGTTATACACCGACTACGGATGAGTACCTCATACAACTAAATAACAAAAAAAAACGAACTATCTCTTTAAGACATTCATCAATCCAGGAGGAGTTTTGCTGAATATGTCTTGTCAGCGCTGTGCTGCATTGATGAAGTTACACCAACAGTTTGCCTGCTCACCATTTTTCTCCGACGTTCTCAGGAATATCATGTCTGCAGGAATCCTTTGGTTCTACAAAAGATAAAGAAGAACAACAACAACAAGAGTGCATAAGGCGCTGTGTACTGAGCACTGTGACAGAAGCCAGATGAATCTTCCTGAATAATTAAACAAGGTCAATACGTTGACCAGAGGGTGAAGGAGAAACCGTTTTTTAAAGTCGGTCTAACCCACAGTAATGGACATTTAGCAGCAGCTACATTTCATGTTGGCTGAGCTGAAACCAAAGAATCACATGCTCAACATGAGATTGGGAGGTTTATAGTATCAAAGGTGCATTATCGGTTTCACAGTCACGGTGAAGCAAAACTCACTGGAACACTGATTAACACTGTGCCTCAAATCCTGTGAAGTTACTCTATCTGCTTTAAAGTGGCCGCTCAGCTTTTCAAAATCCCCTTTTCCCTCTTTTGGAGGTGGTGAGAATGAGTAGCGATGCATAGAAGCACTGATTTGAAACAATAATAGAAAAGAATTATGTTGAGAACTGTCCCAAAAATGGAAAAATTAGGGAAAGAGGCAAATCAGTTCCCACACCAAAATCTAAAATATGTATTTTATATCTTGGTGTGAACTGTCTCTTTAAATGTACTGAAATGTGAGAAGCTGGTGAAGTAATGCACTCACTAGCTTTATAATGTAGTCGGTCACATCGTACTTCAACACCAGTGATGCAAACGGATGTTTAAGTTGAAAGCAGCCTCTTCTGAAGCAGACTGCTTTGGAAACATTTACTTTAAATAGAAATGATTATAATAAGGCTACAGCCACGTGTACGCAATGCATTCTCAATCGCTTACTTCCTAATTAATTATCTGAAGTTGACTCTATTGTGATCATGAACTTAAACTGGAGGCTAATAAACAGCTATTCACACATAATAAAGTATTTGGATCTTTTTACAACCAATGCATGTAAAGACATCTCGAGGAATCATCCAGATTTACCTTCTCGACGATGATCAGGTCCCCGACCTGTATGTCGGAACTCTTCATTTTAATTTGACCTAAAGAAAAGAAAAGAGACGGGTTGAACGACGGCAACTTCACATCAGAATTAGACCGTTCATTGGCAAGATATGCTGCTGTGAACTTTTTAACTGCTGTTAAATAAAATATTGGTTTTGATTTCTGGCACTTGAAAATGACGCCGACTCTCAAAACCACAACCCACTTTTTGCTATTTCTCTCTCTCCCCCCCCCCCCCCCCCCTTCTACCAGATCGATTACCTCCAGCATGATAATGTAATACCCCTCTGTTTTCATCTCTGGACAAAAACAATCGCACACAGGGTCACTTCTCAATTTAATTGCCTCAATATCCGCCGCAACCCTTCTTCTTCTTCTTCTTCTTCTGTGCTCACATAACTATCTATGCACATGAGCACATGGAGGGAGTGTGATGCTACACGGTCACAGACACCACACAGGGGGATTTCACCACACATTCAACAAAGGGACAGAGCTTAGATCATACGGTGTTGAGAAACGGAGAGAGAGAAAAGAAATCGATGCAATCACAGCGAGAGGAATGACTTCTGTTACAAGTGTAGATCCAGCGGAGTGCCGTCTCTCGGTCGCACGGGGAGAGCTCGACTATATACGTTGTCATAATGTCAGCAGACCGTCGGCAGACCGTGAGGAGGAGTGTGGACAGATGTCTCTCACCTCGCACTGTGAGCTTGCTGTAGAGTTGAGAGTTCATCTCTTTGTCGCGTTTGTACCGTCGCACTTCATCCACGGCCTCTCGCATTATCGTAACGGCCAACACGAAACCCTGGGTGACGAACACAAAGGCGTCAAGATCGTTGAGAAAGCTTCATTAATACCAGAACTCATCAACATATAAAGCTTACTTTGACACACACATGTAAGGTTCACGTGTCACTTTTAACTTAGAACAGTCTGAACTTCAGAATCTCAGTGTCAGCTGTTGAAAAAAATAAAAATAGGAAATTCTCAAATGAGGTCACAACAACACAAACTGTAAGAATTTTAAACATCTTAAATCATTAATTACAATACACAGCCGGAAACTGTCTATTCAATTAAATCTTTCTACGTGGGATAAAGGCCATTGTAGGTAGAACATTTAATTAAATGATGGACCAAGGACAGTAAAAAAAATGTATATTCTCTAACATTATAAAGTCAGAAATTTACAAACAAAACCTTTTTGTTGTTGTTGTTGTTGTTAAGGAACCACATTGCTTCAATTTGCAAGGTGTCATCATACCACACGCAAATGTTAAACACTGCCGTAACGACCTTACATTAATATCATATTAGTATTCATGTTCATAAAACAACACCAGAAGAACATGAAAGAAAAAGCATACACGTTTCGTACAGGGTAGGAAATTTACATACTTTTTAGGGGCAACTTTTGCCTCCACTGACTGAAATCCAGGGGCATTTAAAAAGAAATCGGGTGAAATAACATTTAACCTTTGTTCAAAATAATAAATATACTTAATAGAGCTTGAGCAATTGTCATCAAATGGCAATAATAAGACTATTAGGCAGTAGTCTACAGATTCAAAGTGCTTTCTTAGATTTTTTTAACAAATAACAAACAGAAAACATAAATCAGACGATCATATTCAATTTTATTCTTATTTCTTTGTGGTTATTTATTGTTATTATTAAGTCAACGATGCCTTGATTACATATACATCAGTCATTGTATGGAATTATTGAGAACAAATATTTTTGTAGCACCTCAAATATTGTGATATTACCCATTTTTGTCCTGAACATAGATGCATTAGTCATTGAGTAGATTTTCATAGCACCTTAACATTTTCAAAAATGTGCCATTTGAAGGTACAAATTCAGTTCAGTTTTTGCTTCGTAAAATATCTTAATTGACTGTCAGTCAGGTATTATTAATTTCCAGCAACCCTCAAATCAAAGAATAAAGACACTTTACGCACAATTTAGGTGTGTTTTCCCTTTAACTCACGAGATGCAGGTAGCATGTTTTATACTTAATGTGAATATAATTCATTTAATCTCATTTCCATTATGCAATATACTTTGTTGGCATCTTATTCTGAAAACCGGATGTTTGTCTGAAGAAACCGGATGTTGTCTCACGGTAATCTTTCCGCTAACTTTCAAAGGCCTTCGCTCGCTCCCGATCTGTGCCGTTTGAATGCGTTTACCGTGAATTTCAGCACATAGGTGACTAACATGTAAGTGTCTGCTGAGTTGACCCCAGTCTCAGGTCTGATTAAGAAGCGCTCCATTTATTTATTGTTTTAGAACGTTCGGTAAAACATTCTATGGCAACTGGACCGGGTCATATAGGCTACGATGTTTTTGACATGTTCATTAAATTATCACTATTAGAGGAAATTATGGGGGCATTTTTTGCCCCTCTCCTAGTGATATCAGGGGCAAAATGATATTTCTTAGGGGCAGTTTTGCCCTTTGCCCTCGTGCATTTCCGACACTGGTTTCGTACCATAAGAACACGACTTTAGGTGGTTTATCGCTGGGCGGCTCACGTTGCTGCAGTGTGTAGCAGCAGCATGTGAGGTGTGACGAGGTTGAGTCAACCTTGCAAAGTGAAGCAATGTGGTTCCTTGGACATTTTTCCTGGTAAATGTTCTTCTATCGGTTCGTAAGGATGACTATAAAGTCTGTAAATAAGTAGGTGATCGGTTTGGTTGTAGGTCTGCAACAAACGATTATCCTAACTATTGATTCATCTGAAGATCATCTTCTTGATTCATCAATCAAAGTGTCAAAATAAATAAACCCAAAGACATTCTTTTCACAAAGACACATAAAGAAAGGAGAGCAGCAAAGTCTGACACCGCTGTAACTAGAACATGTTCAACTGAAACGAGTAATTGATTATCAAAATACTCAATTAACCAATCAATTCATCAACTGTTTGTGATTTGAGACCAAATCATTTATCAGCATTCATTACAGTGTGTAAGCTGAAGTGCGTTTACCAGAGGTGCCCAGTACGTGTACAAGTATCCGATTTTCAGAGAAGGCACAAACTGGGAGCAGGCCACCACCAGGAAGTAGAGATTGAGGAAGAACTTGAACTGCTGGTAGAGAACCTGAGAGGAGAGAAGACGACAGAGATTCAGCGAGGTGAGAGGAGGACGACGACAGCCGCCGAGGAAGACAAACACAGAGGGCGGGATGGGCTCCTGTACATGTGCCAGAGGTGGTAACTTTACATTAACCTAATGGAAACTCACGGTGACTTGGTGCAGAATAAACAGATAACCACCATAATGAATGAAGAAGGAAAACTGGCCAACTGTCTTGAATCACACGGAGCAAAGTGCCACCTGCGACGTACCGAGGGCTCTTTGCTAATGGGCCATCCATCAACAAGGATCCCTTAGTACTCCATTCATCTAAGGTCAGATTTTGAATAATGTTTGCAATAATGAGAGCCTTGCGTCCCGTCACAGATTATCTGAGGCACCGCGATCAATCGACGGCGCTCTGCGGTTAATGAACCCCCGTGACCTTTGGGGGAAAAATGCACACTGCTGAACTCAATTTGTGTGTATTTAATAATTCATCGCGGTGGGAGAAAAACAGAGCCGCTGTGTTCGCCGGCGATGAGAAAATCTGCGTCTCTAACAGACAGTTGACATTTTATGGCCCGGGCCAAAAGGCGGCTCCTCTTAATCATGGAAGCTTTTGGTTTTTTAATAAGTAAGTCTGATGGATCTCTAATGTCCCCGACAGTGTAAACCCTTAACCTAATGACAGAACAGTTAACAATTAGAACCGGCGCATGCTACTGTGCTTCACACACCGGTAATCCGAGACATATTTCAACTGGAAGGGACGAAGTGCTACTGTGGGGACTGTAAAAGTTAATAACAGTGGGAACATTGACTCAGAAGAAAAGCCATAACGTCTGCGTTTCAGAGCATTTAAAGTGACTTCCATTGCATAAGGAAGGACGGTGAACTGAACACTCATCCGACTCACCCCAGGCACAAAGGTGAAGATGTTGTACTTCTGGTTTTTGATGGCGTTTTTGGGGTACTTCTCCTCACACTTCTCCGGGCAGCCGAGCCAAACCGTCCTGGCCTTCAGCTCCTTCTTCCTCCGACAGCAACGGGCCAGGCAGTCACAGCAGCTGAGAGAGAAACACATCCATGTGAGTCAGTGGAGACCACACCAACCACACGCTACTACATGGACCGGGCACAACGCCAACATTCAAGTTAATCATGAAATCAATCCGACAATTACTTTCTTCATCAATAGATTCATCATTTGCTTTGGGAAGAAGTCCA
Source organism: Leptoclinus maculatus (assembly GCA_032191485.1). Classification (NCBI taxonomy): domain Eukaryota; kingdom Metazoa; phylum Chordata; class Actinopteri; order Perciformes; family Stichaeidae; genus Leptoclinus; species Leptoclinus maculatus. The sequence goes on along the minus strand of JAVDOI010000002.1, from coordinate 35,959,352 downwards.
GATATATGTAGAAGAAAATGATTTCCCCAAAGAACTCCGTGACATCTTTAAGTTGCTTGTTTCTTTCATTACATACGAAGTCAATGCCAAGATGTGAATAGGGGACAACTGGTGCCGGGCGACGTGAATACATGTACGCGTACGCGCTGCTGTATTTATGCCCAGATGGAGCTATTTTGAGGTTTGGTGGAGCAGCTACAATGTTAGCGTAGCATTGCTGTGATCGATCCAAACTCCATTCACAAATCATCATTAACTAGTTATTGGTCCGTTTGTTGTAATTAAATCACAGCAAATTCTGTGTATTTTGGTTTCACGCCGCTGTGGTGAACTGGATGTGGAACGAAACGTTGTCGGTATACACATGGCGGTAAGCCCCTCCTCCTAACTGGCCCGTCTTGCGTGAGTGACGCACATTAAACACGAATGAGTACCTGAGGTGAAAACACTAAATTAAGAAGCTGGGAAATAGCTTGGCTTTTTATTTTGCTTTGCTTCGCACCCGTCATGGATTTTATGGTCACACATTAAAAAGTTTAGTTTTTTCAACAGACCCTTTTATTTTATTTATTTTTTACAGCTAATTATATTTGCATAATCAGATAATCGTGTCAGTGTTAATTAGATCTTCCAGGCTTCTTTTGACACAAGTTCATGAAGAAGCGATTTGCTTACAGGGCGTTAAATGTCCCTCTCAGGGAGGGGATCCCCTCGCTAATGCTGCGGGACTTTTAGAGCCGAGTATCCGGTAAAACCACACATGTGTGTGTGTGTGTGTGCAGACAAATCATACCGTTTGGCTGATGTCCCCTCATGTCGACTCTAACATGCTAAGAACACCCGTGTTATTATTGTGAGATTGTCAAAGTCCCAAGAAGAGATTTGGAGAGAAGAGATGGATTGTGGGTTGACATTCACTTTTTAAAAAAAAAGTATTTGACTTTCCATCAACCTGCTAATGACTACATTGGGGCTTATCTAGCATATCTGATATCAAACGCAAACAGAGGTGTAGTGTGGGTGTAAATTACAATGAGAGCGGCTGTGAGCGTGACCTAAACTGGCACCTGAGCGGTGGAGGGGGGGGGGGGGGGTGTCGGTGTATACCGTCATGCTGATCGACTTGGCTTTTCCACTTTTTAAGCAAGTTGGCAGAACATAAAGCTAAATAAATCAACTTTGGTAGAAAAAAATAAAAAATAAAGTCTTGTTTGCGTTGGCCTCGGTGTTCTCTGCCTCTGTGCACGCCCGCTCCACTTCCATAAGAGACATATTTGAGCAAATGAATGCTATTCAAATAATATGCCATTTGAACAGTCGGAGCTTATTCAGCGTGAATTATTTGTGTTTTATAATCCCACACTAAACACACATAAAATTACTGGAAAGCATCAAACTGGTCAGCTGTGAAAAATCCGATTTGTTCATTAGTGTGGGGGGGGGGGGGGGGGGGAATCAATATGCAGCCTTCAACCGGAGACGCACCACTAACGACAGCACGGCACAGAAAACAGAATATTCTATGAAATTCCTACATCGGTAAATGTTTCTTTTTGGGGTTTGGTGCTGCGCAAACATTTGTTGATAAATGTCACGCGTTATTGTTCTGCCGTGAACAAACACGCTCCCCCCAGAAAGCAGCATCTTTAGAGGGCAAAACCTGTCAAATGAATCATTAGCCGGATAAAACCCGCAGCGTTCTGTTTGAGCAGAAAATCTTTTTGGATTGATGGTGCGCATCGAGGAACTCGACCAAAAATAAATAAATAACAAAAAAAAACACGGCCTTATCCTCTCTCTGCGCTTCACGCACAGCTACCGGTGCGTTTGAAATCCAAACTGATCGTCGACGAGCGCGCTGACTGACATTATACACTGCGATACATTTACAGAATGACAAAACACGGACAACTTTCAGAGCTAAAGGTCCAAACAGAGGGACAATAACTGGTGACGTGACTCTGCAGCGCAGCAGAGGAATGTATTACAGGAAAGCAGTATTTGTGTGTGTGTACATATACATCTCTTACAATACAACTTGAACTGATACTCTGTGGCCTCTATGTTTAGAGATCTTTAAAAGACAGTCTGCGAAATACAAACCTCATACAAGTAGTGTATTAATAGTAAGAATATTAGTTAGTAGATGAAACGGCAGAGATTGTCTTTGAGAATAGTACACATCTTTTTGTTTCAGCAACAGAAGCAGGACTGGACTGAAGCAAGGGGACAAGGGTCCAGCTACATGTGGCTAGAGCGTGATCCGTGCACAAACGATGCCACGGCGTAGAAATACCTGCCACAGAGGACTTTCCAGCCTCCTAGGAGGAACCAGCCGAGGCCTCTCCGTCTCTGGTTGACTCTGGCCCGGGGCAGCGTCTGGTAGTCGCTCTCGTCGTTCTCGAAGCCTTCCTCCGACATCATCAGAGGCATCTCGTCCAGGTTAGAGGGCTCATCTTCTACGGAGTATCTGCGAGGACAGAGCGCCGTCACACACACAGACACTGAACATGGAACTGAGATAGACTGTGTTCAGGAGGACTCAAGGTTTTGAATGAAGACGACACTGTTCCAGCGTTAGAAGACTCATCTAAACAGATATGCATCGAATCATGACGATTTTTTTTACTTGAATTGTACGAAGCACATTGAGATACAACCTGCACTCTTCTCATTATGATAAGCTCCTCTTTTGATCCCCATGGATGCTGAATTACAGACAGGCTGTGTGGCCAAACTATGGACATTTTGTAGTCGGATGACAGTCGAGATTTAAGAAAGAGAGGAGGCTACACATCTGGCAAAGGCAAAGATTAAAGCTAGTTAGCGTAGTTGACCCAGTTCCTCCGTCTCTAAGAACCGCAGAGTACGTCTCCTATTCACATCATCAAGGACACGGTGGAAACCCTCGAGAAGACCCCGACATCTAATTCATGAGGCCCCTCGGAAAAAATAAAAGGCAGTCTGTACTGGCCAAGCCAGACTAAACCGAATGCTAGTTGCACACTGACAACACACAGAGAGAGATTTATACATTACGCTGCAAAACGCTAAAAAGCCCTTAAAGTGAACTTGCACATTACATGTGAACTAAACTTATATCGAAAAGCAAAGACGCACCCAAAACTGAAAGTATAATCTTTTGTAATATGTTGATATTTAAATAAGTGAATCTATAAAGAAGAGCGGCTCTATTATAAAGTCAAGAGAATTTATAATTCTGCTGCCATGTAGCTGAGCCTTTCCCTGCTTATTAACTCAAACCAGTAATATTTCTCCATGCAAAACCACTCCTCTGATCTACAAACGGCACGCAGGTCTCCAAACTGACTTCTTTATTTTTATTTTCCATTTGTTTTCTCTGAGCTTAAAAAAAACAACAACTGAATGTCAGATCTTTGGTTTGTGGGACAGATGTTTTGATTTTCAAACACCGTTTTGAAGTATGAATTGTCAAGTAATTACGGTGCAAACCTAAATCTGGTATTAATAGGATGTAAAGGAAGCCGCCGACTTCATTAATGTCAAAGGTGATCACACCGATCCAGCACAATGAGACGTTTCAGACACCAAAACATCAACATTCATATCTGACATATTGCAATAGACAACATGAGAGGAAACCTTCGGATCCAGTCACGTTCATAGTGCATGGTACCAAGTGTGTTGGATGGAAAAACACACTCTCAGGGAAACAAATCACAGTCTACTGGGGGAACATTTATTTTCTAATTATATCACTTCTCCTGCTTGTGTAAAGCCTGCTGCGAGAGGCTGAGCAGGTGGTAACTGCAGGTGTTGAGACTCGCTGAACATTTGCTGATAAATGTTTTTCCGCACAAAGGATGTGAATTTAAAGCAAAAAGCAGACCGATGATAAAAATACCTGCCCGGTTTTAAAATGTACAAAGACTTCTGTGAGGGACGATTCACAACACAAGAAATGAAGAATAATTAACTGAACAACGAAGGTGTACATACGTCGTGGAGTTTGCACTGAAGTGAATTAACATTACTGCTGTGTGAACGCAGTGTTTCTCACGGGTTAGTTATTTGTGGCACGGAGCTTTAGCGTCCAACACTTAAAAGCACTGCACTCACAAGCTAAACAGTGATTTCAAATGTTATTTTTCATTTCACTCAACTTGAGATGTCCCGATACCACTGGCTCAGATTACAACCTTTGTAAAACAACAAATACAAACAGAGAAGTGTCTTTTATTATCTAGTTTGACAGGTTTTCCAGTGTCAAATATTGCCAGATTGATGACATTTTGCTAGCTATGGCTAACGTCACACTCTCGTCTGATGAGATGAAAGTAGCTAACGAGTGAGCCATCTCGCTTCTTTCTCATCTCAGTTGAGAGTTGCACATGTGCAGTACAGATCGGGCAGGATGTACAGAACGGGTATCGAGTGACACGTGTTGTTGTTGTATCGGTGTAGCGTAAATGAGCCGATAATTGATACGATAACGTGATATCTGATCGGTGCATTGACTGTCGTACTCGCCACACCAGACCCAGCATTTCAGAGGCATACTTGTTCCGATACACATACCAACATCTGAACAACTCTACATTCAACTGTATGCAAATGCACTATTCTGGTTAATGATGTGAATAGTGGGCAGCCCTCACGACGAGAGGTTAACTAGAAAGTTTGCAAAGAAAAACAAAGACCTATATCTAAATATGAGAAAAGAGTTTTACACAACAAGTGGAATCTTTTAAAAAAACACAGAACCTGTAGAAGGGATGACAAAACATGAACACAAATCGGCTACTGTGCTCGAGGCATCCACCAACTTTCCGTCACCGTTTTGTTGGCACACTGCTGGGACTTGCCCACAAGACACTTTAAACAGCCATACTAGTGTGTCTCACTACAGGACTCCCACGTCTGGTTACATAATGCAACTCTAAATCCAGTGGAAACGTGGGCTGCTTAGTTTGCTGGCTCTCCGGTGAAGCACAAGCGTCGTTGCCAACAATAGTTTCCTGTGTCGGTGGAAAAGCTTTATTAGTGTGGCTTCACCAGCATCAGGACCACTGCTCTGTGGCTGACCCAGCAGTCTGCAGGAAGGACCTCCACGGTGCTTGGGGGGGGGGGGGGTCAAACGAGTCCCCTCCTGGGCCCAATTAACTGTCACATGAATCTTATTACTGAGAAGGGGATACAGAAAGGCAGAGCTGCTGTGTGTCTTATTATCTAAGCTTAAATGTGGGATGGTAAAGAAGCATTATCACAACTGCTTATTTTCAAAGCCTACAAAGTGTACACATTCGCGGTGAGCTGCCATTTAAACATATTGGCTTACACTTTGTAGTCAATTAGTAACAAACCTACTACTTGATCTAAAAGTGCCTGGTCATGTAATTAGTCCACTTACTGTCCCTGAGGGTTTTATTAGCTCATCCTCGTTCAGTCTGAGAATGAGCATGACGACTACAGTATGCAACAATACTTTTATAGCATGTGACGAACGTGGTTAACGCAGACAAGCCATCATGTGACTGTGAGTTAAATGCCAGGAGGGGACCGAGCAGTGCTCAACAGCTTTAAGCCACTTACTAGCGCACACCAAGAGGCTATAGAGTCTGTGGTGTTCACTCGTAAAGGCAGATGAAATATTAGACGAGTTTTGAGCTCTATGTGTGTTGTTGTGAGCGAGCCAAGCGGCTGTCAAACTAGAAAATGTGACAGAGCTGTCAGCAGCGGCGCTAGCGACACAAGCTAACAGCCGCGACCTGAATACAAACACGCACCCCCTCCCGCGAGCGAGCGAGGCGGCGAAATGTGAACATTTGAGATAAACGGCGGAGTCGTTAGTACGCAACCGAAGAAACCAGCCCAGCTTACCCCCCTCCATACCTTGAAAGTCTGGCTGAGTTGTAATACGGTATTCGCTTCGAGTTCTTCCGTACCGGATTTAACGGGATACTGTCAGCCATCTTGGCTGGGCAGTACACATCCTGACGTCACGTTAAAAAAAATCGTTTAGGACTTATGATGCGTTCGCTTACTGTGCCGAAATAGCGTAACTATGACTTTACTAAGAGAAGTACAGTGACGCGTAGATTACGATTAAAGAGCATAAAGGGCGTATTTTACTTTTTATATCTGTTATTCTGTCAATGTAGCACAACATAACGCTTATACAACGGCTGTATAAAGCAAGCAAAATAAACAATGAATGTGTCTTCTTTCCAAAAGTTGGCGTTATATTGAAGCTTGATTGCTAGGGAGTATCCGCTTTCCGAGAGTCATCGAATGCAGCATAAATGATCCGTTGAAAACTAATTTAGAGCAGATAATGTATTTGCTGAATACTGAATAAGACAATGAGATGCGGTTGAAAGCTTCCCAAAAGCTAATAAGGGACCCTTTGAGTTGAGACTGTTTTAACGGTTAGGATTTTTTTTTATAGAAAAACAACTATAACAATTAGTCAACTTAAACTTAAGCCTTCCCTAAACCCAACTCAAGAAGTCTAAAGCTGACCACATTGTCTTACTTTGTTTATTTTTCTTTTAGTACCAGATGATAATCAAAATAAATTGGCTTATTGAGTTTTTCATCGGGGTGTGTCTCCCAAAAACAGCAACAGAAATTTCCGGTTTACTCTGAAAAACTTTAACTCCGATAAATGATGCGGTGAGGATGAGAAAATGACCCGTCTGCATTAATTCTCTCACATTGTAGATGAACAGCAAGATGTGCATGTCTCTATATCATAAAGTTTGTAAAGAAATATTTGAAGAAAAAAAAAAACAATTGAGTAATGCTTTTGCAAACTGCAAACTGACTGCACCCCAAAATTATTATTATAATTGAAAATATTCTAAGTATTGCTCCAGACCTACAACAAGAACATAAAAGATGACCAACATACAAAAACGAAAATATTGCTAACATCAAGCATAAAACCAAGAGAGGTAAGTTATGGAGATGAAGCTTAATGAAATGAAAGAGCTCAGTATAATGTTTTATTCAAAAGAAAGCTCTTTTCAGTGTTGAAACAGAGTGAGGAAGTAAATTGAACATACAGACTGTTTGTTCTAGTTTTTATTCGGGTCCAACCGTTCTCACCGTAACATTCACAACTGGTAATTGTGGGTATTTATGAGCGTGTTTTGTGCTTTGCACCCGCTAGCAGCATTGGGCAGCTGTCCGGAGGAGATAACAGACTCTTTGCATTATTGATTTGAACATATGTCCCCTTCTTCAGAGCAACCATACGTCTCAGCACCGTAGGAATCTTCAGGTACAAGTTAACCAACGTATTTAATGAGAACAAAAGAAAAAAGTAAAATGTGAATACCCTACAATTCTCTGTCAACTCTTAAAAAGTTCTTTTGTTTAAGTCTATATACAATACATACGAACAAACAAGGTGATTTACAAATATTTTAATGTCCACAATAGATTGCATAAGTGTCAAGTCTCCATTCATCTTTTCAATTGATTCCAATTTCTTTGCTGTCATCGATGAGCATAGAAAAATGCCTATTATTTCCCAGGTCCATGCCCGTCTTGGTTAGACTGGTTATTGGACTTCCTGCAGCGCTCACTCTGTTCATGCCTGCAGTCAGAGGGTGCAGCTGAGAGATGCCTCTGTTCTGGATCACTGAGATCTCATTGTTCTTGGTGGCCAGGCTGTTGGCGATGGCTGCGGCGTAGCGGTTCCAAAATCCAGGGTCTACGTTCATCGCTCGAGCGGCCAGGTCCTTCTGAAACATCTCTCCGAACTTCGCCGCCTCCCCACTCAGCAGGGCCATGGGGTTCTCTACCGACAGCCGCCGGCCTCTCCTGGCCGGTGCGTTGTTCCACATGTGGGTTCCCATGTGGACCTGAAAACGACACGCAAAGACATTAGATGTGGTGGATACTTTTGTTTCAGAATGCAAGCATGTTTAGCACGGGTGGTCCCAGTAAATGTTTAAAAAATAATTACAAAAATCCAAATTTTAAAGAATTTCATATGTATTTGTTTTTTTGAATGCCGATTAGTTGATTAATCAATTCAACGGAAAATTAATCAGCAATCATTTTGCTAATCAATTTATGGTTTGAGTGAATTTCCAAGAAAAAATGCCAAATATTTGTTGGTTTCCATCTTCTCAAATGTAAAGATGTTCCACTATTCTTTGTCTTATTATATGAAAGTGAGCTGACATATCTCTGGGTTTTGGCCTGATGATTCGACAAAACAAACTATTTCAAAATGTCACTTTGAGACATTGGGATGCACATTTTTATCATTATTATTTTCTGACATTTCATAAACAAAACACATAATTGATTAATAGAGAAAATAACCAGCGGACTATATAAATAATTGTAAATTGCAGCCCTGTACTTATTTTTTTAGACAATTGTGGTGAATAGCTGACACACTAAAGATGTGGGGGGGAAATGATATGGATGTGGAAAAACTCTTTGGGGTTTGCTTCAGATATATTTCTTTTGGGGTTTTTATCTTTTTAGTGGAGAGGAAAAGACCTAGAAACAAACATCATAGGACAGATGTGGCACTAAATTATGAACAGGGCCTTATACATCTCTAATGTATCTTATGTGGATTTAGCCCAGACTTTTATTTTGAAAGTGAAAGCTAACATTTCCGAGTTCCTAATTTTCTTCCATTTGCTAAAATGTATGCGTATGCAAATAAATATGTTGCAATTTAGAATTTGTACATTTTCTGATAAAAGGGGATTGTTCTGTGTTGCACCAGAAAAGTTTAACGGCAGTTTAAATTCACAAACGTGCTTTACTTTCTCTTTTCATTCTGGACTTTTCCCTGGGAACAGAACACTTTATGCGAGACAACATGTGAATGCTAAAAGACGTTCCCAGGAGGTGTGGTCTGATCCACTATACAACACAACGCAGAGATAGACCCACTACTATGGTGGAATTATAACTTTAAAATTGACTGAATATATCAATCGGCTTGAATCCGGACAGCACAAACAGCACAAATCTACCTTCAGATTGCCTTTCGTGGTGAACGCTCTGCCGCAGATGGAGCACACAAACGGTTTCTCTCCGGTGTGCGTGCGCTCGTGGATCTGCAGGGCGCTGGCTGACGAGAAGTTCTTCCCACAGGCGTTGCAGTTGTGCTGCTTCGGTGTTCGCCGGGGAGGCGCGGGGCCGAGCAGGGAGGCCATCCCCGAGCTACCGACGGACACGTAAGTCGGGGGGATGTGGACGCTGAACGGTGGGTGCTGCCCTTCGGGCGGGTTGTGAGGGTGACCGTGACCGTTCACCTCGGCTTTGATCAGGCCCAACGACGTGCTGGAAACCAGGCTGGGAATGCTGTGACCTGCAGCTGAAAATGAAAGTTTTCCTCCCTTAGAATGTAACATCAATGACATCCTTCAAAACAACACATTGAACTTCAGTAGGCCGTGGCCATTTTTACTTAAGTAGTACAACAGTGTAAAAGTACCTCTTTCTCTGCTCAGCTGGAACAACATACTATACGGAGTCTCCTCTTTCACACAGAGCTTGCTGGCCTGTATTCCTCTCAGCTCTTGGGCCGCTGCAGCTGCTGATGCAGAGGCAGGAGACTCAGATTGCTCTCTCTTCACCGAGGCTGCCAAAGGCTCTTGGGGCTCTGGCCTGTTGCTGCTCACTGCAGGGGATTTCATGGTCACGCCCTCTGAGCTGCTTTCAACTGTGGACACCGATACACGAGGGGAACAGGAGGACTCCGACACGTTCGGGCTGCAATTCTCCGGCCTTTTCTCCGATAGCGAGCATTTGACGTTGTGCTGGCCACTGTCATTGAAACCATTTGTCAGGGCTTTTAGGCCGAAGGAGTGGTTTAGGCCGAAGGAGTGGTTTAGACCGAAGGAGTGGTTTAGGCTTAAAGTGGAATCAATCATCCTCATTTGGTTCTCCAGTGCGGCTATACTCGAAACAATGCTGGAGGACTTAGGAGGAGAATTATATTCAAAGATCAAGGGTTTGGATGGATTTACAACCTCCTCCATGTTTTCTACCTCCTCCTCCTCCTCGTCATCCTCCATTGAGATGTCGTCAACGAAGTCATTGTCGTTGCTGCTGAGGCTGTCAAAGCTCCTCTCGTTGAGGGAGGCATCGCCGTCCATCTCCTGGAGCCCGTCCACCAGGGTCGAGTCCGGAATCTGCCCCACCATGTGCATACGGATATGCTGCTGGAGGACAACAGCGTTGGTGAACTTCTTCTGGCAAATGGGACACGAGTGTTGCACCTGAACGGGGGCATCTTCTCGGTGGACACTGACGTGGGTCTTCAGGTTGCCCTTGGTGGTGAAAGCCCTGCCACACACTTTGCATTTGTAGGGCCTCTCGCCGGTGTGAATGCGGTAGTGCATCTTCAGCGCACTCTGACAGCTGAGGACGCGGTGACAGAGGACACACTGGTTGGGGTCTGAGATCTTTTTGTCAATGTTCTCCACCAGCTGCTGGAGCTTCGAGGTTTCGGATGTTTGCATAGAGTCCAGGAAACCACCGGTTGGGAATTTAGCTTCGTCGGAGCTGAACGAGAGGGCCGGGGAGTGGGAGACAGGGGACGCCGAGGGGACGGGTTCAGGCGTGGTGGCCAAGGACGGGATCGTAGTGCTGGTGGCTTCTGTTACTGGGTTGGCCCTCGGTCTCAGGGAGCAGTTCTGGGGCAGGTGCACCCCCTCTGTTTGCAGTTTATTGGACTCTTCTGTCTCACGGTGGGACTGTGGAGACGGTGAAACAGGAGAGGGATGAACCTCGCTGCCCCTGTGGTTGGGTGACAAAGATACACATTCACCAGGGGCTGGCTGGTAGGGAGATTTAACGGATGGTGTTACGCTTACAGGGTCATTTGAGCCTCCGATGCTGGTAATAGTGGAGGAAAGCGGAAGGCCCATGGTGGCTGGCAGAGTTGCTACAACAGGTTTGCTCTCCAGCCATGAGGAGGCAGGTTTTTCTGGAGGGAAGGACATTCCGTAGGGAATCCCAGAACTTGTTGGCACACTGTCCAGATACTCTGGCACCGGGTAAGGGTTCATCTGAACGTGAGGATACTTCTCTTTATGCCTCTGGAAGTGCACCTTTAAGTTCCCTTTCGTGGAGAAGCGATTGCCGCAGATGTTGCACTTGAAGGGCCGCTCTCCTGTATGGGAGCGCAGGTGGATCTGCAGAGCGCTGTCGCTGCCAAACACTTTGGCACAGAACCTGCATTTATGCTTGAAGAAGGGCTCCTCTGGGCTGGGCTTGGTTTCGAACAAGGGCACGTTGGGCAGCTTGCCCTTCCTGTGCTTCATCAGGGCTGCGAGGGGGTCAAGTGCGTTGGCTGTAGCGGCGATGCTTGCCAAGGGATTGGGGAAAATGACGCCGCTGGGGGGGCTCTGAGGTAGAAATGGGAGGCTGGAGGATGAGCTGAGGAGGCTGCTCGGCCCCAGGGGGAGCGTGTTGGAGGAGCTCAGTGTCTGAGGACAGCTCATGCTGCCGGTGTGCGAGCCTGCGTAAGGAGGCAGTAACGTGCCGCTGCTGCAGCTGGAGAGAGGCCGGCTTGAATTTTCCGAGGGAGCTGAGGTACATGTCACATCTCTAAAGGTGCATACAGTTTGTGAGGGGAGACCGTATGATTTCTCGAGCACGGAGGACAGAGAAACCGCGGCCTGCCCGTTGACGGCAGAGGGCATCGTTCCCGACAGCGGCAGGATGGGACGAGGGGCGATGCCTTGACATGGGAAAGAGTTAGGTGCCAGAGACAGAGATCTGGAGGCCGGGTTTAGCGCCGCCTGTGTCGGTTGTCGGTTCATGATGGCGACCTGGCTGCAGATCTGCTCGATGAGCTGCAGCTGATGGACCTGTTGCTGCTGCAGAGCCAGCAGGTGCTCCAGGATCACTGGGATTGCCGCTGAAGCCGCCTTTCCCCCGGTGCCACCGCTGCTGATCCCCTGGGAGAACTGAGCGACGGCCACCCTGGTGCTGTGGAGGATCTCCAGCGTCACGTTTGTGCTCTGCACGGCGTAGTCGCCAGCAGCCGACACCTGGGGGGAGGTGGACTCGGCTGAATCTGGAGGACGAGGGCTGGAGGTCGCTGTGTATTTGTCCCGCTCGAGCTCCATGGCCTCATCACGCTCCCCGCCGTCCTCTAAATTATCCACAATGACGTTGTCGTTCGCCAGCGTCTCCCCCAGCTCAAAGCCACCGTACGTGAACTCGGCCGTGGACGAGTCACTGGACGCCACGCTGGGAACCGGAGAGGGTCCGACAGGAGATTCCTCGGGAGCTGGCATCCCGTCATCGTCCTTCACTATCAGCACCAAGGGCTCCTCAGTGCAGACTTTCTGATGTTCACTCAGTTCGGTCCAAGTGAAGAACTCAGCACAGCATTTGTCACAGATGTGTGTGTCCTCGCTGCTGTGGCGGCGTCCATCGGTCTCCTCTCTCTCCATGCCCTCAATGATGCCTGAAAGCAACAAAAAGAAGATATATTAAGAACGCATGATTGATCCTTTATCGTCCTGATATTTCACCAGAGGGACACATTTCCCTTTGTCACGTTGTAATTAATCCCCAACACAACTTTCCTCAACTCATGTTGTGTGGACAAGCGTTGTTCAAACCCACTGCACTTGGAATTCCACAAGGGATCCCAAAGATAACAAACATGTCAAGCTGAATTACAAGGAGGTTTTTATACAATGATGCGTGTAGAAACAGATCATTTCATGTTAAAGAAAACATTCAGATTCAACGGGCCCCACAGTAACGTAACAAGGTTTCAAACTCACTCCCCGTTTGCAGATGTTAATAATCTCCCTGAAAAATCAATAAAGTTCAACAAAGTTATCTGGCCTCTCGATTGTGCATTCAGACAGATAATGAAATCAGATACTGTACATTGATTTCTGTTTTTGTGCAGTCATATGTTTCAGTGTCTCGTCTTTATGCACAAAAACTGCACTCTTTCCACATTTTGTTTAAAAACCTATGACTAGTTTGTAAAGTGGTCTAACCTGATTGTAAGACCTGATAATCGCTAATTTAACTGTAAAACACTTCCCTGTGTTTTTAATGCAGTGAATCACAGCCATTTAGTTTTCCAAGCAGTTTCAAACACATGCTGTAAATTGCTTATTATTACTGTTTTATTACCGATTCTTATTTCCAGAAGAACACATTTGCGACGCTGCGTCAACAACATCAGGCAATCGAAAGTGTATTTATCTCAATGATATAAAATCAGAGCTTCAACAGACAGCCTGATGTTGTTTCTATTACAGTAGAAACCTAAATGATATGTGCAAAGTTTGCCACCTTTTGCTTTGTAATCAAACTTGAATCTAAGTAGAATAAACCAATAAAAGACCCAGAATATCGTGATGTGAAGTGAATATATAACATGGATTAGTTGTTTTAAGTCCTAACTCATGTGGCATTGTGATATCAATCAACTGTTACGTTTTAAATCAAAATATTGGCAAAAAAGAATAAAACACCTCACATATCTAAAACATTTCGACAAATCTCTTGTGCATTGTTTGACAATAGATCTTTAAGATTTGACACTTTAGAATGTTCATCTGTTCAGGCTTTGCTCCATTAGGAAACAGACAGCAATACCAGATGGAAAGATTTGGGAAAATCAATAGTGCAGTATTACACGCGGGCTTCCCCACAACAAATTCAATGAAATGAACAATTTAAAAAAGGACCAGAAGTACAGAGATATTATAAGTTTAGGTATGAATATGCAATTACCTTTATTTTTCATTCAACATTTTTTGTTTGCAATGTGACAATAATTTACTCTTTTTATGAAAAATTATTTTCTTTCCGCTACATAATTAAATCTGTGTGTGTTGAGTGTGTGTGTGTGTGTGTGTGTGTGTGTGTGTGTGTGTGTGGCCAACACATGTGCTGCACCTTTTTTCTAAAACACGGTGTATGTGGACAATTTTAACAAGCACGTTTTAGTGCTGAATTTAACATGAATGTGTGTGCATGTGCTCCAGTATGTGTGTGTGTGTGTGTGTGTGTGTGTGCGTGTGTGTGTGTGTGCGTGTGTGTGCGCGTGTGTGTGTGAGCGTTCGTGTTTCCAAAGTGGTCAATACACTCCGGTTATCACTGTGTTTCACCACCTGAACGAATGAGTGCCAGTGTGCTCAAGCTAAACACAGACTGGGACGTCTGGTGTATTTACAGCTACACTCAACCGATCCTGGTGCAAACACAGAGTGTGTGTATTCATGATATATGTTTGTTAACAGTCAGACCTTACAGGCAAAAATATTGTTTTTCATGCTCTGGTCAATTGTGAGATTTTTTTGGTACATTTTGCTTCTATTACTTCTTTCAGACCAGTGGAAGGAAAACATCCAAAATACACATTTATTCAGGTTTATTTGACTACTTTGTCTTTTTGCATCTAGATTTCTCCCAAATACACCAAAAGTAAGCATTAGATAATAAGTCATTACATATCTAAACATAACATCCCAGAAAACTTGTAATACAAATAAGTATTGTCTTAATACGTAACCAACTGGGGAAGTTTCATGACATCTATTATTTATTTATTATTACCCTATTGCCCTGCAGTGTCTTGAAACTGTATATTATTTTTACAGTATAGTCTGTGAAAAAATAAATCAAATTTATAGAAAAAGGCCTTTAAAGCTATTAAAAGCCGTCTTTTTCTCAGACTCTGAGCCATAAATCTCCACTTCAGCAGCTCTTACATACACTAGACTTTACCGTTTTATTACGTTCTATATTCTGAAGGATTTTAAAAAGGGGTTTGTTCATATATCACTCAGAGCCTGATTTATTAGACATGTTATTACTAAAAACGGGGCAAAAATGGATTTTGGCAGTCATTTTTTGTAGTGACAAATATTAAAAATTCTCTCTGTAAAAAACTTTAACTCTAATATGTCAACAAAATTAAATAAGAATTTTAAAGCTGGCTTTTATCAAATGTTCAGATTTCTGTTCTGGAAAACTATGAGAATTATCACATATTTAATAATATGACTAATTTGCATATTTTTACATTTCAGAAAACATGTAATCAACTATGGAAGTTTCATGGCAATATTTATTTGTTAACTGTTTCACACTGACCTGTAGTGTCTCCCCTTCATACATTACATGCTTTAGCTTTCCAACTGTCTGAGATCATAATAAAAACGATTTTGAATCTGTTTTTTTTTCTTCAGTTGACAAAAGGAGAGTGTAACCACGGCTGAGTGGGTCGAATCAGCTTGAAAGTCAAACTCGTCAAAAGGTAAATAATCAGAGCGGCAGGCTCGCCATGTGGGTGGTCCGAGGATCACCAAGGCGATTCAGCAAACACAGGAGCCAAAACACTTCCACTGTCTTCGCTCGGGGTTTTCGTCTGCGCTTTGCAACATTTACTTCCAGAAAAAGCAAAGATCAGTTTTGATTTAAAGCTCTGAGTATATTTCCAAATACAATAACGCCGACAGAAATGTCACCCTCGCTCAATCCATCCACAATGTCAGGAGCAGTAAACAGATTTATGTCTTGTTTTCTTGCTGTGTGGTTTGGAGATGGGAGGAGGAGGGGGGGGGGTGTCTCTTTGCTGAAAAGCAAACAGACCCTGCTCAGTCTTTGCCTCTCTGCGTGTGACCTCCGGGGCCGCAGAGGTCAGCGGTTCGCATGTACTAATTGTATTATGATCCAGACATGGAGCACTTGCCCCTCGCAGGGTGAGGCTGACAAAGGTTAAGTCAGCAGGCTCAATCAAAGCCCATCTCCGAGTGGCGGAGCACCCCCGCCCGGCTGCAGGGCTGTGGGAGGGCCCCCGAGAGAGGAGGGCCTCTTCCACACTCGACACCTTCTCACAGACACAAATAATAAATAAATAAATAAATAAACCACTGACAAACATTGTGAGCAAGTGCTGTGGTGATGATTTAAATGAATGTGTGGATTTGGCTTTCAGGCCTTTTTTTGCTTTTGAGAGTTTTTCCATTAATGATGAACAAGGTCGATAATGGTATGAATAAACACATATGAATCAAATGAACCATTTTACATTCGATTTCATTTTCACACAGATTCATGAGCTGTCAGTTAAAGCCAGGTGGGACGGGCCAATTTCTAAAAGGGTTTTTTTTCACAGAGTTTAGAGAGCGCAGGCCAAACTCAATTCAAAAGACTGAAAGCGACAGTTTAAAGGTTAATGTAACTATTAATATACTGATGCTGGTGTGAGTTAGTGCTCAGCTGTTAAGTGTTGATTAATAGGTTCAAATAACATCCAGGCTTTCCTGCAACGTACATGAGGAGAACACTTAATTGTTTGATTGAATATTAAAATACTAGAAATGATGTTAGGCGTCTGGTGTACCATAACAAAGGCAATATGATAAAGAAGTGAGATCTAGTTACACATAACACATGGCTGATGCTTTGTTATGTTTATTTCAATGCACTCCAGATACAGATCCATTTAATCTAATCTGTTTTGTTTTTCATCTTATTTATGAAACATAGAAAATTCAATAATTAAGAACTAACAGTAAAATACAATATTATGATCATAAATAATAAATCATTTTTATCAAAGCTACGTTTTTATTTCAGATGCATTTCTCCTCATTAAAATGTGAAAGTTGTAGTAGTTGACAGGAAGGCCTTGAGCCAGAATAACGTGCACAAATAATAACCCTTAAACATAATTATTGGCCTGGTGGGTTTATTCTGCGTTTTGGTGGATTTATCAGTTCATAACAGGCCCTGTTTCTATTCATCCCCCCAAAACAATTTAAAAAAATGAAATGAAATAGTTTTGTATTGTGCAGCCTGCTATCAGCACTGCGTACTGGCAACATCTTCAGCCAATATATCTGGATCAGATTTTGTTGATAAACATTAAAAACGAATTCAAATATGCACGATTTAATTCCCTTATTGTGACCGAAACATTATTTTAAAAACTTTTTTAATACTAACAATGTTTTCATTTGGCAGTAGTAGAAAATGTCAAAAGGTAAAAAATAACAATAATAATTTAGAGTCGGGGAAAAACGTTTATTTAATTTACGAAATACTTTGTCTACTATTTCCGATATGTTTAGATCCACCATCATTGTCATTTGTTCCTTTATAGTCAAATATATACTCTGCGATCAAAGCCTCTAAACGCAGCTGTTCTGAAGCGCCAGCAGCTTGAAGTGAAACACAGTGAAAGTGTTTTAAAGCCTACCACTTGCGCGGAGGAGTCCGCTCCGTGTCGCCTCTTCCTCTGACCGGAGGTGCTGCGGCTTGGCTTGCTTGCGGCGGGACATGTTGCTCTCTCTCTCTCTCGCTCTGCGACTCGCCGCTTGCCGTCCGCCGACTCATCTACGAGCGGCGAATGGGACCCTTCGGAGGGAGCGGGGCCGGCGAAATAAGCGGACGGCGGCTGCTGCTGCTGTCGATGCCCGTGCGCAGATTGCGCATGTCAGTGTGATTGTGATGGAGGAAGGATAATGCTTTTACGAATCTCGCTGCTGCCCTTCGGCGGGGGGGGGGGGGAGAGAGAATTGGCTGCTGTCCAGCCAACTCACGCTAGATATGGAAATGAGGGATGGGGTTTAATAATAATTAGTTCACTTCCTGTCCGGTGCGCGGCTGCTGCTGCTGCTTCTTTTCTTCTTCTTTTTGACGCACAACTCTCCGAGCAGCTCCGGCATGGTTTAGTCCGACATGAAGTCACTGTGGGTGGCCCGCGCGTTTCGGGTTTAACTTCGTTGCCATCGCGGTGTGGTCCGTTTGGGGTTTTTAAAGGTTTCCTCTGTGCGCTCTTGGATGAGTTTGTGCCCAAAGAGACGCTCCGGTTTGAGCTGACTTCTCAGCCTGAGATGTGGATGGATGTCGCGGTTGAATCTGACGCCTCACACACACACATTTAAGACAGCTGAGCAGCACACTAACAGGAGCCGACGTCTTGCCACAGGAGGATAGTCTGTAGGCCGAGTCTCCAAAAACTGCGTAAAGTCCAATCCTTGCGTACAAAAACGGATTAAACACGTGCGTAAAGTCAAAACGGTGCGCTTAAAGAAATCACGCTCAGGTCGCAGATAGGTCCGATCTGAAACCGGTGGCTGTCGGAAGTGAGACTCTCCCGGTTTATCCGAAGCACCGGCGCTCTCCTCGCTGCCTCCGCCTCCGGTCCATCATTAGATGTCCTTCAGCCGCCTGCGATAGGCTACTGCCAGGATACCACAGGAGGTGTTGGAGCACTTGCTTCGTTTGCTGCGACCTCCCACAATTTTGGCGCCATAATGGGCTGAAAAAATGTCTCGAAGTTGCAAAAGAACTCCTTCCTTTGAGTGATGATCAGAGATGCGAGGAGGGCAAACCGAGCTGGGCTCATTCTTGTAATCTTATGTAGTGGAGTTTTAATGAGAGGGGGAAAAGAGAACTTCATCTTTTGTAGTGTTTTTGTAGAACTTTCTTTTTTTTTTTTGCTGTGATTCAGACCTCCAACCACAGGTCACAGTTTTCAGTTAAAAACTGTCACTGCAGCTATCAACCAAAAGACCACGGTGGTGAATGAAGCCGTAAACCGTGTGAAGTGCATAATAAAATCTGGTTTTTTTGTGTGTTATTGTTTGATCCCTTGTCTTCCACAGACTGTAGCGATTTCAAAAGACGAGAAAAGGAAAGAAGCATACTTCACCAGAGCTGTAATCCCTTTCCACCAGCCATTGTCCCAAAACTTGTAATTATGTGGTATTAAAAGATGCAGCTGGGGGAGGACAGGATCAGCTGTTGATAATTGCAAGTACTACACAACAGCCTGGTATTGATCGGTGTGTCTGCTGTTCCCCTGCTATGGAGAGATAAGGAGGCCCCACTGCTCCTGCAGGAATATCATTTCTCCTGACCTATCAGGTTGCTACAGACTTATGATGAATAGCCAGAGTGGCCAAGAGAGGGCTTATCTGGAAACTCAACCTCCCCTCTACCCCACCCTTGATTCGATATTGATTCTCTGTAACCTGCGTCGGCACACAAAATCAAACTAGCAACTACTTGACTATGATGTCTTCCAGGTTCTAACTCGGCCTGCACTAACGCCGCCAGAAGAGCGCCACTTGAATTGAAGTATCCGCTACATCTGTTAAGAGGAACAACTGTATCACTTTGTATTGTTCAGTGTGATGAGTGACAGATTTGTAAATTCAATACATTATGACACATTCGAGGATAAATGACGCTTAATGTGAACTTTTCAGTTCATCAAAGTGTTGCAGGAAGTAAATGAATACATGAAGTTACACCAAACATTGAAAAAAAATAAACATGCAGGACTAGTAATAATTCTAGTCGAGTTGTTGCACTAGATTACATGCAGGGTCATATCCGGGATTTTAGAAACACTGAGGTCACAAATCGTACGTGAGGCCTTCACAGGAAAGACTTTGGGTGTTTCGTTGGTTTGTTTTCCCCGCTTTGTTGAAATGACAAACCAGAAGACTTGCAGTTTTGCTATTTAATCATATCCAGACTAAGTGACTCAAACCTCTTATTTTCAAGGAAAGATGTGATCTTAAGCGATGTTTCATTTCATTTTATATTTTACTAATAAATAAACCACAAATGCTATTTTCACCCCAATATTACATTCAGTGTATGTCATGGGATCTGACATAATGAGGCTAAATTTCAAAATATAAGTTGATGTAAGTAATCATTATCCAGTCCTCGTTTCCACAAAAAATGTAACAGGTTTCTTTAATCCCCCACATTAGTATGAGGTAAACTGTGTTTCTTGTCTTTTGTCCAGTTGATGGACAGAACAATGCAAACACACACACACACCATACTGCAATGAACTCCTAGGTGTTTCTGTTACTTTGACAACCCTCTGGACATCAATCAACACCTCTGAAACAACACTCAGAACTTCATGAAATGACAGTTATTACAGCGATGTATCACGCAGCTGTTCATGGTATTTTGTCCAACTCACTGGGCTACTGTAACACAAATCAAGTACGGATGAAAGCTGATTAATAAATGGGGATTGTACGCAGGGCTTCACCAAGTGGTAGCGATTCATACAAATATTTTTCATTTAAAACACCCTGTAATAGTAAGTTGGTAGACTTAGTCCTGAGGTTAAACATGTATTTAGTTTCTTTTAAGCTACACTCTGCGATTGTTACCAAGAAAGTATTGTCCGTATAAAAGTGACAATTTGGATTTGGCATAATTGAAAATATTCCCTGCGACCCCCCCCCCCTTCCCGCTTTAATTCAATTACATTTATTTTTGTATAGCCCAAAATCACAAATTACAAATTTGCCTCAGAGGGCTTTACAATCTGTACACATGCAACATCCTCTGTCCCGGAACCCTCACATCGGAACAGGAAAAACTCCCCCAAAAAAAACTTTAACGGGGAGAAAAGAGGAAGAGACCTGTGGGAGAGCAACAGAGGAGGGATCCCTCTCCCAGGATGGACAGAAGTGTGATAGATGTCATGTTAACAGAATGAACAACATAACAGAGTTACAACACATGCATATGACAGAATCACAGCAGGAGGCAAGACCAGGGTCCAGGTATCACCAGGATCCACGGAAACCTGCGAGGAGGCCCATATAGAGATTACAGTAAATGTCTGTTAATAGCAGCTGAATGCAGAGGAGCGTCCTGTGAGCCGCTGCCAGCTGAGGAATGTGAGAGCTGCTGTATGTGTTCGGAGCACGAGGCCTCGGATGGAGAGATGACGAGCTAATGGCCGATGCTAACTCGTGCTGTGCAGCCAAAGGTTGTTCAAACCCCAAGAATCTAAGTTCTAGAGGAGATCCTAAAGTAAACAAATATGTCAGATTGAATTGAGAAGAAACGTGTCTAAAATGGGTGTGGTTGTCCGAGTGATGGATGGCCATGAGAGTTTGTGGCCCATCAATCTGCCAGCTAATTTTAAATATTTTTTGCTTTTTAAAAATGGAACCACAGTCACTCCCACTCTACCGTACCGCACTCACAGATTTAATAACAAATCTTGGCATTGGATTTTTTTTACCCATTTTTTGATAGCAATTTTATATCAGTGTTGTTTCTAGCAATATAAATGAATAAATTCATTCACCTCCATTGTATTTCGGTGGTGGCACCACTTTATGAAGTAAATACCTCAAACCCCATCCCAGTCACCAGAAAGAAATGTAGCATTGCATGTTTCTGCAAACCGCAGGTACGTTGAATTTCGCCGTTACTGAACCAAAATATATATGTTATGGATAAATTTCATATCAGCCTTGTATCACGCTTGCAGAAACGCACAATGCCACCACGTGGAAAACGTTGTAATTGATTTGGTTTCGGCAACAAAACTAAAATATAATAAAGTAACAACGTCACATAACAATGTAACTAAAGTAAAAAAATAACCACCTAGCCGATTTTTCTTACGTAACATTACGTAAGCGTTAAGTCATTGTTTACTTATGATTTAACACAGGACATAATCAGAGGTCTCCTGGGTGAAAGTCCTGTGTTTGTTTCACCATCACTCCCACCCACCCATAGGACTTTCTTGAATGTTCTACTTGTTATTATACCATGTAACTTTCAACATCGGTGGTTCGATATACTATGCTTTGCTTGTTGTGCGTCACTTGTTCTGATAAAGATATGCTCTGAGAATTAGATGAGCTAACCCTTTAAAGCAGGGGTCTTCAAACTGATAGAGAGATGGAGCAGGGACCCCCGACTATATATATTGTATAAAATTGTGTTTTATATTAAACTGGGCCTAGTGCCATGTATAAACATACCTCTTTACTGTGCATTCAATACTAAGCTATTAAAATAATACACAGGTTCATTTATTCATGTTTTTATTTTAAACGTGCAAGGTACAGTGAGTAGGGTGGCCGTGACACTGCCATTTATAAACATACACCTTGTCAACTGATACCAATGACAATATCAACATTGTCTGTCAATTGCATGATAATCATGCACACAAGCTGTTCAAATTGACGTTTTTATTTTAAACATGAATATGGAAACGAAAAATGAGTGATGGCCTATTAAATATATTGCAAACATGATTGCACAAGGATTCGTGGGTGAAGTAAATGTCGTTGTTTTTAAATAAAAATAAACTGTACAAGGAGGGACAGGTCCAGGCTAGTCTCGCGCTGCGAGTGAACCGGTGCCCAGCTTGAGAGAGCTCCTGTGTGTTGCTGAATGTGTGCATTTCTGACTGAAAGATAACATCTTCTGCCTCCATTTATCCATCCGCTACAATATGTTGGATTCATGTAAATTTGTATTTAAAGACATTTACATTTAAAAAAAAAAAAATATTTGTCTAATCAACCAAAATGTTCCCGACCCCCCTGCAATACCTCCGCGGACCCCCTAGGGGTCGCGGACCCCTGTTGAAGACCTCTGCTTTAAAGCATGAAGTCAAATCCTATGATTAGAAGTATCCAACGGTAAGAAGTGCAGCCTCACTTTGAAACACATAACTCTGTGGAGCCTGCTGCCTCATTTGATTTACGTTTCAATGAAACGAACTGGATCATAACAATTGTTTCGTTGAAAAATATCTCTCTTGTGGGGGGCTTCAGGCTGGCAGTCTGTCTGGCCCGCCACCACCAGCCCCGCGCTACATAATAGATCTAAAAGAATTACACTCACTCCGGCTCTGTTTCCTCATATAATCACACAAAAGGATTTTTTCTCGAAAATGATCATAAATCACAGGCCGGATCAATACGCCGTGGCCAGGCTGCACTAGCCTGATAACACAATCAATACAGGGTATTTGGATTTTAATTAATACATGACCGGGCCTCAGCCTGAAACGGTGAAATATGACCTCAACCCCTTTTGAAATACGTCCTGCAGAGCATCACATGGTGTCTGTTACAGCTCATCAGATGTCGGTGTGATCTGGTGCCTGAGGAGGTGAAGGACCGAAGACCTGAGAGACAGAGGGAACAAGGGTGGATATATATTTGAACAAGAAGCAGGTAAAACAAGACTACGGCACTTAAATTAGCAGTGCTGTGAGGCTTTACTCATAGCAGGCATGGCGACGTTTGGGCTACATGCTAACATTAGCGGGATAACATGCTCACAAGGGCAACATAACACACTGATGTTAATAAAGTATGATTGTTTCAATAATGAATGTTTTCCTTTCTAGATTTGTGTAAGTACTTATAATTCACTCAAAAGCATTACTGTATATAAGATTGCTGGGCTTGCTCGAGGGAAGGGAGGCATGGGAAAACCAGAACCAGGACTGCGGGTAGCAGACTGTCAGACCCTGCTGCAGTATAATGAGAGGCTTTCTAAAGGGACACTGGTGCTCGGGAACACTACCACTTTTGTCCACCGGGATCGCCAAAATCAACACAAAATGAAAGTTCCTCCTAGTAACTTTGAAATGTCTTGGTATTGTACGGCCTTCTTATGCTGCGTTCGCACCAAACGCGTCATTTGCGCTGCGTTACTCGCCGAGGACCATTTGTGGTCATTAGTGTGAATCGCGCCATTCGCGCCAGACAAAGTGGGGGCGTGGCTTATAGTTCTGGAAGCCGTTATTAACTTAAGCCATTTATTTCTGTCATCAACCATGGAAAAAATAACCTCTATTTCTGCTTAGTACTTGTTGTGGAAGTCCCAGATATCCCGGGAAACTAAACGCCGTCTTGTCTGGGTTCATAACGTCATCACTGTGTCTAGCAAGCCACACGTCGGCTGGTTTACTAAAGCTATATGAACACAAAATAAACAGATTTTGCTGTGATTTAACTGCAATAAACGGACAAAAAGGGATGCCAAAATAACTACGAAATGATGCCGATTTGTAAAAAGTTTTAATTCATGTCTTGTTAGTTCTCTCCGCAAGACGACAAGCAAACAACTTTTAAAACACTTGTTTTCTCAATGGAGCTCGGATCAATCGGTGCTATTCTTTGCTAACATTGTAGCAGCTCCATCAACACTCAAAATAACTTCATCTAGACGTAAATATGGCAGCGTCTTTTTCATTGTTTGTACATATACGCATAGTTTGGTCCGGTTTCTACTAATATGAGGTATCGTAGAATACTAGGTGAACACAGACGGCTACAGTATATTTATTCAACAACGTTAGGACGTCAGTGATGACAGGAGGAGCATCTCAATGCTGATAGGCTATCGCGCCGCAGCGGCATGCGATTTTTTCGGCGAAGTTGAAAAATGTCAACTCTGGCGATTGACGCAAATTTGCATCATTCGCGCCGCGCCATTCGCGTCAATCCTGCCATCGCCAATTTGCGTCACTCCAGTCTCTTCGCGTCTACTCGCGCTAATAATTTGCGCCGCGTTTGGTGTGAACGCAGCATTAGACAATAGACAATCTTCTCGCTGATGGTCTTGTGCAGAATGATGATGATGATTTTAATGGTAGCGTGGTAGCATGCTAACGCTTGCTATTTAGCTGTAAACAAAGTTCAGCTGAGCCTGATGGGAATGTCATTAGTTTTGCAAGTATTTCAACTAAAGTGTTGGACAAATACACATTTTGACCAGATGATGGGGCTAAAAAAAAGCAGTGGAGCATCATCCATTTTTAGTGAATCCAGGGAACATGAACATGTCTACTAAATTTCATGGCAACCTATTTATGGTTAAGACATTTCACTCAAATGTGAACCTCATGATGGCGCTAGAAGGGAAGTCAGAGGATCAGCAAAGTAAGATGGATTCATCCTCTGGCGACCATGAATGTCTGTACATGATTTAATGGCAATCTATCCATTAGTTGTCAAGACAGTTCACTTAAAAACTAAAATGTTAACATGCTTGTGGTTCTCGAGGAAAAGTCAGAGGATCAGCAAAGTCATCAGGGTTCATCCTCTGGGGACAATGAAAGTCTGCACAAACAAATCTTGGCTATCCATCCAATAGTTGTTGAGATATTTCAGTCTGAACCAAAGTGGTGGGCTGACCGACCAACACTGCCATAGAGCCACGCCGCTAAACACGCCTAAAAACAAAGGGACTGATCACTCCAGACCGTCCTAACGTCCCTCCAGAGAGACCAGCAATCGTCAACGCCGATATGGAAGCTCAGACGGGCTCCCTCGCAATATCCAAAACCTTCACTCAGCAGTTATTGTAGCTGAATGGGAAGCAGGTCCTTCATCCCAAAACACAAAGCAAAGGGGAATAGACCAAAAAGAAATCAAAAGTGAACAAAGAGGGATTGAACGGAGAGCAGAGAGTGATAGACAGCACTGAGACAGGGCTGTTACGTTATGTAGACTGAGGGGCTGAGTGGCCGGGAAATTTCTGATCGCTTTAATTCACTACACCCAACTTGGCCCTGTCCCCCTCCCCCCCCCTCTCTGCTTTTATCTAACACTGTGTTTCTGTATTGATTTTTTTTTCTTTATCTTCAAGGCTGGATAAGAGGACAGAGAACTACGGGAGTGAGAGTGAATGGAGAACTTTCCCGAAGATTGCTGCTATTCTCCCGACTTATTGCCTCCTGTCCTTCATGGTTTCACATGACGTCCCGGGTGTCAGGATCGCCTTCAAGCCGTAAATGAGGAAGCTGATGATACCGGCGAACTGGGATCCGAAAAAGTGGGGAAATTGGCCTGAGGTGGAAAGGAATGGTGAAAATGAAACGTATTTCTAAAAGTGTGGGGATAATATCGCGTCGGTGTCAATATTTTGTGGCAGCACAAGCAAGAAAAAAGGAGAATATTTGCTCCTGGTAACTTATTTTTGTTGTTTTGAAGAAACTTGTGGTGAAGGTGTTGAGATAATCTCTCCATTGAGAGCAGCATGGGAGAACCAGGGACGCAGATTAAAACACCTCAGCGGCTGCTGTTTGTCTTACACATAAAAGCTCCATAATGATGTGTTTGGGGCTTTGTTGACATGCAGGCTTACATGACAACGAACCTAACGGCGAAAAAGAAAAAACTGCAAATTTCAGGGGGGGAAAAAAAGAGGAAATTATTCCTTCTCACAAACTTGCGTGCTAATTACAACAATGGCTGCTATAAAACAGTAGTTAATTACAACCTTAGAGCGAGTATAACATCTGAGGCCGGTAGAGGAAACAACTACAATGAAATGCAGTCGCCCCCTTTACATACACCAGTGCCTGATGTGACAGGTTTTTTTTAACCAGATTTAGTGGAAGCATCTTAGCTGAAAGCGTCACATTTCAAATGAAGAGGGACTTTTCAGGCAATAGATTTCTTAAAACAAAGAGGAGAACGCCTTGAATGTGCCAGCGGGACGCCGCTTTCTTATCCCGGACACAATTAGACAGCACAAATGTCTCGAATAAGAATAGGTATTTCCAGATCAAAGTGAAAGGAAGAGGTCTTTTCAGGGCTGACTAACAAAGCAGACTAGCCACAGGTAGCTCTTTGTTTCAACTCGAGCATTAACAGAAACAGCATTTCCTATCAACTCTGACAAACATTCTAGTTTGCATTCACTTAATCTGGGAAACAAAATGCTTTTATATTCAAGGTATCCGCGAACAACGGATCATGTTTTTTGTAACTAAATGCGACTTCTTGCAACACCGCGTGACGGAGATTAAGTACAAGGACTCAAGTGCTCTGTCGAAGTATAATTTTCAGGTACTTGTACTTTGCTGGAGTAAAAAGTTTAGAAAATAGTTAAAATGATGAAAAGATTTGGTTTAAATGCTTACATGTGTAAACTGTACAGAATGTCAGGGACACCGTTCTCTTTCAATGAAGTCCACTGATCAGAATATTGTAGGTAAAATAAAATATTGCTTGCTGATTCACGTGATCAAACGCTGTCACAAAAGAAGCCAACAAGTTAAAGATTTTACATTTGACACCAAAAAAAATTCCTTTGAAATAAGGAATAAATTCCTCAAAAATAATAATTTAAATGTCTTGAAATTCTTAAAAACCTTTGAGAATCCTTTAAATGCTTTATAAATCCCTAAATATACTATTATTTTATAGCATTACCATTCCCTCTAACTTTCTACTTCTACTTGATAACATTTAAGTGGTAAATGTATTGTTTTCCTTCTCTCATAGTTACGAGTTATTTAGCAGACAAACGTTTTAAATATAAACATAACATTAACTTATAACATAATGTTCCATTGTTACAGATTAAAATGCCCAACTGCATATAAAATGGCCTCACTGCTACTAGCATCTGATCACCTTTGCCACCAGTTGCTCTAACGCACACTGAAGCAGTAAGAGGAGGCCTGCAGGCCTCTCTGGTGCAACATATGTGAGGATGTTTGAGCCTCCTGGTCCAGCGTGGCTCTCATTAGCAGACAGACAGCAGACGGAATAACAATTAGGAAACTCATCCTGGAGCACATCAGGTGAAACAGAGTTTCCTCATAACTTAGACCAGAAGGCCAATAACTGCTGGTAACCACGGGCTCAATTTTCTCCTGCCACATCATCATCACAGTGGTACGGAAGCCCCGAGAGGCCAGTGAGGAAGAAATAAATAAATGTGGTGATCCATTTTCTAAGTCTGATGGAAATGATTTTCTCCTTGTTTATGACTTAAAAACAGATGAAGAAACGGGGAAACGTTTTGCCTGGATATCTTTTACCATTAGTGAAAACAAAAAGGTTTTGGAGGGGTTCATTTGTATGTAAGAGTGTTTATTATTGTAATACTCATTTCAGCCACAAGGTATTGAAATGCACCACTACCTCATGTTGTAAACAGGAAATGAGTATTTCAACAACAATTGAATGATTGTGACAAAAGTACAAAATTGTCTACAAAGAAAGATTATCCTCTCCGATTTTTTCACCTGTACTTCAGTCATAACCACATGAGAAAACAATAAATCATAGACAGATGTGGACAGATGTGGACACCATGGACGCATTGTAGTTCTGTTTATACTTCATTCTCACTGGCCTCTCAGGGCTCCCGTAGCGTTGGGAGCGCAACACTGAAGAGAATGAAACCAGTTGTCTGTCTACATGATAGTAGTCTTAAAGAATTGTAACTCCCAGACGTGTTAAAAACATTTTTTTTTCCCCTTTTGTGACAAACGTGAATGATGAGGCCGAGCTTACTCGTGTCCCGTGTGAAGCTGCGGATCCTCGTGAAATGTGAAGTTTAAAGCTCTCAAACAAATAAAGGTGTCGTCTCCCGCCCAGTAAAACAGCAAAGTCTCCGCCACTGTCTACACACAATGAAAAGGAGGCCAGCAAGAAGAAGAAGAAGAAAAAACAGAAACTAAAAAGGGCCCGGACTGATTTTTATGTGAATGTTGACTAAGAATGGTCTCCATCTGTGTAAACCCACTCAAACAGTGACTTCCTGTGAGTAACAGTCTGAAGCCTGGAGCAAATCACTGATATGTATCATGCAGGATGGCACACATTCCCAGGGTTACAGTTTGCCTGCTGCTGGTCTCCCATTCTGGTTCAGGCCCACTACAAGAGGCTACATTTTAAATTCTTTGTTTTTTAACCCTGAAATGCCAGGATCGGATTTTTTAAAGTTGGAGGTAAGATTGTTTTCTATTTCACTCGTCGTAGCGACGGCAAAGAGCCGGCATTCGTGTTTGGTCACAAATATGTTTGGGATATGTTGGCACATAGTGAAGTAACTCAACTTGAAATGCTCTCGGTGGTTTAATCAGCGACGTTTCGGCCTCTGCTGGTCGTCATCAGACTCACAACTGAAGCAGTATTTGCTAGCTGAAGCTGAAATTAGAAACAATTAATCAAACAGTGAGACCAGATCTTTGGATGTAAATAATTGTAGAAATAAACAGTTCAGGTTCAGGTTACGATTATTTATTATTTATTCCCATAGGTGGATTTTGTTCAGCGTAGAAAGACGAGGTGTCCCTCGTGATGCACATTGTTACAAACATCCATCATAGCAGATGTTGCGGTGATGCGTTCATCCGTGTTCTTGTAAATAAATATCTTGGCATCAAAGCCACTGGAATTTGTTGGCAATACTTTGTTTTTTTACTCTGTTAACACTTTGATACGTTCATGTATCAACTAAACACACCGAGTAGTGTGTCGTTTTTTTTGTTGGAGGTTCCATAACCCTCAGCTGTCACCCCGGCTTCCCACGTATTAATGATGCAATAAAAGGCAGCACGGGAGGTGCAGGTTACGGATAATTGCAAAGTCATGCTCCGTAGGGCCGGCACGGTTTATTTGATTAACCTCTAGTGACAGGTCAGATGTTGAGAATATGTTTTTCAGCCAGATGATCACGGGTCATTTATGACCTGCTGCTGAAGGACAATCAATAGCTGGATGGACAGACAGCCGGACAGCTGACAATATCTGTCATCAGAGTCATGTTTGTATTATGTCTGGTCCTGCGGGCGTAGGAACCCGCAAACATCCTGATGCTGCCAGGGGCTCGTCGACACTTCTTTGACGGGGCCTGGTGTTTACAGAGAAATGAAAAGGAGAGAAGACTTTGGCCTCAATCAAACCCAGTAAATGTTTCTGTTTCTACCCGCCTCGCACTCTTGTTGTCCTGCAGCCATGACGCAGCGGACTGCGCCACAAAAATGGCAGAACGTGCATCAAAGAGAGAGCAGAGGAGGCAGGACAGGGGGAGTGAAGAGAGAGAGAGAGAGAGAGAGAGAGGGAGAGACACACAAAAACGTCATGCGATGCAAACAGTAAACAGAGTCCAATCTGCTTTACAGCAGTTTTTACAGCACATCCTGGGCCGAGCCTCGCCGGCTGCCTGCAGACAAACCCTCACTCTCACATCCGGCCCGTTCGCGGCCGCCTCGCCAGCTCTCCGCCGTCCTCGCCGGCTGCTGCACTTTGAAACCACCACCAGCCCTGAGCTCCGCGAGGCTGTAAACAAATGCAATTTTGCATTTCCTGTTGTCTAGACACAACCGAGGCCGAGCTGCAGCAGCACTCAGTCATCGTCACGTGTAGGAAAAGAAGCGGTTTTGTGAGACCAATGAAATGACAAAGATGTAGTCAAGATGCAGTAGTTACAGCGTTGACTGTGTGACATTTAAGGCCACTGAAGATGAAGGTAAATTATATGGCGTGCCATTATAAGACTGATATCGGTCACAAAGGAGGAGATTTTACAAAACACAGTAAAAATCTTTTTAGAATTCATTTAAAATCCTTGAGAAAGCCATAAAAGTCTCAAAAATCCCCCCCGAAAAACTAAAAGTTCTAATTAAGGAAAGCCTAAATCCTAACAATCAATTACCTTTAAACCCTTTAACCTTTTATTGTCCCTAAAAATGCAATTAAAAACCTTTAAACATGCTAAAAATGTCTGAAAAGAAACTCAAAAATTCTTAAACAAAAACTCCTGAATAAAAAATAATATTCAATCTTAAAATACACTAAAACATAATTTAAAAAATACCTTAAAAGCTATGGAAATCCCTAAAATTCTTAGATTTCCAAAAGGACAAACCTTCAATAAACATATTCAAAGAGAAATTATAAACAGAAAAACTAGGAATCTTAAACATCTTTAAAAAAAAATACCACAGAAAAACCTCAAAAAGCTTTAAAAAAAACTCTTAGAAATCAATGTAGTGGTACTAGTACTGATGTAGATCATGAGATGCGGGTGAAAGCCCTTAAAACGCAAGCAAGTGGACCTTGAGTCTAAATCATCCCATCACACACTCACACAAGGTAAATAATGAACTGCACTACATTACACTTAAAATCTCATACATTTCTCCTGCCCCCCCTTTCTTCCTTCAATATCCAGACACTGAACGTCTGTGTAATTTGTCCCGGCGCTGCCGAGACAGTCGGCTCTGTTCTGCTGCGCGGCCAAACGAGACGGAATCAAAGAGCCTTCGGAGAGATGATCATTGATTTAATCACATCGTCGACGGCGGCCACTTCAGGGCCAAAGTAGCTAATCCATAACCAGCCCGGCAGATTCACGCCTGCAATCACAGCTAAATGGGGATCAGGAGGTGTCGCGCGGGATATCAGCTTCTATCACGCTCAGATGTGTTATGAAGTGTCTCAGCATCGATCAGGGATAACAACTGCATGTCCATCGACCACATAAGACATAACTGCATCGACAAGAGAATTAGAGGGATAATTGTTCCTCCGTCATCTAACTCCAACATGACCGTCCTCCTCCATCTCTTCCTGAGTGTGTGTGTGTGTGTGTGTGTGTGTGTTTTCTCTCTGTGCTGTCTGTACAAAGACTGACATTAGGACTTTCTTGAAGTTAAAGAGTCATCTGTTGTCAGAAAGCACCTCACTTGTATTGAAAACTGAGTAAAGAATAACCTTTATATATATATATATATATATATATATATATATATATATAGTCAGGCCGCTCCAAAGGGTCACAAGATCAACCCTGGTGGGGTCGTGATGGTTATGAGGGGAAAAAGAATCCTGTGATCAATTTGTGTTCACTTTTCGATTTTTCTCTGCTCGTTGCTTTTCTTTTCATATATTGAATGAAACCATGTGAGAAGTTTAGAGGTGAACTGACAGACATCTGAAACATGACAAGGGACCTCGACTACACACTGATTTTAGTTTTTACAAGAGTTACAAGCCAAACAGGTCGGAGGTTTGTTTTATGGAATTAGTAATTGAAGATATCAGACAAATGTAGGGAAGTAAAATTACAATATTTGCCTCTGGGATGTGGTATAAGTATAAAGGAGAAGTGTACTCTCCACCACTATGAAGTGTCTTAAAACAATAATCAGCATAGAAATCAACACTTGTATTGCTCCCGGAAATCTCATTAACAGTTTAAAGTGCTAAATATCATTGCTGTCATTTGATCGAATGAGCTCCGGGTCTTGTTAGTTTCTCGATGCGTTTTACAACAAAAGCGAAATCATGAGGAGAGAATGAAATGAAAATGAAAAAAAGACTTGCTTTTTATTTTAAATCTGATATCTGGACAGAAAAGACTTCTTTCGTTTCCTCCTCCTGGGGGAAAAATACAGCCCTGGGAAAGCTTTGGGTTATTATTGAATGTCCACTCTTAAAAAAAAAAAAAAAAAGAGTATTTCCAAACAATCCAATGTTGTGCTCTAATAGAAAATCTATGAATGCTTCTCGGGGGCGGAGGACAAAGCTACGGCGGGGCTGTACATCTGTGAGTTTAGAAACAACGCTTTGTTTGTGAGCCTCAATCACTTGTGCTCATGAAAGCAGACACTTACTTGAAAAACTTTCTTTTTCTTTCAGGGGAGGGGAGCAGGGAGGGGGGGGGTGGGGGGGGGGGGAGACACTCTAAACCTACATCCTGGTATAAATTTGCAAAACGCAATACAGGCCTGATTGTGTGTGGAGTAGACGCAGGATGCATACAAATAGAATCCCCTCTGAAATGTCCCCTTCCCTGCATGGCTCAGTGGCTAATGTACAATAAATCAACAAAAGGGGGCTTTAATACGAGCACCGGGCAGCTCCGGGATACTGTTATTTTATCTTTTTTTTTACAGTATTTAATTGGAAGTTTTCCCTGAAACGTTACACCGCGCTTTCAAATGACTTTGCCCCAAATCTAAGAGGAGATTGATAAGAATTTCTCCCCCTCTCTCTTCAAGTTTTTTTTTTCTCTCTCCCTCTCTTACCCCTTTGCCTTTCAGAGGGAGAGCAAAGTTTTTTGCCGAAGGGAGACTAAAGTTACAAGTGTGTGGCATTTAGTGCAAGGGAGAATGAAATCGGAGGCTCGGAGGGACGGATAAGGACAGGCTGGGAAAAAGGGAAGTTGGCAGTGGTGGCGGGTCAACAGCGCGCCTCAGAGCCTTACCCACTGCACCAGGTGTCCACTTAATTCAAATGATACTATTATTCATAGACAGAGGAAGAGTATTGAAACGGGCCCCCCATCCCCCCACCCCTCCAAATCATTTGCAACTGAATACAGATATAATCCTGGAAATATAAGTCTCCATTAAGGCTATCCCATTTAGCAAACAAGGCTCCCATTGTGCAACATGTTGTGTGTATAAATCAGTCTGAGAGAGGGAGAGAGAGAAAAAAGAGGAGGGGAGGGAAACATTCAGTCCGAGACGAGATTTGAGAATGTCACTCAGTCACACATGACAATTAAGAGTGTGTTTAACTTTCTGATTTTATGTGCCGTTTGTCCTCTTCCCTGTCTGGACTTTATTCATTATTTCATCCAGAAAAAAAGGGAGGAGCAGTAAATTAAGAGAGGAGGGAAAGAAATAGGCCAGAATAATGTTAACATAAGTCATATCTTTAGGAAAATTCAACACTGCTATATATATAATATATATATATATATATATATATATATATTATGTGTGTTAAAACATCCCAAAATATCAGCACATCAGGGGTCACGAAGAACGGCATCACCCGTACACTGACACCAACAAAGACAAATGCTAATTACTTTAAAAAGGCCCAAAATGTAAAACGACATCAAACTATCTAGAAAAAAGAAAATGAAAAGACATTATTCTAAATGAAAAAAAAATTACAGTTAAAAAATGTCATTCTTTTTTTAATACAATATTTGTGCAAAAACCCAAATTCTCAGACTAAATGTTGAATGCGCCCCTTAAAATGTTGAATTAATTATAAAAAGTACAGTAAAGTTCCAGTAAAGTTTTGAGCCCAAACCGGGTCTTCTTCAGGTGCAGATGTATTAAAAGTTGCACTTTTTGAAATATGTGATGAATTCAAATTCAAACTTAAAAATTCTAAAATTCTACAGAGTTGTGAGCCCGAGGAAGAAGACTGTAAATAATATTCTTTACACGCTGTATATTAAAAGTGTGTGTGTGTCTAATATCGGAATATTGATGGAAATCTTAACAAAACAATAAAACACCGACTCAAGATCTAAATCTAAATGAAAATGCAATTTCATGGTAACCTTGTGATAAATTGGTACATTTGAATAACTAATATTCTCTTTATAGACAATCTTGAGCTTTTGTTCAGTATTTCACTTTAGATATTTTTTTTCCTAAGGTCTTAACTTCTCTGGACACTTTATTCACCCTTGCACCTTCACTCCTTCATTCACCTTCCAGCTGCAAACACACACACACACACACACACACACACACACACACACACACACACACACACACACACCACACACACACACACACACACACACACACACACACACACACACACACACACACACACACAATGGTTCCCAGTTACCTAAAACGGGTAATTAATGTCAGTTCCCAGTAAAAAACAAAAAAAAGGACAAAAACAGCTTCAGGACCACAAACCCCTCCTGGCCCTTGTGTTGCTGGGTGCAGTACAGACACCAGGACTTCACCTTCAGTCAGTGGATCAATCTAATCCTTCAGAGGAACGTGCGACGGGCCGCTGCAATCACACCAAACAATGGCCACGCAGAGGTCTATTCCTCTCGCACTGGAACTCCGAGGTGAAAGGAGCGGCTGCTTTGTGGAAGCAGACAATATCGAGCTCCTGATAACTTTTTCTCTTCTGATTTTCTACGAGCACAGAAAGAAGAGTTTCCCCCGAGGGCCAATTACAGTTCAATCCCCTGCTCGCTTGTCTAAATATCCAACGGACGGAGCTTATTTTGACAGACACCTCAAATAAACGCACACGCTGAAAGCTAAAGCAGCGCTCCTCCTCACACAACTTCACTCCAAGTGTCACTCCAACGCCTCCTTTTTCTAAAAAACTTGACGAATTGAAGCTGTTTTCACTTTTCAGCCATTATTGCAGGGACAGAGGGGGGTGACTTAGAAGTCTTCATCAATGGTTTTCCACCATTGACTTTGTGCAAATTGTCGAATTATAATTTTGAGACTCTCGGAATACCTATAATTTAAGCAACTCTTTCTGCTACGAAATAACATTCCCATACAAGTAAACAGCACTACGCTGCCCTTTGAGGGGAAACGTATTTTATATAACGTAACAGTTTGAAATACACGGTTAAGGCTGTAAATATCAACAAAATAACAACAGAAAACTACTCGGTTAGGTTTTGTTAAAAAACACCATGGTTTGGTTTAAAATGACTACGGAACAAAAGCAAACACAAATTCAACAGAGGTACTTGGTTATGTTTAGTTCCAGTTCACACGGGACACTAATAGTCTTCAGAGGACTCATCTGGAACTTATTTGTGATACGTCAAAAGCAAACGTAATTCATGACAAAATAGGTTCCCCCCTAAACATGAGTCACAACGCAGTTCCGTTGTATCGGGTCCTAGTTTTTAGGAGGCTGAATGTAAACATGTTTGCGCTCTTGAACCACGTTTAACAGCGCCAGAACATTGGAAAAGATTCTTGTAAGGTGACAACAAACTATGGATGTAGAAATATATCCTTTAAATCTGAGGAGCCTCTTTATTTCACCCCCATGTTAGTGTGCGGGACACTTTTTATTCTCTCTCCCAGTTTGCATCAATCATCGAAGGATTACCACGAGCTGAATGTGACTTTGAATTTTTTTAGTGGCCATCTTAAATTGTCACTTGATGACAAATTAATTAACAACAATAGATTATACCATTTATCAAGCAAACGCGTCAAAAAATGTTGATATGTTGACATTTATTGTTGTTTTTTTTAAAACAATCTTTAATGCGATGAATAAACATCGACATGCAACAAAAGCCAGTTTGAGCTGAAACGGTTAGTTAATAATCGATTTGTTGAGTATTTTGATAATCGATTAGTCATTTCAGTCAAACATTTTCTGGTTCCAGCGGTGGAAGTGTGAGGATTTGCTGCTCTTCTCTGGTATCAGAGTAAACTGAATATCTTTTCTTTTTGGACTGTTCGGTCGGACAAAACAAGCTATTTGAAGACGACTTTTAGGCCTTTGGCAAAGTTTGATAGGCAATCTAAACTTGACACTCTTTAAAAAGAGAGTTCGTCTTTTATAAATAAAGGTTTTAATTAGCCGATCAATCGATCGCTTCAGTTCAGAACCAGTACTTTTGCGCAAACATTTCAAAAAGACTATTTCAGATGAACATAAAAAACTCCTGTCGTACGTCTAAAACATCTTTATAGATTCTCCGGTCAGTTTGGTCTTTCCATTATCAGTTTTCGAGACCTCTCTGCGTCTCCGTCCCTCCGTCTCCGAGCTGAAGTTCCCATGACCCGTCACAATACAGTGATGATGTATTCAAGCAGTGATGTATGAAATTCGGGCAAATAAAATCCTTTGTCCTCCCACACTGGCTAATTATTTGACAGATTGGAGCCCTGTTGTGTGTGGATACTGTGAAGGAGCCCTCCGCCGCCCATCCCCCACCCAATAAAGAGGCCACTTGCAGAAAAAAAAATTCCTCTATAGCCACCCTTTTCTATTCTTTGTTAGAAGATTACATTTTTTCACCACATTTTGGAATGACAAAATGGGGGAGAACTGTGGTGTTTTTGGGAGGGGGACCCCGTGTGCTCAGCCAGTGACAGAGGGGGCCAGGACAGCAGTCAGTGGCCGTTTAAAAAGATTTTCTCAAGCAGAAATATTTAATCTTCTCAGGGAAAATAAAGCAGAGAAAAAACAGAGGACAAAAAGAAGCTAATCATCCACAGGTCTCCCCCCCCTCCCTCTGCCTCCCCCACTCCCTCCCTCCCCAGTTATCTGTAAAAAAAATAATAAAAACAAGAGAGAAAAAGATTATGTAAGATTGATAGAATAAATCTGCATGTATAATTCTGAATTATACATGTTCCCACATTTGCTTGTGCAGCTTTTCTGACGAGTGTTAATTATTTTAATTAAGTGAGCTTTACACCGAGACAGACGCAGAGCCATAAGAAAACAACAGTTCACATAATAACTGGCAAGAAAAGAAAAAACTTTAACCAGCCGGGCTTTAGCAAAGGAAGGTGACACTTTCTCCGTACTTCACGTCCTGTATTTGCTGTCCTAATTTGACTTTTTTTTTTTTTTCTCACAGCAACAACTTTCTGGGCAGACTTCTGCAAACGGCTAATTAGTAAAGCTGGAAGCTTACTCTCTTAACGGAGTTCTGTTTGATCCATTTGTACGTGTAGACATGCAGGTGCAAGTTGCTAGTTAACACCTGCACACTGACTCCAAACCAAAGACTCACTTCAAATAGATGTTTCCATCCAAGACGGATCTTCATCTGGTCAAAATGTTTATTAACGGTTACGACAGCCATAACTGTAATAGTCTAATTGGTGGACTTGCAGGTCACTAAAGGGTATCGGCTTGTGGTTTGGAGTCAGTGTGTGAGTGTTAGGCTACTTTGATGTATTTGTACCTTTTGAAATCAGTAATTGAAGTCAAATTAACGGCACTACGGATTACAAATTCTGTCACACTTTCTTTGATCTTTTTTTCTTAGCTGATTAATTTTGTTCTTTGTATCCAAACCCTCTAAAAACTTAACTGCATTGATAACAATGCTAGCTACATTAGCTTAACTTACAAGCTAACATTAGCTTTACTACTATCAAACAGTTGGTTTAATTGCAAATATTCATTCATCAATAGTATTGTTTGTGCTTTTTGGTTTGAAATGGTTCAATAAGTTGAGCAAAATACTAGCCAACATAGCATGACTTAGCATAAAAAGTAGGCTAACATCGTTTCTTTTTTTTTATGTGTCACTACACTTTTTGCTTTTGTGGATCAAATAATATTACATTCAGAAACTTAAACTTAATTCATCAATATATTGATTTGTTTTTTGCATCTACACCCCCTTCAAACTCAACTACTTTAACAACTTTATGCTAGCCACATTAGCCAAACTTGCGTGCTAACATAAGCCAAACGTTTGTCATTTGATGCATTGAGTTCAGCTAATGTACATTCAGTGACATTAATGAAGGCTATGATGTTTTTTAAAATGGTTGGTTTTAGATATTTGCTCGCTGGTTTGCTGTAGATTGTTAAGTAAATTGACAGCTTCACACAGAGTTTTACACCAATATTCTTCTACTAAGGTAAAACGTTCTGTCTCGTTAATTACATCATACTATAATGAATTATTATTCACTTCTTTTACGTTGTAATTTCTTGTGATTTCAGATGTTGCTGAGCCAGAACACAAACTGGCATCATACATCACGCCCTCTCCATGACTAATATCACAGGCTCCAGTTTTGGACACAACCTTGATGTTGTTGTCCTGAAGCTACCAGAGTTTATCCTCTTGGCATCTGGCTGCGAGGTAGAGGGGACTCGTCCTCCCCTCCCTCGTAGAGCCGAGGCTGGAGGAACACTTGGCACCGGCCCAGTGAAGAGGTGGCTGGAGTATTAACCGCACAACTTCCCCCACGTAGAAGGTTAAAACCCTTTCACGGTTTCCTCCCTCCCTCCCTCAGCAGCATTAGCACAGAACATATGCTCTTTAAAAACATATGGTCGGAAACAAAACTTCAAATCTTGAATGAAAACGCAAAAATAAAGCTAATTTTGAACAAAAACAGTGGTGAATGTAATGATACCTTTTCAACCAAAATGAAAGCGATTAGAGGATCCGATTGGCAGCCCGTTTTGATTTATCACGCACATATTGTCCCAATTAGCACGATTATGGCGATGGAGCAGGCTGCTTGACCTTCTAGTACCATCCTCATTTGTATCGTGTCAACCAAACAACAGCTCCTAAATCACTGCTCCTCACTCCCTGGTCAAATTACCTCACACTATTTTAATCTGTGATCCCAAAGACACAGAACAGAGACACAGTTAGGAGTGAAACAAGTGCAAGAGAATCTGGACCAGTAATAATAGTAACGAATAGTAATGATTGTAGGTAAATAAAACAACTGTAAAAGTCTTATTTCCAAATTTTCACTAAAAACTAATTTGTAGGAGTTAAAATGTTTCATCATAAAAATCACAAGCATCATATTACGAAGTACATACACGTTTGAGAGGTGATACACAATTATAAAGTGGATACAAAATAGACAAAGTAGATAAAGAATGTGGAAAGTAGACAAAAAGTGTATCTAAAGTAGATACAAAGCAGAAGGTTGATACAAAACAGATACCAAGGAGGAAGCAGATACATGTGGAAACAAAATGAGTACAGAATAGAAAGTAAAACCAAAATCAACACAAATTAGAAAATACATGAAATAGAAAATAAAAAGGAAAGAAAATCAAGTCAAACTCGTGAGCCGTTGAGTAAAAGAAGGTGAAAGTGTGTACAGTATGCGTGGCTCTGATGACTCTGTCGACTGTGGGAACAGAAAGATCAGCAGGCCCGCCCGTGTATTGAAATGAATCTCTGGTTGTTTTGGCTAATGGCTGATGTGTCAGCTCGTATGTCTGTGTCACACCACTGGCCAAGGCAGCCTCCCGACAGGGCCTTCTGGGTGTGAATGTGTGTGTGTGGTTGTAACAGAGAGTTTGGAGTCGGGCGATTTTTTTTTCTCTTTTTGGGGGGAAGGGGGGGTGGGGGGGCTTCGAAGGGAGCACATGGAAATGAGACCCCATTCAGCCCTCTACCCATGACCCCCCCGATTGGCATATGGCATGGCATTGTCCTTGGCCGCTGAGCCAGAAGTGATGCAATTTGTTGGCATGTCCTGTCATTTCACAAACTACCCATCCCATTGAGGCCTCCAGAAAACAACAACAGAAGACATGGAAGGGCAGCCAACAGCTCAGCTTCGGCGAGTGCCCTGCCAAATTCCCTCAAGAGGGAAATGAAAAATAACTAGGGTTCAAACACTCATACATTTACCAATATTAATTTAGGTTTTTACATTAGAGTGACAAAATACAGCAAGACAACATGTTTTTTTAATTTTGCAGCATTAATATTTTTGGGAATGCCGAAAAAGTTGAAGTTGTTTTTAAGTGGCGGTTGAATTACAAATACTTGAAGAAGTTGATATAGCAGTTTAAATGGAAGTGGTCAAAGAAGTTGAAGTTTAAATGTACGCAATGAAGGAAGTTGAAGAGGGTCAAACTAAGTGTATTCGTTGAATGAATAATTAGATCTGTATCAGTTCAAATGAAAATTATGAATGTACTGAAAGATTCACTTGAAGATAAATATCTGAAAGCAGTTGAAATGTCAGACAAAATGTAAGGTGATAAATTGAAGTGTCAATTGTTTTTTACTGTACATGAGAGCAATGAAAAGAAAAGTTTATTAAAGTGCTTAAATATTGCAAAAAGTTGAACTTAAAGTGGCAGTAAAAAAATAACTGAAAGAATAATGAAAGTACAGTAAGTAGTTAAAGATTCAGTTCTTTCAAGTTCATAAACTAAAAGGAGTTGAAATGTTAGACTTTCACACCGGGTCTGCATTTTTAGTATGCAAATTTTCAATCCTTAATCTGATAAAAATCAAAATCATTAAGCACAGAAATCTGCGTGCGATTCGGTTAATTATTTTATTCGTTGCGAAAATTCGCAATACAAAACAAAACTGAACTAATAACGTGGGTGCGATAGATAGCGCTAGTAACCAAATTACATTTTCAAGAAGCTGCCTAGAGCACAATCCTTACTGTCTAATCTTTCCTTACGTTACATCATTTGTTTTTCGCGACCCTCCCCGATTCCAAGCAGTTCTGCAATCACCTACCACAATCTATCTTTAAATTCCGAATCACTGCATTCTTTAATTTGTTTGTCGCAAAGTGCTTTGAGCTGTAAGACGAATGAATGAAGTGAATCAGCTAATCTGTTGCAATTATTGATGATGACGTTATGCATTTACGGTGGCTCTGTTCCTTATACTTTAATGACAGATGGAAGTTTGGGAGTTGGTGTGTGAATATGATTAACACAACGTGAAGTTGTATTTATATCAAAGGTACGACAATTTCGGAGGAAAAATATGGACTCGGTTGGCAAAGACTTTAAGCGTAGATGATGAATTGAGCTGGAAGTGTATAGAAGAAAGTGTATAAACTGAAAGACGATGTCAGCTAAAGTTGAAGTGTAAATACTGAAAGCAGTGAAAGTAAATTGTGTATGTACTTGATGTTCAAAGGTGAAAACCTAAAAGTGTCTGTCAAAGTTTAAGCATTGAAAGAAAAAGAAACGTGATGAATGCAGTCAAAAGTTCAGTTGACGTAAAGCAGTTGTAATTTTAAATGTGAGAGCTGAAAGCAGTTGATGTGTGAGTGGTAAAATTTGTTGAAATTTCAGAAAAATATTAATGAAAAAATGTTTTTATCATGATGATTCGCTTACACTTCATAACAACCGATAATTCATGCAACATCCTGTCGAGATGACGGGATGATAAAACAAAGTCTTTTTCTCTTTCACTTTGAGCCGAGGCTTGACCCCAAGCTGTCCAATGTTTAATTAACTCTCACAGACTTGACGGGGGGCAAAATCTTCAAAGAATATGACCACTGCTTTGTGAAACATCAAATCCAGCTCCAGATCCCATTGTGCAGAGTTTGCTCATAGTTGACCTCACCTTCTGTTGGGATATCCTGTTGAAAGACACGGCCGGCTCGGACCGCCAAGACAAAGAGGATTTCTCTCCAGGGAAACTCTGAGCCGTCAGTGGGAGATGCTGCTGCTGCTGTTGTCATATGTCTGATCTGTTACTTTTAAAGACTCACGCCTAAAAAAGGACCTACAGAGAGATTAGTTGTTGTTTTTTTTCCTTTCGTATGTTTAGCTGAAAATCTGCCAGCCCCATGGAGAGGCTCCTATTGTTGCTTCTGGAGTGAATACATCCTTTCAATTGACGCACAAACGTGACTTTGTCTTTTTTTTCTGACGGCAAATGTTCTCCACACTCAGCACAATCCCCTAAAACCTACACCTAAAGGATGTTAATTTCTCTTAATGCGGACCAGGAGTTTCCTTCTGCTGCCTCTGGTGGTGACAAGACATTCAGGAGTGTCTGAATGTTGGCTGGTTTAATGCTGCTATGTAGTAATTGCATAACTCATCTCACGTGTACAGTAAATTATTTTCTTATGATGTGATGTCTGAGAGTGTCTTTAAAAAA
The DNA here is from genome assembly GCA_032191485.1 of Leptoclinus maculatus. Taxonomy (NCBI): domain Eukaryota; kingdom Metazoa; phylum Chordata; class Actinopteri; order Perciformes; family Stichaeidae; genus Leptoclinus; species Leptoclinus maculatus. The sequence continues at coordinate 35,917,409 of JAVDOI010000002.1, read as the reverse complement.
CAGAGCTGTGTTGGTACAATATTAGCTGGCAGTAGAATATCCTTCTCAAATACCAGCACTGCTACCTCGCTGGTGATTTACTCATTGCGGGTAAAAGATACATTATTTGATTTAACATTTGTTTGGGTTGCCCCTTTAAACTGTAGAGTGGAAGCTGTTTTACTTTTAACTAGTGCTGGGCAAGTTAACGCGTTATTATCGCGTTAACGCATTAATTAATTAACGCCGACAATTATGTTATCGCGCGTAAACGCATTTTTTTATTTATTTTTATTTTGAAAGTCCGTTGCTCACTGACAGTTTATGCTTTTGTTTTGTCCTTTAAAATAATCCTCCTCAGAATAACATTTGATCTCTGTCCATTTTTTAAGCTTTTCTCTTTTGTTAAAAGTAGTGCTGGGCAACGATTACAATTTTTAATCGCGATTAATCGCATGGATTTTTTGCGATTAATCGCATTGTTATGGCAAAGTTCAATAATGAATTCAAAAGTAGTGTATTGTGCACTTTTATTTTAAAAGTACTGCTATATGAACAAAAGGGCAATAACATTTGGTTTGCAAACACTTAAAACAAATAAGGTGCTTTTTAACAGCAGTATTCCCTTGACACAGTAGCAGTTATATCTCTTCACTATCTGTGCTCAGTGTGCAACAGGAATAAAATGTTTCAGCATGTTTCAGCAAAAATGTCTGTCTTCATGACAGTCAGAGCATGTGAATGCAGCTCTACTGTTCATCAATATAATGCTGTAACGCGATTAACGCGTTAACGCGATAATAACGCGTTAACTTGCCCAGCACTATAAAATATATCATAATTCGAAATTGCAGAGTCAAACAGGGTAATGTCGACATAATTCTGAGGTGTAATTTATACACGGTTTTCAAACTGAAAATTGCTTTAAATTAACGAAATATTACAATCCGTTAGTGAAAAACTCAGGCCTGGATAACAGCAGACAAACTGCACATGACTCCTATGACAGGTCTGGACTACTCGAAAATTGTGTTGGTACCCAAGAGAAAATTAAAAATATGAGAAAATTGGTCATGTTATAAGTTGTCCTAAATCACTCGTACAAGCCACTTAAGAACGAATCTGTTCGTATGGGTGCTTTTTGCATGAGGCCCGTTGTGTTCAATCAGTCAGGTTGGAATTTTAAAGAGTGCTCTCAGGGGGGATAAAAAGGAATAGTTTAAGTTAAATGTCGCTTTGAATCAGTTCTTGCTGCTTGTCACTGACACCTCTCAGAGGTAACAACCACATTAATGTCAAAACACAAAAGAAATTTGAACTTTAGCGCTGTTCAATCCTTCAATTAGACAGCTGTGTAAGAGTTCAAGCTCAGGCCCCGTCCATCATTTAGTTGAGCAGGTAAATAAATAAAGTGTTTATTAAAGGGGGGTTGAGGAGCGTGGAGGAGGTGTTCATGACAACTCTGGAGAGCTGTTAACGTGACAGCTGGGTCACACCACCACTACCAGCATGTCATTATTCTGGGTCAATGGACATCCCTAGTTTCCTTTCCTTTGGTCCTATCTGTTCTGTTCCTTCCTTCCTTTCCTTTCTCTTCCATACCTTCCCTGCTGCTTTTTCTGTATTTTGTGTTCTTCCATTTGTTTCCTTTCCATTCTCTCTTACTACAAGCACATGCATCTTAAACCCATGGTCAAACATGATTACAGTAATTAACTCTAAAGGCCTTTACAGACCGGTGGCATGTTGAATAAATAACGCAAATATTAATAGAATATGTATTTTATTGTGAAAGGTAAGACTGGAAGGAGTGGATCTTGTGTGCGTTCTTTGTCATGGTTGAAAGAAGTAATAAAGTTTGCAGTCTTAGTTCGAACTACGGAGCGTCCCTGTTGTTGTATTATAATCCTCATATACATGGGCGCAACGCAACCTGTTCATTACAACTTCAATAAAGGCCTTAATTCTGAATAAGTGTAACCCTTTAAAGTGACTCATCTCTTGAAAAATATGAATTACTGTTTCTCTCTTAATAATGAATGATAAACCAATGGCCACAATACTACATACTGTAAAGTAATGTGTATTTCTCTGTCTTGTCCGCCATAATCTTTGCACTCTGCTGGTCATCTCTCTTCATCAATTAGGAAATGTGTTGGCATCACAGGCGAAGGGGGGCTGAGTAATGCTGATGATGTCATTGACGCAACCCACAGCTTACAAATCACGACAAAATCATAAATCGCCCCACAGATGTGTCCCTCATTCGATTAGCACGGTGTCCATATGGCACACTGTAGCATATCAATCAGCTCAATATGCCAGCCGCTGGCCGGCCTCTCCTCCACCTTAATGGAGAACACGCAGTAATACATAAACTCCTCAGGTTTTACACTTTGGTGATATTGCCAGAGCAGTTATTTTCCATCACCGCAGACTGTCATCTTTTATTTGTTTATCCTGTCGCGGTGTCGGACAGTTTTTTATTATTTTGACACTTCTTCTATTTGCCTCTATTTATTATTTTTATGATAATCCAATTTGCAGAAACGGCCATTTGCATTTCCTGTAAAGTGAAGCTCTTAGCGACTGCTCAAAGCCCGATCTTCCAGGACTCTGAAGGTAGCAGGAGGTTATGATAATTTCCTCACACAATAAGGCCGCTGGCGTGAGCCTCATAACACAAGCAGGCCTCAATGCTCCCTCTCTGCATATCAAAAACAAAACCCGTTTATGCGCCGCACGACCAAACTCATCTCATCTCTCTTCTGAAGAATCGCCCGACCATTCTAGTTTTGAAAAGATCTCAGATATCATGCAAAATATAATTAAGGGATCACGAGCTGCAGATATGAGCCCCCGGCACGCTAATTATCGTACTGTCGCAAATGTATTCCATCGTGTTTCAAGTTCACTCTATTGATTTGCTCCCTCTCAATAACATTTCTTTTATGTCCGCATGACCTCATACATTAGTCCGTCGGTCTCATTTACATTCAGGTCCAAAGCTCCACAAATGACAAGTAAAACCTTTGAAGTAGGTGAATATGATTTATTCGTTTCTTTTCCAACCTGGTAATAAATATTTTAATATCTTTTCGAAGCAGCTTAGCACAAACATATAATTCAGAGACAGACAACACAAAAGGAAAAGAGAAAATGTTTTCTGTAAGAAGGTTCAAGAAGGTTGAAATGTCAAATTACTGTAAAGCAGCAGAATAGGAGAATCTTTAAATCTGGATTAAGCAAGCAAGTTTTGTTATTTTGTACATTTCAAAACAGGAGTTACTATGTGCTTCATATGAAGAAGAAGGATAAGAAGAAGATGAAGGACGAAAAAGAGAGATAGAAGTGACAGAGAAGTAAACAAAATATGTGCACTGGTTTGGTTTTGCTGAGACTTTGCAGGAAGCTGTTCCAAATGCAACCTATTCCAAACAAAGCTACCACTACCAAAGTAAAATACCTCTCTTCTTAAGCCTGAAAGAAGCATAAAGGTGGAGATACTACAGTTGAATAGGGGGAAATTAATCGATAATGCCATAGATTGTGTTTAAATATTCAAATTTGGCATTTTCTTATTAAATACGCGCTAATTTGCATACATTTCAAATGTTCAGAAACCTGAACATTTGATAAAGCCAGGTTCAAAATTATTGTTTTAGTTTGTTGACATATTAGAGTCAAAGGTTTTTACAGAGGGAATTTTGTTTCACTCCATAAATCAGAAAATACTGTTGACTGTCTTTGTTGAAATATAAATCAGGCTATGAGTGATATCTGAACAAACCCCTCAATTGAAACCTTCAGAATATAGAGATGAATGAAACTGTAAAGTTTGGTGTCTGTAAGAGCTACTGAAGTGGATATTTCTGGATCAGTTTGAGAAAAAACTAATTTTGTAAAATTACAGACATGTTGAAGACACTACAGGTGAACAGGGTAAAAATAATGAACTACTAAAAATCACCATGAAACTTCCTCAGCTGATTACTCACATTAAGACAATTCTTTTTTTGTATTAAAGGTTTTATGAAATATTATATATAAATATGCAAATGAGGCATTATCTAATGGTAACTTTTGGTGAATTTAGGAGAAATCTACAGACGCAAACAGACAAAGTACTGAAATAAACATATGTACAATGTGTATTTTGGATGTTTTCTTTCCACTAGACTGAAAGATGTTATGGAAGCAAGATAGCCCAAAATCTCTAAATAGACCAGAGCATGAAATTGAACTTATACTCACCTATATTTAAACAAATATATTTACATCAATTTAAAACCAGCATCCGCCTGTAAAACAGCAATATAAGTATGCATTTTATAGACCGACAGTACAGTCTATCATAGCCCAACATAGAACATAATTGTATTATTTCTGAATATAGCTATTGTTGTATTTGTTTAAGCTGCTGTATTTGATGCATTGGAGTGAGAACGTGTTGACAAATGTGTGTGTGTGTGTGGACAGGAAGAGGCAGGAATCGAACCACCAACCCTGTAATCATTGGCCGACCCTCCACCTAAACCAGTGGTGGGCCGTCAGGGCCAGCAAGGCCTTCTCTGCTGGCCTAAACAGAATCACAAAGTTATAGCTATTTTATAATTTAATTATTTTTCATAAATACACTACATGTATTCTAAATATTTTTTCCATTAGCTTATCTCATTGCATAGCTACTGTCTTCCTCAGTTGCTCTGCTTCCAGCACAGCTTGTTTTAAGTAGAGCTTTTATCCAATCAGATTTTGTCCCTATGCTGTCTCTAGGTTAAAAAAAATCTGCCCGGAGGCCTGCAGAATTACAAGTGAATCCCTTTGCAGTTTAAGTGAAACGGGACGATATTGTTGATTGTCATAGTGTTCAACCAATCAGATCTTTAGTTTGACATGTTGGGCGTATTCTTTGACGTGTCAGAGCCTGCTAGCTGGCCTAGCCATACGTGATTGGTCAGTGGGCTAGCGTGACATGTTGGGCGGTGACAATCCCAATATCTGCTGCCTCTGTCGAGCGGACATTTTCAGCCCTCAAAGGCATTAAAACGTATTCAAGAAATACAACTGGGGAGGCTCGACTGTCTTCACTGGCGTCCATGAATCGAGAAGGACTTCTTACTGGAACTAAAACTCATGGATGTACTGAACAACCGTGAGATTAAACTCTTTGTTAACAAAGAAAGGAGGATGGACTTTGTCTTTAAATAGTGAACAGCAGCTCTGGTAAGTTAACTGTTTTTGTTTTTACATCTGCAGTAGCTTTAATATGTTTATATATTATTATTTGTACAACTTGTTTTTATGAATATAATATTTTTGTTTGGTTCTATATGTGATAGGAACCATTGTAAGAACTACGATGTTGTGTATTTCCTGGAGGGAGTGATAGTAGCGTTACTACTGTGTTAATGTGTCATTTTTATGATATGGTTAATATTGTTCCCTCTGATGTGAATAATATTTGAATGGCTCGTGCACTTCAGTCTGTGGTGGAATGCTTGTTTTAATGCTTGTGTTGCTGGATAGATTTTGACTTTATGCATTCTCCATTAATGACGCAGCATCCCGCCATGTGCGTATTCATGTATCTGCACTCTGCAGTTAGTGTATTTGTAGGTGTTGAGCTTCATTTTTACATGAAACAAATAATAACCGTACCTGTGGCGTCATAATGAGGATATTTGGAGGTGGTTCAACTGTAGTAGGACAGCAGTGAAGGCCCAGGTATAAAATGCATGGCCTGCCACTGACCTAAACTAAACTACAACCACCCACTCTTAGGCCGAACCTTTCACAACTTATCTGCAACCTGTATAAAGTTTATTTTTAAACCCGTATGATTTGAAAATCTCTGACTTTGGTGACTCCTAGTGCTAGTATCAAAGTTTACACCCTGTCAAATAGCATAAATAACCATGAATTAATGAATAGTGCTGTACTGCACACATTTTCACCAGGACTGTGTCTTTTTTTCCCCCAACACACAAAAAAACAACCTCAGAATAATGTTCGAGATGCTGTAGCTTGGGTCGCAAGATGGCCAAACAGGTTGGGCTCTACTGATTTAAAGCATATAAACGATAGCGAGGGATGTATTCATGCATATATATTTTTTCTGCAACTCTCTAATTGGACTGGGACATCCTCAGATACAGAATTAATAACTCAATACCAAAACAAAAGCTGCTATTCACTTCCCATCTGAACTCACTGGTGGATCCTCGCTCGCTTCGGATTGAATGGCTGATGTATACGCCTCATTGTCAATAGAGTGTTGTCTGGTGGGTACTTGAAAATGCATTAACCTACAAACCAGGGGGAATAAGCCAGAGAGGCTCCATGTAAAACCAGTGAACCCATTAAAAGGCCTGATCAGAGCGCTCCGTTTATGAGTGTCTTCCACTTCATCCTAATGTAGCTTTTAGATGATGCTAATAGATCACAGGCCGTTGTGATCAGACAAGGTAATGGACCTTTGTCACAGCTTGCTGAGTATGGCTTCAGGGCTACACACACAAACACACACACACACACAATGCTTAGACACTCGCGTACACACATGCACAGACAGACGTTCGGATACAAGCACAGAGACACATCAGCATACAAAAGAACGACACATAAACATAAACTGACGTGCACGCGCACACACTAGAACAATGACCCTAATTAATAACGATTAGTCCTTCTCTCAAACACACTCGCAAAATGTGCAAATGGAACAATAAATATAGCTCTTAAACGTGGCTTTTTACAAGTGAGCTGAAACAATCTCTACTAATCATTAGTCAACATCGGCCCGATTTGTCATTATTACTCTGTGATGCGTGGAGAGGCAGATAAACCGGGGGGGGGGGGGTTCGGTCAGGTCTGGAAAGTCCAAATACAAACTCAGACCAGACAGAGAAAATAATTTGGCTAGTTTTACCCAAATAACTATATGTACATTACTCAACTACTGTCCTTAGAATTATAAAACAGTCTCAATTAAATAGTGATGTCGTCAGCGACCGGTCCACAGCAGACAGACCCAGATCCGGCTTCGCTGTGGCCTTCGACCTGAAGGAGGAGAGCTCAGAGCTCAGCAGCAGCGTCTCCTCCTCCAGCCAGGAGCAGAGCTTCGCCTCAATGCTCCGCCGGTCTCCACTATATAGGAGCCAACACCGACACCACGCTGCTGGTGGCCCAGGCCTTATTGCCGGGCCCCCTGAAGGGAAGGGAGAACCAGGACTGAGCGGAGCAGACTGTCAGACCCTACTGCAGTAAAAATGAGAGGTTTTCTACGTTACCGCTGTTGTCCACAGGAACCGCAAGAATCAACACAAAACGAAAGTTGTTTTTTCCATTTAAAAGAGTACTCCACACATTTAGCATCACACATTTCTAACGTCGTCGGACTCACAATCGGAAAAATGTAATCAAAATTGACAGAGCAGAACCAGAGATGTGTTTTGTTGTTGTTCCATGCATTCTTCTTCTTGTGAAAACAAGCACCTACATTACCCACAATGCAACTCCAACACACACTCACACAATTCTCCGACAGATTCGGTCTCAGATTTGGGTGTGTTATGCTAGCAGCAGCTAACGTAGCCTGGAGCCTCTGAGCAGCGAGATCTGGTGAACTACGGTGACCAGACGTCCCTGTTTGTCCCGAGTCCTGACAAATATCTGTAAAATACTAAAATGTCTCAGTTCTCATCATTATCACCTTCATCAATAGAAAAACAAACAATGCACGAACGCGTCTGAATTCAACACTGATTTGTCCATCGATCAATGTGCCGTTGATAAGGCTGTTGCGCCTCTTTTCCGACAGAACCTTTTATTACGCTAACGGTTAGCTTTCATGCTGAAGAGAAAGTTGTCTTTTCTAAAGAGCTCCAGGAGGCTGACTCCTTAAATCGTAAAGTACGCCGCAACGAAAACGCTGCGTTCTGCACAAACTGCCAGAGTACATTTTTTGGACACGTGTGGTGGAAATGGCGTCATATTAAGACGGCCTGACAGCAAAGTACAGTAGCTGGCAGAGAACGTGTCACAGTCGGCCACTTAGCTGGCAGCCTGCGCTTGAGCACACTGACAAATACCTTGTGTTTAGTTTTAAAATGTATCCTACAATCAACAATTATGTCAGTAGGTAAGTCACAAAGTGCTTTTCAAGACAAATAATCTTAGAGGACAAAGTGACCACAAAGGCCTCGTAAATATAATAATAATACTCTGTGATAGTACACCAATGCAATCCTTGCGTTTTGTGTTTGCTAGTGTTATTATACAGTTTTTTAATTAACTATACTTTGGTGGATTTTGGGGGGAACAAAATGTAATTTTTAATCTGCTGTCCATGGTGTTGAAAGGTGCGCTTGTTAGGTGTGATAAGCACTGACCTGATGAAAATGCCTATGATTGTGCGCATGATCGTGCAGTACACCTAACGGTCCCGGTTTGGAGGTTTGAAAATACTAATAACTAATCATTATTACATGTAGATTGTTGCCACCATATTTGTACCCGGCTCACTTGTGCAGATACAGTGAAGCTACTATTTAATATTATCAGATGTTCAGTTCTCTTTACATACATGATTCATTGATTTAACGGCATGCCATAATAAGGTCACATAATGAGTACTTTTACTTTTGATACTAAAAAGTTTGAACGAATGCATTTTCTGTGCAGCAGCCCAAGTGCTCTTATGTGGACCTTGGGTAAAGTTTTTTGTTTGTTTGTTGAAGTTTGGTCAGGAATGAATTTATTTATTGCTGGAGTGGATAATAAAATCAGAAACTGGAGTTTGAGGTGGCCATGGTTGTTAACAAGGTACTTTTAAAAGGGAGCTCTCTATGACTGAGGGTATTTCAAAACATATCTCTATTTTTCACATGTAATGTCCTCCCCACGTGTTCCAAATGTCCCTTTCGAGAGTACATTTATGAATCATTGAATGGTTTTCAGCCTTCAGGCCTCCTCTGATCTCTTATCAATGACACGATCTGGAAAAAATAATACACCATCTGAACTCCACCACTCCACACGGTGCAGCCCGAGACAAGAGGCTGTGAATGCTTTGTTTTGCTGCCCAGCTTCTCAACATTTAAATCTGTCTTTCTTTTGTTTGTATCATCGTAAACTGAATATCTTTGGATTTGGACTTTCTGGCATTTTTATTTTTTTTGACGAACCGATTATTCAAATACGATGAAGAATAATCTGTATACTAATCAAAAATGTATTGTTAATCAAGGCCTGAGCTGGGTTTAGGCGGGAGTCAACAGAAACTGTTAGAAATAGTGGGACAACATGAGACGTTATTTAAATGAAAAAAGGAAAACTAAATATACTTAAACATCCAGGACAATAAATGACTGGGGTGGGAGCGGGAAAGTGCTGAAAATGAACCGTTCACCTTATTTGAGCGGTAAAACCTGCAGCGTTGATCCAAATACTCGCTGCTGTCTGTTGTCTCTCGTGTCCTCCATCAGTGAGCCGACCATCAGAGCATCACTTCTGACAAACAGCTTATTGTTTTAGCCCACAGAGACACAGAGAGGGAGCACGGAGTGGTGATCGTGGGTAATAGGGGACATAAAAAAAAATAATGATTAGCCTACTATGTAAATGGCAATTAAAGGACACTAAGTGCTGCAGGCGTTGTCCTTGCGTTTCACAGTTGGTTTTGATAGGAACACACCCAGCTGCTGAAAGCCTCTGGCCTCTGAACCTCATTTGTCAAAATGAGGCAGGAGGGGGGGGGGGGGGGTCTGGCACTATGCATTAAATCAATTAAGTTTAATAGAAAAAGTGATCAGAGTGATTAGTTCACAACCCAGCATCTACCCTGTACTCTGTGTGCACATTGTAACCAGATGACGTTACTTTCTCCGCTTGTCCGAAATGCAAACTTTTGAGTCCACTCCACACGGCCTGAACACAACACTGATAAATGATGGAGATGGAGTGCTGAGGTGTGCTGCTCAAAACGAGCATCATTAGTTTCACTTTAACTCAAAGGGCTCTCGGTGTAATCGAAGAAGGGGGGGGGGGGGGATCGGAGATGTCCAGGGTGGGGAAGAGAAGAAGAAGAAGAGAGGGGAGGACAACAATCAGAAATGGATGCACGGAGCTCGTCTGAATTCTCACTGATTCAGCTCTTCAAACAGTCAGTGCGAACACAGACAGCAGAGGGAAATTGTAGATGATTTGCATAGGATGGCACTGCCACCTAGTGAGAGCTTTTATGCAAAAGCTCAGAGATGAGAGCAAGAATGACGCCAGCTTTACATTTCACTTCTTACTCATTGCTGGATGGTAATAATGGTAAAAATAATAATGGTAAAAATAACTTGAAAGACAAAATAACTGAGTGCTTTCAAAAGGACAGAAAACAAATTAACATGGCAGAAATGGACAAAATGAAGAAGATGTTCGATCCGTAAAGACGGACAAACATTGAAAGACAGCTTTAAAAAAGACCAGCTAGTGCAGAAATGCAAATTATTAAAACAATTGTCTTTAGTAGAGATTCAATGGGAGTCTCTGATAACGCACGACAATTTGTATACAGTTTGAAGGCCAGCAAATCTCTTTTCAGTTTTGAGTCTAACCCAGGAACTATTAACAGAGTTACATATAAGAAAGACAGAATTTCCTAATTCTAACACCTTCAATACAGCAACATAACCACTGTCTTCTGCACAAGCTTCATTTTTATACCATCTTGTTTGCTGCTTCTCAAACAAACAAGCAAACAAAAAAGTGTTTTTGGACTTTTATCAAATGAAGAAGACTTCATTTATACATTGATAAAGTACATTTGAATAGCTCAACAGCAACGTCCCTTTGCAGAAACAAAAGTCCCGGTTTCTCTTGAGCACAACGGCAACAGTTTTCAGTTCGTTGTTTTTGTCAAATTGTCTTTGGCCCCTTTGCGTTACAATCAGTAAAAGACAACTGAGGACAAATAACATGAACGCAGCAGGTCTATCGGGAGGATTTCTTCAGCTTCTTTGAGTGAATATTGTTCACAATTTCTTTGACTTCAGCTGCTTTGAGCACCACAAAACACCAATAAAGAATAAAAACAAATAAAACCAAAACCAGCATGGCTATTTGCCACGATAAAGGTAAGTTTGGTATGAATTGGGTGAACCAACAACCTTTAAACTGTAACAAAACGTCAGCACCTCGACAAACTGGCCCTCAGGCTTGACCTCTGGGTGAGACAGGAAGGAGGTCTTTGTTCCCACCAGTGGGGACCAGTAATGAAGTGGACTGGGTTCCTCTGGTGATCTCAGTCTGGAGGAGAGCAGCGATCTGGACGCGGAGTCGCACTTCCTTTTATTTCTTCCGCGCAGATGGGATCGCAGCTATTATCTGATGAAATTGAACAACCTTTACTAAGCGAATAAAGCTCTTTTGAGTGCCCCCTAACAGAAATCCAGCACGCCCCCCCCCTCCCCTCTTTGTCCGCTGTTTTGAATTCATTGGCCCCCTCTCGACAAGATGATAGGAATAATCTCGCCAAGTGAGATTGACAGTTCATTTCAGAAATCAATATTTACAATTTACTTCTTTCAAAGTTCATTCTGGGAGAGGGCTCCATATTATCCACCTCCCAAATAAGCTGATCATATCTCCGCCGGCCCTGGAATGAGTTTCCTACCCAAAATGTGTCGTTTTCTTCCCCTCCTCCTCCCTCTCTCTCTCCCTCTCAGAAATCAATGTCTGCGTTTGTGCGCTTTAATCTGGCCTCTGATGACAGTAAATCTTTATCTGTTTCTGGGCGAGCAGCAGTGAGCGGCTGACACCATTTCCCATCAGAACAAAGAGCCGGGCCTGTGTGGACTCTGGGAGATACATGGGGCTCTAATGTGGCTGGACATGTTTCAGCAGGGCCATTAATCAGAGAGGGTGACAGCCAGGCCGGCTGTGGTTGTCGTCAGAGAGAGCCGCACCATACACTCAGAAAACTGAGGAGTCCAGGAGAGGTTGATGGAGATTAAACCTCCGGTGTTCTGTCACAACACGGGCCGAGATATTTCCATCTCCAAACCAGAGCGTTTCCACAAGAAGTTTTTACTCAACTCAACTTCATCACCGCAAATGTTTGAAGAGAGAATCTTTATAATAAAGTTCAAAAAGAGTGTAGTGGTAGGGAGGCTACACGTGGGAAATGTAGTTCACAATTGTAGTTTGGAAACTCAAGATAGTGGAAATACCCGTCAGAAGTAAGAAGTAGTGCAATAGTCGTATCAAAGCCCCTGAAAAAATATCTCCGTGACATCACTCACAGGTTTCACCACACTGGCAGTGACGACCCGGCTAGTCCAAAAATGGGAAAATAGGCGGATGGTCGGTGGAGCTGAGGCCGGCCGGGTGGCGCGGCAGAGCAGATGACTTGCGGCGAGCGACCAGAGATGGCACAAACCTGTCACTCAAAGCGACCACGCCCTTAACTCACGATGATCGGACGTCTTGGTTTGTCCAGGATCAATCCAAACTGTCCCGGTTTTCACCAGAATTAATAATAATAATATTATACTCGTTTTGAACAATTATTACCTAACCCAGCATAGAAAAAGCATAAACAATTCACCAAGCATCTAAATTCAACACTGATTTGTCTGCCCGTGTGTCAATCAATCAACGTGACGCTTGCGGCTCTTTCTGACAGAACTGTGAGGAATTTAAGTTTAAAGGCATTGCTAGTATGTTTAATAGCACCCCTAGTGGTGGATATTATCTGTCAATGTTTACTTATAGAGGTCTTAAACCAAGAAGTAGAGTCATTGAATGTATTAAACACTGTGAAGAAGATTTGCTGAAATGTATTAAGTGTTAGGTGAGTGAGGGAATTTCAGGTCACAACCATTCAAGGACATGAGTAGAGTCTGTGCCAGCGGGGGATGGACGAGCGCTGGCTGAAGAGGAGTGATTGACCAGGCCAGTGGGTCAAAGGCCAGGAGGAGCCTATCGGATTTCCACCAATCACTGAGCTGATCGATGGGGAGAAGAATGTGAACCATGAGATATTTCAGGGACTTTGGTTGGACAATAGGACTGTGAATTGGGGAACATCTTCAGACTCTCTGCGGGCCATCGGCCAGACACACCAGTCTGCCGGGTGGCCCGGATTGGACCTCTGCTCCATGGAACATATTGTTATTAATAGTGTGATTCGGTTTGTAACTGTTGTGGGATAATTAATCCATTCAATTTAACTTGAACCAGCTGTTTTGTTTTGGAAACGGAGGAGAAGCACATGAATGCACACGCTGCAAGAGTCCTACAATTTCTGTCGCACACAGCCAAAATGCCAACGTAACATTTAGATGGCCAGAGAGCAGTACACAGTAGCTGGCAGTTGAAAGTGCAACTAAAGACCGAGGACAAGCAAATACAGACAGCAATCAGAGAACAATGCAAATACGTATTAGTAATAGTAATAGAAATAAAACGGAAGGAGATACTGTTGGAAAACTATAGTATGATGCTCATGTCAAAGTCCAACCCCGAGGATGTACAGAGTCTAATGTGATAATCCAGAACAGTCCACAAAGGGGAATATACTTTGAAGTATGAACACTAGAAATCAGCTAAATGAGGTCTTAGGTTTCAACATGACGCTAGGATACGTTCAAATGAACAGGAAGCTCATACACTGGTTCACCTGCCGGAGGGCCCCAGGGGTCAAAGGGAACTGCTGGGCCCTCAGTAATTCTGCTGTTTTCTGATTCTCTTTTAAATGTGAGCAGTTTTTTGTTGTTGTTTTGATACAATAAGCTACTACTCCCCCCAGGTTAGTGGTGTCATAAGGTGATTCAATTCATGAATTAGTATAATATGAAATAGAAACGTGCAAGCACAACAATAATGACATAATTAAGGTGTCAAAGTAGATTTTGACACTGGGGTCCGTCAGGATTAAGAGATAATGCAGGTCACAACCATTCAAGGACATGAGTAGAGTCTGTGCCAGTGGGGGATGGACGAGCGCTGGCTGAAGAGGAGTGATTGACCAGGCCAGTGGGTCAAAGGCCAGGAGGAGCCTATCGGATTTCCACCAATCACTGAGCTGATCGATGGGGAGAAGAATGTGAACCATGAGATATTTCAGGGACTTTGGTTGGACAATAGGACTGTGAATTGGGGAACATCTTCAGACTCTCTGCGGGCCATCGGCCAGACACACCAGTCTGCCGGGTGGCCCGGATTGGACCTCTGCTCCATCAGTCAATGAGGACCGTCTTGGTGCTTTATTGCAGCATATTCCCACAGACATTACAAATTGAAATAGTACAAACCAGTGGCTCAGCACACAAGCTTGGTAATCAAGCCTCACTTTTCTGGTGTAAATGAGGCAATTTCACCCTCACAAATTAGGGGAAGATCTTAACTCGATGTTGACATTCACATCGTGCCTAAACCTCAATGACATGAACCCAAATATCTCAAAAAAAGAAGAAAGAAAATCTGAGCTAGAGGAGCGGAGCGTAAGTGTAAAAGCAAAATAGAAATGCCACAAATAATCCACACAAACAATCATGAGTTACTCCCCGAACCCTCCAGTGAAGTCCTGTAATGATTCATAACTTCCTCTGTATTAATAAAACCACCTCCAGCGCTGAAAGAATGGACCACAGTAATATGTATTATTTTGCAGATTTATGACCCCCCCCCACGTACCAAACAAGGCTGAAGTAGCCCACAGCTCCATTCACTGTGGCTCCATGGGGAGTTGCTGGGTGGTAATCTATTGTTAAACAGCTTTTAGAGTGATGGATGAAAACGGCCGCAGCCTCTACACAATCAATTCATATCTAATTAGCCCGTATTATTTATGACACTTTGAATAGGCGGAGTGGGAGTCTCAGGGGAGGGATAGAGACCTCAGCTGCCACACAGGGAAATGAGAAATGGGAGAGTTTATCAGGCTGTTATTGATGAGCATAAAAGATGTAGAAATGATTTTCCCACCGGTGGGGGAAGAAATCCCGGTCGACTTTAAGACGACACAGAGAAGAAATCTCCCCAACATCACACAAGAAGCCAAAGTAACTGGGATCCTATTTTTGGAGAGACAGGTTGCAGCTTTAAAGTGGTCAACATCAGCAGGAGTTCATCCAGAGGGAGAGACTTCAGAAATCCCCGTCTTATAAACAATGTCCTCTCGTACTGTAGAGATGACTGAATCCATCTTCATACGCGATCTAAAAGGATGTGACACTTTCAACAAAGCTAAGTGGTGACCTTGTGTGTTAAACACAGTGTACAGTATTGATAGGAACCATGTCAGTGTGAGCTGCTATTTCATACACAGCTGACACAGGTTGTGTTGAACACGAGATATAGGTTTGTCTTGAACGAGCCACATCAATTTGATGCTTCCTGTTTAAGAGAGGGGAGGCTTTATTAAAGTCCCCAACATGCAGATGCTGCTCTCTTTCAAGAGGTTTAAGGTGAATGTAACGATACAATAAGCTAACAATAGACCAATAATTTTAAAGGAACTCTGGTTTGGCTTGAGGACGTGAGGAGAGATAAAATGTTGGAAAATATAACTTGCATCTGAAGCGGAACGCTACTAAAAAAAGGCAGATATGCTGCAGTGCGTTGGTACATTTGTTCTGTAACTATCTGAAACTACAGTAGTTTCACAAAGCCATCACAATTCCAAAACCTTTTTGGGGCTTTCAGACTTATTACATGGTCTTCATCTGCAGTTGGAGTGTGCTCATTTGTGATGAAGATGGATCTGTTGACATGTGACCTTAGAAGTATTGGTTTGATCAATGTGAAACGACCCTTTACAAAGCCAAGAACGAACTTTATGAATGTTTTCTTGGCTTTCTATCCTTAGCTGCATAGATTTCCATCTAAAGCAGGGGTCACTAATAGGATCCGGACCCAGATGCTGTCCTATCCGGACCCGGACATATAACTGATGGATAATTGAGAATTATACATTTTTGGCGGAGCGCTTCTATTTTACCTGCGCAGCTTTTCTAGCCTTTACGGGACTCGTTTAGCAGTCCAGGAAACGCACCGACCAATTGCATGCTTGTTGTAAATCCTCACACGTGACGCTACTCAGCCAATCGAATATGTGTATTCTGAAATGCATCGTGAGAGAGAGACGGCGAGAGAGAGAGAGCAGTGGGAGAAGTAATTTCACATGGCGTACCCACTCCAATCTGAACTGAGGGCAAGATGTTAAAATGTGTAGAGATTATTTATTATGAAGTTGACTGAGACCGTTATGATGTGAAGAGATAAGTTAACTCCAGCCACTCTTTCATTTTCACTTTGCACTTTCTTTTAAGATGCAAGTTTTTCAAAAGTTCTCTTTTGTGTATTTTATTTGTAGATGGAGCCATTATTTTACTTGAAATGAGAAGAACATTTATTTATGTATTTCTATGTATTATTTATAATCAATCCAGTTAAATTTGAAAACTGAGAATAATAATTGTTAAAATATAATTGATGTACTTTCTTTATTTGATTTGACTGTTGTTGAATACACAGAGACGTTGTTACTATATATATGGCACTAAATAGCGCAAATGAGATATTATTGTAATGATCCGGAACATTACACGAGGAGATTTTCTCAATCTGGACCTTTTTGAATTTTAATTGAATACCCCTGTGACAGACCTTCACGTCAACAGAAGTTCACCATCCCAGCATAACTAAGATGGGTGGGGAGCCCCCCAGGAAGCCTAATCACAGCCGAATGAAATAAAATGAAATATCTTTCTAAGAAATTAGCGCCATGCTACGTCGTTAGAGCAGACGCTATGACCAGTGGTTTTGCCGCAGTCTGCCTCAGAGCTGTCCAGGTGTCTTGTGTGGAGTTGTTGAAAACAGTAGAGGCAAATTCAATTCAATTCAATTTATTTTTGTATAGCACAAAATCACAAATGTGCCTCAGAGGGCTTTACAATCTGTACACATATATATATACACAACATCCTCTTGTCCCGGAACCCTCACATCGGAACAGGAAAAACTCCCCCAAAAAACCCTTTAACAGGGAGAAACCTGTGGGAGAGCAACAGAGGAGGGATCCCTCTCCCAGGATGGACAGAAGTTCAATAGGTGTCATGTGTACAGAATGAACAACATAACAGAGTTACAACACATTCAATGTATATGACAGAACCACGGCAGGAGGAAGGTCCAGGGTCCAGGTATCACCAGGATCCACGGGAACCTGTGAGGAGAGAAAGAACAGAGACTCTGGTGAAGAAGCAAAGTCAGCAATGTGCGTTAATGGTATTGGTAATAAAAATAGTAATGTGAGTAATTATAAAAAAGATATTAGCAGTGGGAGTCAGCAGGGCCATGGCAGGAGGAAGGTCCAGGGTCCAGATATAACCAGGATCCACAGAAACCTGTGAGGAGAGAAAGCACAGAGAGTGAGTGAATGAGAGCATAAAAACACTCCTAATGTAGGAGGTTAGAGTAAATCCCAAGATTTTACATAGTTAGTTAATTATTTTACAACTGTATGATTAGTGAGCTCTGAGGCAGACTGGCACAGACTTCCTGCCCCCCAGGTAGCATTGAACAACTGGTCGACCATCTTTACACTCTGCTGACGGCAGCCTGTGGCTTGCCCCACACAAAAACCAATAAGCCGCACAGCGACCTATAACCATGCAGGACTCAAGAGCGCGACTGCGTTTTCCCCACAGTTCAAACGCTCACCGTCAGCATTGGCTCAGAGAAACCAGGGATACTACCTGGACAAACATTCAGCAACCGTAGCTTTGAATTAAGACATTAGTCCATTTGTAATGTCTCCATTTCACCATCCTGTACTTGAGGTTACAGTTACATTAGCTCTCATCCTGTACAAAGCCTTCACTAATAAAACAACCAGTAGATCCTTCTGATGTGTTAATATTGCTGTCACAGAGATAAAACTGATTTAAAAAATATAAAGAATATGCACATGTTACTGCAAGTTAATAAACACGTTTGCTGACATTTGTTTTGCTGTTGTTAATATTAACTGTCTTGATTGATTTCCTCTGCCTTAGGATTGATATATATATATATATATATATGTACATGTAAATATGTATGTGTGAATGAAATAAAGTTATTGATAAATACATTGTTTTAATTGCAAGAACTATAACTGAAAATGTGTTATTTAACATAGTAACTGATTTAATTAACTGATTATTAATTTAGAAAAACTATATGAAAATAAACTGAATGAATTTTTTAATATATGATTAAAAACACTAAACTAAAAACTTCAAAGTATATATACTGAAAATATTTTAGTTTAATGTATTTATGTGTATATATTTATAATCCTGAGCAGGGATTATATATATATATACACACTATAAATATATATACATATATAATCGTGCTGAGCAGGTATTATATATATATATATATATACACTATAAATATATATACGGGTATATACACTATAAAAAAAAAGATATATATATATATATAATCCTATTGAGCAGGGCGATGGGAGCAGCAAGAGGGGGCGGGGCGAGAACAGCTGTTGACGCAAACACGAAGTCCTCTGTAGCGTAGGCCGTCTCATTTCGGAGACCACACGGTCTAGCCTTTGTGGTTTTCAAAGGACGCGGCCCACGTAGACCGTAAAGGCTGGGTCCTCCGAAGGATGCAGACCCTGAATTAAGACACAGTTTATGTATGGGCATATCACAGATGTAGTATCTTGGATACTTCCGGTTCAGGTAACCGTCATGTTATGATGATGTCAGCAATGTGCGCCAGAGAGTGTAATAATACGGTACAATAAAGATGGACGCCCACCGCGCCCTATGAGACAAACTGGTATCATCTGTTTTACTTAGACACTTAAATGTCAGTAGAAACAGAATATTACATGGTGTCAGAATAGCTTGTTTCTCACTTCGACCTGACGACGGAAGATGGAGAACACAGGCGTCCCCACGCCACGGATGGATTGGGATTCATCTAACCTGCCTGACGCATGGAGAAAGTTTCGCGAGCATGTGGAGCTAATGGCGCTAAGCGCTAAAGAGGAGGAAGAAAAGTGCAGCTATCTACTCCTGTGGATCGGTGAAAAAGCAGAGATGTATATAATACATGGACCCTCACGGCAGATGAGAGAAAGGTACTCCAAACGTACTATGCGAAGTTTGAAGCATATGTAACGCCCAAAGCTAACCCCATTTTCGCGCGATACAAATTTCACGAAAAGATACAAAAGGATTGTGAAAATTTCGACCAGTTTGTGACTGAGCTAAAGCTGCTAGTAAAAGACTGCAACTATCCTAACAGTGATGAGATGATTAGAGACCGGGTCGTTTTCGGTACAAACTCTCCAAGAGTCCGGGAAAAACTACTCTG
Organism: Leptoclinus maculatus; assembly: GCA_032191485.1. NCBI lineage: Eukaryota > Metazoa > Chordata > Actinopteri > Perciformes > Stichaeidae > Leptoclinus > Leptoclinus maculatus. The sequence goes on along the minus strand of JAVDOI010000002.1, from coordinate 35,898,044 downwards.
TCACGGTCCTGATCTAACGCTCGAGAAAGCGATTGACATTGCACGCTCACACGAGCTATCACAACAGCAGCTAAAGACGATGGGTTGCCCCGCTGCTAATACAGCTAGCCAGTATGTTCATGCAGTTAGCAGAAGGCCGTTCAGTTCCGAACAAAGATATCACGGACGCAAAATAACTGGCGGGAACGATAGCAGCAGTGCCACGCGCAGCAAGGAGTGTGGAGCATGCGGAAGAGAACATAGTCGCACGGAGGAATGCCCCGCAAAAGGACGTCAGTGTAACAAATGCAAAAAGCCTAACCACTTTGCTAATATGTGTAGGACAACAACACAATATCAGCCATCAAAATACAAGCCCAAGAAAGTCCATGCTGTTTCAGAAAACACGGAACAGGCACCAGTGGATCTGTACATTGACACTATTATAAAAAAGTACGAAAATACAACAAGGGAACAGGCATTCGCAGAGGTGGAAATAGGAAAAGCGAAGCACAAGCTAAAGCTCAAGATAGATACAGGTGCCCAGGCTAATGTGATACCAGTGAACATATTTCACAAAATATTAGGGAGTATTGCATTAGGTCCGTCAGACAGCAACATCTCAGGATATGGTGGACAGAGACTTGAAGTAAAAGGAGCTTGCAAGTTAGCATGCAGATACAGGCAGAAAACAGCCATGCTAGATTTTGACATAGTGTATGCAGAAAATGCTCCCCCTGTTTTGGGCCTACGTGCATGTTTAGACCTAAACTTGGTTAAGCTAGTGCACATGGTTGACGCACAGCCAAAAACACGCACCAGCATCACAGAAGAGTTTGCAGACGTATTTAAAGGCATTGGACTATTCCCTGGAGAATGCACCATTCGCCTTAAACCCTCAGCAATACCGGTGGTGTGCCCACCTCGCCGTATCCCATATGCCCTGCGCAACCGACTCAAAGATGAGCTTGACGAAATGGAAAAAATGGATATAATCCAAAAGGTCACAGAGCCGACTGAGTGGGTGAATGCACTAGTAGCAGTGGAAAAGCCGAAAACAGGAAAGCTTAGGGTGTGTTTAGATCCCCGCCCCCTAAACAAAGCTATCCAGAGACCCCACTATCCACTTCCCACTCTAGATGATGTCACACCAAGACTAGCCGGAGCACAGTACTTCAGTGTACTGGACGCTAGATCTGGATACTGGACGATAAAACTCAGCCATGAATCATCCATGCTGACCACGTTCAACACCATCTACAGCAGATATCGGTTCAAAAGGCTCCCTTTCGGAATCATTTCTGCACAGGATGAGTTTCAGAGGAGAGTTGATGAGGCCTACGAGGGGCTTCAGGGTGTCGCAGCCATCGTAGATGACATTTTGGTGTATGTCCGCACCAAAGAGGAGCACGATGCCAACCTGCGCGCCATGCTGGAGAGAACCAGAGAGAGAGGAATAAAGCTAAACAAAGACAAGAGCATCATCTGCGTCTCTGAGGTGAGCTATTTTGGACATAGACTGACACAAGAAGGCATCAAGCCCGACCCTAACAAGGTCAAGGCAATTAAAGAAATGTCTCCCCCACGCAGCAAAGCAGAGCTGGAGACCATACTGGGCATGGTCACCTACCTCTCCAAGTTTGCACCAAGACTTTCAGAGACAATTGCCCCGCTCAGAAAACTGCTGAAAGAGAACAGTGAATTCACGTGGGACTCAAATCAAGACGTTGCATTCCAGCAAATGAAAGACCTGCTAACACAGGAGCCCGGCCCAGTGCTCACATACTTCGACCACACCAAAGATGTGAAACTACAAGTCGATGCATCAAAATGCGGCTTAGGAGCAGTCTTGCTCCAGGGAGAGAAACCAGTCGCATACGCATCCAAGACACTAAATGAGACTGAAGAAAATTACGCTCAAATCGAAAAGGAGCTGTACGCAGTGCTCTTTGGATGCAGACGCTTTCACCAATATCTGTACGGACGACAGGTGATCGTCGAGTCAGACCACAAACCGCTGGAGTCAATCATGCGGAAACCCTTGGCAGCCGCACCGCCACGCCTACAACGCATGATACTGCAACTACAAAGGTACGACATTAACATTACACACAAGCCTGGAAAACAAATGAAGTGAAGGCATGGATTTACAAATCCACACGGTGATCAGCAGTGCACCAGTGAGTGATCGCAAAATGGCAGAAATCAAAACCGCCACAGCACAAGATGAGCAACTCTCAATGTTGAGACAAGTTATCCAAGCAGGATGGCCTGAGTCGAACAAAAGGTGTCCGCCTGCTGTCGCTGAGTATTGGAATCATCGGGACGAGATATCAGAGACAAACGGGATCCTGCTCAAAGGTAAAAAAATCATTGTGCCACACTCACTCAGAGCTGAAATGCTTTCACGCATACACACTGGACACTTAGGGATGGAAAAGTGTAAGCAGCGAGCAAGAGACGTACTGTTCTGGCCCGGAATGTGCAAACAGATAGAGGCACTGGTAGGATCTTGCAGCATCTGCCTCGAGCGACGCAGCTCCAATACAAAAGAACCGATGCTCTCGCATCCTATCCCGGAACGACCTTGGCAAACAGTAGCCACAGACTTGTTCACCTGGCACAGTACTGACTATATAGTTGTCGTTGACTATTATAGCAGGTATTTTGAGGTAGAAAAAATCACCAACCTCACATCTGCAACTGTCATCCAAAAGCTGAAATCCATGTTCGCCAGATTTGGAATACCCCAGACAGTAATCAGTGACAATGGACCCTGTTACAGTTCACAAGAGTTCAGAGGTTTTGCTCACGCATGGGACTTTGAGCATATCACAAGCAGCCCGCTGTACCCACAGAGTAACGATCACGGAAATCACGGAAAAACAACTGCAACCTGAACTTGTCTGTCGCAGCACAGTTCACAGCAAAAGGCAACTGTGCCAACAGAGACAAAAACAATACTACGACAGGAATGCTAGGACACTACCGGCACTACCAGAAGGAGCTATGGTCCGTTTCCAGCTTCCCACAGGGACATGGGAACCCGCAACAGTAGTCGAGCCAGCAGGTACCCAGAGGTCCTACAACATTCGCACTGATGGAGGTCACATGCTCAGGCGTAACCGGCGTCACCTCCTGCAGACGCATGAAAGTGGCGCAAGCCAGATACTTCCATCAAACAACCACCAGGTGGAGCCGGAGGACGCTGAGTCTCAAACAGTACAGCAGGACCCTGCAGGTCATACAGCTCCCAAACAGCCACCAGACTGTACTACCACAAGATCAGGCCGTATAGTGAAGCCTAGAGACATATTAGACTTGTGATTCCCAACAGGAAAATAACTGAAGGATATGTTCATGAAAATAAAGTGTTTAAGTTTGAAATAGTTGAAATGCCGTTTAGACATAAACTGTTGATGAAAAATTGTTTTCATATTTCCTTCAGTAACAGTATTCTTGCAGATTTGGCATACGTAGCTGCCTATATGCAGTTTTTTTTTAAATGTTTAAATGGATAATGTTTACTATTTCATTTGGTAGCTATAGTCATATTTAGTTTCAAAAGAAGGGGGATGTAGTATCTTGGATACTTCCGGTTCAGGTAACCGTCATGTTATGATGATGTCAGCAATGTGCGCCAGAGAGTGTAATAATACGGTACAATAAAGATGGACGCCCACCGCGCCCTATGAGACAAACTGGTATCATCTGTTTTACTTAGACACTTAAATGTCAGTAGAAACAGAATATTACAACAGACATATCCATATTCAATGTTATTTTCTCTTACTGTTGTATCTTGTTTTGCTATGTGTTGTATCTTTGTATTATATGATTGTATGTCTTGGTCTGAAGCTGGTTTAGTTTGTATGTTGGAAAACCAACAAACAGAGTGATAAAAGAAACGTGTTGGTCTTTCCTCTCTCATGTTGTTGATGAAGGTCAAACATGCTTTTACATAATCTTGATTATTGTTGTTTGTTTAGGGTTGTCTTTTATTTATTTATCTATTCTTTCATTTTTAATCGGGCGCACTTGGTGAAGTGTAGGCTTATGTTGAAGATGTTTCAGGTGTGCTTTCAGGTTTCACTGTGGGCCTACTAAGGTTGCACAGGGTAAGAACATTTCTGTTAAATTCCCAGAAAATTTAGCCTGGAAATTGTGGATTTTTGGCACAGTTTCAATTCAGTAGAAGAACAACCCTCTGCATGCACAGTGCATTCATCCATCACATGTGCAGACCAGCTCACTACCAACATTACTGCACTGTCTGAATCAGAGGACTACATGCTTTCACGTAAGTTTTTATACGTTTTTTATTTATTTTACAGTATTTCAGTTAACCAGCAGTAGCCTAAAGCAAAGTAACACCGTCTGCTAGTTTTTGCTTGCTAACGTTAGCTGTTACTATGTGGGATGTAATGTTAGCTTGATTGAGCATGCTAACGTTTATTGTGGACTTTTCTCTTTTCAATCCGTTCTTTATTGTTGACATTTATTTTATAAATTAGTTGTTAACTTTAAACTCAATATTTGCACACAGACTGCACTGTCGGCTCACATTTTCAAAGTATGTAAGTTAACTTGCTAGCTAGCAAACTCACCACTGGGCACATTGCAATGTTATGCATTTGACAGATTAATTGATTGATTATGTTTACGATATGGTGACATTTTTTATTTCTATCTGTGTATGACTAAATACAGCCTGAGTAAAAAAACTGTATTTCCATTTGAATCCAGTTGTTTTGTTATTGAGTTATTTATTATTTCCTGTCAATTCTCAGAAATTACCCATAAATTCCAGTTAATTCCCATGAAAAGTTTACTTTCCCATGGAACATTTAAAGATTTTCAACCCTAGGGCATACTTTATATTGGATTGATGTAAAAAAAAACACCAAAAACTAGGTAATTTCCTTCCTACATACTCCTCAGCCTGGTAAAGACAGTTTGTCTCATAGCTGTTTGTCTCCTATTTGTCTCTTGTGCTGTTTATAGGACGGCTACAGAGGCTGGAGCCACCATAGATTAAACCGATAAGACACCTCAGTAGTGCTCAAAACACTTTACACCACTGAAATATTACTTCTGGTGTGGATGCGGTGAGTGTTTTTCTTCCCCCCTAGTATTCAAAATGTACTTAATTAATGAAATTTCAATATACAGTGTATATATATATATATATATATATACATATATATATATACATATATATATACAGTATATATATATTAATATATATATATATATATAAAACATACACACACACATATACACTAATTACACACAGACTTGTAACATGACATCATAGTTCTAGAACTAGAACTATGATGTCATGATGAAGAATCTAGAACTGTACTTTAGAATCTAACGAGGTATCTAGTATTCTGTCACAAAATTGCCTTTGCCAGATAGCAGCAATTTACTGTCAGTCAGTCAGTTTCAACAAGAGTTATCACAACGTTTCGTTGGTTTTCCTGTTGTAGAAAGTTTTGTTTCATTTCTTTTACTACTGTCAGGCTCAGTCAGTTTTAACAAGAGTTATCAAGATGTTTCGTTGGTTTTCCTGTTGTAGAAAGGTTTGTTTTCTTTCTTTTACTACTGTTAATATGACCTTGACCTTATTTCAACTTTACAGTTCACAGTGAGATACTTTCTGTGAAGCCAGTTTATATCCTATGTGTAGATACATTATGTTTTCCATCAATTTTCATCTTGTTTGTTCTTTTTTACACTGTACAGAAATCTAAATGTGCTGTGGATGTGGTGGCAGATGAGATCCAACAGACACACGGCTCTCAGAGAAGGTAAAGAGATGTAAAACTCAAAGTGCTGCCCTGACTATTTCGTCATCGTAATGGTCAGGTGGATTAGCTTCCTTGTTTAGTGGGTAGATGATTTTATACAAAGTGCTGAACAGTGTCAAGAGACAAAAACCCTGATCCTGGTCCTGTTAGTACCAGAGCTGTAGACCTGAGACTGGACAGCTGACCTGGACATGTCTCCTGTCAGAAATGACTCAGTTGTACATTTTGCAGAAGCAACACTAAAGAAAGTATTGCAGATGGCAGTTTGTAGCTTTACACCTTCTGTGTTTATTAGTCCTATAAGCCAGTGGGCTTGATGCATGATGATGCTGATGCATTTTACTCTGAAATATTGAACAAAGAAACTGTTGGTAAAGGAACAATAAAAGAGAAAAAAAACGTATACAATCTCACCAAAATGAACTGAATCCACTTGGTCTCAGCTATATAAAACACTATTAACACAGATTTGAAAGCAAAAATGATCATGTTGTTCCATTCTAATGTAACATTTAGACGCCTAAAAGACATGCATCATGACTGCAGGTTTGCCTATGAAGACTTAAGACTTCTCTTGGACTCTGAGAGTCTTAAGATTTGAGTTGGGCTCACCCTGAATGACTCAAAAACTGTTCTAGTGATGATCCCTCTAAATGATTTCTGATTTCTTCTGAGCATTAGTATAAAAATAACTGTGTTTGTCTTTATCCCCAGTGTCTCTGTCCCTCACACTCTCATCCTGACTACATTTTATTTTATTTAATTCTCAAATATAATGTTCACAGTTATACAACAGTGTTTCTCTTCGTCACCAGTGTTGCCACCTCACAAGTTGACAAATCCACTGATGCAGGAAAGGCTAAAAGACCATGGTGGTTCCGTCTGTGCAGGGTACGTATGTTTGACACAAAGTGCAGCACTCAAAATGAACTAGATATGTACGGTATTGTGTATGTAGTGTATGAGTGTGCCTTTTCATGATTTAATCAGTATTTGTTTTCTACCAACAGAAAATATGTCGGGTCACGCCAGTTTCTGAAGAGCAGAACCTGAAGGAGCAGGACCAGGAGGAGGTGGTGGAGTTTAAAGGCCTCACAGAGGAAGAGGAAATACGTCTTGGGGTACATGAGACAGTTCTTCAGAGAGAAGAGAAGAGCGAAAACAACACCAAGACCCTGAGACAGCAGAAGAAGGAGCAGGACCAGGAGGAGGTGGTGGAGTTTAAAGGCCTCACAGAGGAAGAGGAAATACGTCTTGGGGTACATGAGACAGTTCTTCAGAGAGAAGAGAAGAGCGAAAACAACACCGAGACCCTCAGACAGCAGAAGAAGGAGCAGGACCAGGAGGAGGTGGTGGAGTTTAAAGGCCTCACAGAGGAAGAGGAAATACGTCTTGGGGTACATGAGACAGTTCTTCAGAGAGAAGAGAAGAGTGAAAACAACACCGAGACCCTCAGACAGCAGAAGGAGGAGCATCCTCTGCTCAGAAGCAGACCCCTCTGGCGGTAGCCACCTGCGTCTGTATATATGTCTATATGTAGATGTATATATGTAAATAAATTATTTAATATTCAAGATTTTTTGTATTTTATTTGGTCTCATCATTAGTATGAGTATAGTTGCATCAATATGAATTGTTATAATACCTGCAGACTCTGCAATGAAACAGCTGTAAAAGGTAAGTTTTCACCGGTACATTTATTACGTATTGGTCACCCATTAAAAATGATAAAATCTTCTGCTTTACCAGTGTAATTGTATTAAACAATACGTATACTGTCTACAACTGTCTACAATAAAAAAAAAATTCACATTGTGCTAACTGTGTATCTGTTTAATTTCAACTGTGCTATCAAACATATATTTAGTTAATGCTACTTTGCATGTTGACTGAGCACTTTGAACTGACTGGGTTTTAGACAGCACTTGTGTTTAAAGATCTCCATCATAATCTTCACACAGACTGTGATTTTATCAGTTTGAATCTGAGTGTTTTCAACCAAAAAAAACATTTCAAACCAAGTTTAGAAGAGGGGAGCTCCATGTTTTCCCAGTGGTACAGTGATCTGACATGCATATTACATAGAAAAACACTAACAAAGTGAAGAGTATTCAGGTGCTCTAAAGGTTGAGTAAAGTGCTCTGAAATCCAATTCAATCATTGGCTCGGGAAGGGTAAGTGGTGATGGGGGGATATTGTACGATATCACAACATCACCATGCGGCCTCAGTAGAGGGAGAGATAGAATCAAAGCCTCTTCTTCTATTAAAGTAACTTTAATGGTAGAAAAGGATGGGAGAGATGGGAAAGACTCCCATGTTAATGACTTGTGAGCCTCCATGTCATCGTGATAGTTGTATGATTACATATTTGGTTGTGTGCCGCTATCTTCACGGTTTTATTACAGTATACTGTATACTTACAGTACATAGTACGTTTTGTGCCGTGCTGGGTTAAAAGAGCATTAACGTTACATTTGATCAGCCTTTCTCAGCTTATACATGTATGTTTCTTGGCTGTAAGTTAGTCTAGTGGCTAACTCAGCTGACAACTATGTAGTCAATGTCTCCTGTTATGAATTCACTGTTTGCTAGTCCAGCGTTCACCATGTTTTCCATGGCACAGTTTTCACAAAACTCCACACATTATGACCCATTAGCAGTAGTGAAATAACACTGTATATTACAAAAAACGATTGCTTTTTAAATCACAACAAAAGTTTAAGCTGTTGCAAGTAACTCCACAAATGATCCTTTTAACTTTGTTAAGCTGTCTATGTTTGCAAATTCATATTCAAATGCTAATATAGTGCATCCCGTGTACCGTATGGTAACTATAGCCACACCCACATCTCACCTGCACCTGAGTTTGGGAATTAGTCAGTTGATGGATTTAAGACCTTAAAACAGTTTTGAACTGAATTATTTGGTGGATAATAGTTATCAAGACAAATAATAATAATAAGTCTTTCTATTAATTCGTTTTTGTTTGCGTGGCACCTTTCACTGCTCTGATTGGAAGAAAAGATTACCCAATTTGCATTTTACTACTGTGACTTTTTACGATGTACTATAAAGTTTTCATGACTTTATTCAACATGCTACACTACTTATATAGACTTATTTATGAGTGAGAGGAATAGAGCTGAAACAAGTGGTTTCAATAACCACAGATAAAGGTCCTGCACACAAATGTCTCTTTTTAGAAGATAAGAATATAATATTGTGGCTTTTTTGGGTGACACGACTTCACACCTGAATGAAGTGAATTTAAAGCTGCAGGTCAATTCAGTTCATCTTTCTAAAATGAAGTACTTTATTTGAAGATGCACAATTTTTAAAAGCTTTCTGTTATGTATATTTTTTAATCCACTCCATATTTTAATTTATTTAAATTCATGTATTTGATTATTAATTATAATCCATCCAGTTCGATTTGAAAACTGACTATTAATATTGTTGAGATATTATTCAATTGAACTTTCTATATTTGATTTGACAGTCAGTTGTTGACTACATACAGACGTTAATACAACTGTTGGCTACTTCAATACATATGGTACTAAATCATTGCGCAAGTTAGACGTTATTGTGATGTTCCGGACCTTTGCGTGAGGAAATTCTCTCTAAATGGACCTCAGTGAATTTTAATTGAATACCCCTGATCTAATGTGTGTTCAGCTCTTATGTGAAGTATTATGTAAGACAGACATGTAGTGTGAAATGACCAAACACGCAGTACACAGTACTGTTTAGTTTCTAATTCACATCAAACACAACTTTTCCTGTTGTGTTGGATATTTAATACAAAAATGAATCATTATTAGCAGCTTACGCACCATGTGATAAAACATGTTTAATTATACTGAAATGAGTACGACTTACATTTCAGGTATTAATCTCAAATACAACATATATATTGTAATAATAAGATATTTCAACAATTCGTTATGTTCAGTTGGATTGCAGGTGAACCGGGGGCGGAGTCTTGCCTACCGGGTCTAATTGTTGACGTGTGGCTCCTGCTCTGATTCAAAGTTAGGTTTATTCAAGTTGAGGCAGGGTCGTAAACGAGTTTACTTTTAAATGAGGAAAAGCATTTGAAGGGTTTGAATGAAACTTCAACAGTTTGACGCCTGAGAGAAATGTCTTTTCCCTCACTTTCAGTCCAGACTTCTTTCTTCATATAAAACAAGGTAGATAACCAAATGGATTTCCCTGTTTAAGGTATTTAACAGACACCCAAAAATGTCTTTCCTTTCCTTATAAATACCAGAGATGGATGAGCTCCTGTTAACACGTCCTGCCAAAGAAGGGCTTTCCACTGTTCATCGTCATACAGACAGTCGGATGACACATTAAAGAGGATTAAAGGACAGAAGAATTCCGACACACTGCTATCTGGTTCCTGATTCAGCCATTTCTTCTACATGTCATGCTCACGTCCAATAACATATTAGTGCAGATGATTGTTACCCAGCAGTCTCCAAATCTTGCTTTATTCTAAACCTTGAATCAGTAAATCCCAACAGGTTTAGACAGAACAATAACATTCACTTCATGTAATCTTTAATGAATGAAAGCTCCTGTATTCAGAGAAAAGCTCTGCATGTAACCTATAAGCACTGCTTTAAATAGAGGCTGTTGTTTCCTCCAAATATCAGTGCAGCCCTTATGGTTCAAAGGCATCCAATCCCTAATGGAGAATGAGCTAAAAAGCAGCATTTATAGTAACGTTTCTCCAAAAAAAATAAAGTTTATTTACACAGTTTGTCTCTGTGTAAATACCTGACTCAATTAGAGGAGAGAGGTTTCTGTACATGTTGTTACAAAGCTGCCAGCCTGTGAACCCGTTTAATTCAATTTACACACACAGTTCTAGGAATAGAGAGAGAGAGAGAGAGAGAGAGAGGAGAGAGAGAGAGAGAGATAGGAGGTCTTTTGCATTTATTTTAACAGAGATATAATATTTGGAGTGAAGCAGCACCTCATAAAGCACAGTGACATAAACAGAGAGATGGCCACCACTCCAGAGTGTGTGTGTGTGTGTGTGTGTGTGTGTGTGTGTGTGTGTGTGTGTGTGTGTGTGTGTGTGTGTGTGTGTGTTTTTGTGTGTGTCAACTGTGTACAGTACATGTCAGAATCCCGAGGTCAATACATGAGGCCGGCTACAAAAGTATGTTTGCCCAACTAAAGTGGAACGCTGCTTCAAAGCAAACACTTCTCTTGTTAGAATCATTTCCTGGCATACTGTGGTTCATTTCTCTTTAGTGCAAAATTCAAGAAGTCAAAAACTATTTTCCTGCTGTTGCTGCTTTCACCGACTGGTTCATATTAACAGGACTTTTTTGTATTAAAGTCACCTTAACTTGCTCTACATTCACTCATTGAGTTGTCCAGCAGGCTTGCTGTGCGTGTTTACAACATGACTTGTACTTGTTTGTGTGTGTGACTGTGGGAATGTTTGTCCGGCACTATGTCGTGGTCCCATGATGAATGACGTAGTAGTCGTGGACGTACATCAACACAGCGACAGGCTGGCCAATGATGAGCGAGATCCACACAGCAGCATTCAGGAAACGACCCACGAACCAAGCCAGAGGAACCTGAAGGGATGAAAGGTCAGAGGTCAGAAGTGTGTTTGCCTACAGCAGAGGAGAGAAAGATGGAGGGTTGAACGCTCCTTACCTGAGCCATCATTCCCATAAAGGCCCACAGTCTAAACATCTTCAGAGGAATACACCACACCACTTGTGAACCGGAATATTCCAGTTGGCCCAGAAATATGTGACGGACTCAGAGTTCCTGAAATGAACAAAAATTGCACAGTTTGAGAATTGGACTTCAAGATAATTGGTTGTTCTGAATGACGACGACATAGTTTAATGAATACGCTGTGACGTGTGTCACATGATCCACTTACATTTAGGGGAATCACAGCTGACAATATGTGAACTTGCTGTGTTACCCTCGAGATTAAATGAGTCTGACTCAACGTGTTGAACATGTTCACATGTTTCTTTACAGGTGTGCATACTGTATTTGTGTGCGCTCACCACCAGTCTTTGTAGAACTCTCTGTCTCCAAACTGCAGCAGCTCTGCCACAAAGTTCATAGAAGAGTGGAAAAACTAGAAGAATATTAACCATATCAGATGGTTCGGGACCTGGGAGAGGAAGAGGGGAGGAGGAGGGGAGGAGGAGGAGGTCATGGGAGATGTTAGGAGAAGTGTCTAGGTGGTTTAGGTCACACCATGGTTGTGATGTTTATAACTCCCCTCTAACACACATGTGAGACAGCTATGACAAAGGGAGACAAGCTTATAGTTAAATATGCAGGATTAAGTGGTAAAAGTGGTGTTTTCTTCATTTTCTTCATTGTTTTTCATTATAGGGTTATGACAGGATACAATTGTGTGTCCAGTGTAACTACAGAACCTCATGATACTCACAGCTAACTTTAGGAGGCGCTCTACCATCCTGTGAGAGACACAATGACCACTTTCTTATTGACAATGTCAAGACAAAAGCAATTACAGTCTACCATCACTGGCTTCTTGCTCTCATGAGATCCCCTTATCGTCATACACAATAAAGTGCAGTCATGTGTGTGTGTGTGTGTGTGTGTGTGTGTGTGTGTGTGTGTGTGTGTGTACACACCTGGAATGGTTTCATTGAGTTCTGTATGGTGGGAACCATCCACTGGAACACACAAATGAACTAGGCAAATATTTCCATGACTTTCTGTTGAACCTTGTGTTTCAATGTGTGTGTGTGTGTGTGTGTGTGTGTGTGTGTGTGTGTGTGTGTGTGTGTGTGTGTGTGTGTGTGTGTGTGTGTGTGTGTGTGTGTGTGTGTGTGCAGAGTATATTCTGAGTACTTGTCTGTGTGATTTAAGGTGTGTTAATGTTCAACATACCTGCTGTATCAATCCCACCAACAACTGCATGAAGAAAAGCTACAAGAAAGAGTGAGTCAAAATGAAAACATGCATATTCTCATTTCATTTTCCAACGTCTCAGTTTACACCAAGAGCATAGAAAATAAATGTGCGTTTGTGTTTCCTCTCACCATTTCAAAAAGTCTCCTCATCAGGAACCTTTTGCGTATTCGAGGTGACCGTGGGGAGTTCAGCTGGTAGCAGAGAGTTGGAGTACATGTCTAAAGACAACAAAAAGAAACAAAATGTTAATTTAGGATTGTTTATCATTATTGTATTAAAAACTGTGCAGTTTACCGAGACACCGTGGTTTCCTCTGTGGGTGAGGTTGCCCGGATAGGAGACATGAGGATGAACTGCTGAACCATTCGATCGTGCCACGGACGGACCTGAAACACACACACACACACATACACACACACATGAAAATGGAGATGGTAAGTAATTGGTACTTTAAGTCTCGCCAGCTCATTTCATTGGCTACCATACCCATGTGGTTCTACAACAACCCATCAAACTACATTATATATACAACAGACAATCGAGTTGGGTTCTAAGGATGTGTCTGTGTGTGTAGTCTGTTTATCCCAGCTCCTACAGTGAGGAGATAAAGTCGTCAAGTAGCGTTTAGGATTAAAATAGCTTCAAAGCACACAACTTTAATCTCTGTCTGTGTGCATGACAGTGGTAGTCAAAAGCTGCAGTTCGTCTTGTCACCACTAAATGGCAGTAGCAGCACAGTACTAAACTAAAAAAACAATACTCACACTCTAGATCACGTTTCTTCAACAGTGTGTGTGTGTGTGTGTGTGTGTGTGTGTGTGTGTGTGTGTGTGTGTGTGTGTGTGTGTGTGTGTGTGTGTGTGTGTGTGTGTGTGTGTGTGTGTGTGTGTGTGGATATACTTACATGAGTATGATCGTGTTAGTCTCTTGGTGTCTTGGTAGGAGTACAGCTTGAGAAACATCACCGTGTAGATTACCAACGAGAGCACGCCACCAACTGACACACACACACACACACACACACACACACACACACACACACGATAGATGAAAGGAGCACTCTGGTGTGTGCGTGTACATAGATAGGAACTAAGCTAAAAACAGTTTATTGGCTAAATAGTTTTTTTTCAATTATAACTTTTGACATCAGTGATGATTTAAATTTCTGATGCAAAAGACCAATGCATTTTTTTGTAGTCGTATCAAAACACACACAAGCATTAATTCTTATTCTAAACGTTGGATTTATGTCTCATGAACATACACTGTGAACATGTATTTAGTATGTACCTGGGGTCACGGAGGTCACGGTGAGTACAGTGGCTGCAGGGAAGATCAACATGGATGTCAGGTCAACAATATGAAGAATCAGTCCTGTCATTTGGGAAATGGTACCCGAGGAATGATACGATGAAAACAGAACAGAGTCACCGTAAAACATTTGATCCGACTGGTGATATGCTTTCATCATTTTTTCCTTTAACCAGAAAAAGTCAGTGTTCGGGAGAAGAGCGGATTTGTGTATAAATGAACGTCCTGACTATCTTTACTGTCATTTCCGCATCTTATATTATCTTGAATCAGTAAACCAGCCAATTGAAGAGGAAACTTTGTTTTATGCTGGTGTTGACAACATATACATGTAAAATAAAGGACTAAGGAAGAAATGTTGCTAATTTATTCGGTGACCCTAATAAAATCTCCTGCGACCCCCCTGTGGGTCCTGACCCAGTCTTTGGCAATGACCGTTTTAGATCACATGTAATCTAATCTGAACCAGGAGTGGTGTTCTTATCAGAGTTAACAGCACGTATAACGAGGCGAGGTGCTGTGACGCTGACTGTATGTATAAAGCCCCTCTTTCAGGCAAACATCCTTGATTCCCTCAGTGATAAATATTCAAAACAAACCTCAACTCTCTTTACAGTTCATCTAACAGCTCAGCAACGTGTTTCCCCAAAATCCCTGAACAAAGTTCTAATTCCAATGTCAGGCGTTTGGAATCCAAACAAAGGGGAAGTCGAAGGTTTCAGGAATTTATCAGCAGAGCGAACAAAAGCAGACGGAATCCGACAATCGGGCAAAATTTGCAGTGTCCAAAATAGTAAAAGGAAAATGAAAATGTATGCAAATCATCGTCAACACTCACCACAGCCAGTGTACAAGGCTGCCAAGATGAACACATTGGACACTGAAACACAGGAGAGACAAACAACAGACTCCTCAGATACAGCATCACATGCACGTGAACCATAGTGGGAGGATGACTTCATGTTATTGGCAAGTTTCAGGCACTATATTGGTCCAGTATTCTCTCTAAATAGCAGCATTGTATTATATTCAGACTGGTCGTTCTAATGACACCCTGCTGATATGTTCATTCACATTTGTATCGACTTGTTTTACTGCATTGATGAAGCCGGTTGTTGCCGGAAAAGCGACAATGTCAGGAGTAAATAATCAATAAACAGCTGTGCTGTAATATTCAGGACAGGATCTCATGCTAACAATGCTTCTATATGCCGTCACCGAGCATCTGGCTTGTTTAATCTGCTCGAACAAGCTGCATCACATCAGCCATTTGAGACCCGGCGAGGCTGATGAAGAATGTACAAATACATAACATTTACCAACTGCGTTCTAGTAATGATAACAGTATTTGTCTTTTAAACTCCAGAACAGTGAAGGAACTCAAGACACTGAGTGTTAAGGTTTGCCCAGTAGATATGAGGTTTTCACCCAACGATAGCTTTCCTTCAAGATGTGCCTCGACATGCCTGTATTTCGAGAAAGTGGTGAGAGTTTCATTGTACAAAATGCTTCCATTAGCAGAAGAGCAAAGGGCCACAGGAGGTGGGATTGCCCCTCCCTCTGCCGCTCGCTGTTCCACTATTAGATGGTCTGCTTTGAGCGTCCGTAGATGGATTTCACACATGAAGATTACTCGCATGTGCCCAGAGGAATAGTGTGACGAGAGTCGTGAAGACATTAGTGTCGGGAGGCATGTGGGACTCGATGGGGAAGTGGCCGAGGAAAGCTCACGCAGGATTGAGCCGGCTGATATTTTTGTGAAATCACGTTTAATTGCACAAGAACAAACATTTTAGATATGTGGACACACATCATGTCATCCAAATTCTGTCATATATATATATATAAATATTACTAATGCACTACAATAAGTTCGTTTGTAAAGTTCCTATTATTTAACATGTTACTATGTTACCGGGGATATTTTGCATCACACTGACCCATGTCCTATTCCGCCTTGATCAGGTAAACATTCACTCGCACGTAATCAGATTACAAAAAATAAGTAACTATAAACAGCCCAGTGCAGTCAGATCCTAGTTAGCGAACATTGTCAAGAATTACTTGATTACATTTTTGATTATGTTTATGCCAGCATGTTTTTGTAAAGGTGATTTGAACATTTCTAAATAACGAATATGTTGTAAGTTACTCCTCTCAGGCTGCCAGGTTGGTTATTGGTGATTTAACTAATATTTGTTCTTGTTTTAATGGTGAGTTATGGGAAATGGAGTTTTATTTTCATTTTATTTACATTGGTAATCCAAAAGTAATCAAAAGTATCCAGATTACATTACTTTTAATGCAATGATTTTGTTACAAATTACAAAGATTGCCTTGTTTTTGTCTTCTGTAACTGATTTCAAAGTATTATTTGAAGTCTCTTTTGAAGTAATGTAAGTAGAATCCACTAGAGGGCACCAACGTGTTGATTTTCACCGGTGAGCTTCACAGAGAGACACATATTTCAGTGTTTTGTTTGTGAATTGGAGCTCAACATCAGCGGTGGTCTCATTGGGGAGTTCCTGTGTCAGATGCTCCAACAGCTGTTTCAGAGGCCTCTCTGTCCCACCAAGGTGTGCACCACATTTACCTTTATTTGTGAAATGTAATCATCCAAAAAATGATTCATTATCTTTTTGCAGTTAATTGAAGCAACAACAAGAAAGTATTTTACAACATAAGCAGTTACTGTAAGTGAGTATGGGGTGTGTGGTGAGGACGAGGATTTGGGATGTTCTGAGTCAATAAATTGTCCTCGAGGTGTTTGGATATGTGTGCTTGCCTGTGTGTGTGTGTGTGTGTGTGTGTGTGTGTGTGTGTGTGTGTGTGTGTGTGTGTGTGTGTGTGTGTGTGTGTCGTGCCTTCGCCGTCTTGTTGCCCGTTCATAATTGATGCTGTGCTGGCAACTTCCATATTTGCAAATTACCCGTCTCTACTCAAATACAAGCGCACACAAATAGAAAAAGCCCAAAAAACAGCAGGATAAACAACACCTGACCTCAAAGTTTGTAACGCACTTGGGAAGCACTTCCACTTCCCCTTACCTGCCTTCTTATCTTTCTCTCCTTTCTTCTTTGCCCACTTCATTTGATCTCTTTTATGTCCCTCTCGTCACTCATGCTCCCTCTCTTTACCCCTCCCCCTGTCCATCACTCCACCCACTCCCTTTCACTGTCTATTTATGTCTGCACACGACAAAGAAAGACAGAGAAGAGCACAGGAGGGTTATAAACAGCATGTGAAGACGAATAAAATGTATTTTTCTTAAGAATTCAGGAGGCCACGACTAAAGAAACTGCTGTGGTCATGAGAAAATATTTCAAACAAATCATTCATGACTCTTGGATTAAGCCAGACTATTGAAGTTCAGTTTACGAAATTTAGGAAAGTGCTACTCGTGTTGCATGACGTCCTCTGCAGGTGCTTTCTCATGTCTGAGAAAATAACCCCTGTGATGTCATTCGGGTTGTCTCAGGTTCAGCTTATTAAAGACATGTTTGAATGTTTAGAAACTGAGGGCGTAACTCAGGGAGGGTTTAACAAAAAATATCCACTGTCAAGATGCATTTTGGGAACCATTGAATTCAGCATATGTGGGGTTTGAACCATACTAGGGATTAATAGTCAGGCTGTCTCAACCTCTCTGCTTCGACCATTATCTTTCTCTTCTTTCTCTCATGAGAACCTTTTTTTGGGCTATGGTTGGCCGGATCATACCAGTGCATCTTCTCTTTACATTTTACCCGACAGAGTAAGTTATAGACTATAGTTGCTGATACTGTACAGTACTGCACACCAGTCATTTCCTGCCTTCCATGCAGCCATTGGTTTCCATTCATTTCTATTACAGTATGAAAGTCAACTGTGATGGATTGTGATGTGATGAAACCACTAGCTGCCTAGAAGATAGGGAATAACTATAATCTGCCCATATGTTTTCATATTACTCCTAAACTGTAGTTTTTTTAATTCATAACTGCATTTTCATTTAATTCTGCTCGTGAAGCATATTTTGTGTTTCCTGTTCTGTTGCATATTGGCCAAGACACTCTTGTGAAGGAGATTGTTAATCTAAGATGTTCTGCTTAGATAAAAAAAATAAAGAAAAACATTTAAAGCCCGTTCTGTGTGTTCCTCTGTTTATGTTTACATCCCTTTATATGTTTGCCGTTTTCTGACAGAGCGGAGGTGGGAACCATCTTCACTGTCCTGGCTCATCACGTGGTACGGCCACCATGAGGCTCTACGACTTCTTCCTGGCGTCGCACCCGCTGATGTCCATCTACCTCGCCGCTACGGTGAGAAGGCGTAGAAGCCAACAGGAAATGAACAAGAGGCAGCGACTTTGTTTTGTCAGTAATCCAGGAGGCTCACATGTGAATACATGCTGCCAAACACACACACACACACACACACACACACACACACACACACACACATGCATACAGTGAGGCAGAGTACTGTGAAGTCACTAGACTAGTTCATTAGAACAGATGAGAGAGAGAGTGAAGGAGGAGGTATAGCGGGAGAGATAAAAGAGGAAAGAGAGGGAGAAGGACGAGGACTGATGTTTGACTGAGAAGGAGATTACAAAGGAAAAGCATTGTTATACTTGTGACTTGTTTCCCCTTGTTCCTCTGTGTGCAAAACACCAACTGTTTTGGTAGAAATGTTTACTGCTGCAACATGTGTGTGTGCAGGTGTGTTTGTGGAAAAATTATATTTGTGTGTGAATGCATCCTGTTTTTAGGTGTTTTAATTGTGTGTGAATAGGCCTTTTTAAACAGAAGGGTTTTGTGGTTGTTGATTAGTGTGTACATTTGTGCACATTTTGCGTGTTGTGTGTGTGTGTGTGTGTGTGTGTGTGTGTGTGTGTGTGTGTGTGTGTGTGTGTGTGTGTGTGTGTGTGTGTGTGTGTTTGTGTGTAGGGGCTGGGCAGAGGCAGAGTTCTGTTTTGAAGTGTGTGAAACAACAAAGCAGAATGTAGTTCATGTTTCCTCCAAGGCTGAGAACAGCGCACAGCATGGGGGGGGGGGGGGGGGGGGGATAACCCTTCATCTGCTGAGTGCTCATTCTGCCTCACTAGTATCACTGAAGCTTCCCAGTGTACAGTGTGTAGAATCTTATCACAGCTTTAGTGTGTTTTAACCCCTCCTCTCCTCCTCAGATTGTGTTGCACAGAGAGAAGGAGGTGAAGAAGACGGAGTGTGACATGGCCATGGTCCACCACCTGCTCTCACACATACCCCAGGACCTCCCATTTTGATCGGCCAGGCCCAGGACCTGTTGGACCAGTACCCTCCATCTCTACTGGCCAAACGGGCAGCGCTGCAGCCTCGCAAGAGGTGAGGGGACAAGAATTGAGCTGTACTTTAAGGATAGACGGTGTAAAGCCAACTGTGCTATATAAATACAATGCACTTGTTGCGCAAGTGAGCCAAACATACTCAAACTGTTGTGCGTCAAGGGCTGATATTGGTTATTTTCATCATAACTTAATCAGTAAATTATTATGTTTTTACGAATGTATTTATTTTGCATATTTTGCCTTTTATTGGACTGTAAGTGTAAAGGCAGACTGGAAACAGGGAGCGAGAGGGACGTATGGCATGCAACGAAGGTCTGGAATCTAACCGGGGACGCTGCACTGTAACCATTCGGCTAATGTTTCGCTCCAGTAAATCATATACTCATTAATGAATCAAACGATTAGTCTACAAAACATCACAAAGTAGAAACGTATGTATAAATATATATAAAGAGATATATTGTCTTTAAATTACTTGATTAGAACAAAAAAAACGGTAAATATTTGGCAATAAATGGCTTGATGATCAGTCAATTGTCAAAATTGTTGTCTATAAGTGTTCTGTCAATAATTTGACAGTACCGTGAAGTAAAAGGGACATTTTGTTAGATGCTCTTTGAAGTCGGAGGGGAAAAAAATGTATATCGACTTTGAGTATTGACTATTTGGGCCTCTAGTTAATTAAAGTGAGAGTGCTGCTGAGCTAAAAGCATGGAGCAGAATTGGTTGTTTAATACTTTTGCCCCCTCCTCGTCTCTACTCCTTGTGTTTTGACATTCCTTTTCTTTTCAATCCCAGTAACATAATGCAGCTTGATCCTCCTTTTGGTTCAGCGTCCAGTGTTGTGACTCCTCGTGACCTCTCCATGTGTCTGCTCCTCACTGTCTGACCCCTCCTCCTTGTTCTGTGCTCGTAGCCTCTCGACCCTCAGGTCAGGAAGCGGCTTTGTCCCGGGACCGAGTCCAGCTGTGGGGGACGGGGAACCGGATGGTGAAGATGGCAGTGTGGGGGCTGTCCGCGAGGCTCGGGGCGGCCGTGTTCGCCGTGGCTCAGACAGCTATGGACTGGAGACCCGAGGTGTTACTTCAACTGTTCTGACGTGCTCTTAAACAATAAACCAACTTTCATAGACGAACAAAGACGTCGAAGACTTGAAGCTCCTCTCTCCTGCTGAGAGGAAACCCTTGGAGAAAAGCAGGATTAGATCAGTTATGTTGGTGCCAAACAGGTTGTTGCTACACAACCGTTATGAACATGTGTTCGCCACTAGCCAGCCTCGGGATGTATCCCAAAACTCATCCCCACATGTGAGCATGGATGGGTAACTGAGCCTCTGGGCTAGAGCCTCTGTGTGGAGTCACTGCTAACATTTCCTTTTGAAAAGACAATCAAACCACCACAAAGAGACCAAAAACAACTACAGACATGCAAAATGGCCAAAGAGAGACGTGAGCGCGTGGTTTGCAGTCGTTTTGTGTCCCTCAGTCCGGGGCATCTCTTATGTAGGAGGTGTAGCGGGCTTTAACATGTTTTCGCCCAGGGGCCCGTTGTCTCATTATCCATCCATGCATGCGAGACACAAACACATCTTGCTTTTGCAGGCTGTTGCTCTCACGGTACCATCGGTGTAACATTTTACACGTGTCTCTGTGCGTTTGCTGTTAGCTGATTATTTCGCTGATAAGTCGATTTGAGGCGGTCATGCTTGTCTCGCTGTATTTCTGTTGATGGCCTTTTCTTTCATTCTAGAATAACCTTTCATCACAGAGAGATTATTTTTAAAATAAGTGTTCATTTAAGTAAAAGGTGAGACTCATGGTGTTGCAATGTTTGCTATTCTGGCTCAATCTGAGGAATTTAAGATTTTCACTCACTTGTAAGGTCCTTTACACTGAAATGCTTCCTGTCAGAATGCCTGTTCGGCCCCTTTCACAGGGATCCAATCTACCTCTGGTAGAGCTTTTTACCTGTAGTTTAAGACACAAGCAGCCATCTTTTAACCAATATTAAGAATTCGGTACTTTGAGAAGGATATATCCGAGGAGGCCTACACGATCCTATAATCTACTCTGTTACTCATATCCTCTTGTAGTTTTTACAAAGCGTAATGTAAATTATGTAGATGATAGAATACTAATACACAGTTTATTACTCCCGTTTTGTCGCTCCAGCAACAGAGCTCCGCTCATTCACACGACACTTTACTCTTTCAGCACGTTTTGCACGATAAAGTATTTTATTTTTTGCAGCTATTAAAAAAGAAGTACATCAGAGCGGCGACAGGAGGCATGATCAAATGTTCAATGATGGGAATACGAAAAGACATGAAGCAATGTTAAGAGCTAAAGCCAAAGCAGCAGTGTATCCTCGGTGCGGTTGATGATAAAATCAGTATAAAAATACAGGGACACAGGGAAGCATTAGCGGTTTATCACAACACACTGGGAATTTGAATCTGCACATATATTACTACTTCATTTATTTTCAAAATTCTCAGCATGAACATGGATTTTCTCCTCAGAATGCTGATCTGGAAGAGATCTGAATCCCTTTCCTTGTCCGGACGATTCAACAGGATTATTTATACTCTAGGCTTATAAACCTAGCCTATGTTGGTTAGATGTCTTTAGGAGAAGATGTATCAACCAACATACTGTTGTCTGAGGTGCAGGGGAATGTGTCACAGACTTTCAGATGTGAAATAACTAAATAACATTACAGTGAATGAGAGAGCTTTAGGACTCTCTTAGTGTTTGGAGCCAGACAATTAAAAACAAGTTGTATTTCCTAAACGTGCAAAAGGACAAAATATCTATGTTTTAAAGTATCAATTTTGTATCAGAAGGCACATTTGTGAGGCTTATAAGGACTTAAGTGTGAAATGTTTCCCTAAAGCAGAACAGCTGGAGGTTAGAGTGACATCAGCCGCTCCGCTACTGCCCCCTTCTGGCCTGGACAGGATCCCACACTCATCCTCTTAACATTAATAACAAAGTTAATTTTATGTGAAAATGAAATAAATACATGAACAAAAATGTGACTACATCCTGTATGGGTCACATTCTTCTAAAGATAAAAATATTAATTTCCCCAGATATTAGTTTACATCACCACAAATATGAATACAAAGCACATCACATGTATTTTACAGCATCCAAAATATGCTTTCCAGGTCAGATCAGAGTTGAATCACTGAATCCATGGAAATGTTATAATGCATGTTTGATTCCTATATTTAAAATGTTTTGAAAATGATCATCCCACAAATGTGAGTTGCTGTCAAGTGCACCTTTAAAATGTTAAAGTGATATTCAGAGATTATTCAATTAATGTAGGGTTGTAATTGTTTTAGCCTGAACACATTGGTCAATTGTTATTGGGGTGGATATGTATAGATATATGTTAAGTTATTATAATATTCTAATAAATGAAGTATATTAAGTTGTGAAGGGGTCAGTTTGTGTTTTCTTCAGGATTTAGTTTGGTTCATTTAAAATGATCAAGATTAAATAACATTTACAATGCACCACCAGTAAACAACACTTACTTCACTTTTATAATGTATCAAATCTGGAGTCAGTTGTTTTGAAACATAGATATCAGTGAATAGCTCTGAAATGTAATAGTGTAGTTATTTATGTCAGCAGGTTGTAATTAAGTTATTTTTAAACCTTAAACCTAATTCTAACTGCTGTAAAAAAAATGACTGAAACTACAGGTGGATGGACCATAATACAACCAACAATAGCAACTTAAAGTTAAAATGAATTTTATTCACAATGTAATACAGTTCAACATAACATGTAACAATATTTTAGAAAATGAACAACTCCTTCGGGTCCGATTCCGCCGTCAGGCTCAGCTCCGCCTTAGGGCTACGATCTGCCGTCAGGCTCAGCTCCGCCTTAGGGCTACGATTCCGCCGTCAGGCTCAGCTCCGCCTTAGGGCTACGATCCGCCGTCAGGCTCAGCTCCGCCTTAGGGCTACGATTCCGCCGTCAGGCTCAGCTCCGCCTTAGGGCTACGATCCGCCGTCAGGCTCAGCTCCGCCTTAGGGCTACGATTCCGCCGTCAGGCTCAGCCCCGCCTTAGGGCTATGATCCGCCGTCAGGCTCAGCTCCGCCTTAGGGCTACGATTCCGCCGTCAGGCTCAGCTCCGCCTTAGGGCTACGATTCCGCCGTCAGGCTCAGCTCCGCCTTAGGGCTACGATTCCGCCGTCAGGCTCAGCTCCGCCTTAGGGCTACGATTCCGCCGTCAGGCTCGGCTCCGCCTTAGGGCTACGATTCCGCCGTCAGGCTCAGCTCCGCCTTAGGGCTACGATCCGCCGTCAGGCTCAGCTCCGCCTTAGGGCTCCGATCCGCCGTCAGGCTCAGCTCCGCCTTAGGGCTACGATCCGCCGTCAGGCTCAGCTCCGCCTTAGGGCTACGATCCGCCGTCAGGCTCAGCTCCGCCTTAGGGCTACGATTCCGCCGTCAGGCTCAGCTCCGCCTTAGGGCTACGATCCGCCGTCAGGCTCAGCTCCGCCTTAGGGCTACGATTCCGCCGTCAGGCTCAGCTCCGCCTTAGGGCTACGATTCCGCCGTCAGGCTCAGCTCCGCCTTAGGGCTACGATTCCGCCGTCAGGCTCAGCTCCGCCTTAGGGCTACGATCCGCCGTCAGGCTCAGCTCCGCCTTAGGGCTACGATCCGCCGTCAGGCTCAGCTCCGCCTTAGGGCTACGATCCGCCGTCAGGCTCAGCTCCGCCTTAGGGCTACGATTCCGCCGTCAGGCTCAGCTCCGCCTTAGGGCTACGATCCGCCGTCAGGCTCAGCTCCGCCTTAGGGCTCCGATTCCGCCGTCAGGCTCAGCTCCGCCTTAGGGCTACGATCCGCCGTCAGGCTCAGCTCCGCCTTAGGGCTACGATCCGCCGTCAGGCTCAACTCCGCCTTCGGGTCCGATCCGCCGTCAGGCTCAACTCCGCCTTCGGGTCCGATCCGCCGTCAGACTCAGATCCGCCGTCAGGCTCAACTCCGCCTTCGGGTCCGATCCGCCGTCAGGCTCAACTCCGCCTTCGGGTCCGATCCGCCGTCAGACTCTGAGTCAAGTGACAATCTGAGGTCAGCTGACCTTTTATAGCGTCTTGGTGGCGTCGTTTCCATGACATTTACTGACGTACGCGCATCCGTTGTCATACACGCGATAGCAACAGAGACTCTACTCTGCCTTAGGGCTACGATCCGCCGTCAGGCTCATTTCCGCCTTAGGGCTACGATCCGCCGTCAGGCTCATTTCCGCCTTAGGGCTACGATTCCGCCGTCAGGCTCAGCTCCGCCTTAGGGCTACGATCCGCCGTCAGGCTCAGCTCCGCCTTAGGGCTACGATCCGCCGTCAGGCTCAACTCCGCCTTCGGGTCCGATCCGCCGTCAGGCTCAACTCCGCCTTCGGGTCCGATCCGCCGTCAGACTCAGATCCGCCGTCAGGCTCAACTCCGCCTTCGGGTCCGATCCGCCGTCAGGCTCAACTCCGCCTTCGGGTCCGATCCGCCGTCAGACTCTGAGTCAAGTGACAATCTGAGGTCAGCTGACCTTTTATAGCGTCTTGGTGGCGTCGTTTCCATGACATTTACTGACGTACGCGCATCCGTTGTCATACACGCGATAGCAACAGAGACTCTACTCTGCCTTAGGGCTACGATCCGCCGTCAGGCTCATTTCCGCCTTAGGGCTACGATCCGCCGTCAGGCTCATTTCCGCCTTAGGGCTACGATCCGCCGTCAGGCTCAACTCCGCCTTCGGGTCCGATCCGCCGTCAGACTCAGATCCGCCGTCAGGCTCAACTCCGCCTTCGGGTCCGATCCGCCGTCAGACTCAGATCCCCGTCAGGCTCAACTCCGCCTTCGGGTCCGATCCGCCGTCAGACTCCGAGTCAAGTGACAATCTGAGGTCAGCTGACCTTTTATAGCGTCTTGGTGGCGTCGTTTCCATGACATTTACTGACGTACGCGCATCCGTTGTCATACACCCGATAGCAACAGAGACTCTACGTTTTTATTTAAAAAATCTCATATTTGGTAATACATTTCAGCAGTGGCGGCTGGTGGAACATTTTCTTGGTAGGGCTGTGCCACATCCAATCAATTTCAGCAAACATCCCAGAATGATTTAATGCAAACAAATTAAGGTATCAAACACACATTACTACTTTGCAGTTAAATATTTAACATTCATTCCAACACGAAAAAAAGCAGTAAAAAAAAAAGCAGGCGGGGGGGGGGGGGGCGGGGGTTCTCCAAAGAGCAATGCATGCTCTGTGTGTCGACTTATATTTTGAAATATTTATCAGCTTTTTACTAGCATGTTGCTGAGTTGCATCTGTTAACACAAAGTCACCTGAGTCTGAACCCTCCTCTTCTCTCCGTCATCAGATATAGATGCCTTACATGTGTACACAGTCAGTCTGTGAAGTTTACCCCGTTGATTGTAGTCGCTCTGTAGTTCATGAAGTCAACCGGTGCTTTGTTGTGTACAAACTACAGTAGTAAGAGAGAAAGCCACCAGAAAGTCACATTTCAAGCCTCGGGGCGATCTGAGAAGCATTTGCGGAGCTGAGTAGTTAACAAAACAGTCGATCGCCCCATTAAGTGGTTGGTTTCAGGCATTCTTCAGAAAATGCCAATAGCTGTCATTCTATTAGAGAGTCAATAAATCAATCAGTGGCGTGTAACTCAGGTAGTCTGCTAGTCTGCGAGCCAGTTCAGACATCTGGTCAGTCAGTAACCTGTGGTGGTGGTTTAAAAAAGTCTGACAAGCTGCACGTCATGTAAAACATGACATGCGTGCGTGTCCGAAGTGATTAAATGTATTAAGTGTGTGAGTGAGTGAGTCCGTCTGTGTGTGTGTGTGTGTGTGTGTGTGTGTGTGTGTGTGTGTGTGTGTGTGTCTGGCCCTGACGAGCTTTGTTGGGTCATGAATCTTTTACCCTTACTTACCAGTCAGCACAAATCCCCCCCTCTGATAGACACACAAGCATGCATGCATCACACACACTCTCTCACACACACACACACACAGACACACAGACACACACACTCAATCCAGTCCGCTTGTGTAACATCTCCCGTAACAGCAATTAGAATAGCTTTAACTGATTTTGGAAACTAAGAAACTTTAGAAAGTCACATGCTTGTTGAGCGTGTACTGACCCAGACCGAGCACAACGTTTCAGCTTCAATAGTACATGTTGGTTTTTATTTTTTTATTTTTAAATTCAAAACAAAAAGACACAAACATCCAGCCATGCATTAGAAAATACATCCCTGACCTGTTCGGACAACAAAGAGCTCGAGTGATTTGTACAGAGTCATACTTTGGTGTTCCGCATATTGCTGTTGTCACATGCAAACACCTCCCGAACCCAAAGCTTTTTTTTTTATCTTCATGTTTGTCATTCAACTGACGTTGTGTGTCCATTATTTAATCCAGACTATTTTATTGCCCTAGAGGTTACAGAAGCCATTCAAAACTCTGGCATCTGTATCCCCTCGTTTCTTTTGTCCCAGCACCACAGCCAGAGCAGGGTCTCTCTCTCTCTCTCTCTCTCTCTCTCTCTCTCTCTCTCTCTCTCTCTCTCTCTCTCTCTCTCTCTCTCTCTCTCTGCTCTGCTCTGCTCTGCTCTGGGATTATGGATGGAATCTATTCTGTTAGAAACAGGATTAAACTCTGCACCAGCACCCGTCCAAGTGAAAGAAAACATTATCAGCATTCAACATTTGTCGTACAGTTTGCAGTTTAGACCTGTTTCATGAGATGTTGCCCAAATGCCTGTAGATACAAATATTTTCTCTCCTAAACTCTCACTCTCTCTCTCCTCTGAGTCATTCTGTGGAGTGACGACTACACCTCCTTCCTCTGCACATCCTCCTTCCTCGGTCTGCAGAGTGGCCTCGCTGAAGCCTGGCCAGTGAGATAAGCTCACACCTTTCTCTCCTGTCCAGCTCTCCTCCTCCTCTTTCCTTCCTCTGTTCTTTGCAATCACCTGGTTTACACTTAACTCTGGAATCGATGGCTGCAATACCTGAGGTTATTTACGAGTCTCTATTTTCTCTGTTCTGGTGTTTTAACTCAACTAGAAAGTGTATTTTTTTTTATTTTAAGGCACAGCCACACATGAGAGTTTGGCCTTTGCACTTTTTCAGTGGCAGCCATGTTGGCTCCACGGTCCTGATCATTGAATGAATGTGGCGACGTGGTGATGCTGCTTCATGTCCCCAGCGTGGCGGCCATGCAGTTATAGTGCAACCTGGCCAGACTCAGTGTGTGTGTGCGTGTGTGTGTGTGTGTGTGTGTGTGTGTGTGTGTGTGTGTGTGTGTGTGTGTGTGTGTGTGTGTGTGTGTGTGTGTGTGGCGCTCTGCCTCCGGTAAACTGTTTGTTAATGACCGAGGAGAGAGATGCCTATATACTTTGATCCTCACAGAGATTAAATCTAGAAGGATACTTAAAGAATGGGAAAGCAAGTATGCGCAGTGTACTATATATAATATGCCTTGTTATTTGAAAAAATAAGATGTAAATATACATATTTCTCTTTTAGTTTCTTCTTTTTTGCTGCTGTTCTGCTGGTGGAGGAGTGAGCAGAGGGTTGCGTGTCTGCTTCATCTGACTCGTCTGCCAGCTATAGGAGAACAAATCAGATTATTGGTAACTCAAATCATGTGATTACAAGCTCCCCGTATATTGTCCTGCATGGAAAACTAAATTATAATCACATCACACACAGTCTGACTTCTTAGAAGTCGCAGTAAATATACAGTTATACCCAGAAACTATACAACAATATCAGATGAAATACATGTCATTTTGAAGACAATGGGGGAAGCAAACATTGCTTTACATTTAGATATACAATTTCATCCCAAAAATGATTAAAGTAATCTAAAGTTAACTTAAGTTCTGATTGTTGGCGCTCTGCAAGATGTAAGTCAATGTATTAAAGAGGATCCAGGTGTACATGAGAGGATGCAGATGTTCAGAATGATGGAGATCATTGTTGACAGAAATGTTATGAAGGACTTATTACCGCTTTAAGATATTTGGTAATTATCTTACAGACTTTTAAATCCATTGATTTTACCGACGGGTCTGAACAATGCAGTGCGACATTTTCACTCATTGACAGTCATTGTATTATTGCATGTTAGCTGACGCAGGAATTATTCATTTAAATGAGCTCCTATGAAATAACAGAAAAGAAAGCATCTTCAGGCACTCGTAGGCAGAGCACAGAGAAACATGTTCAATTAAAAGTCTCAATTTAGTCAGGAGCAATGGTTTAAAACTCTAAACCTCACATGGTCTTCATTAAAACTCTTTCATTTCATATCTATGGAGAGTTTAAGGTATACATGTCATCCTTCATGGGACTGCTGGTGAAGTAACCTGCTTGTCTGCAGCTTCAAGACAACTTCTTTCTTTTGAGGTAAAAACGTCTTCGCTCAGCATCTTCAAAGCCTCAAGGCAGCCTACTGGTTTCCCATGATGCCGTGTGGTCAGACTGCTGAGAGAGGAAGGGGAGATCAGTCAGCTTTGGTCCTGCAGAATCAGTTTTCGCTCTCACACACTAAGGGTCTCTTTCCATACAGAGACACCAGAGAAGACGTGTGTGTGTGTGTGTGTGTGTGTGTGTGTGTGTGTGTGTGTGTGTGTGTGTGTGTGTGTGTGTGTGTGTGTGTGTGTGTGTGTGTGTGTGTGTGTGTGTGTGTACATCAAATTGATTTGTTTCAGTTCTGTTTTCATTCAATTTACTGCTCCATAATAGTGAGACAGTGCTGTGGTGAGACACTGTCCTCTGGTGGAACAAATCAGATGAGCTCTGTAGATCTGATTCATGCAGATTTTTACTGTCTTTCTGTTACACAATAATATTTAAATGTTTGGCTGTTAATGTACACAGTCATAGTTTAACTGTTTGAGAGGGACACTGAATTCAACAGCAGCAAAAGAGTGTTGTTTACATAGGTTTAAAAATGAAAAAGAACTTTACATTTAACAAATCATCAGTAAAAATATGAGAAAATGGTGAAAACGTAAACACAAAGAGAAAAAAAAACTTTAATTAGTAATAAAATGAAAGAACAAGCAACGGTTGTGAGGCTGTAGTCGACAGTGAAGAAATGAAATCAGTGTAAAGTCACCGTGTTGTTGTTTTTAGTCCTTTGTCTCTGTTCAGTGCTTTCCCAAATGTACACAAATGGAAAATGGAAAAAATTAAAAGTTAAGCTTTAACTTTCTAAAACAATGCACAAATGTGCTGTATGTTCCTGCACACCTCACCTGATCATGTCCTCCAAAATGTCAGAAATATAAACGGAGACATTTGTTGAAACTCAATCAGTTATTTGTACAACTTGTTTTTATGGAGATGGATTTTTGTTTGGTTTTATATGTGATAGGAACCATTGTTACGTCCTATGTTGCTCTGGGGACATATTTAGTCGGTGCCAGTGTTGCCAACTTGCCGACTTTCTCGCTAAATCTGGCGACTTTCCAAACCCTCATGGAGACTTTTTTTGTCAAAAGCTACTAGCGACAAATCTAGCGACTTGGTCTGGTGTTATTGGAGACTTTTCTGGTGTTTTGACTCGATGACGTTAAAGCTCGTACGTTCTACAGTTACTGCCGTGAACGAGCAGCGGGTGCTGCCGTGAGCCCCTCCGCCGCCCCAAAGCACTCACAGGCGGGTACTCTCACAGAAGCCTCGCGCTGCAGTCAGAGCAGAGAGGAGACGCAGTCTCAGTGTATTCTCTGTAGTTAGTGTATTTATAGGTGTTGGCTTCATTTTTACACGAAACCAATAATAACCGTAGCTGTGTTTCAGCTGCAGGACAGCAGTGAAGGCCCAGGTATAAAATGCACGGCCCGCCACTGAGTTCATAAAATAAGATGCTTCCGGTCCTTCCAGCAGAATCCACGTTGAGAGAGGCGCGACTGTGCATTTTACGCACGTGGCACAGCGGCGTCATCTTTATTAATGAGGCCTATTTGAATCACCTGACACAACAACAGGATGAGGATCTAAAGTGTCCTTTAGAAAGAAAATAAAACAACTTTTACCTGATTAATAAAATGTTCTTTGTCTTCTGTCGAGATTATTGCTTTAATGCAATAGAGAGACCTCATATTCACCATGTCCATATAATGAACACACCCTCTCATAACCTTTACGTTAAATATCACGTTATGTCAACAGTAATAATGAAGATCATCATGTTTGTTTGTCCAGGAGTCCTGGCTGGTTTATGGGTGTGAGGGAAAAATAATGAAGCTATGTACAGGAATGTAATCCCTGCAAAATAAAACATGTGTGTCTCTGTGCTAAAATATAACCACAAAGATTCAGGTTCAGGTTCTATATGCATCTCAAATACTCTCTGGTGCTGTAAAAACACTTTTTAAAGTCAGTCTATACACTAACTGACTGAACAAATGAATAAACGAGCATGTCAGAGATACATTCCTCTTTTTCTTTTCAATTGTTTAAAGTGGTAGATGATGCAGGTTTTTACATCATTTATCTGTCAGGGTAACTTGTAGCTGAGAGGGTTATTTAAAGCCATATATGGGTCCATTTCAACGTGGGATTTCCCTGTATCTACTGTGAATGCATTAGCAGTTTTACTTATATTCATTCATTTATTTTTGTGTTGATATCAAGAAATATGTTCAACAGAACAGAATTTCTAACATCTGCCTTTTCAATCACAATAAATTAAATGAGTAAACATGAGGAGGCCTTATTAATAATGTCTCAGCAGCCTTATTTACTCATTTCTCCCTAATTACAAACTGACCATTAAGTCCTCCAATAATGTAGAGTAGTTGATGGAGAAATGTACTCGAGACCGGTTGAAAATCATTAATCACAGGACATTTATTCTTTGCACAAAGAAGGAGCAAGGCTGAACACACACATCAATACGCCAGGATTGCTCAGAGGTCTAACTCTGAGCCACTTGCATATATACTACAAAACAACTGCATATGATTGGTCATGGATTGTAAAACAGTCACAATGATTGGTACATGGGTTGTTTCATGATGAGATCTTCGTCACAAGAGGTGACACACACAAATCGCGTTCACGCCTCATATTCAGTGAAGTGTATCAGTTACTTCACTTAAGCGTCTGCCCTGGCCCTAAGGTCGTCTCCTCGTAATCAGGACGTTCTCACAACATCTTCAGCGCCTCCACAGTCCTTGTTGTCATTCCGATTTAGGACCTGGTGCCGAGGGAGATCCCTCCCTCAGCCTTCGACACTTTGATAGACTCAACAGTCGCAGAGCCAAATGTCAGAGTGAGTTCACACATATGCAGGTCGTGAACTTTCTCATGAGGACACCAAAGCACACATATGATGTTCATTTAGATTTTCTGACCCCAACAGTAGTGGTGATTGTAGTGACACTGCTAGAGGACCGTAAGCTGAGCGAGCAGAAGGTGAAGCTTCATCTCGTATTGTCGTGAGGTTATTGGCTGCATGTACTAACTGTCCATTTTCATTTTTTAAATCATCTTAATCATGTTTCTAAGTATGTTGTCAAACATTTGTTATATTTGTCGGTTATACGATTAATATCTTTATTCAGACGTATTGAAAAAAATAAAACACATTTGAATTCCTGACACAGAAAAAACAAGGAAACAACAAATAAAAAAAGAGATTTTTGTGTCATGTACCTGCTGCTTGTATCAGTAGTTTACTGTAAACAAAAAGCACACAGCTCCTCTTCAGTATTTACAAGTCATTTGGAGCGTTTGCCTTCTTTATATAACAGCAGGCTGTCTGCTGTAACACAGGATATTAAACACAGGATGCTATAACACAGGATATTAAAATGAGACGCATATGTTTTCTAAGAAACCTATTACTATCAATGTCATGAAAGAGACGCCTCACCAGACATTATGTTGTTTCTTTACAATAAATCTCATCTTCAGACATTAAATCCTTTGATGCTTTACATGATGTCTTAATACTGAGAAGCAAATCCCTTGTCTTTGCTTGCTTGCATGGAAGGCCAGGCTGCTGTAACATATATTAAATGGCTGCAGGGGGTTAGAGAGGAACGTGCAGCACTACCTGTTTGCAAAAGTCATCTTAATCAAATGCTGCCTTTGCAGATCAGAGAGCCAGGTACGCCAGCTCTGCTAAAACTGATTACAAACTGTACCAAACCACTGATTACAGCTGTGCTTCATGCACGTGATGAGGGGCCTTTTCTTTTTAAAAACACGAGTAAATAATCGATTTGTTTGCAATATTTTATTTATTCATCTCTTTGTATTCATTTCTTCACATGCACATTGTTTACTTATTTATTTGGGCTTACTTTTAAGCATTTGTTTGCTTATATAATAACAGGACAAAATCATTCACAGTGACGTTAACTTTATAGTACAGACACTGAAGCAGAGGTTCCCATTAATTGAACTGGGGAAAATCAAAAGCAAACAATAGGTGTGATGTGTGTATCTGCATGTGTGACCGTGGGGTCATAGTGAAGAGAAATAGGAGGAAATGAGCTACTTGCCATGTTCTAATCCTTCTCCCTGCGGACATGGACTCTAGCAGGAGGGAATCTGCTGAAAACTACTAATGAGAATCTGATGAGATCGACCTCCCAGTTCCTCTGGTAGCTCAGATGTGAACCAGCGAAGGGCTTTCTTTATCCTTTTTGTCTTCGGAGACAGAATGGTTATTTAAATGCTGCATTATTATTTACATGTACCTCATGATCTCTGGTATGGCGCCAGCCTACAGTGTGTACCCAGCCTATACCACAAACAATCAGAGTCTGCTCTCACAATGCTCCCATATGGGAAGAGAATGGTGCCTTTTGTGTTCGTCGTGGCTGTGATGAAAGGGTAAATGATTGAATGCATAGGTTTGAAATTGAACAGGTGATTCTTTGTAAATCTGTCTGTGCTTGTTTTCCAAAAGTGGTTTATGCTGCGTACTTTCCATGTTTAACCATGATCCACAGATGCTTTGTTGTAGAAAAGCAATAACGTTGAACGCTACATTTGAAAAAGTATGTTTTTGTCTGCCGATCTGGAAAACAATTTAAAAACAGAGATTTAGAAACAGTGATACGTATATTCCAAATTCAGAGCATTGAGGGATTGCCTCCACACGGCTCTCAACATGGCGACGGCTAAGCTGTTGGCTAGCAGCTAACGGTGCAAACGACGGCAACAGTGCCCGTCAGGAGTAGCTTATCCATAAAATGTGTGATAAAAACGAGTAAAAGGTCATGTTAATTAGTTTGATAAAGATCCGTAGGGTCAGTTTACAATAAAACATATCGGTAATGTATATCTTATTCAGAACACAGACAATGCTCTCAACACCAGCGGCGACATCAAAGCATTTTACTGATCTGGGAGTCGTGACCTTTGTGAGTCACACTGATGTTGGTGGACGGCATCCTGCTGCGCAGCCCCCTGCTGTCTTTCACGGGACAAGTGCTCGGCACCCGGCACCAGAAGACCTGCTTGTAGGAGTTCCGGAAGTTCTCAGACAGGAAAGCGTAGATGATGGGGTTGACGGAGGAGTTGCTATAGGCCAAGCAGTGAGCCACCATCCTGAACACGAAGGAGGCCTGGTTCAGGGGGAAGGAGCCGAACTCCACCCACAGGTGGACGACGTGGTGAGGCAACCAAGACAGACAGAAGACCACGACCACCACCAGGACCGTCTGGGCAGTCTGCGGAGATAATGATTGGTTGTTGTCATGTTATCGCATGTTACTGTAACAGGACAGTCTGTGGAGGTGACATTTTGAGTGAAATTGTCATAATTAGCACATGAATTCTTAAGTTTTGGCCAAAAACATGTTTTATGAGGTCACAGTGACCTTTGACCTTCCTCCAACAAATTCAAATCAGTTCATCCTTGAGTCCATGTGAATGGAGCAGACAGAATGACGTCCTGACAGACAGTTTTACATTTTTTTATTTGTGAGTCCCTGAAATGTCAAAAGGTAGTAAAAACTGCCCATCCCCGTTTCTCAGAATCAAAGGTTACATCTTCAAAAGTCAAGTTTTGTCCGACCAACTGTCCAAAACCTTAAGATATTTCATTTATTCTTATAGTATGAGACAATAAAGAAGCAAATCCTCATATTTGAGAAGCTAGCCAGCAAATTCCAGGCATTTTTTTTATTAAACTATTGACTAATTTCGGTTCTGTATTCTAAGTCTATTATGTGTGCCCCCCCCCCATCCTGTGAGCATTGTGCTCACTTTCCATTCGAGCATCCCTTGAGAGACACAGACCTGGTCCATCACTAAACCATCAGCATGTCCACATTCCCTGTTCTCACGTTTCCAGTCACAACATTATAATATAACATGATAAACACATATAGAGGGACAGAAATAAGCTCCCACCAACCTTCTTTTTGGACTTCTCTGAGTTTTTGGAGACATTCTTCAGCTTTTTATGCAGATAGTTTAAAACCTGCAACAGCAAAAGTATCATTAAAGATCAACTTTTTATCTTTAATTAATTCTTAAATATTTACTGTAAATTATCAATCAACGCAGCACCGGTCGCCAGAGTTGAGGACAGATCATGTTTCATTTGTCAATTACAAACCACTGTAGCTGAAAGTCAATACTTTTATATCAAAAAATGAATTTGATGGAGATTGAAGCCACAATGTTTGCATCATGTTTAACTTTGCATTCATGTGTGCTTGCTCCAAACTGTGAAATCTGTCTGTAATTTGACGCGCACACGGACCCGTGCGCACCCACCTTTGCATAGCAGACCGATATCAAAGTGAGAGGCAGGACGTATCCGAAAACAAACGTGCACATCACGTAGACTTTCCTCTGGTGGCCCGGCCAGACCTCCCAGCAGAAGGTGTTGTTGTCCTGCCTCTCCACGATGCTCTGGTAGTGCGCAACGGGCGCAGCCATGGCCAGGGACAGGATCCAGATGATCACCACCCCGAGAATGGCGTGCCTCCCGACCCGGATCGACGAGGACTTCCTGGCGTGGACGATGGCCACGTAGCGGTCCACGGACATCGCCGACAGCGTAAAAATGCTGACCAGCATGGACACGGTGAAGAAGTAGTGGATGAACTTGCAGATGAACGCTCCCAGCACCCACGTGGGCAGCATGTAGATGGTGGACTGGAAGGGGACGCAGAAGAGGAGGTAGGACAGGTCCGCCACGCTCAGGTTGAGGATGAAGATGTTGGTGGTGCTCCTCGGCTGTCCCGGTTTGCTGCGCGCCAGCACCGTGATCACCATGGTGTTCCCGACCACGCCGAGGATGAAAATAAGTGCAAATATCAGAAGAGAAATAAAGTTATCCACACCCATCCCCAAAACGGGTTTAGCTGGCAGCCGCAGAGTGTTGGTGTTGAAAGGCTCACTTTGGTTCTCCACCTGCAGCTCCATCTTTTTGTTCTTTTCTTTTTCCCCCGCTAGTGAAGAGAAGTTACATGTTGATGTGCTGAAGCTCAGGTTTGGAATTTCTCCTGAACAAAGGCTGGATGGAGCTCATGCGTGTGCAGGCTACCTCCCCTGCCTTCCTTAGCAACGTCACCATGCTGCGCGCAACACATCGCGCCATTACCTTTCCACTGTTTCCAGTGAGATGGGAACAAACAGAAACTCTCTTACACACTGTTTGAAACCATCATCAAGCACTCAGTGCTACTTTATTCAAACAAGTGCATCAACACATGTTGACTTATGATGGCTGTTATTCAGGAATGTGTTACCAAACGTAATGTACACATTCAGATATTATTGCTATTGTTTTATTCATTTTACAGTATATGAAAAGTGACAATGTCTCCTGCAATATTAGCAAAAACAGATGAATTCAATGTATTCCACATTACATGACAGTTATTACATTGTGTGTGTTAAGTGTGCCTTTGTATAACTTGACTAACTTGTTCTGCAGTGTAATGACTCTGTCTGCCTACATTAAACAGGACTTTACTTTTCCCAAAGGGTCCACTTCAGTCTTTAATATAATTAAACCTCGTAAAGGGCCAGTGTGTAGGTTTTGGAGGCATCTAGCGGCGAGGTTGCAGATTGCATACAACCAAAGCTCCCGCTTGCCAAGCGTGTATAAGAAAGCAAAAAAAAGCACGAGGGGCCCTATCTAGAGCCAGTTGTTTCTACAGAATTACATGATAATCCATCCAGTAGTTGTTAAGATATGTTGACCGATCGACAGACCAACATTGTCATCCCTAAAGCAATGCCACTAGCATGGCTAAAATCGGTCTCGCAGTGTGCAAAAATGCAAAATGAAAGTAGTGGATAAGCTCTTTCATTTCCTGAAATATAACATTTTGATATAATACTTCTAAAATGTCCCTTTTCTTAAGGGTCAAATACTATAAGTGAACTTGTGACTTCGCTTGGAAATACTTTTTTCTCAATTATTCCATCGATCGTCCTCAGCCTTCAGCCTATTGATCCGCTCTGACCAGGTCTGGGAACAGATTTAATTATCATTAAGCAAGCATGTGAGTTTCAGGTGAACCAATGCTGAGAGATCCGCGCGGGGATAACCATCTGGAAATGACGACAGAGATGATGCACATGCTATGTAACGTGAGAGCAGAGGCTGATGTTATCTTGGGTTCCACTTGTCCTCAGGCGATCGTACACGTTTTGAAGATGTTATTGTATACGCGTGTGCTTCATTTGCTGGTGTTAATCAGGTGAATTAAACACAGGTGCAGTACTCTTTCAAAAACCTAAGGATAGTGAAGATGATGATGGTGATGATCCGGTGATGGTTTTCACGAGCTGAACCTTGATAGCAGCCATTATATCACTGACCTATTATACTTTGGGGAGCATGGCTGTTGTTTCGTAATTGGTTCTGAAGCAGCCTGAAGTTTCCATGGCGACTCTGTACTCCATCGACCAAGATGTTATCCATCTCTCTGCTGGGGAGAAGAAAGGCACACTGAAGCCTTGAGACAGCGTCACATTTTTTCAAGAAACATATAATTTATCGTGACAATGCCATATATGTATTTTAAGAAATATCTGTCCGTGGTGCTGAATTATTTCAGCTCATCTGTCGTCAGCTCAGATCACAAAATCGCAGCTGCACGTCAGGGGCACCAGCGCGCTGAACGCTTTTTAGCATATAGGGCAGCCTATGTTGCACTACATCGCGTTTTCTCCACTGAAACGGTCCTCCTAGAGGGCATCGTGTTTTAGCTACCGTAAGGGCATCCAAGAGGGCACTTTGTGATGGTTTTCTCCACTGGAAGGGAACTATCGAGGGCACTTTATCATGTTTTAGCAACTGTAGGGGCATCCAAGAGGGCACTTGGTGTTTTCTCCACTAGGGCATCCGAGAGGGCAGTTTGTCATGTTTTTCTCCACTGGAATGGCACCCCAGAGGGCACTTCATCATTTTAATATAACACAAAGGCATCCAAGAGGGCAGTTTTGCTGCGTTTCTTTGTAGCATGAGAGCAACAGCAAGTTTTTGCTTTCTAAAAATGTCTGAAGAATAACTTCTTTACTGTTTTTAGTCTCATTACAATTTATCATACGTAAGATTTACTGAATATTGTACTTTCTTCTTGTAAATCAAGTGTTTTTTAATTAACTTCTTCAATACAATACATAAAGACATGATACGACAGAAGAGCAGTGAAGAACAGAACAAATGAGGGCAGAGTCCTTGGGTTTAGAGATTGAACCCATTTAGGGTCAGGCTTCGTCTGACTCTCCTGTTTTCCAACGAGAAAACAAAGAACCTTCCTGGTTTGAATGAAGGAAAGCACCTGCTACACTTTAAAACTTCCAACAATAATTCTCGTCCATTAGTCTAGTTTTTTTTTTAGCAACGCTACATTATTTTCTAAATATTGTCATCAAACGGCACCTTGGGTGTGTTGTACAGATTGGGATTTTGTGCCGTGTGAAGAGATCCACTTTTGTTGCGACAGAATAAGACATGAGGCAGAGAAGAAGTCCCCAAAGAAACCACTGAAGCAGACTAATGAAGTCTTAAAGGGCAGAATCATGAGGCTCTCAATTTCTGTTTCAGCTTGAGTACACGGTGATATATGATATCACACATGTCTCCGCATCATCTCCCTCCCGCCTCTGTGAAACTTAAGATGATAAGCTGCTTTGGACCCTGCTGCTCAGACCTGTTGTTACCATGACACTGAGCCGTGAGAGGAGACCACAGCAACAGCACATCTATTTACGCCAATAATTTGAAATGGACTCGCTCTATCTGCTAAATAGCCGGGAGCCTCAGATGGCCATTTGGGTGATTTACCGCGGTCACACCGCAGAGTTTGTTCTGTTTTGTATCGGTCAGCCGTACAAAAAGTACGCCTTCAGATAATGATGCTCGTTTGAGTTTCGGGAAATGCAGAGGGTGATGACGTCACTTAAAGTCGGACACTACAAAGACCATTTTCCAAATATTACAAATTTTTCATTTTGAGATATTGAGGCATTTCCAATGAATACATTGAATTTATTTCTCAAATGTATTCTCAAGACAGGACCTTCTTTTTACAAGATCTCTCTCTCTCTCTCTCTCTCTATATATATATATATATATATATATATATATATATATATATATATACTTAGTTACTTTCAACCACTGTACAATCTGCTGTCAAGCCAAATCTCGCCGAGCCAAGCATTTATATAAAGCAAGAGAGACATGTGAAGTGTGGAGGTTGTTTGTTTTTGACACTGTAAGTCAGAGAGGTGTTGATTACCATCGAGTCGAGTCCACACAGTGCCAGTGCTTTTAATTGCATGCTTTTGAATTGAGTATTAGTATTAAACCATAAGGCGCAGTTCCTCGCACCAGCAGCAGAGGGAGTGAGGGAGGTTTGCCTCCACACTCCAGTCATTGCACATCTTCCCTAAAGTGACACTGTGTCAAGTGCAAAGACAGACCGATCTGTTATCAGATGGCGGCTGGAGCCGGAGGACATTTATTGTTTTATCTGCTGCGGATAAAATGAATTGAACATGTGTGCTCAACGCCGCCAGCGCACACACACACACACACACACACACACACACACACACACACACACACACACACACACACACACACACACACACACACACACACACACACACACACACACATAGTGGGAGCTGCCCAGTGCAAGCCGAGCCTAGTCGCTGAGCTGAAGCAAATGCAGATAAAAGTTGTTGACTCAGTCAATCCCCGCTTCCATATTGTGTACATGTAACGTTTTACAGGAGGCAATATGGTGGTAAATGAAGTGATAAAGTGAAATATGGCATTTGTGCTGGGAACGTGCTATTTTTTAAACATGGCATCGGCAAGTTACTTCTAAATGTCAAACACACCGTCAGATGAAGAATTCATATGCAAGTTGTGAAGGCAACAGCGTGTTCTCAGGTGACTGGAGGTGAATAAACACGGAACGCACAGTGCTCTTTAATAAATATAATGACAATGTGTATTTCAGCAGCAGGAGCTGGTGGGAAGTCTGAATCTGCAGATTGGTTGCAGGTCCAGAGTTCCATTGGAAAAAATGCATTTTTAGGAAAAGAAGAGGTTGTACAGATTTGTATTGATGTAATAAAGAGTGTGAACAACAAGGAGGATATAAATACAGACAAAAAATGTTAGCCTGCGAACGTTACCATTTAGTGGCTGTAGAATCTTCTTATTCAGTTGTGAATATATATGTACCTCCTATTTGTCTGTAACAGAAGAACCTGAGATGTCGTCTCTGCATTTTTCATGTCCTTTTGTTTGGATGAAAAAGTCTGCGTCCACCTTAAGATATTAACACAAATGTTTATTTAATATATAATTATAATATATGTATATATATATATATGTATATATATATATAATAATATTCATCTGCAGTCTTTTCTTATTTCTCTTATCTTTTACAGTAAACATGATCGTAATGTTTTAAGAACTTTTTTTCCAAATTTATTCTTTGTACACACCTTAATATATTTGCCCTCTTTTCAGAATATAAAGGACAAATACCAGGATGCTGCAGATGATTATTGTTGCAGAATGAATGAAAACAACAGGTGGTTGGCCCGGTACCTCCAACTTCACTTCTATGAGTCTAGAAACTCATCGCCAGCACAAAAATATTGCGAAATTGTGTTATTACCAATCTTACGGATGTGTTAAAATGTACCAGCACAGAACATTGATGGATGTTTTGTTCAATTCTGTTGATTCTGTCCAGAGATACAGCCGTCAGACAAATGCATTACAGTTAGTCACTTCTGTGAACCATCTTGTTGTATTCAGTGACCTTGGTTGCCTACCAACACGTTGCAGTCAGCGGGGTTGTACCACGAGGATGCGGTCGGCCTCCAATCCCGGGAGAGATTTACTGTTTTCACATATGACAGGAAGCTCTGATATTTAAGCCATCATGGCCACAAAGATTTACTTAACATCCCCCCCTGTGGCACCTACTGTCTGTGGCTGCACCAGGTGCAAAAAAGCGTGGCCATTTTTAGACCCAGTGCAGGAGATGTGAGAACACATCTGTGGATCTAATGAATAGCAAGCAGTGACTGTCGGGTGACAGTCAAAGGACGCTGTGAACTTCTGTATGCGTGAGAAAATCTCATTTGCACATTATTTCACAGGTGTGAGGCAGAAGAGTGAGTAAAGAGAAAGACAGAGATTAGATGATGAGTCGATTACACACATTTTGATGCACCAGAGACGCATACAATTATCTTTTATGAGTTAGTGTCAATTGATAAAATAAGTCTTTAGTTTATAGACGCTAAATTCAATCTGCAGAGAATATGACACCGGACACAAAACTATATTTAGGGATCTTTATTTCTCGACTACTCTTAAAAGAGAGAGTAGTATTAAAGAAATTGTGGATGTTAAACTGGTGATAGATTTAACAAAGATTTCCCTGTACATTTAAAGTTACACTGTAGACACAAATTCTCCTTTCAAAACCTTACAAACCCTGGTCAGTAACCTGTACAGTGCATCAACCAATCTGATTAAATCCTAAACTAACTTAAGGTGCCTTGAGACTATAGCTCAGTGCATCAATCTAGTGCATGCTGTCCATGCATCAATAACTGTAGTGGTAACTCTTCTGTTAGTACAAAAAGAAAAGAAAACAAACAATACAACACAGTTAACTCTGAAATTAAGAACATGAAACATTTGGTCCGTTAACAAAGAGAATATATATATATATATCTCAATATACTCACAACGTATTATCTTTGTGCTAGCTCAAATGCACATTTGGCGGCCACGCACACCAATCCCATACAGCACTACACAAACCAAACTAAACATTATTTTCGGTACAGTACACACACATTAAATGTTCTTAAACATGAAGGATGCACAGAATGCATAGAATGTATGTAGAATGGTCTTAAAATGCTAAACGTTATTAGCCTTGTAGTTCTCTCCTGAACGCTCAGCACATGTTGATAACATCTGTAACCATCGGACCAATTAAATCACCATCGGCGCATTTAGCGTCAAACAATACATTTCCTGACTTCTATACACACATATTAATGTACATCTTTCGATCATTTTGTACAGAAATAACATTTAGAACATATTTACTCACACGGAAAACAGCTAACGCTCCACAGGTTAGCCACTTGAAAAGAAGGATTTCACTTCCTGCTTCGCTCTTTACGTCCCGCTAGCTTTCTCTGGAGTACAGCGCCCTCTAGTGGCTTTAGTGGCAACATCATTTTCCCCACTAGGCTACATATGATTGAGGAATTGCCTCCATGCGGCTCTCAACATGGCGACGGCTGTGCCTTTAATTTGCCGCTAACGGTGCAAACAGCGCTAACGGTGCAAACAATGAGAGAAAGAGAGTGTAAAGAGAGGAAGAGCTGAGAGTGTTTATCTGGAGGGGAACTAGAAGAATTTATCTCAAGAAACTATCTATGTCAAAATGACATATTATATTATATTATAGAGAAAATTATGATCATTTTTCAGATGCCCTGCAAAGATGACTATGAAAACCATAACCAAAAGGTCTGAAATTACATCCATTTGTTGTGTGTCATGCTTTTCTTTCCCAAATCTGATGGTGAAGTGAAAATCTCAAGGTGAATGCAAATAATTGGAATTGGAAAATGCCTAAAAGAAAAGCAAATTGATTAAAGATCATCACTGTCGAACTTCTCTTCTTTTCTGACATTTAACATCAGAAGAAGTGTCCTGTTTGCATCATTCCTTCATTTACAGCAGCGGTCGCTCAAAAAATATCCTCTGGCCCTCCGTTTGAAACCAGAGAGAATGATATTGTTGAGATGCTAAACAAATGATAGCATTATGCCCGAGCGCTGTGCGGCGGCTCCTGCCAAATGTTGATGGAATCGCTTGGCTTCCGACCACCAAGACATTTGCATTGAGTTGTTTACTGGCCAAAAGGATTCGCTGTGAGGACGCACTGTGGGAAAAGAAAACCATTCACAACTTAGGGCTGATCCTATTAGTTCAAACAATGGGAATTTTCGGAGACAATAGAGACACAAAATGCGTCAGAAAATCAGCAGCACATCAAGTTTTAAAGGCTTTAAAGGCAATAGTTCTTTGTTTCATCGAACACAAAAGGTGAAGTTAGAAAAAATGATGTTGGAGGAAGTGAGACTTTTCTTGGCCTGAGCATCCAATGAATGGTGACATCAGCTCCTGAGCGTCATAGCTATGTTGTCATCTATAGACGACAGCGGCTGGATGTGATAGGAAGAGGTCATCCAGGGTGACAGAGACACACAACAACACAAAGGCTTTTCACTCCTAAAGCCAATTTGTTGACCGTGGTTTCACATAGAATCCTGCTTTTACCTTGAGTCACTGTCAATACGTGCTGGATTTGAGAAAAATAAGTGGAACACAATCAACTTGTGTAACACCGTCTGATCTTCTCTACAGACTTCAAGGCTATAAAGCTTTTATGAGAAAGACCTTCAGTGACAAAAAATCTGTCAATGAGTGACGGAAAACAATCCTTTGTTGTTGTTTAACGGCAGCTTTCAAGGTCAGACTGATTTATTCTGACTGAAAAACAAGTTTGACGCATTTCAACACTTTTGACATATCGTCAAGTCAGACAAAGGAGTCTAAAGCCATGCTAGCGGCTCTGTGAAGTTGTACTTCGAGCTAAATGCTAAAGTCAACACGCTAACATGCTCACAATGACAATGCTAACATGTTGTTAACAGGTTTTCTGTGTTCCGTGTAGTTTTGCATGTTAGCATGCTAACATTTACCTGCTAAACAGCACTAAACATTAAAGTCTAGTTCACACTACACAACTTTAGCACAAATCTTTCAGTTCGGAGACCAGACATACACATCAGGGATTCCTCCTGTCACCGGTCAGTCATGTAGTGTGAAAACCACAACGACTTCAAGACTCCCGATGACAGCACAGCAAGTTGAGCAGTGTGAACATCTGACGACTTTGAAAGTCGTGTTGTATGAACTTTGCTTCAGTGAAATGGAAAATGGTCATTAGGTTATAAACCAAAGCATTGAAAGAAGTACAATTTCGACCTGATGACACGATGTAAAGTTAAGGGATCAACAAAGTTACAACAATTCACCCTGCGGGGGATATGAACGTCGGCAAATTTCATGGCAATTCATCCAATAGCTATCGACGCATTTCACTCAAAACCACAGATATCAACCTCATGGTGGTGCTAGAAAAGTTGGAAGATCTCCAAAGCCTCTGTGATTCTTCATCTGGGCACCATAAATGTCCGTAGCAAGTTTTATGCTAATCCATCCTGTAGATGTAGAGATATTTGACATGATAAGTGAAAACCAATCTGCTCGTGGCGCTGGAGAAAAATTCTCTAAAGTTGATGAGATCCATCCTCTGGCGACCATGAATATATCTAAAGAGTTTCACAACAATCCATCAAATTAATGTTGAGATATTTAAATTTGGACCAAAGTGGTGACCAACCTGCATTTGCATCTCTACAGTAGAACCGCTAGTTGCTAGTTTTAAATCTGGCATCGGGATATTTTTACAAACATGCTGGTGGCTCCATCTGTTTTCTCACAGAGGTTTCAGAAGTCATTAAAAGAGTTTTAATCAATTACTGGAAAAGCCCAAACTGTGTGTGCACATGTGCTGGAACAGAGGAAGGCTTTCTTTGTCCCTCTCCCTCCAGCATTAGATAGATATTCAGCTGCCTTTCTGAGTGGGCGTCTTTGGTCTAGATCGACATTCCTGCCAGGGTTCAAGGATATCTCCCGTTTGTGTCCCACAGCTCTATGGCAATGGCCGCTATTGTTTGCCCCGCGCTCGGCCTCAACC
Source organism: Leptoclinus maculatus (assembly GCA_032191485.1). Lineage (NCBI taxonomy): Eukaryota > Metazoa > Chordata > Actinopteri > Perciformes > Stichaeidae > Leptoclinus > Leptoclinus maculatus. Next base: position 35,853,311 of record JAVDOI010000002.1, on the reverse strand, counting down.
TTCCAGCCCCGTGGACAAATCCAAGACTCTTCTGGACGCGAGGGCACAAGCAGCGTGGTCAGCCCACTCTCTGCATTCCTGTACCCTACCTCTGTCAGGCCCGTGGGTGCTGCGCCGAGGATCGGCCCTGCGGGACGAACAGATGGAGCACTGTGTGCGAGGCAGAGTGGACAAACATGTCTCCCTCCGAGTCCATCCCCATGTTAATGTGTTTGTACAGGAAACTATGCAACTATGTTGCCTCCATAGACTTCAGTGATATGGGCACTCGTGTTTAGATGAAAGCTTCCCCCGCTTTCATATTAAGGATCGAGTTTCTCCGTTTTCACAAGAAATTTCTTCTGAATCATCCGGATTCAGAGGAAATGATGTGGCTTTTACCAAACTGGAATGCAGCCATTGATGTGGCTGAATGCTCTCTATTTGAGACCCATATGGTTGCCAAAAGATTAATAACGTTGTATTAGTGGCTGTATTATAAGGACTAATAGTCGTGTGTTAGTGCTCCGTGTATCTGGTTCAAATAAAAATGGCTGTTTACTGTCAAGGCACTGCTACTGGTGCTTTGAGCTAAATGCTAAACATCAGCATATGAACATGCTCAAAGTAACAATACTAGCATGCTGATGTTTAGCATGTATAATGTTTACCATATTCATCATTTGATTTTAGCTAAAACAAAAAAAGTATGAAACCTCGTTGTGGCACTGGTGAAAAGTCAAGGATCACAAAGTCATTGATTCATCATCTGAGAACCACGAATGTCTGTACAATATGTTGTGCCAATGTATCGAGTAGACGTTGACAAAAATTTGTCCACGATATTGTCCACTTTCTATCTCATTTCGAGGGTTTCGCGCACACGGTCGGCCTCCCTCTGTGAGAGTCCATAAGCCGGTCAAGTATTACTCGTTATGTGTCTGACGTTGTACGCCTGTCGGCCGGGAATCTAATCCACCGAGAAAACTTCTTAATCTTGTGTGCTTTGTTAGTGAGAGAAAATAGGAAATAACTCCTTATAGTCTCCTCACGCCCTGTTTTATATAGAAGGCATGCCACGTGTTTTCATTTAAATTTAGTATTTTGGGGACTGACATTTCCTGAGCTTATGTCAGTCCGATACACCTCTGACTGCTTGGTTGCCACTCAAATGCAGTCAAAACTTAAATCATTTGTCATTGTTATTTTTTTCTCTTCTTATTATGCTCATCTGGATTTTTGCTTCAGTATAAAAGCAGCAGGATATGAGAATGAAAACAAATTTCTGAAATTCTGCAGCTGCTCTTCTAAAGTGCTGCTTTCATGTGTCATATGAACTGTTACATGAGAACAGATTTGTTTGCCACACAGTTTTGTTTTGGATTGCTACAAGTTACTTTCTGACTTGAAATAAGAATCAGCCGCAACAACAAGTCGTCTGTTCCGAAATATTAATATTCCGATGCTGCATGGGTGTTTTCTGACACAACTCACCCTGCAACAGATCCCGCTTTGTTCGCTGGCTGCTGCGGCCGCTGCGGGCGAACCAACACACCCAGGACTTCATGTAGTGATGATGAAATGTGGTACAATGGCAAATGAAAGCTTACGTTACACAGTCTAACATTAAAGGATCATTCGAAATCTAAATCTGACAAACCTACTTGACGTTGGACACAGTGGTGTTCGCTCAAGGTCCTCTCGCTCACTTGTTTGTTCAGCTGCAAATGTTCCAACTTTTAAGATTTGTTTTGTCCATGTTGGTTTAAATGTGGAGCGTGACAGTTCATTCTTTAGGCTCTTCTAAACAGTTGACAAAATAATCTCCACTCGTTTAGCCCATTTTAGGTTTTAGATGAGTACATAATGTTGACCGTTAACTCTAACTGGGGATCTTTAGGGGGCGATAGCAGATCAACAGTATATGCCACATATTAGTGTCGGACATCATTAGCTCAGCAGTGTGTGTGTGTTTTTGTTATCCACCTAATCAAATTTTAAAAAGTTTAGACTGTAAAAGGGGCTTAGAACAATATTGATGGAAGTGTATGATGGCCATTTTTTATCTGAAATCCCTCCAAAATACAACATTAGGACACTATTACCTCAAGGAACACCAGAGAAAAGAAATCCATGCTGTGATTTGGTATCAGAACCTTTCCTTCTGTAAGAATTGTTTGTTTCCACAATTGGATGGCAAACACTTCAGTTCTGGAAGCTGCTCAGAAACCCCCTTATTGTCAATACACCTAGAAAATCCATACATATCCATACATCCTCTGAATCCACTAGTTCTCTAGTTTGAAGTTGTGACGTTTCTTGAGGCTGTGGTCATCCGTCCATGCCTTTTTTTGCGAAAAATGGTCGCAAGACAATGAAGTCTAAGATTTGCAGTCATACCCAGTTTATGCAATTTCTTGTCTGTTGGTATTATCATAAAGTAGGCATGTCCGTAAAGGGACGATTCATGGGTAACCAGAGAACCATTTTCATTCACATTTCTTGACCAAGTTTTTCCCTCACCAAAATGTTGCATAACTTTGGAGCGTTATTTTGCCTTTTTCCCGACAAGCTAGCGTGACATGGTTGGTACCAACATTGACCTGCTACCGCCTCTTAAAGACAGCAATGTCGGGTCGGCGACCCCGGGTCTCAGAGGGTAGGCCATTGCATTCCAGTTTGGTAAAATCTTTAAAAAGTGTTAAGTTAAATATTTAACCTGTAAAGCTCCATTAGCCATAAACCTCTGTCATAGCTGGAACTGTTTGGATTTGAATGGTTTCAACATGAAAACACAAACATTCAGAAAATACAAACATGCAAAGTCACCACAAGTTTATTGTATCAGACACAGATACTTGGCCCGTGTCCACAGGTTTCCACACAAGAAGCTTTTCTTGTCTTCCGGGCCTCTCCTTATGTTAAACTGGGTGACTGTACATCCAATTTAAACACCATCCATTGAGAGGATATATGAGGCTGATTCAACAATGGCCCCACAGAGTTGCGGGGCTGCTTTGCATCAGGGTGTGAGTGCAGACTCAGAGATAACCCTTGTTGTCCCTGAGGCCGGGGTGAAGCAGATGGGGGGGAGAGGAACAATGGCCCTGGCCCATGCGGAGGGCGGCAGTGACTGACACAGCCACTGAAGCCCCGAAGAATGCCTGGAGCCGAGCCAGAGCCATGGACCTCACTGGCACAGCAGCATCCCCCCCCCCCCCCTCCACCACCACCACACCTGACCCTCCTCATGTCCCATGGTGCCCTGCGACCGGAGGAGGCGACACCTTCAAAGACGGCCCCCCAGCGCGTCAGAGGACCAGCGAGCCACCCTGAAAAAGCAGCAGAGCCGAGTGTTTGGCACTGTGGGCTGAGGACCGACTTGGAAGAGGACTACTGAGTAGACAGAGAGTGGACGACCCCACCCAACCTCAGCAACCACTGGCATGGCGACGGCAAGCACCTCAGGGCAGAGCAGGAAAAAGAAGAACCCCGGGCTCATGGATCAGATTACAAAGTTCTTTGGAGGAGACAAAAAGAAAAGGAGCAAGGTGAGCGTCCATGCATCTGCATCAAAAGGATGGTTCTGGGTGTTTCTTCTTCCAGAACTTCTTACAACTTTAACTTAATGTTAGAACCTCATTGCACTGCAATACTGCGCTATATTGTGTTGTATATTTGAACATTTGTTAGTAATTCAAGAGTGAATGATTTATTTTCGCCCATATAGTCATCCACAATATTAATGAATTAGGAAAAGCAATGAAAAAATACATTTTTAAAGATTATCCACTGGGTTTGTAGACATTTAAGTAGCAGGGAAATGTTCACAACCCATTAAGAAATACACACAAAACAAATCTAAATCAGGGTTTGCAGTAGACAGTACATCTCTTATCTCCTTCAGCTCGACTCCAAAGCTTCCAGGAGACTTTTAACACAAATCAATACAAAATGTTGACAGTTGTTGCTTGAAGGAGCGAAGAGCCCTGATGGCTCACTGACCGGACGCTCCTTAATTGAGATTTGTAGCGGCGATTGCCTTATTTTGGGCCTGTGTTTTAATATGGAGGCAGAAGTCCACCAGGCCTGCACTATATTTTGTGAGAAACATGATGATTTCAATGTCATTGAAAAAAATGAATTCATGTTCAGAGCACTTTTTTTTATGGCTGGAAGATTTATTTCCTTTTTGCCAACCGAGCTCACCTGTGCTGTTATCTTGTCTCTTCCAATTTGTAAGTAAACTTACACAGTACACTACGTTAAAGAAATAATGCAGTTTGTAATATCAGCCTGGCCTTGAGCTGCAAATAGAAAAAAAACATCTTTCAACTTCAAGACTGGACTCTCTGTGATGAGAGGGGCAGTCAGATCTCATGCAGCTCCTTTTCATCTGACATCCAAGTGTCTCCGGTTTTGTGGATTTGTATGAGCGCTTATTGTCTGAGCTTGGAGCTTTTCCCTCATATGCTGCAGGCTTTCTTTCCTGCACCAAAATAAAGCCTATGAATGGTGTCTTTTTAGGCTGAAACAGAACATAGTAAAACAAATACACGTGAATTAGAGGAAGAGACATTAATGTATTTCTTTGTCAGACAGTCAGATGTGTGAGACTGTTCTGGAGGTTGTGTGTCAGCCAGCTACAAACTGATGAACCTGATATCACACTATAGTCGACTCCTCTCCTTCACTCTGTAAACCTTTCATACGTTTTCCTTCTAGTATTTTAATTTCCTCTAATTGATTCAATTTGCAGATTTCCTGTCATCTCACATGATCTTCTGTATATTGTGAGATGTGAAATTACTATAATCACTGTAATTCTAACATTAGGAGGTACGGTGCAGGCGGGACCGATTTATGGCAAGATGACTGACTTCTTTTCAAGCTCACGCCACGCTACTCCCTCATGATTCATAAAAGAATACTTGACAATGCTGTTGAGTATACATGGCGCTTAAAGTCGAGATGAAATGGAAAAATGCCTATTTTGACCCTTTTAGATCACATCCCCGGGTCACTTTCTTTGTAATTTCATATCAAAATGTAATCATCTTTTACTTCTAAATTAAAAAAAATATATGACGTACGCTTACGTAAACCAGTGCCGTCCAATTTCAACCAATAATATTTTGCAAAATCCATCCATGAATCAATCTGCAGCTTGTAGCAACAAGTGAGGTGTGTGTGGATCCACAGTCCTCTGTAGCTCCGTATCACACAAGATTATAATCACGCCTACTTTTTAACGGTCCAATCTGATTTAAATCCCTCATGTAATTGTACACCGCTCAGATATTCTGTTTCACTTTGATTTTGTTCCAATTTGGTTCCACAGCAGCATTTACCAAACAGATGCAGTTACTTGACCTCTGTTGCTCCTCACAGGGTTCGTTCCGGGGTCACCTGGCCACCTCACCGCAGCAATCCTCCGCTCGCCGCCGGACCAATGAAAATGCTGTGGTGCATTTCTTCAGGAGCTTCGTGAGTTTCTCTGATTAAATGGTTTCATGTTGTACATAAAGTCAGCTTTGTTGCGCCATGCTAACATCCTCGGGTTCAGTCAAATTTAGTATTCAGTTTTAAAATGTTCCTGTATTACTCTGAGACTGCTATGAGTTTCATAAGCCACAACACAGAACTAAATCATTTTCCTCCAATTTATACCGCATGAGTGTCTTCTTTCAATGTACTTTGGCTCAGACTCTTGGCATCAATAGAGCGGCAGCGTTTTCAAAGCTAAACTGCTTCCCTCGGCTCCCTCACTGATTACAGAGCTGCATGACTCCTTCATTTACATACTGATAAAAATGAAGAATAAAAACAGGAAGTGGGGGAAGTTTCAATCAGCAGCTCAAACATTTGTTGATTTCAAAACGGTGATTGTTGTTCTATCAGTCACTCTGTTGTTGTTGTTGCTTGGTGTCTCTCAGGTGTCCTCTCCTCGTCCTAAATCCAGGGTGAGTCTCATTTTCTTCACAGCATCTGTTCTGTTGATCATTCCAGAGGTGTAGCCGCAGGGTGAAGATGCAGGGATGCATTGATCATTCACTTCTGATCACTTTTTTAGACGGGACTTTCCTTCTCTATTTTGTTCGCCATCATATTTCTCAACATCCAATTTCAACTGCATTTTTTTGAATGACGTTTTGTTTTCAGCGTTTTATTCGATATCCACTTGAGGTTTCATTGGATACCTTTGAGCCATTATGTGTGGGAGTTTATAACTCCGGCACCACCCAGTGGGAGCATCACATTAGATGTCAGACAGCAGCGCAAGCCGCTAGCCGCTAGTCCCGCCCCCGAGTGGATCCGACCCAAACACACTTCAGACAACAAATTAAGTAGTGCACTAATGCTCACCACCATTGTCGTGTCAAAAACTCATGGCATCAAAATCATTTATGCTCGTGGTGCAGTGAGCTAAATGGCAATGGCAGCATGCTAACATGTTCACAATGACACTGCTAACATGCTGGTGTTCAGCAAGTGTAATGCATGTTCACAATCTTGTGTGTTAGCATGCTAACATTTGCTAATGAGCACTAAATCCTAGCCTAACACTGTTAGCGCAATTACAGCGAGTGATTGGAACGTCATCAGTTTTTCTTTGACATAAACCAAAGTATTGGACAAACTGAAATGTTGACCAGATGACGGCACTAGAAGGAGTTTCCAGGGATCACTGAACTCATCAGGATTCATCCTGTAGGGAAAATTAACTTTAAATGTAAAGGCATTTACACACCGGGGGGGGCGGGACGAATAAACTACACAAAAACGAGAAATAATGGTTTGCGAATATTTCGCATTAAAACTATTTATGAACGGACGGCTGCAAAACACTTAAAACCAAGTGTACAAAAGTACAGTAAAATAAGTAAAAGTTGACTTACTTTACTGTACTTTTGTTACGTAACTTACATAGTACTCTCAACCCTAACCAAGTAATTTTGTTTCCTAAACCTAAAGTCGTTTTGTTTCAATCCACAACTTCACTTTTGGTTGGTGCAGTTTGGCCCGTCTGAAGCACTAGAATGGGAGTATTAGCCACTGATTACGCCCGTTCACTTCACCCTGTTGGTGACACGAAATAAAAAGTCAGGAGAGTTTCATCCTCCGGGGACCATGACTGTCTGTACCAAATTTCATTTACAAAACCAAAAATGTTGTGGACCACTGGGGTCGACTCCAGAGTGAGTTGGCTAAATGTATTTAAAAAAGAAAAAGTGTCAACCTATGTTGGTGATGGTCAGTGATCACTCATTTTTTACTCTAATATACCACCACATCGCTGCTAATCTTGCCATTTAATATCTTTAGCTGGATGGTTCTCAGATGAGGCAGACGCAGGTTCCACTACAGTCCGCTCACTGTATCTCATCTCATCATGTCACTTTCTGTTTCTTTTTCATGTCCAGTGGAGAGACGTCCTGGGCTTGGTACGTCACAACTTCCCTTCTCGAATCGAACAAAAGCCCCCATTTCTGACCTCACCTCTTTGTGTGTGTGTGTGTGTGTGATTGTGTATGCGCGCAATGATCCCATTTAAGTCCGTCTGTAGCGAGCTCTTTGTCTGCAGCGCACCCGTTACCTAACCTCCACGCTCGTCCCGTGTCTCTCTCACCACTGTGTGCTTTTTCCTCCTTGAAGAGAAATATCTTTTAAACCCGAGCGCATCGATTCAAGACGTGTACAAAAAGCTGATTCGCCAGCATCTGCATACAGCAGCTGGAAGGCCAAGCTCACTCTTGACGGGTACCACGGGAAAATCCCTCTCATTCGGTTGATCAGTCAAAGAGAGTATTGGCTCATTGGTAAATTCATGACGTTGCAATAAATTCTTCTTTGCTTCAATCCAGAGCGAATCGCTGCCTCTGGATGACTTTGAAACTGCTCGACTATTTATGAACCACAACCGGTAAACATTTTCTCTCAGGACCTCTTGGCCTGCATCCTCCTCCTCCTCCTCCTCCTCCTCCCTCACACCTCTATTTCTCTGTAACACCTCCACCCCCTCTGTGCCAAGAGATGACTCACCGATCCATCTGTTGTGTCCTCCCATCTGTCAGGCGACCCTGGGACAGCCATGTCACATGTGTGTGCGATTGGACGTGATTTAAGGACCCGTGTCCTCTGTGTGGGTCAGTTCAACGCTGACCTCACCTCGTCCTTGTCGTCCATTTTCTTTCCCCCCTGAAGGTTGCCGTTATCCGAGTCTGGTTCCTGTCACGTCTTCATGCCCCCCCCCCCCCCCACGACTCGAACATATTATTCAATAGCAGATGGAAGAACAGGGACCACTGCTTCTTCCACTTCACACTGCTGCTGCGTTGCAGAGAAACCACAGACCTGCCGTTTTGTTTTGTTTTCCCCCTCAGCTCATAAGTGAAGTTAAGGTTATACAATAAAACAATTTGATGACTCAAATATAACTTCTAAAATTATGACAAAAAAACACCTGTTCCACCTTTATTGTCCACAGGGGAAATTCAGCTTGTAGCAAAGCACGTTTAAAACTCAGTCGAAACACCAAAAGGTTAATCCTAATTCAATTGCATAGGATGGTACACAAAGCGAGTCTTTTCTTCATTTTAGAAAATTTGTGGATATATGTTTCTTTTTAATGCAACAGCAATAATTGCCCCCTGTAAGATTTCTTTTGGCCTTTGGTCAAAAAGTAGTGGGACGTCTCCGATTGCTCTGATGAGACAAAATGTGTCTCATCTTGAAAGAGAAGAAGGCCATCAATGTAAAGTCAATTAAAACGCCTGGTTAAAGGTTACGCAATGACAGAGCAGCAAACGTGCTTTCAGGCCCTGCCTCCAGGTCTCCATCTGTGCTTACAGAGCGTCTTTTTCTAGGCCTCGTCGCCGCGTCCCGAGAGCGCAAAGTCGCCGGTCAGGAGACGCAGAGACCAAAGCACACTGTCCAGGATCTTCAACCTGGTGAGCTTACTGCACGTTCGCCCCCCCCTTGTTTCACTCAAATATACTTCCTGTTTCTACCTGTAAGACTGGGCTTCATAAAACACTGTTTCCTGTCTGTGTTTGCCCTAAAATGCAACAGTGACGCTCTCACCAGAGACCAGTGAGTAATGAATAAATACAGTATAATGATTCACCATTTCAGTTTCATTCATCAGCACGCGTTCACAACAGCCTGTCATCATAATAAACTAACCAGCTTAAGGAGCGACATTTCTCATTTTCGCAGTGACACCGACACGTAAACCCAGATATTGCATTTCTCACACAACTGTTCATTCATTTCTGCAAATACCCTCCACTTCGACTTATGTGGGGGTTCATTTTCAGTGTGGATGATCTCCTAGAAATCCCAATAAATGTGATGTACTCGACAATCAAATCTCTCGTGAAGTTTCCACACAGCTCTAACTGAAAATGACTTCACCCCAGATTGCTCTTATAGATGCCATCTCTGAGGATAGAAAACACACTTTTCTCTCAGTCACCTCACCCTCCTCCTCCTCCTCCTCTCCCTCCTTCTTCTCTCCAGGGAGAAACCAAGTCCCGTCCACCCCCAAAACGCTGGAGCACCATCTTCTAAGCTCTCCGCCGAGGACCAGGCCGCAGATCCGACGCCGACGCCGACGGGACAAGATGAAGGAGGGGACCAAGCGGCGGACTCACAACCTCAAGAAATGCTAACCCACTAACACAAACCCTCCTGTGTGTTTCGACGGTGACATTGACAGAGTGTAAAAAAAAAATCCACACTCCAGGGTTTGCAAGTGGTCACCAGGCCTGTCTCTGTTCTAATCCTACTTCCACGGATATAGCTCGTCTCGCTGTTTAGAAGAGGTTTGGTCGTGCTTTCAGTAAAACATCCCCCATCCCTTCGAGTATCTTGGTCCGATGGTGCTAGTGTCCAGCTGTCCCCCGGTAGATGTTTGCTTTTTCTATTTGTCTTCCCGTCGTGTGCATTTTGTAGACGAGTGGCACTTTTGTGTGTCTCGCTGCTTTTCTAGAAACCCGACTCACACCCCAAATTCCACACGTGAAACCTAAGCGGAGAGTGGTCTGTTTGTGCTCGAGTGGAACGTATGTTGCAAAGCATTTGAAAACACAACTGGAAACCTGCAGTATATGAACTCTAATATTATCTTAATGCAACTGTATTTGTTTCGTTGTGCCTTAGTGTAATTAATGAAGATGTACAGTATGATGTCATTCCAAAAACAAATGAATAAAAATGCCCTTTTCAAATGCACTGTTCCATAACCAAAGAATGCTCTCTTTTCTATACTGTAGCTTTAGCATCGATCTCGTTTATTGTGAGTTATCTGGTTGCATCTTAAATTAGGTTTGAGGTTTTAACGACAGACACCAGTTGGTTTTATCTGATGGTCAGACAGTAAGTGGTTCAAAGGTGTAAGGCAGAAGCACCCGAGGTGGAAGGAGGAGTACTGAATGTTGAATTAAAATGTTCTGGCGCGTAATTTCATTTTGTTCTTAATAAATGACATCGCCACTCTCATTTGTACATGTTTGTATGTTCACTTTAACGTGATGGTCAGTAGAACTGTAAAGGTGTTGTTGTTGTTTGCTGATGTGGTGTTGCTACAGGAGTGTTATGTTTCCTTTGTTCAGCCTAACTAAAAATAAACATGTTATGTCTTCTCTCAGCTATTAAATGTTTTGAAATCTGACAATGTTGCTGTCTTCATTGGGTCATACTTACATTTTTTTCCCTTTTTACGGATATTTTAAGCCAAAATAGAACGAGACACATTTACTTTTAGTTAGCCTTGGCTGGACACAGACGACGATTAGCTTAGCTTAGCATTAAGAATACAAACACTGGACAAATCTGCCTACCAGCAACTCACCAAGTATCACATTAGTAACTTGTTTGTTAGCCGTACAAAAACCAAAGTGTAAAAACTAAGATTTGTCGTTTTGCATTGGGGCTGTGTGCCAAAGGGGAGCCAGGCCAGCTGTCTTTATGCTAAGCTAGCCTAACCCACTACTGGCTCCAAATGTTGAACTATTCCTTTAAAGTTGCAATGTTAAAAATCTTGACAGAATTTAAGTTTCAAACATCCCAAAAAATGAGCTAACATTATGAACAGAATGCGAAGACGTTAGTTTTGACGTCATATCAAGGACGTCTATGTATCGTGTTGCATGAGCATGCTAACCAGTTAGCCCCGGCCCGTCTTGTAGGCGATAGTGAGTCGCTGTAGAGTCCAACATGTCCTCCGTCCAACATGAGAGGACGAAGAAGGAGAGCTGCCCAGAGGGCTTGTCATTAGTACATCAGTGGTCCAAGTATGTTTTGATTATTAACAGTATTAAATGGGTCCTTTAACATGACAAGAAATACTCAGTTTGACCCAGGGGTGGAGTGGGGGAAAAAAGTGTCCCGGGAGTTACTGTGTCAGACCGGCCCACTCGGTATTTTTTCTCTCGCATTAATGCGTAGTTTATCGCGCGTTAATACATAGAGCAGACATTTGTATCACAGTGTTTTTAGTGTATAGGTTAAAGACTGTGGTCTTTATAGCATTTTGATTCTTTGAAGACATCAAGATATTAAACTTTCACATCTGAAATGACACGAGCTCTGCTCTGTGATGTCTTTCCTTGTCTCTTCCCCCTGTGTCACGGTGTGGGTACATCGCACTGGTGAAATCAGAATACCCTTATTTGATTGGCTAAACTGCATCACGTGACGTGATTTACAACGCATTGGTCGGTGTGTTTTTTTCGCAAGTGTTGAGTAGGCTAGAGCAGTGGTCCCCAACCTCCTGATAGATGTTTTATTTTGAAAAATGACCGGATTCTCTCCCAATTTCATCCGCCTGTGGCTCTTGACACATGTCACTTGTCTCGATCACGTGATACGTTAATTAAGCCCACAAGTTAGCGAAAATGAGTAAAAAACTTTTGGAGAACTTCTTCAAACTCAACCCAATGATCCATAACTGAGCACTCACACACACTCTCGAAAAATCCTCTGGAGGCCAATCATCCATCTCAGACGGTAATCCCGGTATCAAAGTGTTGTACGAACTGAAAAAAACAAACAGATCTCATTTAAGTCCAGCTGCACATTTTGTCCTGCAGTAACGTCGAACAAGGACGATGCTCAGAGGTGGAAAAACCAATGTTTCACATCATTAGACATAATGAGATCGAACTTTTCAAGGACATCTGCCCCTAAGATCACAATTAACAAGGAGCTCCATCTGCCCTGCAGGCAATGTTCCTGCGATAATTGGCTCAGTGGCACGAAACCCGCATCACACAGGCAATTTCTCTGTATTTGACGCATGTTAGCATTCACAGCAACAACTAAATATACCGTGAAGCTTCGAGTATGGTTTGTTCCTGCACTGATTCTGTTCACAGAGACGTCTAGTATGAGAACAATTGCCCCACAAATGTACTAAAGCTTTCTTACTTACTTTGATAGAAACAATGTCAACTATCTGTTGTGTAATTCCCCATTCTGTGTCCTAGTTGAACTGGCTACGTATGGACTGCATTACATGTAATACATTTGTTCCTCATGATGCAGTTGCTCTTTGGTGATGGTCACAACCTCATGTTTGCCATTGACGGGAATGTCTATGGGCTGCTAAATGCACCCGATTACATTAAATGAGTCCCATTCACTGGCTCGTCGTCTTTCAGCGTCTCTGGGTCTTTAATGGAATTAATGAAGGATGCTTCCTTCAAACACAGCGAGGAGCTTTTGTACAGTTTGATCACAGGAAAGGGATTCTGTAGCGTTGAGCAAGAGAGACCTCTGGTGCTTCACCATTGTGCTGCAAAGGGAGCGTTCTGAAATGAGCCACAGTGCTCTGGTATGAGCCACAGTACTTTAGAATAAGTTTTGGTATTATAGAATACGCCTCACTGATAATAACCAACAGTGCTCTAAAATGAGCCCCAAGTTCTTCAAAGAAATGTCAAGGTCCTTGAATAACCCACATTCTTCCACATTGAGCCGTAACGTTCTAGAATAACCCACAATGTTTTAGAATGAGCATAATCATGTAGAACAATCTAAAATGCTGTTATTACCACATATACTGAGATGTTCTTCCTTTATATAGTTTGAAGAGACATCAATGTGTTGTATTTATTTTCTAATTCAGATAAATAGCAAATAATGTATGTGCAAAATACAAATGAACTTTAATTGGGCCCAAGAGGTACATTTACAACACAGATGTACAGTTTACAGCATCACTTAACAAGAACTGAGGCTATGTGGCACTGCACAAATTAAAAAGGGCCACTTGATAAAAGCATAAGATTGTTCCTTTTTTTTTTGTCAAAACATCCATGGCACGAAAAAAACAGTCATCGTGTGTATTTGTGCGCACACAGTTTACATGTTTAACGTTTAATTTCCGCTAAAGCTCTCACTCGCCTCCTCTTTAAAAACATGACTACCGGCGTCCAAGTTTTGCGACTGAGTTCTGAGCTCGTCCACAATCCCAGACACGCTGCCCAGGAGGCCACGCATCCCGTCCTCCATCTCCCCGCGAAAGTCCACCTCCTCGACTTTCACTTGTCCTCCCGTCGCGAGAAAAGCCCCGCCGTCCTCGAATCCATAACCGAAGCCCGCTGCAGGTGCGCTCTCGTTGTTGCCGTTGGCTGAGGAGCTGGAGGCGAGTCTCTCACACCGGACCTGATGCCTGAGGAAGCTGTCCCTCCAAATGACTTTCTTCCCACACAGGCCACACTCGTAGGGCCGCAGCCCTCCGTGAGTCTTAAGGTGCTTGGTCAGATGGTGCTTCATCTTGAAGGACTTTGTGCAAACGGGACAGCCGAAGGGCCGTAGGTTGAGGTGCTGCATCTTCACGTGCCGGTCACGCATGCTCTTCAGGGTGTAGGCTTTGCCGCAGTGGCAGAAGTGGACTTTGCCCGTGTAGGGGGCGCCGGCGAGGGACACCGAGGAGGACGAAGACGGCGTCGGGGGCGAAGAGGGCGGTGGAAACGCAGCAGACGATGGAGACAGGAGGCGGCTTGAGGTGGGGGTCGACGAGCTACCCTGTCCCGCGCTGGTGGAGGGCCAGCTCACCTCTGACCCCGCCATAGTGAAGTCGGGGGACACGGGCACTAAAGGCCTCTGGGAAACCTGTCCCGTGCCATCTTGGATCTCGTCATATGTGCCTCGGCTAAACGTCCCTTCCGTGAAACATTCAAAGTCCGCGTCCTCCTCCTCGTCACCTTCATCCTCGTCTTTACTGCAGCCCCCTCTGTCCTGAGGCCTCTGCTCTTGTTGAGACCAGGGACCCGTCTGCCACTGCGGCCGGGCTGAGACGGGACAGGCGGGGCCCGGAACTCCTTCACCTGTTTGGCAAGCGTGAACGCCGGTCAGGTCTGAGGAGGGGTCTCTTCCTGCCAAACTTCTCTGCACTTTGTCCTTGATCTCCTCCACACTCGCCTTCCCCGTGGCTTGTCCTACACTCTCATCTGAAACTGGGCGGAAGTCTGCAGAATAAATGTAAAAACAAGATCAAAGCCACACACAACACAAGGAGAAGTAACACGTGTAACGCATATAGGAACAGACACACTATAAGGCTGTGTATCTCATCTCAATACCTTTGTAGGTGACATTGGACTAAATGTGCCTGTCAGCATCAAAATCTCTAAACCAATGCCTAAATAATTTCACATTTCTACCACACAAGTGACCTAGTTTGAAGAAGTGACCCTCTTTCCTCCGTCGAAATTCCTCTTAAGTAAAGAACTATATATGTATGTTAGAATTAGAGTTTGAAGTGAAATGAGGTCTTTGTATCGTACCGCAGTGCCCCATTTGTGCAAAGGCCCTCTTCTTCTCCACCGCTGCTTCTCCGACTCCCTCGTCTGCCTCAATCTCTCTTTTCTCCTTCCTCCTCTTCTCTTGCGTCTCATCACTGTCCCCGCTCTCTCTATTCTTATCAAGCAGCCTGTCGCTGCTCGGCGGCACTCCCCGCTGTTGAAACCTGACCTTCTGCTTTAACGCCTCGCCACTGGGGAACCCCCCGTGGTACCGGCCATTGTAGCCCAGTCCATCGTGAGCAAAGTGGCCGGTTTTGGTGTGGCCTGATACCCACGCCTCCTCGCAGTTGGCGTAATCACCCTCCGCATAGCCAGCCAGGGTGTCCAGCTGGGAGTCGGCCAAGTGCTGGGCCGATGAGGGCCGTGGTCGCCCCCATCTGGGGAACTGCTGCGGACGTCTCCACGTGGCTAAGGGGGGCAGGGCATCCGGCTTCCTCTCCTTCCTTCTTCCCTCCCTTTCCAGGTACAAGCAGTCGGTGCTGCTCGGGGACTGCTGGCGGGACGCGGTGCCAGGGTGAGCTGCGGCGGCGGCGGCCTCCCCAGGGCTGACTTCTGCCGAGGGCCGGGGCCTCTTCAGGATCTCCGTGCATTTGTCCACGATGTGCCACATCTGGAGGAAACTGGCCACGGTGACGTAGTTCACGATGTCCTCGTGCACGATGCTCAGCTGGCCCGTGTAGGCCGAGCTCAGCACACTCTCGAAGGCCACCGGGTCCATAACCGAGGGTAGGGAAACAGTCGTAACATTCTTCAGCAACACCTGTCGAGAGACAGCAGAGAAGACGTACTGAGTTTTGAAATATTGGGGCTGAGTGAAAGCATCGACACCTTATTGTAAATGAATGAATCTGAGCCGCCCTGGCCCACCTGGTCGTGAAAGTAAGGCGAGGATGCAGCGAGCACACAGCGGTGGGCCCTGAACACTTGCCCCTGCACCTGGATGGAGAGGTCACACAGTCTTCCTTCCTCTCGCTGGCGGTTCAGATTGTCCAAGACGGCAGCACGGGCACCGGGGAAGCACACCTGGACAGTCAAACCAGCTGGAGCAGCAGAAGCACTGCAGGTGGCATCCATGGTCTCACCAAACTGTAGAGAAGAATAACACTTTACAAAGTGCAAATCAATTATTTCCAATATTTTGTCTCAATGCAGTAGATGTGCGTCTATTGTAGTTTTTATGGTTACTTATCTATACATCTGTTCTTGTACTTCCCTTTGCTGCCGTTACACTTTCCTTGTGTGTGGTATGTTTATCTTCAGTGTTTATTTTTTGTTGGGTATAATATTTTGAGGAATGTGTCCTTTGTATCGAGGAACGTTTAAATGACAATATGTGTTGATGACCATAATGTATGATTTAAAATATACCGTGCGGTGATTTTATTTATTGATCATAAAACATTTACAATACAAGCACATGCACATCTAAGCAACACAAAAGACAGGAATAGAAGGAAGATCCAAGACAGAACTCAACAAAATGGAAAACAATAGCAGTGACATCGACATTTAAACTCCAATAAACTGAGACAGTTTCTTCATTGCAACATTCTCAGTGAGGTGAATGTATTTTATCTCGACAGAAATTACATTCCCCAGAGCTGAAATAATTAGTCAACTAATCGCTTAGTTGATGAAGAGAAAGTTCTTCTGAAACTATTTTAATAATGGAGTAATTGCATTTTCAAGCAAATATAAAACTAAACTGACTGGATTCAGCCTCGCAGAAGTGAATATTTACTGCTTTAGATTGTCTTTTATTAAAGTATGTTGAATCTTTTTGTTATTTGGACAAAACGAGTCCCAAGTAACACTAACAATACCTAAACATATTCAGCTCACTGTCAAAACAAACACAAAAAGCAGTAAATCCTCACAACTGTGAAGCTGGAACAGTGAACAATGAATTCATCACCCTTTAAAATGCTTTAATTGTAAATTACTTTCTCATTACTTGTCAATCGACCGTGTAGCTAACGTTTAACATAATTGATCGATCGTTTGAGCCCCGTCCTCAGATGGGCAGGCTGTCGATAAAGATATTGATTTGTGATCAGAAATACAGGAGCTTCCACCTGATGATCACTACCACATTTACTGTTAGCTCGCTGATGTTAGCTACTGTGAGCTCTCACATGGTCCGTCACATAAACGGTTGTCGTTAAAAAGCACTATTACCAACATGTGGTCTGGTCAAGGTGTGCATTCGCTCATTTCTGCGTTAGCGTGTAAAGTGAGCTGACCAGCACTGGTTAGCTCACACGTTAGCTAGCTAGCAGTTAACGTTAGCTTAGTTACTTTACCTTTGATATGTCGGTATGTCGAACTTTTTTTACTTTTATAGAAAGCGTCGCTGGCTATTTGCAGCACAACATTATTATTCGCGAATTCCAGATACAAAATGACGTTACCGTCGCTCGTTTGTGTAAAAAATAAAAATAAAAGCAAGCTCGTAAATGCTAACAGCAGCTTGCCCGTAGGCGTAGCTGATGCTAGCTGGTTGACAAAACAGCATCGGCACTCCTCACACACAACGTGAGTGGGTGTTTGGTGTTAGAGTTGAATTGTTGTGAAATGTCATCACACTGGTCAGCAGCTAAAACCCGCGCTTCAGCTGCATTATTATCTAATTATTATAAAAGCTGAACCCACAACTGCATGGGCAGTTATTTAACGTTATTGACTGATACGGCGTTAAATGACCATGTTGACAGAGAGCGATGAAACATTAGCATAACTAACCCCGCCCACTGGAGCAGAGTTAAAGGGCCAGTTCACCCTAATATCAACCACCCCAACTGTTAAAGCCCTTTGTTGCTCATTAAACGCGCTATAAACGCTCAGTGAAGCCCCTGCGGTGGCCCCTCAGACAGAGCTAAGCTAGTTTCAGTTTAAAAACAGCGGTGCAGAAGCTCAAACAGTCGTCACATACTGGTTCTGCTCAGCCACACACGCATGGACGTTTTTTTTTTTTTTTTTTTTACCGCAGTGCATCTGCAGCTTCCTGAGATGAGCGACAGAGGTGCCGCTGTGGCGCAGGGAGAAAAACGCACCGTTAACAGGCACAGGACGCATCTAGTAGATTAGCTTCTCTTTTTTTTTGGGAGGGCTCGCGTCTTTTCATGCACCCGAGTGCGCTTACGCAGTTTTAACCGCAATGCATGCACGAGCGAAGCATCTCTTCTACGAGCGCGGGGGTCAGTAGATAGGTGAAAATACAAAGTGTCTCCATCATTCAGCTGTCATCGGAGGGGAGGACAGGATTTTTTTTCTTCTTCTTCTTCTCCGAGGAGACGACTCGAGGAGAGGATGCCTCTATTTCAGGACAGTAGGCTCTGATTTCGGTGATCCGATTAAGGATAATAATTGGCCATTAGATCGGTCTGTATTTAATAGGCCTATTGGTAGCGCGTAGCCTGTAAAAGGTAGCCATTTCTGATCACAGAGCATGCAAATGTATTATATATGCACTGGCTTGTGAGTGTATTGCAGACGTCCAGGCAGTAGCTTGCGTGTGGCACATTATATAAACACACCTAATCTGTGTGCATACCCTGCAGTTGTTCCAGCACAAGAGAAGCAGAGCATGTGGCCCCAGGCAGGTCTAATGGTTGCTCTGTGCATCTCACATTAAGACCTCAGGGGAAAAGAAGATAATCAAATCTCAGGCTGTTGATCTGGGTGAACAGAGAGTCAGATATCCGGATTGTTTCATATGCTGCTGGATAATTAAAAGCAGGAAAGAAACCACCACTGGAATGCACCAGTTATAGAGATACAGTAGGAGGGGCTGTGTCTAAAGCATCAATAATTTGTTGGCATAAACACAAATTGTGCAATAGGGTGTAACTGTTGCTGGCTGTACAATGCATGTTTAGCTGATGCAGTAACTGCCTCCGTTCAATAACAACAAAATCTGAGGTCAGTTTACGAGTGTCATGACAATCATTTAAATTTCCAACAAGTCTTTTGGAGCTCCACACAAGGAGTGCTGCTGTTAAAGTTGGTACTTTATTTGAGGCTCCTCGTCACATAAAACAGCTCCTCCAACACCCGGTTGACATGGCAGTATCAAACCTACTGCTCCTTGCTCTCCTCTGCAGCATGTTTGGTGAGTTGAGCCGATTACCTGTGGCCTTCGTGATGTGTTGCTGTATCGTGTTGTAGCCAAAGTAGTGAGTGTTTGTCCCTTTTTTTCTTTCTGCAGCATACTGCCGTGGGGCCTGTGCAGAACCGGACTCTGACACGGAGGCGGTTGCGGGCAAGGGCTTCAAACTGGGCTGCCTCTCCTGCAAGAGGAGGAGTGAGGTGACGGGGACCGCCACCGTCGATTGGTACTTCAGGGGGAAAGGAGAGGCCGACTTTTATCGCGTGAGTGTGCAAATCATCCGCCGGAGAAATTCTTAGTCTGGTGCCGGCACAAAATCTAACTGACGCAGCACATTGTGGAGCACAGGAAGTATTTGTCCTTCCAAAGGAGTTTAAGTCGTGCGAGCATCCTTAAAAGCCCACTTGTCCTAGGCCCCTTTCCTTAAGACAAAAGCTTTTTATATATGCATGCATATACAGTCCACACCCAAGCTCCCCCCCCCTCCCCCTCTCACACACACACACACGCCCTCCATCGCATCATAGCGCCCAGTTCCGAGGTCATGGTGAGAGTCATAGGCAATCGATCGTTGGATGTTACACCACAGGGATCATTAAAGCTCCAGAGATGACACGCGGCCGTGTTGACCTCGTCCTCTGTTTGCACAGCTGCGATAATGTAGCTTCATATATAAATCCATGGTTGTTGTCCAACTAAATATATCATCAATCTTGAAGATCTGGATTTTTGTGATGCATTTCAGGTGACCTTTTTTTTGTCTTAATGCTCCTTTATGTGGCAATAAAACACATGTGTGTAATGTATCAATGTAGATAGATACATCAAGACAGATACAGACACTTCAGGCTCCCGAATATGATGGGATCTGTTACTTGCGCTTTGTACTCGTTTTGTTGTTCTTATTGTGATCACCATAGCACTGAAGTTCATTCCCCTGTACACTAAGCTTTTTATTTTTGTTTGCTGACTGTTGTTGTTTTTTTCCTTCTTATATATATATATATATATATATATATATATATATAAGTATATAAAAAATAGACATAAATAACTATTTTAAATTATTAATACAAGAAAAGAAGAAAGTAAGGAAATGACACTGAAAAACTATTATGTATAGTGCATTACAATACCCAAAGGCCTCGTATATGTATTTATATGTCACAGCAGCATTTCTGTCTAACCCTGATGTCTCTGTGGCACCAGATCTACACCTACAACGAGGAGGGCCCAAGCATCGAGAGCGACAACTTCTTAGATCGTGTGGATTGGAACGGAAGTAAGAGGAGCCCCGACATCCAAGACGCGTCCATATACCTGCTCAACGTCACCTTCAACGACTCGGGCACCTACCAATGCTTCTTCAACCGCATCCTCTTCTACGACAACTACGAGTACAGCACCACCGTCAGCAAGGTGGTCCACCTCACCGTGGTCGCTAAAGGTAGGCCATCAGCTGTCAGCGCCCTACTGGACGACGGTTTGGTCTGCGATATGAGAGCAGATTGCATCACCAGCAGGATCCCGTCTCTGCACCACAAGCAGGAAACATCCCGCCCCCATTGACAGTGATAGACGCTTTGCTCATTCAGCGCATTGGTCATATTATGTGCAGTTTCCCTATGAAATCATACCGTCAGCATATGCTCTAAAAATACATTACATTCTTGGTTAACTGCACGAAGCATATAAGACCTCCATTTACGGAGGATCAAGGCGATGGTGCCTTTTCATTTTATGCAAATTAGGTGATTTCACCATAAACGGTCAATGAAGTGACGTGCATGACTAAAAATGTGAGTTATGGAATTTGAGATTTTGAAAAAAATGATATGTTTGTTATGGATTCAGGATTAAAACCCAACTGTTTCAGATGACTATGATTCACAGGCAGCCTGTACAAAATCCCAGAGGACTCCTGAACAATAAGAAATCAGGAAGAATATCGGTTTTTACTCTTAAAATGTGCCTCTATCCAGACTTACTCTTGTGGAATGAAATACCATCATTGGTTCATTGGAAATTTTTCTAATAAGGGCTGAATTTCAGTTTTTCGGTGTTTGATTTCCTGGCTTTCATGTGTGCAGCCACCAGAGGGACGGCGTCCATCGTGTCCGAGTTCATGATGTACTTCACCATCATTGGCCTGCAGGTCTGGCTCCTCATAGAGATGATATACTGCTACAGGAAAATATCAACAGCCGGGGAAGAAGCATTACGAGAAGCGGCGTAAGTGTTTTTTTTACTGCGTACATCTGTGTGCACATATCAAACTCACAACAGGTGAAAACCTTGTAACTCCAGTTTTGGCGATGTGAGTTTTATTGAAGGATTTTAAAGTGCTTTTTTAAAATTTATTTTGGTATAGATGAGGCGATTCTTTCTTTGAGTAATGCAAATGACTTGTGCCAAACATTTGTGGTCAAGCTAAACCCTTACATGCAATTGTCAGTTCTTGAAAAGCAGACACTTTGGAGATACAAGGTTTTTATCCAAATAACATTATATAAGTATGTGTGTTGTTGAGCCCAAACAAAGTGCTGGATTTTTAAGGCAAATGCCTGCATGGATATTTAAGAGTCTAAAAAAAAATCCAGCTACGATATATCACGACATAAACACAAAACATAAGCAAATGTTTTTTGATAAGGATACCTTACATTTAAAGATTTGTAGCTAAGGTAGGCCTACTGAGCGCTTCAGTTTACTCTTAACGATGTAATGGAAGCACTGTTTCTAAATGACCTCAAATATATGTATGCTGATACTGATATATCGGTCGGGCTCTAAAGCGTGCAAAGCTTGAAACAACACACAACTGGAGTAAGACCCGGTTACATGAGCATTTAAAATGCTGACATGTTGGCCCCAAAGCCACTTAATTCCAATAGAACCACCGTGATCTGTAGATTTACTCTCAGGGTCGATGTAAATCTCCCCAATTTTTTCGTGAAGACTTTGATTTTGTGGACGTTAACTTGCAAAATTTGCGCGAACAGGGTCGGAGAGGAAGTTTTGCTAGCTTATTAGCTTAACGGAGTGATGTAGGAATACACGCTTAAACGTCAATGGGTTTTTTGGTAAGTTGCCTGAAATAAGGTCTGTGGTTAACACAAGTGGCTAAATGAGAACAAAACGTCATTATGCCGTTGAGTACACCTTTACAGTATCATTACTCGCACTCATGCAACCCTGGTGTAGTTCTTTTGCAGCCTATCTTCAGCTTTTTGACAAGAGAACCAGTGCGATGCTAACTTCCTGGTTGGCTTAACTGACAGTTAGCAAGCTTGTTGGCGGGAACGTTTTTTTTTTTTTTTCACCACTTCAATAACTTCGGTGAATGAAATACAAAATAATAATAATATTGATAGAAAAATAGAAAAAAGCTTGATGAGTTATTGTTTGTGACTAGCAGTAGTGATTTGCCAGCTTGTTAGCAGTTAGCTCACCTTTAGCGGCAAGCTTCGAAGGAAATATTTCTTTCTGGTGTGACTGGGCCTTTACTCTAAAAACCAACTCCATAACTTGCTAATGTTCAAAATAACAATAAATTATGCTTTAAGAAGTGTGTATTTCCCCATGAATACTGCCATATGTTATTCATGCTGTATTGCTGAAGTCACACCTATAATTTTAAACTTTTACCTTGTTTCATCCTCTTTGGTTCATGTTCCTCTCCTCTACTGTATACCCGTTATCTTCCAGCTCTTATTTTGAAGATTATCAATGTTTCCATCTAGTTTGTGTCTTATCACTTGTGTGTGTCTCTTTGTCTCACGCCCCCTCTGTCTATTTGTCATGTTTTCGTCTTGTCCGTCCCATCCTGTCATCCTCCTCCCTAGTAAAAACCAAAACCTTCCTCCTGTAAGTCAAAAAAGGGAACAAAAATCTGTCATAGCTGTGATATTTTTTTGTTTCTTGCATTTTTCACCCAATTCACTGTGCTAAACTTAAAAGTTTGACCTTGTTTCACAACATTGTTTTTTCTCACTTTCCTCCTAGAAATGCTGAGTATTTAGCGATAGCCTCGGAAAGTAAAGATAACTGTGCAGGGGTGCAGGTCGGAGAATAGCACAGGTATGTTTGTGAAAGTGCATGTCAGCAGTATTATTCCCAGATACACTGAGTCCAATTCTTTCTAGAGCTGGGTATCAAACCTCAGCACTTTACTTCTTTACTTTTTCTTCAATCAGTTCAACAGTTTTGTGATTTAAATAATAATTCTGCCTATTTTAGACGGTATAGACTATGTTGGACATAAGCCCATTTGCTATTTGTGCCGAGTGTAAAACTAGACTAATGTTTAATTTTGACACCTCTGTATTTTACCACATGAAGCCAACAAGATTTAACGTGTTCATTTGTGAACTTTGGCGTGATGCTAGGCAGATTTTACATTTGGACAGAGCCAGGCTAGATGTTCACTCTGTTTGCAGCCTTTATGCTAAGCTAAGCTAAGCTAACACGTTGCTGGGCTCAGCTTCAGATTGACCGTACAGTGAATATATCTGAAGAGATCTCTTGGCTAGATTAGAAGTTAAATAAATTGATGATATCTCTCTTATATTTCTGAAAGGTATCACAAAAAGAAACCAGCACCAAAACTCTTGATTCTGAGCTACTACTATAAAGTGAATACCCAGCTTCTGATGTTTATTTCAGAGGTTCTAGTGTTTATTAATGATCTGGATTTCCTGTAAACACAGTGGTTTTGAATCAGTGCCATTATATCCATTAATGTATGTTGTCTTTATCTTCAGGCTTCTTGCGTGGACTGAAAACATCCTTCCAACCTCCGACCTGCATGTAGACAACTTGGGGAGGAAACTCCTCTTCATATCAAGCCTCTATTTTCCCTTTTCCTTGACAAAACTCGCACATGGATATGACGTACAAAGAGAGCATGGTACCAGTACTGTATATAGTCTTCTGCGCCACAAAAGCATGTTCTGCACTTATTCGAGAAACCCATTATGCATTAATGAGCCACGTTGTCAACAGCATATACTGTCCATACAGTATTTCTTTAAGTATATGTAGTCACACATTTATATCGACCGTCAGTGGTACTATGGGCGTCTCTTGGACTCCACGAGGACGATTGTCGAAGAAAGCTTTATACTAAATCATCGCCACCTCATGTATAAATAATACGACACACACAACATGTATGGAAATTTAATAAAATATAAATAGAATGTGATGGACTACGATAGTTTCCAGTTGCTAGTTGTACATTCAATGGAATCTTACGATGTACTAATAAAAACTGAAAAAAGTACACGTGGTGCAGAAGTCTTCTTTTCTTCAGAGGGTTGAAATGGACGACTTCTGTTACAGGAATAATAACGCAGACAACCGCCAATCGTCTTTTGGTTTGTTTAATTTCATGTATCTGAAGCAAACCACGTTAAAGTTTTGTGCTTTGAACAAAACAATCCTCCAGAGAGTTAATAAAGCTCTATCGTAGGCACCATGTTGGATTTATAGCCGTCACCATACACTCAATATGAACCGATCACATTCCCAACATTTATTTGATTTATTTCCAAAGGTTAGACTGATAGACTGATACCACTCTCATGTCTCATGTTTACTACAGAGCTGGAGTTAGTGGAAATCGTGAAGGAACATAACGACATGTGCAACTACAAACAGTCATTTTTACATTTCTGTTTGCGTATAAATAAAAGAAAACAAGCTACGTGTTAACTTGTGAGCTTTAGAAGTTCTGGTACGCTTACAGAACCAGACTAGCCATTTACACCTGTTTCCAGTCTTTATGCTAAGCTACGCTATAGCCTCCAGAGCGGTATCGATCTTCTCATCCAAATCATGAAAGAAAAAAAAAGAAAAAGGTGGATGAGAATTATTTCCCCCACAGTGTTTAAAGACGACACTCTTTAAACCCTCAGTGCATCGTCCCCTACAGTTGTAACACACAGTCCAGGCCGGGGTACTGAGGCAGGTTGAGCTGGTACTTCCTCTCCAGGCTCGGTGGCACAAACCGGCCTCCCAGGAAGTGGTACCGTCCCCTGAACAAGATGGCAGACTTCTTGGGAGCAGTGAGAGAGATGAGCATGTCGGGCTGCAGTCCATCTGCGCTGCCCTGCTCCACATCCCAACCTTAAAAAAGTACCAACAATAAAACAAACAGGTTGTCAAAATCCAGTCCAGGCTTCTTCTTCTTGTCAGTGAATATGCACAGTGGAAGTCGTGAATATCAGATAGTTGTCAAGATATTTTGGTTACAGGAGGTTTGGTCTAATGGACTACAGGAGAAGTCAACGGGTCACCGAAAGCAAGAGGATTCTTTCTTCTGGGAGCATCAGCAGCCAATTTTATGCAAATCCCTTTCCACCACTGCTAACTACAATTACGTCCTGTAATGTATTTTAATATAATTAACTGGAAACTCTTTAGTGGAAAATCCATATTCTACAGTGAGTGAGGACTGACCCGAGGGGATGTCGATGCTGGCGACGGGGGCGGTCGTCTTCTTCAGCACGTCCAGGATGGAACCAAAAGGCTCTCGCACCGCCCCCTTGAAGCTGAAGCCGAAGATGGCGTCGATCACCAGGTTGTAAGCCTCGTCGATCACTGCAGCCTGAGAATTCATGTTTTTTTAATTGTTTTCTATTTTACTTATGTTGCAGATGTGTAACCGTGGAAACATAAGTAAATGACTCTGCATCGTTAGTTACCAAGAATATAATTGACTGCGTTGTCCGTTGCAATGCAATCCGCAGGGATCAATAAGGCTTCCTCTACTCGAAACTGCAGCCTCATTAACTACAGCTAACGATGTGTAATAGAGTAGCCGCATAGCGTGATATAAAATGCACACTCATGAACACAATGAGCAGGAGGAATTGTCTTCGCCCCCCTGTGGATAGCACTGCTGCATTATTGATTAACGGCAAACAAACCTCAGGCATCTCAGTCAGGAAGGGGATCTCCATTTTCTGGCACTGCGTGGTCAGGCCCTGGAACAGAGGCTTGTTTGGCCTCTTCGGGTACAGGACGGTGGGCTCGTAACCCTGCGGGAGGAAAGATTTGTTTTCATAGTTTGAAAATTGACAGCCACTAGTTTGTCCAAGCAAAGTTATTTACCACCCTGCACAGACGGGTTTGTAACAATCCAATGCTGATTGGTTCAAAGCTGGCACTAAGGATTTGATTGTCCTTAAATGGTGTTTAAGCACTACTGAAGTCAGAATCTTTCCTAAAGGATTGAATCCAATCAATATTTTGCGGTGCAATATTTCAGTCTGTTTTAAAGCTACTACCAGGAACTTTAATTTTGTGTTGATGTTGGCGGTCCCTGTGGACAAAGCCGGTAGTGTTTCCGAGCACCAGAGTCCCTTTAAAAAACTCAAATGTTCCTGCAGCAGGGGTCTGACAGTCTGCCCCGCAAGAGGGGGAATTATTTCCACTCAAAAACGCACATTTTAGAAGCTTTATCGTATGTTTTGTTTAAAAAAAAACATCTGCAACTTATGCAAAATAACTAGTAGCTAGCACTGTTATTTAACTATACTGGAGTAGAAGTATAAAATACCCTAAAATATGAACACAATAACTCAAAAGTTCTTGAGGAACTGTACTTTGTTCATTTCCACCACTGCTGCAGAGTATCTTACTGTCACTCAAGTGAAGGCCACTCACAAAGAGTTTAAGATGTCGTGCACAGACCAGACCGTCGCCTCCGTTGTTACCAGGTCCACAAATCACCAGCAGAGAAGGTCTGGCCTTCACCAGGGAGGTGATTGGATAAGCCTGTCGGAAAAAGAAAAAAAAACAGAACATATCTATCCTCCACAACTGGTATTGGACAAGGAAAAGAGGACGAGTGAGTAATCTCATTTAGATTTATCCATGTACTGTAACCCTAATTCATTTTATATTTCAAAATAAGAGCCCTGATTGACGTCTCACCCTGGCGATGGCCGTGGCACAGCTGAGTCCAGCCAGCTCCATCAGCTGGTCCACGCTGAAGCCGTACTCACTGAAGAGCTCCTCATCAATGTGCTGGGCCTCCTCCTGCCTGTGTGGAGCATCAACAGGTCAGTGTGGACAGTCTATGTATACACACACATGTTCTGTAAATATTTTTGCTGCTCTGAATACAAGATGTAAAACTTCACCCGAGATATTTGATGGTCTTGGCCATGGTGGATGCTGGTCTGCTAGTGAAACAGTCCTTCTTGTGGTTGTTAGCTGCAGCGGACAGCGGACATGTCCCTGTCTGAACGAGGACCGCCGCGGCCCTTGAGGTCACCAGGAAGCCGATCCCAAGCAGAGCCCGCGCACTCAACATCCAGGTGGATCCTAACTGCTGGGACAGACGAGACCTCAGCGATCTACCCTGAACTGAAGGAAGCTAGTCCCCACATCGATCCCATGACTTCACCAGCAGATAGAAGTGGAACTTGTGGAGCCTATTAGACAAGAAACCTTTACACGAAGCGAGGCCTGCAGGCTATGATCTGTCTGGATGTAAATTTTTTTTCCCCACTTATGAAAGCCCTGCTGCTCGGGCTGCTGACGCCGCTGCCTCCTACACATCCTACATTGCTGGCTTCTATTTTTCTTTGCTCCCTCCATCCACCTGCAGGCCATGCACTCACAGTCCCCGAAGGGTATTTAAGTCGATCGTCCCTGTGCTCTCAGCTCAATATGATACACAGGAAGAGACGGGACGAAGAGCCTTGATACCCGAGTACATTCTATTTTACTACGCAAAGTCTGAACTTGAAATCAGGGCTGAGTGATCCACCCTACTGAACACTTATGATCTATCATTCTGTTGATTATTATTCTGTAGATTACTTTGTATTCATTTAGTGTCAGAAAATTCAAAAAATAAAAAAACTATACAATTTCATAGAGCCCACAGTCAATTTATTTTTGTCTGAACAAATGCTGAAAAGATCATTGGATCGTTGGATTAGTCAATTTACTAATCAAAACTACCAAACATTTGCTGATTCCCGCTGCTCAGATGTGAGGATTTACTGCTTTGCTTTCTTTTATATTATGATAAATTAAATTTCTTTAGATAGAAAAAAGAAGAACGTGAACTTGAGCTCTGGTAAACTGTGATGGACATTTTAAAGATTTTTACAGACGAATTCTGTTACTTGATAATGAAAATAATTGTTGGTTGACAATCTATAAATGCATAACTATTAGGCCTACATTTGGAATTAAATGAAACCAAGAAAAGCACATTTGAGAAGCTGGAGCAGCAATTATGTGGCATTATTTACATAAGAAAAGGCAGATTATCGAATTTTTTGTAAATCAACAAAGCTTTTTTACTACCAATATTTACATTATTAATACAAAGAGTGACGAATTAACAATTCAGTTGTTTAATTTCACCATAAAAAAAAGAAAAACACTCAAAAAACATCCAAATCTGCCACAAATCTGATGAAATGTAGTGAACACTGAGAACTAGTTTCACTTTATAACATGAAGCTCTATTTGATTACTGCAACGTAAACTTGATTACTTCTTAATAAGTTCATATCATATCAATACACGCCATGCTGACATTATGTTATGTGTGTATGTCTGTTGTACACTGTGTACTTAACTTTAGCAGCTAGCAACTAACGTTTGCTAACTAGTTAGCCCTTGATGGACATGACAGTAAGAGCCAAGCATGTTAATTAAAGACGTGTGTTTAGTTACAGTTCATAAACGAAAGAAAGTATCAATAAATATCAAGTTGAGTTGTTGTGTGTTGCTAGCTGACGTTTAGCTCGAGCGTGACTTTGTTAACGTTCGTGACAAATTATCGATGACACTCACCAAATGTTAGCAAGCAGTTCTTTAAAATAACTTCACATGCACGTGTTCTCAACTTACGGATCAATAGCATACAGATAAAACGTCAGGGGGCCGTGCAACAACACTTGCAGCCCAACAGTGTCTCCCACTTCCGGGTTTTAAATAATGTAAACACTGCTCTAATTTCAAAATAAAAGTCCGATCAGGAAGAAAGCATGTACAGGTATTGAGTATTGTTTTAAGCATGGGCAGTAGTGGAAGCAGAATTTACATATTAATTTGAAGTAAAGGTAGAAATTCTACCTCTATGCACAAAAGTCCGGATTACTTGCTACTTGGGTGAAAGTGCATATGAGTTTTTTTCTTTCTTTTTTTAAAATCAGTAGTCTACTCATCACACATAATGAACCCTTTCCGAGTGTTGTATTGTTATATATCGTATTTTTTGGAGATTTCTTATTATTGGACTATTCAAACTAAAAATAAATCACAGTCATACAGCCAGTCAGTCTATCACATAGAGTTAACCCCACAATTAAAACAGCCTGCCCAACCTAATATTTCTTTACTGTAAGACAGTGCAAATACTTCAAGTACTTCGTCTATCACATCATTATCGTTGAACAAGACAAATTCTGAAAACATGTTTATTGATATCAGCAAAACAACACACAACATTCTGCAGATCTGTAACAAGTTTACTTTAACTACAGAAGCTAATTCTATTTTCTAAAAATCAAAATAAGTCAACACAAATTAATTTACTGCAACCCTGCTGCATCACTATGTTCACAGAGTGTAAATCTGATTTAATGATATGACTAGCATAAGACAGTGATGATTTGATCTGCCACTGTACTGTTTTCATCATCTTTCATATTCAAGGAAATATTTAAGCATGCCTATGTACATTATAAAAAAAGCAGTATAAAGTTTTATTGCATAGAATAATTGAAAATGATTCCAAAGTACATTAACTAAACTTAATAACTACAACAACTAAAGAAGTAATAACTGAAAACTAATAGAGTTGAAGTGTTTCATCGTGGATCCAGCTGGCTCACATAATTGGACAGTTCTCCATTCTGGCTCCAGTCTAAGAGGAAAGATCGACAAAGTTACTATCATCTAAATCAAAATACAGGCAGAGAAGTTGTCAATTAAAACACTTTCAAAGGAAGCCATATGTGTTGCAGTGCCCACCTTGCGAGGGGTGCTGGCGCTGAACACGTAGGAGTGCGGCAGTAGACCCTCGGAGATCCCTCCGCTGCGGAAGGAACGGGAGGGCGAGCTCACGGAGCAGCTGCCGCCGGATTTGTCGGAAGGAAGTCCGCAGGAGCCGCAGACCACCGTCCGGCTCCGCAGGTTGTACTCGCTGTCTCCACAGGTGCTGTGAGCCACCTGCTGAGATCGGGCGTTAATATCTCATTTCATGAGAACACATTATGTAGGCGTGTTTGATTGCTGGCCCCAAAAGATTGTTTTATTTTGAAAGGAGCACAGGGGGATATCTTCAGTGGATGCAGAATGCTTCACTAAACTCTAAAGCTGACACAATAAATTGATTAAACAATAAGTTGATGAACATAAAATTATATCAGCAACTATTTCGATAATAGAGAATAATAATATTCCCTGATTGTAACTTCTTCAATGTGAAGATTTGTGGATTTTCTTGTATTTATTGAAAGCACATTTATTACTTTGTGTTTTGGACTACTGGTCTTATAAAACAAGCTTTTTTGGCTGTGAATGGGCATTTTCCCAATTTTCTTACAATTTATAGACAAAACGATGACTTAGTTACTTCAGAAAATAATCTACATATTACCCGATAATAATGTATTTACTAAAAAAATATTTTTAGGCTTAAAATACGGTTGTTGTTCCACTCTATCTGACCATAGAATGGGTAAAGAAATCAACATTTCACTACCGATTTTCAGGTTGTTTATATGCCTCTGCATCATGTCAGTGCACATGGCCAATTTCCAATATTAAAATGACTTTACTTTGACAGGACAATCCCAACCTGATCTATTGTTCTACCCCAAGATTGTTTAGAAGTGTTAACATAGCTAATTTAATATTTCCAGGATGCTGAAGATCACAGTTTAGTGTTCTCAAGGTGTTGTTGGTCTAATTCAAAGTGCACCAGCTCCATTTATCATGAAAATCAAGCATCTGGTGAATTTCTGCGGTATGCGTAGTATTTGTGATCAATACAATTGCTCTCACCATGTCGTCATCTTCTTCTTCAAACTGTGTGCGGGTGACCTTCCTCATTGCCATTTCCTGGAGGAAAAAGCTCAGTGTATAATACAACTAAATAGAACTTATGGTTCAAATAAAGTACCACAAGTCTGATGGGGAATTTATAATACCTCTCCGTTAGCGCTGATCAGGGTGGTCTGGAACAGGTCTCCGGTGCCCCAGGAGGGCTGAGTCTTCCACACCAGGTCAGAGGGAGGATTGTGGGTTCCGCCAGCACCAGAGGCCCAGATCTGTCAGCCGTGGTAAAGGTACAATATAGGGTGAGTTATCTGTCAGTGTTCGTCGCTGTTCTTGACTTGTGATTGTGCTGAGTAAAGGTGCTGCTTACCGTGACCCTCTGGCCGGCCTTAAGAGTGAATTTTACTGGGAACTTGAAGATGATCGGAGCACCGGACCCCACCTGCCGCTTCACCTGCCAGTTCCCCAAATTCTGATCCTGGTGGGTTGCATAAAAAGTCAGCGTGTCACATCCTCCGAGTGCTATTCTCCAAGTCTAATTCGGCCTCCAATGGCAATGTCAGGAAAGTGCTCTAATTGACCAAACACACAGTGTGCGACAGTACAAATCTTTAGTTTCCATCACTTAATCATCCCAGCATCTCACCTCATCTGATTTGTTGCAGAGTCTGACATATTTCCCGTCCAGTTCCACCTCGTCCACAGTGACCCGCCCGCTGGCTGAGGCCTGTTGGGCGATGCGAGTGCGAGCAACGGTTCCACCAGCGATGCTCGAGGCCTCGCTGTCGGTGTCGTTGGGGCGGCACCTCTTGGCAGGAGAGCTCTGAGCGCTGTAGTGCACCGAGCGAGAGGTAGCTCCTGAGGTAGAGGAGCGACTCCCTGTCATTTTGGCGGGCGGGGGGCTGGGGGAGAGACGCAGCCTACAAGGACAAACACAAAAGTGTGAGAGGCGGAGAAGATGTCTAACTAACAACTCTGTAGCACAGAGGAAAGGCAAGACTCTTATTTTGTTGGATAAACTCATTGCGAGTGGCCAGCGTACCTTTGCTCCTCTCCCTCCAGCAGCTTCCTGTAAGCACATATCTCCATATCCAGAGCCAGCTTGACGTCCAGGAGCTCCTGGTACTCATCCAGCTGCTGCTGCATTTGCTGTCTCATCTCGGCCATCTCTCTGTCTTTCTCCCCCAGCAGGCGGCGGGTGTTGTCCCGCTCTCGAGACAGGGCGTCCTCCAGGTCCCTTAGCGTCGCCTCGCGGGCCGCCAGCTGGATCGGACAGAAGGATAACACAGTTATTGTCAGATCAAAATGAACACAGCTTCCTTTTGGTTGCCAATGTGGAGGTGCCTTTAACTTGCATTCCTTCTAATGACCAGCAGGGGGCGACTCCTCTGGTTGTATAGAAGTCTATGAGAAAATGACTCTACTTCTCTCTTGATTTATTACCTCAGTAAACATTGTAAACATGAGTTTATGGTCTCAATCTCTAGTTTCAAGTCTTCTTCAATACAACATGTTTATTTAGTAAGTTATGGTCCATTTAGAGTCAAATAGACCATAGGGCGGGGCTTCCTTGATACTGACGTTATACAACGGTGTTGTCCGGTCTGGGAGTTGTTCTGAGTGAGTTCTGAGTTCATGAAAGTAAATTGTAACATTTTGGTCACTTAAAAATGTGTTATTCAGCTTTTGGTTGTCCTTCGCTCCACCCTCTTGAGTCACTTCTGGTTGCAAAAAAACAAGATGGCGACCGCCAAAATGCAGAACTCAAGGTTTCAAAAACGGTTGTCAACAAACCAATGGGTGACGTCACAGTGACCACGCTCACTTCTTATATACAGTCTGTGGCTATAAATCTGCACATGGTCATCATGATGCAATGCATTGTGCCTACGAGCATCTTGCATGAGTCCCAATAAGAACTCTGAATGCGATCTGTGTGAGCTGCTCGTTTCAGGTCACCTGTTTCTGCAGCTGGCTGATCTGACTGGACATGGACTCCAGGCGGGTCCGGGTCTGCTGGAGCTCCTCGTGTGCTGCCCCAACCAGGTGGCTGCTCCGGTCCGCTGACTGACGAGCATTTTCCAGCTGACAGAGAGAAACAACGAGGTAGAGCATGACTAAAATCCAAATTGCCAAACAACTCTGCAGTCTGGATCTCATTTCGCTTCATTGGGACCAGTTTGTGGCAAAAACTGTCCTGCCAAAACAGTGCATTTTTTGTTGACAGGATTGTGTTCATGGTGTCCTAATGTGGGTCCAGTTTTGGCAAACCTATACTGTGTGTGCAAAGAAGGAGCAAACTAATTTAGTATTTGTTAAGGACCTAAGAGGATTCCAACAGGGCCCCTGGAGAAATGTGCCCATGTGGCATAGTGCGGCCGCTGTATGCCCTCAGTGTGTGACAGCGTGTCTTTTTTTAAGTACATTTTTAAAGACATTTCAATCGGGAGAGACTTCATTAGAATGTTTTGACAGATATTTTATCTTCCGTTGAAGACCACAAAATCGAGTTCAGTTGTTTTTTAAAAACCTTTCAACTGTTGTAAAACTGATGGTCTACCTTGGAATTGTAGGTCTTCTCGATCTCTTCTTTGTACATTTTGATCTGCAGTTCGTGCTGGCTGCGCATGTCCGTCAGCGCCTCGGACAACTTGCTTTCAAAATCATGCAGGTGGCCATTGTCCATCTCAACCATGCGAGACTCATGGCGCCGCTTTGTCTCCCGCAGTTCCTTTTGGACAATCACAAAAGCAATTTCACTCCCGACTACAAATACATGTTTGGTCGATGCTGATGAAAGGAAAGAAGAGAAGTAGAGAAAGTTCCTTTTTAACATGATTTATACGTAATAAGAGCTGTTCTCTGACCTCAGAGTGAAGGTTCCTCGAAAACTCCAGCTCCTCCTTGAGGGTCTGGATGCGATTCTCTCCGTCCACCCTCCTCAGCATCTCATCCTGCAACTGCTTCTTGGCATCGGTCAAACTGGTGTCCAGCTGAGAGAGCACAACGGGAGCAGAATATTAGTGCGAAGCAGCGTACAAACATTCACGGTGCAGAAATGTGCAGTAAATACAGTTAAGAGGCCAAGAGAAATGAGAGAGTCGTGTTCTTTAATCAACATGTCCGAGCTCCAGAAGCCATGACAGAAAGACTGAAGTCAGCAAAGAAAACCTTAATTTGCTCACACACCAATACTGAATATATTATATATTATTTGTACTCGAGAAAACTTGGGCTTGCTTTCAAAACTCCACTGTAAAAACTCCAAAATAAAGAAAAGCTAGTTGTAAACGCAAAAATAGGGTTGCAAAATGGGTCTTTGATAAGCTATCGCTGATCACCACAAAGTGGAAAAAAACAGAGGAGCATGAGGGACAAACAAAGAGTTGGTGAGCTTGTAGGCTAACTAATTGCAGAAAGATTGACCCCAGATGTGTTTCCGCGGAGCCACGAGTTGAGCGTGGGTCTGAGTTTACCTTGGCAACCTGCGCCTTCAGGTCCCTGTTTTCCACCTCGAGGCCTCGTTTCTCTCCCAGAGCCGTAGTCAAGGACGCGTCCTTGGAGTTCAGCAGAGCCTCCAGGTCTTTGAGCCTCTGCAACGCTGCGACCAAATCGGACTCCTTTTTGGTGTTCCTGCAAAGACAAAACGAGTCTCACGTGTTAAGTTCCATCTTCCTGGATGTGTTTATAAGTATTGACACAGGACGTCCCGCTGAACGGACGTCCATTTTGCTTTGTAACTCGAGGGCCAAGTGGAAACTGAATTACTACAGTTTCCTTCACGCAGTCAAATGAAACAAATGTGAGCTATTTTTGAATTAGGATGTAGCCCGGATAGGAACGAGAAAAGACCTCGAAAGACCTCGGTGCGTATGACTCACAGGCCACAATGATCCTCGTCCTGTCCCACGTAGGCGCTAGCCACAAACCACAGCCGTTGGTGTTTAGCTGAGACGGTGCCATGGCAACGGCTCGGCTTTGCCAAACACACATCGGCCCGTCGTCTCGATATTTATGGAAAAATAATGGAGGCAAGAGTGGAGCCCTGTAAACGCTGCCACGTATTGTGTGCATAATGATTACTGTGGCGAAGGAGGGGATACTGGGGAAAGAGTTAGTCATCGGTGTCTGGATGTGGCAGCATGGGAAGGAGTCCGAAGTCAAAGTGCAGTGAGCAATGAGGAGGGTATGCTGAAGCCAGGGAGTGGCCCAGAGGCTCGCAGGGTGTCGGCAAATAAAAGCATCGGCTATTCAAAGCTAATGAGTAATTGTGTTCTGCTGCTGTGGGCCGCATGCTGACATGTTTGACATGTTAACAGTGCAATCGCAAACACTCTCTCGCTCGCGCTTTAATGGGCAAATGGGTGCCTTTACCTGAGGAAGATTTGGTTGAAAATGGGGATTTCAGAAGCCCCGAGGCAGGAAAACATCTGGTTCTGTTGTGTCTTTTCATTTTATTAAAGGGCAAACCAGGCTGATTTGTTTTATTTTGGACTAAAAACCCAATAACCTGTGAAGGGAAGCAACTAGTTAGACAACGCTTGCTCTGTCTGCTCTAGATACTTGATGTCTGCAGTTATGCTGTAAGTCCAAGAAAGTTTGGTAATTCAGACTTTAAAGCTAGACTTTGTTGACTCTGTGGCCGCAAGTGCTAATTATGGGATAATAGTAAACGCTCAAACAGTAGTGTAGAAAATAGGCACCAGGACAGCAGTTACACCGCAATGTCTGTATAAAGTTTGCTAACATTTGCCACCGTTAGCTATCAGTCATACCGGACCACGTGCTGCTGCAACTATTAACTGAGTGTATCGAATTAAAGGGGCCTTTTGTTGCTTCTGAACTCATCTTTTTCCATAAGTAAAAAGGAATATTAAAAGTTTTAAAAGCTTCTTTAGTCTACTTTAATTGTAAAGACACACATGGGCGCTTCTAAGGGATTCAGGGGCTTTAAGGTGCTGAGGCAACCCCGTGAAACATCCTCCACCCACTCACCCTAATCCATGTAATTTACAGTCTGGAGATATTGCTCCTTCATTTGGATTGCGATGTGCTGCGACCCACCTTGCCTTCAGCTCCTTGTAGTCCTCCCGCATCTTGCCCAGCTCCAGCTGCAGGCGCGCTCGCTCTTTGGCCACAGAGTCCAGAGTCTGGCGGGCGTCGGCCAGCTCGGCCTCGTAGGCGGCCTTCAGGCCCGACAGCTCCCGGGTGACCTCGGTCTCCGACTCTGTGATGCGCACACGCAGGCCGGCGTTCTCGGTCTCCAGAGAGCGCACCTTGTCGATGTAGACGGCCAGCCGGTCATTGAGGTTGCACAGGTCGTCCTTCTCCTGGAGCCGGGTGATGCGGTTGGGGGACAGCGGTGAGTTGGCACCTCGGGGGGTGTTTTTGGGTGTCGCCATTTTACTTCTATCTTTCCTGAAACAGAAGACAGGATTACCAACTCAATTATTCTGAAAGTTGGTTCTTTTCATGCACAATAAATGTATTACAGGATGTATTTATTCTGATGTACAAATGGATCTATTGGCATTGGACTGTACAATGTGCAGGCTATAATTAATACATAGGAGGATGGAGGAAGTTGGCCACACAGTTCTGTCTACAAATCTTCATTCAACATCCACCACTGTTATTATTCAAATAAATGAAACACATGCCGAATCCATCCAAGGAGATTTTTACATTTAAGGGTAAGCGGCTGGGTAAGCGTTAGCTGGCTGGGTAAGCGGCTCTGGGAGTATGAAAAAGCCATAACTGCAAGTTTTAAAAAACTGAAATCTCTTTGAAGTGTGCACATGTTTCCAGAAACTCTTTTGAGTGCAGAGACATAAAACGTACGAAAGACAAAGAGCATAATTGATCAAAAGACATGGGAGGGGTTGTCGACTCCACCCTGAAATCAAAGTAAAGTCTCTGCACAAATAATGCCAAAGCTGACAGGACGGTTTACCTTTTTAGTGCCGGTCAGAAGAAGATGAATCTCTGCTCCGAATACTTTCGTAGACTTCTCTGTTAATCGCCTTTTCGTTATTTTGTGATCAGAGTTCCCCCTCTTAGTTCTCCAGCACGGTTCGGTCTGTTACTGCCCTGTCTGCAAATCCTTCTGAGGTTGCCCATATAGGAAAGAATGAGATGGGAGGAGAGAGGTTGGCCTCAAGTTTGGCACTTGGTAGGTGGTTGTTCCTCTCTCTCTCTCTCTCTCTCTCTCTCTCTATGTCTCTCTCCCACTGGAATGGGTGTGCAATCTGAATGAATGAGTCACCGGCTCCTCAAAGAAATGCACAATGCCATGTGATACAAGGGATCATTTTAAAGGTTGAGTTCTATTCATTCGCTGTGTTTGGCTCAAACCAGGCTTCCTTTCTGTAAAGTTTGAATGAAAATGATACAGAGCAGGTTTAAACTAAGTTTCCAGAGCCTGAAGCCTGGTTTTATGCACAATGATTCGATCAAACTTCCTTATTCTTCAATTAAAACGTCTAAAAGGTCAGTTCAGTTTTCAGGAATGTGTTTCTTATATACACTGAGGGAGGGGGGGGGGGGGCAACAGTCCCCTTTGCTGCCCCCATGTTTGAAAGAAGCGCCGCAAAAGTGCCCTCCAGCATGCCCTTCTAGTGGAGAAAATGAGAGGCGGGCCATGAAGGCTGCCCTGCATGCCAGTAAACTTGCAACTGGTGCTGTGTTTATTTATTTGTTTCACCCCTGCCCCTCAGACATCCTGAGTCAGCTTGATACTGTAAAACATCAAGAGGTTCTCAGCTGGCTGATAGAAGTTAGACATGTCCCAATACAGCAAACAAACTAACATGGAGGTCATTTCTATCTCATCTGGTAGAGCAGGCGTCCCGGCTTGTGTTCAATTCTGTCCCATAGTCCTTTGCTGCGTGTCTACCCCCCCCCCCTCTCCAGCTTCTCTAATAAAGGCAATTAAGGCCCTAAAAAATAACCTGAAGTGCTGTATTTCACTCAGTGTGAACCTCATTCTGCGGCTTCAATGAAGAGGGAGGAACAAGCTGATACAGAATATACTGAGTATGACAATGGGATAGTGTTTGTTTTCCAGCCTTAGAAGGGGTTAAATGATGAATTAATTTTTAAGAATGTACTCTAATTATTACACATCTCCATCCGATGATCCAGCGGACCATGGTTGTCTTTTGAAAATGTTTATTTACGTGAACGTTTTCTCTTCTTGTTTTACACTACTGACAAGATTTAATGTGTATGTTATTTACACTGATCAACAGAAAAAGATAATTTACTGTCAAAGTGAAAACAGATTTACGCAGTTGTATAATGTGTAATCATGTCCGTTTGGTAATATTTGTGGTATCAAACACACTGTTGTTTTTTATAAGGTTATGATGTTTTTATTTTATTTTATAATATATATATTTTTTATAAATATATATATTTATACATACATAATATATATATATATATATATATACACACATTCCTTTTTAGTAAAGTACAGTACATACATATTGTTTTCTATATATATATATATATATATACATACGCATTGTTGTTATACATATATATATTTCATACATTCTTTTTATATAATTATACACATTTCTTTTTTTAAATATACACACACATATATATATATATATATTTTCTCGCTGTATTTAGTGCGGAGGACATCCTCATGCTGACAGATGAAGATCGCCTCCCATCAGCTGAATTTGATGGAGAGGTTGACTCTGACTGCACAAAGTCAACACGATCCTCTATCTGCTCTCAAACTCAACCCGTCTTCTGGTTTTAAAGTAAAAACAGGTACAAGCTGTCCCAACACGACATAAAACCAGTGAATTATGAGACGCCTGTGTGTGTGCGAGTGGTTGAGGCTCGACGTGGACGATTTCTGTCATGTGGTTTGTGGGAAAACCCGTATTGGATCTCCGCGGTCACCTGGGCAGAGAACATGAAGAAAAAAAAAAGAAGAAGTGAGCTGATTGTCTGTCAGATCAATGTTGTACAGATTAATACTGGCTGCGTCATATATTTATGACATTGCCTCAAAAACACAAGGCAAATAATCCACGCGCGTGGAGGTTTTAACGCAGAACTAAACCGGGAACAAACACGATACTACAGTTTAACCACTAAACTACTTGAGTCACGTGAATGCTGGGTAACAATATCTGAAATCTCACAAAGCCAAACCAACATTTTCAGTGCAAAAACAAACCCCCCCAATCATTTTTTTTTCACATTATAAACGAACAAAATAGTCCACT
The DNA here is from genome assembly GCA_032191485.1 of Leptoclinus maculatus. Lineage (NCBI taxonomy): Eukaryota > Metazoa > Chordata > Actinopteri > Perciformes > Stichaeidae > Leptoclinus > Leptoclinus maculatus. Next base: position 35,814,123 of record JAVDOI010000002.1, on the reverse strand, counting down.
CCGCATCTTATTGGCCGCATGTCGCAGCCCGCAGCTTTGCGCGGATAAACAGCAGCTGTGCGCCGCGGAGCAAACCAAGGGCGAGCACATTACCAGCGAACCAATTTCACAGGAAATGATCTCCCGTCCGTGCACCGTGCAGATCATCTAAACTACTATAACGAGCTGAACCCCGTCGACCGGAGCACCGCCGCCTCCGCCGTAGCCGCGTGAACACCCAAAGTGTTTTTTTTGTGCGTGTTGTGTTGTGTTTTCCGCACAGACGACCGCCTCCCCGCTCAGCAGCGGCCTCCATTTTAGCTCCTCGCCCGGCCGCCGCCTCACGTGTCCTGGACTGTCTTCCTCACATGACCCGTGTTTGTCCCCGTGATCAGCGCTTCCATCTCCGTAAATCAGTGTCGTTGAATATCAGCGGTTTTTTTTTTTACACCCGCAAAAGCCTTCATGGATATGCTGGAGCAGAGTCTGGACAGCTCGGCGAGGTGAGAGGCTGCCGGCCGCTTCCTGCTCAGCCATGGCTCCCTCACACGGCCTAAAATAAACCATGTTTTCCTTCTCTTTGCTAACTCCAGTGCTCCGTTCACTATTCCTGCATGCTCCTTTTAATACGTTTGATATCGGTGCGCTGTTATTTTGTGTTGTTTTTGGTTGAATCAGAGAGTGTGCACCTGGCGGAGATGATGCTCTTCGGCATCCGTAAAGACATTTTTTCAGCAGAAAACTGTGCGCCGTTTTGCAAATCTGTAACATGCCGATTACCGTTTTATTTACTAGACAATGAATGCACCGCAGCAATTTGTGCCAATATTCTCAGGGCGATATTTATTTATTATTAATGCTTTGTTACTGTACGTTATCTAATAGCAACTATTTTTAGGGTTTGATGCTTAACTCTAACTAGGAGGGGCGGTGTTATTAAGAATGTTATAGTTTATTGTGAAGTTTGTCTCTCCTTGTGCAGTAAATCAAACCACTTCCGCTTCAGTTTTGATTCATTAAAGTTTACATTTTCCGCCTGGAAGTAGCAGAAAACCTTATATCTGTCACGCTTGCACGCTAGTTATGCATCACTTTGTTTTTATGTCTTATCCGTTGTCCCCTCTTGTGACCACCTGGGGGCGCTGTTCGCCCACAACTGAGATCTGGATCCACATTAATATAATTCTGATGATTAATTTCGTTTTCTCTTGTTTTTTTAGTCACGACAAACAGGAAACGGAAGAGGTGGTGCAGTTACAGGAAGGTGGGAGCCTCGTTTTCTGCTAAACTCGACAACAAATAATCTGTTTTAATTTCTCAACGTATAAATATGTGATGCAGATTCAGGTTCTGCCTCTTTTGAGACACATAAGAACTGAGATCTTGAACCCTTATTGTAAAAGAAAAACGTGTCCTAATCTGCAGACATGTTGCAATCCTCTCAACATCTGTGTTATTGATGCTCCTGCCCTGGGGCACCTCCACAGATTTGAAACACGTTGCCCTGTGTGTTGCAGGAGAGACGGTGGGGACGGAGGAGCAGACTGCAGTGACCATCACTGGTGTCCCGCAGGCTGCGTTCACTGACCACAATGTGCAGTATCAGTTCCGCACAGAGAGCAATGGAGGACAGGTGAGCATGGAGGACCTGTCTTCTACACAACAATGTGTTTTATTAGTTAGTTAGTTAGTTTCTCTCTTCTACACAACAACATATTAACTGTACTTACTATGGAGAGCTGAAGTAAAACTCACAGATTCTGTTCCAGAAGTCACGTTAAGAAAACCTCGTGCAAAATCACATTGACATTTGTAACAATTTAAATAAACAACTTGATATGTGTAGTTCTTCAAAAACCTACATCTCTCATGTATTTAATGTCATTGTTTATTCATTATTTATGTTTTGAAAGAGTGGCCGCACACTTTAAACATGTTTTTTTTCAGCTGTCAACTAAAGGATATGACTGTACTGTGATGAATCAATGCTGGTGTTAATATTGACATGTCTTACCAAATCTATAAAGAAGTTCATGGTTTAGAAATAGCTCAACACACCCAAATAGTGTTTAGAATCAGCCCAATGCTGAGAGAGTCAACCAGTTGGGACTAATCTATGTCATAAATTATGTAATGAAAATTATATATGAATATGAAGAGTGGTGGCCTGTAAAGCCGGCAGTGTGTTTATTGTTTGCTTATGTTTTTTCACCCAATAGAATCCCTTTTAAAAGATAAAACCGTCTACTCTCTGCTCTGTCCCCAGGTGACGTACCGCGTGGTTCAGGTGACCGACGACCAATTAGAAGCAACCGCTGATGGGACCGGAGCCGTCAGCGTCCTCTCCACCGCGGCGTTTGCCGGAGCCCCTCAGGCTGTGGCTCAGGTGAGTAAAAACACACAAATGTGTTGACATGTAGTGCTGTCTCTCCAGAGAGCACTTTATGGTGCGTCCCGCTGCGTCCCGCTGTGAAAGGACCCAAAGCTTTGGTTCCTTTTTCCAGTTTTGGGCCTCGAACTACAGCAACATGTTTCTATTTGATAATAAACATAAATTGACTGAATGGACTCTGAACCGCTACGGCAATGTGAACACTTACAAAGACACACACAGTCTTACTATATATTATATCAAGGCTGCAGCTATCGATTATTTTAGTAATCAAATATTATATTGATTATTCCATCAATTTATAAATATTTTTTGCCTTATTATTAAAGAGCAATAGTAAAAAAAAAAAAAAATAGAGAAAATAAGATTAATTAGTTTTCCAGAGAAAAATCCCCCCAATTTATTTTTGCTTGAATTGCATAAAATAAAACAAAACCCAATCAATGCATTTAAGTGCCATATTACATTCTAGGGTTTTAAATAAAACATTTTCTGAAATGCAAACGAATAGATTAATAGAATATTTTCAAAGTACTTATATAAAGGTCCTATAACTTTAAACAAAGCAGATTTGTAGTTAACGAGTTGCTCAGGGAATCGTTTCAGCCCTATGTTATATGTTGTTTGTTTACTGTTGTTCCACCTTTTGCCAGGCTATCATCCAGAACCCTTTCAGTAACGGGGGCAGTCCCGGCGGCGAGACCGTGGGAGGCGAGACGCGCTTCGCTTATTTCCCCGCCGCCACCGTCAGCGATGGCACAGCCGTGTCCGTGCAGGCCGCCTCCGACCCAACGATAGCACAGGCGGGAGGTGAGCGAGCGGCAGTGGCTCCGACGCCAAAATCCAAATTCATAAGTCCAACCATCAGTAGAACTTTTATTTAGTCCTCACTTCTGTCTCTTAAAACCCAGGCCAGTTTTACGTGATGATGAGCCCCCCCGAGGTGCTGCAGACGGCCCCTCGCACCATCGCGCCACGCACACACACCTACACTGAGTGAGTATGACACATTCATCCCATCCCTGAAGTTACCAAACATCTATCTATCTATCTATCTATCTATCTATCTATCTATCTATCTATCTATCTATCTATCTATCTATCTATCTATCTCTCTATCTATCTATCTATCTATCTATCTATCTATCTATCTATCTATCTATCTATACACACACGTGTTTGGCCGACTTCACCCCCCCCCTTCCTCCTCCCATGTTGACTTCACGGTGGATCGGATGTCCTTTACCTCTTCCTTCCCCTTGCTGGAGTGATTAGTTTTGTCATTGTGTGTACAAATGAAGATACCTAAAAAATACAAAAAGAAAAATCATTTAAAAAAGTCCAACATCTGAAAACCACACTGTGTCCTACTTACCTGCCATCCCCAGAGACCTTGATGAAAGCGAGATGTTGCAGCATGGCAGTTCAAACTGGTGAGAAGAACTTTCACATACGACCCCCCCCCCCCCCCCCCCCCCATCATGTGTTGTAGAGACAGCCGTCTCACTAATCAATCGTTAGCGCCCTCCTGTCGTTCATTGTATGTTCACAGGTTTAGTTAACGGGTTAATATCCCGTGACTCCCCACATGGCGTGTTTCCTATTCTGTTGCACTACAACCTGACTTTAAAGTGGATTGTTGTTTGGTTTGTATGGTAGCACCAGATCTTATTGAGGGGCTTCCTAGCAAAGGAGGTAAAAACATGCATGACTTAATATTTTTAAACTTTTTTTTTTAATCTTTGAAAACGAGCTTTTTTTCATTTCACTGCAGCAATTTTGACTATTTTGTGTCGGTTCATAACATTAGGTCCAAATCAAACTCCACTTTAATTCCAGGTTGTAATGCAGCTAAATAGGAAAGAAGGCATTGTAAGGCTGATGGCAAATACTCGTCCTAATTCAGTGTCTGAATCCCACAAAGCGTTGTCCCTTCAGAGGACCCGGAGGTTCAGCTGTGACTGCACCTTCTTCCCCAAGACTAATAAAGACCAGTTCAAGGAGTTCAAAAAATGAGTTTGATGCATCTGACGATAACATTATTCCAAGTCAGGTGTTCTATATTTGGTTAACACTGAACATCTGCTAATGTATTCATAATTTCACAGTCCAGGTTGTTTTGCTGTGTCTTGACAGGAAGGTGGAGGGTCCACGGGCGCCCAGAGACGAGAGGCGAAGAGCACAGCACAATGAAGGTACGTGGGCGCTGGTGTCACGAGCGGTGAAGTCCTTGTCTGCTTGTGTTTTGTAAAAGCTGCACAGATAATAGTCCTAAAGTCCTAACTTTATTTCTTTAACAGTTGTATTTCCGGTTTAAAACCAGCTTCTTTCTCTCTTCACAGTGGAGAGACGGAGAAGAGACAAGATTAACAACTGGATTGTCACACTTTCAAAAATCATCCCCGACTGCAGCATAGACAGCAGAACTGGAGCGGTGAGTGCTGTGCAGACAATGATGCTCTCTAAAAGACCGTAGAATTTGCCAAAAGCGTGTGACGTAGTGACGGATTGCTCCCTGCCTTTGTTTTGATTGGATTAAGTCCGAGGATGAGGGTTTTTTGAGGACACGCTGCTGGAATGTCTGTGATCTACGTTCTCTGCTCTCCAAGTCTTCACTTCGACACATGAACCAGTGATACTTTCTGTGCATCCTGTCTTTTCATCTAATGCATTCATAAAAGATGCTGACAGTCCGATTTTAAAACACCCGGTGTAACCACAGCCATTAGTATTCATGGTGGGTACGTGGCAGTGCTTTGTTGGTTTATTAATCTGATACAGCTCCACGTGTAACCAGAAGTGTGTCTGAGAGAATCTGAAAGGGTTTAGTCACAAGAGGAAAAGGTCGGCAAAGATTCTTGTGAGTGACACAATGGTAGATGGTGGTAGGGAAATAAAAGGAAGTGCTGAGTCATATTTAACTCCTCGATGTGTTTCTCAGAGTAAAGGAGGCATCCTGTCCAAAGCGTGCGACTACATCCGAGAGCTGCGTCAGAGCAACCAGCGACTGCAGGAGAGTTACAAAGAGGTGGAGCGGGTCGAGATGGACAACGAGCTGCTGAGACAACAGGTGAACCTCCCACATATATATATATATATATATGTGTTTATATTCCTCATCCAGAGCCTCTTTTCTTTCTGCTGTACTTTCCGTCAGTCAGGCTGAGTGATGCCGATGTCATTATAGTAACTCATGCTACGTTCAACTCGTATGGGAGTTATTAATTATCAGTTTCAAGTTTGTAAATATTAACAACATTCACGTTGTGAAACTTTGGAAACACACTTTCCTATCTCGTATGACATGACTACAGTATAACTTAACTCAAAGGAGAAGCAAAGTACAATGTGCCATTATCTGATATTATCACTTAAGACCACTGTAACCTTCCTAGGATGACAGGAGGTGAAACTAAGCTCACTTTATTGTGGGGTCAACTCAGACTCATCCAAACTATGTTCTGTTTCCTGAGACGTATAGTAACGAGAGAACTGGAAAAACTAGTTACATTCCAGACATAAACCAAAATATACAAAATATAGGTATCAGAAATACGTAAATACTTTTATGAGTGTGACCGGCGCACACAAGCAGCCTCTAAACAGAATATAGAATCAGTCTTAATAGAAAGACTTTGAAAAAAGCCAAATTACTTTCATGACTTTAATGAATTCCGTCAAAAATCACTTCCAGCGGGTTGTTCTCAGCAGACGGATCACAGACCATTCTCATGTTCCTCGTTGCTGTAGTGAAGTTCTAGCAGCCAGCAAACCTTGTAATCAATCGATTTGTCAGTCACCTGAAACCACACGAGGTACAACTCCAGTGAAATGCGATCCCGTCAGCTCCTCGGACTGCTGCAGTATTCATCATGAGCACACCGCCTTCCCCTCCACCGGTTCTCTGGCAGGTCGGCTCACAGAGGAAGAGTCGCCTGGTTAAAGGGCTCTGTCCACTGGAGAAACATAGGACGCCATATTCTAATGTCGACCAGCAAGAATGATGTTCTATTGTGTTAACAATTATTGATGCCACCAAATGATACACTAAAGCAGGCAGAGTGGGAACACATAGGTTTAAGCATTTTTCTCCTTGTTGCGTTTAATGTTGCTTGTGTGTCTCATTTTCAGAAAAAATAAATAAATGGATCCCTTCTATTCTGTCTCCATGCCTCTAATTCTCTTTTTTGTTTTTTTTCTAGATTGAGGAACTGAAGAACGACAACGCACTGCTTCGAGCACAGCTACAGCAGCACGGCGTAGAAGTCAGCGTAGATGCGGCGCCACAGTGATCGCGGACTGGACAAACGTCACGAACACGGCGTCGCATCGTCCCGCCCACCTGAACAATGCCAGGAAAGGAAGAATGAGAGACAATTTCCATCTGAAATTGGACCACACACACAAAAACACGCGAGCAGGGCTTCGAGAAGAGCGCTGGAGGACTCGAGGCGGCCGCCTCCTCCTCCTCCTCCAGCTGTTCGAGGCCCGAACGCTCTGAAATCCGTTTACTGTGTAGCTACATGAACTTCTCGCCTCTGCTTGAAAGGAATACGACCTCCGCACAGCACCACCACCACCACGCTTGCACCAAACTTTCTTTTTACTTTTAAATTATGAACCCGCCACAGAAAAATTTCCTTTTAAAGATTTCACCTTTTTATCGTACGGCAAACTTCTACTCCTTTCCTTTTTTCTTCTTTTCCTTTTTCCTTTTGCTGTGTTTGAACTACTAAATGTGATCGAATGATAGCTCTCCTTTGCTTTTTAATTTATTAGTGTTTAAAGAATGTGTGCACAGAAAGAAAAGGCTGATTCTACAATTTACTCCCCCCCCCCCCCCCCCAACAAACGCATAATGGGCAAATCAGATATTTTGCTCACTGTTGCCAAAGACGGTTAAAATTGCCGTCAGTGGATCGTGTGTATATATCGTTGATCTGTGTGCAATTTGAGGTAACGCTTTACCCTGACACTCCAAGCACCAGGCAGTGCTCCCAAACTCTATAAACATAATCAAAGGTCGGTAAACAAAACAAAAAAAGATGTCTGACAGTCAAAGCAGATTTGAAGGCACAGGCATGCAGCTTATATGTTTAGTGCGAGGCCTTAGTAGAAGCTAGTGTGAGAATCTAGGCGTTAACATAGCTCAGGTAATCGGCATAGTGCTCTGGCAAGTGGTTCAGACTCAATGAAGTCTTGACACAGTCTCGATCTCTCTGGTGTCCATTATTAGGTGCAATGTAAAGATAAATAATGATTTTCAAGATGGGAATCGTTTTTTTTAACAGGCATTAAAATACAGTTGGTTTGTATATCTGCTTAATAGGTCACTGGTGTAAATGCACTGAAAGAGAGGTTCAGTCTTAAGAGGTTTTGTTTGGAGACCAGCCTCTGATTGGCTCACTAGTATTGCTGCATTTTAGTGGATACCTGAGGTGGCTTTTTTTTTTTTTTTCACAATCTTCCCTAATCTCTAAACTTTTGGGAACCGTTGCTGCCGACAGAAGACCATAAAACCACCACGGTCAGGAATGTGCTGAGGGTAGTTGGGATGCGAGTGATGGTAGTTGTAACTAACCAGCTTTTGTAGACACTGAAAGTCACCACAGCATGGAGAAAAATATAACCACTGGCATGACTAAATCTGATACTACAATAAAACAGAAGTGTTTATACCCGAGTGTTGCTCAGCGCAGGTCCATTTTGTGTTGCGAGCGAGGTGATCAAATGGAACTTTTCTGTTTCTTTTTCAGTATTTTTAGTTTTGAATATGAAGCGTTATCACACCAAATTCCAAGACCCATCAGATTTTGTGACCTCACAGGAATTTCAGCTTTATTTTGATGGGCGTTAAAAATGATGTTTACATAGGACCACGCATTTAGAGAGCTGTTAACCAAAGACTGTGATATGATGATAGGAATACCTTGTATGCAGATGTTTTTATAGTGTACTGGTTGATTGATCACAACACCTCTCCTGACAACGTCTGGTCCACACTTTGGGCTTTTGTCATAGTTGATGCTTCAATGTCAGAGATTTTGGCGCACCGAAATCCCAACTATCAGTATTTGACACATGTCGATACAGTAGCTATCTGAGGAAGTGTGATTTTAAAAAACAACTTCTGAAGTGTCAATACAGCTGAAATTCATAATGACGTCACATCATTTGGTGTTTAAACTGTTGCATAGCAACGTTTCCGCCCGACGCTCGAGCTGGAACAATACGTGTCAAGTTTGTTTGTCCTTCGGTACGTTCCTTGTCGGCTGACGGTGTCGCGGAGAGGAGGGACGTCACGGTGTTTTAATTATTAAAGAATTCCACACGAAGGTTGTGTCGGCTCGTTGCCCCGGAGACGGCTCGTGCACTTGTCGCTATAGGAAACCTGGTGCAGAGGAACCAGCACGCGCCGACTATCTGAACGTTCTAGAATTCCGGTGAGTAGATTTCAATAAGAAAACTTTGAGATGCAAAATGTTTGACGTCACGGTGTTTTAAACCGCAGCAGCTTCATGTTTCGGCAGTTGGCTACACTTTACGGCCTCGTCCCCTCAACTAATTTACATATATCGTTACAAGTTAATAGTGTCCTAGCAAACGGCCCATTAAGTTCAAATGATGCGTTCAAATTAACCGTAAAATATTCAACGTTACATGAAACGCGTGATATGGTAACACAACACTCACCTCTGAGTCACTTAATATTGAATATTGTATGACTGTAACCTTTTTAAATGAAACGAAAGGTCTAGGTAGTTTTAACTAGGCCTACCAGGGGTCTCAAACTCAAGGCCCGCGGGCCGAATGCGGCCCGCCACGTCATTTTATGTGGCCCGCGAATCCGCCAGCAAAAAAATAAAAAAAATGTACTAAAAAATGTAAAGTTAGGCTTGATAATAAAAATATCCCCATAGTCGAAGTTATGAGATACTTAAACACACAGTCACAGAAGCAGCTCTTCATAGGTTACTCTACATTTGACATGTAAATGGGTTGTGAGTACATTGAAGACCACTTTAAACGTGTAAACGTGGCTTTACAACACATGAAATACTTCACGTGGGATTGTGCAAACGCACCCTTGAAAGGATTTTAAGCTTTGAACAAAGTTATTGTAATAATTTGTTTGAGATTTGTCTTTGCTATTTTCTTTAAAGTTTGATAGAGTAATGTGAGTTTATTAACCCTACATTAAAAGGATTTAAGTTATAATAACATAAATGTGCCTAAATATATTTTTACATTTATATAACTGCATGTACAATATTTTTACACTTGAATAAACAATAATCAAATGCAGAGACAGTTATTTACCAATATGTTAGTTACTTTTACACAGTCTTACATTTACAACCGGCCCTTTTGAGGGCGACCATGATGCTGATGTGGCCCAGAGTGAAGATGAGTTTGAGACCTCTGGCCTACAGCGATACATGCACTTTTTTTAGTCAGGAGAATCACATGAAACTTTAGGAAAGTATCAAATCTCACAAAATGGAAATATGCAATTAAAGCGTAGTGCTAAATGATTTTAGGGAAAGTTAATGTTCCCATGCTGCACTTTGTTCATCATTCTCCTGCATCAACTTGTGTTGTTTTCTGGGTCATTCAGACTGTGCACAGGATAGGACGACGTGTGACTTTTACTGGCAAAGGCCGAATACTTTTTCTTTCCTCTTTGAAAGTAACATGATTTTTGCAAACTCTGTTAATTATAATTGAGGAACCGCTCTGTCTTAAATGTTGACCAGAGTAGCTCTGTTGGTCTGCTCACTGTGAAACTCAAGGTTTTTACATGCCAAAACAAATCCTGCACATGTAACTGTACTCGACAAACACGGTGATTTGGATGTTTGCGTGTCGCCGCAGCTGTAGGATGTCTGCACTTCCTGTGAAGCCTGGCCTGCGCCACAGTGTGTCAGAGTGGAACAGCAACAACCACCAGCTGTCTGCCACGGCTCAGCATGAGCGATTTGTCTCCAGTGTGATCCGGCAGGAGGGGAGGTCACTACGCAACGAGACCAACTGTAAGGTGGGTTCATGTTGGCGAGGATTTTCCTGCCAGAAAGCTAAACGGTCAGTGTGTCTCTACAGGATGAAGAATATTGCATAACACCACGCATTGTCCACACATGGCTTAATATGTCCACATGTTGTCAACCAGTTCTTTATCTTTTCTCCGCAGACCACCTGGGATGAGAGTGATACCTGTCGCAGGCTGAGGGACCGGGCGTGGGATGTCGCCCGGCGTAAAGAGGAGCTAGAAACCTGCGCACAGAGAGTGGATGAAGAGATGGAGGCTCTGACCCTGGTGACTTATCCCAAAACTTGTGAAACGACTCAGTTTGTCTCAATCCATGTTCATAATAGTACAAAGATGTCGGCCTTTTTTGAGTGTCTGGCCTATATATATATATATATATATATATATATATATATATATATATATATATATATATATATATATATATTAGGGGTGTAACGATACGCGTATTCGTATTGAACCGTTCGGTACGAGGCTCACGGTTCGGTACGCATGACGAACCGAACGAACCGTTCATACGTTTTTTTTTTTTTTTTTTTTTTAAGGGGGCGACCGTGGATCCCTGGGTTAAGAGGGTTGTCTGGTAACCGCAAGGTCGAAGGTTCAATCCTTGACTGGGCCGTGTCATGTGTCGAAGTGTCTCTGAGCAAGACACTGTACCCCTAGCTCCCCGGGCGCCTGTCATTGGCAGCCCACTGCTCCCTATATACAGGGATGGGTCAAATGCAGAGAAAAATGTCCCCCATAAAGGGATAAATATAGTGTATATATACATTATATATATATAGACATTCTCATCTTTCTGAAAAAAAACTTAAACATTGAGTAGAAACACACACACACACACACACATAGTTCCATATAAAACAGGATTGTTTCTTTTATTTGTTTATAACTACAGCAAACAATGCTACATTTTAGTTTTCATAAGAAACTGTTTTTATTTTACACGCTGCTAAGAAGACACCCCAGAAGATGGGTCACTCAGGTATAGTTCCATCATTGTTCAAAGAATAACTTTATGATGTTAGTTTTAATGAATAAATATATTTTAAAATCAAGTACGTTTCTCTGGCATTTATAGTTTTCTACTGTATTGAAAACGTACCGAAACGTACCGAAAACGTACCGAACCGTGGCTCCACTGTACCGTACCGAACCGAACCGTGGATTTTGTGAACCGTTACACCCCTAATATATATATATGTGTGTGTGTGTGTGTGTGTTTCCCTAAGAGAAACGATCAATATTAAAAAATCGAAGAGAATTATGAGCATAGATGTTGCTCGACTCTGACTTAACTGACCTCAGCCTCGATGTGTGTTGGAACAGTCCAAAGAGCAAACCGAGCAGGCCCTGGCTGCGACTGCCGTTCCCCTGGAGGTCGGCGGCGAATGCTTGACGCTGAGGGACGGACGGCGAGGGTGCGAGCTCGCCGTCGACCCCGTGGACGAACAGCTGAAGAAGGAGGTGGCGCATATTGAGAGAATGCAGCAAGTTCTGCAGCAGCACATCGACAAGGCCTTCGAGCAGCTGTGGTGAGGGAAGCTACGGTGTGATGCAAAAACACCGCAGAGGCATTTTCCCCGACGACCTTTCCAATGTTCTCCATCGTAGTGTTTTGCAGGAGGCTCGGCACCAGCTGACCGCTGACCTCCAGAACAAGATGGACGCCCTGGACATTGATATGTCGTGCCTGTCGCTTACTATTAAGTCACCTCAGATCTCCCTGAAGACCAACCCAACTCGCATACCGTCGGGGTAAACTCGGGATGGGGGTGTACACGATGAAGTAATGCTTTCTTTTTTTTAACTCTCCTGGTTAACACGCGCCTCATTGAAATATCGTAATACTGAAATATCCTTGTTGTAGTTCCTCCACCCCCCAGGAGTGGGTCCAGTTCAGCCAGTACAATGTGGCCCGTGCCCAGGAGGCCATGCAGGTGTCCCAGCAAATGAGGGAGGACATGAGTCTCACCAGAGCCCAGGTGTGCGTGATGTAGTTTCTGTTTTCATTTCTTCTGTCGTGTCAAATGTGGCATATTTGCAATTCATTCGTCCTCTATCCTGTTTTTCCTCAGTTGCAGAACGAGTTGGACACTCGGCGCCGTGCCACGGAGTTCGCCCTTCGTAAGCGCATTCACCATGAAGAGCAGGCCCGCGACGAGCTGGAGTGGCAAATAAGAAATGTGAGTCAAGTAGTTTATAACAGCAGGTTTTTATTGTTCGAGGACTGTGGAGTTGAGATAAAGGGTGCAGGGGTCGCAGCAGTTTTAATCCAGCCATGTTCCTGGTTTGTGAGAGATTACTGTTTATAGTTTAACGTCTCTGACCGCCTGCAGACTGAAGATGAAATAGCAGAAATGGGGAGAGACATCCACGGGCTGGATGCAGACCTGCAGGCAAAGACGGCCTCCCTGAAACTGGCTCACACTCGACTGGAGAACAGGACCAGCAGACCTGGCATGGATCTGTGCAGAGACGAGGTTTGAATATAATACATACTGTAGTATTTCAAATCTAGAATATTAGCATTAGCAACGGAAGTAACAGTAGTGATTAGGCCAGGTTAGGTCATTGCGGTTAATGTGACTTCATCTTTTCCTTCCTGTTTGTTTGCAGGTGCAGCACGGCCTCGTTAATGAAGTCCATCAGCTGGAGGCTACAATCAGGGCTCTGAAACAGAAGCTGTCTGAAGCTCAGTAAGTCAGAGTCAGATCACCAAGTGGATCTTATAGGTTGCACATGCAGGGACGTCAAACAACAAGTCATTCTGTGAGTTTACTCGTTAGTATGTACTGTACATTGCGCCGTTTGAGACCCAGCAAATTAAACCGATAAGAAGCCACAGGAGTAAATATCAGAAATAATACAAGATCCTACCTACAGATCAAAAGTGGGTAATAGCGGTTATTTTGAATGCCAAAAAGGGAAAGAAATCACTCAAAAACTTTGACTCATGCTTTTCTCGCTCAGGCACTCTATGCAGAAGATGAAGCTCCATCATTCCCGCATGTTGGAGGACCTTTCCAGGAAACAGGAAGCCCTGTCTCTGGAACAACGGAGCGTGAACACCCGCTCCCGCCTCCCAACAACCTCCAGCACCGAGAAGACCCCGGTGCTGCTGGTTCCACTCACAAACTCCAGCGGCAGGAGCAACCTGCAGCTGCTGGCTCAGTAACATGAGACGGGGTCCAGTTTGTGATAACTCAACACATACATTAGGGGGATTCCTTCATTTTTAGCTTTCACTTTGTTTTTCTGTCTACACTTGAGATACATTCAAGTCTCTTAACGTCTTGAATGAATCCTCCCCATTACTGCTGGAGCACAAAACACACTTTTATCTATTTATTTAAAAAACAAAGTATTCTCCTGACCTGTCTAGACCTCTGTGTGGTTAATAATCACAAAGTAACTTTAATGTGGATTATATGCTTGTTTCCTCTCGTCTTAATTAAACATTTAGTCATGAAGATATTGCTGGTGTCTGAATATATGTTCACAAAAATGTTTTTTGCATAATTTTGATGATGATATGAAAAGCATTCTCTCTTTTTTGTTATGTGATACACTTGATTATTATTCCTAGAGTTGTAGGCAGATGCTGGATCCAAAAGTCACAGAAAAAGACACGCTTTCATACAAGAAATTACATTAAATGATTATGTATCCGTGCACCGGTCCTAACATGCAACACAGCTGACAGTAAAATCATACAATAATATCGAATTATATTTAGATTGTAATTCAGAGAATTTAAAGTTATGTTTATAGTTGGCATCGACACTGGAAAGTGTATTACAGACTAATGAATAGCTGTTTTCAACAACAACAAAAAACTCACTGTACACCCACCGGATCAGCACCAAACAGCAGACAGACACAGTCACAGGCTAGTTAGTGAATAGTGGAGCATTTGGACTGTCTTAGACTGTAGAAACAACATGTAGGAATTTTGCAAATGGCCGTAGATCTCCTTAAAAGGAGCAGTGTGTGGGATTTAGTGTCATCTAGTGGTGAGTTTGCAGATTGCATCCAACTGAATACCCCTCTATGTATTATAATTTATAAAAATATTTTTCCCATTATCTTATTTTCTCATTGCACAGCTGCTGTCTTCATCAGTTGCTCTGCTTCCAGTGCAGCTTGTTTTAAGTAGAGCTTTTATCCAATCAGATTTCACCTCTGTGTCTCTAGGTAGAAGAGAGGCCCGAGGCCTGCAGACTCACAAGTGCTTCCATGTGCCGTTTAAGTGAATGGGGACGATATCGTTGATTGTCATCGTGTTCAACCAATCAGATCTTTAGTTTGACATGTTGGGCGTATTCTTTGAGTGTCAGCAGCCGCTACCCTCATACTTGCCGGCCTACACCTACGTCATCATTACATGTCCATGTGCAGCTCTGCAGGGTGTGCTGTGATTGGTACGTGAGCACAGAAAACATATTTTCCTGAATTTAAGCTTCTGCATTTTCCAAATGCTCTAGCATTATTCAAACGTATTGTAAGCCTCGTACGGAACGGTTTAATACGAATACGTACATAGTTACAGCCTTAGAAACGAATAATAGCTGTGGTGCCATCATGTGGTTATAAGGTGGTATTTCAGCTGCATGACAGCAGTGAAGGCCTGGGTATAAAATGCGCGGCCCGCCACTGCCTTCAGGTAACGGAAAACGGGAAAGGTTCCAGCTAGAGCCAGTGTTTGGTTGTTCCCTATGTAGATATGATGGGATAATTCTAAGCTGACAAAAACAACGATTCTTAGTTTCAGATGATTTAACACTAACATAGTTATAAATATATTTAATTTCTGCCAATAAATCCCCCTACATCCTACACACGTGGATTTTTTCATGCCTTTTTTCCAATATGAGCAAAATGAATCATTAAGTCAGTCATACCAATTTTCTTCAAAGCTCTGGCTTCTGACTGACAACTTAGCTGGATCAAATCTAATGGCCCTCATGATGGAAACACCCACTAACCTCCTGGAAAAACAAAACCGGGAAAAAATATGAAAGGTGAATGACGCTGGTGCAAATGTCGCTTTCACTTCTGCTAATAAATATGGTAAATATGTTGTAATTACTTCCCTAGATATCAGAAGAGTAACCATAAACACATTTGTTTTGAGCAGTGGATCAATGGACTAATCAAACAGCTTGCATGTGTTGATCTGCTGCAGGTCTGTTCTCGGAAAAAAACACTTCTTGGTATCCGTCATCCTGCTCCATTTTCTACACCAAGAGGCCCGTTTGCACGGCACACCCACCTTCCACACATGCTCAGTAAAGAACTCATTCTCGACCATAAAACTGTGAAAAGCGCCCAACCCGCCACAAACAAGTTGACATTTCCCAAAGCCCAACCCATCCTGTCCTCACATTGACCATCAACTTCAGCACATTTATGACTTTACTGCCTTGGCCCTCCAGTTCATTTAGACAGCTTTGGCTTTAAGGGGATGGACATGTGCTTCCTGACACGCTGAATTAGTCTGAATCATTGCACTTAAGGGCCCAGATGCTACCTGTCTGTTTCCCTTCACTGAGAGGGCAATTAAGGCAGCCTGGTGCCTGCTAAATGACCCCCTTTTGCATGAATGGATGCGTCTCCTTATCTGCATTTCTGTCTCAATGTCGTGTGCGCCTCGCCCCCTTCCTGCCCACCTTGTGACCACCGCCTCCTTTTTTCCAGTCTCAGATTTGTTGTCTATGTCTCAGAGCTGAGTTTGACAAACCCAGCTGCCACCAATGGAGAATCTGTCTTTTGGAAGACGTGGTTAATAAATGGAGAGGACACAAGGACAACCGTGCACCTAACCGTCAAATAGTTAGTTTGCTAGCTCGTTGTAGTCCAGATTTTTCCTGTTTTGAAGATTCATCCTTGTCATGGGGAATTGGAGCCAGCGCTTCCCTTTGGCCGGACTTCCTGTGGCTCTCGGCACCGATTAAAACATGCAGGTGTCTTCCAAGGATTGCGCCGCCTTGTCCGTCTACACCTTCACCTTCCTGCTGGGCCTCCCCGCCAACGTGCTGGTCCTGCTCGTGTATGCGCGCAAGGCCCGCAAGCATGGCGCCACGCCCAACGTGGTCTACGCACTCAACCTTTGCATGGCCAACCTGGTGCTTGTGGCCTGGCTGCCCGTCAAGGCTCTGGAGACTTTGCTTCAGGACTGGAGGCTGCCAGCGCCCGTGTGCCCCGTCTACAGCTTCTTCCTCTTCTCCTCGCTGTACGGCAGCTGCCTGTTCATCACCGCCGTCACGGTGGGGCGCTACCTCAGCATCGCGTTCCCGATTATCTACAAGAGGTACCGCCGTGGTCGGAACTCTTGCTTCATCAGCGCTGCCTTGTGGTTCGTGGTGCTCCTCCACCTCAGTTTTTCCCTCGTGGCCGAAGGAGGGGCGAACTTTGTCTCCATCAAGGACGACACCTCAGTCTGCTACGACCACTTCAACGCCTCCCAGCTGGCTGTCCTGCTGCCCCTACGCCTGGAGATGGCCATCGTCTTCTTTTTATTGCCCCTCATCGTGACGTCCTTTTGTACGCTGCGCTGCGTCACGCTGGTGTGGCGCTCAAACTTGCGCCCCATTGGGAAGAGGAGAGTCCTGACTGTTGCTCTCTCCACGCTGGCCGTGTTTGTGGTGTGCTATGCGCCCTACAACGCCTCGCACATCGTGGGGTTTGTGTTGAAGGCAAACGTCGAGTGGAGGACGTACGCCATGCTGACGAGCTCCTGTAATGTTTTCCTGGAGCCCGTGGTCATGCTGATGCTGTCGCCAGCGGTGTCGAGGGGGATCGCGGGAAGAATCTGTGGCCAGCAAAGCCACCTGAGCCGGATCGAGAGGAGTCGGCATCGATGCAACAGCACCAACGGTGCTGCAAATGTCAGGCCGCCACACACGCTATCTGAGAGGAGCCAGGCGGGGGCAGAGGTGACGAAAGAAAGTCAGGAGTGAGGTCACAGTGGGCGGAGACACCGGATGACAAACATTCATGGACAGTCTGATAGAAGCTCATCGTCCTCCAGAAAATCTAGCATCACCACTGAAGGATAAGATCCAGTGTACCTCCTCCTAACACCAGCAAATTACCTTTTTTCTTTAGATTAAAAGTAAGATGTCAAAAGACGATTATAAGTCTTAGTTTTAAACCAGTCAGTGGGGAAAACTGCTGAACTTAACACCAGATGATGATGACAAATGGCTCCATCTGGTGTCTGTCCCTCACTGCTCCAAGCTTTTACCGGAGAAACACTACAAACTACGTCATGTTCTCTTTTGGAAAGTGTTTTCAATGCGTTTTTCCTGCTGTGACGATTCAAAACAGGTCTACTGAGGCATGTTATCAACAACTTGATGTCTGAAATTAGTTATGCATTTTAACGAATATCGGTTTCTGAACATGTAAATTATCTTTTACGTCTGTTCACTTGTAAATTGTTCAGAAATGTCCGTCAAAATATAGTGTGTTGTTTACAAATGTATTTTGTATTGTTGTCTGTCGTCTTTAGAGGAATACAGTATCATTTTAATGAATATTTATATCTTCCTGCTACAACAAACACGTTCAAATGGAGGGTGAAGTCAATGAAGTTTAGAATTAAAATGATCTTAAGAATGATCTGTTATCAAGGAATGGGCGTTTTATATCTAAATATATACTTTAAATCAAGTATTATAATATATTACATATTAAAATTGAATATACATTTTCAAAGGTTTTATGATAATGTAAAACCGTGAATGTAAAACAATAATGGCATGCATGGTTATGACCTTCTGACATAATCACATATTCAACACAAAAACTATTTACATAGCCCACTTAATAAATCAACGAGTAAGTAGAGTACAGATCTCTGCCAGGTGTGTCTGCAAAGACCACTGCTGTAATGTGTGTGAAACACACTTCATTTAAACTCAAAAACAAGCAGCGATATATGCAATTGTCTCAAAGTTGTCGTGTAAGACACTTCATACAATGTTGCCAAAAACAACATTAAACTCAGCTGTTAGCCAAACTGTTATCCACAAAGCAGCAGATGGGGGCGTTAGGGATGCACTCAGGTGTGTTATCACTGACGGCCCCTTGTGGTGAGTAGTGAGCGAGGAGTCAGCAGGCAGTTAATGGCTGTAAAAAACAAGCAATAAAAGGTGTTTTGAGAAAGTGTGTCACCGCGACCACAAGCGTCCCTTGAGCATACAGCCATTACTGGGCAGCACAAATGTAATGCAGTTTGCTGCAGAAGATTAGCCGTGGACAGACACAGACGTGCACACACACGCACACACGCACACACGCACACCGATCGCATGATCCTCCTGGCTGAGATAATAGAATGTCAAAACCAATCGAGGTGATAAGGACATGGAAACAATCAAATTAATACAAATAATACAAAGTAAACATCCAATATCCAAAAGTAAAAAAAAAACTAAGAAATAAATTAAAAAAATTTGAAGAATAAAAAACATTGTTCTGCTTCTGATTGAATAACTTTCCCTGCTGCTTTCAATGAAGACTAAAAACATGTTTACAATAAAGATAAACACACTAAATCTTGGCGTGTAAACTGTCGTATACATAAACATGTCAGTACTGTTCAACGTCAGATCAGCAGAACCACGCAGCAGAACTACTCACAGGTTTGTTGTTGACAATGTTGTTGTGCAGGCAGACGGTGTAATATAAAGGGGGCTGGTGGGAGGGATGCCAAAACATACATTCAATTTCATTTAAGCATATTTTATTAGGAGGTCTGTACGTAACAGTATTTAAAGTCCTTATTAAACAAGCACATTTACAGCTCCCTTGATTATTTGTATCGTATTTAATTAGTTTTTCCTTTATTTCACTGTCAATGCAGAACCCCTTTAAATGAAATACACAATTTTTGCCACATAATTGGATTATGTTGGGTTTTTAAAAAGATAAACACTCATAAGAGATGAAGTCTCCTGAAGTAACAAAAGGAAGGTGTAACTTTGTAGCCACTACATTTCTTTTCAGCGTTGCTGTGAATACAAAATAAAACTTGCAATTTACCGGCATCTTAATTAATTAATTAATTAATTAAGTAATTCTTCACTACAGTGAGGTATCTAGATTCAACATCTGCTCACCATCAAAGCCTTTCACACGAAGATCACATTTCCACCTATATCACACTGAGCTTGTGAGCGGTTGCTGTGAAACGATGTTTGGACAGTGAGGAGAACAAAGAGTGGGTCCAGGAGCTTATTAAATTGTCTTATTTAAAAATCCCCCCCCCCCTTCCCCCCCCAGATATACAGTAGGACGTACATATTAAGTGAAGCCTTGTGATCTGATCAAACACTCTGCTGCCAGAGTGCTGCAGCATCAGACAGGACGGCCGGTGATGGAGTCTGGTTTTTCAAGCCTTAAAGAGGTGAGTTAGTCACTTATCAATGATGTATATTTATATTTTGTCTAATTTTTGAAACCGATGGGGGTCTTGTTTGACAGTAAGGAGCTGGGTAAAACTGCGAGAGGTAAATGCTGGAATTCAAAGCTTTGATTTTAACAGTCCATGTGTACGAAGCCGTGTGCAGCTTCTTCCTCTGTGTCAAAGACTTCCATCGCTGTTAAAAACACATTGTTCAACTTTTATTTCCAGACACATGAGTCCATATACAACAAAAACTAAATACAATATAATACGAGGACAGCAAGATGCCGGTATAATCATCGCAGTTCAAAATTCACTCGTGGTTAAAAAAACTAATCATTAATGAGCCACACACATTGACATGAGCCTTCATTGATTACAATGAAGGCTCATGTCAACATTGATAAGTGACTAACTCACCTCTTTAAGCATGTGGGCACTGTAGTTTATTATTCGGATATCCCACAAACACTGTCCTAATACTCACTACAGCGTCTGAAAACAGTCACCATCAAGACATGTTCAGTCAAATATGCTAAAAAAAAGCTAGAGAAAAGATCTAGCCTTTTTAGAGAAATATATATATATATAGTATTTGGGACTTTTACATTTATTTTTTAAAGATGTCCTTTTTCTGTATGAACCAGTGGCACAGACGGGGTAGAGAAGTGGAAAGTATTTAAAGACAGGCTAACATATTGCTGGTTTTAGTCTTTTCATGGGATTTGTTGAGAATAAGAAATACAAAAAAGACTATTTAGCGTAACATATCCCTAAACAACCAAACTCACGCAGGGCTTTTCATATAGATTTCTGTATTCTCACCTTTGTCAAGTTGCATATATCAACTTAAATCCCTGATTTCCATTGAAAGACTCTGTGAAGTTTTAAAGAGGATGACACACAGACGGTTTGTGAGATATTTGAAGCAACATTTCCAAGTCTTTACTTGCAAATGAATGAGAAGAGTTTATTTGAGTAATTAATTCATCATTGGCTCTAACTTTTTGAGGCATTTCAGGAGTAACTTTTACCAATTTTACAATTTTTCTCATTGCCTTTACAGAGGATCTGATTTTTTGTTTTTCTATAAATCTATGTTCAGATGAATGTAATGTATGGCTTAATCTTGTACATGCAGGGTTTCCTTCGGGAAGTAGTTTCAGGATTTCTTTGTGGTAAGCATGCTTACATGCTCACAATGGCAATGTTATCATGTTTAGCAGGCATATAGTGCTGCAGAGATGACATTTTTGTAGGCCGGCCTGGAAGTTAGCATCGCACTGGTTCCCCGGTCAAAAATCCAATGGGATTTTTCCATTGGATTTTAGATTATTACAAAAAATTAAGTTATGTGGCAAACAAACATAATCTTCACAAATGAACTTTTATGATTTTTTCAACAAAAATAAAGGTGCATACAATAAAAACAAAGTACAGCTGAGGCTGATGAGAATGTCATCAGTTTTGCAGGTAATTGGTCAAAAACCAAAGCATCGGACAAAGACAATTTGGACCCGATTACAACTCATCCTCGGGGGACCATGAATGTCTGTACAACAATGCATGGCAATCCGTCTGTTAGTTGTCGAGACATCTTACTCAAAACCACAAATGTCAACCCGATGGTGGCACCACAGGAAAAGTCAGCGGATGAGCAAAGTCAGTAGGATTCATCCTCTGGGGACCATGAATGTCTGTACAAAATCCCATGGCAAACCATTCAGTAGTTATTGAAATATTTTAGTTTTTTACCAAAGTGGTGGGTCGAACGACATTGCTATCCCTAGAGCCAAAACCAGACCAAACTTTAGAAAGCCCACTGAATCACAGATTCAAAAGAGGGAATATGTCTCTAAAATATAAACTATTCTGCAAAATCCCCCTTGAATTCTTTGCTTATATGATTTCTGTTTACTTGCGTCCAGTGTCTGAGAGAGTCCGTCCTTGGTGTGAGCAGCCGCCATGTTGTGCAGTCGTCAGCTGTTGCTTGCCGTCTACATAGTCACCTTCGTGATGGGGGTCCCTGCCAACATCCTGGCATTCTTCACCTTCTGCCACAAGGTGCGTCGCAGGGCAGCCCCGATAGACATCCTCCTCCTCAACCTCACCATCTCCGACCTCATCTTCTTGGCTTTCCTGCCGTTTAAGATGAAGGAGGCCTCCGACGGCATGGTCTGGTTGCTTCCCTACGGCCTGTGTCCCTTCACCGGTTTCCTGTTCTACGTCACCATCTACAACAGCACCCTGCTCCTCACAGCTGTGAGTGTGGAGCGCTACCTGGGGGTCGCCTTCCCCCTCAGGTATTCCCTGTGGCGCAGACCTCGCTACGCCGTGTTGGCCAGCATCCTGTTCTGGGTGGTGACCTCTGTGAACCTCAGCATCGTCTACATCATGCCCTACACCCAGTGGAAAGGAGCAGACAGTGACAACAGCAATGGCAGCAACGCCAGCGAGTCTGCCGGGCCTCCACCCACATGCTACCAGAATTTCACCCAGGACGAGCTCAACATCGTGCTGCCGGTCCGCCTGGAGCTCTTCCTTGTTCTCTTCTGCGTCCCCTTCATCATCTGCTGCTTCTGCTACGTCAACTTCATCCTCATCCTGTCGCGTCTTCCGAACATCGGCAGGCGCCGGAGGCTGCGTGCCATCGGTCTGGCGCTCGGCACACTGATAGTATTCGCCGTCTGCTTCGGGCCTTACAACGCCTCCCACGTGGTGGGGTTCGCTCGCCAGGAGAGTGAGGAGTGGAGGAACGTGGCGTTGCTCTCCAGCACCTTCAACGCCTGCCTGGATCCCATTATCTTCTACTTCTCCTCGGCGGCTGTCAGAAGCATGTTAAACCACTGCTTCAGCAGCATCATGGCAAAGCTGCACATCCTGAGGTGTGGAGGGGCTCCTCACCAGAGACCCTCCAAGACTGACAAATACAAGGAAGCTCCTCTTCCTTGAAAGTTCTGGAGACATTTTTAAACGTAAATGTCTTTTTGATGGTACGTTTGTTTATTTCATGCAAAAAAATATGGACAAAATGAATAGTTGAGAATTGTTATTCCACACTAATGAAAGAGGCTTCGGGCCAATCTGAGAAGAACCAATCCCTGTGGCTAACAGAGAAGTGTGTGTCCTTGTTTCACGTCATGTTGGTAGCTTTAAAACTTAACTTTATTAATCTATAAAGCAGCTTTCACACAAACATGTAGCCCAAAGTGCTTCACTTGCTCCAGAGCTTGAAAGGGATGCAGTACTCACTTCAATGTGCAAGTTTATTTTTCAGTTATTTATCTGCTGATTCTGTTTTTGTCAAGCTGCGATATTCAAAGCTTAGTGAATTTTTGAAGTCTGCCGTTCCAAAGTGTTACCTTTATTAGCCATCAATGCAGGGTCAATACTCAAGAATAGTAAGTTATTGTTAGTAAGTTAATACGATTCGTTGTGGCAGTTGGGAACAAACGGCGTCGTCGTACAGTTAGTTGAGAGTTGTGAGTGAGAATTCAGCAGGAAGTCAATGGCCAACATGTTTACATGGTGTCACTTTCTAACGCACTGGGTAGCCCAGCGAGTCACACTGTGACGCTCCACTACCATGGAAATGAACATGTGGTTAACACTGTGAATTCAAACAATAACACTTAGCTAGGCTTTGGAAAAACATTGGTTGGCCTTGAAATTAGTACGTAATGTACTCGATATGGTTCATCTCATTGTCGTTGTGACAGCACCATGGTGGGCGGGGCTTAGGAAGGATCGGTTGGTAGAAGGTAAATCTAGCAAAATGTGAACAACGTAACATAAGTACCGAAAAAACATCAAACTTCAAAAAAACTCAACGATAATTTAGGACTTGAACACCGGCCTTCTGGTTGAAAGTCCTGTGTTTGTTTGATGTTGGTCGTGGACAGACACAGAGGTGCACACGAACGAACGCACAAACGAGTAATCGCATGATTCTCCTGGCGGAGGTAATGACCCAGAAATTAAAAGTGAAATTGTTTAATATGCTGATTTTAAAATCATTTTTCTCAACATCTCAATCTTTAACTTCTGCCTGCCGTTAGCAGTGCTCGTTACTGGATTTTTACCTGGGTTGATTGGATGTTTCCTGATGAAATGCTCCGCCGTGGGACTCGTAATTAGTATATATTTATATATATTAAGTATTTATGTACACAATTTTACACATTTTAGTTCTGGAACCAGGGGGTGCCCAAAACAGCTTCTTCCTGCTTCAAAACTCTCGAGGATATTGTAGTTTTTAGAGCCGACTCACGTGCCAGACTGACGGACAAAACGTGATTTCTGAGAGGATGGTAACATTACGCAGCGTAACGTGTTGTTGATCATTGAAATCATCTTTAAAAGACAAATTTCAAATGTGAATACAGGATGTGGAAAAATATTACTGGGAGTTTCATGCCCATCCACGGTGTAGCAGTCCTCCAAATTTGAGTCCCGCAACGACGTCTACGGGAAAATACGTGGTTTTTTTGGTAACCAAATATTCCGAATAGACCGAAGTCCTGCTGCACTCCGTGACCCTCGAGTACAGGTGAAGCAGGACACTGTGTCATCAGGAAACATACACAGTGTTCCTGTGACTCACAGTGCAACGAGGACACCGTTTAATCAAAGTTGAGTGTTTTATGGGAAATTAAACAATTAAAACCCAGAGGATGTTACATCAGCAGGAAGTGGAGACGGTACACCGACGAGCTAATTTGGAGTTATAAACACGGACCGACAGGAAGTGTCAACACAGAGGTTACACAAAGGAACGGTTATAAAGTACGTCTTTCGCTGATAACCGCCTTCTCGCCATTTCCCGTCAGTAATAATGAACGCAGCGCTCCTATGAAGGTGGAGTGCACAAACACACAGATAACATCCCTTTATAGTGTCCTGTTGTATACTGCACCGCCAGGTAAAGCTGTTGGTTCAGCAGTGCACCGAGTTGCTTTATTAGTTTACCGTGTACGCCTATAATTTATTAAAAAAATGTAATGAATCTAATTTCATGTTCCCCGGCAGGTAAAGAGTCTGCTGAGGAACATGTCGGATGCAGTTAGCTCGACTTTCAGCAGAATCACATGATACACAGTTCTGTGTAGCTCTGTATTCATGGTTCCCATAGTAATAATTTAATTAAGAAAGTAACTCATTTCTGAAAAACGTTTTGCACCAAATTGCACGACAATCCACACAATAGTTTCAGAGACATTTTGCTCGAAACCACACACGTGTGGCGCTGGTGGTAAAGTCAGAGGATGACCAAAACCATTAGGATGCATCGTCTGGGGACCATGAATGTTTGTGCAAAGTGTTGTGGCGATTTATTGATCAGTCTGGACAGATCTTGCCATCCATGGATGATAAAAACTGAGCGGCGACTCAAAGTTCACCCCTCTTACACGTGGTGCTAGTTATCAATCTAGATTGCTTTGGTGGGAGTTGCCTAGTTTTGGAGATATCGGCCGTAGAGACGTCCGACCTTCCTTACAGTATAATTGCACTACATGGCACTCGGCTTGTGGTTTGAAAAACAGCAATGTCTCTTTCCAAAAATCTTAACTCAAGATAATCCACCGACCCTGTTGTGAGACGTTTGACGTAGGAAATAAACAGTTCTTACTCTTAAAGTGCAGACAGAATACAGTGACGGTCTGTGAGAGCGTTTCGCTGCTCTCTAAACCTTTCCATTTGATGATGACACATCCTTCTGACGTCTTAATATGAAAAACAGAACACATGTTTCATACATAGAGTATTTATTCCAAAAAAATTAAATATGACAACCAAATAAAAAGGCTCAACGTAGGACCAGGATCAGATGAGAGCGAAGACAACAAAAATAAAGGTCTTGACGTACAGTTTTACTTCTAAAAGTGACACCATTTATTAATCAGCAAAAAACAAAAAAAAGAAAACATTAATATACTGTGAAACCCAAACATTGTTTTCTTTGTGTATGATATGCAGCCAAGCACAGAAGTGTAAAGATTTATTGTTGTGGGGAATCCCTCAACATGGGAAACGGGCACTCGAGGAGTAACAACTCAACCGAAGAGCTGTCGCTGGTCTGTAAACGTCTAAATAAAGATCAAGGAACTTAAGAGGGGTGAGATAGAGACATGCATACACTGAGGGAAGGCCAAACTGATTGCACAGAATTATTTTTAAATTGCGTCATTATTGCCGTCCATTTAAGAATGAACACAGAAATCAAAAAGGAGCAAAAAACTAAATGAAAACGGGTTTAGAGGCAGTAAGGGAGGCGTCATGTCTCTAGAAATAAAAGGTAAATAAATAATGCTACATAACGTCTAAACTGAGCTACTCGTTACCTACAGTCGGGAGTGTTCCCCTAATTTTTGTTATTTCGTTGGTTAGAAATGTTAGTTTTTGGGTTGTGCTTCAGAGTGCCCGTCCACTAAACCGATCCCCACAGGCCTTTTGGTCCTGTCGGCTCCACACTGATCAGTTCTGCATATTTTTGTGTTCTTGGCATATGTCGGAGGTATCCACACACACACACACACACACACGCACACACAAGTAAAACAAATACATATACGCACACAATCACGCCTTACAGTATCGTCATGTATCAATATATACTCGTCAATGTAGACTCGGGCCTGCGGGCCCTTTCTGAAAGTTAAGATTTCTTTGATTTACTTTAGTTAGTTATTGTTTCAGCACCATCAGGAAAGGCACAGTCTGTTTACGGATAAAATCGGTCCGAGGATGAACTTTCAACCCTCCTCCTGCTCCTCTCATGAATATGCGAGAAGAATTAAAAAAAAATTAAAATAAAAATTTTAAAAAAGGCTTTGCTTAGCAAGTGCATTGAGAAATCGATCTAGTTCATAGTCCACTTCTTTGATGAGCTTTTGAGATGATAAAACAACAGCAGAGGGAGTTCTTCACAGGTCGTCTTCACCAGAGGAGGGTTGATGGTTCATCCAATTACTTGCGCGACAGAAACAACGACCCCCCCCCCCCCCCCAGCGGTCTCTCCACAAAGCAGGCCAACGCCGCAAATACACATCAGCTTTGCCTTCCACACAAGTAAACCTATTGCATTATCACAGACCACCATTATCACAGACCACCACGGTTATTACACGGCCATATTTCCATACGGCTTCCGTTTCAAACAGGACTTTGTTAGAAAAAAAAAAAAAAAGAAGAAGTGGTGTGTGCATTACATTAATACCTCTACATATAAATATATCTCAATTCAGACTTAAAAATGCTTTGTATTTCTTGAGGACGAAGGCGTCTGATGTCCAGCTCTGTCGGAGGTGAATTTACTGTCCGCATCATTGTGAGCCGTAAAAAAGGTACGAAGGCTCCATATAGACTTCCAAAAAAACAAGCAGAGCATTAGCCAACAATGTTAGACATGCCCACGACTAATTCTCTTCAAGTAAAATAAAATGCTGGTAATGTCTGACATTAGGAATCAGCTCCAACATGACAAACAAAGGGAGACAAGCTGCTCGGATATATCCTCAGAATTAAAATGTTGTGAACCGTGGGCGACTTCGAACAAGAATCCCGTCTCTGTCCAACCATAAAAACAACTCTTTAAGTGCAGTAAAATACCATTATTCTCTTAATCTCTGTGTATTAATATATAGCCTATATGTATCTGATGAAATATTAAATAAATGTGTTTTTCTCATAGCAGCTTAGGTTTGGTTCTGGTGACATGTGGCTTGCACAGTAAGCAGTACAGAGCAGATCAGCTCGATGCTGTAAGGCCCCGCCCCCAAGTCCTCCACCCTCACCCCTTCCCCACCCCCACCCGACCAGGCACGTTGGTTTGGTCCAAGTGATGAAACCTCAAGGCTTCGTCTGTATTAAACTGTACTGCAAGGCCATGACTGAGCACATTCAACGGCTGGGCATTGAAAAACCAAAGAAGTTCTTGCAACAATGACCGATTAAAGGCGTAAACAATATAGATAAACTTCATAATGTTGGATTCCTGTTAGCAGAGGTCCCTTCATGTGATATTGTTTGGGATCGATCAGCAACCAGTGTGTCCAAACGTAGCAGAAAATCAGTTCCTTACTGCATAAAGACACCGTTTTCTCTCAGAACTAGAGCTGCAATGATTCGTTGATAAATCCGTAGAAAGAAAAATAATTGAAACTATTTAGATCATTAATTCATTTTTTCAAGCCAAAAAAGCAAAAGAAAGAGAAATTTGATGTTTTTCTGTCATATGAGACAGTAAACTGTGTATTTCTGGAGTTTTTAAGACTGTTGGGGGGACAAAACAAGACATCTGATACATCTCCATGGGCTGAGGGAAATTAGAACAGACATTTGTGATACGTTTAGACAAAACAATTAGTCAATGGTAAAATAATTATTAGTTGCAGCCCTACTCAGAACCGTTAAAGAAGTGAAACCCAGACTTCATCCGAGGACAAGCGCAGCAAAGCTACAGTAGGTGATAAAGACTCTTCAACTGGCAGTGAGTCCTACTGCTTCAGTACACTAAAAACTACACTTAGTGGCCACAGGTACACCAGTACAATCTAATGCAGCCCAACACAACGGTCCTGCAAGAACGTCTACCGTTACAAAAGTTCACGAAGCTCAGTTTTTGTTGGCTTTGTCGGAAATATGTAAATGAAATGACTTGTCAACAGAAACAGAAAAGTCAAACTCATGGCAGGACAGAAGTATTGGATTGCAATATGTTGTGTGGGGGGGGATTCACTAAATGTATGAACAGAAGCACCCAGACCTACATACGATTAAAAGCTTTCCATCCAAACCAACGGTTGACGCTCTATACAAGTCAGGCACTTTGTTTAATCTCTCCGTGCACCACCGGACCTCACCGCTGACCCTCACGTCTGCAGCGCCGGTCCCGCCCGGCCACGAGAACGTCGAATGCCGCTCACACGCACGTCTCCGAACCTCAAGTTTATCGTCACTTGCCAAAACTCACTCGTAACAAAACAAAGTTTTACCGCGCGAATACTCGCTGAAAAACATCCACCACTGGACCGGCTCTCTGCGCTGACACCTTATTGCACCACAAGGAGTTTTCTTTGACAACTAAAAATTGGTCAGTTCCTCGAGTAAAAACTGTGAGAGGATATGAACTGCTCTGCTCGGATCTATTGCTGAACGTTGGTTTAAGTCAGAAAGAAAGAGGATTCAAAACTAGCGAGAAGATTAAAACAGCACAAGCTTTGGTACAACACAAGCTGAACTACAAGGCGCCATGGCGTTGTATCCCAACAGTCTACATGCAGCTCGCCTCGCAGGAAGGCATCATGCGATGTACAATGCTTCATCGATGGCTGTACGTGGCTTCGTTTAAAAAATATATATAATAATAATAATTAAGATTTCATTCAGTGCTATGCGTCTTACTGTCTGGCTGAATGACTGAGAGGAACCACTGGCTTAAAGGGAGACAGAAGAGGAACCGTCGTTTTAAGGGAATAAAATAAAATAAAATAAAATAAAATAAAATAAAAAGTCAAGCTTTAGTTTTTTCCGAGCATTCCGTTGCCGTGGCAGCCGCACATTTGCTCGAGAGAAGGAAATAACACAAATACATCATTATGTATCTAGACAAGCTGACAAGGCACAAACAAAAACATGTAAAAGCATCTACAACAAGAATCAGCAACAACAGGCTCAACGGGAGGCTACGGGGCGAGTCGGGTCTTCACTCGCTCCGTTTCCCACCCATGCACCATAAAATCATCAGCTTTTGTACTCGCCATTATTTTAACACAAGGGGGGGGGGGGGGGGAAGCGGGAGAACTTTGAGCTGCTGTCCTAATTGGAAGGCGAGGATGTGACTTGTGAGCTTTAAGAAGAAAACAGAATCCATTGTGATTGAAACACAGCAGAGGAGGTGAAGGTGACAGAGAGATGCAAACAATTGGCTGGTTTCAAATTGCATAATGTGGCTGTAACTCCTCTCTGGCTTACTACATCCTTACTACATCCTTACTACATCCTTACGCAGCCTGCAGTCGCAGCCGTCGTCCTCGGTGACCAAAGCTGCACCAGCACAAGAGGGGAGGGGGGGGGGGGTCACTCTGAGTCGATGCGGCTGATGGGAGTCAGACACTAAGACTGGCTGAGAACGATGGAGGGAGGTCGAGGGGGAGGTGTTCAGGCAAAATACATGGTGGTCAGTGTGTCGTGGTGGATCTGAACAGCTTTGGCCAGCGCCGTGGGGTCCCTGCCGTTACTCTGCCCGGAGACGTGGCTGCCCTCCGCACTGCCCGGGGGAAATGATGGAGAGAAGTAGTGGTGAGCAACATTTAACAAAAATAAAAAGAAGAGGCTACATCATTGACATTTAGTAACGTCAGCACTGAACAATGAATTAATCCTGTCTGGAGAATGTATCAAATGAATGCCTGCTACATAATAAAGTCTCATAAAGCCACTTCATGGTACAAAAGAAATTGATAAAATAAACATTAATTCACCGGTCTCATTCATTTTTTACAGATAAGTTCATAACTTAGACATTAAACTTGCGTAGCCACTAACTCATCTACACTTTTATATTCAACACTTTCAGATGATACCACACCAGCTATTCTAGTTGAATGCTTTTGCTTCATCACACATGTTGAGCAATCCGACAGAACAGCAAGTCTAATCTGATTTGAATCAAAAGAGTTTCTCCCCACCTGTCGTGCTCTTTGTCAACCAGGTGGTAGCGGGCGCGGAAGGCCACCAGGTGGGCGTAGTAGGCCGGTGCAGGGATGGAGACGGAGCGCGTGCAGCGGACGTAGGTGTGGCACAGCTGGTAGGTGAGCAGCTGGAACTCGTCGCCGGTGAAACAGTTGTCGTCCCACAGGACGTGGTAGTGGGAGGGCCGGCTCGTACCCTGGAGGGGGGGGGGGGGGGGGGGGGGGGGTTGAGGGAAGATTAGATATTCTTTAATCGCTGGTAATGACTAGACTAATTTCAGGAACTTGCATCAGCGAACGTAGTCTGTCTCTACCTGTAGGCCACCGTAGTTCTCAGAGACGCTTGGAAAGGGAGGGAAAGTTCTAATATTTCCAATAAAAATATCACACGCTTTTATAGACGTTCATTCAGGTAACTATAACTGCATTGCTTGCAAAAAGCTTAAAGATGTTATTATTCCAAAGCTCCTTTAGATGTTGAGCCATGCCGGCGTTCGGATTGCGTATCGGCGATCTCGAGTAACCACGATTGGACAATATGAAAATACAAACGTCTACCGGTTTTCTGATTTTCAACATCCAGCATTCATACAGAAATTGTCTTCTCTAGTTTGTTTGTGTTATTGTGACTTTGGTGTTTTAAAAGGTTAGTTTGGATTCACTAAAGTCACACAGTCTATGGATAAGCGCCTCATACAACCCCAGTGCAAAACATCTGAACTATCCCTTGAAATCTGCAGCAATCTGGCCACAAGTGTACTAGAGTAATTCAGTGAAGGTGATGCAAACAGAAGAAGGAATACTGCCATGTATATATTTGCATCCTGCATTGAATCTATCACTATATAACTATGGTTCTCCACGGTGTTGAATGGTTTTTCAGTGAGCTTAGGTTTCAAAGCGTACCTGGATTCCAGCGTGGCTGCAGAGGTAAAAGTCAAACTCGTAGGGGTGGGTGATGTCTGTGTCCACTGTGGTGCCGGCAGGAATGTTTCCACTTCGTCCAACCTGAGAGGGAATTTAACAAAATGATCTCAGAGAAGGTCAAAATCCCTTTTATATGCGTGAGCAGTGACCTCGATTTCAAATTCCTCTTTAATCCCCCTTTTGGTAGATAACCTTTGACCCCAATTTATCAAATCAATCAAACAGATATAGAAAGTAGGCAGCCATAAAAATGACAAGACCCTCAGAGTACCACTGATCACGTCCCTCCTCTGTGTTACTCACCCGCTCGTTGCGATCTGCACAGAAGAGGCGCGTGTGATGGCGTTTCTGTACAACAATGTACGTAATCCCCGGCTGGTAGTCCTTCTCTAGACCGATGCAGGCCTCTCTGATGGCCAGCAGCTCATAGTACAGCACCTACACAGAAAAGTCAAGAACTTCAGATCATGTGTTCACTTTCCATATAAGGAAACGAAACGTGCAAGAATTCAGCAAAAACTGGAGAATAGAACAAGGAACCAGAGGTTATACCTGTCTGAACTGTCCCTCTGACACTCCGTCCCTGTAGAAGATGATCCTGGTTGGCTTGTAGCGGGTCGATTTGTAGAACTGGATCAAGAGCTCTCGCACCATGGAGGCCAGGTCCTGGATGACCTCCTGTCTAGGCCTCTGGACCCGCACCGTAGCGCAGTACCTGCTGGGGTGGGCGTCCATGCTGCCCACCACCTGTAGAGGCACAGCATCAGTCACATGGGTCAGAAACTCAATTACATGCAAAAGCATTGCAACTGACGAGCAGTTATGAAATCAGTTGTCTGTGCTTCGTCAGTAATACCAGACAAATTCCACGATTCTCGATTCAAAACCACGGTAAAAGAACAGAAACCAAACAAATACTTCTGAGCTCGTATTAGGAAGTTAAACAGCTCAGAACTTCCTCTCTAATATCCATTTCAAATTAATGTGAAAATAATAATATACCTTACCTAATACTATTGTTTTTTAGCTACGGTACTGTAGAACAACAAGTACCGTCACATTTTCAGAATTTCATCATCTACTTGGTACCAAAGTGTTGTTCTTTTGGCCTTGCTTGTTATAAACACTCTAGTTACTCCATCAAATATACAGGAAACACTGTTTTGTGCTTTTGGGCAGTAGACACAGGCTGATACGAGCAGTGTATGTGGAGAGGAAATACAAGATTGTTGGCCATTTGTGTGTTCTTATCTAAAGTGAAGTCTCACCGCTGCAATAGATGGCTTTTTCCCATCTCCTGCTGGAGGATGAGTGACATCAGCCCCGAGGAAGATGATAGGCTGCTGGAACACAGAGGGTCTGGATGGATGAAAAGAGGCTCAAAATGAATCAATCAGTCATGTTGCAACACAGTCTTCTTAACCAACAGACTGGCAGTCAGCAAAGAGAAAAAGATGAACGTCAATGTGACCACGTTAAGCAAAGACTGAAGAACCCTCGTCTTTATTTGTTGTGTTCATTTTACCGTTGGTGTGGAACCAAGATGTTGTTGATGCCTCCCAGCTTGACGTTGATCTTGAGGCACAGGTTGGAGAGGGTCTGAGGAGACGTCTTCACTACGTTCTTCACCTGCACACACTGGGTGGCCATGCCAAGGAGGGTGTCGCCCACCCGCTTCACCTCAGCTGTGGGTCAAAGAAATGGGATGTTCCTTTAACTCTGCAACAACTGTTTGAACTTAAAATGCCTCACAAACTTCATATGACTGAAGCGAGGCTACTTCTTTTTGTCCTATTAACGGGTAGCAGTAGCCTCGAGGTCAGAGCTTTAGATCCAACCGCTCTAATCCCACCGACTACTTCCGTTACTATTGTTGCGCTGCTGGTTTCTAAACAGTTACTCTTCGTACCGTAGACGGGCGTTTTCCCCGGCAGGATTACGATGATGAGCTGCAGCCCGGCGTAGGTGTTCTTCAGGTGTCTGAACATGGGCTCCACGCTGTCGGCTCCCTGGGCGTATTTACAGAAACATGGCTGGCCTTGGATTGGCATCCCAGCATCCTTTGAGATTTTACGCAGCTGGTCAGTGAAGCTCCTGAGCAATGAAGAAAAAAAGAAATGACCATACATGAACATTTGTTTGTTCGTCGATACTACACTGAACTGAGCAGCAACAGTGATTTTTGTGAACTCACTTCAGGATCTCTTCTCGGCACTGCCTCTGGGTGGCGAAGCAGGCGATGGCCCACATCTTGATCTCCACTCCGGTGTGAAACTGCTTCCCCCTCATGTCCCACACGCCGTGGCTCGGTGTGGCCACCGTGCGGTTCTGCAACGACAGTTCAGGGTTGATCTGCTGGGACTGGCAGTCACGCGGACACAAACAGTACAAAAGGACACAGACAACGTATGGATTCAGAGAGTCAAAGGAGTCGGGCAGCCAGTGGGATCTCAAGATCAAGGGCTACTGTGTAATTGATGGGCTGATATTGGCCGATCGTGGCATTAGAGACACATTCATTTGTAGGTTTAGTCTGTGCTTGCTTCTCATTGGCTCATGCATTAATTTTATGGCAGACATGCAAAACAGACTTCTTTCAAATTGAAACAGCTTCTATATGTGATCTCTTTACAAAAGCATGCATGTGTAAAACAGTATAAAAAGACAGCAAAGTCCAAACGATCACAGACAGAAAGAGCAGAAAAGACGTGCGAGATGCAATCAGAGATAATTGAGGTCTACAGTGTGAGCACATCAAATGTGAGAAAAATAAAACGATAGATTGTTATCACAGGGTTTCCCCACAGAATAGCCCGAGTGTAGCTCGCTTTAAATTTTTGTTGTACGTTTTTTGGTTTTGGCACTGAAACCTAGAGCCACGAAACGTCAAGAGTCAGGATTGTAAATACAAATTCAAACTGGGGGAAACCCTGCAGTCTCACACACACACACACACACACACACACACACACACACACACACACACACACACACACACACACACACACACACACACACACACACACACACACACACACACACACACACACACACACACACACACACACACACACACACACACACACACACACACACACACACACACACACACACACACACACACACACACACACACAGAGAGAGAGAGAGAGAGAGAGAGAGACATGTTGGAAAACACACATGCATATGAAGCGTGATTTAAAGGGAAGGTACCATAAAGGGTTCAGAGCTCACTCTGCCGCCATATTGCAGCATGGGGGCCGGCAGGACGCGGCCCGTCACCTGAGCCATCTCATCTCGCACGCGGAACTGAAACTCCTGGACGAACGGGTCGGCCTCGTAATTTGCACTCCTCACCTGAGGAGAGAGAAAATTATTATAATATATTATTATAACAGAAAAAAATAAGCAAGCTTTGTGTCCTTATGTCTCTCGTCCACTCACCAGCCTGCTGATCTCCTCCTGTCTGTCTGGGGCAGAGCGGGCTGTAGCTTTGATCATGGTCGATGTCTGGTTGTCAGTTAGTTTTTTAATACAGCGCTGTCCAGGTACAATGTTGCACACCTAAATGGAAAAAAACATCAGATCAGGTTAATTCATATTTTAATACAGCCTAATAATCAGACTGAATTACCATTTTGTTTCACTTCATTCATTCATTCATTGTGGTCACACAAGCGATCAAAAATCTGAAGAGTGCGATGAAATGTTTTCATTGGTCCCCTGACATTTAGCAGGTCTGTCTGTCTGTGTGTGAGTGTGTGTGTGTGAGAATATCATTACAGCCTTAAAGCATACTGGTAATGAAGACAAAGACTGTTTTTTTTAAGTCAAGAAAAATGCTGCGGTACCCGTTACACCTGTCCAAGGCACTGAGAGGCCAAACTCAGACCTGACATCATCGGCTTTGTTTGTCACTATGAGCATAGCCGGTCCACCTTAAAAGATCAGCCCGCCTTAAGTGAGCCTGGGCATAAGTTCATTTTCAGTTTAATCAGCAGGTGGCAAGCAAGACAGGGGCGCTTGGCTTGGGTCTTGAGGTGCAGACACTGCATTGCTACTTTCACAGCTATAACGTTACTACTTATTTCATATTCACCATTGCGCCAATCTCGCTCTCTCTCACTCTCGCACACTTTACGCTACTCTCGTACCAATTTAATACATGTGGATTGCACTTAAACCCGGCCTTGGCCAGTTTCACAGGCTAGTACAGTGAGCGTCTTGCACGCAGCGTTTTAAATGTTGATTTCTTCAACACTTTTTGAGTAAAAGGCACACTGAAAAATGTTAAGTGCATATTATGTGCCGGTGCACCTAAATGAGGCGCACCAGTGCAACCAATGTAAAAGGTTTGGATCCCTCTGCAATTCAATTGACACAGAAGCTGGGGGAGTTCACTTGCATCTGAAACACACTTGCCGACATTTTTCTGTCACTGTTTTTCCCGAATTATATGGACAAACTGGAGTTGTGAAGTTGAAAGGCCGGAACCAGACTAACCTTAACTCATGCCGAGGCACGATGGTATCCAACAGTGTGTTGGGTATGAAACGGGATATTTAATTCATGGTACTGATTGTATTTTATATTTCACTGGTTTATGAGTAAAAGTGAAAATGAGCTTTGACTCTCAAATAGAATTTGAATAAATTGGGACAGCAACAATGTTCTCAAAACGTTTTACCAGCATTTGGCAGTGGAATCACACAGTCCCCATCAGTCCTTACCTCCAGGGGCAGATAGGTGTGCTTCTGTTCCTGGCCCACCTGCAGACAAGGCAGGTGGGGGTACTTTAGCTGCAGGCTGTACTTCTCTCTGAAGTACTGCGCCACAGTACGCTCAACTGTCTGACCGCTCTCAAGCTGCAACGGAAATCTGTGGATTTTGAAGGCAACAAGGAATCCCCTGTTAATGCGAGCCAATGACAGGTTGGGGTTTGAAGCTCACAGCTACCGGGGTGCGATGTAGAAAACGTACGTCTGGAGGCTGGCAGGGCGCCGTGTTACATTGCAGACTCTGTACTTCCTACGCATGGTTCCACAGTGTGTCACTTCCACTTTAAGACCTGTGAAGAAGGAGGAATAAGCATCGTCACTTAAATGTTGCCAACGAAACAGTGGAACAAATGACCAGGCTTAAATGCCTGCTTCACCAAGATTCAGCGCTCGTCTGTACCTCCTTTATGTAACAAATAAACTGTCAAAAGATACAAAGAATCTACTCGACTCCTGGGGCTGTATTCATAAAGCTTCCTAGTACGACGAGTTGCTCTTAGTTTATTTGGCGACTGGAAAGATGCAACAGTGTTCGCTGGTTTAAAGATGTACATGCTACTTGTATAGACTAGGCTAGCAAGCACAGAAACTAATGAAAGCTGAGTCATATCCCCTCGTCAATAACAAATATATTAAGTTCTATAATTGCCAGCATGGTAAATATATTGAACAACTATCGGTGTGTGAATAGGCTACTGAGCAGGTAGGCCTGTTTTGGGCCTTTTGTCGGCTAACTTTAAAGTAGGTATATGGCTCAAAATGTATTCAACAGAGATGCTCATTACATGAAATAATATTCATTATTACACCATGAATAGAGACTAAATTCCACTATTTGGCCCATCGATTTCACCGTCCGTTCTATGCCCATCACCACTAAAAGTGATCGTTCTTTCATTCCTAGCCATGGGGTCAACCACACCTCCTCACTACGGTAAAGGTTTCTGTCCCTTCCTTGCTCTGTGAAGTTTCCTAAATCATTCCCAAGCTAGGACTTTCCGGCTACGTTAGGAGATCTCAGAATGTTTGTGAACACGGCCCCTGGACGGTAGAGCCAAGAAATACCTTTTAATTACACTACTACTCTCTGAAACCAATCAATCGATCGTGGGTGAAGGATGATTGCATATGTACCGTTACAGTTTATACGACATGTTGGAAGGAATCTCCTCCAGGTGTTCCTGAGATATAGCATTCACATATCTTTCTGTTCGCAAGTACATGAAAACAGTAGCTTCCCAAACAACAACAACACAAAAAGCCAGACGGGGTAAGGCAACAAAAGCAGCCTTTGCTTGGCGACATACCTTTGATCTCTTTGGTGAACTTGACCCTGTGGGAGTCAGTGAGAGGGCGGGGCTGCTCGTCAATGTTGTGAATGTCCAGGACCTCACACATGAACTGGATGACTGGCTGGGCTTTATAAAACGCTGTGGCTGACACTGAAAAGATACGGGAGGAGAGCAAACTGTCAAATCACTATGGCGATAGCTTTTTTGTTTTTTGTTTATGTAGAGCCATGAAGCACACAGGTCACTCTTTGGGGCCACATGGTGTTGATCTCCTCATCAACTCATATGAAGCTACAGCGAGCAGACAGTTAGCTTAGCATAACGACTGGAAAAAGCTAGCCTGGCTCTATCAGAAAAAAATCTAAAGCTCACCAATTAAAATGAGAGGTTTTGGTTTGAAGCTGTGTTATGTTGTGCTGGACTATTTCTCAGCCGGCACATTAACGTCCTGGAGTCTCCGCTGGATGACGGTAGTGAAGAGAAGACTTGTGTAATAGTCCAACACACAACCTCACGTAAAACCACAAGGTGTTGTTTACAACCTTTACTTTTTGTACGGATTAAAAGAACAATATATATTGTGTTAATTACTAAACTTAAGCTGCTTGTAGGTGTATTTTGTTTCCTTTGGACAGAACCAGGCTAGCCGTTTCCCCCTGTTTACAGTTTCTGCGCTAAGCTAAGCTAAGCTAAGCCTACCAGCTGCTGGCTGTAGCTTCACATGTACTTTACAGACAGGGCATACTCACCATCGATGTTGAGCATCATTTTCCACATAGCTGGCCGCACTGACTGATGGAATCCAAACCAAACCTCTCTTCCTCCACCTAGCGGGTGGTCGTAGCCCTCTGGGGAGGAGAAGAAGGATCGTCCAACAGGCGTGTACCTGATGAGGACAGACAGGGTCACAACGGAGACACAAAGAAACTCTACCTGGGATTTGAGTTATGTTCCCCGTGTGGTTCACCGAGTGCAGCAGAACACAAGCACTGCCCGACTTATAGGTTCATTCATGTTACTAAAAACTATTTTGGTTAATGGATTTAGCAAATGGCAACTTGAGGTAGAATACATGAAAGGTGATTTTAATCCTTTTGTCCGTGTTGTATTTATATCCCACTTGGGCCACCTAATACAGGAAAAATATACCCACCTGGAGTATTGTTACAATATGTGACAACATTGTAGTTGAAATACGGCATAATACATTTAGAGAGCTCTACAGTAACTCGTATTTCATGACCAGAAGAAATCTTTACTGCCATTTAGATCAAACTCTTATCTTCGTTCTCACCTCATACTGAAACTGTAACATGGTAAAGGTAAACTACAGCATTTGGCCATCAATTTGAATTATTTTTGAATGAATAGTCATAATTTGATCTGAACATTTAACCTCAGTAACTAGTTTATTCCCATCTCAAATATTTAGCTACAATAAGATATGATTTGAGGTATTTTAGTATGAGGTCTGAATATCTTTACTATTCTTTGGAAATATTTCTATGAAAAGGAAGCTACCAACAAATCTTTGTAGATGGTCATGGAAGAACACTCACTTCATGGAGGGCAGGTGTCGAAGGACGACGTCCACGGCGTGAACGGGGTTGGTGCTGATGGGTTTC
This sequence comes from Leptoclinus maculatus, assembly GCA_032191485.1. Lineage (NCBI taxonomy): Eukaryota > Metazoa > Chordata > Actinopteri > Perciformes > Stichaeidae > Leptoclinus > Leptoclinus maculatus. The sequence goes on along the minus strand of JAVDOI010000002.1, from coordinate 35,774,971 downwards.
TCCAGGTCCACCGGCTCGGCCACGGCGCGTCCCGTCAACACCTCGTGCAGCATGTGCCAGCTGACTAACGACACAAACCTGATGGTGACTTTAAACGGGCGGTCCTTCCCACCGTCCCCTGGCAGGGTGACATCCAGATCCACCTGAAGAGGAAAACAAGGATTTTGAGATCAACAATAAAAAGCCACAAGCCAATGAGCCCATTTTCAGGATGTCCCATTGAGAAGAAGTCTTTCTCAAGAACTCTACTTTTAATGTTGGCCCACACAACACAAACTTTGATGTCACGTCTTACCCCACCGGTGGCGACAGGAATGGGTCGAGCGGTGTAGAGGCTTCTCTTCCCATCGTAAACTGGCAGACAGTCGCCAAAGATGGTCACCTTGAAATGCTGAACCATGGAGTCCACCACCTCCCTGAAAAGACCACCAGGGATTACAAAATAAAACACATCACCACAATCAACATGCAGCATGAATCCAGGCTTAAAGAAGTATTCGCTCTCATCGATTCACATTCAAACTGGTCCACAGCTCTGTGCCGTTACCTGTTGACCCGGCGAGGACATTTATCAGGCTTGATGTCCACCTCGTACAGATAGACGTCGATCTTGGGTATTTCCACCTGGAAGCAGTTGGCCAAAAGCTTGATGGGCTTCCCGAGAGTGCCATAGCAAGGTCGCCTTGGCAACGAGAAGAGGACTGGGGGTTCAGCGGGTGCTCCAACGTCTCCTACGACAACAAAGACCAAAAATAAATCAGTACAAGTAAACCAGTGTTTACATCACACGCAAATGATGTCATTGCTGTAATGATGATTTGAATATGCTTTTATATTACAGAAACTGTCTTGATAATTCAAACGTATAGTGTTCGGACTGAAGATGAACGCTAACGTGGCTCCACATCTGTTGGACGTAGTTAGGAAACTGTTCACCGACACAATATTCATATCAACCTTATCTACGATCGGCATTTATGTCAATTCCGGACCATCTGTGTCCCAACATTCAAATGTCTCAAAACAGCTCTAACAGAACCCAGACCAGTTAACATGAATGTATTGTACCCTTTCAAAGGAGCTGCGAGAGGAAGGAAGTGGTTAATAAGGTGGAAGGAGCAGCCGGTGGGTGCTGGCACAAAAGATGGTCAGAGACGTTAAATATTTCCTCATGTCGAACTGACAAAACGGAAAGAAAAGGGGCCGACGCTGTATGGACCGTATAGACAAAGGCTACGGAGATAGGTGACATTTTAAATAAAGACCAGCTCAGACGTCTCCTGACTGACGTGGCCTTTGCCAGACGGAAGGAGAAGTGGGCGGGTGACACACCACGCCGATCTGACACCAATTTTCAGAAATGCCAAACTGGAAAGTACTCGGTGCAAATCACACAACCACACAATTTCCATAAATGTGAGTCAGAGGATCCACACACAATAACGTCTGCACACAGACCTCAAGTTATTACGATACCAAGAGGTGGGTTTTGTTTGTAATGAAAGAAAGTAAAAAAAAAAAGTGTACGGCTGAAAACGAGCATCAAGAATGAAGGTGGCCGGGAAATGAGTGCGACAGAGCAGCTGTGGGTTGACAATATAAGACTGTTTCAGTTGCTGTAAGGGTGGAGGGCTGACCCTGGACCTGCTGTAACCAGGCATCAGTCATAAAACACTGCTCTTCCTGCTGATGCGTCCCCAGGACGCCTCCTCCCCGATGCCGTTGCGCCTCTGTTGCTACAGTTTCTCCACGGCAACTAAAGGCATGCTGGGCAGGAAGAGGGAAAAACAGGCGCACACAGATTTGTCTCATTCATCTTGGAGCTCCAGTGACAAAAACTGTTTGAAATATGTCTTCTGACCATTTGTATGGTCAGTATTTGTTGATTATTCTGATGGCATTGTGATAGTTTTTGTTGGTTACTTTATTATGTGATGCAATATTGTATATTTCCAGTGTTTCTTCTATTTACAGGACGTAATCGGTCTTTTTTGACCATTTCCAACCTGATGAAGATCCTGTAGTCTGTATTTTAACCAATATGTCTGACTAAATAAGCTTATAATATCCTTATAAAGTCCTCTCCTTACTAGGTAAAAAGTGACGGAAGAACGTTTTCTTTTATGCAAAAACTAAAGAAAGGCAAGTCAAAAAGTGACAACAAAAGGAACTAAGCCTTCAATTTCTATGAGGAATTATGGAAAACATCCTGATGAACCAGTAATGACCTCAAAACACAAAAGTTCACTGTAGAATGAGCAACAATGTAGAGATAGATGACCTCTTATCAGGCTGCTTCATGATAAAAATGCACCGCACGACCAGTAGCAGCCCACCAAGAGCCGACATTCAACCAACCCACAGACTTTGAGAGAGTTCTTCACTGATGAACCGCCTTACAGTCCAAACGTCGCTACTCTAATTGGGGGCGGCGGTCCATGAGGGACTCGGGTTGGGGAACCGCAGAGTCGTCGGTTCAAGTATGGTATATGGACTGATAGATGGACAGGTGCCAGTTCGCTTCCTGGGCACTGCCGAGGTGCCCTTGAGCGATGTCCATGTGTAATGTGTAAAAAGTAACACAGTAAAGAAATTAAATTTCCCCCTCTGGATCAATAAATTATGTATTTGTCTTCTAAAACTGGAGATTAACAATGTGTTAAACTTATATACTGTTCAAATAAATGTTTTAACCTCTTTTTGCGGACATTCTGGACCAACGCTTTTGAAACAAGATCAAAAAGGCCAAACTTTTTCAGCTTCCAGCTTCTCAGTTGTTAAGATGTACTGCTGTTCTCTGTCACCACTATAAATGTAATATATAGTAGGATTTTGTACAGCCTGACACTGTTTTCAAATTTCAACATACATGTTACTGTAACTTTGTTCTTTACTGCTCATTCTGTAAAAAATGGGTGCAGTGGTTGGAGAATGAATGGGTCGGTTTGTTTTTTCCCTCCCAGTCCACCACTGACCCCAACAACATCAATAATACACAAGCTGTGACTCACAAATTGTGCCCCATAGCAATTAAATAAATTGACTGCCATGCTTAATTGATTTGTAATTAACACAGGCAGTGGTTAACATTATGGTTAACATTATGCAATAACTAGGGTTGCTATGGCAGCAGTTAGTGTGAAAGTCTGCCCTTCAAACAGGTTGACACACACACACACAGTCTCTCAGGCATCACGCACACCTGACGGGATCACCACCTGCCTTTGACAGCCGGCAAAAAATGACGTAGCCAATCAGAAAAAAACCGTCAGACTGGTTTGGGGCATAAACACACGCCTGCACGCGCACTCCGATGCGCAAAAATGACGGGTAAAATAGCCCCCAGTATGTTACTCCCGTTAGAGCTGGAGATGGGAATTTGAATAGAGATTTCAAGCTGAGTTGCTTCTGCACACGTGTCTATGATAGCCTGGCAACTTATTTAAACACAGCGTTAATAACTTAGATCAACTTGCAGCTCCCAAATACTTTATAATGGGGGTCTAGCTTGTGTCTCGCGCTCCGCGCTGTCTGCAAATAACTCAAGTGCAGCACCTGGACACCAAATTAAGCATGGCGGTTAGTCGGGGGTTCCCACCTGTTGTTCCGATTTCCATTCATGAGGTCTCTGTCCGGATGACCCGGCCCCCAGTGATTACTTCTCCGGTTAAACGTGACTATAGATGCGCTCCCCGGCTACGCGGCCCCCTGGCTTCGGTCGCTGATGTGTAACCGGGCCGCTCGGGGGTCCCCTCGGCTTAACGTTGAGTCTTCTCCCCCGACCTGCCTCACCACGGCTGACAGCTCAAAGTTGCACAAAATGTCCCCGCTTCCGTCCTTTGAAGTTCTTCCTGTTGTATCTGAAAGAAAAAACAACATTATGTTCAGTGTCGGAGATGTTTGTGACAGTTTAAGACACGGAGTCGGTTAAATTGAGCTGAGAGTCGTTAGCGGTGGGTAAGCTAACAGCGATAGTTAGCATTAACGGTTAGCCGACGGCAACTAGCAACTCACTAGCAACTCGACACACAAGATCGATATGAGTATTTACCTCGTCGGTGGCACAATCCGTCGTCCCGGTTGGTTAACGTGACAGTCCGGTGTTGTTCTTTATCAAATAGATACGAGGGGTCTGGTTATGTTCACTATCTCCCGGCGTTCTCCTCGGCGTAACCGGTCTAAAATCTGCTCTTACACCGCCCTCACGCTCGCTAATGTTAACTTCGCCGGAATATAAAAGTAAGACTTCCGGAAAGGTGTTTCAAAATAAAAGCATAAATAACGAACAACGTGAGAGTTGTTCGTGAACCAGATGTTTTAGCGTCTGTCTAATAGCTATTATTGTTCAATACAGACAGTCAGTGGTGGAAAGAACATTCACTCAATAGCTGTACCTTTGAGTACATTTTTCTGCCACAAATGTTATTGTCATGCGCACAACGATTACAATGAAGCAGTCCGTGGCAATGAAAGGTCTCAGGCTCCCTCCAACAGAAGAAATGTGGATTAAAAAAGATGTGAGTTGAACAAAACCTAATGAGAAGAACTCAGTCTAATTAAAACTCATCTGCATGTCAGAGGGATATATATATTTGTTTTATTTGACATCGATTATGATTTCCCGTCTTTTATGAATGTTTTTAGAGGCCATAATTAAAGCAAACATATCAGACAAATAAACACAATTTTATGCTGCAGAAATGTATATTTGTTTCTATTTTCCAATTCTGCATACTCTCGACCTCTCATATTGGGAATCAGATCAAACTACTCATTGGTACAGCAAATACACACGTAATACTGTTTACATTATAACAATAAAATGACATAATACACATAATGATATAAAATTGTCTCAAAGTGCCATTCTACACTACTAGTACTGACTTGTGAAACTTTAAGAACATGTTTCTGATGATTGCCTGCTTCTGACGGCCTTTACTTGAATATGAAAGCAGGAGTTTTACTTGAAACTAAGTATTTTTACACATTAGTATTTGTACTTTTACTTAATCTAATGATTTTAATTGCTGCATTTACATGATTTCAATAATATCCCTCTCACTGTAAGAGGAACATCTGACAGGGACGATTGTGGGATTTTTGGTATTGCCCTATTTAACGTCGTCTAACTTGACGAAGCTGTGCGCCCTCCTCCTCCTCCTCCCCCTCCTCCTCCTCCTCCTCCCCCTCCTCCTCCACCACCACCACCAGCGAGGGAAATCCGTCAGGAAATACCAAATATAGAAAACAACGTCACTTCCGGGAATTTTATTTTTCTAAACTACGTTATGTTTTGAAATAACAGCTTGTATTTCAGGTTTTGTGGGTTTATATTCTGTCTTATTCATCCATGTACCATAAGATTTAATTTAAAACATTTTGTTTTACAAAATATAACACTGTTTCTTTCTGGACATACACACTCCATACTGTAGATGTCTCCATAATCCATGTATATGGATTTTTACCAGCTTTATAGAAAAACCATAGAAGAAAAATAACCAGGAAACGTTACACTTCATGAGGAATTACCACTGTTTTCCTGGGAGAAGTTAATGGAGCTGCCAGCAGCAAACAGGTGTGACTTAACACTCTTATAATTACCCCTGGATGCAGGAGCATAACCTGCAGTCCCAGCAGCTGTGAATCAGACCTCTGACTTGTGTTGAATTAGAATGGAAAAGGTGATCAGCTGTTTCAAGAAGAGCCCAGATGCTGTGGCCAGGCTGATATGCTTCCCCTGGGCAGGTGGAGGCTCCATACACTATGCGCGCTGGGGGAACGTCCTCAACAGCTCCATAGAAGGTAACACGCCATGTTTAAGGGCTGCACTTTGCCCTGTTGAGCTATACTGTTTGGCTCTATGCTCTCAATTTGTCAGATGTTTTGTAAATAACACTAATGTAGTCTAAAAAAAATCAGCAAAAAAGGAAAATTGTGGCAACTCAAAAAAAGAAGTAAACACACAAAACAAACCTATTTGAAATGTTATAACATCCTTTTGTTGTTGTCACTGTCAGTGTTTGCTGTCAAGCTTCCGGGCAGAGAGAGTCGAGCCAAAGAGCCCTTCTTTCAGGACATGCAGCAGATTGTGGACGAGGTTATTGGTGTGTTGTTACCGGTGCTCAAAGAGAAGCCGTTTGCTCTGTTTGGACACAGGTATGATAAGAAAAAGGGGCTTCATCAGTGACATCATATCCGTCATGACACCTGGCCCTGCCCACCACTCACTACTTCTGTTTCTATTACTGTTTACTCGTCCCTGATCTGTTTCTAGTTTCGGGGCCTTCACCGGTTTCGCCGTGGCAGATGCTCTGAAGAGACTGCACAACCTGGAACCCGTTCACATCTTCCTGTCCGGTGCCTCTGCACCTTATGTGAGTGTATTTATTACATTTAACTCTATTGGGGATTATCCACTCGGCATCAATCAGCATCAGTATATGTATCCAAGGAGGCTTGGAGTCTCTGCAATCTCTGTTGATTATGTGTACCAATGTCCAGATGTCCAGGAACCCTGATAGCTTCATTGTAACTGACAGTGTCACCATGACAACAAAGGCTCGTAATTAACCCGCAATATCAAATCTTAACCATAATATTTTCACTTCCAAAGCTTTTTTCAAATTTGCTGTGGTCCAAAATGAGAATAATATATTCCATATTTATGAAAAATAAATCAGAGACCAAATGATCCAAAGCTGCATTGTGAGGAAGCAAATTTGCCTGATTTAAATAATATATTTTTTTTTATTATAGTAAAGTTATCAATCAGTGCAGTTGTGATGTGCACAAAGTACACCACCGCCTGGAGAAAAGTAATGAAATGTTCATAATTGAATACATTTAATCCATCACGCAGGAATCCAAGATCCAGCCATCAGCTTTCTTGGTCAGGATTGCAGTTCATTTAAAAATCTCTTCCTTACAATACAATATCTTTGATAATTTATGGAAGAAAATGTTCAAAGACGTTCTCAGACACCACAAAGTCATTAATGACAAAACAAACCTGTAAACTGAGAAGGACAAGTGAACACCTGTGTGCAGGATTTCTATTTATTCAGAAGGAATTGGATTAGATTCTTACTCGATGGAGGTCTACGGACCGAAACATCTGGTTCCTTCTATAATTGCACAACTGTATACACCTATAGTGTGTATACTAACTGAAGACAAGAGTTTGGTGTTGACGACAAACCACTAGCATGTTGCCTTGTGTCTTTCAGTCAGAGACGCGCATCAACGCCCCAAAGAGAAGCGATCTGTCCGATGACGACTTCCTCAAGTGGTTGATTTCGATCGGAGGAACTCCTCCCGAGCTGCTGGCGAACCCTGAAGTCCTGAAGCTCTTCCTTCCCGCCCTGAAGGCCGACCTGCACATCGTGGAGAACTACAGGTAGTTACAGGCTCAAATTGAACCGTTCGTTTTAAAATGATCTGAGATTCGGGACGAGTGCTTTGTAGTGAGTGGAGCCTCTGACTTTGCTGCAGGTGCCAGAAGCCGGACAACCCGCTCCTCTCCTGCCCCGTCACGTGTTTTGATGGAAAGGAGGACATTCCTCACGACTTACAAGGTCTGTCCCCTCGTGTCCTGCAGCAATCACACACCTGCTCTGACTTATTTAATGCAGGGAGTATTAAGGTTTCTGAATGCTCCATATCAGAAATGATGGAACATTTGCAGTGTTTATTCATGCATATGTGCACGCTGCAAATATGGCTACTGATTTTACATTATAATTATTATTCAGTGGGTTTTATTTTCCTTCTTATGTTGTGCATTCTATGTATTCTATTTGATCTATTTTTGTATTTATGTTTACACTTTTTATTTAATTTATATGTAATTTATGTGCTGCACTTCTGTATGAAAGGTGCTATACAAATGTTATTATTGTGTTTGTACAGGGCTGTATGTGCCCTCTGTGTTTGCTGAAGACAATGACTCGTCTCCTCGTTCATTTGTATTTTTCCCAACAGCTTGGAAAAGCATCACATCCGGAGATTTCACCATCAGGATGCTCGATGGAGCTCACTTTTACCTGAAGGAGTCTGAAAATGAAAAGACGATATTAGACTACATCACCAAGCAGGTGGAGACATCAGAAATGGACTATTTATGATGAATATTATATCTGATGACTTCAATGTTGTTAATTAATTCATTGTGAGGGAAGTCAAATGTGGATACATTCCAGAAGTGTAACATTGTGTAACAAAGTTTGATATTAAAAAGTAATTCATTACAGCTTGATTGTTGATATATCAATATTAGAGCTGCAACCAAGAATTATTATATAAATGATTAATCTGATGGCTATTTTTAATCGATTTCATAGGTTAGTTTGTTTCAGAATATAGTGAAAACCATCACAAGTTCCTGATGACCTTACTTTAATGTGTTGGCTACACCTCACACATTACTTAACATCAGTGTGATGTAAGTGTGCCGCATTCAGCCCAAAGACAAGGAATAATATATAATTAAAAAAAAGAAAAGCAGCCATGTTTGACACATCAAAGTAGCTGTGGTTTACTTTATTACAATCTACTACTTAATGAAATAACCATTTCACTCCACAAAGACTGGTTTTTTCTTCATTTTTTATTTCTAAATCCATATTTAAATGCACACAGTTTAAAAGCAGTCAGTGAAATGTTCTTTTTCGGAGGATCATAAAATACATGCCCTCGTTTGAGATGGCGGACATGTCCACACGATACCAACCTTCATTTGTGAATAAATATAATATGTCTTTATCGTACATGTGACATTTTAATGTTGAACCTCGAGAACACACACACACAAACAATGTAACATTCAGATTGTGGAGCTGGAATTATTTTCAAGGCACTCTCGATTAAATCTATTATCTTTATAAACAACACAACTCATAAATATCTACATTCTTGAAAAAAGGTTTCTGCATCACATTCCGGGATGAGATACTTGCAATGTTTGACCGGTTTACTGTGAACCCGAGGGGCAAATATAACAATGTTCAACGCGTGCTGGTAAATAACATGCCCAGCCTGCGCACAGGTTCTCTGGCTTTTACGAGCAGCCTCCCTTTGCTCAGTGAAGGGTGAAGTTAGAGCAAGAGGAGCTGAGGAGAAGGGCACAAAGGTTGTGGGACTGTGAATGTTTGGTCGAGAGACTCGGGAGTCAGATTAAGCAACGGCACGGAAAAGAAAACATTCTCCCTCGTCAATATTTTGAGAGTAGGCGCTGCAAAGTCTGAGGTCAGGTTCTGCGCCTTAGGCGGCCGGGGTTAAAGGGAGACGGAGGAGGGGTGGGGGATGCTGCTACTTGCGGCGACTGTCTGGGTAAGAGGGAGGCGGCGGAGGTGGAGGCGGCGGAGGTGGAGTCAGCGGCGGCCCGTCGTCCGTCTGCTGTGCGGCGGGGGCGTCGGCCTGCGCGAAGGAGTCGGTGGAGCGAGTGCTGATGCGCAGGGGGGCCAGGCGGCGCAGGTCGCTGGGCGTCCACGGCAGCCTCAGCTGGGCCCGCTGCGAAGGGGCCACCGCGCCGCCGTCGAGCTCGGCCTCCGCCAGCCACGGGGGGACCTGCACCGGTGCCATGGGGTCCAGGTCCGGCATGAAGCCCGGATTCTCAATGCCAGCTGGGAGAAAGAAAAAGAAACGGAGTTAGTGCTGAGAGGGTTTGAGCGTTAGAGACATCGGTGGCAAATAACATTTATTCAAGTACTGTACTTAAGTAGTACTTGAGTTTTTACTCCTTTATACTTCTACTCCACCTTAATTCAGAGGCAAATATTTCACACTCTAATCCACCACATTTATCTGACAGCTATAGTTACTTTCCGATTAAGATTTGACATTAAATAGAATATATTTTAAATGTTTTTAGAGAAGAAAAGAATGTTTTTTGGCTTGTGCCTATATGAATACTATACTACAGTGTCTAGCTGGGGCCTTTGAGTTTTAGAAGTTCTACCTAAGAGTGATTTCCCCTCTAAACTTCTCAAATGGTTTTATTTAAATAACTTTTTTAGGCCCAAAGAGGCAAAAAAATAGTCAATGTTTCAGGATAACAGCGAACCAGAGCATGCCGAGGGGCCTAGGTTTAGAACCACTATACTAAAATACCTAACTGTGTTATAAAGTATTTAAATCTAGCTCCAAGACAGTGTTAACAATCGAATAATGGAAGAGAACATGTTGCTGATAATACATTTGTATCTTTATTTAAGTGGGATTATGACTTTTACATATCACGGATTTCTAGAATGCTGTATTGGGACATTACATTAAAGATTAACCACTGGTTGAAGATAAGTGGACAAGATGGTGGATTTATTTTACCTCCTGCTCTGTAGCTGACCATCATGGGGAAGGGGTATGAACTGCCTGATGCCTCTAAGCCAGACGCGTTGTCTCCCTCTGAGAAATCAAAATCTAAAAAACAAAATAAGAGATAGTTTAAAAAAATGCTAATGTATCTATTTTTAAACTGAAACACTGGTACCAACCTTCATCAGCAGAATAGTAGCCTTTACTTTTGTCCGTTGATTTCCCATTTGGCACCTGCAGGTGGTAGAAGTTTATTTTTTTAGAAGATTACATCTTAAACAAAGTTACAAAATGTGAAAAGCAAACATGTAAAACACACGTTTAGACTGTTTTTGGTTCTAGTGCCGATCAGTGCCTGAATAAAGTACGATACGGTTGTGAAATACTATCTGATCAGAAAATATTATCTTATTATTATTAGATTATACATCTGGCCAAATATTTGATGACAGCTTTCGTTGACAGATTTGATACTTTGAGCTATGAACACATTTTGTTTGCTACTAAAGAAGTATTGAGGTTTAGTACCCATGCAGCCTTTTTGACTATTAGAAACAGTTACACTGTAGACTGTAGAACGACCTTTTGCTGCTGGTCTTTCTTTGTGTGCTTGGTAATCGTCTTTGGTGGAGCAACGCCCATCTTTGCAGACTTAAAGGACTCCAAACGAGTCCTCATGGTCCTCTGGAAGATCTCCTGCACCTCGTTTTCATCCTTGTTGACGTTGAAATGGCTCCGGCTGTATCTGTGCCGGTGCTGGACGCCAGAAAACAAGAAACAGAAATTGAAAGAGTCAGTATGACCCACGGGCTTGAATGAGGCCGGTTTGAGCCAAGTTCCCGGTGTTTATTTTCCTTCTTGTTATACAATCTCTATTATGGCACTGGCATGACAGTGTCAGTGTGTGACATTCGGTAAGAGAATGCCCATGTCGGAGATTGTGTCACTATATATTTGTTTATTTAATTTTTACATTTGAAATGTGTTTTATTAAACGGGCTCAGGCCCAAAACTGCTGCCATGGTTCAGGCTCAGGCTTGGTTCATGTAGGGTCGGTTATGGTTTTTTATTTGGGCGTGATCGTAGCTTCTTCTAAAGTAAAAATAAATAGCACTGCTAATGGGTTATTTCTCATTACAAACTGAGGGTGGATGGTTTGAAAGAATTGGGCAATTATGAGGCAGGTGTCATCTAATGAAACATGCTATTTTGTAGTATTATGGGATCTGTAGTATACGGCATTGAGACATAGTCAGGACTAAACATCTCCAACAATTGATCTCTGCTGCATTCATTTTGATCACTTTTTAAAAAAAGTGCAAAGCAAAGCAATGAATACGGTGCGTATAGTGACGTGTTTGATGACCTGTTTCCTGCCCTTGTAGAGATGCTGCTGCAGCAGGTGGTGAGTGTTAATGTCCTCTGTTTCCCTCACACCCTTCATGGTCTGCTCGTGCATTTCCAGGCTCACTGATGGCACAGGGTCTCTTCCACTGTGGGGGGGGAAAAGCATGTCAGCTACTTTATGTCTTCATCACACTAATAGCACAGCTCTGGTAGAGGCTTCTCAATCAAAATTGGAGCTAAATGATCATTTCTACTATTTTGGTTTGTTTCCAAGTGTGAGGGGAAAAACATGAAGTGACTGCTTGTGGTCACCAGGGAGCAGCGTCTGAACAGATCTAATGTAAGTAGGTGTGCAATCAAAACAGTAGATCATCTTTTAAATTAATTTTTCGATGTTCCTGCTCCGATGCGAGAGTCCTGGGACAGAGGATGTCGTGTGCTGTATAGATTGTAAAGCCCTCTGAGGCAAATTAGTGATTTTGGGCTATACAAATAAACTGAATATAAATTCATGTCTGAAATAAAAACAATGAAAGGAGTTGGGGAGTTTTTTTTTAGTTAATTGTTTGCTCTTGTATTTTCAAACTACCTTCTCTCTGATGGCGGTGTGCATCAGGTAGAAATGTTTGCTCACCTCGAGGACGTTGCGCTGTGATCGTTCGACGTGTCGGCCGTGATGTCGGGCATGACCTCATAGAAGTCGTCGTCGAACTTCTTCTTGAAGTCGACGAACGCGGTTTCATTGCGGACAAACTCCAGGGAACCTCTGCGTTCGCCCTGCAACATCGAGACCAGAGGACTTCCTTTACCGACCCGCTGCTTCCCTCAACGTCCACTTGAACAACACACACTCGTATGCACTTGAAGCGCACGCAGCACTCGGCCCTCACCTCAGCCACGTAGCTCATCGCATCCTTGATGTTCAGCTGATGGAAGACGTTGAAGACGTAGTCGCGGGCTTTCCTCGCCGACGGCTTCATCAGAATCCTCGACATCCACTTCCCCTCGAAGTGATTCCACCTTCACAGTGAGCGAAGAGACAATTGGAGCTTCATTCAAAACAGTTTACACTGTATTAGTTAAACGGTTCTGAGACGTCTCTACATACTTGTCCCTCATGTAGTTATGTCCTATTTGTCCCGATATATCTTCTATGGCAACAAGCATGTGATCAAACACCTGAACAACAAGAATGGAGCATCTGTAATAGTTGCCTGGTTATGGTTCTTGCTGTTGTGTTTGTAAAAAAAGTGATTATTTCAAGCTTTACTTTGTTCTGCAATTTTTCTATGAGCGTGACCTCCGTCGCTGCAGCTCTTTTGACTTTAAGCCAGTTGACCAGAGGTTTCATCGTTATTCCCTGCGGCAGAAAGAGATTCACAATAAAAGCTAATATGCGTTTTGTGTAAGAAAGCTACGAAAACAGAATGTACCAATATACTGTTTCAGCTCAGGAACACAGGACAGAAACGTGGTTACCTGAAGAATGACGGTGAAGTACACTACGATGAGAGTAGTGCAGATCATCAGATTCTTCTCCTTTATCTTGCTCCCATCCAGCATCGCAGCCAGGCCATAGGCGACAGCCCCTCGCAGGCCACCGTAGCTCATAATCACCTGATCTATAAACTCCACGGGGACCAGCCTGTATTTGTTCAAGATCCAGGTGAGGAAGAAGACACCTGCAGCACACAAACCAAGCCGGTTTCGTGACCCCCTGACATCAGACTGTGTACTGTTTGCGCCCAAAACTGACAGCGAAAGACGGGAATCTCACCAATAATTCTGTACACAAAGATGAAGACGAGCGTGAGGAGGATGAAGCCCGTGTTCCACACCCAGATCGACTTGTCAATGGCCGAGATCCCGAGGAACACGAAGATGATGGTTTCTGATCCGTTGGCGAGAACCTTCATGACATATCTGACTGTGGCGACGGACCTCTCGTCCATGTTGGCGTTGATGTACTTCTGGCAGCACATGCCACAGAAGACGATCCTACAGAACAAAAGCCACAGAAGTAAACCATATCCCGCGGAACATGTTTATGGCTTTTAATTCTTCTTCTAGAAGACGCATAAAATACTGATGAGATGTTTTTCATGGATTACTCACGATAGGATGGCAGACAGGGAGAGCATCTCAGCAGTCAGGTAGGCGAGGTATCCCAAGACGAAGACGAATGCTGGCTCAATGATCTGGATGTTTTTAGTGCACCTGGTCAGGAGAGAGATCAGCAGGCCGAACAAAAAGCCCACGAGGGAACCACCAAACGCCACCACGAAGAAGGAAACTGGAGAAAGAGAGAGGTCATGTGTGTAAAAAGTAGTTTTCATGTTATCCAGCATATCCCACTGTAAACATGTCCATATGTAGAGTCTAGTTAGCCAGGCAGGACTACCTGCACCACAAGCACATGTTACATTCCTCACTGGAAACAATAATGAATGCCTCTCCTTACTGATTCCTTTAATGATCTCCACGGCATCAATTCCAGATCCTCCCAGTGACACAAACGCATCAAAGACATTGAAGAGCACCTAAGAGAAGAAGAAGAAAAATCTTTTTTTTTAATCTTTTGGAGGTAGAATAAGGTAGAATAATTACTGGACTGATCCACATCTTTCTTCCAGAGGTGTGGACATAAGTCACATGACTTGGCAAATTTGATGACTTTAGACTCGACAAAATCAAAAAATACTTTTTGTCTTGAAAATGTGCGATACCTTCCTCCAAACCCAATGATTCAAAAGTATGTTGTTTAAACAGTTTGTTACAAAACAATTCATTTCCATAATCCACTAATGTTCATTCCCAGCAACACATCATTTCCCAAGTCCACTTTGTGTGAACCAATCCGACAGCATCCCATCAGGCTGCAGGAGGGAACCGCTGACGTCACGTTACCGAGCGCCAGATGGAAGAAAATTATGCAAAAAATGATTTGATTTGCGTACAAAAACTATGCCAAAAACAAATTTGGAAACAAAATTGCAATCTGCAAAACATGGAGGTCGAAAATTACAGAAGGAGACGCAAATGACATCACATTTTGGTGAAGAGCGCATTATGTCTTGTTTAGGACTCGAAACTCTGAGTTTAGGACTTGGGACTTGAGTGTAAAGACTTGAGACTTACTTGTGACTTGCAAAACAATGACTGGGTCCCACCTCTGCTTTCCTATTTTTGTAATTATTTCTTATCTGCAGCTTCTATATTGATATACAATACATGCATTGCCTGTCACAAGGTTTCTTTCGTTTTCGCCAATTGTGTTAGAATTCCGGCTATGCAGATGAACTCGACTCTTTGTTTACAAAATGTATATTTTTAAATGACCTACACATTTTTTAGAAAAGTTTCTTTCCCTCCCATCAGTTAAATAATATGTCATATTATCTTCACATGTACATATTCATGATGTGACGAGTCGTTACAGCTGATACATGAAGGTTTGTTTACGCTCCAGGTAATGTGGGGTCAAACCATTGTCATGTCCTTGTAGAATGAATGAGGAACTGGGAAGGAAACAGCAGGTGTGCAGGTATTTTTCCGTATTTTGGTGCAGATTATTGACACCCAGCACCTGCAACAAATGTGTGGATGTGCGTGCAACCTTTGATGTTTACCACATTAAAATCCCCAAAATTCAAGCAGCAAAGTTTTTTTCAATAAGGCTCAAAGATTTCAGAGTCTGTCATTAGAAAGGTGCGGAAAGTTGAAAGTAACTAATTTCCCCCCTTCAATCCTCACTGTAGCTTCAATAGAGTGGAATTTCATGATTCATAACACATACAAGCAATGTTCCTGATTAACCTCTTCAAAGAGCTGTTTTATATTGACCAGTGAGGGATAAAGTTCAGTCAGGGTGAAGGCTCTCATATTGAAGTGCACAATGTTTGCACTCTTTATACTTCGTGTCTTGAAAGTGTACTTTCCAATGATGGATGTCTCAGAACAAACGGTTCTGCTCCTCAGGTAACATGAAGCAACAACAACAAAAGAACACTAGCGTACGAACCACTGTCACGCCGTCGTTGAGCAGCGACTCTCCAAACACCATGATGAAGAGGACCTCGTTGACGTGGACTTGCTCGAACACGGCGATGACGGCCACAGGGTCCACAGCAGCAATCAGACTGCCGAAGAGAAGATACTGCAGCAGGCCGATGTCCAGGTCACCTACAGCACCGCACGCAGGGCACCGGATTACACACTACATTTGGATTGTATTCAAAGAGTAACTAATCCACATAATCTAAAATACGTGTCCCGTGACTGTGTGTTCAGAGAAGGAGTGCGATTTTTAGGCCAAATCAGAGGCCAATAACTAACTTCCTGTTGTAGTTGACAGTCCTTTCCTTTTTGTTTCATATCATCACTCTGACTCACCCCTTCCTATCTTACACCCTTTATAGAAATAAACTACAGAAATAAATACTAAATTTCTCTCAAAATGCCAGTGGGACTGAAAGCTTTTGAGGTCCCTTAATCTGAACATCCCAGAATGATCCTGACCCATTTCACTGTAAGTGAAAGTCTCTTACCCATGGCTCCCCCCTTGTGACACCCCCACAGCGACAGCCCCAAGCTGGCGGCGTTCCAGCAGGTCCCGATGACGGCGTAGACCAAGATGGCGCCCATGTTGCTGAAGAAGAGCTTGTTTGGCATGGAGTAGCCCGCATCCAGGATGATTTGAGGCAACAGGTAGAAGAAGAACAGCGTCGGGGTCAGCTTGAAGGTCTGCACCTGGTCTGCACCCCAAATGATCCCCCCCAGAATGAAGCCGAAGCAGATGAGCAAGGCACTCTCTGGGATCACACTGGTCACATGGTGGTTGGCCTCGATGACTGAGAGAAGAAGAGAATTGATCAAAAACAAATATAATGTGTTGTGAGGCTTTCTCTAGTTCCCACATAAGAACCAACAAGAGTAGATTCGTAATAACCAATAATAAGACAGACTCTTCTTAGGGCCCATGTTTAATTTTGGGTCTCGGGGGTGACAAAGTTTAAAACTCATTGCATCATAAAGAAACCATAAAACTAAAACTTTGGGAGGTTGCAAAATTTGCAAATGATCAACTGTTGCGCTCGACCGAGGAAGTGCCACTTTTTGTTCCGGGCATATGATTAACCAGCATGGTGACGGTTTATTAATCTCTCTGCGTAACTAAAGACAGACTTTTGCTTAAGGTTACTTGACTTAATGGCCTGACAAAGTGTCACCTACTGAACCGTTAGAATAAACACATTTCAGAATGTTGATTTCTCCTTGCAGCCCCGCGGGGCTCAACTGTTGCCGTGCCGATATGTTCCATTCAAAAGAGGCTGAAGATTAAATTCAGAACGCTTGTGATGAAGGTCTGTTACGTTTGTGTCTGTGCATGAAAAGTGGAAAGAAGCTAAAGCAAGCAGATCAGTGTAGCAAGTACATGTGATGCATCTTTCAGCACAAGTTCTGTAGTATTCAATAGGATGAAGTGATTATAAAAAGGTCAGAAACGCTTGAAGAAACTCTTCTGTTTAAAGTTTAAATGAAATGGATGTGCTGTTTTTCCAATCTTAAAGTTGAAGCCATGCTTATTTGGTTACTCTCACACATAAACACTTTAATGAATCCTAGCTCATTTCACAAAACTATTATTGTTTTTTAATTTAAGAAAATAGTATATTTGCATCCGAGATAATAGGAATAATTCCTGCATATGCTGAACATGTGGAGGATCAGAGTCGGTCGGTGCGTGTGGCTACAGGACATACATTGTAGCCATTTGACATTGTGGGTTAAATATAGCTCCACGTTATCTTGTTTGACGGTGGAATGTGTCAGACTGCAAAATACAAACTATGTGTGACATGACTCTGACTGGCTTTGACGCTTTGCCGTTTCTTCTCTCATCTCATAGTCATAGAGATAAGAAACTAACGGTAACCGGTGACTGGTAGTCCGTATAGAAGTCTACATGATTTAAAAAAAAAAAAAAAAAAACCTTTCTAGCACATTCTATTTCCTAAACTGTTTGTTACATACCCAATTTAGCCACACCAGCCACCAATATCCATAATACAACTAGATAAGGAGCCTCCACGTGGTGCCACTTAAAGGTCACGACGGGTATTCCTGTGATGACGCCGGAGCCATGGCCGTGTTCCGTCTGACTCAAGTTGGATTTGGACTCGGACGGCGGCTCCGGGTGGGAGCCTTGATGCGTCGGCGCCGCGTCCCCGCTCACGGCCGTGATCCCTGAGGTGAGGCGGATCAGTAACACCGACCCCAGCAGCCAAAGGTGTACATATCCGCAGCGTTGCATTTCATGAAAGTAATGCACAAAATAGAGTGAGACAAAAAAAGAAAATGTCTCTCAGATGTTGAGGAGGTGAACTGTCTGCACCAAGGCCGGGCTGAAGCACCAGACGGTGTGTCACACCTCTTATCCCTCCTTTTTCTTTTCGTGGCTTTGGGCTTCCTCTGTCTTACTCACTGTTGTTTACTATCACTTACTATCTCTTCACTACTCTTTCCCTCTAGTGCTGCATCTTTCTATCTCAGTCTGCGACTTCGTATCCTCCCACGGTCAGCAGCGATGCAGGGAATTCAGAAGTGTGCAGAACCTCGGACTCAGCCTTTTATATGTACAATATCGCCTCTATGACCAAGGTTGTGTGTGTGTGTGTGTGTGTGTGTGTGTGTGTGTGTGGAGTAACGGATGTCCAAGAAAGGTCTCCGGTTATTCAGTCACGTTTGAAACGTTCACCAGTCATTACTCTGTTTGTGCTGCTTTCTGGCCTCTGAACGCATCACCTCAAGTTTGTCATGTGTGTGTCTGGGAGTGTGTGTGTGTGTGTGTGTGTGTGTGTGTGTGTGTGTGGGGGGGGGGGGGGGGGGGGGGGGGGGGGGGGGGGGTGATGGAGCAGAGGTCATTTGATGTTGAACGGCTACCTGAGCGTGAGTGCAGTAACACTTCCACTGGCGTTGTCTCGCTGCGTTGTGCCGAGTAATGATTGACGGTGACGTTACTCAATCCTGGTTAAAGACTCCCAGCCCCTTAACGTGAGAGGGAGATGAGAAAGCTGTCCTCAAGCAGTCCCGAAAGTAATCTCCTGGTACAATATAATGGGGAAGTAAGTCCCTTAATAAGATCATTTCTTTTTGTTGTCTGTAAAGGATGAGTCCAAAAACTGTCAAAAACACACCAATGAGCCTTGTGACGCACGTGGCCACTGAAGTTTATTTTGACTCAACCCTGCATGTGCCGTCCCGGAGCAGTGCCCAGCTGTTTAAAGGTAGCATTTTGTAATCTTCTTCAAAAGACGTTTTGAAGAACGTGTCAGTGTTGCAGACTTGTCGACTTTCTTGTTTGATTTTGCAACTTTCTTTGGAAAATATAGCTGGCAACACCGAGCTACGTTTTTAGGTTGGATCATTTTTTAAATCGTATTTTTAGAGGCCTACTCTCGCTAATTAAAGTGAATTACTGAGCTCCTTTAAAAAAAATGAAAGTGTACATTTGTGAGCCATTATTACAGATTCATGTGGTCAGTAGAAACCAGTGGACACACAGGGTGGGGAAGTATAAGGAGACGGACTGACACGTTGTTGGTTTTTAGGTCTTTTCATGAGACTTATTGACTGTATGAAGAATATAGAATAACGGCAGCCTTGTCCTTTACAGTTACATCACTCCAAAGTGAAGGTAGATTAGTCTACTTATGCTAACAATTAGGCCACATACTGTGCTTATTCCCATAAGAGCTGATTCCTTATGATGGTTTGTTCTGTCCAGGTGTCCCGTCCTGTGTGAGCATGACAAGAGACAAGAGACAATAGCCTCAGTGTCGAGACCGGTTTAGTGATTTGATACGTAAGCTCTCGTACAGTCACAGGTGTGAACCAGTACTACTCTACGAAAAAAGGACAAAGATATCTGAGGTTGCTCAGATGGAAATGTATTGTATTATTGTAGTTGATAAAACTCAGTATAATTACTAATTACATAATGTGACGACCACTACTTGTCTATTAAAGCAGCTTCTTATGTGATAGACATCTTCTTGGTACTTCACTCCACCACTGGTTGGTGATGTGCTGATAATCCTCTTTATAAGAACACCTAGCTGCACAGTCAAGCATGATCGGCCCCGTTCGGCCTTATTAACTAATGACCTCATATGTCTTGCTGAACAGTAGCTGCCCTTTAACTTAAACCCTTCAATCATTCGAAAGTGGCCACAGCTCTGTGCACACTTCCAGCAGCCACAAAGACCGCGAAGTCGACGGACTTCATGGTGAAAAGATCACGTAGAGGTTGTTTTCAGACCGGGAGTTACAGCAGCTACAGTTAAAGGATTGTTATAGGAGTTATTGTTTGTCAGGCTGCTGTTAAAAAAAAACACATTTTTGCTCAATGAAGTGAGTCATTTGTGACACCAGCAGACGCTAGAAACAATAAATTACAACGTCACCAACCTCATAAGGGGGCGACCTGTTGGGAGTGAAAAGGTCAGAGACACTGAGTGACGGTAAATGTGATCAATTTGAAAAAAAATAAAAAATGAACCTAAACTTCTGCAATGTGGAATAATTCCATTTTGATTATACGAAAATGTTTAATGTATAAAGAAAAGGAAGCTTTCCAGCCCGTGACAGATACACAAACCTGCATCCATTGTCCTTCAATGAGCACAGAGCAGAGGGACTCGACTGCAGTGAGAACGAAAGCAAGCGAGCAAGCAAGCATTGTAAATCTGTGAAGAGGAAATAAGATCTGAAGAAAATTGGTGCCATTGTCTGAGCTCCGATGATCCGTATAAAGTCAACATTTGAATTGCGCCCGTATTGTTTGAGTTCATGCAAGTTTACTCTATAAAACCGATTTGTTCCTTCAAAGATACGTTTGTCAAACCAACCACAACACGAACATTCTTGGAGTGAGTGTATGTCAAGTTTCTCAACATATTTAAAGTTAAGGACAGAGCAGTCAAACATTTATGAGTCCTTTCATCTCTGTATCCATAAAGGTTTAATCCCGGTATGAAATAGTGGATTTAGTGGGAACATTTCGGAGATGTCCTCTAATCCCTGAGTCAATGTTTGCCTTCTACGCGGCCTTTGCTCCCTCTAACGTTTTCTATTGAGACAATTTCAAGTGTGGGCTCAAGATTTCCTCGAGGAACTGTGGGGATGATTGTTATAAACCCATGCTTGCAAATCAGATTTTAGATTTCAACAAATTGAAAACTATGCGGAGTGAAATTTAAATCATGCAACCTCTCAAACTTGTTAAGTTTGGAAACTTTACTCTTCACAAAAACTCAAAAAGACAAATGTCAGTAGCTGCAGAAACAGCTGCTAAAATCACACAAAACTATATTTCTTTGTTATCACTAATAACCTCTACTGTCAGTACAAACACAGCTGTAACATTTTCACTCTAAAGGCAGCACAGATGACCACTGAAGCTGCCAAGGCGTCTGATTTCATTGTTTGGTTACAAACATCCGTCATTTCCTGCATCCTATACAGACAACCACAGTCCTGTATTTACGCCAGTGGAGGTGTACACACACACACACAAATGCATGCTCATTCATTTACATTGTCCACATTTGCGTCTGTTGTGTATACATGACATGCTAATGACCGTCCTAGGACAAGACACATGCTTCATCTGGCGAAGGTCAATCTCTCCTAATGGCCCCGATTATGTCCAATTCCTTATTTCAGAAGTGTCCAATCAAAGCGTTCACAGACATCTTAGAAAAACGTGTAACGTGTTTTTATCCCTCGTATAAATATTTTACAAACCCTAAACTTTGGAATGAGGTTGGGCGATATGACGACTTATTAAATACCAATAACCACATAACGGCATGTGGTTATTTTATAAATGAACGGTTTCTTGATTGAATTTCAATAGAAATCCCTATATCACCTCACATAATTTAATATACAGCATTGAAGATTCGCCATTGGTGGAAAGGTAACAAAGTACATTTCCTCATGTACAAGTGTGACAAGTGTACATTATTTAAAGTTACTACGAGGAACTTTTTAACTGGTTGAAACCGTCTCAATAATTACTGAAGCCTCTATATCAGTGGTCCCCAACCACCGGGCCGCGGACCGGTACCGGTCCGTGGGTCATTTGGTACCGGGCCGCACAGAAAGAATAAATATTATATTATTTCCGTTTTATTGATTATCAGAGTCTGAAATATTTTGAAAAATGACCGGATTCTCTCCCAATTTCATCCGCCTGTGGCTCTTGACATGTCAAGACGCTCGTCTCGGTCACGTGATACGTTACCTCAAAAATTAAGCCCACAAACTAGAGAACATGAGTAAAACACTTTTGGAGAGCTTCTTTGCAAAGGGGTAAAGGTCACTAAGGAGACAGAAGAAGAGTCTACACCCTACAAGAAAAATAAAGCTTCATTTAACAGACAATATCAGGAGTCTAATTAAACATCAGGAGTAATTCTGACGCACCAAACCCGCTCTGCAGAATCTGTGGCGACAGAGGAAGATCAGCTGCTGGAGGTTGTAAATGACGGTGGCCTTAAAAGTATGTTTGAGACAACAACTCTGCTGGTGTTTAGGATTAAAATCAAGGCTGAATATCCTGAGATCGCCACAAAAGCACTGAAAACCCTGCTTCCATTTCCAACACAACATCCTGTCTTTGTGAAGCGGGATGTTCTGCAGTGACAACAATCAAAACAAAACAAAGTAGACTGGACATGAGGAACAGACGTCGGGTGTCATTGTCTCCCATTACCCTCAGATGGGAGCGTCTCATTGCAGAGAAACAAGCTCAGGGCTCCACTGATTCAGCGTGATTGTGAGTTGTATTTTGTATGCATTTTATATTTGTTTTCATGCCGATCGTATCATTTTATTTCGTCGTGTTTATCCGCCACACCTTGAAGGCCGGTCCGTGAAAATATTGTCTTACATCAAACCGGTCCGTGACGCAAAAAAAGGTTGAGGACCGCTGCTCTATATGACCTACATAAACAAACAAGACCATCATTGGCTGTTTCCATATAGTTACTCTGTATGCCTGTCTTCAGTTCCGATTCTCTGCGAAATCAGGCAAAGCGATTTACGGCATGCAGGTTCTCCAAAAACTCCTTCAGCTAAGACTCTAACGGGCCCTCTGACAGGGACCAGCCCAACACGGACAGACCCAGATCTGGCTTCACAGCCGCCTTCCCCCAATGATTGGAGCTCCGGCAGGAGGAGGAGAGCTCAGCGCTCAGCAGCAGCGGCTCCCTGGCCATTACAACCTGCATGAAGCCTAGAATTTGGTGTTTTGGTTGTCGCTTTCATGGATTTTGGACGTCGCAAGTGACTCAAGGTGGACTCTTAGTATCCCCGAAGGCTGAATGAGATATTTTTAGGCAACCAATTAATTTTCACCAGCTGAAAACACACTTTGAAAGGGTTAAAGTTCTAAGACGAAAACATGGACGACTCCCAGACCGGACAACACCGTGGTAGCGACCTGTCAATCACCATGTAGCCCCGCCCTAAAGCATACTCTGCTTTATGGTCTGTTTGACTCTAAATGGACCATAATCTACTAAATGAACATCATGCTGTATTGAAGAAGACTTGAAACTAGAGATTGAGACCATAAACTCATGTTTACAATGTTTACTGAGGTAATAAATCAAGAGAGAAGTAGAGTCATGTTCTCATAGACTTCTATACAACCAGAGGAGTCGCCCCCTGGTGGACAGAATGCAAGTTAAAGGCACTTCAGTGTTGGTTTAACTTTTCTGACCCGGGAGGTTGCAGACAATAATATAATATAATATAAAACAATATAATCTGATAATCAATATAAAGAGTTTTACTTTTAAAAGTATAAATGCAGGACTTTTACTTGCTGTACACTGTGTCATTGATCATTTTACTAAACTAGAGGATCTTCGTACTTCTTCCAAAGCTGCTATCAACCATCTTTACCTTGGAAGTGTGAATTCTGCACTCTACTCACTGACTAATGACAATCTAATGTTACCTCTAATTAAGTCACCGCAACAGGTTTATAAAACAACATGCTAACCTAAATCACATTTACTGATAAAATAACCCTTTGGGGTGTACTCCAGATAAGCCCTGCATATAGACAAGACTTGTTAGGACTCACTGATCTTGCAGAGCCAGCTGACCAGGATCCAAAGGGCCACCAGGTAGGGGGTGGAGACATGGTGCCACTTCCAGCTCACAATAGGCAAAGTGGTTATGGGCCCCCCTTCATGGCCACCTTCTCCGGCAGCACTTTCATGATCACTGTCACCATGTCCACTGTCACCATGTCCACTGTCAGTGCTGGAGTTTGTGGCGGCCCCTTGATCGCCGTGTCCTGTGTCCTCAGAGCCAGGGTCAGTGTCGTGTCCTGTCTCCTCACCGGCCAGGCTGGGGGCTCTGGACGCCATCAGCAACATGCAGAGAAAAAGAGCAAATCGCCTTGTAGCTGCCATGTTTGGGGAGAGTCACGACACAAACTCTTGATGCAAAAAGTTATTTAGGCTGTAGACTCAAGTGCTCAGGTCCACCTCAGATAATGAGTCTGTCATTCCTCTCCCTGCGTCCCCTCCTCCCCTGTCAGGTCACTTTGACTTTGTTCTTACTGAGGTCCACATCTTCACCTGGCCTGAGCATTGTGGCCCCGGTCTCTCCTCTCTGCTAAGGACACAGCTATTTACAGCAGGTGAAGCTCAGCCCATTCTGATGCTCGTCTGTCTCCTCCCACTCTGTATCCTGACCAGCTAGTTTGGCTACTTTGCTCAATGGAAGATTTGATGCTCTCGTCTTTACTTGGCTATTATTATATTTGGGTGTTGAAGCTTCATAAGCAAGTTTTCACTGATGTTAAACTTCCAGATGTATTGCAAGGTATCCTAATTTTAGAAGCTATTTCTTGTTTGAACACATTTTAAGTCCTTAAACAAACAAACAACTTAATAAGAGCTTGGATAAAGTGGGTGGTATGTTTCTTGATTTAAAAAACAGTTTTTTTAAATCCCACATCTTATTTTCTTAGTCTTGGCCATGATGTCTATTTTCCAGATTAAAGGGAACCCCACCAATTTCACATATCAAACTCAGTTTACTAGTCATGAGGAGTACTACTCAGTATTAACAAATACTTGATTGGTTGATCGATAAACTTCTCAGTTTCTTAGTTCTGAAGATTTGCTGCTTTTTCTTGTCTTCTGTGAATATCTTTAGATTTTAAATTTATTTCTAAAAACAAGCAATAGACCACACCTCGGGCTTTAATAATTTGGCATTTGTCTGTACTTTCTATCATTTTATAAACCAAACAATTAATCAGTTAATGGAGAAACTACTTGGCGGATTAATCAATAACGAAAATAAACATTTGTTGCAGCCTACGTGTCTGAAAACACAAACCTACCGTACCAGTGACATAGTGACACATCAAGTGATGCTATCGGTTGCATTATGGGAAATGTAGGAACCAGCATTTTTTAAACTTACCCCATATTAGGTACTAAAAGTCAGGATCTCTCATCCTTTTGCTGTATTGATTTTGAACTTTCATTGAGAGACGTGCTGGGTGTATGAACAGACTGCTTCACACATCTTTGTAATGGAGTCCAATGGGGTCAGCAGCACAAACAAGTTTACCCATATTATCTAAACCAGCGGGCCATGGCATCAAATGTTGGTGACAACAACATGATAAAATGGAAAGAAGAAATTAAATAAAAAATGAAATACACAAAATAATGCATTTTTTTGTGGCTTTGTCCAAATATTTCCCTTTTTATTTGTAAGATACCGGCTAGTTTTACCTCTTCATTGACTGACATTCAAAATGAACCAATTTGTGAGGTTACAGGGAGACGTAGCTTAATTTTAAGGGGTCTGGAAATGCACTTATGACTTCTGGTGACTAGTAGTTCTCTTGAAAACCGACGTTGAATTCACTTATTGTAAGTCGCTTTGGATAAAAGCATCTGCTAAATGACTGTAATGTAATGTAATGTAATGGGTCAGAAGCCAAAAACATTGGTAACCAGTGAATAAAAGGTTATTATCCAAATAGTTTGGGTCACTTCATGGTTCAACTCTGACCCTTCACGTAGTTGCGTGTAAAGGCAAATAATAAACAATAAGATCCAAGTTGTAAGATGTGACATGTATTCTATGTGGCCTCCTGAAGCACATTTTACGTGGAAATGATTGTTACCACATCAACCAGGATTTTGTGAAAGATGAAATATCATACTGTCTCATTGGCACCTTGCAGGCTAAATAAAGAATATCAAAATGAAGACAAACTGGCACCGCCTACAGACCTTTCTATCCCTCACTGTATCCTGGCCTGTGTGACTGTCGCTGTGCGTGTGTTCCTCACAGTTTGACATGAATGTGTATTCAGTAAGAATCAAATGGTACGAGGACAGGAAGGCAGTGTGACTCGTTTGTCTCCCTTATTGGAAAGGAGCACCTGCACCCCCAACATCCCCTCCTCTTAGCCACACTGCACAACACTGACTGTGTTGAGCCTTCATCGCCACTATACACGTGTGTTTAGGTGACAGAGACTTGTAAATTAACCTTAGTTTGGACATGCCGTTTCTTTTCTCATGAGTCGTTAATCAAGGTTTTCCTCCCTGCTGGGCACAATCCCTTTAGTTCAAATTTAAACAGCCGAATCCTGTTGTCTCCTGATCTCCTTGGAGGGATTCGGGATTAGTAGATTAGGAAATGTTCAATCAGGGTTTTTCCAGAAATTAAGTATTTAACAGAGATCCCAAAAAACAAATGTAGATAAAAAAAAGAGTGTTTAAATGAATCCTGTTTCCTGTTTCCTGTCTCATTGGCAACGAGAGCGTGGGATGTTTAATGAGGAAATTCGAGTTTTTGTGTATTAGCCTTTCGATGACTAAGACTGAAACTGAATTCTTAATTTGACTCTCTTCAGTTTGACATACTTCCTGGATCAATAAGACATGGCAAACAAACTTATATCTGCGTCTCGAGTGCCGTCGATAGCAAGAAAATAGCTAAACTGCTCAAAGTTGTACTGGATTGCATTGATAAGAAATTCTTAAAAATAAGAGGCAAATCATCAGGAATAATTGAAGTATTTTTTTCATTGATTTGCACCAACATCTTCCTCCTAATCCCGTCACCTAACTTTTCACTACATTTCCTCGGAATCTGTAAACAAGTGTTTGAGAAATATCAATGACTAGAAAACACAAAGCAGAACTAACATTCAAGGAAATCTAAGGACAACAAAGAGGCCAAACAAAAAGGGCCAGACATATGAATAGTCTCTCTCCCACCCCGATACCATTAGCTGCCTAAAGGAGACATCCAAACTCTTCTTCGCACGTCAAACCACAACGAATCAAACCTCAAAGAAAGCTGCCCCTTCCCTTTCCGTGTCCCGGAGGAGAACACCAGCATGGACTTCAGGGGAGCTGTTTGCACGGCAGCTCTGTTGACAGTTTATGAGTAAACTGGCTACATTGATTGCTGCCATGGCTAAGCAGAGATCTGACACCTGTGTCTAAGGTCAGTGGGCCAGTGTAGAGGCAGCGCTCAACAAAGAAGGGGCTGTGGTTGTGACTTGACCTTTGTCAACGGGAAACTGCTTGGAAGGTTTGCCATCATCAGAATGTCATCTTCTTTGAGTCACAAATGCAACAAATCAGCGTCCGTTTGTTGAAGTGTAGTGCAATTATTAGTGGTCAGCGATCAAATGAAATAAAAAAATAGACAAATCTGACTTCACGGAACCACAGACTGTATGGGTTGGAGCTGCTGCGGTGGCATCACTTCACATGTCGCATTGAATCGAAGAACACTTGAGGCGACTGGCTCCGAGCGAAACCACACAAATAGTCATTTTTCTAGATCTGGGAACAAAAAGGATCAAACTCAAAGCTCAGTGATTGTGTACACACACGGACATCAGTGCACACAGTGGAGACACACAGTGCCACGTAAAGCTTGGACACCAGGGTCGGGGTTAGTCTGTCACTCTCTCATCATCTTGAGCACCGACTTGCATTTTAAGTGACGGGAAATGTACAGTAGAGAGGATGCTGAGTCACAGAGAGGAAGAATCATCTAAACTAAATATCCTCATTCTTGTGATCGTGATCATTTACAAGTTTTCAGTGTAATTATTTGGATAAGTTCTTATCGCAGACGATCCCTCATTGATTGATCTGACAGGCTTGTGTCTGTCAATGAATGCCCAGTGGGAGTCTGCTTTTATTTCTTCTGTCACACAAAATCATCCTCACAAACACTCCACGTAAGTTTTTTTATTCCTTTTAGTTTCTGTCTTGACAAAGTCAAACCAGATGAGGACAAATGTGTGTCTATCTACAACAAATCACAATGACAGGGATAGTTTCCACATAGATGACCCAATTGCCTGAAACTTGGCTAAGCAAACACAACTGTATTTTTCCCACTCCTGAATGTAGCTGTTAAAGTAAAGTCCCTGCATGTCCACCTGCCTCCCCGTCTGTTTATGGTGTCAAATTGCAGGAGGAGAGGATGTTAAATAAAAGCAGTGAAACCTGCATGGACATCAGTGGAATGAGGGAATGTTGAACCAACAGAAGATCACTGAGGTGACCTTCTATCTGTGCACTCTTACTGAATATACTGTCAGTTTATAATAATAACTGAAGAACAGGTGATACTCTACAATATAAACGTCAACAAAACTAGTGTACTTTGCACACAGTGTCATATCAACACCTGAATGCTGCGTCACACACGATAAAGACCACAATAAAGACCACACCCCATACATTATTCAACTGATTGATTCTGCAGAAAACATGAGTCACCTCCAACTGGGTGTTTCAGAGAGACATTTTCGATTTTCATCAGATTATTCACTCACCTCATTCATGACGTCGTCTGCCATCTTAACATGGTCGATGGTCCTGAGGAAAACCTCGGCCTGACGCGTGATGCTGTTCAATGACATAAGAAAGCAAATAGAGGAGATTAGAAAAAATGAATTCCCTCACATTAGCCTGCAGATTGAAACACCCGAGTTCATCCTTTGTATTTTATTTTACAGACTTTACATGGTGAGAAGAATATCATCAACATATTTTCACTTGCATGTATTTATTTGTTTTAAAAATGTGGTTCAGAGGTCATTGTGCAAATTCATACAACGTATTATATTGTAATTCCAAATTCTAAACAGCAATTCATTATTTTTCTATTTTTTTTTATTCTGGGGAGAACTGTCCCTTTAAAGTCCAAGTCCAGGCACTCTGTAGAGTAAAACTTGGCCCATGGCCAGCGTGTTGCAGATAATCTGACGGCCACTAGAGACTCCCATAACCACATCACATACTGCAGTATACTGCTCTTGCGCAACATCTCTTCTACTCATTACCTTTTGTTGTATTCTGTGTTTGTGCAACAGTGAGGAGGAGCTAGTGTACCACAACAGTACACAGAACACCACGGCTCATGAGTTCCTAGAGAAGTCTATAAATTGATAGGACACGAGTATGAAGGCCCTTTTCCACGGAAGGCATTACTTGTAAAAACCGAACATTTGACGTCACAGTAGGAAAAGCACAGCTGTAAACAATAAAATGTATGATGGCTGGATTCCATTTAGCTGCTACAGTTTCAGGGTCCTGGTATTGTGCGCGCTGTTATCCGTTATTACACTGTTGAGTAGATCAGAGTCACAGTGCTTTGTCTGTTTCCTCAGGAAACCAATAGCTTGACATGACAGCAAAATGACAAACTGTGTGAAAACATTTTGACAAGTTTAAATTTGACCAATTACGTCATAACATTGACTTGGTGTCATACTTTTGACATAGAACATTAAAAAATGATACACTATCTCATAACATCAGTATTTTTTCTATCGTTACTTATTTTTAATTTTTGGAGTTAGGCTTTCATGTGTTTGATTTACAGCCTTTATAATATTGTAAATATATTAAAGTAGGTAAACGTTACATTAAATACTTAATCACTCTTTAATCAAACTCATGCAGGGAATACGAGTTATGTGATATGATCCCAAACTGCCATGACTCAGGCCTCTTTTCTAATATTTTCATAATTATAACACTACTCTTTGCAGTGGTGGAGGAAGCACTTATTTATTGAAGTAAAAATTACAATACCACAGTGTAGATATACTATGTTACAAGTAAAAGCCCTACAAGCTACATTGTACACGAGTGATGTACAAAAGTATTTGCATCAAGATATATGTAAGTACAAAAAGCAAAATGCAGAATGACCCATTTCAGAATCATGTAGCCTATAATATATATTACTGAATTATAAT
The DNA here is from genome assembly GCA_032191485.1 of Leptoclinus maculatus. Lineage (NCBI taxonomy): Eukaryota > Metazoa > Chordata > Actinopteri > Perciformes > Stichaeidae > Leptoclinus > Leptoclinus maculatus. Next base: position 35,744,955 of record JAVDOI010000002.1, on the reverse strand, counting down.
TATGAATGCATTCATGTGCACATCATTTCAATGTTGAAGCTGGTAAAGGTGGGGCTTATGTTTGACTGCCTGATAGCTCGTGAATTTCACTTAGGGATCTTTATCTATAATATATACTTGTACTTGAGTAAATGTACTAAGTTACTACTCTTTGCAGTGGGGCAGCTGTACGTGAGGTTAAAGTAATATTACCACATTGTAAAAACAAGTAAAATGTACTTAAAGTATGATAAGTAAATATCATATTTTATAAACTCTTCATATGTTTGGACTGTAAAAAGTAACTAGCGATGAAGCTATCGAATAAATGTCACGTTAGTGAAGTAAAAAGCACAATATTTCCCTCTGAATTGTAACGTTAGTGGAGAAACGTTAGAAGTAGAATGAAATTAAACGACTCCAGTAAAGTACAAGTACCTCAAATCTGTACTCAGGTAGCGTTAGAGTAACGTGCTTGAGTACTTGTGGTTAGCTGTTTCCACCCCTGACTTGGTTAATGTGCTAGCTTAGCTTACCTGTTGACCTCTTCATTACGCTAACAGCCTGCTCACCGGGGCACGCGCGTCGCGGGTGGCTCGCGCGCTGCTCACATGACGTTTCCCAGCATTCTGCGGGCGCCCTCACAGGAACATCAAGGAAGAGAATGCGGGTCGAGTAACTCCATGGTTGGTAAGAGAAGTCTTCTTAACTAAAACGTGTCACATATGTAGCTACACATCCGTCGTGTTTCGCCCATTTAAAGCGTGCTATCGTGACGGCGGATGTCAGAGACGAATGTCGTTGTGTTTTAACGTTTTTACACGCGTGTAAGAAATAGTAAGCAACAGGGTGATCGACTGTTTGAAGTCCTCCAACTTGGGGTGGTGGGTAAAGTTGTCACCGTTGTCCGGTAACCACAACAGTGAGAACGAGTATGTGAGTGACGGTTGTGTGGAGGAATGGAGACATGTTGAAAACCTACCAAACCTACGAAGATGCGTTTTTAACATTATGGGAAGCTGATCTGTGCTGGAAAGTGATATCAGTGTTGGTGACAGAGGCGAGCCTGTTGACAGGTTTACGTCAGTATCAGCTGTTTTTGGTTTAAAGAGACTACTGGAGGACAACCGGGGCTTTTCATGTTAGATTCAACAGGGGAACAACAAGGGATTAAAGGACTGAGTTCTGATAAACAGAAACTGAAAACTCATAAACTGAATGAGTAAAAATGAAACTAGGCTATATAATCCTTGATTATTATTATTATTTTTTGCGTAATTACTTTTGACTTAATTTCATGCTTTCGACCATTAGGTTTTGCTTACAATCTAACTCCAACAAAAATATATAATACCTTAATGTATGAGATAATATACAGAATGCTGTCCTAGAACGGTGTCTAACATCAGACATGAATGCATTAATGTCCACAATACATACGACACATGTACATTCATATCTCATTCAGTCACCTTACACAGTTATTGACTCAATGTAACGTTCTTTAAAGCCAGTATCTGGAGTGTGGTTGTTTTTAAGGAAAATGTGATGGATCTAGTATTTCACCAACAGAAATATACTTCTGGCGGTGTAGAAAACTCTTTGAAAGTACATTACAGTCATTTAGCAGACGCTTTTATCCAAAGCGACTTACAATTCGCTACAAATCTATCACACCGTAGGCACAGCTACGGGAGCAATTTTGGGGTTAAGTGTCTTGCTCAAGGACACATCGACATGCGACTAGTTCGAACCGTCGATCCTCTGATTGAAGGACGGCCCTGCTCTCCACTTAGCCACGGAAGTACATTTAGACCATCATATTGGGAGATTAAAAGGTCAGCTGAAGAGACATAAACATTTAAAGATATCAATATCAGAGATATCAAAGTGTTTTTTATTGCTGTTGAGTGTCCTGGCTAGCCTGTGCTCGTATGCAGATCACACTGGGGCCTCGTGGCGTTAAATGTCTTGGTACCTTACATCTAATGCAGGTTGCTCAAAGACCATAGGACCAGCATCATGAACCTAAACCTCTGCCCATTAAGACACTGGCTGCTGGACAGAAATACACAAACCCAATGAAGCATGTGTCAGAAGTGGGATAAAGCCCACAGTGTTCATGAACAGCATCCTGATTTCAGTTTTTGGCTCGAGGCTGTTTGCGCTGACATGCTGCTGTTGACACTGAACAGATTTCCATTATTTTAAGAGTATTTAAAGCTGCGAAGCACAAAGCTTCTGGTGTCTGCACGAGCAGTATCGTGATGGCTTTAATGTAGCTGGGGATTATGTATGACTAATGTCATCCAAAGCATGTAGTCCATGAAACACAAGTCAAATTCAATATATACCTCCTCCAATGCTTTAAAAACAAAAAGAAAACATGCAGTGACCGGTAGATCAGGTAGAACTCGTGTTGATTTTCATGGTGGTATGTGCACTGCATGCAAATCCTAAAAAGTACAAATGATGTGTTCAATTATCTGACAACAGAGTAAGACATCCGCTCGTTGCGTCTTGTGTCTTTGTGTTATTATTCAAATAAAGACGGCTAGAGGTGATGCTCCATCTGGACTTTTGTTGTGCTTAAAATCCTCTCCAGTGTTTGATGCCGTCACCACCAGCTAGTCTTGACTGGCTTAGTTTGAAAGAACCGTCCCCAGGCTGTTGTGGAACTTCAACCCCTGACCGAGCAGATAACGAGACTATAATCGCTATGAGCAATGAGTGTTGCTGCAGGAGATGAGGTCATTGAGATCACCCTTTGATGTAATGGTCCCATCTCTTCCCCAGACATGCATCACATGTCCGCTGAGTCAAGAGCTGCAGACGCTGATATGAAGGAGGTTAAATAAGGGTTGTCTTGTCTCTCTTTCTCTCTCTCTCTCTCCACACCTCCCTAGTCTCAGATATGGATTACAAGGTTGTGTTCGCAGCCTTGGAGACAGTATGTGAGGACAACATTTCCATTTTGTGCGGGCCCTCCGATTTGCCTTACGGGGCCATCGCCACGCGCCTGGTTACGTGCATGAGAGAGATTCAGGAGCACGGCCGATCTCTGAAACCTGTGATCGCCGGCTTCACCGCCGTCTTCCACCACTATGACTTCGATGCACAAACGCCCGGGAACGGCTACCGCACCCTGGCCAAGGTACGACTGAGCCCGATGACTGGATGCGTTGCTCACTGCTGGTTTGTTAACAGCGCTGTGTTTCTGAAGGTGTCCCATGGAACAGTTTGAATCTTCATTATAACATTAGGGCTGCAACTAACGAGTATTTTCTCCATTGGTTGTTTTCTTGTTTAATCTATTCATTATTTGGTCGATAAAATGTAAAAGAAATAGTAAGAATGTTAAAATTGTACTATTTTCGTGGCTCTCTGTGTGGCTCTTTGTTTTTTTTGGACAATTTTGGACAACAATGGAGCTCTATGACACAAAGAAAGCTACACAAAGCATTGACTTGACATGTTTCTGGTCTTTTTCTGGTATTTGTTGGAAAATGGAAAATACAAAAAACATTTCTCTCTGTCCGTCAGGTCTTGCTGTCTTGCCTTATGCACATCATCCACAAGGGACGTTACATCGCCTCCAATTACAACAGTGCCTTCTTCAGAGCGGACCACAACGCGTCGGAGATGGAGGCGTACTGCATCGCTCTGTGCCAGCTGCGGGCGCTGCTGCACCTGGCCGAGCAGCTGATGAACGACAACGGCTACGGCGAGCTGTACGCCATGCAGGACGGGGACCTGAGCCGCCGGTTCGTGCGGGAGTACAGCTCCATGCACAAGGCCTGCTTCTACGGCCGCTGTCTGGGCTTCCAGGTCAGCCGGTTTTGTCCAATTCTTAGCACGCTGAAGTTGGTTTTCCCGCCAAAATAAATAACTTTGATGCGAGCCTGTCGATTGCTCTGAGCGCTCACTGAGCACCTCTTGTCGGGTCACATGATGTAGCCAGACAAATCGGATCCCAAATAGCCAGTTTATGTTATAATGTAAAGTATTTTTAAGAATGAAAAAGCATGTGTCACTTGTTTTAATTTTCTTATTTATCTTATTATTATCTGTCCATCGTTTCTTATCGCAGTTCTCGCCAAGTCTACGTCCGTTCCTCCAGACCGTTGTCATCAGCATGGTCACGTATGGAGAGACGTACAGTAAACCGCAGTCGGGTTTGGGTAAGTCTTGGTTTTGTCCATGATGTCATGGCATTGATGGACCTTTTTTCTGAAGTGTTTCCCGCTCAAAACCATCCCGTCCTCTTCCAGGTCTGGCGGCCCTTTCCCTCCTCACATCGGGGAAGTACGTCATCGATCCGGAGCTGCGGGGCGCCGAGTTCGAGCGCATTACCCAGAACCTGGACATGCAGTTCTGGAAGTCCTTCTGGAACCTCACAGAGTCCGGCCTTTTAGCAGTAGGGAGGGTCAATTATCCTTTTACCGTCTCTCGACTCAGCTGGAGTCCCCTTTAGTGTTTTAACCGCTCAATCCGCTGCATGTCTGTCTCCCTCCAGGGCTTCAGCAGAATAGCCTCTTACCCAGTGCAGGTGAACTTCACCCTGACCGTGCCCCCTGTCACTCTGCACCTCCCGCTGGCCTCGGACCCCAACCTAACAGTCACCGTGTCGCCTCCGGTAGCCCACTGGGGCCCCGGACCAGTCCTCATGCGTCTGATCTCCTGTGAGCTGCGAGAAGGACAGGTGAGGAATACAAATGTGGACATAGTTTTAGATTTACTTAGACAAATACTCCTGTGAAGAACATGTGGGAGAAAAATGTATTTGTGTCTTGAAATATATTTGTGTAAAATCAATCATATCCATAATTTGAAATGTATTTATGTATATTCACATTCATGCTGTGATATTGGCCTGTATCATTGTCATATGTTATTCACGTCACTGAGACAGGGAGACCTTGGAACCCGGGTGAAGATAGAGGGGAGGATGACGTAGATAAACAAATAGGGCAAGAACGCAGGGGAAGAACGGGAGCTGTGATGGGCGGCCAGAGGCGGAATCAGGAGAAGACGATTGGGGAAGGAGACTGTGGTTAATCAACAAAACTTGTTATGACTTGTCCGAGGTACACAGTTTAACTTGTCTAGGTGAAAGTTTAGAAGAGGAGGAGGACATCTCCGAAGGGGGGGGAGGGGTAACTCCGGACAACTCGGGTTACTTGTACACTTTGTGATGCAAATAAATCTGCGTGAACTGAAGAAAATCCAATCTTAAGACATTTGATCTTTGATCCATCGTGATTAGTTCCACGTGAAACTTTTTGTCGGGATTGTCCTTTAAAAGTTGTTATAGAAAACTCTCAAGAACTCGATATATTAGAGACCCGATCGATCGTCTGCATGAGAGACATGAAATGTGTACATTGTTGACATTGACATGTTTTGTTGCTTCGAGTCCTGTATTATTAATTAACTTGTGACTTGTCCTCTCACTTTTTAGGAGAGCGAAGAGTTGCTCGCTTATTCTCGAAGCGACCCCCCCCCCATCACCGCGTCCCATCTCCCCTGGGTACAGAAGCAGCCTCGCTCCCCCTGGCTGATCATCCACTTCCACGGAGGCGGCTTCGTGGCCCAGACCTCCAGATCCCACGAGGTACGCGACGCTGGCGTTAACTGTATCACAGGGTTAAAACTACTGCCACCCGTACTCTTAATCCTCTTATAATAACAGTTATATTTAGCACCAGACCTTTCAATCCGACTTAGTGTTTCACAAATTTACAATGAAAGTAAGCAGGTTTTCCGTTCATCACTTCATCACTTCCATTCATTTGTTCTACCCCCCCCCCCCCCCCTCCTCCTCCTCCCAAATCAGAATTACCTGCGGAGTTGGTCTAAGGACCTGAGCGTGCCCATCCTCTCTGTGGACTACTCGCTGTCACCCGAAGCACCGTTTCCCAGAGCTCTGGAGGAATGCTTCTACGCCTACTGCTGGGCTCTGAACAACTGTCATCTGCTGGGTGTGTGTGTGTGTGTGTGTGTGTGTGTGCACGGCGTTACACTGCAGACAACACAGGGCTGTAGTGAACCAACAGGGAGAATTCATGTCTTTCATTTTAACTGATTATTATGTCCATCTGATCATATTTGGGGATTGACTGCATATTTATTTATGTGGGAATTGGGATTTTTTGCAAGAACACACAGTATTTATTGTTCAAATCACTTGTAAGTATAAACAGTTACTTACACTTATATATACGTATACAACTGCCCCGATACGAGAAAAATATTACTTTAAAAGATATGCAAATTAGTATTTATTGATTTAACAGAATGTGTGGATTCAAAATGCAACTGTGTGGGCCAATGCATTCACACCTGCAGCTCTGCGGACGGCTTCATTTCTACACAAAGCAATAGAGTCTGTGCACCTTCACAGATTTACATAACACTATTACACAGTGTACACATTTCACATGTGGTGTTACCGTTTGTCCCCCAGTAGGAGGGACACCTTATGTCCTCAATGTAGCCTGTGGTTTGCTGTCTGTACATTATCAGAACGTGGAAAGTGTTACGTGTGCCCACTCACATGTGGAAATGGTGGTTACCTTGTACTGCCTTGTCATTCGCAAGTGCCTTCATCATTTCAAGTGTTGATTGTAAAAATAAATGTTATTTCAACGGCTTCGTCCGTGTGTCTCAGGCTCCACGGCGGAGCGCGTTTGCCTGGCGGGCGACAGCGCCGGAGGAAACCTCTGCATCACCGTGTCCATGAAGGCCATAAGCAGCGGCATCCGGGTCCCCGACGGCATCATGGCCGCCTACCCCGCCACCTTGCTCACCACTGACGCCTCGCCGTCCCGCCTGCTCACGCTCATCGACCCGCTGCTGCCTCTCGGTGTCCTCACGAAGTGCATCAATGCCTATGCAGGTGTGTATGTGTGTGTGTGTGTGTGTACAGCATTGTTTGTCGCCTCATTTAAACACAAGAGAACTTTCCAGCGCTACCGGAACAGAAAACAGAATCTGTGAGGGATTAATGTAGAAACCGGATAACGTGAGAGGAAAAGGAAAGATGAGAATAATTGACCTGCTGTTATGTGTTCTGCACTAAATATAAAGTGTGTGGCTCCACCTAGTTGGATATTATTCATTGCCACAAGCCTCTGATTTACCACTGAGCTATCTGAATCCTCCAACAATATTCATGTAACACTGAATCCATAAACAGTTCATCTTTCTGGAACAGAGAGGCTCGAGTAAGCTCCTAGTAGCGTAACATTGTAGCAGATTCTATCATATCGCCTTGATATCTTTGACTCGTATCTCAGGTGTTGGAGAGCTTCTCTCTGTGTGCTTATTGTCACTGAGTGTCATTGAGAGAATGCTTTGTTCCCCATTGCAGATGAACAGAATTATGGTTTTATATTTGCAGAAAAAAAACTATCTGGACGGACTGATTCCTGTATTTGGTTTAAAAATGTAACTGGAAGTTCTATATGTGAGGTCAAAACAGAAGATCCTCAGAGTAAAAATACAGTAATCTGAGTGACGTCAGCATCTTGTTGCCATGTGAACGGTGTGTATACTGTGTCAGGATGTGTTGCCTAGCTCCCTGAAAGGACTCTCGTACTTTTCAGTGTTGCTCTTTAGTTTGATTATTCTCCACCCTTTAAAGAAGGAACAGCAAACTGTTACAGAACATCTGAAACTATCTATGTTTCTACAGTAAGAAAACATGTTCTTTCTCTCAGGTGTGTTTTTTGTCCGTCTGTCCGACACATTTGCTTACGTCACATAATCTCCCTCCCAGGTGCAGACTCCCAGGCGTTGCAGACCGCGGCGGGCAGCAGCAGCCTGAGCGCTCTGGGCAGAGACGCCGCCTCGCTGCTCAGCGATCTCACCCAGGGAGCCTCCAACTGGATCCAGTCCTATCTGGACCCCATGCGGACTACGGGGGGAGTGCGCTCGCTGTCGTCAGCGCGGAGGGGGTCCGCAGGCAGCGTGACTCGCGGGACACCCGCTTGTGCCTCCGCGACACACCGCGGAGGTCAGGTGGATTACCCAGAGGGCTTTGAGCCCCTGCGCTCCGAGTGCCTGGCCTTTGTTCGCCTGACGTCCTGCCCCGTCATCAGGAACCCGTTCGTGTCGCCCCTGCTGGCTCCTGCCAGCCTGCTGAGAGGCCTGCCGCCTGTACACATAGTGGTAAGAGTTTATCTCTCCGAGAGGAACTGTTGAGGCTTCACTTTTCCTGAATGGAGGGAAGGCCGCTTGACTGGGTCGCTTCTTTGTTTACTACTTACTGCGCAGGCGCACCCAAAAAGTTACTGAATCCGGTTTAAGATCCGAGAACAGAGATCACACCCACACCCTCCCTCACAGTTCTGCACTTAAGCAGATTATCTGAAAAAGAAGAGGTGATATGATCTCACGAATATTCTCTTGAACGTTGCCTTTTATATCCCCTAAAAGTCAGAAAGTGTTCAAACTGTCCCAAAACGTTGAAAACAAAGGTCTGTGTCAATCAGTGATTGGCTTGTGGTCATCTTGGTTCCTCCCCTAATCGATACTTTGTGGCAAAATCCCTCGGAGCAGCCCACATGGCTGAATGTCCAACCCTCTCTTCCGGGCCTGGCTCGGCCTGTCCTTCCCCCTCTCCGGCCGAATTGTCCTTTGATGTGATCACCTCTGCTTTCCTGCTGGACATTTCCTTATATGGTCTCACTGGCCACTTCTCTGCTCCATGCCTCACTCAGGATATCCCTATATCTGACCCTTTAAGACTTATTCTTTACAGCGTTTAATACCTACAGTGACTATGCTTTTATGGCTTAATACATTCAATGTGTCAATATACTGTAACATATAACATCCTCTATCAGTAAACCTCCTGTAAACATAGAATACATTCCATCAGTAAATATATTGTGACCCTTTAACCTATTGTGACATTCTTATTATTGTGACACTTCTATTCACCACTAGAGGTGCTAATAATCATACTAATACTATTTTTAATACTGAAATCCTTCACAAATCTCATGTTCACCCCGAGGACAATTTTAACTCTTAAACTAACTTCTGCACAGATACAAGATGAGTCATATTTGTTAGCCTGGTAATCAGACTCAGATGCCATTTCCTGTTACTTAATTCATTCATTTTGATTGGCTGAAGAAATCTTGAGACGTGGGCGTCAATACTAAGATCTGGAACAAGGCTTTAAGATTCGTACGGAATGACAACAACGTCTGTGTGTTGGGCTCACGGACCGATCGACATAATCAGTAATGATGACATGATTTCAGTTGGCTGCTGGTATTCTTCCACTTCAACATTCCTTTCTGGTCTGCATGCTCGTTTGGCACAGATTTTCTCCGGCTATTTCAAAACGGCAAAGATTTCTCTTGTTGAAATTTTTGTCTGAAGACACAGACAGCTGAATGTTAACTTCATTGGATTGTGTGGGATGTTTTCAAGTTGATTTTCCCTTATTAATTGGGCTAAAAGCATGCAAGAGAAACCATGAAGTAGCTCGGTGTGGTCCAGTTTCATGCACACACACATAAAGCTTCATTTCCATGTGTGTTGGATCTATGAAGAAGCTAGACAGATAAATCTGCCCGACCGATATCAGCAGATATTTCAGTAGAAACTGCAATACAGAACTAGGTTTGAGGTTTTTACCCCCCCCTCTCCCCTCCCTAAACCTTGTTTCCTCCTCCCTCCTCAGGCCTCCGCTCTGGACGCCCTGCTGGACGACTCGGTGATGTTTGCCAAGAAGCTGCGTGACATGGGCCAGCCCGTGAGCCTGACGGTGGTGGAGGACCTGCCGCACGGCTTCCTCAGCCTGTATCAGCTCGCCAAGGAGACGGAGGTCGCCGCGGATATCTGCGTGGAGCAAATGAGGATCATTTTTCAGCAAGGAAACCTTCGCAAGCGGCCAAAGCTGGGAGAGACGTCTCCGAGCGGCAGTCAGTCGGGCTGATTTTACCCGTCGGGACTTTGTTGTTGCTCGGGTGAAAAAAAGACATCTGACGTAATGAGGGAGGGATGCAATCAAACCTTTAACAATAGAAGAAGCTGAGGGACGCTGCGCTTGAAACCTCCACTCCGCAAAAAAATTTCTGTCACCAGCTATAATCGAGAGAGACGCTTAAAACTGTCTTTACCAGCTCTGGTGTGATCTGAAATGATGACAAAGGGAGGCAATGATGATCTTGTCTGTCCCACATGTTCAAGATCCAGATCCAAACGCACGTTGAGACTTTTACAGGCTGTCGTGAAGTTCCCCGCAACCAGCCCGTGTAGTCGTTAGTCGTTTCTTATCTGATGTACTGTACGTCAGGAATGGGAGCTGCTGTGCCTTGAATATAAAGTGCTGCTAAAGTGTGTGAGGAGAAGCTTTGCCTACATTACTGCACAAACTGACAAGGTTTACTTGCACAGAAAAACACATTTCAGACACACTCTTATTATATTGTTTTGTTTACCAGCGGTATGTGGACGTGGGTTATGAAAGTTACTTGCTGTACTGTAAATGAATTCTTAACATATGTTGAATATTTAACACTTTGTTGTTTATATTTAAAGTCTGAATTAAAATTGAAACTTCCAAGGACTGCTGGTGTTTCTTTCAAGGAGCGTGGACATTTTTTTTCAGCAGCCGAATATGAGCGTTGCCTCCTCTGTGAGCACAACCTGTTCTGTGCAGCAGCAGCCCCCCCTATAAACCTCTTGACCCTGTTCAGATTATCTACAGTATAACATGTCAACCGGAAATGTTGTTAAATCAGCCAATTCGTAAATTGTAGCATGTAGTATGTGGAAACATTTCTCCAAAAAACTGGTATCCAATTGCTATTGTTACTGTACACAAGCTTGTTGTTGCAGACATAATACCCATAACACAAACATTCTAACAGTTGACCCCATTGACAGCTTGACATTTCCCATCCTACACAGTAAGTAAGGGACAGATGGAGACCTACGACACCAACAGGTGACCATTCGAACCATCCAGCATTAGCTCATCTTGCCCATTTCATCCCACTGTGGCCTCTCAGGGGCGAGGACATCGAGCAGGGGGGGGCATTGTGTTCAAGGAAAAAAACGTTTCACCTGTGTCACCGGTCAAAGAGCACTTCTTCATGTGAGTGATGAGGCCTGTTAGACTGTCTCTCTGATTCCGTGTGTGTGACCCAGTTGGTTGTACTAAATGCCTTCACTGCCTGGATCTGCCCATCCTGTCCCAGCAGGACTGTGAACGCTCCTACCCCAACAGGATCACCTCCTCCATGTTCTGCGCCGGCTTCCTCGGGGGAGGAAAGGACTCCACGTCCCGGGGTTTACGCCAAGGTTGGTCCACTCAACAGACCTCTGTTCTGTGATGCTTAATACGAGTTTATAGAGTAATATGTCAACACTGTAGTCGGCACAGTTGGTAGCAATTTGTCAAAAATTAGGGACTTGGAAAAAGCACTTCAGAAGTTGCCATTATTTACTTTGATCTCAGGAGGATTATGTGTCGTGTTAGAAATGTTCAACTTTCTTGTTTTGGAAATTGCTGTTCAGATGGTCACCTGCCATTTTTTTTAATTAAAGTTGAGCTTACAGCTCCTCTACTGCAGTAAGAGCTGTTGTGAATAATAACATGCCCTCTGTTGTGTTGTAATCAGTCATACCTGAAGGTATTTTAGATTCCAAATATTAGTGTAGATACAGATCATGATATCAGGCCGATACTGACTCAAATAGTTGGATCCGGTATTGGTGACAATGGGGCTGATCTATTCAATTTAATTCTATGTTTATATACTATATACATGATATACTGACATTTTAATTCCTCATTGTGGCCAATGTGTTTGCTGCATTTAAAAAGGTTTAGACTTTTCATTTTGAAGAATTGTTTCCAAGTTGCTGGTGTACGTTTTATTATTTTATAATAAATAATTCAGTCTCTTTATATCTATGTATTTATTTGTCACATTTAGTTTTACAGAGTTAAGAAAAGCAATGTTTAATTCAAGCCTGATGTTTTTTTTTAAAGTTCTATTCATTTTATTCTCAACAGGTCTGCCAGTTTACTGACTATATCCGCTCCACTATGGCCGCTCACTGAAGAGGAAATTATATGAGGACCAAACGGCTTTACTAACCAGTTCATGACTTCTCTGACTGTTTGCAGATCATGATTTAACAGTGACAGTAAAGTACTTTGTGGTCACATAAATCCACAACACAACCCACATTGAGTCCCTTTTTGTTGCCTTTAAAAACAGCCACATCAGGGGTTTTGTATGTTTATTCAGTTTACAAAAACAAACCACATCTACTTTACATCACTGCTCACCATTTTCCAAACCATGTTATTGTGTTTTAGAGATTTAAAGAGTTTCTTTCTGCTGTTCCAGATAACTATTGGGTTGATATAAAAATCTAAAAAAATTATTATCTTCTCACACCATGAAAAGCAGGTTTCAAGAGACGTGTCTGACTTTCATGATAGACAAAACTAAATGATACGATTGCTTGGAATGATCCAAAAAAGCTGCATAGTGTGAATTTGACAATGGTCCGCAAATATAAATTGTACATGAACTTTGGTTATTAAGATCTAAACTTTAACTTGAAAGTCCAAAGGCGGGCAGGTAACAGCAGACAGGAAGCAGTTGGCAGATTGCAGGTGAATCCTGAACACCTGATGAACAAAACCACTAAGAAAAACAGGCTGAAACTCTAATCACAAGGTACCAAGAACAATGATGAAATGGCACAAGGAGAAGGGAGCACAGAGACTAAACATATGAGGAAAGGAGGGTGATAACTAGGGACAGGTCAAGGTAAGGAGGGACAGGTGGCGGTAACGAGGGACAGGTGGCGGTAACGAGTAGGGATGTCACGAGAACCGATACTTACGATACCTTTCGATGCTAAAATAACAAAACACTGACGATACCCATTTTTTTGAAGCACCGTAAGCACCGTGAGCGCCGATGCCAGCAGTTAGCATCGGTGCTGCGCCTCTTCTGGAACTGATGGGGGCAGTGACCGGGTCCGTGTACGCTTTAGTCATCTGTTTTACCGTTCATTCGATAAAACGAAAATACGGAAATACCATGGTATTCTCGTTTTTCGTTTCAAACCAGAAAACGGAAATGGGCGGTCGTATTTCCGTGTTTGGTTCTGAATTCAAAAACGGAAAAACCACAGAACCAAAGTCAAATAACGAGCCGAATTCCGTTTTTGCAAATCCCTTTTTTGTTTTTTCCTTTAAAACGAGACGCAGAGCACAACAGGTAACCCGGAAACAAGAATATTTAAAAATAAAAGTGAAGGCAATATAATGACTGTATGCAAGAAATAAATAAATAACTCTGGGCCGATGGGAGTGTGTTAGCATCAGTAGTTGACTACATGCAGTTTAATATTCATTTATCTATAACCTCCTGGTCCATATACAGTAGAAAACTAATCATTCTCAATTCATTGGTTAAAGCAGTTTAGTCTTATCTTTTCTGACAGACTTGTTCTTTTAAATGAACACTTTCTTCCCGATGAAGGTTTCTGTCTGGCTTTTATTGAACAGGACGTCCCTCTAACAATTACTATACTTGCAGTTTCTGCACTTACAACCTGTTTACTATGCCAACTCTGACAATTATCAGAGTAAGTTGAACCCAAAATGAATTCATTAACTTGTCTTTTCCATTCATTACAACATAGAAGCACATATGACTACATATTGATAAATGATAGAAAAACACATTAAGGCTATCATCATTAAATTTACACTAAATATATGAGATTACATGTAAAGAATATATCGATATCTGAGATCAAAACACTCTTAGTTCAATATAAGGAAAGAAATCATCAAAGAGAATGAAACTTAAATGAGGATAAATCATATTAATAAAAAGTCAATTACATCTTAAGATAGCACTTCCTATGTGGCTATAGATTACTGCACTGTTGTTGTTTTTGCACAGTACCTTTTGAAAAGATGCCTGGAAGTCTGGAATGTGTCTGGGGACACTAGTTGTTGCACTATGACCATTAATTGCACTTTATTATGTTGTGCTATGCTCTATTACACATGTTTTGTATGTCTTATGACATTTTGCTATTTTTCAAATATTTTAATAAAGAAGTTCATGTTTCAAGTTCAAGTACATGGTATCTTAGAAAATCCTTTTTTTTTTACCGTGGTATCGAAATTGGCATCGAGAATCGTGTTATTTTACTGGTATTGGCACCGACTACTGAATGTTTGGTATCGTGACACCCCTAGTAACGAGCGACAGGTGACAGTAACGAGGGACAGGTCAAGGTAAGGAGGGACAGGTGACAGTAGCGAGGGACAGGTGACAGTAACGAGCGACAGGTGACAGTAACGAGGGACAGGTGACGGTAACGAAGGACAGGTGAAAACAATCAGGGCAGAGCAGACAATCGCACACAATTAATGTTCTCTGTAACAAAGGAGGTGAAGAGTATCATAATGAAACAGGAAACACTAAACATGAATGAATTACCTGAAACATAACAAACAGAAGACCCAAAACCCAGAACACAAAATCCTCAACTGATCTTATAAAAAAGCAACACTGTCCAGTCAAAAGTCAGGGGCATGGAGCCACACAGTCACAGTCCGGCTCTCAAGACGTTCAGCGCATTCACCCCAAAGTCAAAAAGAAATCTTCAAAAGCTACACATAGTGGCTTAATGGACTAATAAACAACATTCAGCGCTTTAATATAGCAGCTAACAGCTATTGTGTGTAAAGATATAATGGAGTAATGTCTACCTGAGCGGAGAATGAAGGCCTTCTCTCTCTCTCTCTGTGTGTGTGTTGTTCTCCGAGCTTTGCCATTCTTTTTTACATTGCCGGTCCAGTGGTCTATGCTTTTAGTGCACATGAGCGTGCACCATCTGGCTAGCTTGTGGCCACAGCTCTGCTCTCATACAGCGGTTACAGCTGGTAACGCCGTCCCGACCGACAGCCTCATCGCTGAAGCCTAGCGCCCATCCGCTGGTTTCCCCAAAGGGTAAACACTGTTAGCTCTGTCAGCACGTTTGCCGCAGTTTTTACTGTTAGCGCTGTTAGCACCAATAGCTAAGAGCCTTGTCGTCACCATGTTGAGAGCCGTGGAGACGCAATTTAAAATGTTCCCGATCTGGAATTATGCACATAAATGGAGTACATTAAAACAAGTTTACCTTCACACAGGGTGTAAATGTGCACTGTGTGAGCACGTGAACAAGTTGTTTTTTTGTCTCAAGTGACAGTGCCCTAATAATAAAATATTATGTTATCATTATAATTATTTTAGCATCTTTGAAATTATTGTAATAGCATACATTTTATATTTGCAGGAAAATTAAACAAACGCAGTGCAGTCTGAGTTGATTTCAGCATATTTACCCCAAAAGTCACACCATTTCATATTCTCCACATATTTTTTTTTAATCATATAATATGTGTAAACAATGGCGGCAAGTGTGTAACTGGTGTCATTATTGATGACAACTGATTTTCTGCACACATTTTTTATTGAAGGGCCTTCAGTGATACTGAGACATACAGACTGTGTTGGACATTTGTGATAAAACAAAGAGATCTTTAATCATGAAACAGTTTCTGGAGGTGGTTTTGATACAGAAAGTGACGGAAAACAGACTGATTACAGGTTTCACATGTTATCGCTGAAAATGGAGAGAAAAGGCTGAAACCAGCTCTTCAGCTCCTCCATCTTGGATTGCAGGTCTTCGGCGGTCTTCTCGAAGCGCTCCTTGATGTCCTCGGCCGTGGTCTGAATCTTTTCCTTCATGTTCTCCGCCTGCGACTCCAGCAGATCGTTCAGGGTGGAGATCTTGGCCTGGGCGTTGTCACGCACCTGAGCAAAGTAAGGGTCCAAACGCACCTTCACGTCCTCCATGTTGTCCAAGGTGCTGGATTGGAGCTCTTCAAAGAAGTCAGCGACGCGTCTGGGACAAAGAGTGAAGAAAAAGATTCAAACACACTGTAAGATTTATCACAGAAGAGAGAAACTATCTGGACAGAGTTCCCCATCGACCTCCAGCGAACGCCTCCCTGCTCCAGTGGGTCTCGCTCACCTCTTGATGTCCTCCGTGTCCTTGTTGAGGCGCTTCTTCAGTTTGCGGGTGTAGGCCGAGACCCTGACATTGACGTCGTCGACGTTCTGCTCCATCATGGTCTGCAGCTCCTGGCCGTACTTCTCCATCTGCTCCCGGCCCTCGCTCATGTGATCCCCCAGTTTGTCGGTCAGCCTCTGCAGGTCTCTGCCCAGGTTCTCTGCAGCGTCCTGGGTCAAAGGCCCCAGCTTGGTCTGCAGGTCCTCGTTGTACGTGGCCAGCTCGGACATGCTGTCCTGGATCAGGGTGCTGTTGGCAGGGGGCGAGACGGATGAGGTTCAGAATTATTTGTTGGTGGTGTTTGTGAAATATTTTAGAACCAAAGGGGGGTCAAGAGCAAGCAAAGGCCTTTATTAAAGGTAAGATAGGAGCTCTGTTTGTACTGAGCCAACTCATGTCCAATAAATCAATGCAAAACTCTCAGGATTTGAACTGAAGAGTTGAGAGAAGATTCAATAGTGGCTGGGACTAAACCAATAAAAGTGCACATGAGAAGTCAGAGACGTGGACTTGAGACCAGGGTGCACAATACATGTGTCACCACACTGACACGCGCTGATTATTAACCTCCTCGCACTGAGGACACGATGTGTGTTGTGTAACCAAGCAGAGGTCTGAAAACAACATTGAGCTGATGTTTTCCAACTCACTCCAACAGGTCAGACAAGGAGGCAAAAAGTCAGATAAATAATGGTTGGTCCTCGTCACAGTGTTTAGAGGTATTTTAGATAGAAATACCACGATCTAAAAAAGACTCCATCAAGAGAAAAAGTCCTCGTTTACATCTAGTTGTGGAAGGTGATATTTTTACTATCCTGGAATAGATTTGAAATGTTTCCTTGAGAAAGTGGTGCAGATTAAAACACTAATAACATGACAAATAAGACCTGCAGCAGTCCGTCAGAGCAGGTATGGGTATTTATCGCACACAGGATCAAATATTCACACAAAGGTCAAAGGTGCAAATAAACCGATATATCACTCTGATAGCTTTCCATCGCTGTGAAATGAACTCACTCCAGTTCTCGGCTGATCTGCGAGCTCTTGAGGTCCTTCACCACTTCGCCGGCCTTTGAGTTCAGGTCCGCGAAGTAATTGTTGATCTTGTCGACCGCTTCCTCCCAGGGTTTCTTCCACTCGTCCTGAGGCACGCTTCTGGCATGGCAGCCTGTACGTTTTGGACGGAGATGAACAAAGATATATGAAACAAAACAAGACGGGAGACCCTACGGATGAAACACTTTCTTTGAATAAATATAAATAAGTGTCATTTCATTTCAGGATTTCTCTTCACCTCTGAAGGACAAACCACTTGATAAAATCTGGGACCCACATTTGGACTACATGGACACTGAGGAGTCCAAAGACAGATTTTAGATATTTAGACTGGATGACCTGCATATGGCCCACTGCTCACATGTTCAGACTGTCATTCACTGTAATAGCTCCTTTTGCTTCCTTTGAAATATTATTATATACTTTCTATTAGTAGTAGTAGTAGCAGAAGTAGTGGTAGTAGTACGGATAGTAGTACAAATAGTCTGAGATCTTTCAAACTCTCACACTCTGTTTTCAAAATAAAAAGTGTCACTAAGAAGACATTTTGGACTCACCTGATAGGACAGCCAGCACAAGGATTACAGCAAAGACCCTCATGATGATAACTGGAATATCATATAATAAATAGGTTAAAATGAAACTCAGGTTTTCGGGAAATTCAGTAGTTTTCTTACAGAAAGCTCCAATTTTCACCCATTGAACATTAATTAAAAACAACAGATGCAATGAATCATCGTGACTTTTTCTTTTAATCAAACTCTTTACACATTTAGTAAAAACTACAAGACCAACCATCTGTTTAAGAAAAGCTGTGAGACTTACCTCAGTGATCCAGATCTGTGACGACTGTGAAACTGACTGAGCTTGTCACTCAGTATTTATACAGTTCAGGTGGTTTTAATGCGATCCAATAAATACCAGGAGGATTGATGACTTGCGTCCGAAGTTCCCAACATGAACAACATGTCATCTTTTATTGCTGTGTGTGTGTGTGTGTGTGTGTGTGTGTGTGTGTGTGTGTGTGTGTGTGTGTGTGTGTGTGTGTGTGTGTGTGTGTGTGTGTGTGTGTGTGTGTTGTTTAGGCTCCACGTCGCACACTGAAAGTACACATGCAAGCACAGGTCAAAAATTTGGAACACCCAAAATATCTGATCAGAGTTTGCATGGGGTCAAGGCCTCTGGACAGTTTGATTTAACAGTTTCACACCGTTCCTTAAATGAAATGCAGTGCAGTTTATTTGCAAATGGTCCATAGTCTGCTTTAACAACTGCTGCCAGCATTTATACAACTTTTATAACCTTGGACACATTGTCCAAGGTTGGGGTAATCAATGAAATACTTTATTGTCTGTAAGTGTGGAAATATACTTTTGGCCTAAACAGACATGACATTGGCACTGTATGAGTGCTTTCAGTGCTTTAATATGTATCAGTTAAATGTTGTTTTTGTGTTGTTGACTCAGGCAGTGGATCCTGACCCCTGGGGGGTTATGAGATGATATACAGGATATAAAAGAAGAAGAAAGAAATGTCCTCACACAAAATCTTCTACTGGATAATGATTTGAATAAAAGTAGAAAATCCAACCAGTGACGAGGAATCACAAGTAGATATTGCTTTATTTTGGCGGGTCACAAGCCAAAAAGGTTGTATTAAGGAAACAAGCTTGTGTTGTAGTAGTTTTTTTTAATCAGCTTGACCCTTTGGAAGGAGGTGAGGACACGATCCTCTGTTCACATCAGTGGAGCTGAGGTGAAGCAAGTGAACAGTTTTAAGTTCCTGGGAATCGGCATCACAGACCACCTGACATGGTCATCACACGTCTCCATCCTGGTAAAGATTTCTTAAGGAAAATGAAGACGGGAAAAATTCCTGTTCCAAGTTCTTGTTAACTCTTACAAAGTAGAGAGCATCCTGACTGGAAACATTACAAACTGCGATGGGATGTGCACGGCACAGGACAGGAGAACATCATTGGTACCCATCTACTGAGCATCAGCGATATCGGTGACAAGAGGTGCCTGCAAAGAGCCCAGAGGATATTAAAAGACAACACCCAACCACAGCCACGGCCTGTTCACCCTGCTGACATCTGGCAAGAGATAGTGAAGTAACAGCTGCCGCACCACCAGACTTCAGAGGAGCGTCTTTCCTCAGCCTGTGGAACTCCTAAATTCCTCCCCCCACCCTCCACCCTCCACGTATAATATTGTTTGTTTTGTCAAATTGGGGCGTTTTGGTGCACAACCCTTTTGTGCTATGACAGGGGTGTCCAAACTTTTTTCACTGAGGGCCACATACAGAAAAATATACGAAGGGCTGGGCCCCTCACTAGAGGTCCGGTATATCGCCTCACCCCTAAGTGTGTGAAAGTGAGCGAAATCAATCACATTTGGTTCTCAATGTGCTTTTGTTCAGATTTAACAGAGAAAATGTTTGCTCACATGTGTACGTTGAGCCGAACAGACTCCTCATTCAAGAAGAAGAGAGTTGAGAAACAGCTCGATGTCTTTCTCAATGAGAGAAAAATGTTGAAAGCACTGACTGAGTTCTGTCATGAGAGACGTTATCACGGACACATATTTCACCTTTTTAGCAGAAAGGTTGGCCTTTGGAAAAGAACATTTGGCTTCGGACAGCTTTGGGAAGTGCGCAACATTGAAGTTGCGTAGTTGTGCCCTCGTGCTCGAATTATGTTGACAGTTTTCACAACAGTGTTCATCAACATCGCCAAGCTGGACTGTCTTGGCACAGAGGGCTTCTTGCTGCATGATACGGTGCATTTTAACAGCCTCACCTCTGCTCTCTTGAACCTTGGCGCACGCCATAGAGGCCATTCCTTTGCGCTCGCCTTTCATAGCTGGAGCCATAAGCTAGAGTTATAACTCCACACAGTTTGTCCCATTCAGTCCCATCTGAGAAACCGGATGTTGTCTCACGTTAATCTTTCCGCTAACTTTCTTAGCTCGTTCTTGAGGCTCATACCATCATTCGTTGAACCTAAAGGTGCGTTCACACCAAACGCGATGCGAACGCACCTTGAGAACGTTCCTCAGACCGACATCTTCCACAATACTAACCGGCTGCAGTTTGTATCCACTTCTCTGTAGCATTTGTTAGCTTGTCTTGCTTTTGTTTATCTCTACTTCTCCCTCACGCTGCATCAACGTAGTCTGAAGACTTCCTCCACCGCTGCCAGTGAGCAACGGATTTTCAAAATAAATAAAAAAAAATAAAATGCGTTAACGCGCTATAAAATAATTGTCGGCGTTAATTAATTAATGCGTTAACGCGATAATAACGCGTTAACTTGCCCAGCACTATTATTAATATATATATTTAATCCAGGTGTTTTTCGACTTCTTTTTGGTGAAATGCTATTCATTGCTTGATGCACTTTTCATTGAGCACGTTCTCTGTCCGTGTTGCTGCTCTGCCTTTCTGTGATTGATGATTTGCTGAACAGCAGCCACTGCTGCCAAAAAGGTTGCTATGATGAGGCAGCAGGAAAACACTGAGAAGCAGCTTAACAATTGCACAAGTAGAGCAGAGTTGCAAAGGCAACAATCTGACTCATTGATGTTACAGTTCACAGCAACATCTATTTAAAGTTTGCAAACCCCTGAGAGTATTGAGCAAGTGTGTGTTTCCCTGCTTATGAATTCAACTTTTCATTCAAAAAGTTACATAAACTTGCTTTAATGTGAGATTGTCAACTATGTCTGTCCAAAGACATGTGGACAGACATAGTTGCATTCCTGGATTTATAGCTCTTTTTTGATCTGATGAATGCAAAGAAAGTGAAAACATAAAATACATTTAACCTATTTATTGTTGCTTTACAGATGAAAACCTACAGTGAACAGTAACACAATAGAGGAAATATTGACATCAATCCTTTTTGAGTATCTTTCATCCATATAAAAACATAGAAAATGAGGTATTGCACTTCTGTATCTGTCCCATAAACTCAGTAGAGATATTAGTCCATTTACTGGGTCGTCTTACTGAAAGACTCCCACAGAGCAGTCAGCTGCCTCTTCAGGTTCTGGCTGTCGGCGTCCAGCTTGGCCCTCAGCTCCTCTCCTCTTTTAGAAAGGTTCTGCTGGATCTCCTGGGTTTTCTGGTTCAGCTGGGTCTCAAAGCTCTGGGTCAAGGGGACCATGCTCCTCTGGAACTCCTCCAGGCTCTGCTCCATCTTCTCCTTAATCTCCTCGGTGTAGGGGACCATCTGGGCCTGCAGCTGGTTCACGCTCTTATCCAGCTGCGCCTTCAGCTCCTGGCTCTTCTGCAGCAGGACGGCCTTCAGGGCCTCTGGGTCCATGGTCTCGGCGTAGGGGGCCGTGTCCCTCTTCAGCTCCTCCACTTGCTTCTGGAGGTCAGCCACCAGCTCCTCGGCGTAGGGCTGCAGGCTGGTTCCCACGGCGGTCAGGTCCTTCTCTAGACGGGTCTTCAGCTGCTCGGCCTCCTGGGTAAACTTAGACATGAGGTCCTGGGTCAGAGGAGCCACCTGACTCCGGAGAGCGTCGGTGAGCTTGTTGACGGCGTCTGTGCTCTCGGAGATGAGGGTGCTGCAGAGACACAAAGAGAAACCAGTCACGGAAAACTCTTTTTGCTTCTTTATGGATTCATCACCCTCTCCACGCTGATAAACCAGAACGTATTGATTGTTGTTGTTTTGGCCATGAATGTCTAATGTTATGTTGAAATAGTTCAAGGCTTTATTAAAAGCTTCTTCATCACTTTGAGACTCTTACTTCACTTCCTTTCCCAGCTCGGACTGCCTGATCTGCTTCAGGGAGTCTTCGGCGGTCGCGGTTGCCTTGGCCACGTAGTCCCAGAATGCATCTTTCACCATGTCGACCTGTTTCTCGGGCTGGCTTTGCCACACGATGTTGGCATTGCAACCTGCCGACAGAACAAAGTCAAATGCATTCATTGCCACAATGAAAACCTTCTTGTTCCAACTTGACTGATGTTGATTTTCACATAAATTACAAAACGTTCTCACCAGTGAAAACAGCGAGGGCGAGCACCACGAGGACCTTCATGACTGCGGCTGGGAAGAAACACGCAAAATTAGCTCTTTGTGGTTATTTTTGATACGATGAGCTGAAAAGTGACATCGTCCTAAGGGTGTCTCACCTGTGTGGATGCTTACTGTTCAGTCAGTGAGCTGTTGAATACAGTGTGTGTGTGTTCTGTACAGCTCATGGCTGAGTATATATAGGCAGCCGAGTCCTATACAGGAAACGCAGGAGCAAAGTTCACCGCTGAGTGCCGTGCTGTCACTGCTGCCGTCAATGCTGCTTCCACATCACAGCGACAGTGGTAACAGTGCACTACGACGTCACCACTGTCTGATCAAACCTCATGTAGCGTCTCTCAGAAAGATTTCAGAGCAAGAAATATATCTTTTTTTATTTAATAATTGATGTATTGTCTTCATGTGACGCTTTCTGAGAGAGAGAGAGAGAGATTATAGCAACTAATATTTACAATATAACACCCTTATCATTATGTTACATCATATTTTATTGTAACTAGTGGACACTCAGGAGGCCTGAATTAGGGTCACTCATTATGTAAGGTCTAGATTAGATAATGAGACTATTCCTATTTTACTCTGTTGCAGTATGAATACTGCATTGTTTTTTGTTGATTACTTCATTATAGAGTAAACATACATATTAACCACATGAATGCTCTCAGCTTAGATACAAAGGCTATTGTTGTCAGAGGTTTCATGGGTCAGTGAATTGGGAACAGGACTTTGATCCAGTTGTGTAATAAGAACTGTGGATAATCTTAACTGAAGAATGTTAAGTCTCCTTTTATTCCCTCCTGACAAACTGATAACACAGAGGAGCTAAAGTCTTTCTCCAGGGGAAATTACTGATGAACGTCCAACTGTTTTCATGTGACGCACAAAGTAATAAAGCCGATTATAAGGTGAGGTGGATGTAGCTGAAAAATGATTTAGACAAATTAATGTACGTTTTTTTTACTCAGGTCCCTCGAAGTGTCTTAGTAAACCACTGTTTACAACTCCCCAAATACATTATTATCAATTGTTTTGATTTTACAGCCCTCAACTTGACTTTACTGTTTTGGTTCAGTAAAGTCAGTGCTGTCATCAACCTTCACCTCTAAAAGCTCACTGTACAACACCTGCTCCACATCTAACAGCAGACAGACAGTTAGTTAGCGACTAGCTAGTGAACAAAGTGGAGCATTTAGCAGCAAAAGAGACAGATATAGCCCACAGGAGTTGGTGGAGACCAAAAACAGAGCTAAAAGAGGGTGAATAGTAGACTCAAACGTGACTCCAGTGGGATGCTAACGCTGCTCTGTATCTGCCAACACGTTCCTCATACCAACTTTATAGAGTTTTGCAGGGATGACTTTTGTAGACAGGAAGTTAGCATGATTCATGTTTCTTCAAACAAAAATGCAATTGGCAGAAGTAAAAAGTGAACAGTAGGCTACATACCAACTATACCAAGGTTGCATTACCTCACGTCATCACTACTAAGCTAAAGGCAGCCTAGTGTTCATCGAGATGACGTCTCGTAGTCTTGTTAGCCACTTGTTAGCAACATGACACGTAAAGATTCACGATTTAAAATCGGAGAACAAAACGTTAAAATCTCTTAACCTTGTTTTAAATAACTAAATACCCATTCATACAACATATTGACTTTGAGACGAGGGAACCATAAATGCTAAAAGTGAACTCATTTCCAGGTTCTAGGACACATTCCTTTAGCACTCTAGAAGGTGATTAGGAGCATTTATATCAGCTCCTTGACCTGCCCCCAACATGCCAAAATCAATTAATGCCACATTAATTTTGCCATATTCAAATAAAATGTATTCGCTACAACTTGAATATCCATTACTGAGACCTGGTGAAAATCATTAAACAGGACATTCAAGGCTGCTCAAAGGTCTGTCTCTGAGTCTCTGACATACAGTATATACTGAGCATAACAGACAAGTGTGTTGGAACAGAATGATTTGCATAAAGTCTGGACATCGCTTGGACCCGTTTCTTTGGTAATTCGTTCTGTCAAGGGTCATCTGATCCTCATCTCGGAAGACGTAATGGTTGCAAATCAGCCGACGTATATACTGAGGTGAACACAACAGATTTACTATCTTCCCTTGATCACAAGTAAACAAACAGATGAGATTAAGAAAAACAACTAAGACACTTAATGAAGAACACAGCTGAGAAAGCTTGTGTGAAGATTGGTTCACACGAGGACACAGACTTTATGGAACCAGCTGCTTAGATTACAGCGGCTAAACAAAAACATTATTTAAGGTTTTCCAACAATTACTTAAGATGCCAGAGAATACGTATCACAGAACAATAAGGCGATGACACATATTATGACGTGGAGTGACAGCAGTGACAAGTATCTGTCCAGCGGGGCAAATAGATTAGGACTTTACCCTTCAGCATGGCTATAAAAGGTCTTACCGGACATCTGCACACCACAAGTCATCGGACTCAGAGTGAAGAAGAGACCAGCTGCCTCTCTGTAAGGTAACACATGTCAGCATCATTAAAACACTTCATAGCTAAGTTAAGTGTCAAAGTATGACTTCCAAACTATTTTTTAATTGTGCATTCATTTTCTTTATCCGACAGAGTCAAATTCAATCATGAAGGTACTTGTGGTTCTCGCACTTTTCTCTGGTGAGTGAATTTCTTTCTATGACATAAAGGTGAACCATACCTGGTCTGGGTTTCTACTAAAGCCGCCTTTTATCCACAGTCTGCAATGCCAACATCCTGTGGCAGGAGCCGCCCAAGAACAGTCTGGATTTGGTGAAAGATGCTTTCTGGGACTACGTTGCTAAAGCGACACTCACCGCCGAGGACTCCCTGTCGCAGATCAGACAGTCTGAGCTGGGACAGGAAGTGAAGTAAGAGCAATAAAGAAGCTTAAAGACGTTAGAAATATAAGTGTTTCATTTTGATAACCTTTCTTCTCTGTGTCCGTCAGTACCATGATCTCTCAGAGCACTGACACAGTCAATCAGTACACGGTTGCTCTGCGGACTCAGGTGGCTCCTCTGACCCAGGACTACATGACCCGGTTTTCCCAGGAGGCCGAGCAGCTGAAGGCTCGCCTGGAGCAGGATCTGACCGCCGTGAGCACCAACCTGAGGCCCTACGCCGAGGAGCTGGTGGCTGACCTCCAGAAGCAGGTGGAGGAGCTGAAGAAGGACGCTGCCCCCTACGCCGAGACCATGGACCCAGAGGCCCTGAAGGCCGTCCTGCTGCAGAAGAGCCAGGAGCTGAAGGCGCAGCTGGATAAGAGCGTGAACCAGCTGCAGACCCAGATGGTCCCCTACACCGAGGAGCTCAAGCAGAAGATGGAGCAGAGCCTGGAGGAGTTCCAGAGGAGCATGGTCCCCCTGACCCAGAGCTTTGAGACCCAGCTGAACCAGAAAAACCAGGAGATCCAGCAGAACCTGGCTCAAAGAGGAGAGGAGCTGAAGTCCAAGCTGGACGCCAGCGCTCAGGACCTGCAGGCTCAGCTGACTGTTCTGTGGGAGTCTTTCTCCAAGACCACCCAGTAAACGGACGCCTCCACCAGCCTCAAGGCCTCCACACACCAAATATTTATTTCAACTTCACCAAATGTATATTTTACTAAATAAAAATCTGACGAAACAAGTTCAGTGTTTTGGTGTCTTAATTAGCATGCAATACTAATTATTATTTCACAGGAGTGATTCATACAGAGAACATTTCTGTATTAGGACTCTACAATTAAAAGGCAAATTCATAAAGCTGCACTAAAATAATACACAAGACCCAATTTCATGTCTCCGTCCGTGAAACGCTTCATGCTAAAGTGATGAAAAAAAGGAAATACATAGTTTTTTTTTTTAATCTTACCAAGTTCAATAATGCATTTCACAAGTCACTCAAACTAAATCACAGCTGAGGACAAATCATCTCTTAACCAATCCTCGATTTCTTTACTGCATACAGGGGCCCACATTTTTTCTTATTTTGTTCACTCAGTTTTAGTTTGCAACACCTGTTTTTTTTAAATATATATATAATTAAACAATCTTCCCTATTTTCTTATCCCAATATCAAAATATGTTGATATATCCAACACACATGCTCTATAGCAGTGGTTCTCAACTGGTCTGGCTGCGGGACCCCTTAATGACAAGCCGTGACCCAAATTATATATATATATATATATATATATATATATACAGTGGGTACAGAAAGTATTCAGACCCCTTTACATTTTTCACTCTTTGTTTCATTGCAGCCATTTGCTAAAATCAAAAAAGTTCATTTTATTTCTCATTAATGTACACGCAGCACCCCATCTTGACAGAAAAAAACAGAAATGTAGAAATTTCTGCAAATTTAATAAAAAAGAAAAACTGAAATATCACATGGTCATAAGTATTCAGACCCTTTGCTCAGTATTGAGTAGAAGCACCCTTTTGAGCTAGTACAGCCATGAGTCTTCTTGGGAATGATGCAACAAGTTTTTCACACCTGGATTTGGGGATCCTCTGCCATTCTTCCTTGCAGATCCTCTCCAGTTCCGTCAGGTTGGATGGTGAACGTTGGTGGACAGCCATTTTCAGGTCTCTCCAGAGATGCTCAATTGGGTTTAGGTCAGGGCTCTGGCTGGGCCAGTCAAAAATGGTCACAGAGTTGTTCCGAAGCCACTCCTTTGTTATTTTAGCTGTGTGCTTAGGGTCATTGTCTTGTTGGAAGGTGAACCTTCGGCCCAGTCTGAGGTCCAGAGCACTCTGGAAGAGGTTTTCTTCCAGGATATCTCTGTACTTGGCCGCATTCATCTTTCCTTCAATTGCAACCAGTCGTCCTGTCCCTGCAGCTGAAAAACACCCCCATAGCATGATGCTGCCACCACCATGTTTCACTGTTGGGATTGTATTGGGCAGGTGATGAGCAGTGCCTGGTTTTCTCCACACATACCGCTTAGAATTAACGCCAAAAAGTTCAATCTTGGTCTCATCAGACCAGAGAATCTTATTTCTCATAGTCTGGGAGTCCTTCATGTGTTTTTTGGCAAACTCTATGCGGGCTATCATATGTCTTGCAGTTAGGAGAGGCTTCCGTCGGGCCACTCTGCCATAAAGCCCCGACTGGTGGAGGGCTGCAGATAGTTGACTTTGTGGAACTTTCTCCCATCTCCCTACTGCATCTCTGGAGCTCAGCCACAGTGATCTTTGGGTTCTTCTTTACCTCTCTCACCAAGGCTCTTCTCACACGATTGCTCAGTTTGGCTGGACGGGCAGGTCTAGGAAGAGTTCTGGTCGTCCCAAACTTCTTCCATTTAAGGATTATGGAGGCCACTGTGCTCTTAGGAACCTTGAGTGCTGCAGAAATTCTTTTGTAACCTTGGCCAGATCTGTGCCTTGCCACAATTCTGTCTCTGAGCTCCTTGGGCAGTTCCTTCGACCTCATGATTCTCATTTGCTCTGACATGCACTGTGAGCTGTAAGGTCTTATATAGACAGGTATGTGCCTTTCCTAATCAAGTCCAATCAGTTTAATTAAACACAACTGGACTTTAATGAAGGAGTAGAACCATCTCAAGGAGGATCAGAAGAAATGGACAGCATGTGAGTTAAATATGAGTGTCACAGCAAAGGGTCTGAATACTTATGACCATGTGATATTTCAGTTTTTCTTTTTTAATAAATTTGCAGAAATTTCTACATTTCTGTTTTTTTCTGTCAAGATGGGGTGCTGCGTGTACATTAATGAGAAATAAAATGAACTTTTTTGATTTCAGCAAATGGCTGCAATGAAACAAAGAGTGAAAAATGTAAAGGGGTCTGAATACTTTCCGTACCCACTGTATATATATATATTCAAGAAGTCTAGTAGTAGTAACGTCTCTGTGTAGTAAACAACTGTCAAATCAAATAAAGAAAGCACATCAATTATACTTTAACAATTATTATTCTCATTTTTCAAATTTAACTGGATGGATTATAAATAATACATAAATAAATATTCTTCTCATTTCAAGTAAAATAACGGCTTGATTAAAAGATAAATTACGTAACAGAATTCATTTTAGAAACATTTATTTCACTGAATTGCCCTGCAGCTTTAAATTGAGTTCATTCAGGGTGAAGTGTAAAACCCACAATATTATATTTTTCTCATCTTCTAAAAAGATAAATCAGTGCGGGAAGAATTCACCTATAGGAGCCTGTCCAGTCAGAGTCTAATGACTCTGGTCTCTCTGGACATTTTTCTCTTCTGGAGATCGTCCTGTGATTTGACTTTCACAACCCTCACTACAACAGTCCTGCTCTATGTATATCCTCGTCTCTCCCCCGTGTGTCACGGTGTGTGTGCATCTCACTCAAGTCAGGAAACATGACAGAATGCCCATATTTGATTGGCTGAGCTGCATCACGTGATGTGATTCACAACGCATTGGTCGGTGTTTTTCCTGCACCAACAAGTGCCGTAAATGCTGGAATAATTCCGCTACATAAAAAATGCCCTTCAAAATAAAATCACTTTTTTTTGTCAGGCAAAGGCCCGCGACCCCCCAGTTGAGAATCACTGCTCTATAGTTTGTGCCACATTATTTTAAAACTCTTATTCAAAGGGCTATAAGCACTGATAAACTGGTTTTCGTGCCAACATCTAAAATAACTTGTAAAAACAAATGACATGTCTTCAACGTAAATGACCACTGATCACCTACCTGGTTCAGTTACCCGAATCTCTAATATTATAGCTGACAGCGGTCACACAGACTTGTCAGTCAGACATAGTTTTGGAGTGTTTAATCTCCTGAGGTAATGATTATTAAATCTAAACCGACTCTCACTCGTCACATGAACTCACACTCCAGCAGAGACTGAAGGAAACCACCAAAGACGTGCAGGTTTTTTTTTTTGTAAGAAATGGCATTTATCAGTTTCCAAGAGGTATATACAGGTCATATATATACTGATCCATATGTATGTAACATAAAAAAAGGCAACAAAACAAGTGATGGTTTGTGTGACATGCAGTGTTGGTCTGTAACCAATGAATCCCCTTTAAACAAACCAATGACAACGATTTCATTCACCGCACGCCAAGACAGGATTTACAGTAAAAAAAACAAAAAACAAACGAGAATAAAACTCAAGACTGGAGCGACAGGCACTGAACTCAGTGAGGAAAACAAAGTTCTGTAATTCTGTAATGTCTCTTTATGTGTTTCTACTGGTTTGCGTCGAGAGTCCGCAGTCAACAAATTCCCGACCAATCACATTGTTTGTTTCGCTTCTGATCATTCAGGCGACGATTCTTACAGGATTAAACGCATTAGATTTTTATATACCTCTAACTTTATTACCTTCTGAAACCAGTAACGCGATGATGGTCGAACGGAGCGACAGGTTGAAGAAGTGATGGGACGGACACACACACACACACACACACACACACACACACACACACACACACACAGCGCTGTACATGGCGTAGTCTGCTCGTCTGTGGGGAGTCTGTCCGTTCTGTGAGGTCGGTCTGCGGGCCGGCGACCCGCCGCTCGGTCGCTCTAACCGATGGTGACGCCAAAGCCGCACTGGAACTTGTTCTTTTGGTGGTTGAGGAAGGTGCAGAGGACCAGAGAGAGCGGCAGCGGGAGCAGCTTCTTTTCTAACGTGGCACCGACGACCCAGTTACTGTCTACTGAACCTGGAGGGGGAGGAGGGGGAATATTAGGTTTCATTAAAAAACGTGCGGGAAAACGTATGTTTACCCGTGTACTGCCCCGTTTACGCATTCTCAGTAAAAAGTGAGAAACATCGATAAATAGGCACATTTTCTCTGCACAAGTGGAGTAGTACATTTATTCAAATACTGTACTTAAGTACAATTTTGAGGTTCTGAGGTACACGAGTGTACTTCATTTCCATTTCATGCTACTTTATACTTCTACTCCGAGGTAAATGCTGTACTTTATACTACATAATATTCATTTGATCGCTTTAGTTACTTTGCAGATTTAGAATAATTAAACAAAATATAAAATCTACTAATAAATGATGATATATTATTATTATTAGGTTCATTATGACAAACAATGGCTGCTAAAAAAATAAATGAATGTAATGCTGCCTGTGCAGGATGATCGTATTTGTGTTTCAGAGAGCGCACCGTACCTTTAAACAGCAAATTAGCTTTAGGCACATCTAGCTGGTAGCCGAACGACACGCTGGTGTCCTGCATGCGGGTGCTCGCCTCGTACTCCACGCCGAGCTGCAGCTGTTGAAGAGCAGCGGACGGTTAGATTCTGAGGGAAGCAGCTTCGAGAACAACGGCTTCAGCAGAAACAGCAGCATTCGGTCTGGTGCTGCGTTGAGTTCTGACGGGACGACTCGCTTCGTAACGTTCAGGGAACTATAAATCAACCTAACCTGCTCTTACAATCAAAAGCTGCAAACTGTCTGCATTGTGCGTGGACGGAGACGGAGTTACCTGCTCGTTGGCTTTGTGATAGTATGAAGCATGAGCTCCCGCCGAGCCGAGCGTCAACGTGGCGATGTAGTTGCTGCCTGCACAGAGGGAGGAGGCCAAGTCAATACCGGTGGAAGCCAAACGACACCAAACAAAAGCGCCACAGACTGCACCTGCGTCTCACCCGTGTATCTGCCGACTAAAGACACCACGGTGCCCTCCTCTCCCGGCCTGCGGTGGTAAACCAGCTCCCCTCCCAGAGCCAGAGCCGGCGTTATGGACTGGAGGTAGTGTGTTACGACGATACCTGACAGGAGGACGACAGCAGTGAGCACGAGGTGTCCGGGTTCACAACAAGTCTGTCTTTTGGTTAAATTAGAAACATTTAATGAAATAAAAATGGATTTGAAGTGAGTTTAGTGTTCGGAGGACCGGATGGTGAGCGGAGACCCACCGGAGCCGACGAGGACGTCGGGGTTTCCAAGAGTAACAGTCGCAGTAAAATCTTCTCCCTTGATCTCAGCGTCGCATTGCCAGTTCACAAACTTGTTTTGTTGTGTCTGAGGAGGTGAAGGGAGCGCGACAACGTTAACAGCACGGTCAGACCGATGTGACAATGACACATCGGCTGGTTATCAGCTTTTAAAAGAAGACGTAACATCAACAAAGACAGTTTTGGTTAAAGGGGGGACACCGCTGGAGAGTGAGGTAAAACATTTAAATAGATATCACCATGAAACTTCCCCAGTTGATTACTTACATTAAGACAATTATTATTTGTGAAACAGAGTCGAGTATTCTGCCACAACCTCACCTACTTCTGAGGGTTGTTTGGGCGTGTGGCCTTCATCAGGGTCACCCATCGATGATGATGATGATGGCCCTGATGAAGGCCACACGCTGCAATGCTTTGGTCCAAACAATGGACAATTATTATTATTATGTTGTATATACTGTCGATGGAGTTTTGACCTCTTGATTAACTTTTTGTATTTCAGGTTTTTTGACATTTTATTATGTTTTATTATGTGCTAATTGTCATACATTTCCAGAGCAGAACTCTGAACGTTGGATGGAGCCAGGTTCAAAACTCTAGCTTCATTTTGTTGACATATTAGAGTCAAAGGTTTTTACAGAGGGGGATCTGGATCTCTCTTCATCGCTGCACAAATGAGTAAACACTGTCGACTGTTCTATAAACTATTTCCTCTACGTTTTAGTAAGAAAATGTTGAATAAATAAAATGATATATAAAGAAACCCCTCTGTAAAAACCTTGAGAATATAGATAGGAATGAAAGTGGTTATGTTGTCAAAGTAGAAACAGAAACAATGAGTTACATAAAAAGGTCCTAACGGGGGAAGCTTTACCTGGAAGGCTAGTTTGGATCGTACTCTGCTGGCGACCTGGTGGATGATCTGGGCGTTGAGGCTGCCACTGTTGTCCATGTCTCCAACCATGACGGGAAAAAACTGAACCAAAAGCAGCATTTGTGTTACGGGTCATGAATAAAGAATATATATATAAATATAAAACACCTTTCAGAGGAGATTCACTGCGACTTTACTTCAGCGTACCTCTGCCGGACCCATCTGCTTCGTTCCGACGTATGTGGCGCCGAACCTGTAGGTGGAGTCTCCCGTGGTGCTCAGCAGCACAGTGTGATTCACCTTCACAACAGGAACACAACTCAAAAAATGTGCCCTTTAACCATTCGCAGTTCACTTCCTTTGGTCTGATCTAAAGTGGAATTTGCTAAAATATCCATTTGCACTTGATTCATGTGGTCTCAGTGTTTAACGCACATCAAGTTCAGACTAAGTAGGCTGCGTTTTGTTTAGCAGTTAGTGAGAAACTGTTCCAGTGTGCGTGTAAAAAGAAACTTAGCTGACCTGGAAGTGGTTGCTAAGGCCCTTGTTGACGAATAGCCTGACGCCCTCCATCTGCATGGGGAAAACCTCTGAGGAGAAAAGGAAATGCAGAATAGACACATAATTAAGATAAAAACAGGTTATAAATCATTTAGTGGATTCTTATTTGAGTCGAGGCTTAATCTTCAATTATCACCAGTCACCTTTGCACTTGCGATGGCACTCGTCAAATGCACCGGGGTTAGGTAAGGGGGAGTCCGCCTCCTCCTCCTGTCCCGAGGCTGCCCCAATGGGGGGTAGAACTGGGGGCATCCCGAAGCCTGGCGGAACCGTCAACCCGGGGGAGGGGGCGGCGGCGGCACCGCCGGAGGAAGGGGCGGCGGAGGCACCGCCGGAGGAAGGGGGTGGGGGGTTGGGGGAGCTGGCAGCCAAAACACTGCCCATTCTGGCAGAGAGAAGTTAGGGGATAAAGCAGGAGAGAGAGTGAGAGACTGGAGAGAGTATTTGGCTGTTAGTACCATTGAGTCTGAGCAGGTGCATCAACACAGGGGATAAGTAACATAAGATCAGCTAACATACTAAGAGCTGTTAAGATGTAGGTTACTGCCACACTATAACTAATCAATAATGGTTTATTGATGCAGGCAGGCCAGATAATCCCAAAAAACGTAGAGCAATCTAACATGTAAAGTTGTGAAGATGGGGGACTCGCAAAAGACAGATTTTAAGGAAAGAAATCTGAGAAGCAGAGACCGAGATATCCTCTCAAAATACACACATAAAACAACCCAATAGTGTCTTTCATTAGGCTTTCCATGCTCCGGTAACAGACGTCTTTCAAACTCCACTTGTGCATTTTAATCACTGATGCAGTGTTCACGCCCTGATCCCTGATCAGATAAGATAGGACTTGCTGTGCAGCAGTTGCAGTACAAAGAATCAATAAGCAGATGTATTTTTGGCAATGTTTACATTTGGATTTTGTATGATTGAGATAATCGGTTGCTCATTTCTCAAGTTGCTTCTTGGTGGGTTGCATAGGTTCCCTGACATCTCACGTTGATTGCGTTAAAAACACAGTGCACTGAGAGTAAAGCATCATCAATCAGTTGTTGGTTTAATTACCTTAAACGACTGATTAAAGGGGACAATACCTGCGTTTTTGGGCAGCTTTAACATTATTTAAACACCAAGTCGGTTATATACGAGCTTTCAGACACCTAATGTTTTTATGAACTCTATTTTCAAGTCAGAAACTGGTAATTTCGTTAACTCGTATAACAAGAACACAACACACCCTGATGACATCATTGGGGGTTATTTTCTCAGACGTTTGAAAGCTTTCCTCGGTGTTAAAGAAGGCATTAAACGTACTGTGTCACAGGCCTCAGGAGGAGTAATACAGCCCATAAGGTGTAAACTAATCTTCACGTGCACCGTTACAATAGGTGGAGTGCCCCTTTAACCTTTCACACAGATCATGTTCATTCATATGAAGTTAGAGCAGCAGCAGGTGAGAAAGACCGGCTAATGATAATAAAGCATAACGTCGTGTGACGGAACTGGGTTTCTGGTTCCTGCTAGGCACTGCTTTCTTTACAATATGTCGCTAATGTTTTGAATGAAACCTGTCTCACCTACAAGCCTGCATGAAAAAGTTAGCTAAGCTAGCTAGCTTCCAACCAGCAACTGACCGGCTTAAAACAAACTGTTGCTCCCGGTATAGGGAAACAAAGATCACTTTGTGAGATTTCAACTGCTAAAAAACAGCTAATATGTTGATATATTTCCAGCTAATCCTCTTATTACGTAAAACACAGAGCTAACGGTAGCTACTCACGTTGTGATTTCCAGAGGACGATGCAGCCGGAAGTTAAATACAGTAGCACCAAAGAAGAAGACGTGAGCGACGCAAGGGCTCCGCCTATTTTCTTAAGACGCGGTATGATTGGATGACAGACCATGAACCCGAGAAATGATTGGCTGAAAGACCTGTCGGTCAATTCATGTGTCAGAGGAAACGAGGGCGTGTTTTGTGGCCGTGATGTCACGCTCTTACTCAAAACCTATTGGCTAATGGGAGTGCAGTGCGTTGCAGAGGGGCGGGACGTTTAATTCTGAGGTTACCGATTGGTGGAGAGCTGCAGAAGGGCAGAGCGAGTGAAGTAAAACGTTATGAAGGAATAGCTCAAGGTCAAATGGCAGCCTGAGGGTTTGGATGTTGCAACGTTCTCAAAAAACAGTTTATTTTTGAGCTGCCGCAACGAGAACATTTTTGTCATTGTTCCATATGAATATTGTAAATAAATCAATTTGTCGTTTACTAATTACCAGCAATTGCAGTTCTGTCTCTCGGTTTCACCGATTTCTATGCTTTCAAATTGTCCAGCAAAGTACTTCCTGGAACTCTGAGTCACGTGACAATCAAGCATTTTGAACTTCCATTGACGATACTCTCTTTATACGTCTCTGCTGTGTACAATTGAATGTATTGTTAGGAGTGGAACGCTGCCAATTATTTATATTGTGTATATATGATGGATAGTCCTAAATGTTACTCATTCAAAGTAAAATATGAATACAAGTATTTTCAGATTAGATTTTGACAGGGTCCCTTTATAACATAAGGCCACAAGATTACATAATTACGCAGGACCATGTTGATAGTCCTTAACATTACAGCCATTTGGCAGCTTTTTTTCATCCAAAGTGACTTACATTAAATGTATTAGTTCTCCATAGAAGAAAGGGAAGAAGTCATGAAAAAGGAAATCCCTTCCACACACACACAGAAAGTGAGTTCAGTGCTAATGTAGACGTACGCTAGTGGTTAAGGCTAAGAGACCACATTATGTATTCGAGTCAACAATAAAATAAAATACACAACACCAGGCTGCGTAAATTCCAAATCAATTTATTGAATTTTATAACCCCTGCATGTATTTCCAAGTTACAACAGTCGAGGACAGAGTGATCAACACAAGTCGATGGAATACCTTGTGCCTCTCTTATGCATTTCGTAAGGAAAGAAAAACAAACAATGCAAGAATTACTTTTCTTTTCTTCTGGTACCATCCGATAGTGAACTGAGTTTTATTCTAATGGTATGAAAAGGAAATCACGGGACAGTGAAGGAGGGAAATTAATAGACATCCAAAACATGGAGCCTGGTTTTAGGTTATTACAATTTAAGTCCAAAAATGATGCAACTCACTTGAACATTGGGCTGAAAATAGTTTTGGGAGCAGCAGGGGCACCAATAAGTACAGAGAAGACTGAAGAACTCAAATAAAAAAAAAACATTTTTGTTTTGTTTATAAAGAAACATTTAAGTACGAGACATCGAACTG
The DNA here is from genome assembly GCA_032191485.1 of Leptoclinus maculatus. Taxonomy (NCBI): domain Eukaryota; kingdom Metazoa; phylum Chordata; class Actinopteri; order Perciformes; family Stichaeidae; genus Leptoclinus; species Leptoclinus maculatus. The sequence continues at coordinate 35,709,070 of JAVDOI010000002.1, read as the reverse complement.
AACCAAAATGTCTGCGAGCCAAATTAGAATCATACCGTTACCACTCCTTCATAGCCACGCTGTAGACAAAATGCTACAATTGCAACTTTATCCTCAGCTACATTAAAACAAAAAATGATCAATTTACCGCCTCTTTTCTGTCCATGTTGCAGAGGAAACACAACGGGGACTTACACCCTCGGCTTACTACAGCAATTGTGCCGAGTTCTTCGTTAAGTTTGGCTGAATTAGCCTGAAGTGCGGGTGAGTCTTCATTAGTGCAGCAAATCAAGAGATCCAATTCAATTTAGCTGTGCACAGCAGAAATTAGGGGCAGTTCAGCCATTAATAAAAAGGTCAAGAAGCTCCCACCAATTTAGAATTTGGAGAATCCCAGAACTGCCATTTTGTATCCAAAACCTCACCCTTTTATTTTCGTTTTTTTTAAGTTACCCTTTTCAAACAAGTTTGACAAATATCCCTCCCCCCCCCTAAGCACTCCGGACTCTAAAGGCCAGAGTGCGCGCGCGCGCGCGCGCGCGCGCACACACACACACACACACACACACACACACACACACACACACACACACACACACACACACACACACACACACACACACACACACACACACACACACACACACACACACACACACACACACACACACACACACACACACACACACACACACACACACACACACACACACACACACACACACACACACACACACACACACACACACACACACACCACCAGATGACACAAATCAACAGAATCACTCAACATTCATCATGAGCTCCTTTGTGATGCACCATTTTTTCCTGGAGATCTTTAGCTTCGTAGCTCCAGTCATCGGTTGTACTGCGTTTGATAAAAACTCATCATAACAGGTCCAACACATGGCCGGAGCTACAAACACGAGTAGTTTTTTGTAGGATTTGAGGATTTTGAGAGCCAATTCCTGGGATAAGTCTAATATTTAGTTTGTAGCCAGAAGCTAATCATAACACTTCCCCTTTAAAAAAAGGTCTCGACAGGTTCCGCTGTAGATCTGTGTGATCTGCTGTTATTTGGGTCACAAAGGAAACGATGGAATGACTGTCAGGGACGTGATCGGGGACATAAAACAGAGAAGAAGAACAGAAAAGTGTGATTAGAAATGAGGTTTTAGTCCACAAACTGAAGCTCCTGGAGGAAGAGGGCGATGGAAAAGGAGAAACAAAAATCACATCCCTGACGACTGTAAACATCCTCCACACTGATATTTAAGACGTCGTACACCGCCGACAAAAACACAAGTCGAGTCTGTGCATGAAAACACCGACACAAACAAAAAGACATCAAATAATTATGTTTACACGCAGCCTCAAACGGTTAAACGGACAGTTCCGTTCTTATTCCAAACTACCGGTCATTCACCAAGTTGTCTGACTTTCTGGTTTAGTTGAAGCTGCACATAAACGTAATGATTCTTAACTAAACTCAGCCTGTTGCTGCTTCAAACGTACATCTCATGCCTTCATTCTTTCACTCAACACACACACACACACACACACGCCAACACTTCTCTCACACACACACACACGTCTCTCTCAAACACACGTCTCTCTCTCGCTCTCTCTCTCTCGCTCTCTCACACACACGCCTCTCTCAAACACCTCTCTCAAACACACACACACCTCTCTCAAACACACACACACGTCTCTCTCAAACACACGACATTCTCCTTTTTTGGTTTTGCTTCAATGAAAAATAAAAGGGAATAAAAACAAAAATTCAACCTCCTCCTCCGCTCATGAAGCAAAGCATTTTCTTTTTTTGTATAATTGTAAACGACTAGTGTGAACAATGAATCATTTACAATTAGTTTTCCTCAAAATGATTCATAACACCTGGTGTAAAGATTGCCTTTGTGGAAAATGGATTGAGTTGCTGAAGAAGCACTTTGATCATCCGTCACATGGAACAGGTTCCAGAAGATCACAGCGCTTCACTGCGTTCCAGAAGCTCTCTCCAGTACAACTCAACTCTCTCTGGCACTTACAACACCAACAAAACAAGGTGTTTTATGTACTTTTGAGAAAAAAAAACCAAAAAAACAACCTTAAATCAAAGCTTTTATATTTGCTTTAAGTGCCAGAGAGACGCAAAGAATCAAGACGCCCAGAAAGCATCTGATAACACACTTGGCTCCGGTAACCCCCCCGCCCCCCCCCCCCAAAAAAACCTCCACAAATGACCCAGCGCTAAACCCCCCCCCCCTTCAAACAGCTTTAAGCAACATCAAAATTAAATCTTAAAAAGCAAAATACTCTTTTTTTTTTAACGTTAGTGACGCTCTGTAACAGGGAGGACAAAAACAAAGAAGTCACAGCTGCCTGTTCAGAGATGCTACAATGTTGCTTTCAAAAACACAGAATCATAAAACATAGCTGTGCTGGGGAAACAAAAATAAGATATCGCTGCTGCTGCAGAAAGAAAAGGGACTTTTCTAGTCTTTAAGTTAAATTAAAAAGGTCAATGTAGTCCTTTATACACCGAGCAGACTTCCATGAAACCATTTCATATCCAGTATACGGTTTCTGAAGAGCAGTTTCTAGTGCGACAGCAGCGATACAACTCTTGGCATCCAACCTCTGAGCTCGAGAGTATTCACATTGGCAACCAATACATTCACCAAGTTGGATTTTGTCACGATGGGGCCTAAAAAGAAAGGTTTACCTCAGTATTTGGAGAAAGAAATAATGCTCCAGTAAATAATAACTATTTCCACACAACAGAAGTGACTCTGAAGCAGTCGGCAAAAAGACAAAAAGAAAATTCAAACTATTGTTTTGCACCAACTTCCACAAAAACGATTGATTCCTTGGACCCGTCATTCTGCGTCTGAGCTTAGTGATGCAGACGTTCGTGTCAAAGCTGTTCTGAAACAGCCTCTGATGCATTAGTCCTGCACTGCTGTAGCATGAAGGAGAAGAAACCAGTTTCACAGCTACAGTGGCCCGACAGGTTTACAGTACTCACCAGCTCAACGGGATCAATGTCAAAGGACCTCCAGACAGAAGCCGCCTGCAGGCCGACTCACCAGCAACAGCCAACTAAACTCCATGGATCAGTAACGGGGGCTTGTGTGTCGAGCAGTCTTCTCGTATGAACTCTGCTCATGTACTATTCATGATGAAAGGGGGGGGAACAGTCACGCAGTATTTAAATAAAGCTGCCCTTTTGTTTTCTTTATTGCAACGTTCACATTAAAACTAAACGCTCACATTCAGGACGTGTTTTAAAAGGAGTTTGAGCCGCGTTACTACACACCTCTCAGCAGCAGAGAGAGAGAGTGCGTGTGTTGTCTTTTTCCCTTGCATAATGGATGTGTAAATAAACTCAGGTTACTATTAAATTCATCATATTTGTGCTCGTACTCTGCTGCATGACAGAAGACAGCAGGCTATGAAAGGATGAGTGCGCATGGGAGTAAGTAAGGCACTTGAGTGACGACGACAACAGTGTTAGGTGGACAGACCGGTGGCTGGTGTGAGTGCACCGTTGTACGGTTAAAAAGAGGCCGACCTCGCTGCCGACAACGACAACCGTCTCTGAGGAGGACGGCTTCAGAACAGCTCCGATACTCTGTTTAGGACAGCCGAGTGTCGTCTAACCGAGATCACTCGGAGGAAAGAAACACTAAGCTCATACGCAGGATGCACAGTCCATTCTGAGTTTGGTGCAAAACAATATGGCTTCTCAATTAATTATGAAAAAAAAAAAAAAAAAAAGAATGAGGCAGCGCTTTGAGGAAAAGACAAGGAAATGCTTAAAAAAAAAAAAAAAAAAAAACAGCCTTTACGTCCACTCGACAGGCTCTGGGAGGAATTTGGAACTGAAGAGTTGCCCGTGTGCAAGCGATGATGTCTGTGCAAAAGCCCGTAGCGTCCTGGAGGAGACAGAAAAACTCTGGTTAGGAAGAAGAGTCTCATGTTTTAAAGCAGTAAAGGTCTACTTATCATCTCAAAGCGTCTCGCCTGTTTTAGGTGCCGTCCTGTTGGCGTCCTGACTTCTCCTCGATCGCCTCCACATCACAGTCGGCGCCGGACGTGTGGAACTCGGCCACGTAGAGGCTCTTGTCGATGCTGCTGGGAATGGGCTTGATGTCGGTCACCAGCTGGTCCTCGATGGACTTCAGGTTGAAGCGGTCCTCCGATGTGATCAGGTTGATGGCCAAGCCCAGGTGACCAAACCTCCCTGAGAGAGAAATAGAGTCAGAAATCACCGTCTTCTAACCAGCTTATTTATTCCATCTACTCCTAACCGAGACACGCTTTATGGAAGGAAAACCAATTCACATCCTGTTAAGTGTCCAAAGATTTTCAAAGTAAGAGGCGAACTGGGCAGATGGAAGTACAACAGTGGTATCAAGTTCAACACATTGCATCAAGCATTCATCTGAACTTTTATTAATACAAGCTACCAATTCTTTGTGCGTTTGTATATTTTTTTAAATCATAATTTTGCGTTCTTCTTCTAAAGCCCGTTTTCAAACCACTTTCCACAAAAGAGACAGTGAGGCCTTCAAATAATGAAGCGGTGCAAACATACCTGATCTTCCAATGCGATGGAGGTAAGTCTCAGCGTTCTTGGGGAAGTCAAAGTTGATGACTACATTGACAGCCTGGATGTCAATACCCCTGGTGAAGAGATCTATTGGAAGAAAGTACATTTCAATCTCTGATGACCTCTGTGGCTTTCTGGCTTAAAAACAAACAAACAGAAAAGATTGTTTACAAGAGAAACTCACCAGTGCAGACCAGGTTTCTGCACAGTCCATTTCTGAAGTCGTGAAACACGCGGTTTCTGTATTCCTGAAAACAAACAAAGACGTAAAAATGCTGCAAAAGAGGCCATCATGCAGCAAAACAGTGGCCGTCTGAATAAAATAAAAAAGGCATCAAAAAGGCATAAAGGCAACATTTCTTTCAGCCGTTTCTTGTCCTCACCTGCATCATCTTGGCGTGGATGTAGAAGCAGGAGTAGCCCAGCTGAGTGATCTTCTTGGCCAAGAGCTCCACCCTCTGAGTGGAGTTACAGAAGATGATGGACTGGTTGATCTGAAGCTGTGATGGTGGGAGAGAGAGAGAATATGTTATGGATCAATACATCAATGACGCGTCTTGTGGTTCTGATCAAATTGCTAAATTGACCAATTTACCGTTGAAAGAGGAACTGAAGCAGGTTGTTAGATGCAACCGTAACAAACTAAACATGACTGTTCAGCGACTAACTATGCACTGCTGCACTCTGTTGCTATTTGTGGTTGGGATAAAGTACAACACACAGAGGTTTGATGTGCTGGAAGAAGTGCCGTTGGCTGGCAGTTTAAAATGCATGGGTGGTGAATATCTAATTAGCCAGTTACCCTGGAGAACAGTGTGTTGAGGCAGTGGACTTTCTGCCTCTCCGTGACGTAGGCGTAGTATTGAGTAATGCCCTTCAGAGTCAGCTCCTCCATCAGGTTGATCTCGTAGGGTTTCTGAAGATGCTTGGCCTGCAGCAAGGAGACGCGCAGAATACAATAGTTTAGAGTGTGCATTTAAAAACTAATGTACAACCATGAAGGACTTCATCTGATCCGTTTGTTTTGTTTACTCTTACAGTTCAATATAGCTTTACTTAACTGATATCAGATTAAAAGACGTTTACAGAATCTAAACTATTAAATCCTGCGACTGTTGGCCGAGTTGCTTTCGCTGAAGACGGCCCTTTAAAAAGTATACCAGAGACAAACACGAGCACAGATCTGGACACCGTGTGAGAACAGCTTGGTCTGCAGTGTGAGCCAAGCGGTGCCAAGTGGCCCCGAGCCATCGGGCTGGCCGAGTGGTGCAGCAATTAGCCGACTACCCACCATGAACTTCTGCACGCTGATGGGGAAGGTGGCAGAGTAGAGCAGGATCTGCCTGCCCTTGGCCAGGAAGCTGATGATATCCTCGATGAGCACCACGAAATCCTGAGACAGCAGCTTGTCGGCCTGAGAGGAAACAGAGACAATGTAACAGGAAGCAGGCAAAAAACAACTGATATTGATGAGCATGGAATGACAGAATGGAGATGCATTAGTCTATACACACTACTGATTATGAGCAGATGTCTTAATATATATATATATATATTTATGTTTACCTCATCCATCACCATTATCTGGACTCGATCCACCTTTGCCACTCCCTTCTTTATCAAGTCCAGGATCCTACCAGGCGTGGCGATGACAACATGCACTGATGTGGAAAAGGTGAAAACATTGAAATATGTTTATCTTATATTTGTTGGAAACAAAAACAGAGAAGTGTATTTCCTAAACACTAGATGAACTCCGTAAGCCAACATACAGAGCTGATACTGTGATATTTGTCCAGTGAGACACACTGCGGCTTCTTACCGGTCTCATCCAGACGCATGATGTCATCTCGCAGGTTGGTGCCCCCGGTGGTGGCCATGACTTTGACCCCCCCCAGGTGTTTGCTGATCTGGATGGAGATCTGGCTCACCTGCAGAGCCAGCTCACGGGTGGGCACCATGACAAGTGCTAGGGCATAACAATAAAAATAAGTACTGGTTATGAATATGGTTGGTGGCAAAAAGATTTACAAAGAAGCAGCTTACAGACAAGAGATATGCCAACAGTGGGAGGGACACTGAGGGTACAGATAACGCAGTGAGAGGAAACAAAGTGACGTAGATGGTTGAGAGGATGAGAGACTACATGCAGCGTCTCACCCTGTATGTGGTCCTTTTTCAGGTCTATTCTCTCCAGCAGTGGGATGAGATAGGCTCCACTTTTCCCTGTTCCGTTCTTAGCCCGAGCCAGAATATCCCGTCCAGACAGGGCGATGGGAATGCTCTCCTCCTGCAAGGAAAAATATAAAACCATCATCTTTAGCCTCATTCTGTGACTCCTACAGTGTCATAATGCTGCAACATAGATATCATCATGATGACTTTTGCACATTGGATTTCATAATCAGATCTTTTCATTAAAAAAGGCACGAGGATTACATTAGGTTCATCTGGAAAGCAAATAAAATGTGACCAAAAAGAAGCCGTACCTGGATGGGGGAAGGTTTCTCCCAACCCATCTCAAAGATGCCCATCAGGAGTTCTCTTTTGAGACAGTAATCTTCAAACTCATTCCCCTTCGTGGACGTCACATCCTACAGGACACACAGGACGGTTAGGATGACAGCAGAACACCAGCTTTCAGATTCAGTAAGATTAGACAAACCGCTGTCTAGCGGGACTCACTGAAGTTTTGACCCGGTTGTCTTTGGGTGGGAGCTTTAGGCTCTTTTTCCAGTCATCTCCAAACTTGATGCCTCCTCCGTCCTGAGCAGCACCGCCTGCTATCTGGGGAGCACCCAAAGCCTTTCCTTGAGTTGTGGGTGCTGGCTGGACTGAAGCTGGTTTGGTCTGTCCTCTGAGCTGCCCGTTCTGCTTGTTCAGTCCCATGACGACCGGGCCAACATTTTCTGTTCTGGCGGTGGCCATTTTGTCCCGTTTTCCTTGCTTTTGTTTTTTTTCTTCTTCTTCAAAAGTATTAGATTTTTGCCTCTTAGGTTTGTCTTTTTAAAAATTCTCTTCAAAAGTAAAAAAGTTTAATAAAGCATTAACAAACAATATTCTCTATTCTTTTTAAGTCCAAAGCTTTCACAACTGAAGTCAATTGGTAGTATTTACATATACACATGTACGTGCAGTTCGGTCCCCTTCAACAACAGAGTGACTGACGTACAGGAACAACAACAAAACAAACAAAAGACACGTTTTTACACAAGAGCTCTTCAAAATGAAGAGAAATTTGCATTCATATGCATGTATATACTTGCCCACAATATAGAAAAATTATATGTGAACAAGTATCAAAGCGGTTCAAGTCCTGAAATAGAACAACTAAGGCAATCTGAACTTGGGGAACAGCCTCTTCAATATAATCTTAGTTCAATGCTTAAACTTGTTTCTAAATTGAACATTTCCTCTTTCCACTTTGAGTCCATAGAGTTGCTCAATATCCCTGTTCTTCCAAAGAAGGATGTCCACCTTTGTACACGTTTTTCCCCAATATCATATAGTCTGTAATGCTCTCCGTTTGTTTCCACTGTGTGTGGATAGGTCGCTCCACTGTGTGAAAAAAAAACCTGGATCCTGAATTCACAAAAACAAAAGGGGGTTTCTAGTCCAAAGCCAAAAAGCTTTCCACCCCTTTGAGTCCTCAGTGTGCGCTTCCTTTCTCCTCCAGGTGTTCGACACCTCTCTCCACAGACACCACAGGTCTTCAGGTTGGTGTGTGAAGTGTGTGAGTGCGGCTGTGATCAACCCGCTACCTCCTCAAAGTCAGCCAATAACTCAAACTTGTAACCTAAAAACAAATACAAAAGATAAAAATCAAATCCACCCGAAAGGGTAAAAAAAACATAGGCAATTTATTAATCACTCAAGCAATTGACAGGAAACTGCCTCTGGAACACCATTTAAGTAATCCATCAAATAAAAAGTACCAAAACTCTCCTGACATCTTCTTCAATGCAAAGATTTATATTGTTTGCTAAGTTTTATATCTTCTTGCTATAATAGGGCTCCAACTAACTATTATTAATTATTCTGCTGTCTCCTGCCTCTTATCTATTGGTCAATATACATGTCAGAAAATTGTGAAATTAATTTCCTAAAGTCCTGCCGAACAATCCACACCTAACTATGACATTTATGATCACAAAACAAAGAACAGGGAATCCGTACAACTGAGAAGGTGGAGATGGGAGATTTCCCCTTAAGTCAACTTGAATAATTTCTCCACTGTGATAATATTAACCAATATAAAGTTTCAGCTCTATATGCCGGTGCTTCCCTACCGTTTCAGAGTGTGACCACAACATTGAGAAGTGTGACTCCCCGTTTAAAGGTCGACCGATAAATCGGTTTGGCCGAGTAGATAAGACTTTTCACAAACTATTGTTATTGGTGGGACTGATTTCCAATAGTGGGCGATGGCTGCGCAGCCCCCACCTGTCACACAGGGACATGAAACACCGCTTTACATAGAAGCTCCACGCCATCGTCCACTATTGCTGAAAATATCTGTGTGCATGTAATTAACTAATAATCTAAACAACTGTTAAGTCAACAGGTAAAGTAAGCTTTTTCCTGCTGCAAACTTTTAAAAATACACTATTGGTCAACCTCTAATCCCAAACATGTTTTGTTTTATTTATATCTATATATAATATATATAATATATATAAGTTGAACTTATTGTTAAGTGAACTGTTGCACCAAATAGATGTTCCTTTCAGATTCATGAATGATGTTGATTGCCAATTTCAATAATTCACGTTTTTTTGTAACTTATGATGGGTGCTTGTCATTGTCAACAGTTTACAGACTAAAGGAGCACAGATATTGCGATATCAAGCTAAAACAAAACCAATAGTCAGGTTTGATGTCCACTACCTCGCCAGACCTCGGTGAAAGGCTTTAACAGCTAATTCGCTAATTGCACAGGTGAACTTGCCAGGTGCCAATCTTCTGAGGCCGATTAGCGAAGCCCAAACTGCCAGGATTTAAAATAAGACTGGCCTACAGTAAAGACTATAGGTCTGTCTGAGTTAAATCAAATATTCCCCGTATACATAATTAGTCAAAAACTGCAAGTCGGTCAAAGTTGCTCCGAGCAGCTAGCTTTCTGTTAATTTACTTCGGCTAGCTTGAAACTGTCGGCTCGTATCGTTCGGGTTTTCTTTTAGATGACCGTCAGGTTATTCATTATTTCCCAACCTTTTCAGCAATAAGTTTAACATTTACCGTTATTATTAACTTTGACATATTCCAACCATCTGTGTAGCTATGTTAGGTTTGGTTAATTTTCCTTCATAAAATCAATAACATGACGTTACCTTAAAGCTGCGTCTCAGGTGAAACAACATTAGCATTGTTGGGCTAACGTTCCTAAAGCTAAGCCAGTGTTAGCTCTAAGCTAACAAACCACTAAGCTGTTTAACGCTCAGAATTTAAATGAGCTTTTAATTACGAAATATGACAACATATGTGTAAAGTACGGCGCCTATAGCATTAAATGTCGTTGACGTAACATTATTGTTAATTTAATTGTTGACGTTGTATATGGCAAAATTAGCAAGCTCGTTAGCCTCCGGGTTAATTTAGCTCCAATAACTCCACTCGCTAACGTTAGCTATGTGCTAGCCAGCTCTCAACAACTCGGGATGTTTTTAACGGTAATTGGACGGTTCCGTGTCACCGCAGACCTACCTTAGTTCCTCTGTTGTTTTTACAAGGTATATTCAGTGTGTGGTTGATCAACTACTTCCTTTACAATTCGCTTCATAATCTGATTTTTACTTGAAATAAATCTCCTCTATTGTGTTTCTTCTTCCTTTAAATCAACATGGTCGCCTTCTTCTTCGTCTTCTCTTCCTCGGTGCCTCTCTCCAGTTTATTACATGCGACACTCTACAAGCTACCACCACCTGCTGTCACACCTGGGTACTGCACTGATTATTTGGTACTGTCTATTTTACATTTCAAAATAAATGATCGTTTTAATGGAAATATTCTCAATTCAATACCAGACTATTGAAAAATGTCGGTATTTACAGAGATAATACTAAATATTTTTTATTGTATTTATTGCTGTTGTGCTTTTCTGGTATTCTAAAACAATTTTCCAAAACCGTTTTTATAATATTATTCAACAAGTTACATAATGCATTTGGACATCCATGTATTATTTTTAATTATTCATTTTTATATTTTTTAAAATGCACATATAAAACGTCCTTCTCTATTTCAATTTTGCTAAATCTGAGAGGACTAGTTTGCAGAGACCGCACGTGCAGCTAAGGCACGGTGAAACCAGACTTTAACAACTACGTAATTTACACATCCAATCACATTTCTTCATACATTTCTCTGAGCCAATCACAGAAGCTCCTTCATGTGAGGCACAACGTCGGTTTGGTTGTTGCCGGTCGGTGTTGTCATTTCCAAACCATGCCCCAAACATGTCCATCATGTTCAAACTTGTAGACGATTTTACATTGTATCCTGGTTGTTGAATTTCGCCACAATGAGTAACTTTAGTAGAGAAGTCATCACTCTTCAGTTGGGACATTATTCAAACTTTGTTGGGACTCACTGGTGGAATTTACAGGTAAGCGGCTAACGCTAAGCTAGCTGATGTTAGCGTCGCATGTGTCTTCAAACTTAAGGGAGTACTCGATCTCTCCTCCGAGCTGCAGAGACAGCTAATGTCAGCAGCAACGTGAATGTGTGGTCCTTTGAACAGGCCGAGTACACGCGACGGGATGAAGCTCATGGAGATAACGGTGGTCATCTTTATGATGCTAACGCTGCTAATTGTCAAGTCTGAAGTCAGCAGTATATTTGTGATCAGATTGTCATATGTTTTGACCGAAATTGGTGTGATTCTCTGGTAGAAGATACAGATGCATCGCTTCATATGATAACTTAAAACCGGTTTAGATAAATAACGTGATATTAGCCTCTGTTTGAATGACGGAGATGCTGAGCTACTTTCTCATTGTCATCTCTGAGCCTCCTGCATCCAGCAGAAGATGTCCTGTAGATAGCTTCTTGTACACAGTCTGTGGTTGATAGCTTCTTGTATACAGTCTGTGGTTGATAGCTTCTTGTATACAGTCTGTGGTTGATAGCTTCTTGTATACAGTCTGTGGTTAATAGCTACTTGTATACAGTCTGTGGTTAATAGCTACTTGTATACAGTCTGTGGTTAATAGCTACTTGTATACAGTCTGTGGTTGATAGCTTCTTGTACACAGTCTGTGGTTGATAGCTTCTTGTATACAGTCTGTGGTTGATAGCTACTTGTATACAGTCTGTGGTTGATAGCTTCTTGTACACAGTCTGTGGTTGATAGCTTCTTGTATACAGTCTGTGGTTGATAGCTACTTGTATACAGTCTGTGGTTGATAGCTTCTTGTATACAGTCTGTGGTTGATAGCTTCTTGTATACAGTCTGTGGTTGATAGCTTCTTGTATACAGTCTGTGGTTGATAGCTTCTTGTATACAGTCTGTGGTTGATAGCTACTTGTATACAGTCTATGGTTGATAGCTTCTTGTATACAGTCTGTGGTTGATAGCTTCTTGTATACAGTCTGTGGTTGATAGCTTCTTGTATACAGTCTGTGGTTGATAGCTTCTTGTATACAGTCTGTGGTTGATAGCTACTTGTATACAGTCTGTGGTTGATAGCTTCTTGTACACAGTCTGTGGTTGATAGCTTCTTGTACACAGTCTGTGGTTAATAGCTTCTTGTATACAGTCTGTGGTTGATAGCTACTTGTATACAGTCTGTGGTTGATAGCTTCTTGTATACAGTCTGTGGTTGATAGCTTCTTGTATACAGTCTGTGGTTGATAGCTTCTTGTATACAGTCTGTGGTTGATAGCTTCTTGTACACAGTCTGTGGTTGATAGCTTCTTGTATACAGTCTGTGGTTAATAGCTACTTGTATACAGTCTGTGGTTGATAGCTTCTTGTACACAGTCTGTGGTTGATAGCTTCTTGTATACAGTCTGTGGTTGATAGCTACTTGTATACAGTCTGTGGTTGATAGCTTCTTGTACACAGTCTGTGGTTAATAGCTTCTTGTATACAGTCTGTGGTTGATAGCTTCTTGTACACAGTCTGTGGTTGATAGCTTCTTGTATACAGTCTGTGGTTGATAGCTACTTGTATACAGTCTGTGGTTGATAGCTTCTTGTACACAGTCTGTGGTTGATAGCTTCTTGTACACAGTCTGTGGTTGATAGCTTCTTGTATACAGTCTGTGGTTGATAGCTACTTGTATACAGTCTGTGGTTGATAGCTTCTTGTATACAGTCTGTGGTTGATAGCTTCTTGTACACAGTCTGTGGTTGATAGCTTCTTGTATACAGTCTGTGGTTGATAGCTTCTTGTATACAGTCTGTGGTTGATAGCTTCTTGTATACAGTCTGTGGTTCTCTTTCTTCTTAAGCCAAATACACTATCTAAAAAACAGCCTCTTGGATCAGCTGGAAAAAGCTGCATCTTCACAAAAACAACACTGTTTTTCTGAGCTCATGATGAAAAGAGACGCTGTAACATATGATGATCTTATCATAAATTAAACTACCCGACTTTATATAAAGGACTTAAAAACATCTACAGCAGTAAAAATAAAACATGCATATGAACTCGGCAGTAATATTAATACAGTGGCATCATATATAGTACAATACTGCACACCTACATACTTTTACTTTCTGAATCCAGGACTTTTACTTGCATTGGAGTATTTTCACAGTTTGGTATGAGTGTTTACTCTCAACTAAAGGGTCTCAACACTAAATCATTATGTAAATGGAGCTATTGTGGTATTTAAATAAAGATAATAATACATATTTTACCATCTCAGTCTGTGACGGGTAAATGACGACGGGCTTGTGTTTGCATGCAGGATGCATCTCTATCGTACGATCCAGAGACGCCACCGAGTGAGATCCAGAGTGACGTCCTGTTTCGTGAAGGACAGACTTCGGGCGGACATGTCACCCACACACCTCGCCTCATCGCCATGGATCTCAAAGGTAACGTCTTCCTCTCGCACGCTTTTTTAAATTAATGCTTGCTCAGCTGAATCACCTCTCTCTCTCTCTCTCTCTCTCTCTCTCTCTCTCTCTCTGTGTCCGTAACAGGAAGTCTCCGGACTCTACGGCAGGAGGGATGTCTGTATGACGCCGGCGAAGACACCTCCGCTGCCACGTGGTAAAGAACAGTCTCTGCATGCACATGTGTTTACACATTTAAGGGCCAGACAGATTTCTGTTTGGACAATTCTTAGGCTTTTTTTGATGTTACAAAAATGCGCTCCATCCTGCAGGGAGGGAAGCCTCATGATGCACAAAGAAAGTCCAGCTGAGAAGAACTCCTTTCTCGAAGACCTGGACAAGCTGGATGTGAGTATCTGTGGTGGAAACGACGCATACGATTTTCCTTCACAATATTGACTTGACACAGTGATGCCAAGCCATTCATAATAATGGTGGTCTATACATCTGAAGAAGTATCTTGATCGAGTATGAATTGATGAATTGATTGCTACTTTTGATGTTAGTATTGATTGTACGTTTGTGTACAAAGGTGTCCGTCTATTGACTTTTTTACCATCTTGATAGCATCCTCACTGCTTCTAGAAATGCACAACATGTTTGCTTTTGTTTGTTCTTTTTTAATTCTACGGTAGAGGCGTAGTGTTGCAGCTTCATATAAACAGTTATCCTGACAGCTTTTTCTTCTTGTCTCCAGAAAGGGGAGGTCCTTGCTGAAGATAATTTGTCCTCCAGTCCCCTGCCTCAGCGCTCAGGTGAGAAAACCCTTAAAGGAAACCTTCTTTAAAAACTCTGCACGACATACTCGAGATTTAGCGTCACACTCGGCAGCGACCATTCTAGAAACTCCTCCCTCCCCAGCAGGTGCAGTGAGTGTGGACACCGTGAACAGCCAGCTGGCTCGGGTCCAAAAGGCCTACCGCCTGGAGGGCAGCGTCAAGGTGTGGTCCGACTTCCTCAGGATCCACCTGCACCCTCGCACCGTCTCCGTCATCCACCAGTACAACCATGACGGGTAAGGTGCCACGTCGCACTTCTTGCACTGTGTTTCGCCAAAATGAGGTGAACTTAATTTTCCTAAAAAATCACATGGTGCCAAAGACCAGCCGGTGCAGGAACTGCTTTTCTCCAGTAGATGTCAGGCTTCACAGACTGCTCTCTGCGGGCTCAATCTCAAGCATTCAAGGATCATTTATTGTCATTATGCAACACAGGGATGCTCAGTTTTAGCCCATTCATAACACCACAAACGCACGACAACAAAAACAAAAACAGTAGTACATTCCTGTAGTGCATTGTTTTAATTAGAATGTAAACGGCAGCAAGAAAAAAGATTCTCTGGTCAGATAATATGGCCGACATCTTCACATTAAAACTTCAACATGAGGAGAAACATTGTCCTGCTGTCAGCCCGTCAGATGCAGCTTGATCCTGGACCACAATGGATCCAGGTCTCTGTGAAGATGTGGGCTCAACAGTCACCGACCTCCCGCTGCTTTCATCCATCTTATTTTTCTGCGACAGGGCATCAGACAGTCAGGAGCATGTTGGGTAGTGGAGTAGTGGAGGTCCTAGCTGGGTTAGCTTAGCTTCCATCTCGGCTCTCCTCCCTGGGCCGTTCGGTGGCGTTTGGTCTGGCTGGTTGGTCGGCCGTGATCGTCTCAAAGTCCGCTGCACTTAATCCAGTCCCCACGCTTCCTTTTCAGATGTCGATGAATGTATTCTGTCATATTCCATTAGTGATAATCACAAAAAAAACAACTAATAAAGATAAAAATGCTGCCACAGCATAGCCATCTTAAAAGCTTGTTGTTCTTCCTTCCTGCACCCCAAACAGTGATGTCTCTTATTTGTGTACAGGGAGGCTCACCGTCTGGAGGCCTTTGGCCAGGGAGATGCTCTCCTGCAGGGCTCGGTGCTTGAGCAGCTGGAGGACAAACTTCACTTCTTTGTAGAGGAGTGTGATTACCTTCAGGTAAGACTCTTTTTTTATTTTACTGTACTGTATTATATTAAATAGATATTTCAGGTTAAACTTCCCAAACGCTCAATCCTAAATTATTCCGTTAAAACGTTGCTGATGTATTTCTGCGTGCTGTTTTTCATCTCAGGGTTTCCAGGTCTTCTGTGACCTGGCCGATGGCTTCGCCGGCCTGGGGTCGAAGGTCACGGAGATGCTGCAGGACTCTTACAGCGGAAGAGGCATCCTAACCTGGGGGATGGCGCCCGTCAGTCACCCCAATTCAGTGAGTCGCAGAACTCCAGCCGACTCTGGCTAAGAGGGTGCGTGACAGCAGATGTTTTGTGAATGGGCCTCTGTACTCACTGTGTTCTTTCCCGCTCACCCAGACTCCGATGAAGGAGCTGTACCACGTGTTGAACTGTGCGCTGGGGACGGTCAACATGGCCGCCAACAGCTCCTTCTTCTGCCCGTTGACCCTGCGTGGTGGACTGGGGAGACGGCCCTCAGCTCCCGTAGCGTTCCCCCACCTAAATTATGATGTGAGCCTTTTATTTATTTATTTATTTTTAAAATCACTTATTTGTTGTTATCAGACTTTTAAAGATATGTTTAATGGTAATTTAACTGGGTCAGATTTAATATATTTTAACAGCTTTTCAATGCCTTATTTTGATATATTTAATTGACTTTGTTTGAATTCAATTTGATTGAACACATAAATTAAATTGAGAGAAACGTGGTGATGATGAATGAAAATAAAAAGAAGCGTCTCTGAACTAGCGCAACACCCAACCACACGATTCATCTTTAAATTAAATGTATTTGTAAGACTTTGAGTTTAGATGTGATCATGTTAAGACTCTGAGACTCTTCCTGTATGTGCGTGTGTACATGAATATATATCTGATCTCGTCGGTGTCTTAACGGTCCGTGTGTCTCCTGACTTTCCCGCCTCAGCCCTCTCTGTGGTACCACTCCAGCTCCGTGCTGGCTTTGGCCCTCGATGCCCTCACTTTGCCTTACAGGCTGAAGAACAACAGCGCCCCCATGTGGCAGGTGGCGGACTCGCTGGCCGTGTCTGGCAGAAAGGTGACCTCCTGCTGCTGGACTCGACCCCACTGTTAGTTTTGAAGCCTCTGGGCTCACGGTGTGATTTGAAACCCTAGGTGGTGGCCGCTTATGGCGCCGTCCCCTTTCCCATGATGCACGGCGGCACTCTCCCCGACGCCCTGAGCGCCTGCGCGGACGCGTTGCCCTGGAAACCTCTATCGTCTTGCTCTGAACCCGGCAACGGTCGTTGCTACGGGCAGTGGGCGACACTGAAAGGGTTCGAGGGCCAGAGACTCACCAGGTGAGACGTTTATGAACACGTTAATGATGATTGTATGGTTCTTATATCTTGAAATAGTTTTTTTACCACTATCAACTTTATTACTAGTATTATCCTATTTTGTATCTCTATTGTTTTGGATTTTTATCATTTTATGTTATGAAGGGTGCTATGTAAATAAATCTTATTATTATTATATAACTTTATTTATATATCAAGTCAAGACAAGCTGGGTAGACCAGTTTAAGCGTCTCATTTATATCTGCACACCATAACTTTCTACATCGACTTTCAATGAAAAAAAGACAGAAATTAGTTGTGGAAGAATCCCTTTACGTGTAAAAAGATTATAGTTTTATTTCCTACATTTTTTGTTGCCTTAAGTCAATTCTAATGAAGCAATCTTTTCTGGAACCTTGATCTGTTGTATAGTAATATTTTGAGTCATCAAATATGTGCTTTTTTTTTAGATGCTTATGTCACTTTTCCTTAATATTTTGGGTTCCTGACAGCTTTATACTTAAATATTAAATTGACAAATGATGAGTGAGATTTATAGCCGAGTTTGTGCTAAAAATAAAATAAAAAAGCATGCGTGGTAAGGTTTAAAAGGTGCTTAACAATGTTTACATGTATAGAAAGTGTACACAAATAAATGAACCATAAAGTCAGGTAACAAAAATGCAAAAAAAAACACATTGAGCGGTGAACCTGATGACCTTTTACTGTGTCGCTGAACTCTTTTACATCCACCAGCTCTCTGCCGCCAGGGACTCAGCCAGCCACTCCTCTGCACGGCCTCCACAGCGGGGAGGATGTCCTCGCATCCTACATCCAATCTTTCTATCCTACGTCTTCTCTGTGAGTCCCCACCCCGTCACATGCTGCCAACCAACAAATCATTTTACTTGTTTAGCTTTAGGGGAAAAGAGTGTGTGTATATATGTATATGTATTTTAACCCAACCCTGCTCCCTCTATCTCGGCTGTCTCCAGGGCTCTACAGTTGGTGTCTACACCCAGTGCGCTGACGCCACCGTTCCCTCAGATATTCAGTCAGTCCCTCGGCGCTCAGGGCTTCCTGCAGAACCAGCGTCTTCCGCCTGGCTGTGAGTGCATTTCTATTTCACTTAACTCAGTTTGTAGCTTAAAACAACTTTTGATTTGATGTTTTTTAAATAAATGAATCCCATCTCCGCAGCTCGGGGCCCCGCGGTCTCCTCCGCGCCCGTCATGACGTCCCTCCAGTCGGGCCCCGCTCTCGGCTCGTGGCTGTCCGAGCTGCATCGCGGCGCCGTTGCCCTGGACATCAACCGCGTGGCCCCCAGCTTCCTCTCCCAGGGGCCCGAAATGGCCGACTACAAGGAGGCCCTGGAGGAGCTGCGCCTGCTGGGCCGGTGTTACCGCGACGAGATGACGCACTCCTCCTCAGAAGAGGATGACGACTGACAGTCTTCTGGATCGATCTGGATAGACTGCTGACCTGTCTGGCATCAGCATGCATGCAGTCAGTGATGAAGAGGAGCGGTGCCTCCGCTTTGTGAAGGACCAGGACTGAATGACATGCTTACAGATGAGGGAATATTAAGTTAGACCTCTACATGTGTTGAGCTCTGTGAGGGGATGGATGCAACATGTGTATCCATCTGTATGGACTGTGGTTCCTCAGATGACTGTTTATCTGTAATTAACTGTTTTATACGAAGGATATGCTTTAAAATGGCTGCATTTACATTAAGATGCTATCTCACCTTTGTTTTGGCCACTGGTTGCTCCGACCATGAATTCAATTAAGAGTTCATAGCACACGTTTGTAAAGCCAAGGTTATCCTACCAAACAAACACATGGAAGATCTGTTTACTCTCCAATCAGGCACTCTGATGACAATTTACATCATGCGGATGCAGATAGTATAACTTTGGCTTACGGGTGCTCCGATTGATGGGCCAATATTCGTTCTAGTCGGTTTGGTCTATGTAAAGGCTGATCAGATGACTCATTTCTGAAATTAATTTAATACTCGTTGCCTGGCCCTGCACCACAGAGCTCAATAGGTTGAACATCTGTCTGGTCTATTTTCTTTAGAAAACACATTTTCTATTATTTAAATGATTTAGTTCTGATAGAGAATTTTTTCAGTGCTATTCCATCGATTTCAACCCCACATCATTTTGAAGACAGCCCATCAACTGATAAATTGGTTTAATTAACTGCCATTTGTGATCGTTTGTCGGGACCCTGTGATCGAATCAGCAGAATCAACCCCTAAAATCCCATCATTGAGGTCTCATGAGAAACCTCTTATGTTAACCTCATTACCAGAGTTTAAAGTAACAGCCAGAAAAAGCTAAATGCCAATTGTATATTAAACAAGTTTAACCCGGCAGCCACAAATGCTTTGTATTTGTACTTGACAGTTGCATAATTGGAACACATTTTTGGCAGATGGTTTGTTTTAGACATTCAAAGATGGTTTTATTAACAAATCCAATGGAAGGATCGGAAACAATTGCTTTTAGTTCCCTTTTCTGCCTGAAACCCATTCAACGCTTACTGAAATACATCTAACAACTCAAAATAATATAAATGTGTCAAAAGATATTGTTCTGAACGAGCTGGGCACTTTAGTTCACAAATAGTGACTCTTCGTTGGGATCAGAAATCTGTGTAGATTAACATTTGCTCCAACCGTCTTATAAAAACATATACATCACGCCAAAACTGGAATCAAGACAATAGCTCACTGACCAATACAAAAACTCAAATCCAATGACAAATGTATAACAGCTGTTTCTTTAATCTGAAATAAAATGATACAAGGATTTCACAAAAAGGTGAGATGGTTCTTCCCACCAGGCTTTTTGACTAAACAGTATGCTTCTACATTGGATTAAAAAAAGGCTAAGACACGCACCATACCATCATTTAAACTTATAAAACTGAGATTTGCACCCTGGTGTTTTACAAACACCCCCATACGACAGAGCTAATGAAAAAATACGCAGAGTAAAAGTCAAATGAAATGGAGTAGCGTGTGCATAAAAGACGTCGAGTGCCTGGTCATCTACAGCTATTTATCAAAAAACGGGAGGCGGGGGGGAAGAGTGGAGGGGTTCGGGGAATGTAAATGGCGGGCAGGGGGAGACACTGGGAGAAGGGATCAAGACAAAACTGTTCAAAATATGAACTACGAGCGGGAACGGGAGCGAGAACGAGACTGGGAGCGGGATTTGGAGCGGGACTTGGAGCGGGACTCTGAGCGGGAGGCGGAGCGGGAGTGGGAGCGGGCTTTGGCGGGGGTGGGGGAGCGGGATTTGGACTTGGACTTGGATTTAGACCTGGCTCTGGTTTTGGATTCGACAGGGGAGCGTGAACGAGAGCGGGAGCCACGCTGGGCCTCGCCTCCCTCGTCCTCGCTCTTGGGCTGCTCGCGGCCCTTTGAGCCGGATTTCCTGGAGCGATCCTTAATCCCAGATCTTGAACGAGACCTGGAACGAGAGCGAGACCTGGACCTGGAATCATCCTTCTTCTTGTTCTTCCCTTCTTTCTTGATCTTTTTACTCTTGGGGCTGCGGCTCTTGGGACTACGGCTCTTGGGACTACGGCTTTTGGGGCTCCTGCTTTTAGGGCTGCGGCTTTTGGGGCTGCGGCTTTTGGGGCTGCGGCTCCTGCTGCGCTCCTTGTTCTTCGGAGCGCCATTGCTGCGCTCTTCCTCCTCCTTCTTGACCTTGATCTTGTTCTTCTTGCTACGAGATCGGCTGCGGGAGTTGGACGCCGCTCTGTGGACAAAACCAGATATAACTTAGTTTGATTCCTTGCTGTGGACAACTTTTCACTTTTAAAAAACAAAAACCTCCACATAGGACGTGGGGAGTATTTTTACTCTACTGCCACATTCAGCCCCGTGTTTATGGCAGGCAGATGACCCATCAGTCAACAGAGGGACCTGGCCATGTGGCCTTGGCCTGCTTAGATTAAACAGCTGTAGATATCAGGCTTCTACTTGCTGTCAGCAGCTATAGGCACATGCACCTGTGCACTTTCATGAAAATCTATTCATAGAAACATGTGCTCTCATCTTACTTACTGGAGCACCAAAATCTTTGATTGTGAAAACGAATGCAGTTTGGACACAGCAACTGAACTAGGACGTGCGTGTTCTCTGTAGCAAGAACAAACTAATCGAAAAAGATGGCTTCCTCAAGTTAGTTTACTCGGTTTACTGACGGCTCTATTCCCGACAGAATCGCCATGCGTTTAGCAAAACATCCCCTCTGACGGTTTGGGTTTCTCACCTGGAGCGGGAGCGGCTGCGACTGCTGCTCTCGCTGCGGCTGCGGCTCTTGCGAGACCTGCGGCTCCTGGAGCGGGACCTGAGAACACGGGTAGTAACAATTAGCAACAAGCAGAAGGGATTGTATGAAGCTGTATCTGTCACCAGTTTCAAGCACAGTTTAAATCCTAGTGCATTGCAGTACAATTACTCGTACTACATTCAGAAACGACATGCATCAGGAAGCCTGGTGGAATTACCTGGAATGGCTGCGGCTGCGAGAATAAGAGCGTTTGCGTCTGGCTCCGGGGCGGTCCTCGATCAGCCGGATCTTTCTGCCGTTCACTTCTGTGCCATCGAGCTTCTCCAGAGCCCTCTTCATGTCGGAGTAGAGCCTGAACTCGATCACCCCCTCATTCCTCCGGCCCTTGTGGGTGTCGGCGTAAGTCACCTCCCCGGCCTGCCTCATGTAGTCCTTTAGAGAAACGGAAACGCAGTGATCAGGGGAAAGGGACGACTTCATCGACACGCTCAGGAGAGAAATGCAAGACATGCTGACAAACTCAAAAAGGGGGAAATGTGTTAGCATGGCCATCTTAAAGAGCGTCGCCGTGTATTTTTTTCTGAGGAAAGGTGGGACTGAAGCCTCCATTTGTTTCCTCCGTTTTTATTTTTCAGTTAATTTTTAATAGCCTGCACAGCAATTATCCATTTCAATATTCTGTGTAACTGTTGAGGAAATGCATCATCAAGTAAAGCCTTTCAGACAAACGGAGTACATCACGCTGAACTGGTTGACAGTTCGAGCATTTATATTTCTAAATATGGAGTTAACACTTCAGGTGCATTACTTATTGGCTTTTGGACAACACTTAAAAAGAAGCTTCATACCTTCAAGTCCTGCCAGCTGCAGCGGCTGGAAAGATTCTCAACAATGAGCCGATAATCTGTCCTTATCGGTGGACCATATCGGTCTCTTCCCCAGCGGCCATATCCACCTTTTAAGGTAACAAGGAAAGGACAGGACAAAAATGAGGACCAAAAATAAACTGCGGTAGTGCATTAATACTGAACTCCAAGCTACATACTACAAAATATATCAATGTTCACTTGGGGAAAAAGGAAACAAAAAAGGGGGAAAGCAAAAAAGGTGAAAAAAATATATAATTGGTTACATCCTAAAAAAAAAAAATATTTCTATAAAATAAGAATGATTTCCAAAACCTAAACCTAACACAGCTGTAGCTTATTCAATTTTGGTAAAAAAAAAGAAGTCAATATGCCTATTTTCTAAATAAGAAAATCAAAAACATAACTGATCAAAGAGTACTTACGGTGAACTAAAGCAAGTTTCTAAGCTATCTTATCTAACATTTCACTGTTACAAAACATGTTCTTTTTTTCAGGCACCTATAAGAGCTGAACCCACATCTGATCCTAACCCCATGGCATCCTCACCACCCGGCCTGGGCCTAATTGGAAAAGCGGTCTTCATTCACAATGGCTCCCTTTTTTGGTCTGCCCAGGGGCCCAGAATGGTCAAACCACACTCTTGGAAAGGGGGGACACCATGGCCAGCAATAGGGGCAGGCAGTCAGCAAAGGACTCTTTCAATTAAAACATTGAGGTTCTTTGTTAAATCTTTACCTTTAAATTGACAATCATTTTAAATAAAATAAAAAATGGAATAAGACATCAATAGATTACAGGATATTTAACAGTCAAATAGTAAGTTTACAGTATTCAAATTAAGACATTTATATCCTTTCCATCAGTAAGCCATTTCCCCATCACATGTAACTTCATTTTCAAATCCATCAAATTGTAACCAAAAAGATCTTTCAAGTCATTGGTGGCTCTGGTGCACACAAATTTGATCGTGTCATGTACTGATGTGGAAATATCTTCCCACGCCTACTGAACTAAAAAAAAAAAAAAAAATTGTTGAGTGCTGTAATGAGCTGGAGTGCTCATCTATTCGCAAGACAAAAAAAAACTAATTGCAGCTCTGGAGTGCCCTACCCAGAAACAGAGACGTGCCTTTATGTTAAGCAGGCCATCGAAACCCCGGAGGATTCATTGAGGCCACGACAACAGCAGATACTGGTGAAAGTAAGACGGGGGGTGAGGGTTACATTTAAATCTGCACAAGTAGACTCTGTTCAGTCAGAATGAATGGAGATGAGGTATCAGTAGAGCCGTGCGACCTATTTGTAGCTGCATTAAAAAAGGGTTTACACTTGAATTGTAATTCCTACCAATACGATTTTTGTTGTGTAATTTACCATTTTAACAATAATTAATCCAGTATCTTTATATTCATCTGTATATATATATATATATATATATATATATATATATATATATATATATATATTAAAATATTCTTCAAAATTAGGAAAGCAATGCTGCAGTCCAGCCTGATGAAAAAGAATGGTCACTTCCACACAGAGATGCATACGGCTTATTAAACAAACAGGTAACGAATCAGTACTCGGCCGATACCCAGGTATTGGCATTGGGATTGAAAAAGATGGAGTGCATCTGCACTCAATGCACCTTGATCAGAGAGTAAAACCTACACTAGGACATGAATTGAATGCACATCAGCCACCAAGGACTTAAATTTTTGGCCCTTTGAAATTTAGCTCAATGGTTCCCTGTAATGAATGAAATCCCTCATCAAATGACATTATCCATGTGAAAGAAACACAATTCTCCATTGAACACTTACTTCTTCCACCACCACCGCCGCCACCGCTTCCTCCTCTTTCTCCACCTCCTCCTCTGTCGCCGCCTCCTCTTTCGCCGCCGCCTCCTCTGTCGCCGCCTCCTCTGTCGCCGCCACCACCACCACCGCCTCCGCCACTACCACCATAACCTCCATCCCGACGGGGTCCCTTGGTGTGCTCCACAATGACCCTCTCCCCACACAACTCCTTGCCGTTTAAGTCATACACAGCATCATCTGCATCACGTGGGTCATCAAATTCAACAAACCCATACCTTTATGAAAGAAGAGAACATGTTAAGACCTGGCGACAACGAAGGATTTGGATGTTCATAATTGAAAACACAGTGGAGGATTGGCCAAAGACACCCCATACACACCTCCACAAATCACTTAACGCAATAGCAGAACAAAAGCATTTGATTTTGGTCACGGTTGTGTCATATTTTCCTTTAAAAAGGGTGTTCTTGAGCAGAGGGACCTGGTTACAGATGATTTTAGGAAAGACGATCACATCTTCCAAGCTGGTTAATTTGAAACACAAATAAGTGCGTCAAACTAAGACGATGTAACGCTCAACTGTCTTGTGGACGTGTGTATAATATTGCTAGTCTGATGTTGATGAGAGGACGTGCAAATATGAAGTTGATTAATCGATTGGATGGGAATCAGAAAACTAATCTGCATATTCTCAAATAAGAAATGCAATTCTTCTTTGTCTTCTATTGTAAACTTTATATTCTGGACTGGTGGACAGACAAAAACAAGCTGCACTAATACATTATACTCTGGACTTTGTTGAGTGCTGAATAATTAGTATGAATCGTTGCATGTCATTTATAAAAACTTTAAATAAAATATAATTTACGTTTGTGAAGGCGAAATTTTGCTTAGATTATACTATTCATATAAAATAATACTTTTTATGTTCTGAAATGCAGAAAAGAAGCCCAAATATTTGTATAGTAATGAAAAATGAACAGAAATGTTACAGCAATGGTACATAGCGGGTGAACTCTGTTCAAAACCTAAAAATAACTGGTGGTTTCGACATGAACTGTGCACAGACAGAGCCAGTAGTATCAATGTCATCTCTTATTCACAGCTACTAATGCTCGGCTGAACAAAGAAGTTTGAACACAACATTTTGGGGCGCGATCGTGACCAAATATCTCGGATTCCTCCAAACCATTTGTCGCCGGACTGCAGTAGAAAGTAAAAAGCGGATCCAATCTAGAGTTGCACGCGATTGTGACTAAACTCGCGCTTGTTTAGCTCGCGGTTTGCTTGCAATACACACGACGGCCTGTGACATTGCCACGTCTAACCTTAGCTAACGTTAGCTAGTTAGCCGTGGTTGCGACAGCGCAAAAGCGCACAAACCCAAACCTCTACGTTGTAGCGTATCAACAAATGCAAGCATTAAGCAAAGCTAAGACCTCGCAGTATCCTACATCCTCGGTTGTTTTCATTAGTAAAGATCAATGGCTACTAACTAGCTAGATAGCAGTAGCAGGCTGCAGCGAACAAGAAGGCCCAGACTGCACGTTATAGTCACGGTGCGGTCTGTGCAGCTTCACCGACAACGGACATCGATAAAGAGCCTCAACGTTACCCGTTTTTTAGGTCGACTTCGAGTATCTTCCCGTAGCCTTTGAAGAATCTCTCCACGTCCTTTTCTCGGGCCCTGTAGCTCAGTCTTCCGATGTACACCCTCGACATCGTGCTAGCTTGCGTGTGCTAACCTTGCGAAATGTGGGATCCGGCTTAAACCGACCGAGCACAGAGATGAGGCGCGAGGCTGCAAAGGCACACACACACACGCGCTCCTTTGATACAATAGGTCGCGGCCAGAGGGGGGCGTGTTTTTTTCTGTAGTGGGTTTAATTTGCCTGAGTGCAGTCTCTCAGGTATTTACCAATCAGTGCAAAGTAAAGCAGTTTGAAGTAGCCCCCCGCCTTACATTTTAATGGATCCTAATTATGATTCATTTATATCTGATTCCGAAGTGGGCTATTCTGGATAAGGACTACTTTTACTTTTGATACTTATATATTTTGTTTACTTTAATGTAAACAGGACAATTTCCTACCGGTACACTCCCCTGCACATCCCTTCTATGTTTCTATATTTAAATACACTTGACACTTTTACATTACACCTACATTACACTTGTTTAAAGTAGCCTACTGTTATCTGTTTGTCTCTGCACTATATTTATTATTTTATTGTACATTTTAATATGTTTCTATTTTTTGCACTGTGTTGATTGGTTAATGTTATGCACTACCCACCATGTCAAAATACTTGTATGTCCAACATACTCTGGCAAATAAACGGTCCTGATTCTGATTCTGATGTTGAAGCTGGTAAAAGTGGGACTCATTTTAACCAATTAATGTACTTTATGGGTAGCTTGTGAATTCCCCCACAGATACCAATACAGTTAAATCCTCATCTATAATATTGCATCATATTTAAGTTAATGATCCTGATATATAATTTATTTTATTGATCTGAATCTGAAAGGTGAAGTAACTAAAGGTCATGTCTAATGGCTCTAAAGGTCATTAAACGAATGTTGTGAAGCAACAAGTACAACATTACCTCTGAATTAGAGTAGAACTACGAGGTAGCAGTATAGTCCCGGTACATTAAATGCACTTGAGTAACACGAACACGCGCTGAGGTCTTTATAAGTTAAAAAAAACCTTTACATCCTGTTGCTACATGCACGAGCCGCTGTGGGCGGGGCTAACAACTACAAAGACAGGGGGGGTCATTACAAACACACCAGCTCCCCTCTTATGTGCCGGTTGTTTCACACACTTTTCTCCATGTAGCCATGCCCGCGACGTTGTTGTATCAGTTATTGGAGTGAGTTCAAACTGCAGCTCAAATATAAAAGTGTTGGTAACTTCTCTCTTCAATGGCGTGAAGAGAAGTCTCTGTGGGAGGTGAGATAACGGTACAGGACGCTAGCCTAATGTTAGCTAACCAGCAACAGGTCGCTTGGTTGGTCAACTAGCAAACAATAAAAAAAACTGTCATGGAGCGCGCGACTTTTTCGAAATACTCCTGGATCGACTTCGCCTTCTCTGTGGTCGGAGTGTGTACCTTCTTGGTGGACTGGGGCTCGGACGTGTGGGTGGCCACCGAGCTTTACTGCCGCGGGGACGTCGTCTGGTTCGGGGTGCTGGTCGGCCTCATGGTCCTGTCGTCGGTCGTGGTCCAGACGTTCAGCTGGTTCTGGTTCAAGTATGACCGAGAGCTGCCGGGGTACCGCAACCAGACCGTGGGAGCGTCCGTGTTCTTCGGGGACCGAGTGCAGCTCTCCTGCGTGTTGCATGTGCTGCAGCTGGGTTTCCTTTGCAGGTAGACCGACCACTGTGTGACCGTTAGTAAACCCGCTGTATCATCACAACCACGCAGCTGATCACCTGGTTGTTTGAGCTAAACCCACAGTAACTATTGAAGTTCATATCTATCCACTGCTATTATTAGGGCTCGTCATTGTTCCATCATTATTCTGCTTACTACATGAATCATTTCTGTCATGTGCATTTAATGTGTTGTAACTCTGTTATGATGTCCATCTGTACACATGACATCTTCTGTCCATCCTGACAGAGGGATCCCTCCTCGGTTTCTTCCTTTTCTTTCTCCCCGTTAAAGGGGTTTTCCTGTTCCGATGTGAGGGTCCCGGGACAGAGGATGTGTACAGATTGTTAAGCCCTCTCAGGCAAATTTGTGATTTTGGGCTGTACAAAATAAATTGTATTGAATGTACGGAATCAAACGGCCTAAAACGTTACACCTATTTAAGTTAGACTGCAAATGCTCATCTGGTCTCTTAAGATTATAATAAAACATGGATTGATGCACCATGCAAACACACTTTAATCTTGCCAAAACTGAAATAATGCACCATTGGCTCAGCTGCAGGAGTGCTTCTCTCTGTAAAAAATAGATATTCTCACAGAGCAAGCAGCTAATAACATTTGACAGGTGCCGTGACCATAAATGATGATGTCGGGTGTGGCAATACGTCAAACCAGTGTCCCAGAAGAGAACTCAATGCTTAAAATGCACAAATAATGAGTTAATGAGGTATGAGAAGCACAAACGAGGCTAATGCTTCATGCCAGGTTGCTTCCATTCACATGCTCACAAGAGGACGTTTAGCTGCGTGGGGTTTGGTATGTGGTGGCAGTTTTCTCACAGTCTGTGTGTCACGCACGGTTAACGGCCCTCTCTCTCTCTCTCCACGCAGGCACATCTCCGCCATACGACAGGGCTTCAGGGTTTGGTGGCGTAAAGAGGAAGGGTCGGAGTACGCCGTGTACCTGACGCACGACCTCAGCATGCTGCGGCTCATCGAGACGTTCTGCGAGAGCGCCCCCCAGCTCACCCTGATGATCTACGTCATGCTGCACACGAACAAGGCCAGGACCGTTCAGTGTGAGTTTACTTCCACCCCACGAGAAAAGCAAACTTCCTCAGACGGTTATGAGCAAATCAAAGATAGCGACCCACATTTAGCTAATAAAAACACTTTTATCTGTGTTGTGGCAAGTCGAGAAACATCGCAAATGTGTGTTCACTTCCTCTCGGGTTGCTACATTGATTGTGTAACTTCTTTTCTTTTTTTGGCAGTTGTGAGCATCGCTGCATCGACCACTTCCATAGCCTGGATGGTGGTGGATTACCACCGCTCCCTGCGCTCCTTCCTCCCGGACAAGGCCAAGCAGGGCTGGTGCTCCTCTTTAATCTACTTCCTGTGGAACCTGCTGCTGATCGCCCCGCGCGTGGCCGCCCTCGCCCTCTTCGCCTCGGCCCTGTCCGGGTACATGGCTGTCCACTTCCTGATGCTGTGGTCCGTCTTCGCGCTGTGGGCCTGGCGCCAGGGGACCAACTTCATGGACACCGTCGGCGGGGAGGGGCTCTACCGGGCCACCGTGGGGCTCATCTGGTACTTCAGCTGGTTCAACGTGGCCGAGGGTGAGACCCGAAGCAGGAGCGTCATCTACCATTCTTTCATCACCACCGACGGAGTGATCCTGCTGACGACCTGGTGGTGCTACAGGGACCCCGTCCAGACCGAGTCGTACGCCCTCGCTCTGCTCATCGCTCTACCGCTCATCTACCTCCTGGGTCTGCTCTTCAAGGCCCTCTACTACTGCTGCTTCCACCCCAAGCTGTGGAGGCCGCCGGTGAGGGACCCAGGACTTCCCGACGATCAGCCCGATGCAGAGGTGTCCTTCAGAGTCTTTTCCATCCAGGACGGCGACCTGTCCTCCCAGCTCCTCAACAGACGGATGGCCGGCCACGCCGCTCGTTTTTACTCAAAGAAAGGATTCATTAGAAACTCTGACAGCACAAATGGAGCCGAGTCGTCACGTCTGTGATGTCCGGCTTGTTGTGCGTCACGGCCAAAAGTTTACTTCCTGATAATGTGCTCAGTATCTTATGAACCAAACTACTGGCTCAAATACAGCATTTTAACCAAAAAGTGGGCAATGTGGATAAAATTGTGTTCATATCAGTACAAACATCATACATCAGTACAAATATTGCAATATAGTGAATTCCTTTTACTAATCCGGACACTTACAAATATTCCATAAACCTGCTTGTTGAATCATGTCACAGTGTCCTAATACCAGCATAGATATTAAAGAGGACCGCTGCCACGGTTTGAACTGACTGTTATGATCTCACTGTATACATTGTCATATGTATCAGCTCTACTTGAAACTGTGGGTAATTTGATCCACTAATTTGATAACTTGAAAGTGAATTTGAAAGCTATTTGATACATTTTCTACAAAGCCAATAGTATTGTGTTATCTTTACACATGAAGGGATAACTTCTTCCATACATAGCATATAGTTATATGGGTTTGTTGTTGCTGTTGTGTAAACACCTTGTGTTTCCAAAATACATATAAAACAATATTGTAATAAATACATGGATAAATAACACTTTATTTGGTAATTATCCTAATGTATGTAGTTGATCTTTGAATTTGAAGGACCAAGATTGGATGTCTGAGGTTTTTACATAACGAGGAGTATCAAAACGTGTGTGTTGTGTTCTTTGTGTGTTGTTTTGTTGTTGCAGCTGCACTGGGACCTATTTGAAGGACTTTGAATGTAGAGTTTTTATCATTTCTATCTTCTGTTACTGTGTGAAACAGCTGTTTTACACCTCTGGACGGGTTTTTTATCAAGATGGTGTGAAATAAGTTCAAGTCAAGTGTCAATTCTTTAAATGTCAACTAAGAATTGTGGGTACAATATTTAAAAAAAATGCCCCCTTGCGGGCTTAATGAAGTATCTATCTATCTTATCTCATCTTATCTATCTATCTTATCTATTTTAACGACAGCAGACATCAGTCTGGCTTCAAGTACAGAACCATAGTGTGCTCGCTCATCCAGTGTTTGTTTAGCTTGTTTAAATGTCACACGTCTGTTTACTTCAGTATCTGTGTACAAGCCGTGCTACACTCATTATTCTAGGCACTTTGTTTTTCAGGTGTCCTAAAAGTGAATTCAAGATGTTTTTTTTGTTTGTTTTTTCCACCTCTGCCGGTTCATTCTTCGTTTCTGGTTTAAGGTTCTAAACGTGTTGTGGATCCACTTCTTTGTCAACAGACTGCTGACACCAAAAGTCAAGGTCACTACAGGTTGTTAATGTGTTACCTCATTTGCCATGTGCAATCAATAAAGTGGTACCGATGTTGTATTCTAATTCTTTTTGTTGTTTGTTTACAGTAAAGTAACTTACTTTAACGTGGGAATAGTACAGAGCTGTTAAAGTGACAGCCCTCGGTGTGAGTTGTATAAAGTGCTCGTGATCATATGACTACCCTGTGCCTTTAAGATGTTACGTTACCCTGAAAGAGGAGTTGCACTGTATTTGAATACTGAACCTTTGCTCTCTTTCTTTGTCGGTCACAGTTGTGTCCCAGAGAACGAAGCCACAGTTAGTGTGAGAGAGGGGGGGTGTTAACTTCGGTTTGACGGGACACCATGGGGGTGTTCAAGTTCTCCCCCGGAGACTTCCTCTTCATTTGTCTGGGCCTGGTGCTCCTGTTGCTGGACATAGTGCTGGACGTGGTCGCCGTCTGGGATTTCTACCGGGAAAAAGACTACGTGAGCCTCGGCATCCTGCTGCTGCTTCTCGTGGGCTCGTCCGTCCTCGTCCAGGCCTTCAGCGGGCTGTGGTACAGCTACGAGGACGAGGACCAGAGGCAGACGCAGGTGGAGAAATGCCTGAGCCCGTGTATGCTCAAGTTCCTACACGTCCTGCAGCTGGGAATGTACTTCAGGTGTGTGTGTGACTGTTTCAGTTTAATATTCTCTAAATGGGGTACATGAATGAGGTTATTTTGTTGTTACATTGTGTGTGTGTGTGTGTGTGTGTGTGTGCGTGCGCGCGCGCGTGTGTGTGTGACTTTCAGTTTCAGTTTCTCTAAATGGGGTACATGAATGAGGTTATTTTGTTGTTACATTGTGTGTGTGTATGTGTCATTTTGTTTCTGTAGATGCCTTTATGGGACCACAGTGACTCAGGAATAGTGGCAACACCAGTTATCCCACAGCTTCCTTGTTTACAGATGATTTGATTGTTGAATAGGTTTACATGATAACTGTGTGTGTGTGTGTGTGTGTGTGTGTGTTCTCGACCCCCCCACCACCTTTTGCCTCCCCAGGCACGCGGGTGTGGTGGAGCTCTCCTTGTGCAGGTCCTACTCAGACCTCCGTGACCCCGAGAGCGTCTCCGTGTACCTGAGCCACGACCTGAGCATGCTGCGGCTCATAGAGACGTTTTCGGAGAGCGCGCCCCAGCTCGTCCTCATGCTCACCATCATGCTGCAGAGCGGAGAGCTCGGCCCCGTGAAAGGTGGATGTAGATTTTGTTTTTTCATCTTGTATCAGTTAAAAGGGCCAATGTGAGGTCCTGAATGTATCTCTTCTATGTCTATGGGCCAGTTCAACCAAAGCCAGTGGTGGACCATAACTAAGTATGTTCTCAAGTGCTGTACTTAAGTACCATCCAGATGTGCTTAGATGATCACTTTTGTGTCAGTATTTCCATTTTACTCGACTACATTTCAGAGAGAAATGTCAACATGGCTACTATACAGTTACACACAGAACATACAAAATATGATACATAGTAGATCAAATGAACTCCAACGTTAAACTTTAGTTCTTTACATACTTTAGTACATTACTTTTTAACTTTGGTACTGATATAATCCACTGATCACACTGTTGAGTCTTCTTGGGCACTATTTAAAAAAAGGAGTTACAATCAAAACTGCCGACACTGTGTTCTGT
Source organism: Leptoclinus maculatus (assembly GCA_032191485.1). Lineage (NCBI taxonomy): Eukaryota > Metazoa > Chordata > Actinopteri > Perciformes > Stichaeidae > Leptoclinus > Leptoclinus maculatus. The sequence goes on along the minus strand of JAVDOI010000002.1, from coordinate 35,676,759 downwards.
GGATAATCACCTTATTCTACTGCGATGCAGCCAGAAATATAAAGATGGATCTCTCCAAACCTGGACGAATGAAACCCAACACTATGTGTACGGCCACATACTAGCAGAGAGATAATATGCATTTTGTAATTTTGGTGGACTGACCCTTCTTTAAAGACATCTCGAAGATTCCCCAAAGTTCAGAGCAATGTCCTCTTTATTGTGCTTCTACAGCACAACTGTAGGTCACTCTGTGATCTTCTCAAAGCCGTTGAGTGGAAGTGTGCTGTCTGAGGTCTAATGCACTCAAAACTTGCATTCAAAACTCCATCACTGAGAGTACTTTCTACGGGGTGATTAACAGTTCGTTGTAGCTTCTCTAATGACTCCTCCTCCTCCTCCCTCAGTGTTGAAGGCCTGCGGGTCGGCCTCGGCCATCGCCTTCAGCGTGACCATGTACCACCGCTCCCTGCGCTCCTTCCTGCCCGACAAGGAGAAGCAGCGGATGATGTCGTCGGTGGCCTACTTCCTCTGGAACCTGCTGCTCATCTCGTCTCGCCTCGCCGCCCTCGCCCTCTTCGCCTCCACGCTGCCCTGCTTCGTCTTCGCCCACTTCTTTTGCTCTTGGACGGTTTTGTTCTTCTTCGTGTGGCGATCCGGGACAGACTTCATGGAGAGCCCTTGCGGAGAGTGGCTTTACCGAGCCACCGTGGGCCTCATTTGGTATTTCGACTGGTTCAACGTGGCCGAGGGCAGGACGAGGTACAGGACCCTGCTGTACCACGGCTACATGCTGGTGGATATTTCCCTCCTCTGCGCTCTGTGGTGCTGGAGGATGAGCCCCGATCCGCCTTATTTAGAAATTCCCCCCGTGTATGCTGTAATCACCGCTGTCAGTGTTGTTGCAGTTTACATCCTCGGCCTATTGCTTAAAATGTTATATTATACGTGCTACCATCCAAACCTGGACAAGGAGGATCTGAAAGGGAACGCCAGAGTTGAACAGGGCGCTACTAGGATTCAAACATTTTCTGGTGATGAGACAGATTTTTCTATTTCCTCAGCTGCGAAGGAGGTCCTGGAAGAAATACACCTTCGGTCCATATTCCCGAAGGAGGACGAAGACACAGACGTCACGGATCGCAGCGGGCCAGGAGCTCTGGCACCCGACATCAAACGTTGCAATAAAAGAATGAGGAAGTTGGCCGAGAACTTCTACTCCTGACCTGCATCACTTGACGTCCACCAGACTCGGAGGTTGGACTGAGTCACGCAGACTTGAGCAGCCTGATGAATGAAGATCATGGGGTTTCGTGGTATAGGACTGTGACAGTAACAGATCCAACCTCACGAGAGGCGACTTAGGTCCAAGTCAAGACTGCTGTATTCTGCTGTAAGCACCATTAGCCGGTGCTGCCAATCTTTATTTTATTTTTCCATTTTAAAGGATAGGTTCACAGTTTTTAAAGTCTGTTAAAATGTACATGTAAATAGTTTGTTGCTGGTGTAACTGTTCCTCCTGCTCATAATGCCTGTGACGAGATTATTTATTACTATTCGAATGTTAGTAATCTGGGACAAAACTCAGTTCTTTGTGACAAATGCATTCCAAATTTTTGAATATTTTTCTTAACATTCCTATTCCAATGAAATGGTACAACTCATTTCAAAAACTTTAAATGGTTAATCATATCGATTTTACTGAAACAGCAATTCAATGTATTTACAGCCGTGGCCAAAGGTTTTGAGTGACAAGTATTGGTTTTCACAAAGTCTGCTGCTTTTTGTCCGATGTTACTATGGTATACTGAAGTATAATTTCATGAGTGTCAAAGGCTTTTATTGACAATCACATTAAGTTTATGCAAAGAGTCAATATTTGCAGTGTTGACCCTTCTTTTTCAAGACCTCTGCAATTGGCCCTCGCATGCTGTCAATTAACTTGTGGGCCACATCCTGACTGACGGCAGCCCATTCTTGCATAATCAATGCTTGGAGTTTGTCCGAATTTGTGGGTTTTTGTTTGTCCACCCGTCTCTTGAGGATTGACCAAGTTCTCAATGGGATTAAGGTCTGGGGAGTTTCCTGGCCATGAACCCAACATTTAGATGTTTTGTTCCTCGAGCCACTTAGTTATCACGTTTGCCTTATTGCAAGGTGCGCCATCATGCTGGAAAAGGCATTGTTTGTCACCAAACTGATCTTGGATGGTTGGGAGAAGTCGCTCTCGGAGGATGTTTTGGTACCGTTCTTTATTCATGGCTGTGTTCTTTAGCAGAATTGTGAGTGAGCCCACTCTCCTGGCGGAGAAGCAGCCCCACACATGAATGCTCTCAGGATGCTTTACTGTTGGCATGACACAGGACTGATGGTATCGCTCACCTTTTCTTCTCCGGACAAGCTTTTTTTTCCGGATGCCCCAAACAATCGTAAAGAGGATTCATCAGAGAAAATGACTTTACTCCGGTCCTCAGCAGTCCGATCCCTGTATACCTTCTGCACAATACCAGTCTGTCCCTGGTGTTGTTCCTGGAGAGAAGCGGCTTCTTTGCTGCCCTTCTTGACACCAGGCCATCCTCCAAAAGTCCTCGCCTCACTGTGCGTGCAGATGCACTCACATCTGCCTGCTGCCATTCCTGAGCAAGCTCTGCCCTGGTGGTGCCCCGATCCCGCAGCTGAATCAGCTTCAGGAGACGGTCCTGGTGCTTGCTGGACTTGTTGGGCGCCCTGAAGCCTTCTTCACAACAATTGAACCTCTCTGCTTGAAGTTCTTGATGATCCGATAAATGGTTGATTTAGGTGCAATCTTACCAGCAATATCCTTAACATTCTGGAGTATATACAAATATATTTATGCTAGATATGTTTATGTAATAAACAGTAATAAATACTTGAGTCTGAAACTTTTTAAAGTTTATTTACACTGTATTGTCTCAGGTACACAGGAAAACCTTCCAGGACTGTGTCCAGGTCCTAAACGCCTACTGAGGGGAAAATAGTGATTATTAAATTAGCATTGATTATTAGTATAAGTGTTCAGTTTACAGGATCACACTCGGGCTCTCTACATAACCCAAAGTATCCTCGCAGCTCATTTGAAGATGAGATGAAATACGTTGTTTACGTACTATTTAAAAAACAAAACAGTATTTGGCATTGGAAAGAAAAAAAGGACACAAAAGAATATAGTCCCGTAAACATATTTAACAGCCGTGGTATACTTCAAAACCGACATTACATGCAGACAGTAAAGAAATACACAGAACACATTCAATAAGCAGAAAATTAAAAAAATGCAAAGATTGCATATGGTCTAAGTTTTCTCGTGTGTGTGTGTGTGTGTGTGTGTGTGTGTGTGTGTCAGGACTGACAGATGAGCCCGTTTACCTTTTACTCACGGAGTTATTAGCAAGACCGTGAACAATTGAAAACGTGTTCACTTTGGTGATCTGTGTTCACGGTGATTGTCTCAGCGACGCCGGGCGTTTCACAGCGACAAAATAAATCTCCTTTTCAAAAGGAAGCAGAAGTCTAATACAAAGCAGACATCGAGTACAGTTAGGTGAAAATCGCAAAAAAGTATTGTCACTCCATGTTCAGACATCTATTCTTGGAAAAAAACAACAACAAATAAAACATTTTGAGTACGCGTCTGACGGCAAAGTGACGGGAAGCCATCTCTTCCATTGTTTCCATCAAACACTGAGGCATCATTTTCGAGATGGAGGCCTTTCAAACACAGTGCAGACGGGACAATCACATCAAACTACGTCTAGGAACAAAGAAAAGAGTAAGATAACACTTTGGATAATAAAACAACGCAGCAATAAATGTACCAAACAAACACAAAGAAAGCCTTTACACATTTCCCTTTGAGATTATGCATTCAGATGATGGTTAAAGGCACGCTATAAATATGCACAGTCACGCAAGACAAACAAACACACACATTAGATAGATACACATTCTTAACGGTCAAGCTGCATGTGTGTGTGAATACGAAATCTTCTTCAGGCTCAGTATTGTTCAGTCGTAATCTGATCGGTCGATCCCTCCGTCTACTCGAGGAAAAAAAAAAAAAAAAATCCCTTCAAAACACAGTTCATGGGCAAAGTAGCAACGTATTGCACAGTCAGCGTTTTTTGTCGTGTGGCTGAAAAATTGAAAGCTGTGGAAGTCATTCTGTGGTCGCATCTGTCTGACACAATAATAACGATTAGTTGGCAAACTATTTTGACATTGACTAATTAAGAGTCATTTCTTTTCCCTTGTTAAAGTGAATGCATTGTGGCGTTTGGACTGCTGGTCACAAGTCATTTAAAGACGTGAACTTGGGCTCTGAGGGGAATTTGATGAGAATTTTAGATTATGTCAAAAAAACGTACATGAAATTCCCAGTTTTCAAATGCTTGTTTGTAACCAACTAACACTTGAAAAACCCAAAAGATATTCAGTTAACTTAAAGGCAGCAAATCACCTAAACTCACCTCTGCATTGTGTTTAGATGAATATCTAACCAGCGATGAAACAATGATCGTTTGACTCGTATTAAAAAAAGGATAAAATCATTTTTAAATGGTTGCAGATCATTTTTTTGCTTGTTGATTAATCTAATAATCAAGAAAATAGTCTTATTAATCAATAGTTTGTTGCAGCTCCAGTTTTAACTGATTTAATGAATGTCAGCTAAATCTAATTTGACAGGTAAACATGTTCAGTAATGTCTTTGGAAACAAAACTATGCATTTATTTGTTTTTGGTAAACGACCCCATTTTGACATTCAGTCGCATTAACAAAGCAATTCGGATTTTGTAGCAATAACTTGACGTGCACGAGTATTAAAATGTAACTACTGGTTTCAGATTACACAACTTGTATATGTAAACTGCTGTCTTCACTATGAAAACCTCTTAAGTGACCGTGATCCTCCGAACAATGTGTGGACGGAGTATGAGACAATGGGCGTCAAAGTAAAGTTTTAAGGAAATGCTAATAATCTGCATTTCCATTCACTACGGACTTAAAATAGATCCTCACTCCCCCTGCAATGCACAAAGTGAGAAAGAACAAGTTTAAATGTTGGGTGGCGAAACAGCTCCAGAGAGTCGGTAATCTAAGAATTAGTTTTTTGTGAAGTTCAACATTCACACATTTATGATGTCATTTCCTGCTAAGCCTATAAAGGTTACGCGTGTACTTTTTTTTTTGCACACTTACTGCTAAAAGACGATTAGTATGCAGTACATACTGCATTAGAAGGAATATGTAGAATGGATTTGGGACACAGCTATGGTCTTCATTGGACCTGTGCTCTGCCTTACTAATACTACGACTACTGGGGGGGGGGGGGCTGCCGAGTCAGCAATGACTGCCGAGTCATTGCTGAAACGGATCAGAGTGTGTGTACGGGGCCTTTCACGTTGCCGAGTGTCACAAGAGAGGTTGCTTCAGGTCGGTGAGAAGATTCTCAGCACATGCTCGCCGACCACAGATCAGCGGACCGGTTTTTAACCCCTTAGTTCCTCGTGTTGAGATGTCAAAGGCTACGTGGGAGAGTAATAGTGGGATTATTTGATACTTCAGTAAGTCTTTGAACAACCCAGAGAGATTTTTTAAAAACTAAATAAAAAGCTACAACGAAAGTGAACGCCAACAAAACAACAATGAGCATTTGGTTGTTTAAAATCCAGAGAGAGAAATATAAATGAAGAGGGATTGTTTTCACCGCAGGAGGTTTTGCTACTTAAAAAAAAAAAGACAATGTAACCAAAAGAGGAGAAAAAGAAAAGAAATGTACGTCTTCCCTTCTGTGTCCAAATCAGTGCCAGTTTCATCCGTGGTGAGCTTAGCTGCCGGGGCGTGAGGAACCTTCACTCGCCCCTCCAGTCCGTCTCTGGCGGTCAGCTCCGACCCAAAGTCCGCCTCAGTGCGTTGCCGTCACACACAAATACGCAGAGAGTCATAAGTCGTCGTGTGAGGGCAGATTCTTTTATAATATACGAGCGTCGTCTCTGGGGGGGGGGGGGGGGGTGTAGGAGGGTTTTTCTCGCACAATGTCACTCCGCAGACCGACGGGACGACCACCAGGGTTGCTCCTCCCTTTGGTGTGCGGTGTTGGACGCCGCCTCCTTTACAAGAAGTCCAGCTCCAGCGCTTGGTGCAGGGACACGAGGTCGCCGTGAGTGGAGATCCGCCAGAAAGGCATATTGTGCTGCGGACAGAGAGACGAACAGACCGTCAAGAGAGCGTTTCAGACTCTCAGACTGGAATTTTTACATTTGAATCATTTCAATGAACAAATGTTCGTTACAGTCGGCTACAAACACAGGCACCTGAGTAGTTTAACAGCCAAAGACAAACTTGGATCGATTATGATTTATTAAACTTTCTAGTCGCTCACAGCTGGATTTGAAGCAGCTTCGTGAGATGTGGATGCCTTTCAAACAAACAAAGTGAGAGCCACAGCATTGTGTCTGTACTGCTCTGAGGAAATGCAAACTGCCTACCGACTAAGGGCCTGTGTCCACATAGCAGGTTTTTTGTTTGTTTTTCCTGAGCCTCAGGGTCTTTTGTCAATAATTCCCAATGAGGAGAGCGCAACGAGTTGAAAAACGCTGAACTTTAAAAAAAAAAAAAAAAAAGTACTGGTGACGTCACCGTGGAAAATAAAGGGGACGCTTGTTTTGCCCGTCTGTCCTGAGCTTTCTATGTCGGACAGACACTATCACAGCAAAGCCTGTTTGTGGGAGCAGATCGGCTCTGTAGAACAAATAGATAAAAGCAGAGGACTGTGGCAGCTACCATACAACGGAGGTTAGAGTGGTGGTCAAGATATAGAAACATTAAAAAAAAAAGAGCTTAAATATAAGTAAAGCGCTGGGATGAAGCGCTATGTGGCCCTAACGCACAAAAGCAGGCAGGCGTGAGGAGACGCTCACTTGTTTCGCTGCAAACTCCTCGTCTCGACCGTCGCCGATCACCACATAAGTCACCTTCTTCCCAAAGCGAGAGACGATCCTCTCAAAGCAGCTCTCTTTCCCTGCGCGACAGGAAAACAAGAGATCACAAAAAGCAGCATTTGAACACGATTCCTCTGCAGCAGTAGAGGAGAACGTAAAATCGTGTCAACGGAGCGGTGCGTACCTATCTTGGTGGCGCTGTAGATGTTCTCGATGGGGAAGACGTCCCCCAGGCCGTAGAGCAGCACCTTCGCCAGAGCTGGAACCAGCTGGGTGGTGGTGACCAACACATTCATACACTTCCCCCTGTTGGTGGAACATCACACACACACGTAGAACATACATCAACATATGTGGGCTATGAGATGAAACAGCCCAGCTTCTGTCCTTTAAACCAGCGGCGAGGGTTGCATCATCCTCTGAATAAACATGGCCTTTTAAAGCTCATTCACTAGGGTCACTGAGCCTAAGCGGTTACTAAACGTGATGGTAATGTGTAATAAAGCCACTTCACTTGAATCTAATAAATCACATGACGACGCATCCTGCCGCAGAGTGCGACCTGAAAGATATTCTCCAAAGTAATAACCTCCGCTCAGACCTGGACTGGATGAGCAGCAGAGACTTGAGCGCCGTGCAGAGCCACGCGTCCGTAACGTTCTCGATCTCAGACTGAAGCCGTAGAAGCAGCTCCCTCTTCATGGGACTCAACAGGCCTGAAAGACACGACACGCGGTAAGAAGACCACCTAAAGACCACGAGGTGGAGACCCCGGTCACTTCCAACAAACTCACCTCCAACGTTCCCTTTAAAGTTACTGTAGATCTCTTTTAGCCGGCGGTAGCGGAAGGCCAGTTTCCGCATCCACTCCACGCCTCCCTGGACCCCCGTGGTGGTTCCTGATGCCCCTCCGCCACTGGAACCATTAAAGCCGTCCGCCAAGAAGTTGTAGGTACTAAAGTGGAGAGAAACACACCTGTGAGTCGATTGGACGAGGGGAATAAAGCCTGCTTCAGAGTGATGATGTTAAAGTGTGCTTTAAGGCTAATACGTGTGTGAGATGAGGTCATTGCGCTGTTTATAACACACCTCAGGTCCTGTCCATTGTCGTCAGACGCAACGTCCTCAACATGGACTTGATCACATTCCTGAAACAAAACAAAGTTATTTTTTTCTAACGGATTCTATAATAATGTGTTGGTTTAAAAACAACAACCTTGTATTCACTTGTACAAAGATAACAACATCCATGTACCGTTGGGAAAAGTCATCATAAAGTCAAAAGTTTATCATTAGAGATTATCTCAGAGATTAAAGATGATCATCGTTGCAGCGGCCTCTTAAAGTGCGTTCACACCCAACGCAGAGCGAACTATTTGTGCAGCGCAATTATATACGCGAATGAATCGTGTGACGCTGCGCTGCAAAAGCCTTTCAGTGTTGAGATTGTCCCGTCGTCACCAACGTCACTAATCAGAAGCGGAGAAGATTATCGTAGCTCTACGATAGTACCTCGTTCCATGTGTTTAAATGTACGTGTATGAACCAAAAGCGTTGATGGAGCAGCTGCAATGTTAGCAAAACCTAACACCGATCTATCCAAATTCTGAAAACAAGCATTTTAAAAGTTGTTTGCTAGTCGCTTTGGACGGACCTGACAAAAGACTTCAGACTTTCTATGAATCGGCATCGTTATGCAGTCATGTCGGCATCCTTTTCATCCGTTTATTGCATATACATCTTTTGGGTTCATACCGCTGTAGTAAACCAGCTGATGTGTGGCTACAGAGAATACAGCTCGGTGAAATTCACCGGGTGCCTCCAGATGACGTTATGAACCCAGAGAGGCCAGCGTTTGGAGATCACACAGCGTTAAGCTGATATTTGATTGGTGATGAGTTTAAAAGCATCCACATGACTAGAAGGAGAACATATTTTTTTCTCCAAAACTCAGAGTATACTACGAGCAGTCGATTGTTAAAAAAGGGGGAGGTGTCTTATTGTCATTTTGACCGACAGACAAAGGTAGCTGAATGCCTCTCACTGTACCTCCAGGTCGTTGAAGAAGAGGTGAGTGTCTGCCAGCTCAAAGATCAGCTCCTCCATCTGCAAGCCCAAGTTCAGCACCGTCGCCGGGTCCTGAACGGACACAACGTAGACCCGCAATAGAGTCAGACTGCTTTCCATTTCATGTCGCATGCTCAAACTTTTTAGCCATTAACAGAAACAAACCTTGCCAAACTTCTGTGCGTAGGAGCCGGTGAGCAGCGAGTGGAATATGATAATGGTCTCATCCAGATCCCAGAGAAAGATACGCTACGAGGAGGGGAAAACAATATCACACTGTCTTTTACTGACAGGAAACAACATTTACCACGAAATAATATTTGATCTTTTGAACCTGGTGATTTGTTGGGTTTTGCTTTCTCTTAAACACTAAAGTGCTGCTAAGCTAAATGGCAAACAAACAGCCACGTTTCAGTGTACAAAGAGGAGCTAAACTGCCGACTTGCTCACCTCCAGGTCGCTGTCGGCAGGCGGGGAGCTATCGGACCTCTTGCCCTTCCCTTTGGCTTTGCCGACAGAGTTCCTGCGTCCGACCTCGTCCTGATCTCTGGCTCCGGCGGGGACGCCCACGCTGGTAGGAAGGGCCGCACCTGCCGGGAGGTTCTCTGGTGGGGACGCATCTTAATGCAAGCAAGTCGGAAATCAGCACTAGAAGGACACATTTCTTCTGTTTTGTCTCAGACTAGCACAAGGATGCTGAACGGGATAAAACAGCCACCACAATGTAATCTACCTCTAATGTTTAAATAGAGCTAAATGTCAATCAAAGTGCTGAGGTCACCTCTGGGAGGCAGCCCGGCTGAGGCGGCCTCCTCCGACTTCACGGCTGAATACCCGGCCGCTCCGGCGCCGGGGCCGTGGTCGTCGCTGCTGGGCAGCCCGGCAGGCACGTAGCTGGGAGGCAGAGCGTAGTACTGGGAGAACTGGTTCTGGCCCAGAGAGTTGTAGCCGCTAAATTCCTGGAGGAGATTAAAAAAAAAAATGATTGTGATCAAGGGTGAGTCACATGAGATAAAATAGAAATAGAGAGAGAAATAGATAAGATGATGCTCAGGACAGGAGGACCGAGTCACTTAAAGATTTGATGCAGTACTACGAAGCTTAAAGAAAAGTGGGTATTTTTAATCGCTCTAAAAGATGGAATGCACTTTGGGGTGCCGGATGTTTAGTTCATAAAAAGGTTTTCTTCTTTTATGCCGCACTGACGGACAGGAGAACGCACGAGAACAATCACGGAGACACTTTGAGGAACACTTGACGTCCTCCTTACCTGGTGTGCCGCTGTGGTGGAGGTTGTGGTGGCAGCCGTAGCCGACGGGATGCTGGAGTACACACTGGATGTTGTGAAGCTTGAGCCTGGAGACAGAAAGAGGTCAGCTAAGACAGTGCCAGAGGGAAAAAATAAAAAATAAAATAAAGTATTTGAAAACAGCATTTGAGGTGATGAGCAACAAGAGAGGAAGACAGAGCTGTGCCACCGCAAGATCTTTGTGTTTCAGCGCTTCTGGTGTTTGCAGAGGGTGTGACAGCGCTGTCGTGTGAGTCAGAGTGAGGTTGCAGCTTGCCTTGGTATGAGTAGTGCAGCTGGGCTGGCTGGGTTGAGGTATATGCGGTGCTGAAGCTGAGAAACCCAGGCTGGCCACCAGAGGGCGCCTCAGGCAGCCCTGTCTCTGTTTTAATGCCTGGCCACATAGCACCTGAAGATGACAGGAGAGCAATGGAAGCGGAGAATGAAAGAGGCAGCGGGGGGACGAGTGGACGACGGGGCAAAAGTTAAGAAACCGGGTCCTTCAGGTTGAGGTGTGGCCGTTTAAGCAGAGATTTAAAAAAAAAAAAAAAAAAAGCAAAATCTGATTCCGACAGCGCCAAAGCACAGTAAGGCCTCTAAAGCAGAGTGACACAAAAAAGGTGTGATCCTAGCTTTTCTTTTTTTAGTGAGCAGACAGTGTTAAAATAGGCTGTTAGGGTAGGAGCGGGGACCAACCAAAGGGCGGGAGGCCGTAGGTCTGGCCGGTCTGGGGGAAGGCCGAGTACACGGTGGACTGGGCCAGCGGAGGATAGGCCACCTGGCTGGTGTATGACGTCACTGCCGGGCTGAAAGAAAGACAATCAGTGTTAAAGAAAAACAACTTTTAGGGCTCAAAACTGTTTTTACATGTACTGGCGCACAAAATTTGGTTGGCACAGAAGCAACACAAAACCGATATATTCCTCACTGTAACATTTGATGTTCAGTCACACATTTATGTCATAGGAATGAAAAATCCCCTTTAAAGCAGCAGCTAGTACTGGGGTGTAAAGGTGTGGCTTACAAATACGGCCTGGAGGTAACTGAGGAACACTGGAATAATATAGAGTATAGGAAAGCCAGAGTAAATCTGGTAGAAGAACGGCAAAGTTGAAATGTATACAAAGGGGCTCTCTGGGACAATGTGGTAAAAAAAGGAAGGGAGGAGTCATACTAGTCTCTGCATGCACCTGGCTGCTGATGCACTTTGTTTCAATGACGCATTATACTTGCTGTGTTTCTTCCAACGAGTTGTAGTCTAAACATCACCTCCTTAAATCTGCGTAACATTACAGCGTGATACATGATAAGATGTTCGCATGCAGCGTACTCACTTGCTTCCCTGATAGACCTGTTGGGCGTATTCGGATGACCCCGTCGAGTCTGCGCCTGTTAAAAAAAAAAAAGACAACACGGCTTCAGTTCAACAGACACTCAGCTTTCTTCTTTTTTAAAAGACCTTTAATGTGCTTCTGTCGTACCCGAATGTGCATACGAGTTCATGGGGTTGCCGCATGCTTGAATTGCCGGCCCTCTGTCCGCGTCAGACTGCTCCTGATCACCTGCAATCACACATAGTCAATATCTTCCAGGCAGAAGGGGGGGGGAAGTAGGAGCGATGCTGAGCGAGAGAATAAGATAAACCAAAAGGTGAAATTCTAGTCTGTCAGCTACATAGAGCCACTGTTCGAAAAATAGAATAATCTGAGATTTTGATTATGAAGTCATAATAGTTGCAATAACTGGTTGCATGTTTCAGCATTCCCTGCGTAGTCACCGTGACCTCACCCATCGGCCGTGGGCTACGGTTTCAAAGCCTAAAGTTTGGCATTTTGGCCGTCGCCATCTTGGTTTGTTGCAACCAGAAGTGACACGACAGGGTGGAGCAAAGTACAACCAAATGCTGAATAAGACATTTTTAGACTCCAGTTGTAAGACAAAAACATGCACAACTCCCAGACCGGACAACGCTGTGGTAGCGACCTGTCAATCAAAAGGTAGCCCCGCCCTAAAGCATACCCTGCTTCGTGGACTATTTTATTTATTTCATATTTGGAATGTGGAGGAGTGACGTAGTGACGCCGTATACGGCTCTGGTAGCGGCAGCGACCTGTCAATCACAGTAATCCCGCCCTAAAGCATACTCTGCTTTATGGTCTATTTGACTCTAAATGGACCATAATGTACTAAATGAACATCATGCTGTATTGAAGAAGACTTGAAACTAGAGATTGAGACCATAAACTCATGTTTACAATGTTTACTGAGGTAATAAATCAAGAGAGTCTCATAGACTTCTATACAACCAGAGGAGTCGCCCCCTGATGGCCATTAGAAGGAATGCAAGTTTAAGTACAGTCTCTTTACTCCATGATTGTCCACTGAAAGCCTAGGGGAAGCAACTTTGAGCTGCACTTTATCAGAGGTGGTGAAGTTGACATTTTTGTAGAAAATAAACCACACAATGGTGAGATTTATGCCTGATCAGACGTGTTTTCAGTTAGTTTAATTTTGTTGGTGAAAAGATGCTTCTCTCAAACTGTGTCTCATCCAGAGACCAGAGTCCCAAACAGTGTGTCTTGTCACACGGCCTGAGGGGAATACTACCGTATCAGCATAGCAATAAAGTAATGCACAGCAGACTAGAGGGCAGGTAGATTTTTCTTGAAATATTACGACTTTGTCATGAAATTACCAAATGTCCTAAAGCCTTGCTTTAGGAACAGTGCGGTCACATGTTCTGCTCACCTGGATCAAGCTGGGCTGTGGACAGGGCAGAGTAGGAGCTCTCCTGCTCTGATGAGCCCAACACTGCAGCTGGACTCCTATCGTCACCTAAATTACTGAACGAGCAAAAAGAATCCGTTAAAATTATAGATTTTCTGCTGGCAATAATCTACTGTGTAAAATCCTTTCTTTAATAAATAATTAATCCCAAACTTTTAGTCCATCAGAATGACTAGGCAGCACTTTCAGAAACATAAAAGATGAGACACAGATGTCAGCGAAGACCAACCTGGGCTCTTTCTCCAGTCCACCGTCGATCTCAAGCCTCGGCTTCTTTGTCTGCAAACACACGAGTTCACAGAGAAAGGTTTGCACTTGGAATTCTACTTCCTGTGATGTGCATCTTTTTATTCCCTCTATATGATTAACCATCAAGTCAGATCAAATAAACATAAAAACAAGCCACCGAAGCTCAATTAAAAAAACACAATTAATATTACAGTTGTCCTTCAGAGTTGTATGCACTCTTTCGTGGGGTGTTTCATGTTTCATTTAACGACGCATAAAGCATATTTGCTCTATAGAATCCAAAAAATACTTGACATCGGTACATTAGCAAAATATTGTGGATAAACACTGAACCACAAAAATTAAATATGATAAGCTGTGAAAAAAACGATGCTGCAGCTGTGATACAGAATCACAGGGGAAACATTTTTTGCATCTTAACTTCTTCTCGTTGGACGTACAGAAGTAAAAAAAAAGAATAACAAAAAAACCTAAAAAAACTTCGTGACGTCTGGCGTCATCGTGTGCAGACTCACCGGCAGCTCGGGCAGCTCCTGCAAGTCGACCATCTCTGCGGCGGAGCGACCCGACATGTCTGCGCGCTCAGCCTACTCTCTGCACCGGGAGAGCTGGTCCGGACCCTGCTTCACCCGAGCAGCAACAGTAACAACAAGAACACACTGAATAAATGGAGGGACAAGCTTTATGTAGTGCTGTCGGCGCGTGACTCTCCCCCCCACCTCGTGTTTCAATAAATGCACATCAATGCAGCCGCCGCTTATCGCGTGTCTGATCAGCGGCACGGGGGGAGAGAACCGGGGCTCCCTGGTCTAAGCCCACCCCCCCAGCACGAGCGTGTTCACTGCGGGGATTAAGGAAGCGTGCCACTTTACATGTGACCTAACCTTCGCTCAACGAAAACATATTCGCCAGACGCATTAACTGCTCAGGTGCAAGCTGTCGTATCGGTGAGATCGGCCCGAGTCGGGATAACATCTATCCTCGTTTTGTCCGCAGCTCGCTCAACCGGCCTATTACCTAACTGACAAAATGTCAAGCTTGTATAAGTGAACTAAAAAATATGAGGAGTAACGTTTGAAGGGAACTAAGGCCACGTGATGATGTACCGATAGCAGATCAACTCGCATACGTTTGAATTTGAGATATTTCAAGGTTCCGAAAAGTAAAAAATAAATAAAGATAATTTATATTTCCTCAACGGCACTGACCCCAAAAACATATTGTGCTCTCACGCGGCTGTTTTTAAAATATTCATTGCTCATTCATTTCTCAAACCAGAGACAACCAGGTTTATAAACACTGCTGCTGCTTTGTCCATTTGTTTTGATCACAGCTCTCTGCCATCCGTAACAGGGCCGCTCGTGTCACGTGGAGGGGACACCCCTGACTCGGAATAGATTATCATGTATTTGACAGAAACAAATCTGAAATATCTAATGTTCAGGATGTTATTTAATTTCTTGATATTTTACTGAAAGCTGTTCTGGGAAGACTCGTTTCCATATAATAACTGTTCAGGATCTCAGTGACTAGAAATCGACTAGAGCAGTGGTTCTCAACTGGTCTGGCTGTGGGACCCACCATCACCCCTTAATGACAAGCCGCGACCCAAATCGAGGAACATTTTCAACTTCTCAAATGTATTTAATGAAAAGATGGTGCAGTTTGAACCTGAGCTGAAAATGTCCTCTGCAGTCGTAGTAGTAGGGAGCTCTCTTGTGCAGAGAAATTGTTCATGTCAGTCCCCGTCCCACACATGTTTCACGTAAACGAGTAAAACTGCTTTGTTTGTTATGTCTGTAGATTCGTCCATTTGTAATGCAAAATGACCACTTGCCTAAATTCGAGCTGTGGTCTGTCGTTTGATGTCATCCGACACGTCTTCAATTCGTCTTACTTATAGTGTCATTTGACAGAGGTATAGTTTTCAGCTTATCCTCTGCTGATATTAGCATTACAACAGTGACGGGCCGTCAGGGCCTGCAAAGCCTTCTCTGTTGGCCTAAACAGAATCACAAAAAAATATATATTTTTTGTATGTATTATAATTTATACAAATATTTTTCCCATTATCTTATTTTCTCATTGCACAGCTGCTGTCTTCATCAGTTGCTCTGCTTCCAGTGCAGCTTGTTTTAAGTAGAGCTTTTATCCAATCAGATTTCACCTCTGTGTCTCTCGGTAGAAGAGAGGCCCCAGGCCTGCAGCCTCAAAAGTGCATCCATGTGCCGTTTAAGTGAATGGGGACGATATTGTTGATTGTCATCGTGTTCAACCAATCAGATCTTTAGTTTGACATGTTGGGCGTATTCTTTGAGTGTCAGCAGCCGCCACCCCCAGACTAGCCGGCCTACATCTACGTCATCATTACATGTCCATGTGCAGCTCTGCTGCGAAGTGCAGGGTGTGCTGTGATTGGTCAGTGGGCGAGCACGTGACTAAAGTGAAACTTATGCTTGCTAGCAGAATTTAGCTTGTATCAGTCAGAGTTCAAGTGGAAGGATATGGAAGAAATTATAACATTTGTAGGGTTTTGCTTGGTGTAGTTTATTTATTTTTTACCTAGCTTTGTTTTTCTGAAGGAGGAGAAACGGATTTAGTGGCGGAGTTACTGATAATGCCTTTCTCAAGAAAGGACATTTCAGGAAAAGCTGGACATCGTAAGAAATGGTCAGTCAACCCCACAGCTAGCAGCCCTGACTCAGCCAGGATAAGGATTTGTATGAACAGTATTTCTGGCTGACAGCGGTGGAGAAGCGTTGCACATTTTATGGCTGTGAATGTGTTTCATTTTAACTGAGCTCCTGGTGTTTGGAGCTACGCTAACTTGAGGACGCCATAGCACGTCAGGACACAAGCTATGGTGCTTTTGAAAACTTTTGGAGAGACTCGAGTGGATCTACAACTCCACGAACACGTTCGCAGGGAAACAGCTCCACAACCGCGGCCCGACGTGCGGTCTGCGCCGGGCGGAGGAGGGAACCCGGCCCCGCTGTGAACCTGCCGCAGCAGACCTGCGAAATACAACTGACGAGGCTCGACTGTCATCACTGGCGCCCATAAACCGAGAAGGACTTCTTACTGGAACTGAAACGATGTACTGGGATTAAACTCTTTAAGTTTCGGTAAGTGACAAACTGCGTGTGTTTGTTTACATAGTAACGTTACTAGTGTTCGTTTGTCTATCGTGACGCTTTTATGAATAATATTTGAATGGCTCGTGCTCGTGTGGTGGAATGCGTGGATCCACTGCAGGTTTGCTGGATTGATGTGTCATAATGAGGTTATTAGGAGGTAATTCAACTGTAGTAGGACAGCACTGAAGGCCCAGGTATAAAATCCACAGCCCGCCACTGCATTACAAGGCATTAACGCCAAATATTGTTAAGGAGTGTGAATAGAGCGCACTCCGCTGCATAAAAAATCCCCTTCAAAATAAAAGCACAGGATTTTTTAAATTTTTATTTATAGGCAAAGGCCCGCGACCCACTGAAAACGGGTCCGCGAACCACTTTTGGGTCGCGACCCACCAGTTGAGAATCACTGGACTAGAGATCAGTTACAAATACAGATATTAATTTAATTCTACTCTTTATGAGTGTTGAATTGGTTGTTTGTCTGCTAAAGACTCTTATATTTGAGGCAATAGCTAATCTAAAATACTCTAGGTTAGGGTAGCAATAAATTCCAACTATCACTATATATTTATGTTCCCTATAATTAAGATAGTCTTTTCCAGACTATTCCATCATAGTCGTATTTTAAACCATTACCAGAAGGTCTTCATATGACGTCTGCTCTTTAGTTACATATAAATCTAAAAAAGGAGGCTTGTTTAGACACTGATTAACATCATTCCTCATTGTTTGCAGATTACAAATACATCTGAGATGTAGACAAATATTGTTGACACCACTGTTTCATCCAACACCCATGTGTCCGGTATTGTTTGTCCTGCACACTGCAAACTAGAGTAAAACAAACAAGCACAGCAAAGCATCCACTCAAGGTAAAGTTCCTATTCATGACATCTGCTAATGTTAGCCGACAACCGTTACGTTAGCTGAGTCCAGCAAATAACCGGGGACGGTCTGAGTGAAGGTGAAGTCTGACATCTCACCAACTCCTGGAACACAGCGGCTCGTTTATCTTTAATCTAAAAGGTTGGAACGTAATCTGTCAACACATGAAGCTAGATGTTGGCAACTAATACTAACCGATACCGTGAGCGACTGTGGCAACGGGCACTAATTAAGCGTAACACCCCAGCATTTAGACGGCACCGCGCAAGCTTCCCAACAGCAGCGTTAGCTTACAAACGTTAGCAGACAGGGTCGCTCTACTCGCGCGCTTTACTATCAGTTCTAACAGAAACACTAAGTGTCACGCGCTGTCGATATTACATGACTATTAGCTCACGTGTCTGGGGCCAATGGTGGTTAAATAACTAAGCTGGCTTTGAGCGGTACTTAGTTTGGCCCGGGCATGAAAGTTTTCCGCTCCAGAGATTAGTCGGCTTCAGCAGCCATTGGAGCGGGTGTTGAAATGGCATCGTGTGAAAGCATCTCACTCCCGCTGCACCCAACTGAGAAGCTCATCGCAACACAAACACTCCCGACACACCAAAATGATGAAACCCAGTCTTACCATTGAAGGGGTGAACGAGAAACGCTTTTATCTAAGCGCCTTCAATTGAATCCACAGTGTCAAGCTTTGTCTGTTGTTAGGGAGCACTATTTTGCAGGAAGTTTTCGTTGCTGGGCCTACTGCGCATGTGCGGAATGTTCATTCACAGGAGTCCTTTCTTTCTTTGGCGCGACGGGGGACGACAGGTGTGGCGGTGAGTCAACACAGGTGAGAGAAAAGACTGCAAACATCTGTTATTTGAACAGATGAACCCTCTTGTTGAATGTTGTCAGGCAGATTAAATAATTATAAATGCACGTTAATATCAAACAAACCGTAGAACGTGTGTAGAAAAATAGTTGTTAATCAACGAGTTTGGCTAATTTTAAGCTAGCTGAATGTATATATTTATAAGTATACATATACGTGTATATATTTATACGTATATATTTTATTTGTATATATTTATTTTTTGTGTATGTTATATGTATGTATATATTTATTTTTTGTGTATGTTATATGTATGTATATATATATATATATATATTTATTTTTTGTGTATGTTATATGTATGTATATATATATATATATATATATATATATATATATATATAGGAGCATCAGCAGAATTAACAAAAATAGCACACTTCCCTTGATTTTAGAGAATTTATTTGCCATTTCTGACACAGATTACACAATTCAATATTTCAGTCGATCATGTAAATTCTTTTACACAGTAGCAGTGGCATGAAAATAAATATACATAAAAAATACAAAACAGAAAAGTTATGCTTCCAAATATGGAAGAAAATTATCTAGAACTGTGTGTTGCCTTATTTTTTTTTAAACTTTCAGCAGGCTTGAAAATCCACTCTGTATGCAAACGCCTAAAATGTGGAGACTCATTGCGGCAAAACAAAGTAATGAACAATCTCTGTTTGAGTGAAGATACTCGCTTAATACCTTAATGAATATCAGGTCATACATTACAACTAACACGTCTGCTAAAAGAGATTAAATGATCATTATTCTTTTGGAGTTACCAAGATTTTATTGCACTTTCCAGAAACATAATGCAGTAGGCCAGTGGCTTAACACCGATAGGGAAAAGCCAGCGCCTGTGCCACCTAGTGGTTCTTTTTGTCAAGTTAATGAAGCACGTTCTTTCTACACATTATTCTCTAGATAAGGGACATAGGTGTTTGGGGAAAAGAGATATGTACATACAGTAAATATGGATCAGGCCGCCTTGGACAGGCACAAGACATTCACAGTTCCTCACTACATGATGCATAAATACAAAAAAATAAAACATTTGTAATCACAGATTCTGTAGTTTGTCTGGAGTGCTTGCCTTAAAACAGCAATCACTTGAATTTAGAAGGAGTTTGATATAAATGCTATCATTGATGTGGGCCTGTTATTGCTGGTTGAACTCTGTTTCGCACTCATTAAGAGACGTGTATATATATATATATATGGAAACATTTACCAATATTTGCAGAACTTTCTGAGAAGTAAAGAGTGAATGTTTGTAAGTGATTAAAACAAGGAGAACTGTTTGCTTTTGCAATAAAATATATGTAACTTTTCTTCTTCTTCTACACAGTACAGTAAAACTTTGATCTTCACTATTTGAGGACAAACCGGTCAGAAAAAGTGTTTGCGTTAAAGCGTGCCACAGCCTACTGTTTGGTCCAAGTGTCACTTATTGGCGTCAAATATTGAAATGCCACTCTTCCTTTGTCCAAAGCGGAGATATGAACCGAGGAGCGGAAAGATATGAAGCCGTCTAATCCAAAGTTGCTGATGCTTTAAAAGCGGAACGTCTCACTTTTCTTGACCCTTGTTTCCTTAAGTGCAATTGAGCATTGGACACAAAATAAAGTCTTTTGTAACAGACATATAATGAAGGCATCAACCTTAACGGCTAGCACCCCAGTCAAATGTCCCAACAAGTTAATGTGGTTTTTGATAAAGCCGGCTCTCGCCAAAAACGCCGCTGCTGCCGCCGCCGTCCAGACTGCCTTTTCAGAACCTCAGGCACTTCTCTTCTCGTCACCTCACCAGTAGCTGTGAGAGTGATGTTTGATGAACCCAGAGTGCATCCACACTTGGCACACATGTATTATAGTCGTGGGCGGCTGAGGCAGAAGAGTAGGACCGGTGATGGCGTGACATGAGAGTCCCCCTCTGCACACTTCTCATGCTCAGATCCCTCAAGATCTGCCCTCCCCCCATTGGTATTCATGTCCATTTTGTCCGTTAGATCCTCTTATCAGGCTCTGTAACGTCCCCCCCTCCCCCCAAACCCCCCCCCCCCCCCGGCTTCTCCCGTGTGGTCCCTCTTGTCTCTTGCGAGTTCCCAGGCGGAGCTGCCGGCGCTCACATGAAGGAGTGGCCCGCCGGAGGGGCGTAGGAGAAGCCCGGGAACGCTCCGGCCGCCTCCTTGACGCTGCTCGACGTGGTCAGCGAGTCGTTGCACAGAGAGGAGGAGACGGGCATGTGGGTGAACTCGGGGTCGAAGTGTCGCAGGTCTGTGGGGCCGCTCTGTGAAACCGAGAGAGGGGGGGGGACAGGAATTAGAAATGTATTCTCAGGAATAAAATGTCAAGACACTTCTGGATGTTCACCGTCATGCATTATACGACTGTATTCTGGTAATAGGTTGATCGCTTGGGTCGTTGATCGTGCAAAAATGGAACCACACTGGTTATAGTGAAACAGTGGATTAATTCATCGACAGACCAACTCGGCTACAATCGGTTATTTTTAAGCATAAATGGCTATAATTTACTCTTTATCTTCTCAAATGTGCATTATTTTCTGTTTTCCTTTGTCTCCTATGAATATAAACATATTTTTGTTTTGGACTGTTGGTCAAGACATCACTATGGACTGTGGGAAACTGAGAGGGGCATTTGTCATTCTTAGCTGACGTTTTATGGACCCAACAGCGAGATAACTTGCCGCCCGTATATGACTGCGACTTGTTTTCGGACAGTTGGTTTAACTGACGAGTTGAAGACGTCAGGGCTCTGGGAAACTGTTGGCATTTCCGCCTATTTCCTGACATTATATCGACACAATGAGGACAAGCAATCAGTTGCGGCCTCGAGCTTGAACTCACCACTGAGGGGATGAACGGAGGCGTGATCTTCTTGGCCATCAGGTCCTCCCAGTTGATCGGCGAGAAGAAGGAGTGGAACTTGAGTTCAAGCTGGAGGGGAAACAACAATTCTAGATGAGCATATTGACATGCAAACAAGCATCACGGACCTTTTGCCGGGTCTCTGTGTCAAATGATCTCTGGGCTCAGCTGTGCTCACTCACAAAGTCATCCTTGACCCCCAGCCTCTTGGTGCGGTCCTTCTGCAGGAGCCCCTCCAGCAGCTCCCGGCCTGCGTTCGACACGTTGGGCTTGAGCACGGGAGACTTGTGCAGGATGTTGTTGTACATCTCGGCTGTGTTGCGACTGTAGAACGGGGGCTGTAAAGCAAAAGCGGCGACAACACATTAGGTTTATTCGATACATAAACAAGCCGTGGAGTTGCACCAAGAGCCGTAAAGTCACAGATTTCACGTACAAGTCCGTAGAGCATCTCGTAGAGCACCGATCCCAGACACCACCAGTCCACCGTGCGGTCGTACGCCTGCTTCTGGAGCACCTCAGGGGCCAGGTACTGAGAGGAAAGCAACAAGAAGGTGTCAACCCACGTCTGACAGTTCTAATTTGTTGGTGGAGTCTCTGTATTGATTGTAATGCTGTATGAAAGTCTAGAGATTCGTTTTGTACCTCTGGCGTCCCGCAGAAGGTTGACGTCGTGCCGTTGTCCGTGAGGCCTTCTTTGCAGAGGCCAAAGTCTGTGAGGACAATATGTCCCTGTGAGTCCAACAGGATGTTTTCAGGCTTCAGGTCCCTGTTAAGAAGAAGAAGAAGAAGAAGAAGAAAGCTTTAATAAAAAAAAAAAAAAAAAAAAAAAAAAAAGTGACTGCAAAAATGATTCCTATAAACTTCCTTCAGCACAGATTTACAAATGCCCACCAGGGGGCGCCATAGGATCGCTCATTACCTGTACACAATGTGCAGGGAGTGGAGGTAGCCAAGTGCACTTGCGATTTCAGCAGCGTAGAACCTGGCTCTGGGCTCCAGGAAGACCCTCTCTCTCTGGAGATGGTAGAACAGCTGGAGAGGAAACAGACACATCTGTCAGCATCGATTTGGAAATAAATACGCCCATTTTCCCACCTTGTTTCTCTTAACTCACCTCCCCGCCGTTGACGTAGTCCAGGACGAAGTACAGCTTGTCGGTGGTCTGGAAGGAGTAGTGCAGCCCCACCAGGAAGGGATGCTTGATGTTCTTCATCAGCACGCTGCGCTCAGCCATGATATGCTTTTGCTGGAGGGAATGTGTAGAAGTTAATACAACGCGTCATCACAATGACGTCTAACATTAGCAAAACGGAAGGAATGTGGATTGGAGTTCAAATCGCAGTCCACTACACGATGTGAAAACACACCTCTTTCTTCTTCATGATGATTTTCTTCTGCAGCACTTTGACTGCGTAATATTTGGTGGACTCCTTGTGCCGAGCCAGCAGAACCTGTTAACAGAGCAAACATTTGCAGCGGTTACAGGTGTGAGAAGACGAGAGAAGTTGGTTGTACGAAAAGAGAAGTCCGCCGGACTTACCTTTCCAAAGCTGCCTTTGCCGATGATTTTGAGGTAGTCAAAATCACAGGGCTTGATCCTGATGAAGGGAGACAAACGGAGGATTAGGATTCTGGTTGTTTTGTGTACATGTTTTAAATGGACAGATTTTAATGTGGCTACTTACTGAGTGTCCTCAGCCAGTGAACTTCGTGAATTTAGGCACATCTGGAAGATATGAAATGAGGAAATGTATAAGTACATTGACATATTTTTTTGGAAAGAAAGTGAATAGTCAGTAAACAGTGTCTGCTTACCAGACTTTCAGGAAGTTGGTCATCTTCGCCCCCCTCGTTTTCATTCTCATCGATCTTCAGGAAGTTGTTAACTTCAACGCTGGAAAAGCAAAAACACAGATCTGGTTAGAAGATGAATTTTGATATCAGCTATGGCACTTTTACAATATGAGCCCGATCACATGATCCAAAGTGGGTTTGTGTGGCTGAAAAGCTGAGCGGATGCTCCCTGCCGGGCAGCGCACGGCGGTCTGAAACATCCAGATATGAAGGCAAATCACTGTCAAAATCAGAGAGTGCAAATGAGATCCACGCACTTACATCACTCCGCGAGCAAAATTGCCTCTCGAAACTTTAACCTGCTCGCTCGCTGCTTTTTGACAGTAAGTGGGCGGACCCAGTCTCCATTGTATCTCTACATCTAATTGGTTACAATCCTCGTTTTTGGATTAGACCGGATATCACTCTGACGCAGACGCTAGGGGGAGATTTTCAGATTGCACTACAGGTCAGGGGCAAACAATGTACATTTTACTGCACGGGTACTTTTACTTTCTGCACTTAAAGCACATTTTGCTGATAATAACATACTTGACTAAGGTTTTGAATGCAGGTATTTTACTCGTAGTGGATTGTTTCATCAGTATGGTATTAGTATGTTTACTGCAGTGAAGGATCTGAATAATTTTTCATCCACTAACTACTTATCAGTGACTTAAGTTTGGAAACTCACTTGGCAAACAGTTAATATACAAACAGTGGTCCCTAATCTTGGCTCCAGATCTTTGAGCGGGTATTGTTGCTCATATTATATACAAGTACATTATATCTCTTCTGTAAACACAACAGTATGATTAAATATGATCACATCATGTTTTAATCAATTAAGATCAAAGAGTTTCTTTGAGCTGTTTAACACAAAAGGTTTGACTATCAAACACACATTGTCTGTAATAGAATGATGGAGTGAATTTAAACCAATCTGAGCAACTTGACTCCATTCACAAGAGAAACGCAATTTTAATTATTGTATTTAACAACGCTATTAACATAATTTGTATTTCATCAGCCTCTACAGTCCAAAAAGTTTACAAACCTGTCAGACAAATGTAGAACATCCTGAGATGTAGTAGAGTACAGTATTTAGTGGCGGATTGAAAACCACCTCTATCAGACCTAGCGTCTGCGTCAGAGTGATATCCGGTCTATCCAAAGACGAGGATTGTAACCAATTAGATGTAGCGATACAATAGAAAAAGAAAAAGTTTCGCAAGCGAATTTCGCTCGCGCGAGAGTGAATTTTGCTCGCGGAGTGATGTAAAAGCGCTCGTCAAAGTAAAATACGCGCGCGGCTGTTTGATTTGCGCGCGCGCGTGGATGTCATTTGCGCTCTCTGATTTTGACAGTGATTTGCCTTCATATCCAGACGGGTTAAATTCAGGACACGGTCATCGAACACACGGCCTAAACCGTCTGTGGAAAATAAACTTAAGCCGCTGACCCATGACGGGGAGGGTTTCAGCGGGCTCTGCGGCCCGGATCAGACGCCCCCTTTTCCCCTCTGGAGCGTCTGAAGGGGGACAGGTTGTTGTTTTCTCCACAGCACCGGACTCCAAATTGAGAGTCCAGGATGTGCGATGGGACGAGCCACGCATCATGTAATAACTGAATTACCGGTTTATCCCCGTCTAGGGGACAGAAGGGATTTGGCCCAGAAAGGTGATTAGGCAGTGGAGAGGTTGTTCGTCATGAAAGAACTATTCTTGCACCTGGCTCCTTGGACCCAGATTATGCTTTTCACAGGATGTCCTGCCAAACTCAGGTAGCTGATTGGATTGGCTGGGGCACACGGACCATGAATGGGCTGACGATTAGAATTAAACACCAGAGCCAGGGCTGACCCAGAGATGCCCCTGTAGGCTTGTGACTCGATTAAACGCCAATTTTCCATCCCAAATCTAACATATTGGATTATACTTTGAATATAAACACTCACTGTTGGCAGATATGTGGGGTAGACACCAGCCTCTGGATGAAGTCATTCAACCCCATTTTTCTCTCCTTGATGAAAGCTGCAAAGAGAGCGAGAGAGAGAGAGAGAAAGAGAATGGAAATAATGAATGTCAGCATCAGTGTCATTCACCACACATTGATGCACATATGTTTTGGTCTCCTGTTAGCCATATCAGAGTTGGAGCTGTAATCCGCTGTTCTAAATGTCCCGTTATATGGTACAGGCGTGCGTGTTGTGCACGGATGGACCTCTAATGCTGCGGGCTTATAGGTTACGCAAGCACTTGGGTCACTCATTCAGATACCGACAGAGGTATTTTCCATCCTAGATTCTCATTGCGCCGGAAACGTGACAATTTAAGCCTGATTTCTTATCATTTTATTGTGATATTTCTAGAGAATTCTGTCAAAGTAGAACAAAAAAAACAACACCACAATTTACAAGCAGGTTCTAATCATCTCCGGACAGCCGTTTGTCTTAATAATCACTCACGCGCAAACTAAAAAGGTTTACTTGGCTCCACTAATCACACACACACGCAGTCGTGATGATTGATTTAGTGCTCACCGGTGAGAACCGTGACGATCCCCCTCATCTTGCAGTAAGTTAGATCACATCCAGCTTCAGTCACCTCCATGGTTACCGGTTGACAAAAATATCCAATAAAAACAACCAACAACCAGGAAGAACAAACAATAATAGTCCCCGCGCGATCCTTCAACCGTCAGTAGTTGTCACGACCGTGAAAACCAGCAGAGCTCAACCTGCCGCGCGCCGCTCTCAAATACCGCTGCTGCCCACACTGCGCGAGCCAGCTAGTTTATATATACGGAACACGTGGTACTTTTTTAAAAAGGCGACGCCCCCCTTTTTTTTCTTCTCTCACGTCACCCGCGTTACTATGGTAACTGCGTGACATCACGGGATTCCGCTGCAGCCATATTCTGCCTGACGAGGAGAGCTCACTGCAGAGGAGGTGAGAGGAAGCACTCCCCCCCTCCTCCTCCTCCTCATCGTTTTCTCTCAATGAAAATCTCCACTGACTGTGATCACCCATACAAAGGGGGTTAAAGTCAAGTTATTAAAATAGGGGGGGGGGGGGCAACTGCAATCACACAAACTGCAATCACACTCTGGTACAAAATGTGCAGCATATGGATGCTCCCTGCAGTCCTTTTATTTTGAAAGGACATGGAGAAAAATCTATGTCACGATTGCTGCATTTAAGCTACTGCTTGCAACTGCTGCAGTTTCTGACCCCGGTGCTCCACATACTAGGCTACAGGCTATGAAATGCAAAAATAAAAATAAACAACGACGCATGACATAACCCGCATATTTTAAATCCGTGCATTGTCCACAAACCGCCACATGCTTTGTATTCTTAAAAATGAGTGGATTTCAGCGGCTCGCAAGGTCAAGGTTACAAAGGTGACTTGGCACGGCGGCATTACATAAATTCTGAGAATTTGCCCACGACGTCATGCTGGTCTAAGCCGAAGCAGTGATCGTCCAGCTGTCACAGATGTGACACTGACCCTATATGTTACATAACTGTGACATAATGCAGATGTACTGCCTGAGGAGGAGAGAGAGATTATTTTACTTCACTGTACATCAGAGAGAAATATTGTTCTTTTTTCTACAATGATTAACTGCTTTAAATAGATTCATGTTTTACCTACAAAATATGATGCATCGTTATCAGAGCTAAAATTATAAGTTGATTTATTGGATTAGAGTCAAACTATTTTGATCGTCGGTTAATCATTTAAATCGTTTTACAAGCAAAAATTGAAAAAAGGCCAAACATTCTCTGTTTCCAGCCTCTCGAAAATCAGGATTTGCTGCTTTAACT
The DNA here is from genome assembly GCA_032191485.1 of Leptoclinus maculatus. Lineage (NCBI taxonomy): Eukaryota > Metazoa > Chordata > Actinopteri > Perciformes > Stichaeidae > Leptoclinus > Leptoclinus maculatus. The sequence goes on along the minus strand of JAVDOI010000002.1, from coordinate 35,649,983 downwards.
GAATTTCTTTGGGGTTTGGACTTTTGGACTTGCTTTTTGCTCGAACAACAATAAAATATCTTGATGACCTTTTCACTGTTTCACTGCAGATAAATCGATAATAAAAAAAAAAGATCTTGAACCGCAGCCCTAATTGTTATGAATGAAACTCTGTAACAGCATATGAAATAGTTCAACAAGCCTCTCACTGACTAAGAGTAGTACTAGTAGTAGTAGAACACTCACAGGGTCGTTTTCTTTTCATTCGTGAGTGCTTTTACTGGATTTTACTTGATGATGTCATTTTGCTGAGAATACTTTTACTTGAGTCATAATTTGAAATTCTGACTTTTGGCTATTCTCACACTGATGTTGGCTATTTTTGATTATTTTCATTAGCAATTCATCTCCTGAATATCTTTTCGATGAATTGGTTAATCCTATTGTCTAAAATAATAATAAATAAAAAAAATAATATATGTCAGAAAATAGTGAAAAATGCTAAATCATTTCTCAAAGCCTAAGTGGACGTCACCAGATGTCCCGTTTTTTTGTCCGGCCAACGTTCCCATACCCAACGTTATTTAGTTTATCCTAAAATTCAACAAAGAAAACTATCAAATCAGCAAATGTTTGTCATTTTCAAAGGATTATTCGATTAACAAAAGTTGCGATAGTGAACAAATAGAAATCCTTTTGACTTTTACTAGAGGATCTGAGTACTTGTTCCACCCCTGTGAAAAAACACCTGCTTCAGTCCTCAGAGATTCATTCATCTGTCGAAGGGAAACTCCCCAGTTTGACATGTGACAGTCCTGCATGATTTAGAGGAAGTGAGCCATCACAGGACCGGTCGTTCTTCTATCGGGGAAAGAGGAAGTGCCTTATCTGTGGCAGAACCCAGCACAGTGTCCTGTCCTACTCGGCTTCAGCTCTGTTTCCTCACAGAAACGCACCGGATCCCATCGCATGGCAGCGACACCTCTCACCGGGCTTTGAGTGAGGCCTTCTCCTCAGAGAAACCCGGTCTTACTCTGAATTATTCAGTTGTGTCGTCGTGTCATCGTCTCTGGTAACATGTGGGAGGGGAAAAAAACCACGACTCGGGCAGTTCCCCATCGAACAGCGTCATGCTATGGTTGATTTGCGTTATTTCTGTTGTGATGGAACAAGAAAGTCAGGTGCTGCGGAGCAAAACACAGCTGGTTGTGGTTTTCTACACAATGTTTTTATGAGTGACAAGTGTGAGACGAATCTCACATGCACGTCGGTGTGATTAACAGTCTTTCCTGTTATGATAAAGACAGATCATCTGTCCCGTGGAGGTTGAACAATTGAACCGAACACGCATTAGAGATGTCGGTTCCTCTGCGACCGTCTCTCCAGGGCCACGTTTTATTTAGCGCCTTCACAAACGGGGGGCCCCCGCTTTCCGTCGCCCCGTCCAGCCGCGTGACCGATGCCGAGCAGACGGGCAGCACTGACTCGTGTGAGTCACCTGCCAACAGACCTGGTGAAAGCCTTTCCAAACACTCCCCGGGGCTGCCGTCAGTCACACCTCCCCAGCCTCACTTGTGCCACAATGATTAGAGGCTCTTTCTTTCTGGCGCTGCAGGTTGGTGCGTGAGTGGCATGGATTCAAATAAAGGCCTCAGCTTGTGCCTCTCATGTCGCAGAGCTAAGCATCTGATCTTCTGAAAAAATAAATACCTGGAGATCTAACCTGCAACATTGATCATATCGTTACCTTTTTAAAGGACGTTAGAACGGATTTAGCTACTGCTACGCTTTCAAAAGCTCGATGACTCATCCTGCACTAGCTAGCGACAGCGGTCATGTAAAACCGCAGTTCACCGCTTGCTGATCGTAGTAGCTAACAGAGCGACACGGAGAAAGAGGTCTGGATAGAAACGCGCAAAGGTCTAATTCATTCTAGTCATCTGCCGGACTTTCATGTACTGCTATAGACGCTCTAACTTCCGTCCCACTGGGATTTTAAGTTGACATGTTAGCAAACAGCTGCTTTATTTGCACATCCAGCTGTTACGGAGCAACATTATCGTTCATCTGGAGTCGTGTTTCTGTCCAATATTTGCTCTGTTTTTGGTCTCTACCATTTCCTGAGGGACATATCTGTCTCTTTAGCTCCTAAATGGTCCAGCCTGTTCACCAGCTCGTCTCTAACCGTGTCTGTCTGCTGTTAAGTGCTGCGCACGTTGGGTAAAGTTGGCTTTTTTAGAGCTTTGTTTTGCTGGAAACAGCTGCATGCTGCGGCTGAAAACAACGCCATGACGGTTAAGTTACAGACCGGACGGAGACTCATTATATCGCTGCAGATTCAACCCATAATTCTCTGTGGGTTTACCACTACAGCTTCCTCTTTGACATTGTGAAGCCACTTTAAAGACTCATCTGGATGAAAACATATTCTGTCTGTTGCGTATTAAAAATGTGTTCAACCCGTTTGTCAAGTTGCGACGGTATTTCCTTATCCAAAGTAGCTAAAGATGATATATGTTCTTACTCTTTTTGTATAACACAAGCAAAATATGGCCGTCTCAACAATATACGTTAATATATACTGTAACTAAAAAATACATTTTCAGGATTTTGGCTCATGTTGTGCAAATCGAGCAAGGACAGGAGATCTTTGTTATTGTGCGCTGGATGGGATGTTTTCTGATGTTAAACGATCCTTCTGGGTTTTTCAAAGTATTTATTTGTCAGAATCGCTTAACTCTGTGACTCGAACGTAATACACCAGAAGCTGCACTTCTACCCGAGGCAGCAGAAGGTGGATGGATGAGTCATAACAAACAGGTCCTCACCGGCCAGCAGCAGGGAGGCTGTCGGCTAATGAGGACGGAGGATCTCTAATTACAACGTGGGTCTCGTTGACCGGCTCCGAGGAGCGAACCGCGGCCCTGGTGTGTATCACACCCACACAGTCATGCCAACACGCTCTCACCGGAGAACAGAGCATCGCTCACACACACACACACACACACACACAGAGAGAACTGCCGAGAGCCAGACTTGAGGTGGCGGTTCGGTCCGACAGCGTCGCGGTTCAGCCTCAAGCCACAGTGAGTGGGAGCACATTTTGTCTCAAAACTTTCGTCTTCTCTTCCCTCCTGAATTCCCAGGCAGGACATGAGATGTTGTTTTCCTCCATTCTCCACGGGGGATTAAATGGCTGCTTCATCAGATAAAAAAATCGAAAAGAGGGAAGAAATGTTTGCTCTCTGATGTGATGACTCAGACACACACACACACACACACACACACACACACACACACACACACACACACACACTGCTGCCAAATTATAACAAATGAAGCATTGCTTTAATTTGCTGCCAAGCAAATGGGATGATCCTGCCTGTTTGGAACCGCAAAGCCGCTATTTATTATATTAATGTGACTGCTTTTCCTGCTCTAATTACAGACAGGCTTTGTCCTGATCTAACATGATGTTACTCTGGTTACTCTGGCAGGTTCCCTGTGCATGACTGAAACGGTTCAGTAAAAAGGAAGCAGATATTTAAATAAAGACAGCGAAGCCATTTTCATTCAGAGCACCAGCCGTTCACTTACTGCACCTCCGGTGTTGGCTAAATATGAATCCGTGAACGGTGGATGTGACTTCTGTTATTGGATGCAGTTCCTGTTTCTGGCCTGCATTGTGATCGTATGAACATGACATTTGAACATCACAGTTTCCCTTCTGTAGCGCCACACAGACTAGCCTAAATATAGTTATTCATCTGATCCAGTTTTGATCCAGCGCAAACCTCATGAGGTCAGTTACCGCTGCGAGATATTCATCCGGAAAAACATCCGTTGAGAAAGGATCGAGTGTGGCAGCTGGAAAGCAAACTAATTAATGATGCGTGCAAATTGCTGTAGATGATGACAACAAGCGTCATCGTTTTTTACCATTTTGAACCGGTCGCCAATTTGCGGCCCTGCATGTCTGTAATCTTGTCTACGACGAGTAAAAACAGGATGAAAAAGAGCCCTGGTTGTCTTAGAGTTCATTCGGGGACGGATTTCACTGTGGACATTCTCAGAGGGATTTATCAAACGGCTAGCGTGCTTTTCCAGTTGAAGCTCAGTGAGTGGAGCAATTATTCAGTCGGGTGCAGGAGAATGTGGGGGCGAGATTAGTTTTCATTGATCTGTATTACCTTGTTAGAGTCTGACACAATCACCCACAAAGTGATTTAGGTCCCCGCCCACTCGTGGTGCCCCTAATCCAAACAGATTCCTACTGAGCTTTTCCAGACCACAATGAGTGAAGCAAAGTTTACATGCTGGCTTCGTGACGCTACAGAGCGGAGGCCAAGTATGTACCTCTGAACACCCCGAAACACATCCAGGTTTGGTTTGGTGACGGCTTCAAAGGAAAGGTTTGACATTTTGGGAAACTAAAAGTAACTTTGAAGCTGCAGCTAGCAGCTGGTTAGCTTAGCATAACAAATGAGAAACCTACAGTACAGTGGGCTAAAGGGCTAGTTATGCGCTGGACGATATCTCGGCCGAGCACATTAACTTCCTTTAGTGTTGTCGTCACAGTGAGGTTGCTGTGCAACCAGCAGAACAGATGCAACAAAGGACATATAACGTGTTAATTAGTGGACTTTAAAGGTGCTGGTATTTTATTACCTTTTAGAATTGATGCTAAGCTAACCATCCGCTAGCTTTAGCTTCGTATCTACCGTACAGACACGAGAGGAGTTTGGATTTTCCATCTAATTCTCTGCATGAAACACATTTGCCAAGAATGTAGAACTGTTGCTTTAAGATTTAGGAGCTTGATCTTTATCCGTGGGACCAAAACCATAACGTGTTTCACGTAACCGCAAATCACCCGATCTTTCAGCCTCTCTGTTAAAGTGCAGAGGCACGGCAGTAGCCTTTATCCTCTCAGGTGACAAATGAGATGAGGGGGAGGAAGGGAGAGCCTCTGCTGTCGGACATTGCAAAATTAACCAGACAATGCAAAGCACAGACCTGAGGAGTGCTGAACGATGCCTTTTTAGAATTTGGCATGTAGTTGTTTGTGCAGCTAAAAAGGCAATCTCAAGCAGTGGCAATGACGTCGAAGCAAGCAAGAGGGAGCAGCGCAGAAAGGTGGAGGGGGCTGAATAGTTAATAAACAGTCTTAAAGATACAAGATACACATGATCGAAAAGGCAAAAAGAACGTTCAGACGGTTGAGCTAGACTGGAATGTTAACCCACTAAAGAGGAAAAGTTGCACGTCTCGTGGTGCATCCTCCTCTGCTGTGTCGCTGAGAGGCTGCACGTTCATCCAGACAGTGAATTAAAGGGAGCGCCTACCTATGAAGGATCTCTTGCCGGTCTTCATGTCCTCCCAAGTGTTTGACTGTATTTGCGACCGGGCGCAGAGTCTCTGATGAGCGAACGTCTGTCTGCCGCAGAGCGTCCAGGTGATTGAGTGCATGAGAGAGATGTGGTCCTCCTGTAAATACGCCTCTCCCTCTCCCTCTCTGTCTTCTTTTCTTTTCTTTTTTGTTCAAACGTCACTCACTGCAGCTCTGGTCAACAAAAGTCTTTTGATTCACAGGCAAATAAGTTTCCCCGCTTGCACTTCCCTCTGCTGTTTCTTTTCCTCTCGTCGCCCTGCCTGCGCTGCGACCAAATAGCTGAAACCAAAGATCTGTGACGCACCTGCTTCTCTTCCTCAATACACCCCCCCCCACCCCCACCCCCCATTTGTTCTTTTATCTACCTAGAGAGCCTCGAGCAAAACAAAAAGCAGGTGTCTGGTTACGAGGAGCGTGGGAGTCCCGCCGGAGGGGGAACCAGTCTCCATGACACGGGACCCACCTGAGGAATACTGGTGAACAGACAGTGAGGGTGTTTTTAAAATCTGCTTTTTAATTGGTCGCCGGTGCACAAATGCTGCGTTCGCTGCTCATCAGCCTCCTACACCTCCTTCATTTACAGTCCCCGAGGAGTTTAAAATCACCCGCTTAGTCCCGCTCACTGATGGCCCCGATTGCTTTGCTAGCTGTCTGCCTCGGGGCTCGTAGGCCTTCATACACAATGAGCGCTATGTGATGAAGAGCCAGGTCTGTGAAGGGTTGACACTCGGGAGCAACAGCGGCGTCATCGATGGGTCGTGGCGGTTCGTCACACGGAGAGGTGCTGCGTTGAGTCATGATTTAGCTTTGGGAGCTGGAAAAGTGGGCCACAACCACACTGCATTTGATTCAACATGGATGATAACTTGTGATCTATTACTTAAGCTCGCAGCCTGAAAAGAAGCACAGCCTCAGTGTTGCCGAATCAACGCTGAAAGACGCAACAGAATCAGACTTTTCAAACTATATTGGTATTTGCTGCATCGCTGTTGCGTTGTATCTTCTGGTGTTGTTTGGTCTGCCCTCTGTGTGCCAATGAGCGAAAACAAAAAAAGAACAAAAAGGCAACGAAATGTTGAGCAAACACTGTGTTAAAGCATGGACTCTATATAAGAAGAGGACGTAGTCGCTGTGACGTCACCCAGCATGTCCATTGGTGTGTGGACTGCACTTTTGAAGCCTCGAGTTCAGCATTTTGGTCGTCGCCATCTTGTTTTTTTGCAACCAGAAGTGACGCAAGAAGGTGGAGCTAAATACAGCCAACATTTGATAAGATCTAAACACACTGTGAAAGGGTTAAAGTTGTAAGAAGTAAACACAGACCGGTCCCAGACCGGACAACGCCGTGGTAGCGACCTGTCAATCACAGTAAGCCCCGCCCTAAAGCATACTCTGCTTTATGGTCTATTTGACTCTAAATGGACCATAATGTACTGAATGAACATCATGCTGTATTGAAGAAGACTTGAAACTACAGATTGAGACCATAAACTCATGTTTACAATGTTTACTGAGGGAATAAATCAAGAGAGAAGTAGAGTCATTTTCTCATAGACTTCTATACAATCTCACAGATAACGATGCTTGTCTGTGCGAACACGTATCTGCATTGCTGATATAAAGTGTCTCTACGTCACGTGCATATTTACGTTGTGAGTAATTCTACAGCAACGTTTCATTTTGTCTTTATTGATACTGAATCCAAAGCTTCCGACACACAGATTGCTGCTGAACTCCCAACGCCACAGCAGCCAGAAACTGTCCCCACATTATTTAAATTTGAAAACCTCAAAGACGGCAAAGAGAGTTTACAAATGTGCTAATGCTAATGAACTGTACAGCAGAACTGGGCTTCCTCTTTAAAGCTTCCACTGAGTCATCGTATATCTGCAGCCCTGTGTTGAAATGAAGCAGCTTCGCCAACAAACATATTTTTTCAGCCTGCTCATCACCTTGAACAACACCGCACGACACGGTTCACAGGCAAAGGGAAAATAAATACAGAGTGGTATCGTGTAACTTGAGAAAAGACTGCAGGGATTTACATTTTCTTTTTTGATAGGAATACAGTGTTTTATGATGAGGCAGAAGCACGGGAATAATATGCGACTCTGCTTTGACTGGACAGATCTGCATGTAATCGATGTAAGACGGGTGTGAGATGGAGTGACGCAGAAGCGATGCGTTGATTCAGACGTGATTGTTTGTCACTGACGAACTTTGGCTTCATTGTTGAGGAGTTTAGTTGTTTTCCTGTCGGGACACAAGTGTTCTAATCAAGTTTTTCTTGTTGTTTGGACCAGTTAACTGCATGAGAAATGTACACAGCCACGAGAGAACGCTTCTGTTTCATGTGGATTTGTGCCATCGTGATTAGTTGGTTGAATGAAAAGTTTTGACATTTTGGGAAATTCGCTTTTTTTCACTTCCTTGCTGAGAGTTGGATCTCTCTGTTAGATATTAAGCTGAAGCCAGGAGACTTTTAGCTCAGCTTAGCTTAGCATAAAGACTGGAAACGGGGGGGGGACTGCTAGCCGGGCGCTGTCCAAAGGCAAGACAATTGGCCTACCAGCTTCCAAAATAGTCAATCAAAAATAAAAGATTTTATGTTGTATGTTATTTATCTAACCAAAGCAACAAACATCCACTGGTTTTAGTTTATTTTGTCTTAATATTTATTTATGTATTTTTTATTTTCATTTCATATCAACGTAAACTGAATCAAACAAGCAAGACACAATCTGAAGACGCTGTCCTGGGCTGTGAAGAATTATGATATTAGAGTCAAATTAAACCATTAAATCCTTTAAACTAAAACATTTATCAATAACAAAAGAAAGAATGCCATTCTTTGACATTAAATTACAGGGAAAAATAATAGAATAATACAATTCTGATATGGAGGGCAAACCAAATACATACAAAGGGGCTTTGTCTTGTACAATTGTATTAAGTTTCAGTTTGCGTTTGCAGCCAAAGCCGATCCCACATTGTGTTTTCCCTCTCAAAGCAGACGTGAGTCTAAAAATCCGCTGCATGGGCTCAACCCTTATCTGCCGTCTCCTACAGATAGTCGACTCTCTGGATGTGAAGGACGAACGGCCGGTGAGCGATGAAGGCCAGGGATTGAGACCACGCCGTCTGCACAGGTGATGCCCGGCGACGATTACCCGATTAGCAGCAGGTCATGTTGGGAGAGGGATCTGTCGTGTGTGTGTCGGCTCAGCTGACTGTAAAAGTCAAGGCTGCTGGTTCCCATGAAAATCTACTGTAACACAAGTCTCTCTTGTCTTTGTCTCTCGGGACAATTTGCACAATTTCAGGGACGTCAAAGAGACGCACAGAGCTTCTGTCTCGAGGGTCACCCGCTAGGTGAGGGTGGATTTAAAGGGACGCTCTCTAGACATGGAACAGCTTATCGCGCGCTGCGACGTAAATAGAAACAAGCCGGGCCACTTTAGTCGTCTTAAGAACCGTGTGATCCTGGATGTGAAATGTTGAGTCACACATGTCACCCTAAATATCCCTGTATCATGAAGGGAAGGGAACACGATGCTGTTTATGCACCAGAGAGCCTATGTGGTTCTCTGTGCCAGTATATTTACCAGCACACGCTTTATGTTTTCTCCTCACGCCACTTTCAGCTTTCAGCTTTCAACACTGACCCTCTCAGCCTCTTCAGAGACGCTCGCTAAAAGGAGTCGGACGAGAGAAGTGCATTCGCAAATCCCTCTGTCGCTCTCTGTGTCAACCATTCATCTTGAGTACAGAAAAAGAAAAATACCGCCAACGATCACGTGCGTGATATCCGTAAACACAACCGAGGTGAGAGTTACTGCCCCACTCAGTGCACCGGCAGACGGGAGGAAGGGAGGTTCAGGCCGACCGTTCCGCCGCACTATTCAAAATGTGACGGCTTCCTTTCTGTCGGTAATGAGGACACCGCACTTTGCTTGGATTATAGCAGGGCATCTGGCCAGTGTCCCCCCACGGACAGAGCAGGATGGAAAATATATTATGTAAAAATAGAGTTCCCTCGTTCCTTCTCACGTACATGCAATTCTCAGAAGTCTTTCTCTTAAGTTTTTTTTTTACAGGTCAGAAAAGACGGTAATGACGCACATTACATCACACTTAAAAGATCAGATCATAATCTCTCCGCTAGAAATGTCCTTATCTGCCAATTCCTTCATGATGGCTTATTGTGTGAGTGCATAAGAGGGGTCCGTATACGTGTGTATGCGTGCTTTTATAACCCTGTATAGGCGTGCAGCGCTGCAGACCAGTGAGCAGGGTGAGTTTGCGTGTCTATCACAAATGCTTTGTGCTGGGAAAGTTACACAACACCTCTCGTGGTCTTACGGACGCGATGTTTTACTGGGAAGGATTACAGGGACGAGGTGGGGTACTGGGAGCTTAGGGCAAACTCAGACTAATGTATCTGTCGCGTACCGCACACACTCAAGGCTGTTAATCAGTAAATGAAGGCTTTTCACGGAATGATACTTCCTCTTATGTATAGGGGACATCAGTTAAGCCACCTTAACCTCTTTTAGAAGTGTTATGAACGTCCTATGATGGATGATTATGGGGTCAGATCAGTCTCAATAATTGCACACAGAAAGACTCACAAATGCACGCAGAACGATTCACAAATACATTCCAATGCACACATGAATAAATTACGATTTATATAAATGTAAAAAAAAATCACAAATATATTTCTGCATTTGTATGCATTTGTTTGTGGATCGCTCCACATTTGTGAGTGGGTTTTTTGAGACTCCCCTGACGTGGCTGGATTCGCAAATACGTTTTTTTCAACATGGACCTATCTGTAGCCAATCAGATGTCCCGAACAAAGTGAATTTTCTCCGGATTTGTGTGTTGGAATGTTCGGAAGATTATGTGGTTTATGGAAAATAAGCCACAATAAATTTGGGGACTATGGAGCGAAGGAATCGGTCATAATCTGTGTTCACGTTCACTTCTCCAAATGGCGTTAGTAGACTCAGGACCTGCTGCTAGTCCCCTAAAGGGGCGTGGCCTCTTTAATGATAGCATGGCCACCTTTAGCCAATCAGCACTAAACACAAAGTGCAGCTGAGGTTTTGTATTTAAACCAAAGTATCCCACAACTTTTTGTCCTGAAGGTCATCCCCTGTGAACATGAGCGTTTTTTTAGACGGAACCTTTTCCTTATTTTGTCATTTTTCCTAATCAAGTGTGTTGTACATAACTGTGCTAAATGAGCGCACTTCTTCTGCTTCAGCCTTTAATTTGATGCATGTGCCGCACACTCCCAGCCAACAGGAAGTAGAAGCGCTGCCAAGAAGTCGATGTTGGCCCTTCGAGTGTTTATCACAGTTTGAGATGAACGTTAAACAACGAAGTGCACAGCGGCTGAATCCGGATGTACAGTTTCATGTCCTCCGAGTCCTCTGAGGACGTCTCTGCGGATGGACTTCAGAGAGCTGGCGAGAGTTCAGAGGACGACGATTACATCAGCCTTTCATCCCGGAGTTTAATATTAATGAGCCCGTCTGCCATGACCGAGTTAGTGGGGAACGGCTCTGGAGATGAGAAGCAGGGAGCAGGTGCAGTCCTGAAGCAAGTGGTGATGACGAATCACTGCACATTTCCCCGAGAACATGACTGGAACATTTACATAATGTGTGTGTGTGTGTGGGTGTGTGGGTGTGTGTGAGTACAGACACACTCATTACACAGTGACGTCCAATGATACGGAGCCACAGGAAGTGATAACGTGTGATCCTTCCTTACTTTTGGATCTGCTTCATATTCACGTTGGGGAATTCCTTTTGAATTATGTTCAGACAAAAATAGAAATTCAGTGTCAGGATACGACGGGTTCAAAACCATTTATTTTTTCGCCTCACTTTTTTTTTTTGTACATTCAGCAGTTTATTTTTTAGAGCTGAAACAATTAGTCGACCAACTGAAAATGAATCAACAATCAATCAATTATTTATAATTCATACTTCTTGTTTTGCATTAAATATAAAATCACAGAAAACTTGATAAATTATCCCTCTAATAATGAATACAAAATCCGAGCAGCTCTTCCTGTAAGAGGATGCAAGTCAAGCTTTGGGTTAAATGCCTTTTTATTATCAACTCATCTCCTTGGAGAAAAGGTTTGAAGCTCATGCATTTTGGCGGCTCTCCTCCCTCTCATCCAGTTATGTTATGTAACATCCAGGGAGGATCTGACCTGCAGGCCAGCCGCTGTGGGAGGACCGCCTGTTTGTGTGGCTGCCGGAGCCTTCAGACAAGTTTAGCACCAAAACCCAAACACACGATAAACCCACGCATTTCATGCAGAGGCACGTGGAGAAAATAACAGCACCACCCGTATTTCACAAGAAATGCTAAAATAAAGAAACAACAAACAGAAATATTCCCTTTTTTTTTTCATTAAACCTTTAATCATCAAATGGAGCCTCAAATGTATCCCCGGTAAGAAACCGACAGCAAAAATCTGTATCACAGTTGTTTTTAAGCATCCAGTTTCAAACAAAAGATGTAAATTCAAGGACTGATCAGCAAAAAAACAAGAGGGAGTAGTGACTGAATGCATGGAGGAAGTAGCTTGTCGTGACTACAGTTCTTCTCGCTCTCATTGGTCAGGAGCCATTCAGCACTGATGTCATCACAAATACAGACGTAATGAAAGCACAGTTCAAACAGATTCCGGACAGTTTGTGATAAAAGGTGAAAAGTGATGTTTAATGTAAAATATATTCAAATAAATGATTTGATATGTAAATCAGTCCACCGATTTAAGCCTACAAACTCAAAATTCCATCTTTTCAAGTTCATCAGACAACATAGAGGTGCTGTTTCCGATTCTGTTACCTGTGCACACAGCCAGGCTAGCTGTTTCCACCTGTCTTCATGCTAAGCTAAGCTAAACGGCTGCTGGCTGGAGCTTCATGTTTAGCGATCAGTTTTCTCCCTTAACTCTCGGCAAGAAAGCAAATGAAGATTTACCAAGAATTCTATAATATTCCTTTAAGCTTTAGCTCAACTAAGAGATCATTTCTGCCCTCAGAGCAGCGCTGCATTTATAAAATAATGTATAACTAAACCTTGTCTGTGCTCTGATAAAAAGCAGTCCAACCTGCATGAACTAATCAACGATTTGAGAGTACCTGACATTTTAAAAGTCTTCCATAAACAAGGGCATAATTTGCTTTTGAAAGGATGCTCAAGAGCAGCAACAATGGGCTTATGAATTAGTCCCCTCACTCATGTTTCTCATGAGTGCATGGTGGAGAAGTGGAGCTTCCGTCTTTTTACTCAAACACGTGAGTGAATATGCGGAGCCCCACAAACGGGTTATCAGACAGCTCAAAAATACTGTACAACTGAAGTTAAATGATAGTAAAACGTAATATACAACTTTATATTATGCTAAACACGGGTGCAATTTGTCAGATCTGGCCAGAATTTGAGTTTAAAACAAACTTTATCAACACAATGTGAAGAGGTTACAATGTTGATGCCACGTCAAAGACGTCTTTGTATTGCGTTGCAGAGATATCTACTGAAATGAGCATGCTAACCAGTTAGCCCCGGCCCGTCTTGTAATACCACTTGTACCTGGAGAGGCGATAGTGAGTCACTGCAGCGTCCAGTCCGTCCTCCGTCCAACATGAGAAGACAAAGAAGTAGAGCTGCTCCGAGGGCTCGTCATTAGTACAACCATGGTTTGTCAGCGCTTTGATAGTTATATCCACCAGGAGAATCACGTGATCATGCCTTAAACTTGTATTCTCTCTAATGTCCACCAGGGGGCGACTCCTCTGGTTGTATAGAAGTCTATGAGAAAATGACTCTACTTCTCTCTTGATTTATTACCTCAGTAAACATTGTAAACATGAGTTTATGGTCTCAATCTCTAGTTTCAAGTCTTCTTCAATACAGCATGATGTTCATTTAGTAGATTATGATCCATTTAGAGTCAAATAGACCATAAAGCAGAGTATGCTTTAGGGCGGGGCTACCTTTAGTGACAGGTCGTTACCACAGCTTTGTCTGGGAGTTGTCCGTGTGTTCTTCTTTGAACTTGAACTCTTTCACACTTTGTTTTGAGTTCATGAACGTAAATCGTAACATTTTGGTCTTAAAAATATTTTATTCAGTGTTCGGTTGTACTTAGCTCCACTTCTGGTTGCAACAAACCAAGATGGCGACAACCAAAATGACGAACCCGAGGCTTCAAAACGTTGTTAAAGACCGTAGATGGAGCAAGCAAAAAAAAAAGCCGAGTATCCCTCGTGATGTCAAAACAGCAATCATCCACATACTTTGTTGCATACTGCTGCTTAAACGCTTGTAATAGCATCATGTAATCAATAAGTCTCGGGCTACAGAAAGTGTGTGTGTGTGTGTGTGTGTGTGTTTAATAAAAAGTGACACCGTGTGACAACAATCCCTTCAGATAAACCTGCTGAAGCGCTCCTTCATTATCCACGAGGGGAAAACTGCTCAGCGGCCCGGATCCGACACTGACCCGGATCAATGACCTAAACACAAACTCTCTGTCTCCTGAGCTCACGTGAAACCACACGGCTCGTCTCATGTGGCGCTACCAAAGGAGAGCATGTGCAGTCACATTACTGATCCGCGGCTCCAGATGACGGAGGAGTTGCACATTCTCGCCTGCAGAATGGGCCTCTTGTTTTGCCAACGTCATGTGTATCCCATGATGGGATTTAATTCCTCCTGGGTGAAGTCATCCTGGATACGTCACAAACAAAATACACACTGCTCGTTTGAGTGTGCCCATCACAGGTTCAGAAGACACCCAGAGGGGGGGGGGGGGGGGGAACTTTTCAGGAAACATTCAGGGAGTTCCTATTGCTTTTCAGGGAAATGAGGTTGGAGTCAGTGATGTAAGCGTGTGCAGTCGCTCGCTGTACTATCGACAAACAAAACCAGGTAAACCAGCCGCGGTATGCAAAGGAGCCACAGGGACAGATGGAGCGTGACTCACTCTGGATTCTCACTGACATGATTCATTTGAATGTATGAAAAACCTGCAGCGTGGTCTCGTTCGTTCAGGCTTCTGCCAAACAGGAAAGGCCGCGTTGGGCTCGACCTGCTTTACATTTCTGCCTCGTGCACGTTAAATTGAGCGGCTGCTTTCATCTACCTGACAAATGCCATTTGTCTCAAACTCTCAACCCCTTTGCTGAAGGGAAACCCGTCTCACAGAGAGGGGAAACCAGGAAAACACATACATCACAGTAAAAGACATAAAACACACAGGTGCAAATAACATATATCAAACTTTAACAGAAGTTCACATAAAACACTTTGCATAAAGATGAGAAAATAACCAAGGTAATGGCTTATTTGCTTTATTTAAATGGCAATCTTTTGAAGGCCATAACTCTTATATAACTCCTTTAAATGAGTCTGACTGACACAAATGCTAGTGTTCCCATAAGTAAAGGTCAAAGTTTCAGGCTTTCTGATTCAGCTTTTTACTTGTTTCTATTCATTTAGTATTTATTTATCTATTAATTAAACAATAAAATATTTAACATGAAAGTAACTCAATAATAAATATCATTATCAAAACGCTAAAATACAACAACAAAAAATAACTACATTTTTTTTAAGTTGATGACTCAAGTAAACGTTCATTAATAGTCATTTGACACGATTTGGGTGAAACCACAAGGGATCCTCCATTTTACGAGGAAAGAATATTATACTTGGTGAGATGATGAAGCCTTTTAAAGCCGTAGCTGTCAGACAAAAATGACTGTTTAAGAGAATCTGATTCATTGTGTGTTTGAATCAGAAGGTTCCCGCGGTATTATTTGTCGATGACATACACGGGTTGCTTTAACTGCTACAAAGACCGATCACATTTGGTTAATGATCGTGCTTTTTTCCACCGGTGTCCTTGCTGTTTTGTGCTCAGGCCGGTGGTTTGAGCTCTTTGTTGTGCTCAGTTGTCTCGTGTTTCTTTGAAAACCTGATTATCAAAGTCCTGACTGGCCGACCTGCTTTGTTGCTGACAAAGGCCGTCTGATCAGCATTCAACCTGTTCTGACCCGCCAGAGGTTTTACATCCTCTCACACAATGTATCCCCATCACGTTGTGTAGCTCTAGTGTACTTATCTTAAACTGACATTCAGCGAGCAGGTATGTTAACGCCACCACCTTCGTCCACAGGGACCGCCAACATCATCACATAAAGAAAGCTCCTCGTAGTAACTTTAGGTAAACGTACCAATGCTGAAAACGCATTTACACTTCAATGGGGTCACAACGCGTCACATGACCACCTCACAATCCGTCCTCCATGCGTTTTGGGTACATTTACACCTGTACTGTCATGGGGTGAAGCAGGTGTACTACATGGGAAAAGAGACATCTGAAACGTGACCCCAGCTGCTTCAAATGGGTCGCAAGACAAAAAAAAGTGCAATACCTCCAAATGAAATACAGAAGAATAAAGTAACATAAAACAGATATACCAGCTGTGGCTTCAGCTGGAAAATCTACATTAGCACTTTTTCCTTTTTCCGACATATCCTTTGAGTTATGTTTCCGGTTCTCACATTAATAAATAACTTGGGTTCAGTTTGGTGACTGCTGCACATTCCGCTCTGCGTTTACGATTAACTCTGCTGATTGGAGTCGGAAACGAGAATCCGCCGTCTCAGTGGAAGAGATGCTGCTGCTGCTGCTGAGCTCAGGAAAGTTTCAGCTATACAGCCACGGGGGAGCTTACATAACCCTGAGAAACTGTTTGGGTTAAAGAACCTTGTATACGTGCAAAGAAAACTAAAATCAGGATTATTGTTTTTAACAACAGCTGCTTGTGAAAAAGAAGATTTGAGTCATTGAATTGTGGTAACTCTAAAATAGAGGAACAATAATTAGTCTTTCTTCTCCAACTAGGAAATAATACTAAGTAGTTCAAATGTAAGTTACATGACCAAACAGAGTGATGACGCAGTCCAATCATCTGGACCCATTAATCCGGACTTTGTTTGAGTCTCCTGATTACTTTTTGTTCTTTAATTTCCCCCTCTGTCTTCTGTTTGAGTCACTCTTCATCTGCCTGCAGACGTCACTTGTGTTTCTCTTACATAAAGCACGAGGCCAGCGGCGGCGGCAGAGAAACACAAATCCTTAGCGAAAGACGAAAGCTCTTTATCTTCTTTGGGTTGAGTTGATGCATGGCTGCCGCAGCACTCGGCCTCAGTCTCTGCCGGTCGGTTGGCCCGAGGCGTCGCAGTCAGTGACGGCTTTCAACGTCTGCATTGACCTCCAGTGTTTTCTGTACAGCTCTGTGTCTTTTCATTCCTTTTCAGACTCGCACAAGAAGGATCGTGATGCCCCTCTCTGACGACGGGGTTGCATAAGAAGCCAGTGTTTCTATTTATTTATTTATTTTCTCTAAACCAAACTCCGCCGGTCTGTAACTGGGTTACTGCTGCTGCTGCAGCCGGACTGAACAAAGTCATGCAGCGGGATGAGATCTGATCTCAGAGCAGCGAGTTGTCCTCCACAGCTGTGACCTGGCATTAAAGCTGACGCTTTTAGAATGTTAAAAACACACATTTGAAAAACGCTCCTGGTACTCATGGAGGTCTGAGGTCTAATTGGACGTTAGCTCAAAGCGCTGGTGTGGCCTGATGCACATATTGTCAGCATATAATTGTCCCACAGTGAGGCTGGAGAATGTGGGTTTCTTTCTCTGTGCGATATGAAGGTCAGTCAGAAAATGGAGCGATGAAGAGACACAAAAGCGCAGCGTACAGAGAATAAACCCAGCGATCTGTATTCGGCATCTTGTTTAAAGTGTGACGCGCTTATAGATGAAGTCTTCAATACTGTGATTTCTTTCCCATAAAATCCAGGCCTCCGTCTTAATCCCACAGGGAGTCTTCTAATGGAGGATTTTAACAGCAGATTACAGCCAAAGACTCTCTGCTACACGATGCTGGATTTTCATTTATTTCATTTTTCTTTTTTTACAGACGTCATAAAACGCCAGATGGAAAACCGAAATAATAAAACCGAATACCACAGCAGACAAGGTCAGGGACAGATAATGTGTCGCTCAGACTCTCCGCCTGCAGACTTCACTTCATGCAGGTAGCAAAGATTAAACCATATAAAAGAACCTACACGCTGATTTACTTTAATAGTCTGAGGTCCGCTCTTGCAATTCTGTATTTATCCAAGAGATATATATCCAATATAGTGTTATTCTACAGGTTCTATCCATGA
Source organism: Leptoclinus maculatus (assembly GCA_032191485.1). Taxonomy (NCBI): domain Eukaryota; kingdom Metazoa; phylum Chordata; class Actinopteri; order Perciformes; family Stichaeidae; genus Leptoclinus; species Leptoclinus maculatus. The sequence goes on along the minus strand of JAVDOI010000002.1, from coordinate 35,632,326 downwards.
TGGATGCATGAGCTTAAACATGTATTTCATGAATGATTATGAGAATGCTGTTTGGAGAGGTTGACCTTTTGACTAGTATTGGCAGATTTTGTGGTGGTGACCTTTAAGGACATTGTGTATGCGAGTATAAATCACAGCTTTTAGCTGTCTGCTCTGAAAACAAAGCTCCAGTCAGACGCTCAGTTTATTTTGCACCCGAAATGCATCAACGGTGCAAATGAGTCAGTCACACACTAGTAGGAGGTGTCGGTCTCGGTCCGTCTGAACTCTGAGAAACGTGATTCACTTCGCCCCGGACAGCTGACGGAGGAGAGCTTAACACTTCCAAATATTGTGTGACGGCGATGCTCTAAGACGAGACCAGTGAGTATCGGGGCGAAGGACCAGTTTAAGCTGGTTTTCAGTGACGGCCCCGATCCAACCACGAAGTGAAAGATAAACTCGCCCCAAAATCATTTTATTCAGCTTTTGAACCCATCTGTAAACACTGACAGTGATACACAGCATGTTATGGTTCAGATTTATAGTTGTTTGAAGGCTATACAGAACTTCCCTCAAACCTCAGAGCTGTGTTCAGAGTCCCGGGTCACCTCAGGATCTCTGAAATCGTTGCCCTGCTGTCTAGTATACATATTTATTTTGTCTTATAGGTGTTTGATTATGAATTAGGATGTGATTGGAATGTTATATGAGTGATCAGGTGACGAAAGCTGAGAAAAAAAGATTTGTTAGATTACTGATGAAATTACGAGACCTAATCTTCTTTTTTTCACCCTAATACGAATAATAGGTTTCATGATGTTTGGTAGGAATGTTTATTTCGACACAAGGTAGACGCAGAGGCATTAATAAGATACAGTGTAATGTAACACAACCTTCAGGAAACCACTATGCAAACTGAATACGGTTGTTTTTTGAGTGCGCACTATTCTCCCACCATGCAATCAATGCACAAAGGAAATCGGGGAGCTACTCACAGCTGGAAAAAACAAAACATTCTGATACAACGGTTCTCACGATGCCTCACGAAAAGTTGTATTTGCTGTTCAAATCAAATATGTGTATTTATACTAACTGCCAAAACAGTATGACATGGAGCTTGTAGTAGATATGATTTGAGGCTAAAGATTTTCATACAGAATGAGAGAGACATGCCAGAAAAAGGTTTTTCAGAGAACAAACGGTTTCATTCTGCAGGAAGACGATTGCAGAGAGACCGAGAGAAGAGAAGACATTTAACCACGGAGGCTTTTGTGTTTCAGCCGGCGGTGTCGTGGTCAGACCTAGATACAGAGGGAGGGGCTCAACTGGAGCCACACAGGACAGGTGTAAAGAGTCGGGGAGGGCTTTAGTCTGATGCAGGATTAAGAACCCATCATTCTAAGGCAACTACAGCGATGCCAGTCTGTGTCACAGAACCAATCTATCGTCCCGGTTACACAACCGAGCCCCCCGTCCTGCTACTGAGAGCCCACCGCGAGAAAACGGCCTGAAGATCTGAAGCCACACTGTGAGCAAAAGAAGGCGTCAGAAGATCCGTGGTGGAGGAAGTACTCCGATCGTTCAGTATTTATCTTATTTATCCTAACCTATAATAATACATCTTTATTTATCTGTTGGTTATACTTTGTATTATTAGTTAGGATCTACAAAGTGACCAAAGTTATCAAATAAAGTAAAAAGTACAATATCTGCCTCTGAAATGTAGTGGGGGAAATTAAGATACCAAAGTAAAGTACAAGTACCTCATAGTTGTACTTAAGTAAATGTACTTAGATACTTTCCTCCACTGCTGAACTGAACATATCTGCTCAATGCTCGACTTATCCTCAAGAGAAATGAAGCCAGATTAAAGAATCCTCTCTTGGACGCTCCATTGTTATTATTCATGTCGACTGTGTAATCTTGTCCCACATTTAAAAAACAGCACAAGTTTAAAATATGTACAGGCCCCGCCCCCCTCTCGTCTCTGCCGTTTGGGGCCCAGCCGGAGCCTCTTTGACACACTCCAGATGCAGAGACTCACAGACCACGCGGGGACGCGGAATGACTCCATCAAATCTGGGATTACTTCGTCCTAAGTGATCGCTGCAGAGAGCTTCTCCGGAGGGGGGGGGGGGGGGAGGACTGCGTGGCATCTCACCCCCCCCTCCTCATGTTCCTTCTTATGTAACCGTCCCAACAGAGTAATTGAATCATCCGTGTACTGAAGCTCCGACAGGATTTCCAGTGTTCAGTGTTGGGTCGTCCTTCCGTAACTTCTGTCACTTATTGATGTACGACTGATTACTCTGTGTGTGGTGCTTGAACAAATGGTACCCCCGCCCCCCCACACACACACACACACACACAATTATTTTACAATATGTGGTGAACCAGTGAGTGGTGGATATTCCCGTACAAGGTCGCATTAAAAAGGTGAATTCGAACAAAGCCAATGAAGAGGATGCAGTCTCTCTCATGGTTGCTACTGGAGACGATGGTTTCAAAAAAAGTTGCTAAATTAAATATTTCCTGCGGATCGTTTGGAGATTAACTTTCCGGGTCATGGATGAAGGGGAATAAAAAAAAAAAAAACGGCTTTGTGTGAAGATGAGGTCGAGGGGTCAATCACAGCGCCGTCATGCAAACGGCATTACGCAACTGTGTCACGTTTTTGTCCTCCATCTTTTTTATTAAACACAGAGGGCACTGCGTCATAGGAGCCTGCAGGAGAGACAATCGTGGGAAAGTTCAAAGCCGCCTCGTTATTGATTATTCAGACACCTTGCTGCGTGTCCTCAAACCTCCTCATTCTCTCGCTCAGAGGAATGCCCTTGTTTTCTTTGCAGAGAATGGGCTTCTGCAACTCCTCCTGCTTTCCCCAAAGCCCAGGGATTCCTCAGATAAGACGGTTCGTTATTCTTCCCGAACAATGCCAAGTTTGTCAGAGCGTCCTCTGGGCCCCACGCTGTCCGTTTGACCACCGAGGGAGGAATTTTTCCACTCCGTGCGTTCCCTCCGGAGAGAGCAGCTTTCTCCTGGTCTTGTTTTATAGACACAGGTGGAAGTGGGTCACCGCAGTGCCTGTGACGGAGTTTTTATTATCGAGACAATATTGATGGGAGGGGATGTTAATCCGCACGCGGCACGTCAAGGCGAGTGGATTTATTTGGGCCAACATGGTGCTCTGATTTAGCTCCCGGTTCTGACATAGTTTTGCATAAACGGAGACAATGCTGCTGTCAAGAGTTCCCAAAGCAAAGTTATTGTTTTTTTTCCCTTTGACGTCAAGACATTGTATGCCGATACCGCACAACCCGTGCTTGATTTAAACAGTGCATTCCTCCGCCCTCTCATTGACAGCGATGACGGCCTGTCAATGCTCTTTTTAAAAATAGCACCGTGTCATCGGTTTGACGCAACAAGTCGGTTGTCACGCCTCGCCCAGCTGGCTTTGATGCTGCTGCGCAGAACAAAAGAAAAGCATGTGGGAGAAAGTATGGAGCATGTTCTCACTTATGTAAAACCTCACGCTTTCTGCATGAATTCAAAATAACGTATAACACGCTTTTTGAGTCGGGCCTTAATATAATCAGCCCATCTAAGTTTGTCTGCAGGCCGGACCCGAGCTGAGCGAATGACACCACGGTAATCTGTCTCCAGCTGGAACTCAACTCCTGCGCGTACAAAGAACACAGCGGTGATATCAAATGGCGTGTTTGTAGACACGTGAGTCAAAGTGTTTGTGCACGAGCAAAAGTTTTTTCGGACCTCGTGTTCATGGCCTGCATTTTGTAATTATTTCTCTGTCGGAGTCCGCCATTCTTTTGCTGGATTGAAATTGCCAACCTAAGTGTGCACCCATCTATCCGCCTGTCCTTCCGTCTGTCTATATTTTAATTTACTGATAATGCAAACTAAACACACTGCTACTGCTAACTATTAAAAGCAACTGGCAAAAACACGGGGTGGCTTTTATTGTGACGCGGTCACAGGGAATGCCACGCATTGTTCACTGAGGTTTGCTGCTGACAGTGATTGCTCATCAAAAATGCTTCTACGCAAACAAGTCGGCAGCATTTTATCTTTACTTTTTTTGGCGCAATTATTAATGAGTGACATCTTTATTAACACAGGGCGAGTTTGTTTGGCTGCGCTGTAAACAGACACACCGGTTGCTCTCGCGTCATATTTTTGACTAACTAGCTGCTCAATCTTAATGGTTGAGAACTTTCAAACAGACAGATAGTTTTTCTTAGTATTTCTAGTCATGCGAAATTCAAAAAGTAAAGTATGTAAAGTAGTATATCCAAGTTCTGAGCAAATGTCTCATTAATATAACACTGCGCAATGACAAAACATCCAAACTACCTCATCTCAGCCGATTAACACACTCTTCCCTTTTTTTCAAATGCACTTTTCAAAGCGAGCCATCCTGCCTCCACGATAACGGCAGCTTTTCTCCTCCAACCTGGGAAAGAAATTTAGATGCAAGTGACTTCTCCTTGTAGGTGGAAAGCAGCTGGTTCACTTAACCAGATCAGAGATCAAAGGGAGCAGCGCGGCCCTCCGCTTTCTCCACAGCCTTTGAAGTTTGCTGTGTGCAGCCTCAGTCGGGGATAACAGAGCATACTGCATCTTATACAAGTACTTCCATAATCGCTGCTGCGTGTCCCGGTTTTCGGGCCAGGATACAACAGGATGGGAGTGTGTCGTATGCAAAAGAGGAAGATGAGACGCTCATGTTAACTGCCCTATACCCAAGGAGACTCCAAACATAGCTCGGCTTCTGCAGGCAGCACATTACCCAGCGATGTGAACAGTGTGAAATACCAGAGAGCTGCAGGCACCTGTGCCACATGCCGAACTTCAAAGTGTGAACATCATCGCAGAGTCTCTGAGTGCATGGGACATGTTTACCAGGACACTGGAATAGCTGGAATAATTAGAGCAGATTCATGTGTGAATCACGCAGTCATGAGATTGGGAGCGTTTCTATAAAGTGGTGCAGGGTTGACATGTTTTTGTGGGCCAAGCCTGGAAGTTAGCATCGCAATGGGTTCCCTCTGCAAAAAGCTAATGGGACTTTTCCATTGGATTTGGGGTTATTGCAGAACGTAAGCTCTGTGGCATGTTTTGATAATCTTCACAAATAAACGACTATTCATGATTTTTGAAGCGTAACAAATATAGCTAACAATATGCGACAAACAACAACACAAAGGTCTCATGAATGCCAGTTTTGCACATCGTGGGTTGTGAAGGCGGACCATGCGGTGTGATGGCGTTTTGTAGTCTCATTAAGCCACTTGTTAGCAACCGCTTTTTTAAGACACTTATTTTATTTATTTACCGACGTATTTCATCGTAGAACAAAACGTTAAAATCTCTTACGCTTGTGTTAACCACAGAACTTATTTCAGGCATCTAACCAAAAACCCATTCAGAAAATATACCTTTGACCTCGAGACGGGGGAGCCGAACGTTCGAAAACGCTGACTCATTTCGGGGTTTTAGGACTCATTCCTGCAGCTTAATTGCCTCCACACAGCTCTCAACATGGCGACGGTAGAGCCGGCTCAAATATAGGATTTTATTTTGATGTAACCAGCAGCAATTGCTTGTTTTGAGTCGTTATGGTTCCAGTTTGTAGTTCTTATTGCCAAGTGGGAGATATTGTCGCGGTTGGTAATGTCCCATAACTTTCCAACAATCTAAACTAGGAGGATGACGTGCGTTCTTTTTTACCACTTGGCTGCTCGTATTTACGGTCCTTATGGTGTGAACATGAACGCAACATCACACCAGCCTTTCTTGTGGGCAAACCAGGGTTTATCTGTGAACTCTCGCTTCGTGATTCGCTTTGGTGAGGTGGGTGTATTCTTAGATAAACATCAAAACCTGTGATGTCTTAAGAACAAAGTCTTTCCTTAAATATTTAGTGTAAAACAGGAGTGAACCATCACGGAGGCCCACGTGCCTTTAAGCAGGCCGGTCAACGGTCTGATCATGAGAGCGGAGGGTCGCTGAGCTGAATCATGGGAACCAGAGGCTGATCACTCGTGAACCGCCTCGGCTCCTTATATCACAAAATCATATCACAGAAGCAGAGACACGAGAGGTTTACACTTTTACAGCATTCCTGACCTAGTTTATACACACACACACACACACACACACGCATTTTTCTACTGGTGTTTCTTCTCATGAGAACCGTTAGGCGAGTGCATTCCTGCACAGAACCACATGAGTGGATTTAGGGTAATAACCGATGAGAGTTATATAATGGTTCTCTGCAGTCGCCCGGCCCGTAACCTTTATTTGCTTTATTTACTCTCATGCAGACACATGGGACCACGAAGGGGACGGAAATGAACGCTGTCTGTTGTCTTTAGATCAATGTTGGATACGACAAAAGTTAATCTCCTTATGTTTATAAATGTCAAAGTGTGTTGTTTTCACATAGTTTCACAGACATTTTAAAAAAAAAGAAAGAAAAAGCACCACATTACATGACGTTATTCAAAGCTCTGGTCGTTGACCTTTGGACACCAGAGGATGTTGGAGTACTTAAAGCTTTTATGTAAGAATTTCAAAATGCAAATTCGTGGTTAAATGAGTGAAAACAAACAGAATGGTGTTAGTCTGTAAAGTCCCTTCTAGACTAGACTAGAGAATCTGTAACATTGCTGGCTGTAGTGACGGAGGTGTCTGAGACAAATGTTTGTTTTGGTTTAATTCAGAGATGGCGTGACATTTACAGAGAGGGCCACGATGCTGACATCAAAGATACAGGGAGGGAATGCTGGTCTGACGATGGCAATATCAGTCGGTCTACCAGACTGAAATATCTCGACAACTTCTGGATCAATTGCCATTTTGTTACAGATATTCATGGTCCTCAGAGGATGAACCCTACTGACTTTATTGATCGTCTCTAGTGCCACAATGAGGTTTACATTCATGGTTTTGAGTTAAATGTTAAATTATAAGCATTTAACACAAATTTTCAGACATTATTGTCCCCGTCAGGATGACTTGTAATAACTTCCCCTAACATTTTATCTCGCGCCATCATCAGCTCAAAATATCAACTTATAATATAATGTTGACTAAATACTTTCAAAACTAGTGATATTCACAAGATTTAGATGATCACGGGACACTAAAACTTGAGGTAAATGAAATGGGAAAATACATTTCACTGCACATCGTGTACCTGTAGGCAGGGAGGACAAGTCAACACGACAGCAGCGGCTTCTCTCTCACCCACTCCCAGCTGGTGGTTGGATTTTACATCCTCTGCGTGCGTAATTGGGATTAACCGAACCTCTGTGCATAATTCTGCACGATAATCTCCCGAAAAAAAAACCATCATTCAGAAAGAAAAAGAAATGCTGCAACTCGCTCCGACTACAAGGATTAGATAACAAATGTGGAGCGGGGACGTGAAGGGGACTGGTGAGAAAAGTGCACGGAACAGTGCGTGTGTGTGTGTGTGTGTGTGTGTGTGTGTGTGTGTGTGTGTGTCATTATAATAACGTTCCTGACAGGTACAGGAAAATAGTTTATTAGGTTAGCCCACTTGAATGACGGGAACCATTATTCAGTAAACTACGGGGCATCAGTGACATACATACGAATACATCTACCCGTCATCATTTCTGTAGCTTCGTCTTCATCATACAAACGTGAGTGATATCGATCTTCTTATCTAACTTAAAGAAAGCGCACGAGGGTATTTTCTATAAAGTCGAACTGCCAACCAATGAGCATGTTCGTGAAGGAGTTAAACTAACTTACCTGTACTGCCGCTCTGCTCCTATTGCGTCTATTGATAAAGTTTTACCCCAATACATCTAATTTGCTAAAGTCTTAATTTAATGAAACATCTGTATTCGTGTTCACATGTGACATCTACTTTTATCTCACTAATGACCTCAACCTCTACTACTATAAAGGACTTTTGCATCACTCCCACGCATCCATACCAGCTGTTTGTCTCTGCGGACAACTGAGTGAACTCTACACCATCACCAGATCTCAGCAACAGCTGGAAGCGCGGGTACACAAACAAACTAAAACCAGGGAAAATAAAACCCAGAGATATAAAACGTAAAGAGATTAAGGCGCTGATTTGTAGCGACTGCACTGAGTGTACTGACACAGTCTGTACTGATGGTGTCGAATTTAAGCTCTTTGCGCCACATAAAGGCCTAATGCAGAAAAAAAAAGAGCCACAATGGAGGGTGTCTTTATAAACGAGGCTGTCTTAGGGACAGACTTCAGGGCCTGGGTGTGTGTTTAACAGTGGGTGACGGCCCCTCGGGGCCCAGCGAGTGTTTTTATGTCACAAGTGTTTCCGACATAAACATCAAAAGTGAGCCGAGCGCTTCCCAGCAGCACCGTGGTTGTCTCCTGCAGACATAGGCTCTTTCCCTGACTCTGACTCAAGTGGGTTCTGGCTAAATATAGCCGCTGGCCGCCAAGGACGGCTTCACACATCTGGTGTTATGTGCTTTTGTCACTCCTCCGTTTCTGACGGGATCCCGCTGAACAAAGTTCACTCAGAGACAACACCTTGTTTTCTGTTATTCAGTCCGGGCTCGCCGCTGTTTTTGCAGTGGAATGTGGCAGAAGGTCACGCAGCTTACTCTCAATTTATTGCTGAGTAATGAAAAAAGCCATGGTATCTCTGAGCTGTGGACATTTGTACGAGTCGTTTGTGTGTTTTAGTGCTCAAACAGCCTTTCGTTGTTCTGAGGATTGACCCGTTGTTGAAAGGACCATTCCGCTGATTTTTACAAATGAAGCTCAGCTGTTGAGCTGCATTATGGGAGATCCGGGTGTTTTGGAGTTTAAAAGTCATGAAAGTTTGCAAAGAGAGTGTGGAGTGTGTCTGCAAAAACACCACAACTGTGCACATGGGAGCTTGTAGCAGAGCAGCTGGGTTCAGCCGGGAGCAGCAGATGGATGCTGTTGGATTCGGGCAACAGATAATAGACTTAAGGACAGATCCCTGCAGCCTGGCCCCTCTTTTCTCAACGAGCGCTGTAACCACCGAGCCCGCTGACGTGCAAACCTGCCAGGAGATCAGAGTTTGTGAGCGGCGCCCGACTGTGATGTTCCTCATTGATCCGCTGCTGTCAGCTGATTAGTCCGTGGTGGAAATTTCCACCCGGTGTTTCCACACAGCGGCTCGAAATACAGCCAGCATGGGGTCCGACGTGAAACACCTTATGTAATGTAATAGTTTATTTGATTTAGCTCGTGGTGACTGACGATGAGGAGGCCACAAAATGACACGTTACCGTGGTTTACGAGCGGTTCACCCGGCCTTGGTCTCACACTGCTGTTGCCCTTTTGGTTAGAAGTCAAGAATAACAAGACTGACTCGGGGAAGAAAACAGAGGGATGGGGGGGGCGAGTCAGTTAGAGGTGATCCATTACAACACTTCTCAGGTTGTAGTGAAATGAAATCACTCAAGGGTCAAATGTGGACAAACTACATTTCAGCCCGCCAACCACGGAGAACATGATCATGTGGAATATCTAAAAGATGGCCCCCGCTATTTTGGCACGCAGTCTGAAGGCTCAGTCAAACATTTTAGACCAAAATCAATTCACTTGATTAAGGCAAAGTATATTAAAGCAGTGTCTGACGCTGAACCTGGTAAGTCCTTGGGCATCTTTTATTGGGGGTGGGGCACACAAAATTTGGTTTCGGTACCATACCAAGTTTCTCCGTGGCCAGAATCACTAATAACAGTACCTACATCATGTGGGGGGGGGGGGGGGGGGGGGGGCACGTGTCGTGATTTATGAGGTGAAAGCATCATTAATAGGACTATATAACACTGTATATATACATGCTGAGGAAGGCAGGGCTCCAAACATCCGGGACTGTTGCCAATTATTTAATAAAGAGAAAATAATGTAGGAAGAACATTAGTGTGCAGAGAGTGTCCGCTGTGAATGTCTCTGATTTCTTCTCACCCTCGTTTACTGACTTAATGACATACATGTTACAGCACAAGACAGCTTTTAACTTCTACGTCTTACCAGATACCCACACACACACACACACACACACACACACACACACAGTCTCTCGAGTCAGAGTGATGTTAGTTTAGCTACTGCTTCTTTACCCGAGACAACGATGCAAATACGTCCATCATTGTCTGGCTGACGGAGCAGGGCAGAGCAGGCCTTAGGTCAGATCTTGTATTTATACACATTCAGAGAGCGCTGTGTTGAGGTAACTATCGTATTAGCTTTGTTTTGTAATTCTGCTCCGCTGACAATCAAACCCACAAGTAGTTTCTGTCTTTCTAACCTATTTCCTGATGACATGGGAATGAGTCAGCAGTATCTTCAGCAGCTCATTTACAGTAAGACGTACTCAGTCAGGACATTTCTTTCTTTTTAATCAGAGAGGGGACAAACGTGTTAAGATAATCTGATGAAGTCACTGATGCATTCAGTCATGTGGAGAGCTTCTGGAAACATCCCTCCTCCCTCTCAAGTCTCCCTAAAACGTGTAAAAGGATTAAATCCGTCAGAGGAATAAAAAAAATAAGAATCTCTGTTGCCATTAGGCGTTGTTAATTAATTTCCCCCTCGAGTGGAGCCCCTGTGTAGATCAGAAACATGTCCCTGCACGAGCGCCATTAGCAGCTGGACTCCGTGGCTTCAGTGGGAACGACACCACCCACAGGTAGGCCGGGAAACAAACCGGCAATTATGAGCAGCAGATCAGCATGTTCTGTCCCCGGACCTCCTCCCTCTAACCTGGCCTGCTGTCAAGCTGCTCGTGCTCAGGCCCCCCCACCACCACCACCCCTGTCTGCCTCCTCGCATCTACTTCACAATTACTGGCTGTCTGGTGGAGCGATAATCACTGCAGCAATCAAATCAGGCTCCAGATCCGCTCCCGTGTCTCTGCTCCAGTATCTGCCCGGCTGCTGCTGCTCTGATGAAGGGGCACGAGATCAGAACGGGATGTTAAAGTCTGTTTCATCAAGGGCCTCGTCTATCTCCTCCTCCCTCTGCTGCTCCGTCACCCAGCATACGGCAGATGCACACCACTGGGAAAGGTTGAAGGCCTGTCCACACTGTGGTCAGATCCACAGAACGGGAATGCTCCAGTACCGTTTAAAAGTCCTGCATTCAAAATGTCACTTAAAAGCACAAACGTGTTATCAGCGTTGTATCACGACACCACCATCATTATTGATGCATTAATATGTACAGCAGTACTTTTCATGCCACAGCGGTTTGAGGCGGAGCTAATCCCAAAATGCTTTATAAATTTCCGCGTCGTTAAATCTAAAACGCAGCATCGTGTTTTTTTTATAAATTGATCACATGTTTTGTTTGTAAAATCCTGAAGAGTATTCAAACAATAGTTGCCATGTGAATGTAGTACAATCTTATTACTTCTGTGAAGAAAAAACCCCATGAAATCTTATTTGTCTTGCAGGATAAACAGTGGAAAAAACCCAAAGGTGATAACTAACACTCATCGTAAACTCTTCATGTGTCCCTGGTATTTTTATGAGTTGGAACCATCAAACAATCAACGCCTGTTGCCAAACATGTTTGAGTAAACCACAATATAACTCCTGTTGCCGATCATAAAAATGCTCTTATCGCTAATGCTGTTGCTGAAATACCTTTTTCTCGCTTCGTTAGCTCGAGAACGAAACACTTTGATCCACTCGTGCTGAGGAACGCTCATGAGTAATGCTGCTGGGAACAACAAGACTCTGAGATAAGAGTGGATTTATCTCGTGGCCCCTAAAAAAAAAAACAGAGCTAACGTGGAGATGCGATCGAGAGTGTTTGCAGAGTCATGAAGCCGGGACACTGTGTCATGTGATAAGGCTGTTAGAGAGCCTAAAGTCCCGAAATAATCTGGACGTAATCCCCAGTGCCATTGAGTGTGAAAGAGACACAGAGGCCCCTGGGGGGGGGGGGGGGGGACATGAGGTGATATGGCAGCACACATGAGGAGGAGGAGGGAGGGTGGGGGGGGGGGGGACTAAGAAAGCTGAGAGGCTGAGTCACGGGGAGAACATCCTGCGTGCGAGGAGCGCAGTGAGGCGTTAAGAGGCTGACTCAGGCCAGTGGGACAATCGTGTACTGGAAAACTTCTTAACAGTATAATGCATCCGCTGGAGTATGACTACACACACACACACACACACACACAAGGTCGCTCCGTTCAAGTGTCCATACGTGCCGTTGTTCTTCGTGTCCATTTTTCATTCCAGGTTGTTGTTTCCAGTGGCGGAGGAAGTTCTCAGATATATTTTTACTGAAGTCAAAGATGCAAAACCGCTCTGAGAATACTCTGATACCAGTAAGAGTCCTTCATTTAGAATCGAGAAGTGTTGTCAGCAGAATGTACTACCGTTGTCCTCCACTCTCTGCCCACGTTGTACCGCAACTGCTGCACAGCAGTTTCCCTCCGGATTAAATAAAGATGTATCTTAAAGTATCAAAAGTAAAAGGTCCTCATTATGCAGAATGGCTCCTCTCGTGGTGTTGTGTTCGATAGATATATAATGTTAAATTATTCTGCTCTCATCATGAGCAAACAAAAGAAGAAGAAGAATATTATAGCTTCTCAATGTGGAGCCACTTTAAGATATTAGTGTATACTATTGGGTAGATTAGTGGTCTAGTACTGCTTCTTATCATATACCACATGTTTGTTTTTATGTGAATAAAAAAGTATGGTACAAGTACCTCAAATGTGTAGTTACGTGCAGTGCTTTAGTAAATGTACTTATTTACAGATTTTAGCCTCCTGAACTCTAGCTGTGTTCCAAATCTCATACTTTTTCTTTTTACTTTTAGTACATACTACAAAGTATGTACTGTTGCATGTGGTATGCATTTAAATGGGACACACTACTTCCTTGAACTTTGACCCTCGTGCTCATATATCTGCTGCGAGTAGCCAGGAAAGCGTGCTGGCTTGCGTACTGCAAAATGCCACCGGAGGCAGTAGGACATTGTGGTGTTTTTGGCGTACTGCATTTGACATACTATGTAATGGGACACACTAAATATGTTTCCTGCATACTAAATAGTATGCTAGTATGAGTATTGGAACGCACAGTTCAGAAGATCTTCATCATAGGGCGTAGCGGAGATCCTAAAGCTTGAGGAGCGTGTTAGCAAACAGCTGCTTATTTACACATCCAGCTGTTCCAGATGAGCAGTATTATTCACCTCATGAATATACTCTTATATTCACTTTCCCTTTTAATAAAAACTGCTAAATCCTTGTTCCACGTCTTGTTTTCCCAAAACCCTCTGCTAGCCTGAAGAATTTTAGAGAGGACATTAAAGTGGCCAGCATTTATTTATTATTAATGCATATAAGTTCAAAGATATAACTACAACTCTGACTAACACTGCATTTACTACAGGGCTGGAAGAAGTACAATTATATAAAAAAGTAGCAATACGTACTAGAGATACTCAAGTAAGACTCCTGATATTCAGGAATCATTATTCAGAATCAATACAACAGTATATGATATTACTGGATTATGATTAGTGATAGCTAGAGGTGGGGCTCATTTTGGTCACTGACATAATGACCCTCCACGTGTATGAGGTATTTCACCTTGTTTCAGGGATCAGGTGAAAAGGATTACGGGCTCATTAAAACCCCCGAAGTCCGAATCAAAACCCTCAATTATCCTCAAACAAAGCCTCTCGGGCCGCCGCGGGGTTTCGTAAGAGAGGCCGTCCTGCTCCCGAAGCAGCTGGAGCCTCAAGCTTGTGTTCCCGCCATCCGAGTCGGGGCCGGACTGAACTGAAGGGCCCTCGTCAGACCGCCCCGGCACACGGAGACTCAAACAGAAGGGGCCCCGCCAGAAAACATTAAAGTCAGAACAGAGCCTGCACGTTGTTGGATTAGAAGACGTGGCATCATTTGTTTTATTAATAGTTCAACTTTTCTTACCAGAATCTGAAACATCTCTGCCTCCTGAATGGATCAAAATACACATATTAATGAATTATTAACACAAATTGTGTGCACGTTTGATGATTGCTTAATAGTTTAATTCATTTATCAAGCAGAAGTATCAAATATTTGCAAGTTCCCGCTTCTCAAATGTGAGGATTTCTTGCTTTTGTCTGGTTTCTTTATTGTAAATTCAATATTTTTGTGTTTTAGACTGTAAATTGGACAAAAAAAAACTGCTAATTGAAGACTTCCTCCAGGGGTCTGGCAACTTGTGACACTTTTTTAGACTAAATTGTTTTTAAAAAAGGTAACTATTAACTACAGCATCTCTCAGACGAGGTGGCATCTCTAGGACCTAGAGTGTGGCGATGTCAGTCAGCTGATACACACTTTGACACACACACACACACACACACACACACACACACACACACACACACACACACACACACACACACACACAAAGGCATTATTCACATTCCGACTCAGTGCAATCTAATGCCGCTTACATAACTTAGTCTTTAAAACCAACCCTCTTGTTACTTGTAGCTGGAATAAAAGGTGCTGTTACGTGAGAGAAAACTCTCTCTCTCTCTCTCTCTCTCTCTCTCTCTCACAGTTTGATTAACCTCTCTGTCGCCCTTCAGCAATGCCTCTAGCTGTGGCTCCGCTTTTATTCCAAATCGGACTCACTTTCACATTATGTAGCTGTTATTCATAGATTATTCATGTAAACACATTGGTAGGTGCAGTTTTAACTTCGTTGGCCTCGAGATTTAGGATGAATTAAAATACTGAATTAGATCAGGGTTCCACCCCCACCCTACAGAGGGCCTGACCTCGGTGTTCTCAGCAGCCCCTGCCTTGTTGTGACATAACATGAAAGTAATCTCATTTTTGGAGAAGCTTTTTGGTCATTGAGCTATTTTAACAATCTGCCCGGAGGCTGAGATGTGCGGATGATCTCATTTGTTCATGTTTGTTTTGATTTGTAGGCCTCTGTTTCTGTTTCTGTTTATCTTACTGTACAGACATGATAGGATGAATCCAGGCACATGGTGGAAATAGAGTTATTGGAAGAGATCAAATCTGCACGGCACACCCGGGTCTTTTCTTATTTCAATGCTTCAACAGAGCCCAGATCTGCGATGGCGCCACTTTTGCTTTTATAAGAGACACAGACTTTTCCCTGTAAGCGTCCGAGGAGCAGCTGAACCGGCTCATGTTTGGGTCCGAACACAGATTGGGATTGTGCGTTTTCTTCATCTGCATGCGACACACACGTCAGCCGGGCATCGCTGCGGGCAAACAAAGCTGAAATTCATCGCGAACGTCTGCCGATGGTGCGGCCCAGGCAGGAGTCTGCTCCTCTATGGCTCGTATTGTTGGACTGCAAACTGCGGTCTGAGTCATCCACCACGAGCGCCCTCCTCGTGGACGCTCCCGACTCCCACCAGCATCGGCTGTCCGCTGGGTTATGAAAGCCCTCCCACGTGCAGTAGAGATGCTCTGTGGGAGCTTTCTAACCACTTTATATACACACTATGTATCCTGTATAACCAATTTGGGAAATTGTTGCTCAATTAAACCTGTCTACAATATTTGAAAAACACAACAACTTTACCCCCCCCCCCCACAATCAGTCCACATGTGGAAATGGGAAGTCATTTTTAAACCATGTGATCATAATTTATGAAATATCCATTCTGCCCTTTGTTTACTTCATGTTAAAAGTGAAGATTTATTTTTTCCCATTTGTTCTCATTGTGAAATGTCCAGTATGAGGAAGTGAGTGAGACTGTTTTAGAATTATTTAGTAGACGTGGCATCAATTTGTTTTTTTTTAGTTCAACTTTTCTTACCAGATCCTGTAATAAATCCCCCCCCCCCCCCCCCCCTGTATTGGAAAAAAACGGACAAATAAGTATAGTCAGAGCTCAGTTTATAGACGGATCTTCACCACAACATCAAAGATGTAAAATTCAGATTCAAACATCTTTGGAATTGTATTGCCCCCTGTTGGGAGACCATGTGAACTACCGTAAAACCTCAGAGAAAACCATAGACTGTATACAAGAAGGAGGAAACCTCCTATAAGGTTTTAAATGTCATGAGATGCTTGGAACAGAGTGCGGAGCTGACAGGTCTGCTTTGAAAGCTATATATATAAAACCTTGTTGGGAAAACTTGATGTAATACAAGCACAAGCATTACGATATGTAGTGGGGCTTTTAAAACAACATCTGTGCCTGAATTGTAGGTAGAAATGAGGGAAAATGCAACTGGAGTTGAGAAGACTGAAGATCATGACCATCAGACAATAAGTTCTATTGAGCCGTGCTGGAACATGAAAAAAAGGCCAACTAAGAGCTTTGGTTGTGTTGTTAAGAAGAAGGCTAGTGAATTGGGTTTACTGGATAGAAGTTATTCTCCCACTGTGGTTCTGCCAGCTATTCCTCCTTCCATCCATCCATCCATCAAATGCGGCTGTTTGTTAATTTAGTGTTTTAATTTAGGACGAAATAGTAAAGAGGAGAGGATTCTAACTAGACTAAGGAATGGTCATACTGGTCTAAACTGTTCCCTCTATGTTAGTAGAAAGCGGAAAGAGGAAAATATCGGTAACGTACTAAAGACAAGTGACACATGTGGGAAACTTCTTTTAGAGTATTTAGGGTCAACAAGACTAATGAATAACATTAGTTTCCTTTCGTTTGGTTCATTATTTTAGGGTCCTTAGTCCACGCTCCAGAGGGTGGCGGTAATGGACCCGAAAGCTGTTTGCCAACCGCTATTAAAAGCAAAAGAAGAAGAAGAAGGAGGAACCCTCGTGCGTTGACTTAAAAGACGTCACATCCGGGCAGTTCGTTCAGTTGAGAATACAGCGGACACATAGAAAGGTAACGTACGTGAAAATGATCCGTCTCCATCCGAACTAAATTTTAAAATGTATGAAGTTTCTGACCTCTTGAAACGTTATTTGAAGCGTAAAGGTGTGATGAAATGGCGGTATTGTTGATGAAATTGTGTTTCTAACAGTCTAAACGCGGGCGGTGCTACTTCTGCTCGCTGTATCACAAACGCCAGCTTGCACACTTGCAGTTCTAAACTTTAGAGTTTTCTGTGTAATTTAAACTGTGCAGACCTTATCCAGCGAGGCCCAGCCTGCAGTGGTTATGTCCTTTCCTTTAGTGTCTGCTAGAGAGACCTGAGGCCGTTTGAGGCCCTGCTGTGACTCCATACAGCAGGGTTATAGGTAAACCTCGGACAACCTGTTCACAGGAAGCATCCGGTTATTGTTTAACGTGAACTATCACGTTTGATTCTGTGTTAATTCTGTTTGCTGTTTTCTTAGTTGTGAACGCCTTGATGGGAGAATTCCATGAAGCAGCGAGGAGACCATGTGAGGAGACCATGTGCCACGAGGAGAGCAGTCTGCAGGTAACCATGTTTGTATAAGCAGATTTCACTACTGTATCTGTTTACATTTGCAACTTTGGCGAGGCAAAAATAAATGGCACAATATTTAAAAATAAATGGCACAATATTTAGAAGGCATATTGACATTTGCATCCACCTCTTTGTGTGGAAATCACTCGGGTTAAGAAGTCACACTAAAGCTGTTATTTTCAGCTGGTCAGCACTGATCTATAGAATACTGATGACGTTAAGATCAGAATTTGAATGTACTACTTTGACATGGGTATATTTTCAATACATAATTTTAATGGCAAGACTTTGCAAAATGAGCATTTTTTCCCCCCGACAGTTTAACACAATTCTGTCAGCAACATAGATTACTTCATAATGTCAAGACAAACTACACATTTGTGCATCATGTTCTGCTCACATATGCCTTATGTAAGCTGTTAAAGTTCCATCACTTCATGCCACATAATAGTTGATGTGACCTTTTTATTGTACTTTGTGTAACAATGCCCAGTACTTGGAGTAAGACATGTTTTTTCCCTCTTTTTTTTTAACAGGACTGCAGAGATGAAGACCTGCTCAGACCTCCTGACTTGACATCTGCTGCTCAAGTGTGACTTTGAGCCCAAAAAGTAAGTTTAATTTTTTTAAATGTAAAGACGACAACTGGCCTGTAATGGCTGTTAGTCATGTTGCGTACTTGCAATACGCGTGCAGACCTTATCCAGCGAGGCCCAGCCCTGCAGTGGTTATGTCCTTTCCTGTAGTGTCTGCTAGAGAGAACTGAGGCCGTTTGAGGCCCTGCTGTGACTCCATACAGCAGGGTTATAGGTAAATCTCAGACAACCTGTTCACAGGAAGCATCCGGTTATTGTTTAACGTGAACTATCACACGTTTGATTCTGTGTTAATTCTCCTTGCTGTTTTCTTAGTTGTGAACACCTTCATGGGATAATTCCCACTGCAGAGATGAAGCTCAAACCTCCTGACTGGACATCTGCTGCTCAAGGATGACTTTGAGCTGAGAAAGTAAGTTTTGTTTATATAATGTAAAGACAACACCTGTCCTGAAATGAGCTGTTAGTCATGTTACTGCTACATTGCCGTGGACGCGTGCAGACCTTCTCCAGCGAGGCTCAGCCCTGCAGTGGCTCTGTTCTTTCCTGTAGTGTCTGCTAGAGAGACGTGAGGTTGTTTGAGGCCTGGCTGTGATTCTTCACGGCTAGGTTATAGGTAAATCTCCAACATTTGTCGTCTTGGGGTTCCGAGCTGGACGACGTGTTTGGCGTGCTGCTCCAGTGTCGTCTATTGACTCGACTTAAATCCATTTCTTTGCTTTTACAGGAGCGGGAGATTCAGAGTTTCACAGCTTCCAGCCGGCCTCACTGAGGAGAGTTTACCAGTGACTATGTGGAGCCATGTTGTGGCTCCTCATTGAACCTGCAAACTAAAGAGCCGTCACAGACATGACAGGACTTTGAAGCAGGTGAGGATACAGTAGCCTATTCCTCCCAACAGGCTGAATATTTGTTTTACAACGAAGGATTTGATAGAATGTTTTCTTTATTTGCAGATTTCATCGGAGAGTTGGAGAACCAGTTCATCTGCTGAGGTCACATTTGTACTTGTACATTTGCAGTAAAGTAAATTTCTGTTCTGCTCCAGTTCAAGCACTGGACATGGGGCGACAGAGCCTTCTCCATAGCTGCCCCCCCCCCTCTGGAACTGCACCGATCGTTCCATGTTCAAATCAAAAGTCACCTTTTCAGAACTGCTTTTAATGCGTGTTCTATGTTTTTAGTGTATAGCTTTTTATGATTTTGAATGTTTGTAAAGTGTCTGAGTATCCTGAAAAGTGCTCTATAAATAAAATGTATTGGTCCAAAAACAATAAAGGAACATCTTCTCAGACTGTCTCACCTGGTCTTCTATCAAAGTTAGATCTTGTGCACCATTTTCTGTAATGAGTGAGTTAGTTTAGCTAAAGAGTTCATGTTTGAGTGGTCTGAAGAGTGCCTATAGGTGCCTCTGTATGAGAAATGGAATTGGTTGTCTCCTGACTGGTCGCTGGCGGTGTCCGATGGCATTTTGGACCAGAGCAACGCAGCAAGGTCGAGGCTGAGTTCCACCGGGGTTCACTTATCCAACCAGATTAACAGACTAATCGTGACTATGGGAGAAAGACGAGTGGGTCACAGGCCCTATTGCCGTCGCAGAACACCGTACAGCACGATGGAGGGGGGGTGGACACACAAGTTATTAAAGAACATTAGGGGCAAATGTCATTTTGCTTTCAAATGACTTGGTGCTTAGCATGTGTTGTCTCCGTGTTCTTTATGGGTCAAACTTTGTTTCAATAATTCTTGGATAGTGTCTCAAATTAAACGAATGCAACCATGCACTGTCATTTTGGCTAAACTGTTTGTAGTAATGATTTAGTTTATATCTTTATGAAATGAGAAAGTAAAATCCTGAAGCTGGAAAAAGGTTTAATGTGAACACGATGCATTTAACGTCTTGTTCCGATTAGATGACAAATGCAGCTTTTTAGTATTTATTACTGATCTTCCTGCTGACGAGACTGAAGTGGTTTCAACAGACCTGTCATTTATATATAATAAACATGGAAAAAGATGGTTGATGGGGAACAGTTGCATTCATATTTTAATTTGCAGAAATCCAAATGTAATCACATATCTTGAAAGCCTTGAAGATAATATCCTGTAAATTCCTCGCTCAAAAAAAGCAAAACATTTGAGGACATCTTAGTTTGAAATAATGCGTTTAGATTGTGAAAGTTGTAATTCAGTTACAGACCCACGTGAGGGAGATATTGCACCATGTGTGTGTACTGTAGGACAGGATCACTTGAAGTAAACGGAAGAATCATTCTTGGTATTTTTTACTTGGTTTGTTTTCATTCTTTGGGCTTATTGGTGGTTACTCGTATTGATGGATCATGGGAGAATGTATGTAGATTTATTTTACTTTCAAAAAAAAATAAAAAATTATGTCAAGGCTTTTTATTTAGTTTTATTTTGAAATGCAGGAAACTAAATACATAGCGGAAATGACAAAATTACTTTCGGTTTCATCCGGACTGATACAAAATATAGTGAAGTCATGGAAGTTGACAGGAATGAGGTGTAAAGTAAGTTATGAATGTAACTGAGACCTTCCGCGTGTCGTCTCCTGTAGTGTTTACTCATGTAGTATTTACTGCGGCATGTTCGCCTGTAAGGTGAACACTAGCTAGTGAAGTTCACGCGCTAAGCTACCTAGTACTTTTGCTTTGCAAAGAGTGTAACTTCTCATCACTTTTCAAAGCGAAGTCACTGTTTTTACAGGCGATGAACTTGTTTTAAATGTACAGAAGTTTAATTAGAAGCCGCAGCTGAGAAAATAATCACTTTCTCTTTCGATGAAACGCCCCAACATTAAAGTTTCATGCGGCCTTGAAATGACAATGTGAAGAATAAAACCTGTTTTATCTCTGCTGTCAGTGTCTCCTTGTTTCCTCACAGCCAGACACGGAGGAGGAGGAGGAGGAGGAGGTGGAGAGGTGCTGAGGGGGAAGCGTCACATTTGAGGAGCCCGACAGTAAGTCACAGTGAGGCACATTAAAGTCATTAAAAGCCCAACAGCCATTTAAACAACAAGAGTGTTCCTCAAAGTCCCAGTCTACACACTAAATTCATTCCTTCTTCAAATGGTTATTAACTAGACAAATCTGTGGTCTTTAACGCCATCTACTGGGCATCAGTAGGAGTGCAAATAATGTTAATAGTGGTACCGTAGAGTAGACTGTATACAGCGGGTAAAATAAGTATTGAGTATTGGTTCCGTGGGCCTCTTCTATGAACTCTGATCTTTAGTTCTTTCCATAGATTTTCTATTGGATTCAAGTCAGCTGATTGGCTGGGCCATTCTAGCAGCTTTATTTTATTTCTCTGAAACCAATTGAGCACTGCTGGGGCCATAATCCGGACGTGGAAAGAACATAATTTCACCTTAAACCGGCCTCGACCAGGTTCTCTTCGCAAGATTTCTGACAGAGGAGTGAAAAGAATTATCAGAAGAGTCGTCCAAGAGCCAAGGACCACGTGTGGAGAGCTTCAGAAAGACCTGGAATTAGCAGGTACAATAGTTTCAAAGAAAACAATAAGTAATGCACTCAACCGCCATGGTCTGTATGCACTCTCACCACCCAAGACTCCATTGCTGAAGAAAAAGCATGTTGAAGCTCGTTTGCTGCACAACATTTAGACAAGCCTGTGAAATACTGGAGAATAGAGTCTGGTCAGATGAGACCAACATTGAACTCTTTAGATGCCATAATACACACCATGTTTGGAGGTCAAATGGCACTGCACATCACCCCACTGCACATCATACCAACAGTGAAGTTTGGAGGTGGGAACATCATGGTGGCACTGGCAAACTTCATATAATTGAAGGATGAATGGAAAAATGTACCAAGACATTCTTGATAAAAATCTGCTGCCATCTACCAGGATGATGAAGATGAAACGAGGGTGGACATTTTAGCACGACAATGATCCCAAACACACAGCCAAGGAAACTCTCAACTGGTTTCAGAGAAATAAAATAAAGCTGCTAGAATGGCCCAGACGATCAGCTGACTTGAATCCAATAGAAAAAATATGGAAAGAACTAAAGATCAGAGTTCATAGAAGAAGCCCACGGAACCTTCAAGATTTGAAGACTGTTTGTGTGGAAGAATGGACCAAAACCACACCTGAGCAATGCATGCGCCTAGTTTCTCCATACAGGAGACGTCTTGAAGCCGTCATTACCAACAAAGGCTTTTGTACGAAGTATTAAATCAATTTCAGTAAGCGTGTTCAATACTTTTTCCCTGTGTCATTCCATTTTATTACACATAACTTCATTTCTGAACTTAGTCATTGGTTTTCTTTGTATGTATGGATTACTTGAGTTGTTACCGACATCTGGTGAAAAGTTCATGTCAATAGCACCTTTAGAAATATATTTACTGAGAAAAATGGTGACGTGTTCAATACTTATTTTACCCGCTGTATATACAGGCTCTTAGGTTTCAGTAGCAGTGCAGTTTCACCACACAGACCTATGATTCTAAAATATCTCCGCTGTAGAGATGAGGACGGGCTTCTTCTTCTTCCCTGGGACCTTCAACTTCTTTCTTCTACTAATTAAAACCAAGGTGTTTTTTCAAAACTACTCTTTTAAAATTAATTTCAGCATGAAATAAAGTAAGAAACGCCGTGTTGGCTGTAATGCCTTTATTTTTTAATAGAATACAAAAAAATCGAGTTAAGAATTCAGGCTAATATTTGGTTATACAAGACAAACTACTATACAGCTCCTGTACTCCAAAACAAACCTCAAGGAGAAAACAAAACAAAGGCATAATCACAGTCATAAATTCAAAATGGAGGACAGAAAGTTAGTCCCTTCTATGAGTAACTAAGTCCACTCATGTTTTTCTTTCCACAGTTGAACGAGAGTCTCACCAAAGAGCTCCCGTGTGTTGGAGGTGAATCATCAACAACAGCATTTAACATTGGAAGCACCTGAGAGTGTTGAGGTAGGTGAGCTCACACATCGTGATAGGTCAGATTAATCCTTTGCCTATTCAGAATTGTTTGTCTGCAGGCTCTTCATGCATCACCCTGTTGGCGTGTTTTTCCTCCACCTGTCATTCTCAGATGGATTTACCGGTGGAGGCAACGGTGCACTTGGACGTTTTCCCCGATAAAGCAAAGGCGCGAGACATCCTCAAGTCGCATGGCTTCGCGCTGACGGATCTGAGCGGCGATCAGGTGCTCGTAAAGGGGTCCTTTTTGGATCTCAAGGCCGCGAAGGCCTCTTTGGAGCCGCTTCTTAGCTCAAAAACCACCCCGGCAGTCCCAAAAGCTTCCTCTGGAGCCATTTCCAAACGCCCCGCCGGCAACAGCTCGGTGTCAGGTGGTAACAGAGGCCGAAACAAGTCTCCGCGGGCTTCTCTGTCTTCAGCCAACGCCTCCTCACCATGGGCGTCTCTACCTCACACACATCCATCCTCTCCAGAGCCCCGAGCTTCGTTTTCTCCACCACCAGACCAGCGGGGCTCCTTCAAGCCTGGAAGCGAGTCCTTTGTCGTTGATGTAGATGTGTGGAGGTACGCAGAGCAGCTCCGGAAAAAGGACATTGAAGACATTCGGTTCAGCCATAATGTGGAAATGGAAGTGCGTGAAGTCGGCGAAAGCTGCGACGTCACTTTACTGGGGAAGAGCGCGAGAACAGCTGCCGGTAAACTGCAGAGCCTCATGGATGATCTCAGCAAATCACTGCGCACACAAGAGGTTCCTCTGAAGGACATGGATCAGGAAGGCGAGGCTCTTTTGAAGAGGATTCAGAAAGAGAGAAACATTCACCTTTCAGTCGTCGTGTGGCCGATGAACGACAAGCTTCACCTGATAGGCCCGTCCGCTGCGAGCTACGAGTTAAAGCAGAGGCTGCTGGGTAGGCCGGTCCAACGTATGGGGAGGACGTCGGAGAAAAGCTCCAGGAGGAGCAGCTCTCTGCCGCCAATCAGAAGCAAGAACACAGAGAGAGATAGCGGCGCCATCGCTACGCCGTCTCCTGTCGGCGCTGCGGGTTACTCTCCGTCGAAGTACCAGGATGATGGCCAGGCAGCTACTGCTTGTTTCGGTCAAGGCGGAACTTCGAGGGGAAGGAGCCACTCCGCGTACCGTGAAAACACCCGGGCAGAAAGCGTTAATGTGCAAGAGAAGGAAAACAAACACCTGTCTCCTAAACCACCCAAGAAACTCCTCAAGCAATTAATTAATTGCGGATCGGATATAAAGAAAAAGTTTAAATCTATATCTAAATCTAAAAAGTGAAGTTCTGTTCATGAAGGTAGAGACAGAACTTTGGTCTCACTTTTCATCGTTAGTACTATTTTTTGACCATGTAATGTATCTAAAGACCTGTTATTAGCTTTATTGAGTAACAGTCTGAGTATGCAGTCACATGGCGTTGTACAGTAGAGCCTGATTGACACTGGACTCTTGAGGACAATAACAATACTGATATTGAGCGTTAAAGGACTTTTTGGGGAATTGCGGTTTATTGCTTTCTTGAGTTAGAAGAGAAAATTGACACTACTACGTCTGTACGGTAAATATGTAGCTATCGTCAGCAGCTGGTTAGCTTAGCTTAGCACAAAGCCTGGATCAGGGGGTAACAGCTGGTCTGGCTCGGTCCAAACCCCGCCCACCAGCACCATCTAAAGCTTCAACATGTCGTATCTTGAGAGCGAGGTTAGCAGTTTCCAGTGGTAGCCCACTGTATCTGCAGGGTATGAAACTAACTCAAAATCAGTACTAGTCCCAAGTAGGTTCATAAAACTACTAGTCCTGAGCAATCTTTACTAGTCCTTCATGAAGCTTTGGGGAATGTACCAATCACGGGGTGTAGGGTTGTGTGTGTGGAGGAAGACTCTCCCAAGGCAATTATCTAACAGTGAAACCGCAGAGATGCAAGGTACTAATCAAGATTGTTATTGTTTGTAACATTATGGCTGTACAAAGATTGATGCATGTTACATAATGATGTCGTGATATTATAATTACACAGGAATACACGGCTAATTACAAGACAAACACTTACTGACAGTAAATGCACTTAAGAACATAAGTACAACTACAAACGGAACAGTTACGCCACATAGGCTCAAAGTTACAGTTGATGAATTACATCATCAATGACTCGATCTGACTGTACCGTTGGTCCTACGGAGGATCTACGGTTAGCGCAACCGGAAGCGGAAACAGTTCGCAACGTCAAATACAGTTACAGAATAAAAGCGCATACACTTTATCGTCTCCGTCCGTGAAGAATTCACAACAGTTACATTTACTTATCGGGAAAGTCTTTTTCCGGACATAAATAACGAATAAAGCCTCTCAAATTTCACTCGCCATGAGGACTAGTGAGAATGACAATTTAGGTAGTCCCTCCAAAAATCCACTCGCCTCGGGCTAGCGGACTAGCGTTAGTTTCCGACCCTGTATCTGTGTATATTGGTACACAGATACAGCACCAATATACTGTATCTGTAATAAACCAAAATACGCAAATAATAAGCAGCCATGCACATATATCGATTGGGCTGTGTTGTTTAGTGTTGAGTCCTCTCAATCAGCTCTTGATGATTATTGTTGAAGTGTAAAATTGAAATTGCTCAGTCAGATTGTTGTCGTTATGCGGTGCAATATGTTGATATATAGACTCTGACACATTGTGTTCTTCTGATGTCAAACTTTTTATTCTAATCAAGCAACAATAACCCGTGCACAACTTTATTCAACTTATTTTGTTCTGATAACAGTCAGTTATTTTAAGTCTTTGACTGACTTCTCTCGCACAATTGTTTTTTGTTATTGCCGGTTTCTCTGACTGTAAATGTTGCTGATGAACCGAATGGCTAAAATATTTATGTAAATTGGAAAAACTGAAGAATAAATATGGTAATTAGTCAAACAAATGGGCATTAAAAAAACACTAACATTAACAATAAAGTAGCGTGGGTGATTTTAAGGATCTTTGGGTGTTGATGTGATAATGAGATTTATGTGTTCGGCTCTACTGTAGTTACATCGAGCATCTGGGGCTGTTGTCACAGTGTGCGTGTTAATGTTATTATTTCTGCCAGGATGATCATGACATCGGTCGCGTGTGTGCACCTCTGTGTCTGTCCACGGCTAATCTTGCATACTTCTTCAGCGAACTGTATAATATGTTGGCTGGCCAGTTATGGCTGCATGCTCAAGGACCCCCTTGTGGTTGCGGTTACTCCCACTTTCTTAAAAAAACTTTTATTGCCTGTTTTATACAGCCATTGACTTCCTGCCGACTCCTCACTCACTACTCTGAACCGACCCCCGGCCGGTAGAGACCGCTAATGATAACAAAGCTGAGTGCATCTCCGCTCTCACTGCCGCTGCTCTGCCACTCACTTTAATTGTTTTGTGTCGTGTGTTTGGCTAACGGCTACCAGTACACACACTGCTGAGTACCTCACTGACGCTGCTCTGCGGCTCACTTTAATTGTTTTGTGTCGTGTGTTTGGCTAACGGCTACCGGTACACACACTGCTGAGTACCTCACTGATGCTGCTCTGCGGCTCACTTTAATTGTTTTGTGTTGTGTGTTTGGCTAACGGCTACCGGTACACATACTGCTGAGTACCTCACTGACACTGCTCTACCACTCATTTTAATTGTTTTGTGTCGTGTGTTTGGCTAACGGCTACCAGTGCACACACTGCTGTACCTCGCCGCAACTCAGCGGCTGCTACGCGGGCAGACAGGTCATTGCAGACACACCTGGCAGAGAACTGCCCTCTACTAAGTTAAACTTTCGAGTTTGTCGCTGTAACACCTGAACACATCATCTAGATGGAGACAGAATCAGACGTGAGAGGGAAGCGGGACCAGGAAGTGAAACGGTCCCTGACAGTCGAGTGAACTCATGCAGGGAGGGGAAGTGCTTACGGCAGAGGAGGATCTAACAGGCAAGTGTATTTACAGAAAGAGTAGCTGCATGTTGGACTGGATATTATTGCCTGAATACAATATAAACTGAACTTTAGATTAAACATCAGAATAACAACAGACTGTCAAGACACAGATGCTCTACAGTAGGTAGGTGTTGTGTATTTCTGGCAAATGTTTTCAGCTTGATAGTAAAGTCCCATTACTCATGAGTTTCCAACCATTGCTTGCATCAAGCATGCATTAAAGAGACCATTCTAACGGCTGCACTGGTGACTGTAACTATGACTCAGAGGCCTTTTAACCGTAATAACTAAAACACTAAGTGATCTGAAATCTCTCCACCCCCACAGAGCTCAGTGCTGTGGGTTTCCCCTGTTAGAGTTTGCCTGTCACCATGGTATCTCAAAAACCAAACCTGTCCAACAATAAATTATTTGGACCGGAGATTTTCATCTTTGCAACATTGTCTTTGAGTCAAAACCAGGAAACATAAAGATGACGGTTTATTTGGAGGATTAAAGGTCTGCTAACCCAAATTACTTAAAGCAAAGCATTACCCCCCCCCCGAATCACATGGTCTTCATCACCGGATTGAGTTTGTTTAGTTGTCACGGAGATTAATCACATGCAAGTTCAGTTTGTACTTCTCATTTCTTTTTTTTTTTCAGTACTCCAAAATAATCGCTTTAATGTACACATAGTTCCCAAGAGTAGAAGTAAAAAGAGGAAACACGTAATAGTTAGCCCAACAGAATTAACAGTCGCTATGTTGCATTAGCAAAACATTAGCCTCAGACAGCTAAGCTTGGTTACCAGGAAACAAATCAACAATCACAAAACTAAGCGTTAAGAGGAGCAATGGCATTTGAGAGGATTAAGGATGACTGTCAACATTTACTAATTGGTGGATGTAACAATGTCAGTTAAACTGCTGACTTCAGGTTCCCCAAACTGAATGGGTTTTGGTTAGATGCCTGAAATAAGGTCTGTGATTACCACAAGTTTAAGATATTTTAACCTTTTGTTCTGCGATATAAAATATGAAGCTGAAGTTTTTACGTGTCTTAAAATAGTGGCTTATTGAGACGACTAACACTCGTCCGCCTTTGCTTAGTGGTGGTGAGGTGAAGTCATGTGACCGCGGTGTAATTTGTTTATAGCCTAGCGTTAGCTTTTAACTTCTGCCGATTGCATTCACACTTAAAAAAAAACATAAAAGTGGTGTTCATTTGTGAAGATTATGTTACTGAACAAAACGTGTAAACATCATACAATTCTGTTTGCCACAGAGTTTATCTTCTGCAATAATCCAAAGGAAAAATCATGTTGACTTTTCTTTAAAAGTTCAAGAAAAAGGTCATGCATTAGTCAGCATTCCCGTACACTCTCTGAATTCACACACACACACCTACACATTCGTCTTACATGACAAACAATACAGCTAAACCATTTGGCTCCAGTCCCCCCCCCTGCCCAAAAAAAAGGTTTCTCACGCTGCAGTTTGACTCTGGGAGTCGGGAACCCTAAGGGACACGTTGTACTGCCAATGTGAAGTTAAGAAAGGAAATGCCACGATCCCTCCCAGGAGATAAAGGCCATTTTCTACCCCCAACTTTTTCAATCGCAGTGAGAGTCGACGCTCTGTTTAGAAATGGGAAGGCCTTTTGTGGCAGGAAGAGAGAGACGGAGGAGGATGCAGAAGTGGTATGAGCTCTTAAAGATAGCCTCCTGCTATTTATATAGATCTGCATGAGGGCACGGGCTGACTGACAGGGTGACGTGCTGTAGCTTGTAGACCGCAGCTCTCTAGCACACCCTCAAATCCACTACTCGCCACGCCCACAGTACACACACGCACACACACACACACACTGTCTACACTACCGGTGGCCCAGAAGTCGACCGTACTTCTCTTTCTTCCTCCTTTAGCGGCTTTCTGTTCCTCTGCGTCTTGTCCGTCTTCTATTTTCTGTTTTTGGTGTGTTTGGTGAAGACAGACAGGGATGGCGGAGCTGGACGGCCTGGAGTTTGGGAAGTCAGACTTTGTGCTGCTGGATGAGGTGACGATGGAGCAGTTCATGGAGAATCTGAAGCTGAGGTAAGAGGCCTGAGGTACTGTTAGAGAGGAGGAAGGGAGAGGAAGCAGCCGGGTGTCACAGGGTAACGCTTCATACATGCCTCATATATGAAGGAATAACAGTCCTTAACATCTCTT
Source organism: Leptoclinus maculatus (assembly GCA_032191485.1). Taxonomy (NCBI): domain Eukaryota; kingdom Metazoa; phylum Chordata; class Actinopteri; order Perciformes; family Stichaeidae; genus Leptoclinus; species Leptoclinus maculatus. Next base: position 35,603,159 of record JAVDOI010000002.1, on the reverse strand, counting down.
AAAATGAGATTAAACATAAGTACGATAAATACGTCTATTCTATAATAGCACTAAACTACCAAGTTGACCTTATCTTGGTGACTTGGCTGAAGTAAGAGAGGACATAAAGATGAGCAACAGCCACTTCTAGCTTTCCCGCTCACCCCCTTTTTGGAAGTTTGGCTGTAAACTTGTGGTTGATGCGATCATCAGTGCACTACACGCCGGCTGTCATGTGAAGCCAATGGAGCACATGGCAAACCTTACACAGCTGCTCTCACTGAACCCCAGGTTCAGTTAATGAGTGTGTGTCGCTTTTCTTCTGTCTTGTTTTCTGACCTTTCCACTCTCTCTCACTCTCTTTCGGTGTAATGCTTTGGGGACTTTACACTTGACTGTCTCAGAGTCCATGTCCAGTCTCACTTCCTCTGTGTCTTTCATCATGGGGCATCATGTCCTCAGTTCAGACTATCAGAAATCACACAGTCATCTGTGGACGAATATGTCAAACAATATCAAATAAGCTGTAGATTTAGAGAAAACAGTTGCCCTGAAGTCTGTTAGTTGGCCAATAATGGATGAAGCTTAGTTTCATCACGCAGCTTGATCAGACTTGTCAGCCGGCACTTAAGTTTGTGCTGCTGTGTGTCGACTTTAGTGATTTGCGCTGACTTTTCCTTTTTCTACCTGTAAATTCAGGTGTTTGCATTTTAGCAGTGTTTTCATTAACTCATTTTACACCACTGCCGTTTTTGTCCCATGTCAGGCTCTCTGTCTGCAGGATATCCCCAAAACATGAAGCCTCGGTGGTGATTTGTTGCCTTAACTACCAGAGATCAAGACTTGATTGGAAAGTTTAAAATGTTGTAAAGTGATAAAACTGACATCTTCAATGTAACAGTAAATTGTAAAAAAAGGCAACAGAGGCTGTTGCTCTTAGATTTCCCTCTGACTCATATCAGATGTATTCTCACATGGACTCAGCCACTTGTTACTTGATTGGTCAATAGATTACCAGGAAGAAGAAGGAGGGACTTCTCTTTATTTGTTTGGCACCAAACCAAACTGTTACAAAGAGGAAAAAAACATTAGCTGTGGCAGTGGTAGAGCAATTTCTGCTTTCAGAAAAGATATGTATGAAATATGAACAGCCTTCTCTGTGACTCAGTGCAGCTATAATAATCCATCGCTGTGTCTCAGTTGAGGGGCGGGACCCTCAAGGACTCTGCCCACACAGGCGGTGAACCTGAACTCTAGACTGAAGCAACTTTTGCTTTCCTAATGACAAAGTCTAGATTCCTACGGACCAAAACTAACGGTACTTTCTGGTTCTTCTTGTCAGCTCAAACAAGAAAAAAAAAATTCAAGTTCATAAACGGGGACAGTGGTCAGTGCTATGTGTATATACCATATACAGTCTTATGGTACATACCGGTGGGAAATTGGGATTAGTTTACAGTTAGTGTCCGAAGTATTCAAAATTCCTTTACTAAAGTAAAAAGTTTAAATCCCTACATTAAAAAATTCAAAAGTAAAAGTATAGAGGTGATAAAAAAGTGACGTTTAAGTAACATGACAACACCAACTACTTTACAAACTGTATGTGTAGTTTGAGCAACACCATGCATCCCATTTTCAGCCCTGTCTCCTAGAAATTACGTTTCAATTACGTTAGGAATGAAAAGGTATTTTGTCGTGGATTACGTTTGCTTTTGACGAAAAGCTTCAAATGAGTCCATTAAAGGAGGTCTGGGTGGTGGGTGGGTCAAAAAACGACTTTCACCCAGGAGACTGCTGTCCATGTCCCGTGTATAGTATGTACTTTGGTGGTCGAAACATAGCCAAGTAGTTTAGTTTAGTTACAATTTCTCAGTCATTTTAAGCCAAACCATGCTGTTTTTTGTACTTAACCTAACGTTGTGTGTGTTTTGTCTTGTTTTGTTTTACAAAGTTAACCCTGTGTTTCAAACTGTTTCAAACTGTTTCAAACTGTTTCAAACTGTTTCAAACTGTGACTGTAATCCTCTCTGGATTACAACTCTGTGATCGCATGATATTTTCAAACTCTGCTGGCTAACAAGAACCACATAAGTGATCCAGTAAACAGCTGACCAGTATACTCTACTGGTTGTGTCCTCTGAAGGTTTCAGCCTTGTTCAGCCCCGTTATGAAGAATTTGGTATTCAAATGTGAACCTTCAGAGGATCGGCCCTGTACTGGGACAGAGCTCACGGTCATAAAAACAGTATTCCATTTTGCTCCACTAACCCTCGTGACACGTCAGTTTTACCTCTCCCAGCTCCACAGAGCTACACGAGGTGACACAACGCTGTGACGCCCTTTGAACCGCAGGTTTCATTTCCTGCTCTCGGTGTGTACACACACTTGTGTCACTTCCTGTCAGGAAGTTATGTGTCACATAAAGGTGCATGATCTTTTATGGAGCTTATAGCTCAAGTTTTTTTTCTTTCATGGGGTGGTGTGAAAATATCATGAGGCTTTACGCCTCGTTTCCCGCTTCAATTAAAGATTGAATAAATGAAATAGTTAAATACATACTACATATATAGAGATGCACACACAGTATCTTTATTGTTTAGGCATCCAGTACATCTACATGATACCTGTACATGTGAAGTATGCCATCAGTGTGTATTTTCTTTTGTTGGGACAGGTTTGAGATGGGCCGTATCTACACCTACATTGGAGAAGTAGTCGTCTCCGTCAACCCGTACAGACAGATGGACATTTATGGCAAAGACACCATTGATGCGTACCGGGGCCGGGAGCTGTATGAAAACCCTCCTCACCTGTACGCGGTGTCTGATGCTGCCTACAAGGCCATGAAGCGACGGGCCAAAGATACCTGCATCGTCATATCAGGTCCGTCTCTTTCACACTCCTATGCTTCCACCTCAAGAGCCACAGTGTATTCACCTGACATTACGTTCATTATTATCACACTGTGTGCTTTGCTTTCTGTAAATAAATAATGTTGTAGGGGTAATATTAATCTGGCTAGTTTTTGGTTCCATGATAGTCCAAATACTCTTTCACCCTGCCAGGAATATAATGTAGGAACAAATACTAAATAGTTTTACATTCAAATCATCAAATCGACATATTCCCAGGTGAGCTTTTAGTATCCTTTGAGCTCTTCGCAGGCACCTCTTGTCACCAATATCACGTGATGCTCGGTAGATGGGTACCAATGATGTTCTGGGCGGTTTTAATCACCCGCTGTAGAGCCCTCCTGTCCTGGGCCGTGCACAAGCCATACCAGTTTGTAATGTTTCTAGAAGCTTTCTATTGCTCCTCTCTAAAAGTTAACGAGAACTTGGCAGGGGAGGTTTGCTTTTTCACGTTTAATTAAGAAATACAGCCGTTTCTGAGTAAAGACACATTGTGCAAAGTATTATTACATTTTGCAGCTGTACTGATCTGTTCATCATTGCTGTGAAACCTGTGTGTGTTTTGTATTTTAGGTGAAAGTGGGGCAGGAAAAACAGAAGCTAGTAAATACATCATGCAGTACATTGCAGCCATCACGAACCCGAGCCAGAGGGAAGAGGTTGAGAGGTGAGTGTTGTTTACATGTTAATTATAGATCTAAACACTCATTAAGTCAGTGCTGTAATCTGAAACGTAGATTCAGAAGAGTTTTATCCTTAAATCAAACTCAAGTAAATTATTGGATCATGAGAACGTGATGTTAACATTAATCATCTCCCTTTTGTCTTTTCCTCTGACTCCATTTTTGCCTCCCTGATGGCTGTCTCACACGCTCCCCATCAATGGTTACCACCATGTGACAAATCAGTGTGAAGAACGTGCTGCTCAAATCCAACTGTGTGTTGGAGGCCTTCGGGAACGCCAAGACGAATCGCAACGACAATTCAAGCCGCTTCGGCAAGTACATGGACATCAACTTCAACTTCAATGGGGAACCCACCGGAGGACACATCAACAACTACCTGCTGGAGAAGGTGGGCGGGCAGGGTGATGGAGGGGCTTTGACCGCAGACGGGGGACCCTTCACGGGTCCAAGAATCAGAAAAACAAACTAGTTGTATGTCTAGTATGATCCCACTACTGAAGTAAAGTACAGGAAAGTTCTGCTCATTTAGTTTCCAAATGACGTCTTCTCTCCCGAACATGAATGTTTCATGAGGTGATGACAAAGAGGTGAGAGAGAACATCCACGAATAGATGTATCTGTGAAGCCAATGTGCCGCTGCTGTTGCGCGTTAATAAACGACTCGCCTGGGGTTACGTGATGCTGCTGTATTTATCCACTGTGTTAAAGAACCGTCTGGCACTCAGAGCTGGTGTGAATGGTGGTGTGAATGGTGGTGCCATGCTTCATTTACAGAGGGCAGGAATAGCCACACTGTAGTCAGAGTGGGGTCCGCTGTGGTCACACAGCTGGTTATCAGTTTGGTTTTGAGTGTTTGTCTCAACACAAAACTATTATCCTTGAAACAATAAAAGAAAAACCGAGTGGTGGTGATTTAGTCGCTTGGTCGTGGATTTGTCTTGAATCTGGGTGATCCATCCTTGACTGCGTGATGTTGATTGCAGACATTTTGAGCGCTGCTGTTGTGGAGATCGGATGCATTTCCAGCTCTCTAAAGCACCAGTGCTATATATAAGGTTTTGGTTTCAATCCCTTAAAAAAATCAAAGAGCAAAGAACTTCTTTTAAGATGTGCCATTTGCTACCAAAGTACAGCAAACCTTTGACATTTGGCCACATGACATGTTGCACTTTGAGTTCAGAGTGTTTCTTTTTCTTTTAGACTAGAAAACTTGCGTTGACCCCTTTAAGAGCTCTCGTTATTTGTCGTTTGTTACCTCAGAAACATCTGATTGCTGACCTGTGCTGCTAACTGATATTGTTTAGCTTAATATAAATTCAGTTTTAGTTGTAACCCCGAGAGTTCCTCTTGGGGTAGTTGAAAGCAATTTAGAGAGAAAACAAACAACACTCATGACAGCGTAAGCGTGTGTTGGGAGGATGGACGCTGGTTTTACTGCAATAATCTGTTCTCCTGTTTAAGTCCAGGGTGGTCCAGCAGCAGAACGGGGAGAGGAACTTCCACTCGTTCTACCAGGTAAACTCTAACCCGCGCTGCAAAACGTACACCGAGCGATAAAAAAGAAATGTAATCAAAGATATTGTGGATTGCCGCTCCAGCAATTCCTGCACGATATGAACTCTAATGAATTTGGTAAATTGGATCTGAAGTTGCCTGTTTGGGTTGTCTTTATCACAGTTACTGCGTGGAGGCTCAGATGAGATGCTGGAGTCGTTGCATCTACAGAATGATCCTGCTGCTTATATTCATACCAAAGAGGGAGCTGCAACTTCCGTGAGTTTGTCACCTTTACACTTTTTGCTGCAAACAAAATGAGCTATTTGAGAAACGGCTGTTGGTATGAAATGAAACCAACTTCTCAATAAACACATTTGAAATAAGTCATTGGCAAAAATTGCAAAAACCCATCCAGATTGCCCCCTCTGAACTGCAATGAACTGATGATGATAATACCAAATCCTTTTATTCTTTCTTAAGACCTCCAACAACGATCACTCGAGCCACAAAGCGGTCATGAGCGCCCTGAAAGCGATCGGCTTCTCAGCAGAGGAGATTACCTCAATTTATCAGATCCTGGCCTCCATTCTTCTGTTGGTAAGTTACAGCATGGATTGCTCAAAATAGGAAAAGTTCATGCCTATAATCTAGGATTAAAATGATAGATTTTGCACCCCTGTAGTGACAACCAGTAGTGATCAGGGTCACGGCTCTGTAATGAACTCTGTATGTCTGTCTTTCAGGGCAACGTGCAGTTCGAGAGCGACGGCGAGAGCGTTCAGATCCTGGGGCTCGAAGCCGTCGGCCACATCTCCGAGCTGACGACCACGGAGGCGGACGACGTCTGCAAGAGCCTGCTGTTCCGCACCGTGGCCACCGGGGGCGGCGAGGTCATCGAGAAGGGACACACGGAGCAGGACGCCTGCTTCGGACGGGACGCTTTCGCCAAGGTGCTGTAATGCAAATCATGCAGCTCAATTTTACTTTGACAAAAGCAGCTCGTCAGAATGAAATTGTCACAGTGTGTCACAGTGATGATGTCGACATCATCACTGTGACACACTCTCCTTATAGCTCATTTTCACAGTTGTCACTTTATTTCTAACTCTGTCAAACACACTCTTATTGCCCCGCTCTAGGCGCTATACGAGAGACTTTTCGGCTGGATTGTGAGCCGCATCAACAGCGTCATTGAAGTCAAAGACTACGACCCGGTGCTTCATGGGAAGAACACAGTCATTGGCGTATTGGATATCTACGGCTTCGAGATCTTTGACAACAACAGGTTGGTGCTGCTGCCGTATCTCTGTGTCACTTTGTGCAAAGAAACTGCTGATGCCGTTGCTCAAGGTGTTTGTTCCTCTGCTTGTCGGGCCAGTTTCGAACAGTTCTGCATCAACTACTGCAACGAGAAGCTGCAGCAGCTCTTCATCGAGCTGATCCTCAGACAGGAGCAAGGAGAATACCAGAGAGAGGGCATCACCTGGCAACACGTGAGAAGCACACAATATGCGCACAGGAATAACACACATCTGCAGATCAGTTGTCGCTCAGCAGCTGTGCAGGACATAGTCTTATGTTCACACGGTGTAGTGATGCATAAGTGTGTGGAGGTTAAGGTAGTGACTTAATGAAAGTGTCCCCTAACGTTATTCAAGTGTTTTTAGTGGCCTCACACACTTGCAGGTCGGCCAATAAATACAAAAAAAAACTGTAATCGCTGATGACGGTTTTCTTTTTTTGGCATTTTAAATTGCACCTCACTGTTGGTTCCAATTATATTTATGACACTTACTGTCAAATGTGATGTTTTTCAACCTGGACCCCTTTTGTCTCATGTGTTTGTGTCTAAGTGACTAATGGGAACAACTATTTTTTAAACTGGTCCAGTATTGAAGTAGAACAGTAGAACAGACGGCCACGGTGCTCAAAACAGTCTTATAAGTATTCACAAACAAATGCCAAGTTACGTAACTCGTGAAACGGATTTGCATCTGTAAATCTGTATCCGTGCCTCTAATCTACAACTCGTGTATCATCATACACGAGCGCTCTCCAGTAGGTGGCGCTAATGCAGTATGTATGGATGCAAACCGCTGTTTAACTAAACAGAAGGAGAATAGAAGCCTTCGCCACATAAACATTAGTCCAAAGGCAGCACTTTCATGAAAGCGTCCATGGATACTTCCTGACCCTGTTAGGCTCACAGGGGTGTTCCCTGTCTTCCAGCAACAAGTCACATGACACAATAACGAACAGAGCGGGACAAGCGCTGTTTCTCTGTAGGGTTCTCTCCATAATGTTGTCAGACACTCATAATAACTATCTGAGCCTGTCAGCGCCAGAAACAAGCATTTCTAGTGGACGTACTTTGACGGTGAGGAGTTGCCACAAAGGTGATAACATTTCAGCCCTTTTAGCAGTTCTCCCTAAATACTGGATCCATTTCATGTCCTCATTAGCCACTTAGACACAAAAAACATGGGAATATAGGGTCCAGGTTGAAAAATACAAAAGCTACACTTTAATTTCTGGTATTGTGTATATTTTTTTTAGCACCTTACTGATAATATGTATTGATTCTAAGTGTTTTTTGGCACTCTATATATTTGCACACTGCTGTATAACAATGTCCCTACATAAATACATTACAATTCAAATACAGCTTATCTTAAGATGACTTTTCTAATGTAAAAAAGTTGCCTATGAAAAGTTAATATACGGAGATGCATTTGGTGCAGATGTGACGTGCAAAAGCAGCCTTGTAAGTGATCAAGTATGCACTTGAACAACCCCCCCCCTACACACACACACACTAACATGACTCATAAACATCACCGTATTTTCCCCCCCCTCACTTAACAACCACCCCGTTTACACGCAGATCGATTACTTCAACAACCAGATCATCTTGGACCTGGTGGAGCAGCCCCACAAGGGCATCATCTCCATCCTGGACGAAGCGTGCCTCACTGTGGGCAAAGTCACCGACACGGTCTGCCTGGAGAGCATGGACACCAAACTGGCCCAGCACCCCCACTACGCCTCCCGCAAGGTGAGAACAGATCAGAAACGTGAAACAACATCAAACCGAAACGCTGTTGACATGTTCTCCTCAGACTTTACTCCGAAAAATAAAAAATGACGAGATCTTAATTTCCGTTAAGTTGCAGGATAGAAATAAAGTATTTTTTGTTTCGACTTTTGACTTGAAATTAACAAGCAAGAACAAAGGGGGTCCACACTGCAGAGTGACTTTAATATTTACTATAGCTCAGGTGCGCTTCTGCATTGCAGTCAGTAGGGAATTTTGCCTTAAGAGACATCATGAGATGCTTGTTTCTTTTTTCAAACAGCCGGGGCTCTGAAATGCAGCCGTCATTCATCTGTGCACAGCAAACGTTTATATAATATGTTGCATGTAATATTTGCACTCACAGCGTCTCCTCTTCATTTCCAGCTCAGCCCCACCGACAGAACCATGGACTTTCAGAAACACTTCCGTATCCGCCACTACGCCGGAGACGTCACGTGAGTTGCTCACACATTACCCCCCCCCCCCCCCCCGAGGCAGTCCAGCCCGGGCCTGAATAAGTGACTGTGCAGAGTTCAGGAGTGTGAGGCAAAAATAAATCCTATTAAGAGAGGTCAGCAGTGGGTGAATTCATAGAGGCATTCCAGTGAGTGGTGTTGCGCTCAAAGTGAAGAAGTTATTGTAAATTCCCATATCAGCAATTATGGAAAACAATTGATTTGTTTCTGGACTTAAAACCACAACTACGATACTTCTGATTAGGGCTGCACCATTTTGAAAAAATATCTAATTGCAAGTATTTTTGACTGATATTACGATTGCGATATGATTTTATATATATATATATATATATATATATATATATATATATATATATATATATATGATATTAGAGGGAATTATTCTCATTTTCATTAAAAAGCTTAAAAATGATTATGATGTGACTTTTGCAGGGATCTGTGCCAAACTAAGATGTCCGTACATTTAAACACGACAATATTACATTTAAAATTGTATTTTGACACACATTTATTGCCTTTAACAAATACCGCTCCTCCTGCGATTTGAATATTGCAGTCGACATTATTGCGATTTTTGATCAAATGTAGGTTTATTTTTGCAGCCCCACTTCTGATCTCACATCTCCAAATGTATACCGAGAGGTTCCAAATATCCAACTATGTAATATATTTACTCGACGAAAGATCCGCACGGACCATACAGTCAATTTAAACTGCAATATTGACCGAGTGTGTCCACATTTTGAAGGATACAAACGGGAAATGTAGTCACCGAACGTTGATGCGTACATGTGAGTTGTGACCTACTGTACAAATCTGTTCGTGTGGAAACACTTGAAGAACACTCCTCAGCCGCACACACACACACACACACACACACACACACACACACACACACACACACACACACACACACACACACACACACACACACACACACACACACACACACACACACACACACACACACACACACACACAGTGAAGTGCATTCACTAAGCTGCACATTCAGGCATTCAGACAACACAACCATGTACAGAAGAGGAGGTGACTGTTGACTGCACAGAATCAGTGGTCGCCAATGTTCAAAACGTGCAGCTTTGATTTGTAAAGGCTGGTGACACCTTGAAGTATTTTCCAGGGTTGCACGTGCACATTTTGCACCATACGGAATAAAATTAGAATCGGCATGTCGCTGTTATAGGAGCGATCTGATCGAGGATGCAAATGAAAGATGAGTTTCTGATGTTCTCCACAATGTGTTTTGGTCACTTGTTAGGGCTTTCATTTTGTAATTTAAACCATCCCTCCCCCTTTAGTCCTAATTTATAAAGATCCTTTTGGTAAATAATTTTGCCTTTGGAAAAATGTGGTGACTTGCAAAACGGCCCTGCACAACATTCAAACACAAAACAGAATTGATACGATTAATTCTATCATAAATCACATGTGACCCTATCACATGTGATGCATATTAAGGCCTTTTTTAGTTTTTATCCTATTCCGAAAGCGCAATACATTTTTGTTTAAGTTGGTGGTCATTTAGTTTATCATTCACAGACTAGAGAGGGTTTGTTGGGTTTCCTTCTCCACCGCTGCTCCACTTCTTTAATGTGCCCACCGGATTTAAACGTCACAGTGGTCACCCGACGGGGCTTTGATTTCAGAAAGATCCCCGCCGCTCACATGTACTGCCCTCGATCTAGAGAGGGGAAGGACATTAATATGTCAAGGGAGCACGAGAGGAGGAGGAGGAGGAGGGTGGAGGGGGGTGGAGCAAGCTGATGAGACAATTTTGGATGTAGCAGCAGCAGTAATCAAGGAGAAGTGGAGTCGGGTTTATTGAAGGTCCTTGACACGGGGAAATCCGGGCTAACACGATGTCGAACACGCACCGAAACACAGAGCAATTTCATCCGTCTCTGGAGCTCAAGACAGCTCTCACAGACAATTACTGCACTGTCAACGTTCAGCAGCATTCAGATCCTTCACGTCAGTAAAGGTACCAGCATAAGTACTTCAAGTGGGAAAATGACCAGCGTCAGGGTTATACTATTATTATTACTACTGATGCATTGATGTGTAAGCAGCATTTCACTGTATTTCCGCCAGGGCATCATAATAATAATACTTTTATTTATATAGCACTTTTCAAGCTTAAGCACAAAGTGCTTTCCAGATTGAAAGATTTAAAGAATGAAAATTTAAAAGCCCCCCCCCCCCCCCGTATGTCATACTAAATAGAGAGCACATCAAGCAGCACTGAACCAGATGGAGGTGCAAAATAAAAAGACACTCGTTCATGTGAGTAAGATGTGGATAAGGGAAAATAGATTTTGTTATTTTAGGCTGCCTTGAAACATCTGGCCGGGGACAGCAGATGGAAATTAGCCTCTCTGGCTAACTCTGGCTCACTTACAGTTCAACTGTTGATTGGTGTGCATTGTCCCTGCAAAATGAATAAATAAATAAAAAAATAAAAATAAAAAAAGCTCATATAAAACAGGTGAAGATTAAGAAGGAGAAATAATATGTATATAAACAAATAAGATGCAAAAATCAGAGCGAATAAAAATGGTAAAACAAGCACAATTTAAATATGTAATGACAATAAAAATAAAATAAAACACTATATTATAGTATTATAAAGAACAACTATAAAGTGACATTACTGTTAAAGTGCTGACGCACCTGGCAGAGATCTGCACTCTTCTGAGTTCACTTCACGCAAATGTTTTCTTGATCAGTCCATTCATTGTTCGGGTTAAATCTGAGATTAGTGAGGAATGCCCATCACAATTACCCAAACCCCAAACGATCCAGATCACTCTCATTCAAGACAGAGAGAATCAGCAAATCACAACATTTGAAACCATGAAATGTATTTTTTTCTATGAAAAATAAATAAAAGTATTAATCAGTTATGAGTCAAGTTAAAGCTACTAGAAGGAACTTTCATTTTGTGATGATTTTGGCGGTCCCTGAGGACAAAAGCGGGAGTGTTTCAGACCACCAGAGTGCCTTCGGAAAACCTCTCATATTACATCAGGGTCTGACAGTCTACCCGGTTCTGGTTCTCCCTTGCCTCCCTTCCCTCAGCAGTACGGCCTTTGCTCCCAGTGCAGCAGCGAGGCTCTGCTCCTGGCCGGAGGCGGAGACGCTGCAGTCGGCGGCTGAGCTCTCCTCCTCCCGCTGGAGCTCCGACTACAGGTCAAAGGCGGCAAAACAAAGCCGGGTCAGGGTCTGTCCGCTGGGGGCCGGTCGCTGCTGGAGGCCCCCGCTGGAGTCTGAGCTGAAGGAGTTTCTGGTGAACCTGCATGATTTCATCTGATTTTCTGTGGAATCCGACACCGATGACAAGCATTAACAATCGCTACATAGAAATATCTTTTCTCTGATGGTCTCGTTTACTTATGTAGGTCATAAAGAGGCATCGGGGTTAAACTGAAGCTGTTTCACAACCAGTTAAAAGTTCCTCACAGTAACTTTAAGTAAAGTTGCAGATTCATTTTCCGTGTGTAAAAACACTTTCACCTTGACTTAGTGATGAACATGTTATGTTATACAAAACGCATATATTTAAGTACAGTACTGGAGTAGATGTACCTTCCTGCTGGCGTTAACAAGGCGGGCGGCTAAAGAGCATGCGTGACCGACCTGCAGCGCTGATGACAGATGGCCGTCCCTGTCACTGCGTGTCCCCGTCACCCCGCCTCGTGTCGGAGGGCCGCTCTCTCTGAGCTGTCACCCCTGGTATATTGCTCCCTGGTGGCACTGGCCCCCCACCATCCCCTGTCCCACCCCGCCACATCTGAGTCTACGATGGCTAAATATACCCTGATCCTTGCCACCCACTGCCCGCCGCCCCCCACCCCCACTATCACAAGCTTTGACCTACTTCGCTTCCTCCTCCTCCTTTCCTGCTTCCTCTTTTCTTCTTCTCCTCCCTCTGTACTGCAACACTCACCTGACTCTCTTTGCCATCCACATCTTAATTCCCTGCAGTATTTCCGCCTGCACATGCAGCACTTTGAGCAGCCGTAAGATATATATCATATTCCCCCACTGCACAACTTTACAGTGCCAGAAATCTCACGTCTTTGTCACCACGGCGCTCTCGGCGTGAGCTCCCTTTAACCTTCTGCAACACGGCCCTCTCCTCGCACCAGCCTTGACCTTCACACTTTGATATACTTCCCTCTAAATCATCCTCGCGTCTCTGGAGGGACCGCTGCCTCTTTCTCCGCATGTCCCCTCCTGTCCTGTCCTCTCCCAGCACTGCCCTGTCCTGTCCTTGTCATTTTGTCGTGCCGACTGCTCTTTCTCTCTCTTTTCCTCTCGCACTCCGTCTCTCTCCGGTGAGCTTTCCCGGGGTTTGGTCAGGTGGTTTCGCCGCCCGTGAGCCAAGGGGACACATCTGTCATAGCCAGCCTCCGCTTCTTTGCCTCCAGATGTGACATTGTAGGACACAGCCGCAGACAGGGCCACGCAGGCGACATGTGACATGCTGAGTGTGTCCGTGGTTTTGTTCGTGTGTGTGTGTGTGTGTGTGTGTGTGTGTGTGTGTGTTTGTTAGAGAGGGAAGGGTGCAGAGAGAATGTGTAGAAGAAATGTGTGTGTGTGTGTGGAAGAGAGTGTGAACTACTGCAGTGGTGGAAGTGCTTTTACTCAAGTGCTGTACTTAAGTCCGGTGTTGAGGTACTTGAACTTTACTCGAGTATTTCCATTTTATACATTTATCTGTGGTCACTTTGCAGTTTACAGCTAAAATATGAAATACATTGTATTGTAAGGCATTTACACTCTAACCGTCTCACATGGTCTTATTTCAGTAACGAATGCCTAAAGAGGTCAAATTGTTGTTTCCCAAAACAAAGCACAAAATCCGTACAAAAATGAATACAAATTAGTTTAACAAGCTTTGTTTTTCATCTTTCTTCTCCCAAATAATCCTCTTATGACTCACCAAATGTATCTTGTGACCCTTTGTAGGGGTCTCGACCCCTAAAATATATATAAAAACAAATGTAAACTAGCCTCACCTTGACCAGCTACAACAGTAACTACGCTACACACACGACATACTAGTTCTACTGTCATACTTGAAGTACATTTCGCTGCTATACATCTGTACTTTTACCTCAGTAGAATTTGTCGTGCAGTACTTTTACATGAGCAAAGGATCTGAATACTTCATCCACCACTGGTTTGTTGTTCACCAGTGTCTTTCAAGCTTTTTAGCTTGTGAGCTGATTTCATTTCAATAACAGTTTGAGCCCCAAAGAGCTTAGATTTCACAAAAAATGTAAAAGACTAGAGAAGAGTACAAAAAATTGCGTTGCAGAACTTAGTTTTTTCTTCTTTCCCCACATGTGTCTTCACTCTGGTGGGGGCTGGATCCCATGTTTGGGAACCACTGGATGCAACTATCTAACTGTATACAGTAGTTAAAAGTAAAAATATATAATCACTCAAACTGGCTATTTTTCTGTGGAAGAAGTACTTTTTTTAAGCACATTTAGCTTATAATACTTCAGTACAAAGTAAGATTTTAAATGCAGGATGCATCTTTTTCAGAAAGCATCCACACCGTGTAATTTATTGTTACATTGTGAGCAAGAGAGGAGAGGGAGAGGTTTATTTGAGGCAGCGCTTACACCACTCTCTTAGCCCCGGGCTGTACGGCTTATGTAACTGTAAGACCGCGACCTCCCGCTGACACTTCACCAAAACCAACTGAGCAGTTTTAAAGAAAAGGCAGACGGATTAGTTTGTAGACAGTTTTTTTTTCTTCTCCAAAACGTTAGCCGCAGGGGGAATTAGAGCACGTTCCTAATTTATAAATCGTCTAGCCTGACGACTGTGAATCATTTGAAATAGAGTGGAGTCCCTTAACATAGTGGTAGTGACCCTTTCAGTGACAGACGCCTACTGTTAGAACTGTGACTACCTTGTAACTTTGTTTTTGACACACCTCTTCACTCCAAGTGCTCTTAAGTGGGACATCCCTCCTTCTTTGGAGCTACTTCAATTACTCTCCCTTTCTCCCTCTACATCCATCACAGATATTCCGTCGAGGGCTTTTTGGACAAAAACAAGGACCTGCTTTTCCAAGATTTCAAGCGTCTCATGTACAACAGGTGCCAAATATCATGATGCTCTTGACAGTTCAGAATCTGGGTTAAGTGTATAATGAGTTCTTTGCCCATCACTCCTCTGCTAACCCAGTTAATGACGCCCTTTATTGCCCCCCCCCCCCTCTCTCTCTCTTAGTGCCAACCCAGTCCTGAAGGAGATGTGGCCAGATGGTCATCTGAGCATCACGGAGGTCACCAAGCGACCTCTGACTGCGGCCACCCTCTTCAAAAACTCCATTGTGGCCTTGGTGGATAAACTGGGCTGCAAGGTCAGTGGTTTCGGGTTAGGATGGACTTCCTGTTCCCTTCCCTTTAACCATTTGGGGAAGCTGAGGTTGGCATTGGCCGTTTTTAGACTGATTAAAGATACATGATTCTGACAAATATAAAGTAAAGACAAGGAACAAAGGCAGAGTGCAGTAACTATGGACACTCTGAAGTTCTTACATTTTCAGGCTGGTCGGAAAACTGCCAAAATGGCCATGTTTTCAATTACAGAAAAGTCAAAATGTTGTTTAGCTTTAGGCTAGCCGCGGCTACAGCTGTCTTGCTTTGACTTAGCTACGCAGCCAGTTACCGTGATTTGACTTTATGCCTTTCTATGGCTTCATCATTTTCATATGGCAACACAGATGCCAAAATGTCAGTCAATTTTGACCAAATATGTAGTTGTGTTTGGGTCTGAAGGGCAGAATTTGTGTCAAATCAAAGCCAGGTTTGATTTTGTGATCATATGTTCACGTGTTGGAGTATTTAGCCCAGACAGAGATCTTCTCCCCCAGTTTACGTTGCTGCCATCATCAGGAAGATGCTCTGTAAAGCCTCAATGAGTCACAGGCTACTCTGAGGCTGCCAGTGTGTCTGTGTGTGATGTCTCTTTTGGGAGGACGGCTCGTCAACATGCATGACAAAAATGTGGAACAAGATGCAACGCACAGCCGTCCAGCAGGGACCGTACATACTTGGCAATGTGCTGTTTTCGGTGTCAGATAGTAACAGTTTTTGTAGGTCGCTCGTCCTCGTCCCGTCTGGCTGCGTGTGGCGTTGATGGGGGGGGGGGAGGGGGCGGTAAAGGAGGAGGTGGTGCTGGACCACAAGATGTGAAGCTCACCTCTCCTGGCCTCATCTCGCCGACTGAAGTCTGACATTTCCTGCTGTTATTTTGGGACGGCCTGCTGTCAGGCTGCTCGCAGCATCTCGTCTCGGTGTGGCTGAGGTAAAATGAAAGGCAGCTCCCCTGGCAACCTTCAGGTCACGTCAAATGAGCGGATGTTTCCTTCTACCGCCGAACAGAAGCACCTGTGCCCATTCTGCCCATCTAGTCTGCTCCCAACCCCCTCCCCCCGCCCCCCATTAACTGAACTGGGGGCACACAGTGCACACGGATCATCGATATGATGGATGACAGTGTTGGGGAGCAGAAAGTCTTCACTTTGTTCCGCCGTCTTTCACGGACGGCGAGTGAGAGACGTCTCTGTTCTGTGACAGGACAGCGCGTCCCCTCAGAGGTCCATGTCAAGGTGCAGGCGCCCAGCCGTCTGGAGGCTTTATCACCTTCGCAGATGTGATGCGCAGTTAAACGCACTGTTAATAAGTACATGTGTCGCGAGGCTCAGCTGCTCACTGTAGCAGCTGCTGAAAGTGCGATTAAGGTCAGTGGACTCAGTTTGCCGGTGTTGCGGCTTGGCTGTCACGGTTCAGAAAGTGTAGTTTATTGACACGCACAGTGATGAACACAGCAGTGATGGAAAAATATGCAAAAAGAAAAAAAATGAAAGACGAGCACAAGTTTGTGCAGGTGATAAAACAAGAGTGTTATGAAAAATATTGCCTCAATCATACAAACACTGAAAAGGGTTGGAAGTATGTGTAGCCTACACTGTGTCCTGCTATGGCAGTACTTTTATTGTGGTTCATTGCATCCTTACTTTAATTTCCTTCAGTATTGTATATACACAGTATATTTCTGTAAATGAATACAGAAGTTAGTCGCAGCGATGTGATATTTCATAGATCCCAGCTGGGAAATAACAAAGAAAAAAAGGCATTTGGTGTCTTCTTATTGAAAGAGGATCTCTCTCTACTCGTTTCCTTAGAGGATTGCCCACATCCCTTTTGTCTTTGTCTTTCAGGAGCCTTACTACGTGCGATGCATAAAGCCCAACGAGATGAAGTCCTCGGTGCTGTTCGACGACGCTCGCTGCAAGCATCAGGTGGCCTACCTCGGCCTGATGGAGAACGTGATGGTGCGCCGAGCGGGCTTTGCCTACAGGCAGCATTACGCTCGCGTCCTGCAGCGGTAAGAGAACGTCGTGGCGCTCTGTGAAGCACGAGTTCTGCAGCGTCCTCCTACGGTCAACTCCTCTGTGAGGAAGTTGTCTTACAGCAGCTCATTTTACCACCAGGGTTGTGTAAAATGTACCAAACTATGCAGTAGTCCTTATTCCTATGATACAATTATAATTAAAACTAATACCACAAGAGTTATCTTACTCAATATGAATGGAAATCTCCAAATTACATTTAACAGTAAAGAAGCATGATGCGTGCAATCTTTTCCATTTAACTCAAAAATGGGAGGACGAGAACATTTACAAAATCAAGTAAAACCTGATTTTTTTTAATTCTTATACTTCCCATAATGCAACTTGATAGCTTCTTTCTCCTTTTGTTCATATTTAATAATCATCTAATTTTCTTAGACCTGACAAATCTCCAAACCCACAGAAGATATTATACAATAGTATAATAATACAAGCGGAGTAGTACTTCCCATGGCTAGCAAATTTATCTTTAAGATGTGAAATTGGTGAAGTGCCCCTTTAAGGACAAGCACTCACTAAAAACACTTTTCCAGGTAAATTAAAAGCGCACCTGTTCCATTTTTCTAGATGCTGAACAGCACTCTTGTTTGCGCACATGAATGTCCGCAGGTATAAAATGACGTGCGAGTACACCTGGCCGAACCACCTGATGGGCTCGGACAGAGAGGCCGTGGAGGCCATCATCACCCAGCACGGATTCCAGGACGATGTGGCGTACGGACACACCAAGCTGTTTGTCCGAACGCCGCGGTCTCTCTTCACTCTGGAGCAGGAGAGAGCCGCCCTCATCCCCATCCTGGTGCTCTTCCTGCAGAAGGTCGGCCATATTAGTATCGGTATCACTGTTTTATTTGTCTTCATCGTCTGAAATGTCAGATCCCCACAGATGTTTTCAAAGACCGTGCATGCACATTGATGAGGATGTATTGGTCCGACAACTAATTGACACAGAGACCTAATTTAATGTCACGAGCAGCTCCGATCATGTGATCTCAGTTAATTCCTCTGCAACGTTATCTTCTCCAGTTCACTCCAGTTCACGCCTCTGGGTTTCAGAGTGGAGATCGCAGTTTGCCTCAGCCTCATGAATACGTGGCTCCTGGTTATGTTTGACTGAAATTCATCTGCCAGCTTGAATCCTAATTTCCTGTAACAATAATGGGGATAATTAATGAGATCCAAAGCTACAGTTACATTACAGTCAATTACTTCACTCGCTCAACGACAAACACCCTTCTCCCTTTCTCTCTCCCCTGACCTACTTTGATGTCTGGTTCTTTAACTGGAGCACGAGTTCGTCTGCAGCTCAGTGGGACTCTCTCATCGCTCCTCTCTCGCTTTCTGTCTTCAAAACATCCCCTCTTTTTCCCCCAAAGGTGTGGCGTGGGGCTTTGGCTCGTAAGAGGTGCCGGCAAATGAGGGCCATCTACGCCATCATGGGCTGCTATAAGCGCTACAAGGTGAAGGCCCACTTCTGGGAGGTGGAGAGGAGGTTCGCTAATGTGAGAACCATGGCCGACTACGGGAAGAGCGTGGAGTGGCCGACCCCGCCTGCAGCTCTGTCCCAGTTTCACAACAACACAGTCAATCTGCATCGCAGGTCAGATCCCAAAGAATTAAACTCATGCACCATAACAAACAACAATGTGAAATATGTCTGTTCAATATTGAGTCTTCAACCATATTTTACTTTGAACAAACTGTCAGTAAAGTGAGATAAATCCAGGCGACAACCTCCGGTTCTGAAAGGTCAAGTCAATGCAGAAGTGCCATAAACTTGCATTCTCTCTGCTGACCATCAGGGGGCGACTCCTCTGGTTGTATAGAAGTCTATGAGAAAATAACTCTACTTCTCTCTTGATTTATTACCTCAGTAAACATTGTAAACATGAGTTTATGGTCTCAATCTCTAGTTTCAAGTCTTCTTCAACACAGCATGATGTTCATTCAGTAAACTATGGTCCATTTAGAGTCAGACAGACCATAAAGCAGAGTATGCTTTAGGGCGGGGCTACCTTGTGATTGACAGGTCGTATACGGTGTCTACATCACTCCTCCGCAGTCCAAATATGGTCATTTCCATTCAGTGGTTGCAAAAAACCAAGATGGCGACTGATGAAACTACAGACAGCAGCCAGTTAGTTTAGCTTAGCATAAAGACTGCAAATAGTCAGAAACAGCTAGCCTGGCTGTGTTCAAAGCTAATATCTGAGACTCCGGGCAGTTACTGCGGTCGGCCAGGAAATAGTTCAGCACATAATGGCCCTCAAAAAGCACAACAAGCTGTTTGTACCCTTTGGTTTAAGTACAGATTAAATAAACAAGATACAACACGTCAATTGGTGAACTTGAGAGGTGCTGCTAGGCAGACTTTGTTACATTTGGACAGAGCTAGTCTAGTGTAGTTTATTTACTCGCACAGTGTTGAACACAGCACTGATGAAAACATAATGATAAAAAAGCTAGGCAAAGTTTTGAGACAAACACAAGTTTGTGCAGGTGATGAAGAAAGAGTGTTATGTGAAAATATCGCCTCAATCATACAAACACTGAATCAGTGTTGAAAGTACGTTTGCTCTGTATCCCGCTATGGCAGTACTTTCACTGTGTTTCATTGCGTCCTTACTTTAATTTCCTTCAGTATTTACTGTATATGTTTCAATGTAAAATGGTGCACAAGCCAAACAAACAATAGAATACAATACAAACATTTGGTTACCAGCGTTCCTTGCTCTCCTGGCTGTAGCTTCTTATTGAACACACGGACGTTAAGGTGGCATCGATACTCTCATTTAGCTCTAAAACATTTCATTTGCATTGAAAACTAATAATTTTTTCTCCTTGGCGGATTCTCTCCAGTTTAAATTAATTCTCAGCAACCGCAGAATAACTTGAATGGTTCTCTGGGTGTGTGAGTTTTGGATCAGCACAGATATGTTTTGGCACTGCGGATAGAGTTTATTTTCATCCCTCACAGACCTAATCTTGAAGCCGTTCCTCCTACTGTATTGTTTTTCTTTTTTTTTTGGTTGCACCTTTGATGTATTATTCCGCCCACGTGACATGCTGCCTTGTTCCCATCCCTTGTTGTCAGGTGGTGGGCGAGGCAGATCGTAAAGAAGATCCCTCCGTCTGACATGATGGAGGTTCGGGCCAAAGTGGCGGCTCTGACTGCTCTGAGCGGAGAGAGGAAGGACTGGGGGGTCAGCAGAGCCTGGGAGAGGGACTACCTCGCCAATGTAAGAAGATTTACATAAAACTAATTCCAGTTAAGCTTGGAGATTCATTCTTGACCTTGGGAAAACAGATTTATTTATTTATTCTAGGGCAGCAACTATGATTAAGTGTTGACCCATGAATTGTATTTTTATCGCCATCACAATATGACGTTTTTTTTATTGCAAGACAAAAGATAATACATAAACAGAACAACAGAAGGAGTCTTGTACCTCCTTACAGAGCAAAACACAAACATACCCTTCAAGGTAGAATGATCCTAAAATAAAATATAATATAATAAAATAATGTATAGACTCGTACAAAGGTAATCCCTCTCAATCGTCACTTCTGACCCCAAATAGTGTCTGTCTCTGCAGAGACCCCGTCTTCTGCCTGTATTTTTTTTTGTGTGTCCGGGACGTTTCTGGGCGTCAACCCCCACAAAACCGTAGCGACCAGTTGCCAGATTGTGAGCATGCATCCAAGAGGAAGCTATGAAAGTGGCAGACACACCGCCGGAAAAACCCGAGAAGAAACAACACGCGAACAAAGCTGTGCCTTTGTAATATTTTACGGTTAATAATGACGAAAAGCAGCTTTTTAATTATGTGCGGATCCAGGGTTTCGTTTGCAGTTGAAGATAAAAGATAAAAGATAAAATAGATAACAAAAATAATAATTCCACTGTGCCGTGCGCACACTTGTATTTTTAATAGCTTTGACTTAAGTGTAGTGTTTTCTCTCCTCGCCACGAGATGACCTTAACAGTTCAGTGTGACTCTCCACTCAACAAAATACTTATTCGCTGCATGAAAAATAACTTGGAAAATCCATTGGATTTGTTTTTTTCACTTGAATTCATCACAGAAAACAAGACTTGAATGACCAGCAGTGTGTTGGAGGACAGAGATCATCCGTGGTTGTCAATGCATATGGCGCATGTGACGACGAGCCTCGCGGCATGACCAAAGGAGGATGGTGCTTGTGAACACAGCCCTCCTTTAATGAATCCCACAGTCGGCTCATTTAACGGCTAATCTGAGCTTGTTTGGTGGCCGGAGGCTTGAGAGATGCCTTCAGGGAGCCGAGAGCATGACTGAGTCACTCCCCTCGTTAGTTTGTCAGGCGGCCCGTGACTCGCCGTCCTCCTTCAGGGCTCCGGCTCCACAAGCTTGTTGTTAATTCCACAAAGACCTACAGAGGAGTGCATGTAATGGGGTATGCGGGCAGCCTGAAACGTGGCTTGTGTATATGGCTGAAGTCGCTTTGGAACGACCATATCAGGGCCAAAAGTTTACATTTAAGAAGACACAAAAAACAGAAAGTACACAATTAAAACATGGCTTAAAAGCAGGCCTAGGACATGAGTTTCAAACAAACGCCAGTCCAAACAGGTGTGTCTTGAGCTGATTTTGGAATGAATTCACGGAATCAGCAAAACGCGGGGGTGCAGGCAGAGCATTCCACAGCCTCGGTGCTACTGCCTCAAACGCTCGGTCACCACGGGTCTTAAGGCAAGTGCGTGGGACAGACAGATGTTCAACATGTTTGACCTGAGAGCGCGGTGGGTGAATAAGGGTGAAGTAGTTCAGCCACATATGTAGGAGCCTGACCGTGTAGTGCTCTGTAAGTGAGAGTGAGAATTTTAAAGTGGATCCTAAATGCTACAGGGAGCCAGTGAAGAGATCGGAGTATGGGGGTGATGTGAGACCCCCTCCGCTCACTCCTACCTTAATCAAGAATGCTGTAAAGTGAACCGTGAGTGGAAAAAAACCTGGTGTGGTTGTTCGCCTCGCTCAGAAGCCATCTGTTACATAACAACACTGCTTTAGCAGCAACGGTAGTCAGACGGCGTCTCACGTTACAGCAGTTTTACAACTGTGTCGGTGAACTTTAGGCAACGTAACAGCACCAAAGGCGCTCGCCAGAGCCAGCGAAAACACAACTATTCTTAGTTTCACGTTATTGTAAACTAATGACGTAGTTCTGAATATTCTATTTCATTTCTGCTCATAGATTACCAGAAATGCTACACTGGCCCTTAAATGCATCCATGATATTGGGTTTAATTGTTAAACATCTAGTTCCAAAAACATTAACATTTGTCTTTAACAACTTCCACTCTCCTCTGAAGACTCCCCACAAGATTTTGGAAAACTGTCTGCAGAGATTTGATCCCGTTAAGCCAAAAGAGCATTCATTGATAATAACTCCGGTCGGCCACTGGTGTTGGGCGATGAGGCCTGGCTTGTTGTGGTTCATCCCGTTGGTGTGGGACGGGGCTCAGCGAGGGCCAATCGAGTTCTTCCACTTCAAACCGGGAAAAAAACATTTCTTTATGGAGCTGGCTTTTGTTTCCTGAATTTGGAAGCATACCAAAAATATCATCGAATGCTCTAGCATTTGGATTTCGCCTCACTGGCGCTGAGGAACACGTCAACACAACAAAGGGACGTTCTCATACATTTGGTCGCATGCTTTGGTTGTTTCAGTATGAATACATCTTTAGAAAATATTTCAAGAGAACATTTTTAATGGAATCTTGCATTTAGGGACTGGAATATATTAGAAACGGCTCCGTAAAGGGAAGACATTATAGTGACGGCTCCACTCTATGGGAGGGAGACTGCGACACGGCTTGAGATTAGCGACCCCCCCCCCCGACCGCAATTCTCATCAGGCAGTTTAGCTCCAGTATCAGCCGCCCTGCTCCACCTCCAACGGCACGTCAAACATCGTGGCTGGTAACGGCAGCCCGAGGCCGCGAGCTTTCATCTGCTGCTTATGGAATTAAAGTGATAAAAAAGAGGCTGAGAAGAGGTCGCCCAGAGTATTACGACTACCGACGAGATACACTCCCACACCGCCGTACTGTAGCTGCTTCTGTGTAATAACACGGGGTCTTTTTATTTCTGCAGGTGAGAGACTGCCCTCAGACCAGCTCCGGCTTCGTCCGAGTTTCCAAGGAGCTGAGGAACAAAGAGGAGTACACTCAGGTCCTCTTCTCTGGCTTCTGTAGGAAGGTACAGTATGTGTCTGTTTAGTACGAGGAGTTTCTGTCTTTTGCTGCTTCCTTTTAGCCTTGGGATTGTTTTTTCTTTTTCTCACCTGCTGTGTTCTCCATTCCATCCCCCCCGCAGTCGGCTGTTGTGTCGGCTCGTCTCTCAAGATTTCAGAAAGTAATATAAAGAAGTTAGATAAAAAAATAATCAGAGGATTAATCGCAAAAGATTTCCTCAACCTTTAAGATATCCTTTTCATTTTTAAAGTCTGCTGGGGCCCTGCTTATTATTTCACCTTATGATTAACTCTTATCATCTCCCTGTGGATAATAATGGCCATGTTTTCCTTATCAGGGATTGCAGAGAGAGGGCTCCCGCTAAATTCTGCAGCTTTAGCCAAAGTACATTTGAAGATATGCAGGCTTTGATGAAGAGAAATAAAACAACCTCCAACACTGACAAACCCACCAGAGCCTTTGTCTTTGTATCTGATCCTTCTATTTATCCTTTTGTTTTGTTGTGTTTTGTTTCGTGAGTGTTGCTCGCTTGCAGCTCCACAGGGGAAACTTGTTTTTGAAGTGAGAGTAGTGATAACCCAAAAGATCCTTCAAGTTGCAAAAGAAATATAAAAAATGCAAAAGTGGAGCTTAATCCATGTCTCTTTTCCCTCCTCTGCTCTCTCAGGTGAATAGATTCAACAAAAGCACCGACCGAGGCCTGCTCATCACAGACAAGTGCGTCTACAAATTGGAGCCTAAGAAGCAGTACAAGGTTCTGAAGAGGTTTCCCTTGGATGCCGTAAGTACTCACACGGGAGATATATACGCACGCTTTCACACATTGACACAACGTTCATCTGAAGCCGGAGCGCTCCTCAGTCATCCTGGGTATGAAAACACATACAGTATCGAACCCTTGCTGTTGTATTAGGCACAACGTGACTGGTTGAAGCTCAGAAAAATGAGTCGCCACGTAAGGTTTGCGTTCTGCGTGAAAGTATTCGAGACAAAAACAACAGTCAGAAAAAACGTATTGACGTGCGAGTTCATCGCACGGACAAAAAGGCCCTGGTGTGAAAAGGCTTTAAAAGGGAAAAAGTTCAATATAGATAAAATAATGCCAGCATAATCCTTACTCCTTACACTGATATTAAAGGACTGTTTCATATACTGCAAGTGGCAGATAAAAAAACAGAAGGAACGGTCATGATCTAAACACCAGAGGTATATCCTTACTTTGTATCCCTAATGTAGGTCAGCCCCTAAAGCACTTACATTTCCCTCTTAGCATCTCATTGTGTTTGTGGTCCTGCCTGATAAACAAACACATCTTTCAAACTCTTATCACTTTCCGCCTCATGAACTTTCCCAGGGGACCAAGAACCTTTTTGAGGAACTCCGGAACTAAACCTGCGTTTTGATTGGAGGAACCGGCGACAGAATCTCCGTCATGTAGGCTGCTCTGGGAAATGTTCAGGATCTTCAAGGGAAGAGTTTGCATGGCTGAATGTCGCTGTTTGGGCAAATTCTGACCTTCGGCAACAGCAACTTGTGTGCCGCTTTATTCACAAAACATAGAAAGACTCTTGGACTGATATAAAGACGAAGGTCGTACATTTCTTCATTTCATTTTAAGAAAGTGTGTTTTGACTCAAATTAGCTTTAGACCTGTTTTGCCAAGATTGAAGAGAAGAGTGTGTTGGTTGGCCATTGGTGTGTCTGTTAGGGGTTGTGTTTGATATGTGAGGCCGTGGTGGTGCTTTGACATATATTCTTAGCTTTAGAGATTCCTCCCGTCTGGAGGCAAACCTGGCTCATTTCACCGCCCAATCTGAGAAAGTGGATCAGGGATCTCTTGGGGGCCGTTAGCTCTAAAAGCGAAGAGAGAGGAGATGACAGCTTTATTTAATCTGATGCTTGGGGTTCCTTGAAATAGCTTTGAGAGCAGGATTTTTTTTCTATGGTTTGATGTATTTCTGAATGGATTGAGATGTTGGGCAGGGACTTTATGGACAGCTGGGATTTGATTTAAGCGTGTAAGATCTGGAACGTCTTGCAATACCACTTGTACCTCGAGAGGCGATAGTGAGTCGCTGTTCGTCCAGTCTGTCCTCAGTCAAGTTTACAATGTTTACTGAGGTAATAAATCAAGTGAGAAGTAGGGCCATTTTCTAATAGACTTCTATACAACCAGACTTCTTGAGTTGGCTGAAAACTGTAGCTGATCTTTGAAATTTTCCAGCTTTAAACATATGCAAAAAATACAAATGGGATGGCTACATACAAGATATCAGACAGGAATCCTAACAATATCGTACTAAAAGACTGAGGTTAAAGCTACATATCCCAGACAAAATAAATCAGCATGGATATAAGCAGGCTTATTCCGATTATTATATTTACTATAGATAAAAGTGTAATTAAAATGTTATTTATTATTGTGGTGGTTGTGTTTTAGGCATATGACATTTCCATGACAATTTTTGTCATATTTAGATATCTTTATCATGATCAAAATCCATCAAAACTGTCCGTTCTCTACTGTATGTACAATGTAATTTCACTGACAGTGTAAAGACCAACAACACAGAGTGAGTCAGCACAGCTGGACATCCAGAAGTGGTTTTAGAGAGAGAGAGAGAGAGAGAGAGAGAGAGAGAGAGAGAGAGAGAGAGAGAGAGAGAGAGAGAGAGAGAGAGAGAGAGAGAGACCTCAAAACATGCCAGAGGGTTAAAACCCATCATTATGCAGCAGTGGAGCGGCTAAAGATAGCCGATGCCATTAAGCTCTGCTGCTCAGAGTGAAGGATATGAATCTTATCCAGGTCAGGAACAGAGAAAAGAGAAGAAGTGGAGCCGCGCATTGTGTCACCAGACCCTTTGGAACAGATTCCTCGAGTTTGACCTTTAGCGCTGAAAGGCTGAAATGTCACTAAGGTCACACACTGATGGAACAATGCGACAACATCATGCATAACTGTGACGGGTTTTCAATGTTTTTCCTTAAACGATTGGACTCGTCACGAACAAAGTCACGCAAAACAACTGAACTCTGTGACTCTGTCCTTTTTACATGACGTCTTTGTAAAAAGCACCAAATACAACTGCTATTAGGGAAGTATTAAATTGTATAATTGATCAACAGAAAATGAATTTAATTCAGTTAATTAAAAAAACATCTCAGAAACAAAGTTGAAGTAATTAAAACCGGTGTCCATAACATAAACCTATATGATGATATGATTACATTATCCAGGACAACTCTGTGGTTCTGCGTAAAGCAATGTTGAGGATTTTGTCGAAGCTTGTAAATACAGAACGGGGAAAACACTTCCTGATCCAGCGACTCCTTCCACGTCGCAACTATATGAGTGAGCACCAGTTTCAGCTTCTCAAATGTGTTTTTCTTTTTTTTTTACCTTTTATTGTAATTATAAATTGAATATCTACTGGTTTTTGGTTGGCTGCTGGTTTGACGAAATGAGGACCTTGAAGACTTTGCTGAACAATTAATTGACAAAAAAAAGATAATTGAAAAGTGAAAAAGTTATGAATTGAGGCTCTAAAAACAACATGTTATGTATTGATTAGATCACATGGCCTTGTGTGTACAGCCTTAATGTCTCAGTCAGCTCTATGCCAGACCCTCTGACTCTTTGTGTTACCGTCACCTGTCCCTCGTTACCGTCATCTGTCCCTCGCTACCGTCACCTGTCCCTCGTTACTGTCATCTGTCCCTCGCTACCGTCACCTGTCCCTCGCTACTGCAGCCTGTCCCTCGTTACTGTCACCTGTCCCTCACTACTGTCACCTGTCCCTCGTTACTGTCACCTGTCCCTCACTACCGTCACCTGTCCCTCACTACCGTCACCTGTCCCTCGCTACCGTCACCTGTCCTTCGTTACTGTAACCTGTTGTTCGTTACTGTCAGCTGTCCCTCGTTACTGTCACCTGTCCCTCGCTATTGCAGCCTGTCCCTCGCTACTGCAGCCTGTCCCTTGCTACTGCAGCCTGTCCTTCGTTACTGTCACCTGTTGTTCGTTACTGTCACCTGTCCCTCACTACCGTCACCTGTCCCTCGCTACCGTCACCTGTCCTTAGTTACTGTCACCTGTCCCTCACTACTGTCACCTGTCCGTTACCGTCACCTGTCCTTCGTTACTGCCGCCTGTTGTTCGTTACTGTCACCTGTCCTTCATTACTGTCACCTGTCCCTCGTTACTGTCATATGTCCCTCGTTATCGCCCTCCTTTACCTTTGTCTTTAGTCTCTGTGCTCCCTTCTTCTTGTGCCAGTTTGTCATTGTTCTTCATACCTTGTGTTCCAGTCTGTTTTTCCTACTGGTTTTGTTTTTCAAGTGTTTAGTGTTCAGGATTCACCTGCTATCTGCCAACTGCTTCCTGCTTCCTGTCTGCTGTTACCTGCCTCCATGGCGGTTGAAAGGAGTAATTAAGTTTGCTGTGTTGGTTCGGACTTCGCAGCCTCCCTGTTGTTGTACACTATTGTGTACATCTTGAATATGTCCGTTCCGCACAACTTGATTGGTTGTAACCTTTACTCACGGTGCCAAAGCTCAGAAAAATCTCACTTGTTCCATTCTTTTTTTTCTGTTTTTTTTTCATCACAATAAATGGCTGAACACTGAGGGGACAGGTTGTACCAGAATAAAGGCCTTGACGGTGTCGGGTCCCCGCTAGATTAACCTGTGTATGCTGGAGGCCGTAAAAGGCTTTTAATCCACTCCGTCTCTAAAATCTGTGACACACCTCACTTTCTCTATCTCTCTCTGTCTTCATATATCTCATACGTACTGTTTCTGTTACATTTACTGAACTACTGTACTTGGATACAATTATGAGATGCTTTACCCGACTATCTCCATTTTATGTTATTCCACAACATTTTGAAGGCAAATATTGTACTTTTTACTCCACTGCATTTATTTGACTGCTTTAGTTACTTTGCAGATTCAGAATATTAAAACAAAAAATATGAATTAACGAATAAATTATGATGTGTTATTATAGATCATGCTACCCAGCAGTATATAAAGTAAACTAGCTCCACCTTTACCAGCTGCAACATTAATGTGATGAACACTTAATATTATATAATATAATAATAACTTAATAAATAATAAAATAAATAATAGTATCGATTATTATAATCTAGTAATCTAATATATGTGATTCTGAATAATGAGTTCTATTACAAGTTACATGTTGAATGTAGGACTTTTATTTTTCAGTAGTACTGCTACTTTTCCTCCAGTATCTGAATATTTGCGCAGT
This sequence comes from Leptoclinus maculatus, assembly GCA_032191485.1. Classification (NCBI taxonomy): domain Eukaryota; kingdom Metazoa; phylum Chordata; class Actinopteri; order Perciformes; family Stichaeidae; genus Leptoclinus; species Leptoclinus maculatus. Next base: position 35,574,559 of record JAVDOI010000002.1, on the reverse strand, counting down.
AAGTCTGTACAATATTCCATCTGGGTCACACCTCATGACTTTCCCTTCACTGCACCTCAATCACACGTGCACCGCGGGCAGATTTTCTCTCACCCTACATACTGAGCAGAAATAATCCGCTGGCTTCGTTCATGGCGTAATTTCTGATCCTGGATGTACTGTATTCAATTTACAGGTATTGTACAATGACGGTATAATCCTGACATTTTATACAAATGAATTCCCAGTGCTCTAGTGTGTGACCTTGAACGTCACAGTCAGTCACCTCAGCAGTAGTAGAACAAGCATCCAGGTTCCTACTAAACTTAAATTAGCAATGCAACATTTAAACAACACTTTCTTCTTCGCTGCATTAAGTAAAAATACAGAGGTATCATTAGTAGAATGTACATAATGTATCAAAAGTAAATATATTTTTCATCTATGTTATATTGTTACTGATGCTCTAATGTGTAAGCAGCATTTTACTGCTGTGGATGAATAAAGGTGGTAGAGATATAAGAAGCCCTTAATCTTAATGTAGTATTACCTGCAACTATACTGGAGGATGGTAAACAGGGACTCCCTGAGCACATGCTTCGCTGTGGCCCGAGGCTTAGTGCGGACTGGTGTCGTGTCGGAGTCTGACTTTGTGTCGTTTTTTTTGTCCCTCTACAGTTGACGGGGCTGAGCGTGACCGACGGGGTCGACCAGATGGTGGCGCTCCACACGTCCTCCCAGGACGACGTCCTGCTGTGTCTGCAGCGCGGGGAGCTGTGCGCCAACCAGGATCGAGTGGGCGAGCTGGTGGGCACGTTAGTGGACCACTTCACACGGTCAGTTCACACGGCCGGAAACCGTTTTGCTGACGCTGTCCCAAGAGTTCTCCTCGAGTGAGACACACAATTACAAACAGTGCGGATGAAGCATTATTTCTCTGTTGGGTCCTTTCCATAATATTGTCACACTTATGATAACAGTCTGAGCCTGTCCGCTTGAAAAACAAGCACTTTTAGTGGACGTACATTGACGGTGAGGTGACTTATAGCTTGTTTAGCGGCTGCAGTCTGCAGCGTTCTCCCTCAGTGCTGCACCAATTTCATGTCCTCATTAGTCCCTTAGACACAAGCATGGAACAACAGTTACCCTTTAAGGTAGAAAAGTATATATATAATAATAATCCAGTTTCATACATTCCATTTCCCACTCAAGCTCAACCACGAACAACAATTCTTCCAAATCCTAGCAAGAGATATTTGATTTGTCACAAATTGACACAAGTTTACACTGTAAGATAACTGTAGTCATACGGACGTATTATAGTTGTGTATTCACTGTAATGCCACCTGTTTTTATGAGGCATTGTGTCGGCCAAACAAATGCCTGCCCACTGTTTAAACCCTTAACCAGAGAGGAGGAATGAATTGGAGAAAACATGGAGCCTTTTCGGGTCTCGGTGTCGCACGAATAAACGGCACAGCATCAGACCGACGGAGTTGCTGGTCAAAGACCCCCGGCTGAAACGAAGTCTATTATTGCAGCACAACAATTACGCAAATCATACTCTTGGCATTTATCACTGTCATAGTTGTCGGTGCCGGCGCCCTGCTCTGAATGACTGCTGCGAAATGAATCAGTCACGCTGACATTTATCACGTTTATCACTCGGATCCTGATTTGTCATCGCTGTTTCTAAACCTGATTCACATCCACCCACATTCATCTCTGCCAGACTTCATTTGAATGGCACAAGTTTTCACACAGAGCAGACTGTTTTTGTTGTTGTGTGTGTGTGTGTGTGTGTGTGTGTGTGTGTGTGTGTGTGTGTGTGTGTGTGTGTGTGTGTGTGTGTGTGTGTGTGTGTGTGTGTGTGTGTGTGTAGGTGTGTGTGTGTGTTGTTATTAGTACGGCCTGCTGAAACAGCACCGAGTCTGCGGTGATTGTTCTCCCAAAGTATTAATCCTGCCGGGACCGCAGTGAGTGACGTACGTATACTAACAAACACACTGTGGAGCTCTTCTGGGGATGAAGATGATGGCAAAATCCACCAAAGACTTTGACCTCTCTGTAGTTCAGGCTGATAGTAGAGGTCAAAAAGTAGTTTGAAGGTTCATCCTAGAAAACAAGGTCCGATTACTTGGTGTTTACTATGATTTCTGCTGCCATTACATAGTATTATCAGTACTATTGTTACATAGAATGACATAGTAATGTCACATGATAACACATATCTTCATTTGTTTATTTGGATCTCTTTTAGCTCAAGGCCTGTCTCCCAAGAGTCCATATTAAGAAAGCGTTAAAGAGTTTAAGAGTTACTTTCATTATCCTTTGATCTAGGGATTTATTGTTTTCACTATAAAATGCCAGAAAAGTCGATTAACAAAATGATTTGCAGATAATGAAAATAAACAGCATATAGTGTTGGTGTCATACACTTAGGTGCCAGTTTATTAGGTACAACTACAGTAGGTACAGTAGGTAACCTTTATAATAGTTATGATGGTCAGTCCAAGGGTTGCACCAACAAGGATTTCCTCTAATCTACGATTAGTTCTAATCAGAGTTTAGCAAAACTAGGTTTATAATGAGTAAAACCCGGGTTTCAAATGAAGCAGAGCTCTGTTGCACAATTAAAAACAAATCTCACTTTAGTAAATCCAAGTTTACACCAACATTTAATGGAGCTGGATCAATATGGAGAGCCCTGCCTACCCAAAGTAAAATAAATCAATAAACTCAACTGGGTTGAGTCTGTCCCTTAACTTCCTTCGAGGAACTTGATTATTTCACTCAATCCATCTTAAAAAGGCAGCCATTTTTGTTTTCAGTTCTACCTCCTCATGTGTAGGTTTAATACTGGCTCACAGTTTAAATTGGAGTTCAAAGTTTTGACACAACAATTAAATTGTTTGTGAAAGAGAAAGAGAACATTTTCTCTTTCTTAATTTTAAGCTAGTTTTGGAGTTTGCAACATGATTTCAAGTTAAACCAAGATTCAATCTGGTTTATAGATTAACCCTTGTTGGTGCAGACTTAGACGTTTGGTCTGGGTTTGGTGGTGGTGGGGGGGGGGGGGGGTTGCAGCAGCTGGGTGCCTCTGTTCGGGGTACGCCGGGCGTCGCGGAGGAAAGCCGACCATCGGGAGTCAGTTTCAGCTCTCCGCCTGCCTTTGTGCCACCATCTGCGGTGAATGGAGGGGGTCGCGACCTCTACTCATGAGACAAAGTCAGGGGTGAGCTGTGTAAGTGTGTGAGCATGTGTGAGGAGGGGGTGGAGGAGGAGGAGGAGGATGACAACACACAAACACACTCCTCTTGTGCTTCCTTCTGTCAGGAAATGAGATCCCAGACTTCTGGGAGTCACGCGCATGTCATCTTTTAGTTTGTGAGGTTTGGAGATTGGTCAGGGGAGCAAACAGTCAATGGAGCGATTGTGTGGTTTATTTTTCTTTTGGTCTCAACCTTGGAAATCAAACAGTTGAGAGTGAGTCTGTGAGTGTTTGGTGGCACAGTGAGTTGTACAAAAGTGGGTCAGCGAAGGCAGCGTTAGAGGCACAAGGTAGAAATCAGACTTCAAAGCCGCGCTGCGTCGTCGACGAGGACGAGCCGAGACAAGCTGTCTGGTTTTCTGTCATGTCACATCCGTCTCTCGATCCCGCGGCGCGGCTCGTTCCTCCCCGTCTCTCTCTCCTCTTTCCTGTACGTATTCCCCCGTCTCTCTCCCGCTTTCCCTTCCTGTCACCTGGGTCTGAGATGTCGGCATGAACGCGGCGTGTGTGTTGGTATGTGTCTGTTTACTGTGTGTGTGTTTTGGAGGGGGTTGGACTCGTGGACCATCTGCTGGGACAGCTGGGGGGAGTATGAGTGGGCTAAAGGCAGGATTTAGGGTATGATCCGCCCCGGCCTTAAAAGATTGAGGAGGATTCTTTACTTAAAAGGCAATTTGGGGATTTTATTATCTTTATTGACCGCGGCCAGTTTTCTGGATAGAAGTTTCTGTATCAGCTGTGATGCAGAACCAAAAACAGTAGCAGCTAGTTTGTGCCATTTTTAAAGACGCACTGAAATGAATAATGCATGTCAAAGTTTATATTGACAATACAAACACATCTCTTTTCTGCTGTCGCTACATTCAGTGTGTCAGATATATGTAAAAAAGAAAAAAAGGCATATTTGAGTATTTCTTAGTTTCATCAAATAGTAATTCCCCTGAATGCAGCACACAGCCCGATCCTTCTCCTGTAGGATGTATGTTGTTGTGTTTTGTTTGTGTTGTCTCCGCTGCATCAGAGAAGCAAACAAAGCCCACAAACAGCCTCATCTTTATTTACAATTCTGCCATCTCTCGAATCCATCTTTAATCACAAGGTTGGCGGTTCGCTCCCCGGCTGTGACCGTCTGCATGTCGTAGCGTCCTCGATTGAGACACTGAACCCCAAAAAAAAAGAGGTCAAATCTCACAACGTTGTGCTTGAATAAAGTTTTTAAAAGCTTTCTGACGTCACTTTTCAGATAGTTTGTGTTTTATGATTGTTTGTTCGGCGTGGTCGCTACATTTGCTCCACTTTACATTAGTGAAGGCAGCAACAGCAGCCTAGTTTACTAACAGGGCTGCACGGCATGCAGCGGGTCAGATGGTGTATTTCACAAACGCCCGTGTTTTCTCCATGTTCACACACATAACAGATTAAAAGTGACGCCCCAATTATGTATATCTAAACTCCTCCTTTCTCTTCCTGTAAAACATTGAAGTGTTTTGGTTGAATCATCCGGCCCTCGAGGGCTCACACATGAACTCATCCAAACAAATGTGATTCGGGGTGACCGGCTAACGCCTCACATTTTATGGAATGACACTTGATTAACTCGTGGGCAAATTATCCCCTCCTCCTTGCCTCTTGCTCGTCTTTCTCTCATCTCGTCCTCTCCCAGCTCCTCTCGCTCTCTCTCAGTCTCCAGCATCGTCTAAATCAGCACTTTCCTGTTATGAATATGGAAAGACCTGGGACGGTGTTGCATTAATAGCGATCTTCTGGGTCACCCCCTCCCTTTCCCAGGGAAGTAGCGAGAAAACAAGATGATTTTATTAACCTCAAAGCGTACGCGAGTGGTCTTGTGATGTGGCTTTATTAATGGCCTGTTACTGATGTCGAAAGGACTTGTTGACTTTCTCGTTTGACCTCGTCTGACGTCAACAGTTTGTCAGTTAGGGAAGGCCGTCTCTGTTCTAAATTCACTTTTTGGGTCGTGAAAGGCGTCATCTGAAGCCCGAAATAGCCTCCTCTGTTCCTCTGCCTCCCCTCTTCCTTTCCCTCCCTCAGTGGCTGTCCTCAATGTGTTCGTCTCTCGGCCGAAGCAACAGGAGAGGCAACTTGTGCTCCGAGCTCTCCTCGGTCAGCTCGTCCTCTCGCCCGCTCACTTCCTGTCCCCCGTTTTGTCTTCTTCTTAAGTTTTTCCCCCTCTCTCCACATTATTAGTTCTAGCATTGGTTTCATACACGGCTCAGGGTCGGCGCTCGTATGGAGTGTAACAAGTGGTGGAATGTAACATTCAGGTACTTCAGTACACCTTTGGGGTATGTTGCTTGAGTATTTGTTTCTCAGGATGCCACTTTATACTTCAACCCCACTACAATTCAGAGGGACACACTGTACTTTTTTTTACTTCACTGCAGTTATCTGACAGCTTTAGTTACGAGCAACTTTACAAAATTGAGGATTTTTCACATAAAACGCAGGAAAATCCACTTCTGAAACTGGTTGTTTCTCACGTAGAAACATTTCACGGCTCCATCTTCACTAATGTGAAGCAGCTTTTCCTTTTGATGAGTTTAATAGTGTTGAGGTTTGTACTGTGTGTTGGTCGATGCAAACATTGTGAAGGTGTCACTTTGGTTCGTAAAGAAATCAGAAAATAGTCACAATTACCCAGAGCCCAAACAATGGATCAATGAATGGAGAAAATAATCAGTTGACTAATCCATTATGAAAATAATCAGTTCAAAATGAGCTCCATCTCAACCAACTACAACAGAAAATCTTGCTTTCACAGTCACAGGGGACATTTGTCAGCTTTGAGTACTGTTGATACTTCAAGCACCTTTTCATGATCGTTCTTCATACTTTCCCTGAAGTAACATTTTAAAGGCAGGACTGCTGCTTGTCGTAGTGTTTTTACAGTGTGGTATTAGTACTTTGACTCAATACTTCCTCCACCACTGAGAGTAACTATGGCAACAGCTTTTAACCCAGGTGGAACGGTGTATTAACACCGACCCATTTCCTTCTCAGGTCTCATACAGCTGGCAGATCATGTGGCTCAGTGCTTTTAGCCTCACAGAGTAGCCGGAATCAGTTGATTACAGCCGGTCTTTAGCCGGAATTTCCGTGACATTTGAGTGTATTAGAGTTCAGTATCTATAAGTAGAGCTGGCACCAAATTTAGTTTCAGTGTTTTAATGTGTTCGTCTTTCATGTCGTGACCAAAAATGCTGTTATTAATTTAAGATTATGCACAGTCTTTCATGTCTACGTGAATAATGTTTCAGTCACATAGTAAGGTCTGACATAACTTAAGAAGCTTTATATTTTTTATAAATAATAATTAAGTAAATATTGTCATATATAAGATCAACATAATTACTGAAATGCAGATTTTGTGACCCACCACAGCACGTTTCTGAAGTTTTTCTTGTCTCAAACGCAGTAGTTCAAGTGGACACAAAAGACGTTTTATAGTCATATGACCAATATAATGTCATTATTAATGTCAAATATGTCATATCTAGTACACACAAATAAAGTTTATTCCTTATGATTTACAAAAGCCTCATTCATACAGGATTAATATCAGAGAGGGAAGTGGGTAGTAAAACAATAAAAGACGTCCTTCAAGATGTCATTTTATCTGCTGGTAAATTACCGGTGCTGTGCGGGAAAACCATGTGACCTTCATAATAGTACAAGACCTAGCATTGTTTTTAATAATTAGTATTATAGTTAGGTAATCTATTTAGCTGTAATTTCATCCGCAACACAAATCAGTGAATACTAGTCGTACATTCAAACATCGTCCTTATCGGCTTCTGCAGACGGCTAAACTTTCAGAGAGCTGGAGAGAAAATGCTGCTAATAGTTTAGCATTCTGCTAAACCCCAGCCGTGACCGGAAGGCTAAACTTTTAGCATCATTTTTCTCTCCACCTCTGAAACACTGCGCTGATATATTGTCACACTTTCTTTTCTCTACGTCTTCCTCGTTGATGTTGCTTTGCAGCGCAGGCAGTTGTCGTCACGGCTGGAATATGAACTTCTGCAGCGGGATAGGCGGCCGTTTATCTGAGATATGCCAGTGAACATGATTTTCAGCTTTTTCCTGTTTAACCAACCCTTTGTAGTCGAGCAAAAAAACTAAACATGATGGGATGGGTGGCGTGTAGCGTGTAGCGCACGACTACACCGACAGTGAACGCTTCACATCCTATTTTCCCGATGAGCTCATTCCCACACGTTTACATCAAAGACACTCAGATTTCATGAAGACGTCCTGACTGGTGCCTCGCTTGTTAAATCTCGGGGACTTTCTTGTTCGAGTGCCTCAAAGCCTCCTGGGCGCTCTCACCGAGTCGGCGACTGACCTCGAAACTGCACCGGCATCAAAAAGGCCTCTTTGTGGATTCAAACACACACACACACACACACACACACACACACACACACACACACACACACACACACACACACACACACACACACACACACACACACACACACACACACACACACACACACACACACACACACACACACACACACACACACACACACACCTACACACACACACACACACACACACACGCTGCCTTTTTTAAAAATCCACCTCAAGAGTGCAACAAATGGATTCTTCAGCAACATTTCCATTCGTCACAACAGTCTCACCGCAGTGTCGAGCGTCACACAGCAATTTGTCGGTAAAAGGGATTGTATCTCTTATCTTTCTTGAGTTGTCATTCAGCTAACGTTTGGAGCGAGGTGATGAGTTCAAAAGCCGTCACTAACAACATGTCCAATGCTCCTTCTGCACAAAACCCCCCCTGACAGCGATCGATCGTCCCCCCCCCCTCATTGATAATCAATTTGTTGAGACGCTCGACTCTCCCTCTGTGAGCTCCCTCACTGGTAAACTGATTTTTGCTGTTCAGAAACGTGTCGGCGGTCCTCAGAATGAATCATCGCCGAGGAAATGATTGAAGTCAGTGCTATTAAAGTACATCACACTTGATGACACACATCTATGATTCAAGTCATGTGCGTGCACAGGCTCACAGTGTGAGCAGCTCTGCTGTTGTTACAGTAAGACTCATTTTTTCTTTCCCAGAATGCCCCCCCTGAGGAGACTCAAGACACAGGGGGCAGCTGGTTGAGATAGGCGCACGGTCTCTGATGACGGTGATGGTAATTTTAATGGATGATGAACGCTGTGACACAAAAGCAGACCCCGTGATGGTCCGCCTGCCACCACCTCGCGCCCCGAAAACTTGAGCGGCCTCGGCCCACGTTACCCCCCCCCTTCCTCCCCGCTGCCGGCGCGCTGCAGATGCTGCCGTTGCCCCAGAGATGGTTGCCAGGCAGCCGGGGGAAGTGCTAATTAAGATTGAGAAGGGGAAATTGCAGGCTTGTGTTGAGGAGTGGGTGTCGAGTCGGGTGGGATGGAAGAATAGGGGGGCTGTGAGATGGAGGGGAGGGGCTCTGATGGATGGAAAGCCACAGGTGAGTGTGAGACGGCGTAAATGTAAATGGATACCCTTTTCATTTCTGTCTTCAATGTAAATCAGTATGTCAGACAGATTTGGAGAAATGACAGACGCTATTGTTTCTTTTGGGGGGGAAGAGTGATGGTCGGCTTTATTAAATCGTAGCCTTGGATGATCTCGGCCTCCACAGTCTTTCCGCTGCACATTGCTGAACCACAGGCCTTCACAGCTGATCGTCCACTGTCCTCGGGGCGCAGCCGGAGGCCTTCCTCGACACACTCTGCCGGTGTCGGGTTCCTCTTGTGGTAGCCAGTGTGATGAGATCAGGATCGCTCACAAGATCCAAACAGCAGCGGAGGTCACTGGGTTTCTGTGTCGTGGGCTTGTCCCTGCTGCAGGAGGGCAGGACAGCTGGTTTAGGGGGGTTCAGCGAGGCGGCGGTTGAGGCTGACGAGGGGCCAAGTGGAAAATGGAGAGCGAGGCCACACCTGTCGGATGTCGATGATGATGAACAGCGACACGGATTTGGAAACAGGCGGTGACTTGAGTTCAAGTTCTTTTTGCACCAGGAAAGCAAATAATGTGACACCTTAAAGAGACTGTTGTTTTGAAGTTCAAGCTGGAAGGCATCAGCTTCCTGTACACAAACTGATGTTTTGTCTCTTAGACCTACTGTATCTTGTTCTGAACAAGCCAGGTCCTGACAAACTTTCCTGCAAAGTATAATTCGTTCAGATTTACCGTCATGGCAAACAAGAGAGACGGCGGGGAATAAGTAGATTTGCTTGTTTTCGTTACCTCGCTAGCTAGAACATAAAAGTGTATTTACAGTTTCTTAAGCAACAGTTTCATCATTCAGAGTATATTCAATACATTTGAACTTTTAGTCCTGTCTCTATTTTCAGAGTTTTGTCTGTATGATGCTCTCACCTGGTGTAGCTCACCCTAGCTCTCTACTTCATAATCATATTGCCAGCACTATTGCATAACGGCGAAAACATTATGTAATCTGCTTGAATGAAGTTCACCTTTTCAAAAGCGGGACATTGTCTGATTTCCAGCCATTGTTTTTCGAAGGGGACCAGTCTGTCTGGGGAGAATAGGACACTAGCAGTTTGAGGCAGTGCACTTGGTCCGTTCTTGCCAAAGGAGGGGGGTGGGGGGGGGGACTGTTGCCAACGGTGCCCCTGTATGCATGAGCCAGCTCTGCTTATCAGTCACATCATCGACATTCAGAGGCCTCCACAAATAGCCGCTTGGCAAATATTGTTCTGCGTCTGCTTTTGTAACGCCGCCAAATTGAGTTAATACAAAGTGCGTCCACGGAGAGACAAACGGCAATCTGAATACACCCACAAGAGAACCGGGAATATCAAACCATGCACTCATGGTCTCCTGGGCCTCGGGCCGTGACGTAGGTGGATCCGGTGTAAGGCTCTTTTTATGCACACTGCAGAGCCAGCTTGTGTTTGTGGGGTCGCCGAGGCTGAGGCTGAGGCTGCAGGATCCCACAGGGGCCGAGAGGAAGCAGCGACTTCGCTGTGGATCATCTTCAGCTGACTGTGCAGCGACCGGCCTGTCGAGCAAGCAGAGCCACGCTTCCTTATCCCAGCTGTCAGCAGAGGGATTGGGGTGGTGGTGGAAGGTGTGTGTGTTTGTGTGTGTGTGTGTGTGTGTGTGTGTGTGTGTGACGCCACAAGCACCTGCACTCTGGATGTGACCGTGATCAGCCAAAATCACCGCTAGGCACGGGGGAAGTGTGAAGTGATCAATAACATGCTCCATGTGGAGAAGTTTCAGGGTTAACGATGGAATAAGGCTTTCAAACACACACCCGTCAGGTTTAACGGATAATATGCTTTGAACCTGGATGCTGTGGATACGTGACGGATGATTGACGCAGTGAATCAGTTTCTTGTTGTGATATCAATGTTGGGGAATTTGGTTGCCTGAAGACAACACAACTGCTCCAGTTTGGCAGTGCTTTGGTTCATTGTTAAACTTCTCTGTAAACAACGGCATTGGCGAAATAAAACACGTATTTTATTTTGATTAGACCCACAGAGTATGTGTTTTTTTGACACGGTTTTATCTCTTATTTCTAAGTGGGTGAATTTCCCAATAAAATGCTCTTACTTAAACTTACTTAAATGTCTAAAATTGCAGCAAAAGTTGAAACAAGGTCACTATTTTCACTCGTCATCCGTCAGCGCACTGACCTCATTGACATGCATTAAATATTTTAGTGTGAAATTCCCCCGTGAATGGGGCCTTTAGTGATGGTTTGGGATTAGGAAACAAGGTGAGGATTAAGTTAATAGGAAAGGAAAGGCATGTAGTTCAGAGGCTGTGGGAATAAACGTCTTTGTTTTTAATCAAGTATAGTAATAGAAAAATGTATGTTTTGTCTTTCTCTCTTTCAGTATAAGACAAGTCCACTTTCCTGTGAAGGTTTGCCGCTCAGGCCTGCAGCTTCACATGCGGGGCAAACCAAAGAGTGTCACCGTAGAAACCAAACCGGGCCAGACCAGCGCGGACTTCAAGAAGAGCCGAGACGGTTTCGTCCTGCTCGTCCCCGCTAACTAACAGCTTGACCTCAGGACCTCGACTAGACCGCTGCAGTTCTGCGTTTGGGGACCTTGCCTTGAAAAGCAACTGTTATACAGCAAAGATTGTTTGAATATTTGAAATGTCGACCCAGAGAGCAGAGTCCGTTTTCTTAATCCTGAGCTGCAGGAGGACAATGTTCACCGGACAATTACAAAAGTGTTGAAGAGAGAAATGATGTTGCTGTAGAGAGAGACACAAAGCTGTCTTTGCTTTTAATGTTGCATAAGATATTTGAAGGTATTTTTCCAAGACAAGATGGAACAAAAACAGGCAAATTGTACGTCGAAATGCATAAAAGCAATCAAGAGAAAACCTTCCAGATATATTTTTGTACATTGAGTTGATTTGCCTTGTCTCATGCTGTTCCCTTAAAGACTGTGACAATTATTCCATGTCAGAAGTAGTAAAAAGGGAAACAAGAAGAAAATAAATTATTCAAGATTTACTTATGTGTTGATTTCTGCCTAATGCTTTGCCTCGTGAAAATATAAAACGCTGTAGACAAGTCTGCATTATACAGTGATTAAAATGTATTTCTCAAATGTGCTTTGGGCCTTTTGAAGGAAGACTAAAGACATGAAAATATAAATGGAACAGGTCAGGAGCCTTGTGGTGTTCTGTGAGCGAGAGGATTTCCTGGGCGAATACGATCAATTTTCCATCAGCTAAAGCTCTTGTGTTTTGTATGTTACGCTTCTCCAGCCTGCAGGAGGTGACGTCCAGTCCTAACCGTCCTCTGAGCAGCAGCAACTGAACTCTGTGACCTAAAAGCTGTTTCCTCTCTTGTCCCTTTGGTGTCCTCTGGATCAGATCAGCTGGGTTGATAAACACACACGCAGCAGACATCATTTCACAGGATTTACGGGGCTTAAATCGCTGCGATTAGGAGTGGGTGGTTTTCGGTCGAACAGAAAGTCAAAGAAATGTTGAAGTGTTGCTATCTGCTGGTGAGATTTCAGCCTCAACACAGTGGAGGTGGAATACAATATTGGTTGCGTTCATTATGTTAAGACCTGACTCCAATATAGTTTCATACAACCCTCCTCTGCTGTGGTATAAACACAAATAGAAATGCTTCCCTGAATAAGATGTGAGAATTTTGTTTTGTTAGAAACTGAGCTAGCGTTAGCTAGCATGCTCACTGACTGTTAGCTTGGAGAGCTATTTCAACAGTGTATGGAGGCTAATGTTAGCAAACTAACTATCGTAACCTTATGCCATTGAGGTCAATCCCTAACCTCAGCCATACTGCTATGCTAGTAGCAGCTAATGTAGCCTCGAGCCGCTAGCGGGCTACAGAGGTCTGGTAAAATTGATTCTTTCCAACTCCACGACCCCAGATTTGTGACATCACTTGAGGCAATTCATCAGGCTTCACACAGATCCCTCCGCACGTCATATGCAGTAGGACTAGTTCTCCCCAACGCCAGTAAACACACTTTGATGTGTACAGTCAGTGGAGTTCCCCTGTTTCATGGCAAACGCTTGATTTTAAATACAGACGATATCCACTATTATGTCCAATAACTATACTTTAAGTATAGTTACTGGACACCAGCAACATGTTTTTTTCAAATGCTTGTATTCCAGTTAGGACTGAAACTCTCGGTATCTTCGATCGTTCAGCCTGAGAGCTTAATTCTGTCGTCAGCTGCCAGTTTTCCTCCCATCTCTCTCCGCAGTGACCTGTTAGTGCGACTTAGTGACAGCCGGCCCTCACTGTGACTTGGCTCTCTGAAACACTGTGATTCCCCTAACCTCTGTGAGTGTGCGTGTGCAGATGTGTGAATGTATTTTTGATGTGTGCTTCTTGCCTAACAGGGAAACAGACCATAACATTGTTGATGTAACTCTGAGACACTGTGCTGTGTTTAAGCACAGTGCATTCACACCTAGAGCGTCAATTTAACACTTCGTAACAGCCCTGCACCTCTTCAATCAACACTCTGCAACTCAAAATAACTGTAGCTGCAAAAGAAAAAAATAAATGTGCATCATGTTTTTAATGGATGGCAAATATGGATCTGTGAAAATGTCGAAATTCGTCTCTATATTTGCTGTGGTCCGGTTCTCTGTCCGTATAGTATATGCAAATATTATGTCTTCGTCATGTGCTTCCATGTGTTAAAATCATGTTTCGGGACAATGGACCCTGGCTCAGGTTTATCTGTTTTAAATCTGTGCTCAATGTAGGAACTTAAAACATTTGATTTTGCAAATTGAAGAATACGACATTAAGAACCGTTTAAAACCAGCTAAAACCATTCATATGCAAATTTAAACACAGCTTCCCTTTTCTCCTTTGAAGTGTCCGTGGTACTGTCTAAGCACAATGATGCACTCCATTTAGCGTGCGAGCGTCACCCAGATTAGGGGCCCCGAACGAGGTTTGACACCAATTCACACCTTTTTATTCCTCTAACTTAGCGATTCTCACATGGCTGCAATGTGACCGTGATCGCCAAACAGGTGACATGGACGTGTGAACAACCTGGAGGAAGTCAAAGGGCCAGCTTGTGTGAACAGTGAACAGATCCTGTCTTCTAATCCAGTTGATGTTAGACATAGTACTTGTAGATACTTTGAGGCAGCTGTCCCATTTGGAAGCAACATTTAATCCCAACCCCTTAAACCTCGATTGCATTTTCATCAATGAGTGACAATACTGGGGAAACTACAAAAGTTCATAGAAATAACAAACTGTAGTCGAGAAGAGGAAGTGCGGGTTTCTGGTGTGAAATTGAAGTGCGCCTGAGAAGCCTTTGAATTCCCAGAGCAGGATGTCCTGGATTGTATTTTATGTCTCACTGGAACACCGTTGCAGCTCCGTGGTGTTGTTTTAATGCAGGTCTGATTTCGGTTAACTACATGGTTGGAGCTAAAGACACACCTGTGCACATGGCAAAGAAGGATCGGAAATCCAAATACATACAGTGTTTCCATGCCAAAATATCCTCTTATGTATCAGCGTACTCCATTCAGCACTGGAGACTTCAAAAACCTGATCATAACCAGGACACTGGTGTGTTTTTGATCTGTGAAAATGTCCCTGCATTACCCACAATGCCCTTTGTCTTCATGTCCTAGTAACTAGGTGACCGAAGTCAGGAGCTGTGCAGCAACACATTCTGCAGCAACTTTTTCTTTTGGTTTTCCCACTTATTCTGAGCTCTCATTAGTCAGAGAGTGAAGTGCGAGTAAACATCCGGCAGAAATAACCGCCCTCAGCCCCTTTCGCTCTCGTGCCCTATTTTGACAACAAGTCGTGTTTAGTGGCAAAACAAAGTGAATCGCGGATCTAATTTAAAGTCAGGGGGTGGGCTGGCATCGCTTTGTGGCCCTGGTCGAGTCAGAAGTCTTGAGTGCTCGCCACGGTTTATTTAAATGCCACGGACAGCGTCTCATCCTCGGCCTCTCGTCCGTCCTCTGCGGAGGCTCTGCAGACACCTTCAGCTGCTCTATGATAAACCGGACGCCACGGCTCTTCTCCCACTTACAGCTCCACCGGTTTTGGTGTGTTGGCCCAACATATATCAATCAGAAATGGAGAGTTTGTCTGTAATCCTTTAATCACTGACGTAAGAAGATGTGATTTATTTATATAAGTGTGAGATCGATGCAAATTCAAGCATATCCTTCCCACCACTGATCATTTGATACACACACGCTCATCATCGGATCAAACGAGGACATCTGGATTCACCAAAGCTTTTTCAAAGACCCGCAAGATGTATTCATCATTCTGTTTTTTTTTTTTTATATTCTTTGATGGGTTTAGTTTGACGGCAGCTTGTGCAACAATTATTCCCTCAATTGTTTCCTCGTCACATCCACATCCGCCTCCCCGCTGCCAGGCTTTTTCTCTGACAGCTCCCATCACATCCCCTCCTCGCTGCGAGAGGCCTGCGAGTGAAAAAGACGACTGACTTGCAGACGTAAATATTGCAATCAGTCGAGTAGTCAAAACGTAGACGCATGTGAATCAATTCTTTTCATCTGACGTCTGTTTTGGATTGCGATGAAGTTTTTCTCGGTTTCTTCTCGCGGTGCTGTACAAGCAGGGTTCCTGTACTTCTAATCTAATTCGTCAGGACCAGCAATTGTTGATGCAATCACTTAAAGCGGCATGCAATTCCATTACAAAAAGGACTGGCACCTGGTCGGCCTCTCTTTAGAGATTAGCAGCCCTGCAGCGAGGATTTGGTAATGAGTTGGAGAGGATTTACCAGTGGGAATATAATATGTGTCCCAGAGCTGCTGTGTTGTTTTTCCCCCTCTAAATCCTCTCAGGGCAGACCGGCCACTGGTTTGGTGAGCGCCGCAGGTTTTCCCAGCATCCCTCCGTCATCAGGCCGTGGGGAGGTCACATGCTGGAGATTACAGTAACATGAGGGAGGAGATTGGTTTTTACTTTGGCTCCCTCTGAATCAACATGCCTTCAGCCCTGAATGCTTACTAATCAGGAAATATCTGAGAAACCAGAGCGCTCTCACTTGATTCTTTTTTTAGCATGTAAAACCACTTTTAGGCATTTCAAATGATGGGTTGTTAACAGGCTTTTACTTGAGTAGACGTAGCAATACCACACTCTAAAAGTACTCTATTACAAGTAAAAGTCCCGCACTCAAAATGTAACTTAAACATCAACAGTTCAACATTTTGGGAAGTACATTTCTTCACTTTCTTGCTGAGTTAGATGAGAAGATTGATACCACTCTCATGTGTGTATGCTACATATGAAGCCACAGCTAGCAGCTGGTTAGCTTAGCTTAGCATAACAATTGTAACACCTCTAAAGCTCACTGATTAACATTCGTTTTTAATTTATGCAAGAACTGAAGTGTAAGAAGGACATGTTGTGGTTTTATGGCTAGCGGTTTCCCACTGTTTCCAGTGATTGTGCTAAGCTAACGTCTCCTCGCTGTAGCTTTATCTTCAGCACAGACATCGACAGGTGTCGAACTTCTTATCTAACTCTGCGCTAGAAAGAAATTAAACATAACCCACAATATATATTCCTTGAAGCCAAGGAACCGCATCACATTCATTGACATTTGTCTGTATATTTTAAGACTAAAAGTCAGTCGCAACAAAAAAGTCTGCAAAGGTTTCTCTGTATGAGTGTTGTAGGTGTCTACCGTTTTTTATAGTAAAGGCCTTACAGTAATGGTAATGTAAAAATACACATTAAAGCTGATATAACATTGTTCTGTAAAAGCACTGGCAACAAAATGTACACATTTTTAGTTATCTGTACTTTGATGTTGTTGCTGTCTTCTAATCTACTCTGGAAAGTAGTAGAAGAAGTTTTAGAGTGGAAAAGGAGTAAAGGACTAAAGTACGAGGGGCTCAACATTCTAGTTAAGTAGCCGACAGTACTTACTTAATTACTGCGGTAATAAGATTGACTATTAGTTTTAGCACTTTATGAGGCTTTAATGGGACCTCTGATTGCTCTTCACAGAATTCGTCATCCCTGTAGAGTCTTCTGGAGTCCCCTCTGGCGGTGTCCTTCGCCCAGTACTTATGGGTGCATGGCTGAGTGGACCATCTGTCCACTCAGCCAGGATGTGACAGCAGGCTACTGCTCTCCAAGGTCCTAAAACTGTACCATGTAACACAGTGCAGACTGACCCCGATATCAAACGATTTTATTTGTTTCAAAGAAACAAAACTTTCTAAACATACACTTGTAACCCCGTAAACAAATGTAGGTATTCAAGAAAAGGCTCGTTGACCTTGGTTGTTCGCCGATGAATGTGGGTAGTAGGCTAGTTAGCTGTACATGCTAACGATTGCTGTGTGTTGGAGCAGATAAACACAGTGTTTAAGCCATTTTCTTACACTTACACTCTTACACTTGCGTTTTTATATAAAAGTTCTCGACTCTCCGAGCGTTAATATAGCATCAAACAACTATTTGCAAAGTAATGTCTACGTGAGCGGAGAAGGAAGTCATTCTCGCACTGTGTGTATGTTGTTATCCGAGCTACTTTGTGCCTTGTTGACAAGTGAGCAACTTGTGCCCCCTCAGATATACACTGTTAGTTCTGACAGAACTGTTGCCATTTTTTGCACCGTTAGCACTGTTAGCTGCGAGCCGCCGCCATGTTGAGAGCCTTGTGGAGGCAATAGATATACTCAGAATTTCACTTTTACTATGTCAATTTAAAGATTGTGCTTCCAAATATTGCTGTTTTGGAAATTTAAAGCAGACATGTGCAGTAACTAGTGGTGAGATTGAACTAGAAAAGTGCTAGCTTGAATTGATAATGTCTCTGGATGCCAGGAAGCATTGGCAGAGTTGTTGTTTTTTGATGCTCCCAGAGGGCTGATAAAAGGCAGCGAACAGCAGCCGAGGCTTTCAGAAAGCCACTGGGAACACACTGAACCAGTATAAAAGTGTGACACTGGGAGGCGGAGAGCTGGGTGATTTGTGTCCTCAGAGGACAGGAGAAAGCTGGAGAGGACTCAGTCAGGCTGTGGCAGCCATCTGCAGCGATGCCTCTTCATCGCATTTAATCAAAGCGTCCCGAGGCCTCACCTCCCTCACCTCTCGGCCCTCTGAGGAGTCCCCAGCCTCCGCCACTGACCCCGGCTCCGACCAGCAGCATATGGTTTTTACCCGGCTGTCCTCTCACTCCGGCATTGTGAACAGATTATAAATGGCATTTAAATAATCATTTTCCAATGCCATCCGACAGAGAGACCAGACAGACTCGCCAAATAAGCTGCTTTGACTGAAAAGTCCTTTTTGAGTCTTAGTTTTATGGCAGGCATCTGTTAAATGATGAAAGCTAAATGTGTCTGTTGAAACTGAAAACCCCCGTGATTTCATTCTGGGGCGTTTGTGGTATTTTATAGGCTTGTGACATGTATATTAGACTATGCGCAGCTGTTTGTGTGAACCCAGATAGTTGCCTACAGCTTTTTGCATTTGTTTTAGCACATTTTCCCAAACACCATTTCATTCAGAGCAGCACGACATTTGTTCTGCAAAATACTTAAAATATTTAGCTTGTATGAAAAGTAAATAAATGCATCAATCTGTGTTTAAAGACATAGTTGTTGCTGAAAGTACATAAGTATTGGTACTTAAAGTAAAATGTACTTAAGTAAGTAAAAGTACTCACTATGCGGAATGGCCCCTTTCAGAATGATTACATAACATTACTGGATTAGTGATGCATCAATGTACTCATCACTTTAATGTTGCAGCTGGTAAAGGTGGGTATCATTTGAATTACTTTATATACAACTGGGTAGCTTAATACATAATATTACATTGTGATTTATTAGTTGATTCATATTTCGTGTTAATATTCTGAATCTGCAAAGTAACTAATGTTGTCAAATCAATGGAGTGTATGAAAAGCACAATATTGCCATCCAAAATGTAGTGAAGTCGTAGTAGTATGAAGTAGCAAAACTACAAGTACCTTGAATTTGTACAGTGTACAAGTACAGTACTTGAGCAAATGTATTTTGTCGCATTCCACCACTGGCAGTGAACAACCCGTTGTGAGGAAAAGAGCTGTGAGAAAAACCAAGAGCACAGTTGAGATACACAACTGTTTATGTATATAAATAAGATAACACTCAGTGACAGCGGTGGGCAGCCTGAGGCAGACGGCACTAAATGTGCACATAAAACCTGCTTTCCTCTCTGAGGGGACTGTTGCTGAGCAGAAGGCAGCACATCACAGTATTTCCACCTGTGGTCGGGGCAGAGAGGGTGGTGATTGACTGCAGAGACATGCTCAGATGGAGCGCAACCCCCCCCCCCCCCCCCCCTCTGACAGGAAGCCAAAAGGCCATCTGCAGCGCCCGGTCTATTGTGTGGCTATGCATTAAGCTATTTTATGTCCCACATGGATTTACTGCCAGTCTTAAGTTAGCGGGATAGCAGGCGGAGAGTATTTCATGTGCACTGTGTGGAGAACAAAGGCAGTTTTTAGTTAAGCGTGCGAGCCTCGCAGATGTAAAAGCTGCGCGTGCAGGAAAAGAGAGAAACAACTCAATTTCAACTCAATACTTTATTAAATAATCAACATAGTAAACATCGTCATGATGAAAAAGGAAAAACAAACAAAAACAAAATAAATGAAACAGTCACATTTGTTTTTCTTCAAGTTTTCCCCATCAACAGTATTTCACTTGTAGCTACTCACACACGCACACACACATTTTAGTGGCTTTACAAAAGTCACTCGAGGTGATGTGCCGCTTCATTTTGGTGTGACAGTTACAATGATGGCTGAGAAAGGTAACTATGGAAACGTGGGCGGGGGAGGAGGAGGAGGTGATGGACACCAGACAGTTACATATTTATCTCTGTACTAACATCTGTCCGGTGTTGACGCAACACGGACGAGGTGTTGCGATGAATGCAAAGTTGTGAAATTTGAAGCGCTTTTCACATCGAGAGGCGAATCTACAATCAGTGAGGACGCAGGCTGAGCTGGAGCTGCCTGCCGGCGAAATGCTACAGAAACAATGGCCGCCTCTGTGTCACCAGCTGGTGCATCGATGAGGAAGGCTATTGATAGCCACTAGCTTGATCGGTTCTATACTGTACTCTGGTCGGTGATGTTCTCGTTGAGGCGGATGACACACCATGGCCACATATAAATGAGCAAATTAGCAAATGAAGTCTGGTGTGAGACAGTTGAGTCTAAAATAAAAGGATGTTAAGTTATAACTTCATGTCATAGCTCATATGAATTCGAGTCGACCATTTATTTAGTTTTCTGTCTCTATTGTTTCTAAACATGAACAGACCACCATAATGTTGATATAGTTACACCTGCTGTCATAAGAGAGACTTTAATACTGTTGAGATGTTCCCCATAAAGGAACACTCAAATGAGATCCAGTTTTAAGTTACTGAAGAAATAATCGTTCATTTAAAACATCACATTATAAAAATAAAGCAAAAGCAGATGTAAAAAAAGAAAGAAAGAAAGAAAACATTTCTAAACTACCTGGTTTGCATGCATGCTACTACACAGAAAGACTATTTCTTTTTGCTCATGTTTCTTTCTTAACAGCTCTTTTTGTTACACGCCCCCATATTTACATCATCAGATGACGGTGTGCCATTGAAATCAATTTCACACCAACCTCCAGCAGCAGCAGCAGCATACTGAAATAACTTAACACAACTCATAGAGCTGTGGCGACTTAAAGGAAAAGTCTTGCGATATTTTACATTTCTTATTGTCAACAGAGCAAATGAGAAGAACTTAACTAACTATCAGTGTGTTCAAAGCCGGATATATCTTAATTCTCTGTGCTATATAGCTCGTTTTTTTGTCCAAAAAGTATTCAAAACACATCAATGAGCTACACTGTTGCGCTGGGTGACATGTTCCTTGGCTACTTACTGCTGTAAATACTCAGGGAACAAAATGTGTATTCATCCGCAGCTGAAAATAGTCCCCAACAAATGCATTTTTTACTCCTATTTGAGTAACGTTTGCTAAAATCTACAGTGCCCAGCTTTTTAGGAAAGCACTTGACCTTTTTTAAAAAAGCACAATTATACATTCATGATTTGTTTTAAAAGGTTTTTCTTTAGTCAGAACAAATGGGCTTGTGGCCGAAAACACAGACAGGGTGGAGAAGTCTGACAGCACTAAAATACCGTCTAATGCTTGTTGACAATAAGAAAAATAGAGTAACACCAGACTTATCCATTAAATCTTTGATCACATTGTTCACACAAACCCAAAAGTCTTAATACAGAGCCAGTCCAAGGCCCATCTGAAATATTCTGCAAAGCAGAGTTGAAGTCCTAAATGAATGTCCCATCTACAGAGAAAAGGCCCAGTTTGCACTAAAACTCCTGTTTAATGTCAGTCAGTCAGCAAACAAGAGGCATATATCATCCACAGCGATGTCACAGGCATCATGTGTCTGTCAGTCAGGTACATAGAGCTTGGGATTCACCCCGAGGGGTTTGATTGGATGAACAGAATTAAGAGGTCCGACGTTGGGATACAAGTTAATTGGCTTGGGAGCCGCTCCGCTATCTGTGTGAAACGATTGGAGGAACAGCTTCGTGATTGGACAGAGATACCGAATGGTGTTAAAGCTCAATTAGGCCTAAATTAACATGGTTCCTCGGTGTCTGTGCCATTATTAGCATGAAGCCACAAGAGTTGTTTTTCATTAGAAGGGTCACAACATGCTACTGAAAGAAAACCTGCAGCGGATTTATTGGTCACCGATGTGAGGGCAGAAGTTAATATCATTAGCGCTTGAACACGCTGTACTGTATCTTATGATTCAATTAATGTCCAGGTCTACAGGAGGCGCATGGTGGAGGCAGATGCCCTTAACTTTGACCCACATTCACACGCAAACACAACCAACCCGGGGCCAACAAACGGTCCCATTCTGCCCTTCCTCGTCCTGACAATGGCTGGCGGGTGTGGGGTGTCAAATCTAATGAAACAGGCCGGGAACAACAGCTGAGTGTGTGTGGAGACGGGGTTGGAGGGGTGGGAAGAGGACGGAGGACGGGGGGGTTGAGTCAAGACACAAGTGTCCTTGTCAAAGCCGAGGCCAGGGAGAGAGAGAGAGAGAGAGAGAGAGAGAGAGAGAGAGAGAGAGAGAGAGAGAGAGAGAGAGAGAGAGAGAGAGAGAGAGAGAGAGAGAGAGAGAGAGAGAGAGAGAGAGAGAGAGCGCTGCACTGACCACAACAACAAACCCAAAATGGCTGCCAGTCAAAGCTCCAGGAAAGGAGACTCTCTGAGCGTGACTCACCACCATCACTCCTCTCTGGTTGACTGACTGGAGCCCATGCCAGATCCCTCAGGCGGGCAGTGAGGCAGGCCTGACTCCAATAAGCCCCGGGGGAGCTGCAGTGGGGCCGCAGGGTTGAGCTTTGGGGTCTCTGAAGGCCTCCGGTTTGTTAGAGCAGGATTTGAAGGGCTGCCGTGGAAGTGTGACACTTAAATCTCATCAGATCCAGAAACGTTTACTTATTCCCTCATGTTTTCATCCCTTGCTTCCTCGCTCTATTTGATTGGGTGGGAGGATTAGGACTGGATTACCCAAGGAAGGGGATGTGGAGCAGAGTGCGTTTGTTTGCACATGTGTGTAACGGTCGAATTTATGGGGACGCTTGTCTATCATATGACCTTGTGGGGGAGAATATACTGTAGCAAAGTGTGAGAGAGGGAAGGCCACGTGGAGGGGAGGGGGACCTCTAGATGCCCCAACACAATGAGATTAAGTTTTTACCACATGCTATTGTGGGCATGAAGACGCTTCCTCAACCAACAGCTTCATTCTGTAAATCAGGGGTTCCCAAACTGGGCGTAGGGACACGCAACAGGGGTCACAGGAAATAATCTGAGGGGTTTCACAATGATTAGACGAGGAGAAAAGCTTAAAATAAAAGAAAATCTATTCAATTTACTGGTTCATTTGAACTTGTCCATTGGAAGCAATCCCTCTTTGGTTAAACTAGTAACTTCTAGTAAACGTATGCAACCAACAATGAGGGGTAGTAGGTAGTCATAGCATCATTTTAAGGGGTCACAAGCCAAAATGGTTGGCACACACTGCCCTATAACACAGGTATGGCTCTTTTTCTTTGTATACAATCTATACATTTATTTGTATTTAATTTAAATAACTGGGTAAAAAAAGAAGAAGACCACATACCCTTTGCAGTTTAACTGTTTATGGTCTTTTTAAGCCACTCTGGCGCATAATTAGCTACTAATTTGTGTTTCCCCCGCATTTTTCTATCTACTCTCTCTGAGCTATCAACCTCGAAACATGAACTGTAAACTTCCATGACCTCTGGCAGCAGGAATCTAAACAAATGTTGGACGGCTGGGCACATATAATCCAGCTGAAAATATATTTAATCGGATTTGCTCCAAAAGGAAAATCCATAAAGATGAACCACGGGCTCATCTGTGACCACCTCTGACACATTGAAAGCACACGGGAAATGGATCATTAAAGGCATTCAAGCACACATGCCAATGGTTCATTCAAGGGAATAATTGAGCAAGAGGCGGGAGTTGATGAGAGAGAAAACAGACCTCTTGATGGCAGATGAGGAAGCGCAGCTGCCTCGCAGGAAAGTGGGACAGACTCAGAAGCGACAACGACAGAAACCCCATTCAACCAGAACAACTTGGACCCCTGAGCTGCAACACGTGCGTCTCATGCACCAAGGACAATAAAGCGCACGCGCCAAGGTATTTAAGTGTGTGAGTGTGTGTGTGTGTGTGTTTACGGTCCAGCACGGTCCAGCCTGACCTGGATTAGCTCGGCAGGGCTGCCGAGTGGACAAGTAGGGGGGGCAGAGGTTGAGAGAGGGGAGGGGCTGCGGTAATCTGCTAATCTCATTAATACCACAGCCTGTGGGTGCCCTGTCAACAAGATGCGGGGAACAAAGGATGGAGTAAAGAGCTGATGACCCTGGCTGCCGTCCACTGCACAATGCCTACACACACGCGTTCACAAACCACGTCAATCAGAAATTCTGCTTCCACCAGAAAGCACTCCTGAGATCAAATGGAGAGACGCAGAGGCAGATTTGAGTGAGTAAAGAAAAAAACAGCAACTGTCCCCTCAGGCCAGACGACCCTGAGAATGGCTCCAAAAAGCACTGCCGGTTCGTTTTGCTTTACTGATTACACCGTGCACAGCAGGACCAGCAGGACCTAACATGGACCTCTCAGCTGTCCCCGTCAGTCTGAGTCAGTTTTCACTGCTGGCACATCGGGTGGGGGTGGGGGGGGGGGGGCTTAGCCAGCAGCGGATGTCAACATGTCTCCTCGTGTCGTCCTGGAAAATGTAACTCGGCCTCGTGGATTATATTGTCTGCGTTATTCTCCTGTAGATCCGCTCAGACATTTTATAATAAAAAAAGACTGTTGTGGAGCGACGATGGCGTCTTCTTGTCCCGTGCACACGGATCGATCGCAATTCCGAGAGGTTGGTGAAGATGCTGGGAGGCCTGGCAGCTGGGACGACTGGGACCAGACACAGAAGGGACAGGTGGACCAAATGGTTCCTCAATTCAAGTAAACTCAGGTGGATATTTTTTTAAAAACACAGCTGTGAGCTTCTGTTTCTCAATTATCTTGGGGGGGACGGGACTCCTTATTTCTATCTGGATGGACGGGACAATGGCAATGAACACAGATGGAATGATTCAATATGTCTACATAACTCCGTCAAAATACGCCTTCATTGCTCCTGCAGGGCAGCAGAAGGAGGACAACAGGGACAGGAATCTGTATGAGACAAATGTGTGCACAAGTATTCGTGTGCATGAGGGTACGAAAAGGCATGCGGTCAGCCAAACTTCCTCTCACCGATCCAGCACCCGACTGTAGTCCTGAGGGCCGCAGCCTCCCTCGCTCTTCAGTTCGGCAAATATTTGCGTGAAAAAGTGCGGGTCCGCGTTGATGCGCAGCATCTTGGCGCTGGTGGCGTCGATGATGGTGAGGCAGCGGTCCCAGAAGGCCTCCTTGCCCGCCTCGACCAGGAAGGGCTTGAGCGGGTACGAGATCTCGTTGCCCATGTAGGAGTAGGACAGGTAGAGGCAGGTGAGCAGGATGGCCTGCAGCTCGTGCTCCGACGCCACCAGGTCGCCGTCCACGACATCGCGGCACAGCATGTAGACGAAGACCACGTTGGCCGGCGTGACGAAGGCCTGGTCCTGCCAGCCCTGCAGCAGCAGCGAGCGGTCCACGGCCCGCAGCCACAGCACCGGGTCGGCGGGGGACAGATGCTTCAGGCGGTAGCAGCGGCAGCACAGGAACTCCCCCAGGCAGCGCAGGAGTTCGCTGGTGGAGGCCTGGACGATTACGCGCTTCGGGGACGACGAGGTCAACGTCCCCTGGGGGACCTTTTTCACAGAGGAGAGCTGTTGGGGCTTGCCGTAGCCGCATCCGTGGCCCTGGCCCATGCCCATGCCCAGGCCGTAGCCCAGCCCCAGCCCCAGGCCCAGTCCCAGGCCCATTCCCAGTCCCGCTGGGCCCTCGTAGCTGGACAGGTTGGCGCACGACAGCGACTTCTTCACATTCTCGTGGTTGAGGTGCAACAGGGGGTCCTTCTGGTAGATGTTGATGTTGTTGTTGTTGTTGAGAGGGTCCCCGAGGCCAACAGGACCGCCTTTCTTGGAGTTGCCCTTCTTCTTCGTGGAGGCCACCAGCCGCTTCCACGTGAGCCCCGGGAGGAAGATGGACTGGCCCCTCTTCAGCCCGCGGTCCTTCTGGGTGTTGAGGGAGCGGCTGCTGATGCTCGGGTAGTGGCTGAGCGAGCCCGGCCGGTTGTCATAGTAGCCCGACTTCCGAGAGGCGGGGGACAGCGATAGTACAGTGCCCATAGTGAGACGGAGCTCCGCAGATTATGTTGCCTTACTGCTGCTGTGTGGAGAGGGGACGCCGTTGAAGCAAAGCTCTCTTTTTATTTCTTAATATCCAGCAGATGTGAACTCTTGACGGGGAAACGGCACGAAGAAGAGATGAGTGCAGACATGTCAACGAGGCCTGCAACGTTAAAACACACAGGGGGAGATCATTTAAATGCACAGTGAAATAATAACATCTAATCTCGCTTTAAATCCATACGGCCACATATTAACCTCTTCACTGCTGCCCAAAGGCCATTACAGGCTCATGCTGTGCAACCAAACGTTATTAATAAACCACTTTTTACATTTTAAATTCTAGAGGAGGTCCCAAAGTTTCCAAACACATCAGAGTGAATATTTGGGCAAATGTGCATAAATACAATTGTATAAAATCATTTTTACTTGAATGCAGTCTGGTGTTTGAGACAGAATACATACATGTGTGATACTGTCAGACAGTGTGGTGTAAGACATGTTAAGGGGAAATAAACAGGTAAAGTCGGGTTTTAAGAGGTTGATCAACAGTCCGATTTAATCTATGAGCTCCTATTCTCTGAAACCTGTAAAGAGTCCTGGATTCAAAACTATTAAAAAGACTCTTATCTTTCGCCTAATGACTAAATGCGCAGAAGCCAAGCTGGTGAATAGCGCGTAATCAACACATTTTAGGCGATTTATGCACATTATTCCCTATTTAAAATAAAAAAACACTCAATAAACATTAATCTTAACACTTAATCTCCATCACTGTCGTCTTCGGAGCTGCTCTGATTCTCACCTGTACGTACGAGATGTCCGGGTACGAGATGATTATTTTTTTCTTTTTGCCGCATGCAGTCCACAGTGGTGCAAAGATATAAAGGAGCGCAAAAGAAACGCGCCACAGCCAATATACCCAGAGGTGGCTGCGAGCAGGATGGCGATCTGTTTTGCAGAATTAGAGGCCAAAAAAAAGAAGTCCCTCTTGCAGAAGATTTGGACCAACTCTTCTTCAAAGAGATGTGGAAGTGTGGAACAACGCGTCGGTCCTCGCCAAGCGGGGTGCAGGTGTCATCCTCCGCTGCACCTCGAACCCTCAGGCGAGAATGATGGCGATTACTGTGATTAGTTGCTTTTTCGTTTGTGTCTCCATGTCCGAGGTGCAAACTTTCACTGCGTCGGAGTTCTTTCAATGCATTCCATCGTCTCAGATGCGAGCATTCAGTCTGCTCCTCCGACTTCTCTCCCGCTGCTGTTTCCAGGTCTAGGTTTTAGGTTCAGCTCTGTATCCGCACGCTGAGCTCTCCAGTCGCCCACTGACCGGTGATCGGTCCCGGCGGTCCGACCTCTGAACGGGCTCTCCTCACATTAGAGGCTGAGCAGCCAGTGAGCGCACAGAGCGGCTCCTCACACACCGCCTCCCCGCGACACTGACTCCTCCTAACGGGGGCTCAGCTGCCTCCTGACACACACTCACACACACACACACACACACACGCACACACACACACACGCACACGCACACGCACACGCACACGCACACACACACACACACACACACACACACACACACACACACACACACACACACACACATTTGAATACATTTAATCCAGTTTATTAAATTAAATTAAATTAAATTAAATTAAATTGCACTACATTAAATTTAATTAAATTAAATTAAATCTAATAAACTGAATACAATTTAACAAGTATACAATAGTAAGTAATAATAAGGAAAATACAATTCATAACAAATTATTGAATTAAAATCAAGTTGTTAATAGATAAATAAAAATGAGATTAAATGAGACTTTAAACAACATAAGAGATGTTGAGAAAAAACATCTCACAACTCCCAAAGGTAATTTACCAGCTCCTCCAGAGCTTTCGATCACATCACATCATCTTCAACAGCCCGGTTGTCATTGAACTTATATTTTCATTTCTTTCTCAGCACCTCAAGGACTCCAATGTGAGACGTCTTCTCACCTGCCGATGAAGATATGATGCGATATGAGCAAAAACTCCAGCTGAACCTGAAAATAAGAGAAAACAAATAAAAAATTTAACAAATAGATAACAGTGGACGGGACCAGTAGCACACTGCTAACTGAATGGGTTATATAAAGCAGCGTTTGAGAAAACACTTCCACTGTTGGGGCGAAAGGCTCTTAATCGACTCCAAAGAGGAGTTATTAAAAATATCCCCGTTAACAACATTTGTATCAAAGATATGAAGAAGAATTAACACCTGCCCCTTCCAGAGGTCTGCACACTCTCACTCTCTCTAATGCAGACATCACTCCTGCCCCCCCTCCCCCTCCTCACAAAAAACCCTGCTCTAAAGAATATAATGATTTCAGAGCGGTTGCTTTGACCCTTGTGGTGATGAAATGTATGGAAAGAATTATGGTGAGCAGGCTGAGGAAGGCCCACAGTTTGACCCGTACCAATTTGTATACAGACACCACAGAGGCAGTGACGATGCAACCAATAGTGTAATGAACTAAGACTGTAGTCTGTTCATTCCAGTCCCGCATTTAACACCTTGCAGCCCCACATATCACTGAACACACTGAATCAGCTCAACGTCAACTCATTCATCATTAAGTGTTGCCAAGAGTGAACAGAACGGTATAACAACACCTGGGCTGAAATATGTGAATGCCCTATCTGTCTTCTTGTCACAAATGACTGTTATATATTGTATTGTGTGTGCACTTTTTCCTGATGAACATGGGCTCGTTTAGTTGATGGGTGAATGCATTTGTTGTCGTTTTTGCAGTGATTTTTATACTGCAGACACTGTGATTATCAAGACAAACTTCCCACTGGGAGAATAACGTTCACCTTATCTTATCTCAGTGCTGGTAAAATAATAGTAATAATAATAATAATAATAACTTTACCTTTAAAAACAGAGTTTACAAAGTGCTTTGACGGACAAAGCAGCAAAAGCAAGGCAATAATAACAACAACAGAAAGCTCAACAGTGAGGCATAACAAAGCAAGACAACTAAGGTTAGACCCGGATAAAACATTACAATAGGTGAAACGGAAAAAAAAAATCTATACGATAAAAATAAACTAATAAATAAATAAATAAATAAAAATAAAAGAGCCTCATCTCCTCAGGCAGGTGGTTCCAGAGCCGAGGGGCCCTGATGGAGAAAGCACGGTCACCTTTAGTTTTCAGCCTCGACTTTGGAACAGCCAGGAGGGCCCCGCCCGAGGATCTGAGGCTCCGAGCTGGCTCATAAGGGGGTCAACATTTCTTCTACATATTTTGGCCAGACCCATATGTGCTTTAAAAGTAATCAGTAAAATCTTAAAATCTATTGTAAAAACGAACAGGAAGCCAGTGGAGAGAAGTCAGGATTGGGGTTTTGTGATGTCATCTGTTAAAACCGGTGAGAAGCCATGTTAAGTGCAGTGGCAGCGGCACAGTATCTGTTGTTTGGCACAATGCTGCACGAATCTTTACGCCAGCTCTGCACAAACTTGTCTGATGAACGCTCTCAGCAACATAAACTGCACATGGTGCAGAATGCATGTGGCACGATGAGGCGTGATGGCTTGTATGAAGCTGTGCAATATTGTCTCAGAATATTGTCTGCCCGTACGCCTCCCTGATATCTTTATTATACTCACTGTTGCTGTGCCGTCCCTGTGCTGTTGTATGGCCAAGTAAGCAGCAAGCTTTTGTGTCTGTAACACCACTTAGGGACTGATAAAACTTGATGAATCAAATCCAATTGAAAAGGGAAATTTGTAATTATGAAGAAGTGATGGTGAGTGACCCACACCTGGGAGGGTTTCACTGCAGGTCGGAGTGAGTGAGCCTCCGTCACGTGGGTCTTATCACACAGCAGTCTTCATCCTGTGTTGTAGGTCGTGGAGAGGCGATAACAGATGAATGAAACCATCCCGTCTTCTGTCCATTACAGCTTTAGATCTGTCTGTGGGACCTATTCTGGTATTCAGTGCACTGGTGTGGACAGTATATTATCATAAATACATGTGTCCTGGCCATGTGCTCCATCTGTCTTTGAGCGTAAGTGTTGTTAAAGTTGTCTCTGTGCTGTGGTTTATAAGTTCATAAGTTAAACTAATGGCTTATTTAACGCTCGATGAATGATCTACTAATGCTTCATCGATCATTTATAGATCATCTATTAATAAGAAGAACTGTTGGGTTGCCAGATGAAAAATCCACATAATACATACAAAATCCAAGTATTGGCAACTTTGCGACAAATTTACCTCATACAAACATTTATAACTGAAATATTGTCAAGTAGAAAGAGCCAACCTTATAACTGATCATTGCAAAGACTCCATGGTCTTCACCGGCACTTGGACTGTCAGGGAAAAGAGGAAAAACTGTTTGATTGCGTCTCAAGAATTCCCCTAAGATGGTAAATTGTGGGAAACCAGAGAATAAACACAGGAGAACAGACGGATGAGATAAGAAGGGTGGTGGTGTGCAGAGAATGGCAAATAGAAGACATAAACATTAAGAGAGAAATGTGTATATAAATGTGAAAGTTTCATTTTTGACAAAGTATGTATTATTCCAAAAAATGAAACACGAACAGAGCACATTACTTGTTCAACAGCGACAATTGTTAGTAAATTCAGAATAATAAAATTCCAGTCTTCTGGCTGCAAGAGGTCCGATCAATACCTTTGACTCTTGATCTGGTTCTTCTCCGAAGAAGGTCCAAAAATAAACTTAACTCCAGTAAATCTAGCCGCGGAGACCGTGGTATCATCCATCTAAAGGCAGACAGATTGTAAACTTGTGCAAACACACCAGAAACGGTTTCTCCTGTTTGTGAAAGATCAGCAAGCAGCGTCTAAAAGAAAGCTGATCAAAGAACTCAGACACTGACACCTGTCATAGAGTCTCTGTGTCATACAGCTCCCACAGAAATGTGAAGGACGGAAAAACCCCTGAGACAGAAGAGGAGGAAGATGTACTCATCATGCCTGTCTCCATCTCTCTATGCAGTAAAACTCTCAAAGATTACAACGATATTTTCGTAAGATTCTTATATCTTATAAAATGTAAGAATCATAACAAAGGACTTCTCAAGAGTGTCTCTATCAGGAGCCTTTTTGATTAAAACCAATCATCTGGTTGATCACGAATCACTGCGTTCCCTCACAGAATATATCTAAAAGCAAGTTTGTGCTTCTCAAAAAAAGCAACAATAATAACAATAATGATAATAATGATAATAACAACAACAGTAATAATAATAGTTTGACCGTGTGTGACACTGTGTCCACATTATTCTTCAACTGATGAACGTATGAGCTAAAAAAATTAATTCAGGGAGTTAAGAGAATGTCTTTTATTTAATTTTTTTTATTTGCAGTACTAATGTAGTAATGCATTACGTGAGTAAAAAGGATTAAACGTGCTCAAAGGCCATATCAAGTAATCTCACCAAACAAACATTTAAAATCAAAATTCATCAATGAAGAAAAAACAAAGAAGAAAAGAAATGAAAGAAATGGATTATATGTGCTGGTGATAAAATAAACACAAGATACGAGCATATGTCAATTGCTATTAACAAGCATAGCATAGTATACAAAATGACAAGTCGCTTGGCCCAACAAAGTTCTAAAACTAAACTTAATTTTTTTATTTGTATGACAGTTTCCCTAAATCTTGTGAAATGCAAATGATTTACTCGTCTGGTGTTACACTGTGTGGATTGAGTGACATGTTCAAACTCTCTCGTTTGAACCCGACTAGAACACTGAATGACTAGTTCCAGTCTGAGCAGAGAAGATGCAGACATAACAAGCTGAGGCAGTCTTCTTCTGGCATAAACCATCTTTGTTTCTCTCCTCTGTTTAGGTGTTTTTACGTCAGCGTGAGCTGGCTGATTGGCCGGCCGAGCTGTATAGGGGAGATCTCCTCATTCATCACACACACACACACACACACACACACACACACACACACACACACACACACACACACACACACACACACACACACACACACACACACACACACACACACACACACACACACACACACACACACACACACACACACACACTCTCTCTCTCTGCTGGTCTTCCTACCAACAGCTGCAGGACTCCCAGCATCTCCTGCACAGCTGACCCGGATACACTGACGCCTATCAAAAGAGCTGTTGTAGTCCCCCCCCCCCCCCCCCCCCCCTCACACACACACACACACACACACATGCACACATCACCACTTTACAGCAACAGACCTGAAGCAGGAAACAGGAGCACTGATGGCTGTTGGTGTCATCATAATCCCCATTTTGACATTTAATTTTTTAAATCCTGAGATTAAAAGTGGATGAATGAAACTACTTCTAAGTGTTTGTTAAACTGAGTCAACTGATATTTAAAGCTGCTCATACGTGTCCCAAAATTCTTGTACAGATGCACAGACACAGAGAGTCACACTCACTCACTCACTCACTCACGCACACATGACCAATATCATTATCTCCCGGCGGAGATAATAATAATAATAATAATCTAATGATCCTGTATAATATATAATAACCACTTTACTTCTTTAAGGATCTGAATTCTTTGGCCATAACATCTGGTTTTTAGCTCCTAATTTTGGCTCATAAATCTTATTTTGGTATTGTTTGCTGTTGTTTGACCTAGTTGCATTATGTAATTGCGATTTGTACCGTCATGTCCCACATTCAGCAGCAAGAGAAGATGACTGGTGCAGTCGATAAAACAAATTGTTTCCTGCTTTGTTTTTTTTTAAACCAGGGCTTACAAATGAGGCCCGGCAGCTGTATTTTCTCTTTTTTTCTGCTCTCATCACTGGCACTTTCATCCACATCCAAAACGCACAGTGGATCCGTCTTGTCTTTCTGTCACACATCCACGGATCTTATTTTATTTCTTTCTTTATTTTTTTTAAACAGATCAGCATGAATGCACTGAAATGAAAGAAGGAGCTCCTGATTCCTCAGCTGATTCATGTTTGTTTGTCTATGGTGTAATTATGGCTTCTATTTTTAATGCCTTTATGAATATGCAGTAGCTGCTTTAATGGAGCTTTACTTGTCTTGTTTGCCTTAAATTGGACAGTTTATGAAGTCATATAGTGTCGGTATCCCTGTAACACTGCAACAGCCACAAATTATAGATTGTTTATTTACAGTTTAGAATAATTCAGAGTGATTTTGACATTTTTGATACATACATATCATCCAGTTCAGACATGTATATATGCATATACTTGTACATGAGCTACTTCATATATATATATTCATTCTATATTTGTTTCTTTGCACTATTTGTTTAGAATTTACAGAAACACTTGACAAGCATATGGACATTGTTGCTTTATATACACATTAAATATAAGATAAGATGAGCCTTTATTGATCCTCAAAATATGAACCAGATAAGAGCAATTTAAAACAACATGAGCAGGTAAAGTGACAGTGGTGTGGTTAATTGAAGCATCAAAACGAAAATGATGAACAGCATCAAGAAGAAGACAAGAAAACAAGGAGCAAGAAACAGGATGTCAGACATCAGAGATGAGAGAAAACCAGGGCAGTGACTTCACAGAGGGAAAGAAAGAGGCCTTGGTGAAAGGATGACTCAGACAGAGAGGGGAATAGAGATGCAGGGGGGAGAGAAATGGCGGGGAAAAGGGGAACGAGCGAGAGGGACGAGACAATATCGAGGCCACGGGACGGGGCGGGGAGGGACAATAAGCTCATCTGTGGCTGCCGCTGGAGTCAGACAGGTTAACCTGATGACACATCTGTCTGTCTGACTCATAATGTCTGTCTGACTCATAATCTCACTCTTAAAGACCTGCAGGGACGACACAGAGGGGAGAGGCAACGCACGCCACCGTGGGATTACATGATGAGGATTCAGGCCAGTTTCAGGCTTTCATCAGGTATCAAATAATGACCTGATTTATTGTCCACTGCTGACTTGACGGACGTCCCAGATGCACTGATCAGCACTGTTGCAGAGATGCTGACTCATTTGACAATCAGTTGTTTGTCCAGACAATTACATTTGATGGACGATTACAGAGTTTACAAGGTACAAACAAAGAAGTATACATTTACATACATTCACAAGTGCACACATTTATGAATGATTTAAGACTCGTTGCATCTGTTTGAATAAATTAGATTGAACGATACATTTATTTATAAATATTGTTTATAAATTAAACTATATTTTACCCTACTTTGTGGCCTAATATTGTTCTGCATACATGTGGCAATACTGCCCTCTAGTGGACAATTAAAGTCTACGTTGTCTGTGCTGGCAGAGACTGCATTCATTTTTTTGTGGCAGGTTTAAGATGCAGTCTGAAAGAATGACTGTAACTTTATTAAATTATGATTATTATTGACCTTTTAAGGAGGGGGGGGGGGGGCTCATGTATAACATTGCACTGAACAATACGAAGTTTGACAACACGAAGGCTACTGAAAAATACTGTACATTGCAGAACCTCGTTGCTGAAACAATACTAAAACGAAGCGTAGTAAAGTAGTTCCACCTTCACTGAACGCACGCGCACTCCCGCGGCCAGGGGTGCGCTATCAGCTAACTACCGAAGCACGAGGCCCGTGTGTTAAGCATGGAGGGGGTAGCTCGTGGCGTTCTTTGTAAAACAACGTGCTAATTGACATACAAACAAACAAACAAACAAACACGGCGGACTAAAAACATAACCGCGAGAGCAATTAACCAAAGCAGCCCACAGCTAAACGGAAGAGCTCGTGAGATGTAATTAATTAACTCTTCGTGCCCACCTGTCGCTCACAGGAGGAGGAGAGTTCATCCAGGTAACAGAGCTTTAAGATAGTTTTGCTAACTGTTGTATAACTATGACCAGAAACTACATTTATATATGTTATAATGTGGCTCAAGCTCCTAACAGGAATGTGCTGTTTTGATGGTGATACACATAATAAGAGATCAGAGACAGAGTAGCATTGAGGTTGAGCTGCAGCTATTAGTTAATTGATCTATTAATCGAACAACTGATGCTCAATGAGCAACTTTTTTCATGATATAATAATGGCATCATTTATTTTTCAAACATTTGTTGGTTCCAGCTTCTCAAATTTGACAATGTGCCTCTTTCTTTTGCCATAACATTAAATTAAACTGGATGTCTGTGGTTGTCGGACTGTTGGTCAGTCAAAACCACACATTTTAAATTGTGATGTGCTTTTCTCACATTATTTCTGATGATTTAAAGACCAAACAATTTCTTGATTAATCCAGATAATATTTGACGGATTAACGAATTATGAAAGTACTGGCCCTTCTGTTCTTCCTGTACTATGGTGGTTTCTGCAACATCATGCAATTGTAAACTAACACCACTTGACGGTTAATATATCATTTGACTGCTGTGTGTTCCAGGTGGCTGTGGCTCAGGAGGTACAGTGTGTCTTTGATCCCCAGCTGCTCCTGTCGGCTTGTCGAAGTGTCTTTGGGCAAGATGCTTGAACCTCCATATTGCTCCAGAAGGCAGTGCCACAGATATGCGAGTGTGAGTCGATGAGCATTAGATCAGATCCTGATGGTGCAGTTTGCACCTTGTATGAATGTGCATTACATTTTAGACTCATTCTATTTAAATTTGACTTCTTTTAAACAAAGGAGGCTTTTTTTCGCCACCAGAATTGCAGTGTGGAAAGGGCTTTAATGCAGCATATTGTTATTATTATTACTAAATAAGATGTAGAATTGTCTTCAAAGGCTTTATAAAACTGAAATGTGGAGAATTTGGCTGCTCTGCTCAACACCTGATGTCTCCAGTACTCTCCAGCAGAGGGCAGTCGATCCACGTGGTTTTGTTGTTCTCCCCTTTGCTGCAATCCTTTGCTTCTCTGTACATTGACTGATGTTCCTTGAGTGACAGTGTAGTTAGGACCTAACCTGTGTTGGCAGGGTGCTAAATGCTTTTTAAAGTAGCACTGGACCCGGCAGCAGTAGTACAACTCGATTGAATGTCCCACATTAAGCATAGGCCTGTCATTACCAAAAGGTCAACACTAGATGAGCTGGTTGTTCATACATATTACAGTTGGGATCAGAAATGAACAGGAGTAGAGGCCAAATACATTCTCATAAATCCTGGGAAGTGACTGATATGTTAATCAAGTGGAACTAAACTAGGGTCCCGGGCCCTCAGGGGCCTTTGGGGAAGTCGGGAGGTCCCCCAGCGACATGACAAATAACAAGAATGTAACCCTAGTCGTGTTCGTCTGCACTGCATCTATACTGAGAAGTGTTTTATAAGTTCACAATAAGTCAGAGAAACAGTTTTATCAAAGGGTCCTTCCTAGAGCTCAAACAGTTAGTTGATTAATCGGTTGACGAAAAAAAATCTGCAACTTTTTTGATAATTCATAACTAATTGAAGTTATTTTTTGGCAATTATGCCGAAACTTCTATGGTTCCACCCCAAACCAAGTTGCTTTGTCATTAATCTCGATACTTTTGGGTTTTGGACTGTTAGTGGGACAAAACTGCCTGAATATGTCACCTTTGGTTCTGGAAAAATTGTAATTAACATTGTCACTTATTCTGACATTTTAACAACCAACCATTTAATACAATAATGGAGGAAATAACCGATAAAATAAGACCGGTATGACTGACATGCTAATGTGATGGAATGTTCGACTGCATCTTTTTTTTATCATTTCTCTATAAATCAACGGTTTTATTAAACTCAAGCTGAATTTTTCTTTTTGTATCACAGCTAAAGTTGCTGCATGATTTCCCTCCTGGCGTCTTGTATGTTTATGTGTTGGCCAACCTGTCTGTCTGTGACCATCCTGCCTTGGAGGGGGAGGGGGAGGGGGTGGGTGCAGGGTCAAACCTGTTAACCTCTCCATTGAAGAACACATCATCAGCGGGGGACGTTGTACAACTACTACACCTTCAGGCACACAAACACCCTGATGCCACAGGCAGAACGTAGCTTTCAACACTGAGCAAACATTTGATCCGACAGCGGATCAGTACTACCCCCCCCCCCCCCACCACCCCCATTGGCTCGGCGTGTTTCACTCCATTGCTTGTTTTTTACGGTGTGCGGATTCAATAGATGGCAACATGGAGGTGAGATTTATCTCCTGAAAGATGACACACACACACACACACACACACACACCCACACAGCCACAACAACACCGCTTCAGAAGAGACATTCATGGTGGTGACTTCGGTGTTGAAATTGCGATATTAGCTGTGTGTTTAGGGTGCGACGGGATTTATAGGACCAGAAAGTGAAGCCTTTCAGCCCCTGTTTTGGGATTTTGGGACTACTTGTTTGTTGTTGGAGCGCAGCCTGTGGTGTTAACCCATGACCCCGCTGACCTCTGACCTATGGGACGACAGCTCCATCCACGCGTCTGGGAGAGGGGCTGTCACATAACGGAAACATCCAGAGCACGGGCAGGGCTGATGGGGAGGGAGGGACAATTAGGGGGTTGGTGTGGCTAACACAGGATCAAAACCACCGGGAGTGTCAGGCTACCGGATACATAATCTGTCTGCAGGAAAAGTGTAAAAAGATGCCACAGGCTGGAGAGGAGAGCCGGGATTAAGAGCTCAGCTTTGTTCAAGGTTTCTCCCAGCAAGTGATGTGTGCAGTGAGCAGATTGAATGACTGATTACGTTTGCAGTGCAGAGCAAAGGTAGTTATGTACACATCCACAAAAGCTCACTGGGTCAAGTGCTGGATAGAAAAAAATACAGCTTGCAATTTTTGTAATATGCCACCTGCAATATTAATTATTTATGTAGCACACTCGAGGCTGATGGGTTAGGATCTGCCTCAAAACAGGTAATTAAAGAAATGATAGGTGCATAAAAGGCAATAATACATAATGTACAATAAAACAATAATAATTCTTCAATCGGAAAAACTGTGTCGCACATTTATTACTCAAGTTTTATAAACCAGCTGCAACGATACCCAATGCACAAACAGTTAAATCCATCATTTATGGCTCCGGCCGGCGGGGCGACTGTTTTTATAATGGCTGCTGGGTCATAAACTCTCTCAACCTAAAGCTTAACAGCACACTAAAGTCCCCAAAGCTATTCATGTTGCAGACTTTCTAGAGAGGCCACATATTCTGCACTTACTGGAAAACATTCATGAAATCACACACAAAACCATTTACCATTTAATGCATCAGTGCAGTCATAAGAAATGGTGTCGAGGATGGAATATTGTACTCAGTTGAAGCTTGCAGTAGATTTAGTTCAAGTTCAAGACGTGAGGTGATTATTTTGCCTTTCACTGAAGTGCCGCCTTTTTCCTGGATTTGTTTTGGGGAAACATTGCATGTTAATTGTTTCTTTTGCGCATATAGAGCATATATGGAAAGAACGTTGAGGCCAAAGCTCAAGCTGCTTCAGGGGAACATTAGGGTTCAAGTGGTCAAGGTTCCTGCTTTTACATTTCTGTTTATTTTATCTGGACCTCTGCATCCACCAGCCTTTGATGGCTCACTGAATTTATTACTGTTTTTGCTGATAACCACCTTCCAGTGAGGTTACAAGGTCCACATTTGTCACCTTTTTTTCAGGGGTCAAGCTTCCCATCTACCTTTGCTGATGTGACCAAACGTCTCGAGTCCTCCGCCTGAATAACTGCCGAGGGCGTCTTTTCATTCCCGCCTGTGAGACCTTCAGGCTGCCGGAGGAGAAAGTCGAGGTGGGTGACCACAAACATCCGTGTGCTACACATGTATCACACAGGCTCACGTTATCTTCAAAGCCTGTCGCCTCCAACATGTGATACGGCTCAGACCTCAAAAAGAAAAAAAAGCGGCAGACATCTTGCATTCCTAAACCCATTCCACAAAGTACAATAACTTCCTTGAATTCTTCGACCCTCGACGGCGGAGCCAGGGCGCTTCCTGTTGTCCTCGCGACACTTCCTGCTCCTGCGGCTCAATCAGTCATTCATTCCGCGTTGCCATGGCCACTCGAAAACACTGTGCTCATGCTTAGCTGGCACGCTAGCAGGTAATGGTTGGATAATTGTGGGGTAAAGAGATGTGGTATCAGTTGGCATCAGTTTGCACATTCGTTGTAATGTGGGTAATTAAAAGTACGGTACATATTTGCATGATAATTGCAGTCTTTGTGAATGTAAGTCAGACCACTAATAGTGGTTCTAGTTGTTGTTTTTTAACCCCCTAACATCCGTTTTCTTGTTCGATTCCCTTTACAAGTTTACTGTTGTTAAAATCATCTTAATCATCATCTTAATCATCATAGTACATCTGCGTAGTGTTTGGTTGTGATATGCACTTCTTTTGTTGTGTTGCTTAGCTGGAAACACTGAACTCTGAACTGAAGAAATACAATAGCAGACCTATACCTGGCCAATATGAGTGAAATACTGCCTGCCTGCAGTAACACAGAGGCATGTTGACCGTATGCTCACTATTATGAAGCCTGTAAAAGCTGCATACTGTGTATTTATTTTTTGGATGAGAGCTTGGTGTGTTTCATAATCACGTTCTCGCTGCCAGAACAGCGTTCATTTGTCAGCTTCCAGCTCGACAGTCCTGGCCAGACTTTCATCCTGCTTTGCTAGAAAGAGAGAGAAAGAAGGAAAGCAAGCAGGCTCTCCTGGGTATAGACTGACCCTGGAGGGATGCATTCAATTCTGCTTCCTGCACTGCCTCCAAATCAGACTGGCTACGGTCCTTTTGAAGGGAAGTTTAGCAGGTCAAAGGACTTGTTAGAGATTTCTTTTGCATCATATTTAGATGATTTCTTTGCCTTGTTTTTCTTTTTGTTTATCGTCTCTCCTCATAAACCCTACCTGCGAATATCTTGACACCTTACGTTAGCTTTGAAAGCAGAGGAGGGATGTTACAAGCCCTCATACCCTGATGGGATGAGGATGAGCCGCCGAATAAGAGACGACAGAGATAGCGGACTGAGGTGGCGGTCCATGACATCATGCGTCAGGAAGGCCTCCACTCGCCCGTATACCAGCAGTCTAAAGGCCACGCCTCCGTCTGCTGCCTGTAAACATGGTGGCTGACACCGGCTCTCAGTGCATTAGCACAGGAATGTGCAGAATCTGTTTTATCAAGCAGGCAGCTGGGATTGAGGAATGAACCTTTACTTCTTACAGTGAATTCTTTGCTCCCTCATTTCACACAGTTGATTCTTCACTTATGTCACCACACTGCTGACATACGAGTGGAGCAGATTTTGACGTTTGGCGGAGAAAGCCGTAACGTTGAGGCGACGATGAGGGTATTCGTGACTGTACACTTTTCCTCATGATTCATCCCCGTATCTCGTCATGCCGAGCAGTTTTCACGCCTTTTTGGATTCGCCGTATCAGATGGCATACCGGATGCACGCGTCTCGACGAGGGCGAAGTTACACGCTCGGATATTCTCGTGATCAGGTTGTTATCTGAAATGCCCCTACACGACCGATCCCAAACAGTCACAAACAACGTTTTAATGCAGCAACAGGAATGTATCGATGTAGGGTCTCGAGTCCCAAATAACAAAAACATAGAAATGATGATTTACGAAAACCGTAATTATGTATTCCAGGTAAACTTTTGATATAAATGTTTAATTTTTAGGTTGCGAACTCTCTATTTTGGAAAAACCGACACAATTTAAGCATATAGTTAAATAGATGAACATCACTTACAATTGTTCTCATAAGCTTTCTTCATGCATGCTTCAGTGTAATGAAGAATATTATATATCCTGTTGATTAAAGGATTTAGGACAAGATCTTTGCAGGCGCGCTGTTGGCTGATTCGGTGTTGGAGGTTTTTTCGAGCAGACACAGTTGTAGTCCAGTTGTGAGTCACTTTGCTGAAAGTTACTACAAAGCTGTCGAAGAATCAGAAAAGGGATCAGTTTAATGCTAAGTATGTTTGCACATACAAGGAATATGACTTAACACAGAACATAATTCAAAATAAAAATATGGACATTTTCAATGGAGTTCGAAGTTATTAAAGTGCCTGAATTTTAATTCTACTAGCGACAAGTACTTTTTACTAGGGATCTTTTGAGTGTGGGACCGTTCTCACAATGAAAAACATCTCTGGCACGCATCCATTGTAGTCAGAAGTGTTATTACCTTGACATACCTTTTAGCTTCAGCAATTAGACATGAGTCAAGCTGCTGTAAAATTAGATGGAATCACGCCAGAGGAGGGCAAAGAACTGAACACCAGGCTGACGTGTTGAAACAGATGAAATGTACGCGTGTTTTCGATGTTGCATATTATTTAATGTGCTCCACGCTGTTTATTGGCTCTAACATGATCACCGAAATCCCCTCTAAGCCTCTTACCCCTTGGCCCTCATCAAACTTCACACAAATATGTTATGATCTTCTAACTGCTTTCCACCAACAGGGCAGCATGTAAGGAATGCTGCTTAATGTCACCGGCTGTCAGTCGGACGTAAAGCCAGCCGCTCTGTAACACTGCGAATATGTTAAACCCTGTGATGTCATGGCGTGAGAGTCGGGGAAAGGAAAACCGCCGGCACGCGATGTTGTTAATGAATGAGTGTGCGTGTGTACTGTGTGTGAGTGCGGGAGCAGACATGGAACAGATTTGTCTGAGAGCTCCCGAAGGTA
This sequence comes from Leptoclinus maculatus, assembly GCA_032191485.1. NCBI lineage: Eukaryota > Metazoa > Chordata > Actinopteri > Perciformes > Stichaeidae > Leptoclinus > Leptoclinus maculatus. Next base: position 35,533,159 of record JAVDOI010000002.1, on the reverse strand, counting down.
TTTTATTAGAGGTGCAGATGTGTGTCGAGATCAATGCAGATTAAGAAGCGTATGTAAGAACTCGTGAAGGAATCTTCTCTTGTTGCTTAATATTTCAGCATATTTTGTCAGCTGCTGTTTCCAAAATCAAGAATGAAGTTTGAATCTCTACTTTTAAGCCAATGTGGACAAAATATGCAAAAAGACGATTTGATAAGAAGACGTGTAAGAGACAAATCATCAAGGTCCAAAAGCTTTATCAGTTAACATTTTAATAAAACTGCTTATATTTGGTGTGACTGTATTATGGAGTATATACGTATATCCATTAAGGTTAATATATAGTTTTCCACTGCATTGATTACCAAAATTAAATGTAGGGCTTTTTATTCTCTAGCTATGTAGCTAAATGATTACCTGCATGATTCGCACATCTGTATTTGCTAATAAATAAGAAATGGGCAGTAAGACTTTCATTGCACTCGGAGCTTATGCATCTGTATTTGTAAAGCTAACTGACAAGATGACATGGAAGCAGTATTGCAGTGAAATTTAGCAATTATTGGTTTGTGTCAAAGTTTAACCTTTGTGGAAAAAGTCCTTTAGGTTCAAAGCATTCAGATGCACCACCAAGTCTACATTCTCGCTTTGAGGTTTATCTTCAGCGACGATCTAACCGTTAAATCTCACCTGAACTTACACTGGAACGCAACTTGAACTAAGAGCATAGCAAGAGGGAGTGTTTTGTTGTGAAAACCTTTTTGCCCATAGCAACACATTTTCACACAATCCAAATGAGAAATACAGTAGCAGTCAGATCAAAGGCCGTATAACCGCAAACCTCAAACACAACAGAACCTGTCTGCCGATCACAATAACCCGGCCTCCTTATTGCAGAGTCGGCGATGAGGAACTCGTGCGAGTGTTCCAGTCGGACCTGAATAACCAGCGAACGGAAAAAACGGCAGCAAAGCCAGAGAGTGAGAGCGAGGCAGAAGGAAAGTGGTGGAAATGCTCATTGTTTTTGAGTGTTAGAAAGACCTTTGTGTTTCTGAGTCACACAATGACTCACTCATTCACAATCACCTAAATTCTTCGAAGGCCCCTTAATTTGAAGCCCTCTTCCCTCTGAGCACATTAGCTTGTTTTGCGTGGTTGGGAACTCCTCCGTGAGGAGTGGTGAGAATGTGGCTCTGGCTCCAATGCCAAACTCCTCAGGGCATCCATAGTTCAGAGAGATTCTCACCAACGTAATGATTGACTGGCTTTGTTCAGGATTAAAATAGATGCTTCTGTGGAAAAAAAAATTACAGCTGTCAGTCACATTGTCCTTTTATTCCACATAATATAATATATAGGCCACAACACTTGTATTAAGAGGTATTAAATGAACATGTTGCAACATGCTGGCATTGTTCAGGAGAAAAAAATCTCCTCTCTGGAATCTGTTCAAGAAGAAATGACATTAAAGTTGCTGTTAAGTCCCAACCCTGTTTCCTAGAAACATTTGTAATGTATTCAGATCATTTGCAGCAAATATGTTTTGAGGGAAATGTAACGCTGCCTGGACTATGGAAGACTGTAGAGATGCACCGATTAATCGCCCAGCAGTCATTTTCAGCGGATCAGTCTCATATTTCAGTTTTTTCACCGGGTCACATTTACACCTGTGTGTCTCGTGATAGTTTTACGTCGGTACTTGATGACACACACACACACACACACACACACACACACACACACACACACACACACACACACACACACACACACACACACACACACACACACACACACACACACACAAAACATGTCGTTGGTGACTCAGTTCTTCAGACATTAAGTTTTGTAATGCCAGCATGTTCAAAATAAGCCGTGGAGAAAGAACCGTAAAATCATTTGGAACAACTAAATTAATCAGACACTTATCATATTGTCATTCATTCCCATGCATGCTGCTCGGAGTAATCGCACTGACCGGCTCGTCCGCTCATTGCTTGCAGAAAAAAAAAACATGATTTAAGTTTTTAGGGTTATGTTGATAGAATTATTCAACATTTTTGAAATCACACTTATTAACTTTTTGCCAAGAATTAGATGAGGAAATGTATACTACTCTGTGCGCTGGTACAGTGTCTATCCAAATCCAGTGGGCTGTTAGCTTAGCCTAGCATAAAGACTGGATGCTAATGGTAAAAAATATGGCTACTAACACCTCCAAAGCTCATTAATATATATATATATATATATATATATATATATATATATATTGTATCTTGTTTGTTTAATCTGTACACACACTGAAATCTAAAATTGACAAGTTGTGTTTTTATGTTGAATCCCATGCCGTAGTTTCCTTGATGAACAGCAGCCGGGTGCAGTGACTGTGGATTAGATGACAACTAACAACCTAGGAAACGAGTTTTGGGGGTTAAGACAGAACCAGGCTTGCCGATTCTCCTTACTTCCTGTTTTTATGCTAAGCTAACAGGCGCTGCACTGTGGCACCCAGCAACTCGGTTTGTTTGCACGTGTTGTCATCTTTCTGTTTAATCCCCTATTGTTTTTCACCGCTGACGCGCTCGTTCAAGCATCAGACTACAAGGAAACACGTGAGTGCATGGGGATTAGTTTTATTGTTTGGAGTAATTACCAGCTGCAACAGAAACGCTGGTATTGTTTTTACATGTGTGTCCATGTGCAAGTCATCATGGGAAAATGTGGTCCTGGAGACACCTACTGTAACAGGAACTACCACAGAAGTAGTTTGGAGTACGTTGCCAGATGTTTATTAACAGCCGCGACAGCGTCACTTTCAGCACCGTCTTTGGCCAAAGAAATGCTTAGTCGAGTAAAAATCCTACGATTTTCTCATCTAATCGACTAATCTGTAAAACTCCACAAAGATTCAAACAAAAAAGAGAAGTTCAAATGGTTAAGACGTAAAACAAAACAAAAAAGGTGGACGGAACAGACAAAATGTTCTGCAGCACTTCTGAGAGGCCCGGCGGGACAAATGGCTTCACCAAAGGGTCCATCAAATTTGAAATCCTCTGCACTCACAGAAAACAGTCAATGCTCCGACCACACATCAGCTGTGCATTCAACAGCAGAGTGCCATGAAACCGCACGGTGATAACGCAACCAAGCTTGTCTCTTTGCTGAAAGTCGTTTAAAACTTGACAAAAAAAACTACATGCCGTCAGTTTGCTGGAGTGATAGATTTATTGATTTTTCGAGAAAAAAAAAATGATTTCGAAAGCGACAAAAGTTTCAGTGAACAACATGTAAATCTCCCTGAAGAAAACTGCACTTGAGGAGCTAGATGACAAACTCAAGAGGAGTGACTGTCTCGGTCTAATAATTGATGAAACTGTGAACATTACAGTAGACAAAAAGCTCATGAATACAACCGGATAAAGAGGGGAGGACCGATACATGTTTCCTGGGCAGCTATGACGTTCACTAGGGGACAGCACCGAGCATTAACATTTACAATAAAGTTGTGGATTGTCTCAAGGAGAGAGGTGTGGATATCAGCCGAGCGACAGGTCTGGGATCCGAAGGAGCCTGTGTAATGACGAGTAGACACTCTGGAGTTGGTGCCACATCTGAATCTGAACATATCCAAGACCAAAGAACTGATCTTTGATTTTAGACGTGATCCCCCTCCCACCCACTCTATTCAAGATCAGAGGAGATTGAGATAAGAACCTTGGACTTATTGGACACCAAGCTCTCCTGGGATCAATGTGCCCATGCCCAACAGCGCATGTATTTTCTCAGATCTTATCTTCCTGTGGGACGATCATGGACGTGCAGTAGTCTGATCTGCACCACCTGTACATGACCAGGCTGACAGCGAGGGCTCAGTAGGATGTTATGTTAACTCACGTGCAATACATAGAGATGTGCAAGATATATCTTATTTATTGAGAGATCATGATCACAGACTTTTGTTGTTGTTCTGTGTTTTGATTGCGTCTACATTATGTTCATCGTTCTGTGCTGTACCACAAATTACCCCTGTGGGGACATTCAAGTTTTCAAAATCTAAGCTAACTGCTTCACACTCACTGAGAGTGGTGTCAATCCTCTCATCTCACTCTTGGCAAATATAAAAGTGTAGAAGAATGTTTCCAAAAATGTCAAAGTATTACTTTTTGGAATAAAGAGGCAAAAGGACATTTACTCACAGTAGTTGCCTGTTTCCTCGTACAGTTTGAGGTGTGGATTAACGCGTCATTTCACAGATTATGTTTTGGTCTAATGCACGAAATGACTGGATTATTTTTGGAAAAAGGCAGATAACTTCTGTTGCATTAAACAGTGTTGACTGACACTCGGTTGAGAGTGATTTAAATTACTCAATAAAAGTGTATTTAACCACAAACGGGACAACCTGACATTGCAAAAGACTGGTAAGAATGTTGTCAGTGAGCATAATGGAGCAATTACATTTACTTCAAAATGTTTTAGTATCAACTAAAAATCATTTAGTATCATATAATTAGGTCTAGGAGAGGGGCTTTTTAGTCCATATCTCCACAATTTTAGCATTTACGCTGCAAATCTCAAATTCGGCTGTGATGATGCGTTAATTGATGTTTATATTTACGTTCCAGCAATTTCCAGATATACCTGCTGTATCCTCCTTTTATTTCTATTATGTTATTTCTATGCAGCGAGAAGAGGCTTTTTATGCAAGAGCCGGTATCTGTATTTAAAATGATTAATCTTAAGCACCGGATGATTGCTGGGCCTTGCAGCGCAAGTCGGCGCAAACCGCAGGCTTGTTTATGACGAGTATATCCTTCAAAGGAACAGGTTCATTTTGCTTCTCGTAATCACAGTGTGTTGTATATACATGCAGCTCTGCAGTTTGTGAGCAGGAGCACGCCCAGAGCATATCATTTGGTAAACAAGATATTCAATAAATGCAACGCCTGACCTCGTTTCACCTAAAAAACATTTTAATTGCGTAACACAGTGGGAGGCTCTTTCCTCGGGCCTCTTCTGCTCGCTGATGATAAAAGACGATAAGAGTTTGTTTTTGAGATACTGGTTAGTATTTTCATAATATTTTTAACCGGAGAGACCAACCGCCAAGACATAGTGAAATTCGAAGGCGTCCTGGACTCCCGTCCACAACAGCGGACGCTGCCAAATCAGCACGTTCGATCCTTTCACCTTTTTACATTCATAACGACTTCCTGTTGAGTGTGCGAGGGCGTGGGATTTAAAGTGAGCAGCATTCCAGAAGTGGCTTTACATTTTCCATTACATCAGAGCAGTCTGAAGGGCATAAAGGGGAGATAATTGCTGTCACTTAGCGAGACAAAGGCTTTGTCTTTATAAAGAACAAGCAGGGAATCCATGATGCACACGGGACGGCGGTAATATTGATGTGTCAACATATTGGCGTCATCCTCTCAGATTCCAGGCAGCATATTGTCCACGTTATTCATTACTGGTACTTCTTCTAACGAGGCAGCTCGAGCTGCCTCAGTCCCTCCATTGGCGGGGCTCTTATCTGCAGCGCTGCAGGAGCCACTCTGAGGTTCCTGTTATTGCGATCCCGCGGTGTGCAGGCAGATACTTGCACCCAAGTCTGGCTGCGGCCGGAGCGCTCGCCTTTTCCACCGCCCGACAATTCGGATTGTATAAAAGCAGAAAATGAGGATTGTTTGTTATCACAATGCCAGTCTACAGTGGCTGGAGCGTGCGTTGTTTTGACTCTGAGAACAATCAACTGTTGCAATAAAAGAGCCCCCCCCCCCCCCCTCTCCCACGCAGCTCACCTCCTCCCCTCTAAACCCCCCTTTCCCTTCCCTGTTTATTTACAGCACGGGTTGCTCTAAAAATGTCACCGTCCTTATTCTTTACTTTTCTTCTTACTTTTCAAAGAAGGACTTTCCTCTTGTGTTGACAGGTGTCAACAGTATGTCTTAATTAATTAGATAATGATTTATAGTAATTATGTAAGCCTGGAAGAAAGGCATCATCAAACCACAAGCGTGTTGAATAGGAACGTCCTGGAAGGCTGTCATGCGGATGGGACTCTCAGCACGTCATACATTCGTTGTAATTGTATTGTAGTTGACTGTCCTCATTTGGTGCCTGCTTTTTCTTTTTTAAACCTCCCTTCAATGACAGTTGTCTAAGCCCCGCCCCGTTTGTTACTGTTGCCACACTTTACAAGCTTTGTGTTGTGCATGGACGGCGCGTATGCAGCTTCCAATGTTAACTGTGGCAGATTCGTGGGAGTCCTTGATTTCAGAAAGAAGTAGACAAAAGCAGACTTCTAATTTGTAGCCGGTGGCCATTAATTTGCTGTCTTAAATGATAGCTGTTGCTGGCAAATGTAGCTCCAGCTAGCTGTCTGACTAACATTACCTTTTTTTTATCAGTTCTATAAATGAGGGTATAGGATAAATTAAAGGGAGGTCTCAAACCGCAGCCTCCAAAATGATCATACAGTTGAACCACAACCTGAACTGTAGATTATAACCCGTCTTCATTGGTGTACGTGTGAAACTGCGCCCTGCGTTCTTCCTCGGGGCGACATCGCAACCTTTTCAACATTGCGGTAATTCAAAATGAAGGGAGCTGTTGACGTGTTTTCGTCAAGAGAAATGCTGCCGCACACATTCCACCTGTCCCCGAGAGGCCCAGCCAAGCCATCGTCAGAGATAATCACTCCACCACCCGTCTCCGGTAAGATGCCCAATCCTGACCAGAAGTGCTGGATTCATTTCAGAAGGGTAATAATAGCGCAAGACAGCTTTACTGCCAATGTCCTCTCTGCTTCGATCGATCGCCAAACAGCTGATCTGCTCTCAATGTAATATAATATAACGTTGATTTCTTCATCTACTCTCATTGTCAATGCTGAGCAGGGGTGTAAAGAGGGGGGGGGGGGGCAATGGCCCCTTGGAGCCCCTACTTCTGGCACCCTTTACCCAACGTCTTCGGTGGAGATGGCCTCTTCTGACTCAAATACATTCAAGTGCACCTTCAATCCTGTTTACAGCCATTTACTTTGTGTTAAGAAATTACCAATGTGTACGGGAACTGACAAAAAGACAACACTTAATTATTAATTATTGCGGTGCCAAAAGACCTCTAAGTTTTAGCTAGGTGAAACATTTTTTTAAATTTCTAGATATATGTGGAAGCACGGATAGAACTGTGGTTAGTGTAACTGCTGGTGTGCACAGTATGAAAAGATTGATACCTTCACCTCACAATGTACTGTGCCTTTTAACAACTAGCTCTTTCTTTGGGGTTAGCGCCACTTAGGAAAGTCTGGAGCGAACAACAGGAAGCTGAGCTGCATGTTTATGGAGCAGGTAACTTACAGATGTTACGGAGCCTTTTGTCACAGAAAAGCTGTGAACTGAATCACTCCGCAGAGTCAAAAATGGAAAACTACTTACTGATTGAGACTTAAAAAGCCTTTCAGCTTCCTTCTCCAGACTTTCCATCCTTTTCTTATGAAACTGAACACTCTGTGTGTCTGTTTGAGGAGGGGTGGGGGTGTAGGTGGGCGGTGGAAAGGTGGGAGTCTCTCCTTTCAAAAGGGCCGAGAACAAAACAGGAAACCATCCCGTTGTTTTGGCTCGTGGTCGCTACAAGTGTTTGGAATTTGGCGGAGGTGAATTCACATGTTGTGTTCACGTCCGCGCTCAGGTCAGAGCATGCACACGCAAACACAAACACATCCACGATCGCACACAGCGGAGGGGAATGTCTGGCATGCCTCAATAAGCAAGACCCACAAAGACTACGAACCCCCCCCCCCCCCACACACACACACACACTTACCCAGTCCCCCCCTCCCGTGGATGTTATGAAGTGCAGTCGCTGAATAGACTAAATACCCGCTGAGATGGTTCTGTGACCTTGGTCCGAATCTGGACTCATGTTCTTTGTGGGCCAAAGTGCTGTTTGCGTCTTCATGATTTTGGCTAAAAGGAGAAACCATCATGACCTTTTTCACGTACTATAAACTCAACACAGGTCCTGGAGTTTTATCTGCCTTTTGTTTTGGGAATTAGACAGAGGATGGATTCTTGGAAGTGATCTTATCACCTCCAACAGACAATAAGAACGTTTTGATCTGCGTCAATGTGCACCGTTGTTGTTGTGAAAGAAATCCTGTTGATGTTGTTTCTAGTTGGAGGAGGTTTTCCTGCACTCCCTGTGGCATCACATTGTTTCGGCACAGTTGGCATCAGCGTGCAGTTTTGTGTGTCAATCGGGAACTTTCTACTGCTGAGGTTAGCTGGCATCCTCCACACCCTGACAACAGAGCGACCAAACAAAGTGACACCTATTCTTCTCTGCTCATGCGAGGGAACCCCTCCTGCAGATGCCTTCCTGTGGCTGTCAGCTTCTTTGCTCCTGCCCTCGTGATAAACAACCTCTGAAGAGATGCCTCTCCTGATATTAGAGCTTTAATGCTTCCTATTATTGTGTGAAAGAATTCCTCTACATTAAGGTCAAAGCTTAGACAAAAAGATAAAAGGTTCGCCTGTGATTGATACATCGATTGTTTCAATTCAAGTGAACCAACAATCAAACTCCTAATGGAAAGTCTCATGTTGTTTTTAAAGGGAACAGATCATTTATTTCATTGCATGACACCTGGCTACTGGGAGAAATGATGGACTTAATCATAACCTTTCAGTGGAATCCCACCGCAAAAAAACTGAATCGAAAGAATTGCGCTGATATCTGGTTCATGTCTGAATAGTTTTCTTTGGACTACATTAATCAGCCAATAGATATAGATGTCAAAGAAAATGAGGAAATTATGGCTAGATGTTTTTGTTTGTCTGTTCACGTCATTTTTAAAATGTGGCCATTATCAGATTCCAGTGTGAACTGGTCCCGGTCCTGACGCTTGCTCAGAAGATCAATAATAAAGGCCGTGGTTACACTTGTCTTTTCAATGCAACTTTTGTCATCCGATCATGCCAGGACACATTAACTGTCAAGTCTACAAGACGAGGTCGGATCTGGTTCGCATTGGGATCCGATCGGTCAGACCACATGCCGAGGTGGCCTGGCTCACATTAAACTCAGATCTCAGTGAGGTTTGGACAGCATGTGGGCAAAATCTAGACAAATTATCAAACGTAGGTCTCCATCATCTTCCCCCCACACGAGAGTTCCTCTCCTGAGGAGAGCAAAGGGAAGACGGGAGGAAAACCGGGCCTGGAGCCCAGCTGAGACCTGCTGTCTGAGAGCTGTTAAGTTACGGCTGATGAAAAGCCAACATTCCCTGATTTTGCTGCTTTAGGGTTGGCTTTAAGTAACAAAATAACGGAGGCTTCAAGACGGCAGTCCACAAAGTAATGGATCTCGATGACTACGTCCACTTCTTCTATACAGTCTATGGACGTCACACACAGCACGCTGTCACACAGAAGTAAACATTTAGGCCACTCAAGTCTTGTTTTTGGTTTCATTTAAAAGTAAATTTTTCAGTGGAAGCCAGCGAGGGTTTACCCAAATACTTCTGAGGTGTAACACCTCCCTGTCCCTCCACTGACTTCCTCCATCGCGGCTGTCTTCCATGTCTTTTTACAGAGTGGCTCCTGTCTGCACGGAATTGTGACGAACGTCGTTCTGTGACGGAAAAGACATGAATTCTGATATGACTGTTCAGACTGAGGTTGCATTGAAAAAAATCTAATCTGTATCTGATTTAGATTCACACGTGAAAGTGGTCCAAATCAGAATGGAATAGATCAGATTCCATGTTATTCGTGCTGTTAAGACACACACAACCCAGATCTGAGTCACATGTCGAGTGAAAGAGTAATGTGCCAAAGAAAGACGACATTTTCCTTTTGTTCCTGTGAACCCAACATTTCTCTCATTACGCTCAGTGTTTTTTGTTTACATACAGATGTTGTCACTCAGGTTCAATAGCATGGACCTTTGACCTTTTTGAGAAGTACTTCCAGGTGGGCCCTCTCTGGTCTCGCCCCGACACCGAGCGCAGACCTCCTGCAGCTACACACAGATATTTCAACCCTAAACAAACAGTGATCTGACTGCTCAGAAATGACGCGTGATCTCTGTGAACATGCCAGCTCAGTCACTCACAGACTGACATGCCTGAAAAATAAGAAAGGACCTCTCTGGACGAGGCTGTTTTAACTCTTAAAACATTACTTTTCTAATTTAGATAAATATGTAGCAATTGGATTATCTATAGCCTTAATCCAGCTCTATTACTCGTATCATAAGTAGCACATTTCCTCTGTCACCCCATGCCTAACGCAGCCTTCGGAGGCTTCCGCTCAGCCCTTTTCGATCTGAGCACCCATGGGTTTCATCGGAAAACAATGCCGTTTTCATTATTATAATATAACTGATTTAGAGAATTTGGGGGTGGCGCAAAGCTCATTTGGACAGGCTGGCACTGAACCACAGATAAAAGGTTAGTCTACAACAATGCACCATGAAACCTCTACTGACTGATGTACGTTGCTTCCACCTAAGAGGTCACAAAAAAACAAAACGCTGTAATGAATCGTATGAATATTTAAATCTGTGACCATGCATCCAGGAAGGATATGTAGTACGACGCATTGCCGAGTCGGTGTAAAAGAGCTACATATAATATCCCCTCTGGATCAATCTTGCCAATATGCACAGCCGGCTTTTAAAAATACTCCCTGTAAAGAAAAAGAAAATCATATTCTGCTGCCAAAGATTTGCAGTCTTTCCCTTGAATATTTTGAAAAGGAGTTCCTGTCGTGTGCTACGCGAGGACAAGTATGTTGTTGTAGAAATTCTTAAGCACAGCGAATTACCGTAAATTATGGTCTCTGCCTCAGTACTCTACCATCCATTCAACTTTTCTATACGAGGTTATCCCGTCCTGAAGCCAATCCCAGGGCGAGAGGCAGGGTGCAACCTGGAGTTAAAAAAACGATAAACATGGGGTTTCCTCTGTGATCAAGGAAACATCCCATTTTACTGCAACATCCAGAGTTTGATTTCTGGCTGTGGAAGGGTATTCTTCCTATTTGTCTTCACTGTCATATATAGGCAAACCCCAGACAGACATTCGCATCTCTGGGCGATTCAGATCGTCTTGGTCAGCCATATGTCTCTGGACAGTTGCAGGAAACCCTGCAGACTCTACAGTCTCCTCATGGTAGAAGCTGCAGCCGGCCGGCTCAGGTTCATACTCGGGGACCTTTTATTGCCGTGACGTAACTGTACCGCCCGGCAGCTCATTTCTCTCGTACATGACAAAAGAGCTGATCAAAGTGAGTTCTGCATGACGCTTCAGTTGATTTAATCTTTCTTTCAATCACAAACTGCGCCGCTCGTGGCTGCAGAACATTGACAGTGTATCAACCTGCCTCTTGACTTGCAACACTCGCCCGTGTCTCCGAACATCAGCTGTCAGGCCGTCGCTCAGCCAAATCTGCTCCATGTGTCAGAGGAATGTGTGCAGCACAAAGGCGCTTGTTGCATTAGCGAAGCTGGAAAGAAATTATCATTCCTTCCTCCAGTACCTCAGGAATGCTGGTTGTGTGAACCGAGGGGTCACTGCGGAGCATGCAGAACATGAATGTGAGGAATTTATTTTTCCAAAATCCTTAGCAGGTGCCTGCAAGCACACTTACTGTACATGTAATCTTCCCTGAGGGAACCGTGGCGCCCCCGATATCACGCAGGTCTCCGTGCGACTTCTTAGTCACATCAGTCTTGGTCTGCTCTACCTTCGTGCAAAACACTAAACCTCAGGATGACTTGTACAACTCTGTCTTATGTTCAACTCTCCAGGCGCCACCTGGGAGTCCTGAAATATGGAAAAACAGCTCGGCCATCACATCGACCAAGTGGAAAATGTTCCAGAGGAGCCGTTTTTTTTGGGACTGAAGCCGAAGCATAACATGTTCACAACGCTCGGTGTGACACTTTAGAAAGAGTCATGCGAGCAAAGCCGTCCACGTTTTTCATCTGATTTCACGGCAGTTCATGGAAAGTTTGCAGAACTACAGGGAGGTCTGTCAGCTGTCAGACCAGCGAACAAACAAACTGGGATGCATTAGGATGATGCTGAGAGCTGAGGAAGGGGATGCTGCTCACAGTGTGGTGGTGGTGAATGAATGATGCCAGGTGCCACCTGCACTGGACAGACCCCCACAAGTTTCCCACTCTTTTCTGTCCTCACATTCAGCTTGTTTATGTGACTGAGGCATTACCGCCACAGTTCCTGTTGTTTAATGGCACCTCTCTCTCTCCTCCTCCTGCTTCTCTTCCTCTTGTTCTGCCAACTTTTCTTTGGGATCAGTACTGGGAGGTAGTCTGTAGTCTGCTTCAATCAAAATAGACTGAATGCTGACCATGACGATTTCTGAGGCTCTAATGTTTTTAGTCCAGTCTCAGAGCAACTAATGGTGTCAGATGGTGCAATAAAAACAATCCCGCAAGTTCATTGCATGTGGGAGATGTTTTGACCAAAATCCTGCTCATTTTGTGTCAGATTATATATTGGACCACATCCAGGACCCCTGTTTTTGTTTTTTTTACAGCCAAAGATTTTATCTGGACAAAATGGGACAGTTAAGCCTCAAGTCATATCAGTCACATTACTTTAGGCTCTGCTTAATATTGAGCGTTGTTTTCTGTTGCAGATTTAACAAAACTTGTTCCCAAATGTGCTTAATGAATTAAGACTTATTTTATAATTAGTATTAAAGAGGTCATGTACAATACTGGGTGAAACTTGTCAGAAGCTCAGTGGCGTCAGTCATCCCTGCTCCCTCTGGGCAACGCTGGTGCTTTAACTTCTTTCACCCTAAACCTCCCCCCACAGGCCCACATGCCCCTCATCCCCCTGAACCCACTGCAGGATTAGCCCAGTGAGAAGCTGTCTGTCGACGCCTGCGGCCTGTGGCGGCGAGGTAATGGAGCAGTTAAGAGGCGTGTATCTGTCAGGCGGCGCTGGATGCTGCAGGCCCATAGCTCTGGGATTAGCGTGACAGAGGAGAGAAGGGCCTGTTTCCTCATATTTGAGTTAACTGGGTGACCTCATTGTCCGCAGAAGACGCGCTGCATACCGTCAGCCTTCCCGCTTGCCGCAGCAGCACGAGAAATTATCTCACGGTATGGTCAGAGAGCAAGAAACTGTGAAGTTTATTGCATTTGTTTGTGCAGCCATTGTTTCCGCTGCGTCTTTTGATGGCTCTAATCGGCCCACCAGGGGCCTGAACTCTGTGACCCCTGGGGTCCAGCTTTGATCCATGGTGTTGTTGCCCGGGCTCTCTGAGGGACGGGTCAGGAATTAGGAGAGAGTTAGGATCCTTCTACAAACAGGCGGTGTCACCAGCACTTTGCCAAAATATTTCACGCTTCGCCAGGCTTTCCCCCGAAGCTCATTACCTAAGTAAGGCGAGGTTGGGGGGGGGGGGGGAGTGCTGCCGGTAACACCAGCATCAGGCCAAGATGGAGAATGTGGATAACGATGTTTGTGAGGATCTGCTTGCATACGGAATTTAAATATGTCCAAATGGAGTCGTCAGGAGTTATTAAGTCTTTCGACAGGTGTTAACAGGGATTTGCTGATTCCTCCTGTCGCCAACAATAACAACACACTGACATAACGATGCTGTCGGGTGAAAACATTCTATCTCCAGGCATCAATATTTATAGACACGCATGTATTTCGGTTTATAATTGTTGTTATAGCAGAATTAGGAGGAAATATGGACAAGAATCTGATTTTATCAACATGCTATTTTCTACTTGACAACCATCTCAACTCCCTTTAGTAGCTGTTCTCGTGCTTTCAGTCGTATCACACAGATTTCATCAGCAGAAGTTTGTCCGAAGCTCAGTTTTCCTGAGCACTTCTCCTTCATGACCCTGAAATTAAATGATACAGTGTATAGTGAATACACTTTTAAGATAAGACTGAACTTGTTGTTGTGGAAATGGTTGTGCAGCAGTTGCAGCACAAAGTAGGAAAGAGTGCAAATATAAAATAAAAAGATCCAAAATATACACAATTCCAAAAATACTAACAAGGATAAAGATCATGATCATAAGTTGCTCATATCTCAAGTTTCTTCTTGGTGAGTTGCATATAACTCTGTAGGCTATGTACAATTTCAAATTTCAACTACAGTCAAGTGTGTATGGTTATGGGTTTGTTCATAAATAGTCACTCTGAGTTCTGATATTCAGAGCACCACTCTCCAGACTGTTACCAGCCAAGAATTAGTCTGGCTCATAACCCCAAATGAATGGCAATGTGTTGTTTTTACACTTCCATATTTGTACAGATTTAACAAACTAGATATGACGTTGCTAACTAGTGAGCTTCAGAGGCTCTGATGGACAAATGTCCCCTTTGGTCTCCTCCTGTTTCAAATCTTTGTTCTATGCTAAGCTAATCAACTACTGGCTGTAGCTTCATGTTTAGTGAACAGACATGAAAGTGGTATCAATCTCAGCAAGAAAGTGAATGAAAATAATTCCCAAAATTGTGAAGTACTCAATTAAGGAATAGCGTTTGAAGGACTACCCGGTATCTAATAAACAAAACTTGTTAGCAGTGGCGTTAGCAACAGAACTGTTCTCTTCTTCTACGGGTGAACTGTATTGAACAAACACTGCATCAGCTTCTATTCACCAAATCAAATGAGCTGGAAGAAGTGAAGCTCAGTGTCTCAATTAAGTTGGATAAGTTTACGGTATATTCATGTATTCGGTGAAGGTTGCATCATTGGACATGCCCGCTATTGCGATGAGTGGGGCATGAATGGAAGGACTGTAAGTCATGTTTATTTTAAATGTGTTTTCTGTAGGCGTGTTAGGATAAAGAAAGAATTCAAGGTATCTGCCTCATCTGATACTATCTGTATCTTCTCGTCTCTATCCCCCTATTTGTCTTTTGCTACGATTACAGTGAATACTGAGGCCTTCGAGTATCTCAAGATCAGGTGGGACCTCACTCTGGTTTATCGTAAGCAATAGCGATAACATCAACATGGTGAAATGTGCTGGAAAAAACAACAGGACACTGGTGTGATCTCACCACACTGAAGTATTTAGAAAGTGAAGCATGTCAGGTGTTAAACTCACACCACAGCATGCTCACTGTAAATTCACTCATAATTAGCAATATGTAGGTGTATGTAACGCCATATTAAGACGCTGTAGTTCTGCTTTGAGCCCACTTGAGTCTACTTTACCCCATGTTGCCACTTTGTGCTCTGTCCTTCCTGGACAAGTTTTTTTTTTTTTCTTCTACTCTTCATTCATCTCTTCCTTTCAGCCTTTTGTCCCTGACTCTTGTCTTCCTCTGGCCTTTCAGGAGAGCGTGCTCCTTTCAGGTTCAGTGACCAACAAGCATTTAACACAACAGTTTTGAGTCTGAGAAATCGGGTTCAACTTGGCTCTTGTGCAGAGCAACCCAGTTCTTTCCAGTTTGTAAATGACAGAAAATAGAGACATTGTTTTCTTAACAGCGTTGTATAATGTCATTGGGATGGCAATCCAATTATTAAGGGATAACTCTGGTGTTATCCTGTGTTGTTCTTACTGTCAATAAATCCCATGAAGAGTCCAAAGCCTACAATGATTTGTTCTATTTCTTCTAAGTATTGCCTGTGCAGCTTATTTATCTGTGCCATCGGGCTCCATTGTTGTCCAAAAACACATGAATGAGCCACACCGTTGCACTGGGTGACATGTTCCTTCAATACAATGAACAATCACCAAAGTAGTTTATTTTGAGTCAATCCCACATACACCGCCCTGCTGCTGGAAATACTCACTAATCCGCGTCTGAAAATAGTCCCCAACAAATGCTCTGTTGAATCCGGTTTGACTAAAGTTTGCTAAAAACTATAGTGCCAAGATGTTTTAGACAATTACTGAGCCTTTTTAGAAGTAAGTGAGTATAAAATATATAATTGTGAACACAATGTAGCTACGCCCTAAAGCATGCTCTGCCTTATTGTCTATACTAAATGGGACTATAATTTACTAAATGAACATCATGCTGTGTTGAAGAAGACTTGCAACTGGTGATTGAGACCATAAACTCACGTTTACAATGTTTACTGAGGGAATAAATCAAGTGAGAAGTAGAGTAATTTTCTCATATAATCTGACCTATTTGTGCAAACAGAGGAGTCGCCCCCCGATGGCCATTAGAGAGAATGCACGTTTATCCGCCTTTGCTTCACTTTTCCGAACCCGGAGGTTGTCGCCTGGTCGGGACGGCATTATCAGCTGTAACTGCCGTATCAGAGCCGTGCAGATTAGCGACCGTGAGCTAGCTAATGGGGCACGTTCACATGACCTAACACGCACTAAAAGCAAGCGTGGCCGGCCCGGCTAAGTCAACCTAATTTCTAACCCAAATTTCCAAATTTAGCAAATCCTTATATATTTCTGTCCTTGCTGAGAGACAGCACCCCTCCTCTTTCTCGCAGCGATGCCTGCAGGCAGTGAATTAGTAGAGAGGACAGAGGACAGGAGGAATGACTGATATCGTTTCATGTTTGTGTTCTTTATAAACCTCCCCTCAGGAATTTTGTTTATTTTATTGACATTTTTGATTTGTTTTCAGTGACATATATTTAAAGTTTATACAGTGACTTTGCTTTAAACGTTACTATTGCTGCTCTAGAAACAACATTTTAACTCGCTATAATTCAATATTTATTCTAATCCAGTTCTGAATTCAAAAGGAAATGTATAGCTAATATGCACACGTGCATGTTGTTATATTTTCACCGCAATATTGAAAAAATGTTAACGCGAGTTGCAGACTTTGGGCCCCATGAAAAGGTATCACATTGGGCTCCACCACCACAGGCCACACCTCCAGACCCAATCAACCCATTCAAAGCTCTACTTTTGCAGGCTTGCTACTCTCTTTACATCCAATAAGTATTTTATGTCTGAAGCTTGTCTTAGCCACAGACCATATGTCAGTCATCTCACCAAAGAGACAATAAGAAAAACTGACTTCAAAGCGAGGTGCAACAATGCTGACTTATTTCCCAGTTTTAGGACTCATTCTTGCGGCGCTCTATAGACCTGCCCGGTTCCAAACGTCCAAATCACCGGCCAAATCTTTGATTCGTGACGAGATTCATATCGCTCTGGTGTTGTTGGCAGTTTCCTCGGTTGGAAAAACAATTACAGCTTTAAAAGTGAGATTAAGAATAGGTACATTGTCTTCCTTACATCTAGCAAAAATAGTAACATAAAAATGTGGATGAGATCAATGTGACTATACAGGTAAACTAACGGAAATAACAGCTGTTAAATTGGCATAGTTCTTCCACCGCTTCCTTGTAAAAATCACAACTGCAGTTCAAAGATGTCACTAGCTAATGATTGTTGAAGGCTAAACAGTATAGGAAAACTTCCTCTTGCAACAAGAAATTCCTGTAACGAAATAGAAGTTTGACTGATTAGCAAGCTAATACAGACCTTTTTTTATTCCCTGGGAAGCAGCCACGAGGCAGACAGAAGAAAGCTTCAGCGACATTAAAGGGGCTCGAGCTCTTCCACTTAACCACCAGTCCTCCTTTGCCCCCCAAACATCAGTCTTTTACTTCCCGCCTCTCCAAAAACAACACAAGTCACTCAGGTGAGGCGAGACGCTGACGTGCAGCAGCAGATCTCCCAGCAGTCCCTTTTGAAAAGTGGCTGTTTGGATTTCTGGCGGTGAAATCGCTCCCATCTACAAAGGGACATTAGAATTCTTTATTTTTCTTACTCCGTGGTCCCTAAATGCCTTGTTAGGAATAACAAACAAGCTGCCAAGATAAATCATGCCATGTTTTTCTTACTCGCCATTCTAAAGGCTGCCATTTCATCATACTGCTGTCATCCTCGCAGTGCCTTTCTTTGAGCAGATAAAGGGTCAAGAGACTAAGAGGGTGTAGAAAGCAAGCTGTCCTTCTGCTTTATTCACTACACACAAACACTCGCCCAGTTTGCATCCTCCAGTCTGTAGCTTTTGGCAAGTGAGCATGAAAGGGAAATTTACATAGATTTCTCCGGATGTCTGCATTGCACCGGCCAGAACGTTGATATGAGGGGCTTTTACTGAGGAGATAAAAGAGCCGCACCAGCGGCCACGCAACAGGACTGGAGGGCAGCATCGGGCAGGATACACTCTGCTGAACAAATATGACCTGCGCATTGATAGATGTGTCACAAAGCTATTATCACTTCCGCTCACTCTGATAGACAACACAACATTTTTCCCTTTTTACAATCTCGGAATGCCAAACAAAGGCATTGAAGGGCCGCACCGCTGTTTATGTATGTTCTGTGGCATTGATAACACACCTCAAACAGACAGGCACATTTTCTACCATCATTACCAATTTAGAAGAAAAAAAAACACCTAACTACCTGTTTTATGGAACAAAAAAGAGAGACAGTTGTGTGGAAACTACCCAATCTGCCAGATGGCCAGTCCATCCCTACGGTCAATAAAAGGCACATGATGATGCAGGTCTGTGATGAGACTCCATGTTTTTGTGCCACAAACAAGTGCAAATCTTTAGTTTTAAGTCGAGTCATTTTTGCTGTATGCCCCACCGTTTGTTGTAAAGAATATGGTGGACGTGAAAACATGTCCTTTCTTGTCCACTATAGTGTTTTCCTTGACTCTGTAAGCAGTCACCACACCTCAGAAATATGCTTTCGCAATCATTTTGACCACACCTTTAGGCTATTTAGTAATGCATAAGGAAGACTGGAACTGGTGAGCTGAGTTACAATTCAGCCTTTAATTGGTGCAATTTTATCTTTTGTCAGTCGTAAACATAGTTTAAACACCTAGTTTCTACCAGGTGCAACCGGTAGTCATGCTTCAGAGGAGGGACAAATGTTCAGATGCATGGTTCAAAGAGATGCTCTTCGTGTACAAAGATTTGCGTGACAATAAACTGGGTGTTGGCAATGGAGGTAAGTGTGCGGTTGCTTCTTTTCATCTGATCAATAATCCTAAAATTAGGATTAGGCATTTTCATTCACGTCTCTAGTACAGCATGTACCTGTGCGGTTCTTTATATTCTAATCTGAGTGAAACGTTAGGTGTGGCAACTTAAGAATACAACAGCACAAGGTTGACCCACCTCGTTTGGAAAAAAAAAAAAAGCGACATACCGGTAAATGTGTGAAATCTTTAAACTACTGCCTCTACTCAGCCTCTATTGGCTTCTCACTCCCTCGTTGTTGGTGGTCTGGTGATGCTGGTGATGACCTGTGCGGTCTGAAATGTCGGGGTCAGGGGAAACCATAAAGTCTTAAGGATTTATACAGCCAGTTAGGATCCAAGGGGAGAAACTCAGAGAAGTCAAGCAAACGGAGAGAAAAGGGGTTGAAATAGAGACTCAGCGGGTCGCACTGTGAGAAAACTGCTGAGTCACTTGTCTGAGAGCAAAGCAACACAGTTAAATGAGCAGACAGTGTCAGTGATATGACATAATGGTCCTAATTAAATAATCATTATAACCAGCTAAACAAGTTTGGTAACCTCTTTTTATAAGAAGTGTGTGACCTTTTATGTTGGGTGAGGCAAAAGGATCTTCCTCCTTGACTAATTTGTCTTATGTTAGAGTTTTTTCCGATAACAGTATCGGGAAAGCCTCCGATACGGCCTAAAATGCTGGATCGGGTATCGGCGAGTACGTTAGTCTATGCACCGATCTGTTACAACTTCATGTAATTTATCAGCTCATTTACGCTACACAGGAACAACAACACGTTCCACTCGCTACCCGAACCATACACACTGTCAGACCTGTGGTCAAACACTCTTGTGCATCCTATTTTTTCCTGATAATGCTCTATTGTGATCAAGAAATCTGTGTTGAAATCGGAAGGAGGAGAGCTAGTTAAGGTTAGCTGTTAGCAGCCGGTTGGCAGCACAGCCCTGCTTGGCAAAATAACAGAGCGAACAGCTGATGTGAGGAGGTTTCATTGAGTTACATTACGATGCGTTCAAGCTTTAGTAAAATATAGTAAAAATGAGTATTAAGTAAATTATAACATTATCATGACGTGTTCAAATGTAATCTTTTTTGTATGTTTTTGGCGAGGAACTTGAATAGATACAGTTGTTTAAAGGCAATGTTTTCACAGCAATATAAAATAAATATTAGAGAGGAATGAAATGACCTGTTTAACTGTTTTTAATGCACTGGTATCAGATCGCTACTCAGTGTCCGCCGACATGCAAGTTCAGGTGTCGGTATCTGGAAGTAAAAAAAAGAGGAAGCCCTCTGTTGTGACCGTTTTTCAATGTCTCACTCAGAGGTGAGTATCAGTGTTGATCAGTGGCTGAGCTACTACTTATCTCTTTCACCTAAATGAAAGGAAGACAAAGAGCAGTGCCAGTTGTCTGTGATGTTATCAGTAAATAAACTCTGTCTGACACAGAGCCAACAAAAACAGTGTTGAGCCACACACAATGGACCGAATTTAATTTGCCACACTTGTTTCTACTTCTACTTATCTATTTTACAAGACCACAAGAACCAAAATGATTTTGTTGACCTCTGACCATTTTGTTGTTCACGATGTTCAGAATCGGGTCAGAAATCCCCCGGCTTTGTAAAACACATTTGTCCATGACATGGCATCTTGAATCTGATTGCTACATTTCTATAACATTTTGCTGTGAATATACATTCATCAAAACTGGCATTTGTTCCATGCATTATGTAGTATTTTCCTGATTGTACAAGCTGGAAAAGTAAATTGATTTGTTCTATGCTGCACGTTAACCTTTTAAAAGGAGTATTATTATATACTCTGTGTACTCTGTAGTTTGAAATTAGGACAAAGGTTTGTATTGTGGATTAGAATTTCCCCTGTGGCCTCATGGGGCCGCTATCGGAGCTTCTTTGATTTGGTCTTTCACTTTTCTTATTTACACTTTTACAACTGTTAAATATTATGAAACACGCTGCCTAGTGTTTACAAGCTGACAATGAGTTTTATTTCATCAAAAAGAGCCGTGTTTTTGGTACGGCGTGTGATGTCAGACGGTTACTACAAAGCAGTGTGCTTTTTCAGTATTTGATTTGTATTACAGCACCCAAACAAGATTACATCTTCTGTTGTATTCCAGACCCAAACATAAGCCTCCAGAGTGATAACCAGCCATAGTCAGTTTCATGTCACAGAGTCTCAGGTGTGGCGTTTGGGGTCACACCTGCTAACATACAGTGAGACTTGAGTCTAGTTCGCCCTGTTAGAATCCATTAGAAGTTATCTTTGTCTTTTATATATAACCAAGAAGCCGCTGCCAGTGGGTGGCCGCTGTATTTTTCTGCAGCCTGCTCAAATGGAGGCCATTCAGTGTTCCCCTGCCACTCCCTCTCTGCCCCCGAGGCCGTATCCCCACAGGGAGGGTCATCACGGCCTGAATGGCGTCCCAAATAGCCCTCATAAAGGCTTAGTGGGTGCAAGACCTCTGTGAGGATCAGGTAGAACATCGGGGGTCCCACAGACGAGAGGCGGGGCTCAGCACATTTGGCAGGAGAGGAGGGTGACATCTGACCCTCCAATGGTCACACTCGATAGGAAACGGGAGGTTAAGCCGAGCCAAATGTGGTTATCTGTTGAGTACCAAGCCCAAACAGAGTATCGCAGTACTCAATGTGACATCTTTGAATTGCCTGTCTGGTCTGTTTGTCTTAAAGAATCTCCCCTGCTCAAATTATCCCCAAACAGTGATGTTGTGGTAAATAAAAAGGCCTCACAATCGCCAACCTAAACACAAGTAATGAATAAAACAATATATTTTTTTAAACGATAGAAAGGTACATTTATAGTTGCATTACTAATGTGGCATTGTTATGTAAATGTAATATTTTAAACCTAGCCTACCGTTGTTCAGGGTCAAGGAATACGGCCCCGACCCAAATGAGGAAACCGTATGTTAGTTAAATGTGGGAGTCAAACCTTCACATGGAACACAGAGAACTTAACATCATTGTGATCGCTGGAGTCACAAGAACGTTTAAATCTTTCTTCACTCCAGCAGGAAACTGGTGCCGTAAGGGTTGTTTTTTTCAGACTAAATATATGTAAGACTAATTTATGTTATATCTCTTTTTCTTTATCTTCTTTCATTAAGTTGTGATACATTTTGAGGATAAAAATGCTGCTTTTCAGGCCTGGCTAACTTTCAGCTTTATGCCGTGTTCACAGCAAACGCGGAGCGAATCTTTCGCGCCAGTAGATTACATGCAAAGACGCAAATGGACGAGAGTAAACGCAAAATTGTTATGCTCCTCCTGTCATCGCTGACATCCTGCCGTTGTTGAATCAGGAAAAAAATCTTGTAGCCGTAGGTGTGCACCAGGAGCTCTACGATATCTCATTAGAAGTGACCGGATTATAAATGTATGTGTATAAACCATATGGTACAAACAATGACAACAATGCTGCCGTTATTACGCCTAGATGATGTTATTTTGAGTGTTGATGGAGCTGCTACAATGTTAGCATAGCCTAGCACTGATCGATCCGAGCTCCATTGAGAAAACAAGTATTTTAATAGTTATTTGCTTGTCGTCTTGCGGAGAGAACTAACAAAACATGAATTCAGACTTCACTACATGAGCCTGCTAAAATACTTAGTTAAGTGTTGTGAAAATATGCTTCCTCACTTTCTTGTCAAGAAAATGAGAAGATTTGAACCGCTGTCATGTCTGTAAGGCAAATATGGAGCTACAGCCAGCAACTGGTTAGCTTAGCTTAGCATAAAGACTAGAAAAGGTTGGAATCAGCTAGCCTGGCTACCTACCAAAACCTCTAAAGCTCATTAATAACCCATTATATCCAATTTGTTGAATCCATTCAAAAAGGGATGTACAGACACGACACGTTGCTGTTTTGCAACATTTATTGTTCGGGAGCAGTGACTTCCTGGAATGCCCATGGTTGCTCGGCAACCTTGCTGCAACGTCAAGTCTTCCAGGAATAAGCTGTTCCCTTTAAAGACAGTTGTAGACAAAAGATTTCTATATTATCATCGCAGCTTCATTGTTGGCACATTATGTAATATTACTCACTGATGATCCTGTCAATAGTTCTCTGTTAGATACATGGGTTTAGGTGGAGGTTCACTCTGGGCTGAGATAATCCATGTTATTTGGGTTAGAGATGCCTGTGTGTTGGGTGGCAGCTGGCTCACCCGTTGTTGACAGAGTCGGAGGTTTGTTTTGGAACGGCTGCCTCAACATGCCGCAGGTGCACCCGATGTTGTTTAGCCTCAGAGAGCTAGCGCCAAACAAGTGAGGGAGAAGGTACGTTCAACGACGGGGGCAAAGCGACGCGCTCAGAGCTGCACATGTTATAAAGGAGGAGGATGGAGTGATGGTCTCTGATGACGCATGCAGAAAGTCACATAATCAAATTAGCTGGCTGGAACTGGGATGTTTACACAAATTAAGGTGAGAAGAACAGCTTGGACCACAATAAATACCTCTACTAGTCCTTTTGTTTTGTCCAGTGGTTTAGCCGACATCCCAGAGCAACAAAGTACAGTTTAGCATCGAAGCAGGAAGTACAAACAACAGGAAAGTGCATAGAGATATATTATGAAGATGAATTAATGCTTAAAACATAAAGCAATCAAAAGTAGTATGAAGTATGCACTGAAGAATGAAAGAATGTTGCATTTGCACATTAAGCTACAATGGAAAAAAGCTGTTATGTCCTGTTAAATGCATCACAGTAAAAAGTAAAGGTGGTGAGATTATAAAAAAATGTATGACTCACATCAATTGTCAAAAGATACCAAAATTACAGTTCTGGATCAATAAAAGAATCGTTGTTTTTCCTGTGACTCCTTCACAATAAAAGCACCCCCCCAAGGTTTGCTAGTCGAACGCTTTGAATGTGAAGCAGTGGAGGTAGGAAATATTCGTTTAGCATTAGCAGCAACCTATTACAGCTCTGATATAGTGCAAGGAGAATCAACAGGAAACAGTAAGGCTGGATTACAAACTCCCTTGCGTCCTATAAATCTCCTGTGTGTAGGAAGGCAGTTTGATTCCAGCTCTGGAATGGCGGCCCACAGCGCTACCAGTTAAAGCTACTGTTCAGAGGGGTGAATACAACATGCAAATGCATTGAAAGGCCAATGCCGATGAACAAATTCCGAACATAAATGTTGTTGGATGTCATTGAAATCTTAGGGGTTATTACTGTAATTCAGGAAAGGATTGCTTCACGGATGCAGCTTTTGAAACTGTGCAGTGGACTTCCAACTCCAGAGTTGCTACTTTGAATAATTTTGACATATATTTTACATGATAGTGCAAGTAAACGGACTGAACTGTCTTTTGTTGTGTAATGGATTTCTTTTTTAAGTCTTACTTGGTTTTTCTTAAATATGCGTTTGCAGCTAGTTATAAGCCCTTATAAGTTTTAGTCTTTGCTATAATTGCTCCACACTGTACCAAACACAGTCTGTGATGCACAATCGCTCACGTGATGGGGCCTCCGGACCTGTCGGAGCACCGGTGCAGACAGTGCAGCTGCACTGGGGGCCCGCGGTCTGAGCGTGGTGTTCAGTGTTGAGTGGGGACATGTGGGGCCTCGGTGCAGACTGACAGATGCTTTGGGAAATGGGACAAAGTCTTGCAGGAGACATGTCTGGAATGTGTTACAGCAACAAGGAGAGAGAAAAAAAGAGCCATAACTTTAATAACCAAACCAAATGAAGGTTACGGTAACAGCGCGGTAATCTCCCAGTTTATCAGTGATGTAAGTGTTTGACCCCTCAGCCTTGGAGATAATTTTCAAGGATATTGGCCAAGCTCTGGATATCATTTACATCAGTATGTGCGGTGATTTAGTTTAGTAATTTACTTCAGGTAACTGGGATCAAGGTTATGGGTCATGTCTTCTTTATAATGCAGTTCATTCTCTGGTTTGTGCTACTTCAAATCCTCATATGTGGTAGAGAATCATGTGAATTATGTAAGCTTAGCTTAAATAACAATGGGGAAACAGCAAGTCTGTCTTAGTCTTAGGGGAAGATAAACGTAAGAAGTGCGTCTACCAGCACCTCTAAAGTGTAAATAAACGCCAAGTTGGTTTTATACAGGTGTTTCTATGCAGGACTATGTTTTGGCCGGATGCAGTGACTACGTGAATGTACTACATGTGATAGCCATGAGGTTGCCAGGTGACTAGCAGAGGAAGTCAGTTCGCAGGAAATGGTCCTGCACATAACCCCTATAAAACCACAGATTGTTGCTATTTTTTCACTTATACAGACTAAAAAAATTATGTATGTTAATTAGTGATCTTTAGAGGTGCAGGTAACTTTGCATAGATCCAGGATAGCAGTTTCCTCCCTGTTTTCCAGTCTTTATGCTAAGCTAAGCTAACTGGCTGCTGGACTGTTTCCTTTCATTTAGACAGGTATGAGAGGGGTCTTCTTATGTAAATCTCTCTATGGGTTATTTGCATTAAGGGGGGTTACAAGCTAAAAGGGTTGGGAATGACTGGTGTATGAGACCTTATGATTACATGACTTTTATCATTTTTAAGGAATACTCCAAATAGGCCCAGAAATCCATCATGTACACCAGATCACCTTGGTAACTACCCATCTGAGTGTCAGCCATGGCTCTTTGCACAGACCTGTCGGCCTGCACTGCTCTGCACTTCAAAGAATCACAATGTTTACATCCCGGGTTGCATCCATGTAGTATCAGTGCACACATGTCAACAGTCTTCTCATTCCTGTGAGCTCCCGTATTTATAGACCACATTCTGCAGCTCGCCCCGTATGGTTGTTACACCCTTATTTCCCACTTCGGGATGGGATTAAATCTCTGAACTTCCACTGAACTACATCAGTCCAATTTAACACAACAAATACGATACATGTTGAAGGCTGCAGCAACCAGCTGATGTGTTCAGTTAATTCTACTTCAAACACTGCAGCAAACCTGTGATGGTATAACAAAGTGAGTACCTGTTGCAACAAAGGCTTGGAGAAACTTCAGACTCTTTCAAACAACATTAATTACAAGCAAAAATGTCAGTATGTTATGTAATCTGATCGGCCCAGTCACTCCTTGAAAAATGATTGAATGATGATTGTTTCCATTTTAACTGATTTCCATGAGACGGTATCAACACAAATGTGGAAAGAAGACGCTACTGTATTCATGAGGATATAAATATATCTCCAGAGATATTAATGATATGAGTGCAGAGTGAATCATAGTGGGCAGCAGCATGTTATTGTTTCGGCTGTGACTGCTGTCAGATCAAGCCACAATTTGTTCTTTTGGTGTTGACAATAGAGGGGAATGTACAATTCCAGTCCTCGACATGAACAATTGTCTTGGCACGACCGTATACAATGAAAGGCTGAGCTAAAGAGGACGACGATGGAGCATATAAAAAGACTTGACACAATGAGTCAAACCCAGAAGTTTATTACTTGGCAGTCGTCCTGTCAAAACAGCAACCCGGACTCTTGGTGCTGGTGTCCCAGCCTGGGTTGGCTGCTGACTGGCAGCTAGACGGCAGAGAGGCGCTTGATACTCACTCAGATCATTCAGGTCTTAACAGACTGGGTTAGGTGTGGGTACATTGCGGAAGTCAGGACGTGTTTAGCCTAACTTAGCATTAAAACTGGAAACAGGTGGAAACAGTCGGCCTCGCTCTGTCCAAAGTAAACAAAACAGTATGACAAAAACAGAAACCCACAACACTTCAAACAAGTGTGCCTTTTTTCTGAGAGTAAGATGAGAACATATCATTGTCAAGGCTGTTTGCTGTGTGTGGAGCTTAAGTCAGGTTGTGTTTAGCCAAGCCTAGCATCAAGACTGGAAGCAGGGGGAAACCGTTTGCCTGGTTCGTAAAGAAAATACACCAAAAACAAATTAATGAATTAATACATTTGTTTTACATTACAGATTAAACAAGCAAAGAAACAATGTGTTAATTAGTGAGCTTTAAAGGGTATCGGTAGGTGTATTCTTTCACTTTAAACAGAGCCATGCTAGCTGTTTCCCCCTGCGCCCAGTCTTTATGCTAAGCTAAGCTAACCATGTCCTGACTCCAACTCCGTGCTTAATTAAAGCAGTAGTTTGACATTTGGGGAAATTTACTTATTCCCTTTCTTGTCAATAGTTTGATGAGAATTTCGGTACCACTCACATATTTTTACTTTCAGTGGGAAGCTGGAGCGAGCAGATGGTTATCTTAGCTTAGCATAAAGATTAGAAACAATGGGAAACTGTTGGCTCTGTCCAAGGGTAAAAAAATGCACAAGTTTACTTATTAACATGTTATATCAAACATACAACATTAATTTTGCCTCTTTTTTATTATCCATCTGCACTGTGAAGCTCCGTCCAATCAGTTTTGTAGCATTAGGCTGAATCTGAGCAGATAGTTTAGCCTTAAACACCTCAGAACTCATTCTGCTGCTTCTATCAGCTGTGACATCATCAATAAACACCAGTGACCCAGTTCCATTGGCAGCCAGACAGGCCCATGTCATAACACTGAACACTGCCTCCACCATGTTAGACAGATGATGTGGTTTGTTTCGGATCATGAGCCGTTCCGTTCCTTCTCCACTCTTTTCTCTTCCCATCATTCTGGTACAAGTTAATCTTGGTTTCATCTGTCCAAAGAATCTTGTTCCCAAACTGGTCAGGCTTTTTCTGGCAAAGTCTAATCAGCCTTCCTGTTCTTCAGTGTTACCAGTGGTTTGCACCTTGTCGTAAACCCTCTGTATGTAGATTCATGAAGGCGTCTCTTGACTGTAGACTTTGACAATGACACGCCTACCTCCTCCAGAGTATCTTGACTTCAGTAGATGTTATGAAGGGATTTTCTTCACCAAGGAAAGAAATGTGCAACCATCCACTTTAGATGTCTTCCGTGGTCTTCAGGGCCTGTTTGTGTTGGTGAGCTTGGTAGTGCATTCCTTCTTTTTAAGAATGTACCAAAGTGTTTATTTGGCGCATGCTGAGAGTTCCAAGGAGCAGCTACCAAATGCAAATTTAACACTTTGACTTAACTCCAGACCTTTTATCTGCTTGATTTGTCATGAAATAGTGAGCGAACAGGCCACACCTGCCCATGAAACTGTTTGTAACACAATTGTTCAATTACTTTTGAGCCTCTGAAAATGTGGGGGATTGTGTAAAAATGGCCGTAAATCCTAAACGGTTAATGTGATATTGATTTCAAATCCATTGGAGTCATTTAGAAAACATGTGTCACAGTCCAGTTACTTATGGCCCTGACTGTATTCAAATGTAAAAATAACAATTGTGGACTCTTTCTTGGCCGGGAGCAAGCATTGACTAAGCTAAGCTGACGCCAATCATCCCCAGCTTCATACTTAACGTACAGGTATTTATCTTCTCATCTAACTCTCGACAAGAAAGGGAATTCAGGGAATTCATCAAGTAAATAAGGCTTTTTTTTCTTTCTTACCAACATGTTGGAAACCGACTGCACAGTAACCTATAGAATTTTAAAAGAGCGTTGGCTTTGACAGTCAGGATGTGTTATGTATTATGAAAAGTTTGATGGATAAGCTGCTCCAGATGAAAATTGCTTGAATAACTCAAAGATTTAAAACTCCTAAAAACGTTGTTGTTTCAAACTCATTCTAAAGACTGATGCGTTGCTTTGATATTTTACCTGCATTGACAAATGAAAACTGAGATCAGAGCATTGATGTCTGATGAAATGTCCTTTTTTTTTTAAGTGGTTTGCACACAAAAGAAAAGACTTCACAGCTTCATACACACCATCAATGTCTATCAACGTTGACCTTATGCATCCTTTAGAAAGGATTTTCATCCCGTGTTGAGAGAGGCCGAGCAAGAAAAAAAGAGAGACAGAATAAGAGCTTAATCTCCTAGCAATGTAAACAAACACAGTGATAAAGGAGAGCAAAACAGACAGAAACATTCGTATTAACATGTGTTACCTTGCATGCTGCTGTAATTGAGTGAACCCGTTTCTTATGTATTATTACTTGAATTTATCTTTGGAAACCCAAAGCAAATTGATATCGGTCTGTTGGCTCGGTGGAATGTTTTCTCAGATACTGTAATGTTTATTTTTGCTCCAATATATCAGCACTTACTGTTGACAATTATAGTAGTGAGAAAAATATGGGTCAAAATCATCAAGCCGAAAGACACATTCCTATCAGTGGTACATTATCATTGGACTAAGATAACCTTGAAACCCATGTAAAATTAAGCTTCAGGGAAAAGAAAGTCGACAGCCATGCTAGCAGGTCTGTGAGGCTGTACTTAGACACAGTGGAGCTCTGAGCTAAAAGCTGCATGATCACAATAAATAGCTAACATGTTTATGCTTTGCAGCTGTAATGTTTACCATGTTCAATATCTTAGTTTGGTGTGTTAGCATGCTAACATATGCTTATTATCAGCACTAGATACAAAGAGCTGAGGCTGATGGGGAATCTAGTTTGTTTAGAAGGTATTTGATCAGAAACCAATTTTTTTTCATCTGATGATAATGCTAGATGAAATATTTGGTTCTTCAATTCTTCCTGAAGGGACCATGAATGTCTGTACCAAATTTCACGAAAATCCATGCAGTTGTTGTCGAGATATTTCCATAAAGTTGTCAACTTGGTAGTGGCGCAAGAGGAAAAGTCAGGATCAAAGTCACTAGGATACATCGTCTGGGAACCATGAATGTCTATCACATTTTTAGCCAATCCATGGAGTAGATGTTGAGATATCTTTCTTAACAAGTAAAAAAAAGAGGGTTAACAAGATCATTAGGATTCATCCTCTGGGGACTGAATATCTTTAGCAAATCTAATGAAAGTCCATCCGATAGTTGTCAAGGTATTTCACTCTGAGCCACACTTTGGGGCTAAAAGAGAAGTCAGGATCATCAAAATCATCTTCTGAGGACCATGAAAGTCTGCACACAACTTTGAGGCAATCCATCTAGTAGTAGTTTCATGACCAACATGGTGGCCTGAATGACCGAATTTGCCATCCCCAGAGAAACGCTACTAGCAAGACTAAAAATAACTAAAACTATCACTCTTTGAAGTTAATTATGCTGTTTTAAAGCTTTCACTGAGGTTAAACTGTACTCCTACATAGCAGACCCGCAGGCTTTCTCTTGTCAGACATTGATGAATGTTCGACAGGCGGAATTACTCCATCTGGAATGCTCTAAGACTAACACCTGTTAGGCACTTCAACAAAAATGCAAATAATTACGTCAAGTGCCAAATAAATACATATTTCTCCATGCATTTATTATCCGCGTGCATCAAGTGTATATAGTTGTTATGTAACTTGTATACGTTTGACCGAGCTAATTTTGGACCACAGAGTTCAAACTGTGACCTGTTCTTGAAACTTGGTGTATAATTCCTTGCGTTCTGAACATTCCCTCCAAACTCCAAACTACAGTGAAGTTAAATAAAGCCAGGGAAGAGCAGAAGCACATAACCGCGAACACAACTCATACTGACATTCATGTCTGCCAGCAAAGCATTTTTTAAATATCTCGGGGATAATTCGGGTAATGCTTTTCAGTATTTGTTGTGCTCCTGGCAGGCAGGCAGGGAGTTACTGGGCTGGGTTAGACTGAGAGCGGGATTACAGGCAGACAAAGTGCTGAGAGATACCTGCAGATTCCCATAATCAGCCCTCTGAGAAGTGTGTCATCCCCTCTCGCCCAGATGTGATGACAAGTCAAATTCAACCACAAAGGAGAGTCTCTTGACAAGTTGCCAGTCTTGACTTTCTCTTGCAAAGCTCGACACTAAAAGGGCAACACCCCCCCTCACCAACCCAACCCACCCACTCCTCAGGTACCCCCCCGCCCGTCAAGTCCCCTGTGAGTTCGACTCAGCTGCCACCTGAATTAATCCCTCACTGGTGGAGTTGCAAAAGGGTTTCGTGACATGCTTTGGCACAGCTGGGAGTGCTGGTTGGATAACAGGGCGTGTAGAGGTAGAGTCGGGTGTCGATCGAACATCAGAAGTCGAGGCCAGTCCGCCCCGCCCAGATGTTCCTCTCGGAGTCCTATTGTTCGGCTCCTGAGCTCGAGAATTCCTGTCGAGTCGAGGAGATTCCTCGCTGCGTATGGGGTATTATGTTAGCGCTAGCACTATACAATACACTAATGAGTTGTGCCAAAACCTAATGTCTCAGGGGAGTTTCTTGCGTAGATGCTGCGTAGTTTAGAGGGTAAGTGCCATTGTGTTTGGTCCCGGGCCCGTCTGCGTGCCGTTAACCTCTTCAGTGTACAGAGGGCCTCTCCTTTCTAGCAATGCCGAACTGAGAGCTTAATAAAGCGGCGTCTGGCTCATGACGTAAAGGGATGAGTTTGAAGATAAGAGTGAAAGAGCCGTGTCGCAGAGGCAAACATGCAGCAGTCGTTTTGATAAAGGTGATCTGATAAAACCGTGGAGGCAGTGTGTTAAAAGGGCTCTAGTGATACAGATGTGTAATAAGCGGGGTAGAATAATAATGTCAGTGGTAGAAAGTACTCAAGTACATTCAGTACAATTTGGTACCCTCCATCATATCACCCGGCAATATTTTTGTGACCTACCTTGTACTTTAATATTTCCATTAAATGCCACTTTATACTTCTACTTCACTACATTTCAGACAGATATTGTTTTTTTTTACTCAATAACAGTTATTTGACAGATTTAATTACTTTTCACATTCTGATTTTACATAAAAAAATATGATGAGCTTATAGAACATGCATTTCATTATTTAAACTACTAGTTAGCACCGTTTTGATCAACTACAACATTAAAATGCTGCTTTGGTAACAATAATCCAATATATAATAGGACGACATGGATCATTCTTCTGCACAATGAGTGTTTTTTACATTTGATCCTTTAGGAGTATTTACTGTGGCATTGTCACCTTTTATTGAAGAATCTGAATACTTTTGGTCTCAAACATCATGCATCTTGTTCATAAACCTGAGAGAGAAATATATGTAGAGAGATGTTGTAATACAGCCTCTTTTCAAATGGAAAGCATCCCTTTTGTGGCTCAGTTTAACTGGTTATGTAACATGCTGTGGACCAGTCACTTTAACCTTTCTAGCCCGAGAGGCGCCCGGTAGGGCGCCTAGTGGTACCGATTGGTACCGACTGGTACCGAAGAAAGCTATTTTCGGTAGCAAATATAATATTTCCACAACCATGGAGCATAGCGTTTGAACGAAGAATTTCTCATGAACCGAAGCATGTGTAACACTTTACACACTCAAAACACAATAAAACACAATCTACGACAACATTCCTAGCCTCGTGCTAAATATCGTCACTTTTTCGCGTTCATTCGGCCGACATACGCACCCGAAATAGCCTCTCAAAAGACGCAAATCAACCGGAGAGCTTAATGCTATGTAGTTAGCAGCCGTAGCATTCAAGCACGCTTCGAACCTACATCGCCGATTCCCTCTCTGGGAAACCCTTCAAAGTTGACCGGGGGAACAGCAGCCCCCAGCAACAATAACTCAGCCAAATAATTATGGGATGGTACTCACAGTTTTGAAGCAAAATCATCAAACAGTGTCCTTATAGTCCTTTTTGACCGCAGAAACGGCTCCTGCTGTCCATTTGAGTTGTAAAAAACGTTGTGAAACAAAGGAAGGGGGGTCACACACGCGGGGGGACAAGTTTGCAGCAAGGCAATCTCGGCTGTTTACGCGCCGGCACTTCGGCGTAGATCGGATTTTTTCGGAAAACTAAACACTTCCTGGTAAATCTGTTAACGCCATTCGATTGGCCACATGCAGCCACGTGCACAGAGCGAAAAAAAACGAAAATCGACCAATCAGGGGCTCTACAACGGCCCAATACACACCAGCTATTGCGCAATCCTCCCGTAGCTCGCCGGCTTGGAGAGCTTTGGAGACGGTTCCAGCTCTCCAAAATGATTTCTAACTGCTGTATGTGATATATTGAGCATGTAGAAGGATAAAGGAAGTTAAATATATAGTTATTTAGCTTCTAAAAGTACAATGGAACAGCTGGAGAGGCTGTTTCTGACATGACGACCTCTCGTGACCTCTCGTACACGTTTATGTCTCTTGCTCGGGCCTACTTCACTCTATTCACTCAAATTCTTTTGTAGGTGACTACTGCCATCATTTGCTATGATGGTGGGTGGGTTTTAGGCTTCACCCTGCCTAATTTAATATTGCATTATGAATAATAGTGCTTTCTCACCATACGAATTTGACATAGGGCTGTGTTCCATCTTCAGCAGCCATTAACCAGTAATGTACTGAACCTATTTACTCAAATCATATGAGCAAACCCTTCTTAGTGTTAATAATTCTTTGCAATGGTTCACATATACCTTGTAGTTGGGCCCTTTGCGTATGTGTACAATATTTTCGAAAATTAGTCCAAAAATCGTCTAGGGCCCAACAGGTTTAAGCATTAGGCTGGCCTCAACTCGATGTCCTTTAAAATCCCAAGAGAGCGCAGATTTGCGTCCACGAACAGACGGTTTGTTTGGCTGCAAACACTGTACCTGCACGGTGGGATTCAATCCAGAACAGTTCTTGTGTGTCATCGTGACTTTTCTCTCTATTGTCCTCACACTGTCTCTGCAGTCCTGACTGTCTTTTGTTTCTCAAGCAAAAAGTAGGTCTTGTCTGGACAATCTGACCTCATTATTATTATTAGGATTGGCCTCTGCACGCAGGAGGACACGACTCATTTCTTTCAGTAAGCCACCGTGGATTTGTTTGCTAAATGGGCTGGATAGATAAGACTACTCCACCAATTTGCATTGAATTGTTCACCGCTGCCAGATCAAGCAGCTCTGTGATGAGTGATGGGAGCGAGTTAAAGGCGCTCCCAATGTTTGAACAGAACCCAAGAACAACTTGTACGACATTCATATTTACAACTAGAGGGGACACCACATTAATCTCCTCTTTTTAAAGTGCTTGTGATGGTAAAAACTTTTAAGAATACCTACTTCAGTCGTTGGTCCTCAGAGAGTTTAAGTTAAGGGTTACTTTCTAATCTTACTGGGTGAGTCTGAAGAGATTTTTGAGGGAAACGGCTTTGCTGTCCATGTTTGGTGGTAAAGTTAACTTGTTCACATGAAGGACTGCATGCCTGTCTATTGCTGGATACAAATTCTCCATCTTGGGCTTTTTTAAAAAACGATTTTTCTTTTCTTCAAAAATGCACTTCTCTTAGTTCCTGCAAAGTTGGCATTTTCATCGTGCGAGGTTTCCTTTCTGACAGCAGCTAAATTAACCGGATGACGGATTTACTGAAATGCAATGAAAGTTGATTTATGAGCCGAGATCCAATTAAAGATATCTGCGGAAGCACCAGGAGGTTTGACTTAAGGAGAAAAACAGATGCAAAGGCCCCTGGAGGAGGAGTGGTAAAGCGTGAATAAGGGACAGCAGCTGTAAACAGCGGCCTTTATCTGCAGTAATCGTCGGAGGTGAGCCGAGAGGCCAGGACAGGTAGTTAAGAACATAACACCAGAGTGACTCAGGCTTTGTTGAATTATGCTGTGTCACTCATCGGGGAAAAGCTTGAAAAGCTCAGGTTGATAGATATCTAAACGTATGTTTAAAGCAAAGGAGATCATTACAGCGCTGAAAAACAAACTGTGCTGGATGTGTCTTTGAAATCTAAGCTGCTGAGAGAAACCTTCCATCTACTTGCAGCTGATTTAGAAATTGCAGTGTGTACAGAGATGAAAGGGCAGCGAGGTTAGCGGCGCTTTATTGCTCTTTGCCTCGTTGTCTTCCACATCAAGACTCTCTTTATCCTCGTCTCTCACACTACGTCTCACTCCTTTCTCGTTCACTTTTACCAGTTTAAAATCGTCTCAGCACTGAACCCAGACTGCTTTTGTTACACCTCTTGTTTTATAAAATTCATTGTTCACAGAAGATTTGGGCGCATCTATTCCAGATTATCTTCAATTGAAGATGGTTAAACGCATATTTTCTCGGGTCAGGGATCTGTTTTAGCTGCAGAGATCCAAGTCATTGCACATGAAACAATAATGATAATTGATCAGTTGTCTTTTTTTTAAATAAGGGTGTACAAATTTTATTTCAGTTTGGCCAAAATTTGGCAACTTGGTGACAAAACATTTCATAGAAATGACAAACCCAAAACATGTGACGGACCAATATGGCCATCAAATTACAATGTGTAAAAAACAATAAATACATAGAACACGTGCATAGCATATTTAGTGAAAAATAATTAAATTATGACAAATACAGAGAAATCTTTGATAACATCAGCATGACAGAACTCCTAGCAGCTACTGTACAGCATAGCTACGATGACTAGACATAAAGGAGACGTAGCCAATAGTTTCAGTCGGTGGAGAAATGTCTCGCACAAAGCAGTGAGGCACGTGATCCGCTCTATTACACAGTACATCTTGTACAACAGCCTGCTTTTGCAGCCGTATAATGGCATTTTGAAATATAATAAGCAGGACCGCCTTCATCCATATACCGCAGTGATTTGTATTCTCTGTAACAGAGGGATTCATCTTAAATCCTTCCAGTAATGTCACGTTTTTGAAATGCTATTTGGTTTTTGAGTCCAAAGGGTCCGACGGCGAACACCTACAAGATGAATGTCGTCGACTCTGCAGACCGAGGCCTCTGCTCGGCTTATCTCCCTCCACCTGAACTCCCTCTATTGTCTCTGACCTCGTTCGTCTGTCTCATGAAGCGCCACCAAGTCCAGATGTGAAAGCTCTCTGCTCTGACGCCGCAGCCTCGGAGAAGCCAACACGGAGTGCGTTGGCCGAGCTCCTTCGGGCTCTCCATCGTCTTTCCGCGGGGCTCCCCACTGGCTTTTAGAGAAGGGCTAATGAAACCCTCTCTCTCTCCCCCCTTTCTGCATGACAAGGTGCGGAGGTCATCTGTCGTCTTTAGGAGGCCGTGCTCTCGCCCTCCCACGCTCTCGCCCTGTGCCGCTGCCTCGCCCTCCACTTCTTCAGCAGCAGACGGGTTCTCAAGGCGGCCCTGATTGCCAGAGGTGACACCCGCTTCTTGTTGCCGTTCCTCATCCTGTACACAGAGACGGAAAAACAACCGGTCACCCAAACCATCCATTTTCCCAGGTTATGTCAAATGCGAGCCTCTAAAGCTGGCTGGACTTGAGCCGTCAGTCACTCACATTCAAACTGCCGAGCATGCCAAGTGTCATGCACAACACACTTTTAAGTGGTTTCAGCAGATTGTCGTTTGTTTTTCCCTCTTATTAATGTGTCAGAAAGTGCAGACGAATGGCGCCGCAGCTTTGAGAGGTTGAGTTTGCCACAGCAGCACTCGTGTACCATCATGTTCCAGAGAGCACACATTACTCTCACTCCCAAGTGATGGAAAGTGATGCATTGAATTCTATTCTCCAATCCTAGAGGTTTTATAGAAGTCATTATGGCGCTCAGTCCCTCATGTAGGGAATCCCTTGCTTGAGGGTTAATTTAGAAATCCCACGTGCTGCCTGTTTTTAATCTCTGCAGGCTCACCATGCAATATATATAAATACCCTGAGAGAGCCTCAGTGTTGCGTGAGTTTATAATTACCATGTCCATTTATTGTTGCAAATACACTGTGAGATGTTCCGCCTCCTTCTGTCTAAGCGGGTCGTCTTACCTCTTAATCCTGCCCGTGTCGGCTGCCAGCTTGTGTTTGCACTGCGCCCCTGCACAACCAGCGCCCTCGGCAGAGCGGATCACCGTGTCTGGGGATGTTTCATACCTGCGAGCGCAGAAAAAACACATACACGATGAGAACCGGGATCCCATTTCATTTAAGCGTCCCACAGTTTCGACACACTCGCGGCGTCATTTAAGACGCGGAACTTGTTCCCACACGCGGGGAAAGGAGCACGAAAGCTCAGACTCGGGCCAATTCTAGTATCGCTGACAGTGTCCGATAAACGGGTCTATTATTAGTATTATTGTTATTGTCTGCTCACGAGATGTTTGGAAAGATGTGATGGAAATGCAAATGACTCGTCGTTACCTGAGGCGGGTTTCCAGCCGGCAGAAGTTTCTACACGCGATGTCGTTTTGGCGGAGACACTGGCAGCGCGAGTCCGAGACCGCGCGCTTCGTTCGTTGAGCGTTGCCCAGTCCGTACGAGACCACGCGCCTGGAATGCAAGGGTGACATAATTCAGGTTAAACACCGTATGAATGACTGGAGTCTGATTGTTTAATATTTATAAAGTAAAACGTCTCACAAGCAAACTGTAAGCTACTTTAATTTCAGTTCACAGATCCCGTCCAATTCCTCAAAATATCCATCTTAATATTTGCTCATTAAACTTCTGTCCAATATTTCTAATAAGTAAATAATTAGCTATTTTTTGTTGTTGTTGCCCCAAATGAAGTGTCTCACTCTCAAGAATGTGTTGATGTTGACTTACTCGGGAGTGTTGACCCATATGATGTCCAGGTGGCAGAAGTAGACGCACTCATTGTCCATGAAACTGGCGCAGGAGCAGCGTTTGGTCCGCACATGTCGCCGCAGCTGGGTGTCGGTGGAGGCAGTGGGTGTCTCTCCAGCTGGCGCAGATAGCACTGTAATTGAATCATCGTTATCAAAACACCGCATATTGTGTCCGCATAATTGCAGCAATAGTTTGTTTTGCTACTTTACACGATTCACACTTTAACTGTAAAATAATTAAAGTAATACAGATATTATGTGGCTAAAATGTATTGAAGCTAATGCACAGGTTAACTTAAATAGGTAAAATAAGTCGTTTGTCTGTTGGAGAAAAAAACAAACGTGCAAAAGTTACCTGCGCACATAATGCAGGAGTGCATCACTGACAACGCGGAAATCCAAATGTATACATCCATGACTGCAGGCGCTTCTAAAATAACTAAAATAATGCTGCTCAAAATTCAAATGAATAATCCTCCAGCAGTGGACAAAATAACCATCCAGTGTATCAATCCTACGCAAAATGTGTCGGGGATCGTCCTCAAGAGATTCCCGCAGGGAGCGCAGAGGCGTCAGTCTGGAGTCTCTCTGTCAATGTGGCCCCACATGTGCAGCCCTTTGACTTTATACATGAGCGCCCCCCCCCCCCCCTCCCCCTCCTGCAGCGCCCTGCAGTGTTGTCCTTTTGGCTCGTACCCAAACACTGGTGTTTGTTAGTGGTCGCGTAGACCAAGCTGAGGACTTTTTGTGATGTAGCCTTGGTTAGAGTTGGTGGATGGAGGAGACGCCGGCTGACTGAACGCGAGCTACACTCTTACGGCATTCTGTTGGATGAGTTGCACTTCTGAGTCAGCAGGTGGCAGTCACGCGACAAGATGAATGTCACCGTTTTTACTGGAGAGCACTGAAACACTGCTGTGGAATGATGTAAGAGCCGTGGAAATTATGTCACGCGTTCAGTATAAAGTCTTTAAGACTTAATTATGACTCAAGAAGAAGTGATGAAAACTAAGTTAAGTTTTGAGTCAAAATAACCCAGTGAGGCTGGAAACTTATTTTGCAAGGAAGACAAACTATATCATAGATAAAACAATACAAAAACATTGATAACAATGAGGCAAAAAAAACTAAAACATGGCAAATTATAGAAGCAATCATTTGCTGTAAGATTTACTATATTGAATTTGTCCAGGAATACAAATGAATACAAACTCAGAGAGGGGGTAGGAAAGAAAGAAAATACAAAGCTATCATAATAATAAAATACACTATGAGAATAAGGAAAGTACTGAACAATGATAGTGCCCAGTAGTTACATTTTGCATTCTTAATGTAAGACAAGTAAAGAGGCAATGTGTTCTTGTATAAAACAATACATATACAGTATAGTCACAATCATTGTTACCAAATACATTAGGTGGAGTAAAACATACAATATCTACTTCTGAATTGTAGTGGAGTAGAAGTATACTAGTAACAGAGAATTGAAGTACTCAAGTAAAATTGTACTTAAGTACAGTACTTGGGCAAATGTATACTTATACTTTCCAGCAGTAGTAGGAGTTTTTTTCTTTACGTGATAAAAAAGGGTCCAAACTGAACGAACACATGGTGGTGTCTTGTTATTCTTGCCTTTTGCAAACAGAGTACCATACTACAGTATGTACATCAAATATGCACTGAAGTGAAAATAGAGGAAAAAGTGTACGAAAATACTTCCTTGTAAATTATCTTAACTACAACAATGAAGGTAATTCTCATAAGATATTTCAGCCCATTCTAAGCCAGCGATCCTGTCACATATTAAAGTTTGAGATCCAGTCAAATCCGTGTACATGTACTGCTGCAGACAGCTGCCTGGTAGAGGGGGATTTTTTATTTAACTGCTTGAAATACAGATGTATACAAATCAATATTTATAGTCTAGGAGGTAATCAGTGTTACTGATTGTGTGTTGTCTTACATCATAATATAAGGCCCTGTTTTCACTGTACCTTGTGCTCCACAGCTGCTGTTTTATTCATTGATGAATGATTACGGACGAAGTACAAACCAGGTCCCAAAGTGCAAGCTAAAAGTGGAAAAGTCCCAGGTAAAGTATGCTGACATGCTGCAGCTTTGAGGCCCCTGAATGAGAGGCAGGACACTGACGTTTAGCTTGTTGAATCGTGTAGCTGCTGTGATGATGTGTTACAGACGTGTTTCCTCAGCACTAGCAGAGAATGACCTCTAGGGGTCTCTGTTTGCTTTGCTTTAGCTTCCCCCTGCAGGAGGAGGTGTGTGTTCTACTGTAAATGGATGAGTCACCTTCTGAACGGGAACAAGGAGGAGGTCTCTGTCGAGCCTCTTGAGATGAGAGAAGTTTCCCTCATTAATGGCCAGATTATGTTTGCTGATATTCTTTGCTGCTCTTTCTCTTTCGTGTAGGTGGTAGAGTAAAACTCATTGAAATATTTATTTATCAAGGGCCTCAGGTTTGATTGGCAACTAGTGGATTTGAATTAAGTGGTATCATTATGATGACGAGAGGGTCACAAGGATTTAATATCAGAAAAATCTCATGAAAAGTATAGTATATTATAAACAATGTCTTTGTTTATTAGGCCGGGAAAGCTCATAGTATAGAATATAATAAAAAGTCATGAATTACCTCATTTTATATATCTAAAAAGTCATAGTATAGGTCTATAAAAAAGGTATTAAACGCTCATATAGTAAAAAACAATTATAAATATAGTATAGTAAATAATAAAAAAGCCATACTGTAGAACTACTATGTCATAATATAGCATGTTATAAATATGTCATAGTATAGCGTACCATAAAATGTAACTAAGGAGTCAGTCTAGTATGTCAAAAGCAAAAAAATTACATAGAAATATCATAGTATAGTATACCATAAGTCATGAAAAAGTAATTGTATAGCATGCCATGAAGACAAATCATGTCCAAAAACAGTCATAGTACAGCATACGATAAAAATAACAAAAAGTCATAAAACAGTGATTGTTAAGGCTAGACTAGTAGACCCAAGTCCAGACATAAAGACAGGAAGCTGATGGTAAGTTAGAAGGTGGCTTTATTTGCGTTCGGGCTGGTTGGTGAGTTGTGCTGAAGGTGGGTTCAGCAGAGAGTTGAACCACCAGGGAGCGGATACTTGGCAGACCAGGAACACCAGGTCACTGCAGGCACAGGGAAACAGGTTTCAGAAAAATACTGACGGAACAGTAGCAAGAATGTGAACGACTGCCGAGTCTACGATCTAGCGATCTGGTAAAGTCCGAACCAGGTTTTTATGGCAAATTACGATGAGTGGTAGCCTGACAGGTAGCCTGACACCTGTACACCTGTGTCCACTCCTGCAATTCAACACACAAGAAGGTGAGAGACTGCAGGCTCAATGGAGGCGTGGTGGAAGACGAGGTTGTGACCGTCAAAGTAAAGTATGCCATACAAAGTCACAATACAAATGTTGAAAAACAGCGTGGAGATTGATTGACCGGTTGGGAGTACACCTCAGAACTGGTCAGTATGAAACATGTGTATAACCCAAAAAATAGTGAAGTCATATTATTGAGCCATGTAGTTTCTAATGTTCTTTTCTTTGTTTTGCAGGATCCGGCTTGCGTCATGAGCCACACCTGGGCCTGCTGTGGTCACGGACTTTAAAGATCACCACCTCTCCACGGAGCCACCGTCTATTGTTTTGTTTTGTTTGTTTGAAAATAGGAAATATAAAGAGAAAGTTTAAGAGGATAAATAAATGTGGAAACAAAGACAAATAACTAAATACAAAAAATGTATTGTAAGCATTTTCCTTTATTCATTGATTTTGTTTAGAGAAGGGTCTCTGCAGTTTCAGGCTCCATGATGTGTGCTAATGAAGTAGTTTAGGTGCGGAGATCTAAATACACCGACAACAGAAAGTAGACGAGACGCAGACTTGTGAAAGTGGTGGTGGCGGCTTTGGTAGCCGAGGTCTTTAAACACTTGCTCTGTATGTGGAGGAAAACTGTGAACCAAACCATGTTTTGAGAATGTTTAGTTATGGAAAGTCTTTGCCAAATATCTGCGCTTACCAATACAGACATCAAGGAAGTTGTGTTGCGCAATCTTCTTAGTGCATAGTCCCAAGTTTGCTAAAGTAGGAAATACTTTAATAGATTCAAACTTCCCTGTTCAATAACTCAAAAGCAAAAAGTTCAACAAAAACAGCCTCTTTGCAACCATAGTAAGGTAGACAACGAGCTACAACTTCAACTTCATCAAAGAGAGCCGTCCTTGAAGCCGGACAAATATCTGTGCAGCCAGCTGTGAGAGAACTGCACAGGGACCGTCTACAAAGTGCACCGCCGAAAAGAGATGCTCAATAACTTCATTCTTATGCAGTGTAATGTCACCAAAATCACCACAGCACACAACGTTCTCCTCCTGGTTACACCACGACACTTTGTTTGGGAAAAAACATGTGCCTTTTATTTAATCATGCAAAAGTAAATCTGTTTTGGTCAGGGCAGATATTTGCCACAGACTGTCTATGTACTGAGCAAGAGTCAGAATAACATATAGGACACTTCTTATGCAATGATCTTTCCTTCCCTAATGCACATCCACATCCTGTCTACTTGCTGCTGTCTGTGCTAGAAAGCTTGCGCCAAATTCTACAAGTAGTTCTATCTGCGGTATTACGGTGGACCTGCAAATAGACCTGATTGTATATTACACCCGTCAAAACGGTTGCAGTTCAGTTAGGTTTAGGAAAAAACATCATAGTTTGGGCGAGACTGCAAATAGACCATTCTCACAGCAGCAGTTTGTGTACAGAAGTGACTTCTTAGCCTGAGCAGGAAGACCTGTCAGGCACATGATTAACAGCTTGGCCCTGAAAGGAACATGAGATATAAATGAACAATAACAAATGTATAAATATATAAAAGGAAAACAAACAAATTAAATTGCTAATAAGTGTTATTTGTCTGTATATACTCATGAAAAATGTGATAGTATGTTGAAAAAGTCATGAAAAGATGTAAAGTAGTCGTAGTATATTAAGTCAACAAAGTTTTACAATCGAATCAAAACAAATCATGAAAAAGCCAAAATGTAGTACCTCTATATTAAGTCATTAAACATATTGTATGTCAAATAAAGTAACAAAAAGAAAACAGTATATGATGTCAAAGTTCAGTATGTAAAGATCATGAAAAGACGTTGTATGTCATAAAGTCATTAAAACGTTTTGTGAAGCAAAAAAAGTAAAATAAGTCATAGTATATCATGTCAAGACAGGAAAGAACAAATCATAGTATAATATGGGAATGGGTTATATTACAGTATGTCATCATTTTATAGTACATCAGGAAAAAAAGCCATAAAAAGTAATTTCACAGCTTCCACTATCATGGATTACTCTAAAATATTTCTTCCTGTTGTATTTTTTAAGTTGCGCATTGTCTGAGTCTTCCTATGTTGCTCTGTAGAGTTTCTGTTACCTGATTTGCGTACCTACTTGTTAACTTCCTACCTTCTTGTCATTTCTGTAACGTTTTGTAATTAAAAAGTTTTCAGCCTAAATCTGAATCTGTATTTGGGTCCACCTCATCTGTTCTGCTTCAGCAGTTGTGACAATAGCATGTCGGAAAAAAAACGTATAGTATAATATGGAAAACAAAGAACCCATAAAAAAGCCAGAGTATTTTTTATGGGTTTATGTGGGGAAAAAAGCTCTTGACAAAGCATCACTCACAGAATTATTTAGCCTAATAGATTTCAGCGATTGTGCAAACAGTATGATTGTTGATGTTATTAGACAATGGTCTGGAAGACCACCAGAGGAACACCAGATTCCTCAAAATGTTGCCCACACAAGGGGAAGAGTCTCTTTTTCTATGGGAGAATAATCTAACTGGTTGAACTTGAGCTCCTTCTAGGTTGTGGGCACCGGTCACCTTTGCCTCTACCGGCTGCACCTGCCCCACTACCTTCCCGAGGTAGTTGACGGTAGCTTTTGTTTACTTACACTCGGCCAAGTTCACTGTCTGGTGTGCATCACACAGCCGATCAAACAGCAACCTGAAGCGGTATCACTGTAGATCCCTACGCCATCAAGGTACACAACCCAGCCGACGCAAAACATACTCATTAGAAGCTGGAAGGACACGATGCGTTCTGCAAACCAAAAGTCATCACTGAATAAGAGAAGACACCAAAAAGAGTTATGAGAGCAGACACGTTGCTAAGTGGTACTTCTCAATTTCTTTTGGGTAAATCAAATTTAATGACAAAGTGAGCTGAGCCCACCTGATCCACACAGTCTTCTATGTGTGGCAGTGAATAAGCATCTGGTTTAGTTACCGCATTTACTTTATGATAATCTGTACAGAAAAATGAGGATTATTGCCGGGCAATTATTGTGTCGACACCCTGTACATTTTCTGTGACACCCACGTCAATGTCATGTTCTATCAAATATGTACGAGTTACGTCATTAAACAAACACAGATAGTTGTTAATAACATCAGACTACTCGTCGAAACGCTCCTTGGCCAGGTGCCCAAACAAAGACCCCAAATTACACAGCGTTTCAGATTATATCTGGCCCCACAACAGACTCCTCAGGTGAACCCACCCCATCATCCTCATGAACAGATACATTAGGAGGCGTCTGTCTTCCCACAGTATCTGCCATTAACACAGGTTTAACAGTCTGCCTGTTGCAGAAGGCTGTGATCCAAGAGTGTAATAGGATTTTAACAGATTGACATGGCAAATTTGAGTTTTCCTTCTACACTTAGTAGAACCAGATAGTGCTGCTCAATAGTTCTGCTAAGGAACTTGACACAAAACTGCGTCCAACCATGAAATTTGGCCAGAAATGGCAAATCCACAACAAAGCAAGAACCTGGTGGATCTCAGCTTCATAAGGATGCTTCATTTTTGTCTGGGCAGAAGCTAAACTTTCCTGAGCCCTCTCCCCAGCCACGAACAACCGATGCCAGAAACCATGAACATAATCGATCAAATTCTGAGTTAACAAACTGGAACCCTGATCACTTTGAACCACTTTTGGAATTCCAAAGATGGAAATATACTGAAAAAAACTTTGACCGCAGATTTAGCAGTAATATAGCGCAAAGGATATCCATCCGGTTATCTCGTGCTTTGAAACATAACTGTATGGAAATGATTACTTCCAGACTGTGAACGTGGTAAGGGACCAACACAATCAATGATCAGATGCTGGAATGGCTGAGCGATCC
The DNA here is from genome assembly GCA_032191485.1 of Leptoclinus maculatus. Taxonomy (NCBI): domain Eukaryota; kingdom Metazoa; phylum Chordata; class Actinopteri; order Perciformes; family Stichaeidae; genus Leptoclinus; species Leptoclinus maculatus. The sequence goes on along the minus strand of JAVDOI010000002.1, from coordinate 35,488,391 downwards.
TGGAATGGGAGCCAGCGGAGCTTTATGGTCTAATTAGGTTTACCCGTCATGTGACATGTAGGACATGTTTTGATATAACTAGACACATCTCTCCGCACAAGAGGCCAATACCTGACAACATTGTCGTACACATTTTCACACATTGAGTTCAAGTACAACAAATACTTTCCCTCACCCGCTACTCCACACTACACCAGTCCGCTAGCATTAGCAAGTTAGCCGACAGCCTTCTATGTCAATTTACACAAAGTTCTCACAAACATATCAGTTCTATGGCCACATGTGCAAACGATCTCATAAGTTACATGTTCAACTCTTAAACTCTAGCATGTACACTCAACTTAAAATAGAAGAGACTCACACGTAGAGCTGCGGTGTACTCCTCGGTGTGCGCCTGCATTACTACTCAATACCACCCAAGCGTAATTGGAAATAGCAGTGTGGTGACTTAATTTGCAATGACATTTCCTGCGTGATTAAATTAATTCAAATAATTTCCACTTGCGACAACAGTAACTCTTTGCGCCTCTCAAAAGTTAACTTGGTAACGTTACTCACCCCAGCTCCACTACAGGCAGCAGGCGCACCAAACGTGTCCAAGCCGAAACCAACAGCATGCAGTTTAGACTGGAGAACACACACTTTTAACCAGATTTGGTTTTAGTATGATTTTCATGTTTTCTCTTTCAACCGCTTATCCCAGACATCTTCAAATGCTCAGCTATTTTCACCAACTGCTCCTGTGAACAATGCTCCTATAACTACTTTAGATGGAGCTCTCAAAAAGTCCTCAACAGTAGCAATAACTCACAAGAGGAGTAACTCTTAACTGCCAGTAACATTTGAATATATATTTTTCAAGCCATATCAGATTATTTCCATGATAATGAACAGTTGTTTCTTTATAATGCTAATAATTATTTACAGGGCTTGTATGAAGTCAATTAAGTGGGCCATGAATATGAGATGAGTTTACGGTGAATGACAATTCCCTTCGGCATTGTGAAGGTTGGTTTATGTCGCTTTGCCGGTTACACTCATTGCCCTCTTGCCTCTTGACAGTACATTTTGTTTGTGCGTCCTCCGGAGTTTTGGAATAATTAGAATAATGCTACGTACGTTAAACGTTTTGTTTTGCGCGGAGGTGAGTAGAATCAAAGCTTAAGCAGAGACAAACTTGCGCACGCATAACACGCAAGCCCGGTAAAGCAACCATAACCTGGCCACCTACGCTGACACCGGGTTCGACAAGGAACGGAGGAACCCCAACAGGTCACGAACCCCCACACGTCACATGTCTGCAACAAAACAGACACCAACGAGCTGGCTGCTAATGAAAGCTATTTATTTGCAAAAAGCATGGGTAAAAACAACGCAATGTGAAAGTTATCAGTAGTGAAGTGCATGAACGGGTGTGTGGGAAGAAACAGAAAACAAACTGAAGAAACTGTGTCATCTTCCCCAGAGAGAGCGAGGTTTCAGAAAGAGGGAGTAACACCAGCACAGGTGTGGCTCGGGCAGCTGATTACACTCCATCCAGGTCTGCAACAGACAATCAAGAGTAAATCAACAACTACACCTGATTTCCCATCTAGGCTTCGAAATCAGTAACTTTTCTTACGAAAGTGATTAAGAAACAAACGGACAAGTCACACCTACATTAAACTTGACAGGGACTTGAACCCTGGACCCATGCGGTTGGCCAAATGCACCAATCATCCATGGAAACAAGCACACTGTGAACCTCCATGACTGATAAAGAACCGAACGGACAAGTCACACCTACATTAAACTTGAAGCCTGAACAGGGACTTGAACCCTGGACCCTCAGATTAAGAGTCTGATGCTCTACCGACTGAGCCATCCAGGCTTCAAAAAAGGTATTTTTTCTCGCGAAAATCTGTTCAGGAGAAAACCAAAAGAACTTTGTCCATTACCTCAGATTCTGGAGTGGGGGAGAGTTGACGCAAAGTTGCATGTAGCCGTAGAAAACCACAGATGTTAAAGGGAAATCTGAACGTGCTGAGGACTAACCAAATTCATAACTCAATGGTGGCCACAGGGAGACTTCCATTAATAGTCTTGGTAAGGGTAGACCCTGATTTGTATGTGGCTTGGCTAAACCAAGACGGGTGCAATTAGATTTGTTGGCAGTAACATACATGTTACCAGAACACGTGGTTCACTGAATGCACCACTCACCAATGGCAACAAGCACACTGTGAACCACCATGACTAATAAAGAACCGAACGGACAAGTCACACCTACATTAAACTTGAAGCCTGAACAGGGACTTGAACCCTGGACCCTCAGATTAAGAGTCTGATGCTCTGCCGACTGAGCCATCCAGGCTTCGAAATCAGTAACTTTTCTTACGAATGTGTGTTCGAGAGAAAACCATGAAAACGTTGTCCATTACCATCACATTCTGGACTGGAGGAGGGTTGGCCCAAAGTGGCATGTAGCCTTGGAAGACCACAGATGTTAAAGGGGAATCTGAAAGTGCTGAGGACTAACCAAATTCACAACTCACTCATAGCCACAGGCAGACCTCCATTAGTGGACTGATGCTCTGCCGACTGAACCATCCAGGCTTCGAAATCAGTAACTTTTCTTACGAAAGTGTGTTCGAGAGAAAACCATAACAACTTTGTCCATTACCATCACATTCTGGACTGGAGGAGGGTTGGCCCAAAGTGGCATGTAGCCTTGGAAGACCACAGATGTTAAAGGGGAATCTGAAAGTGCTGAGGACTAACCAAATTCACAACTCACTCATGGCCACAGGCAGACCTCCATTAGTGGACTTGGACGGGTAGACCCTGATTTGCATGTGGCTTGGGTAAACCAAGACGGGTGAAATTAGATTTGTTGGAAGAGTGCAAATGAAAGTGTCCTAATATATAGGGCGTTAATAACTGCTGGCAGTAACATACATGCTTCCAGTACATGCGGTCGGCCAAATGCACCAATCATCCATGGCAACAAGCACACTGTGGACCTTTCGACAGCAGTGAACTGAACAGACAAGTTACGCCAACATTAAACTTTTCACCTGAACAGGGATTTGAACCCTGGACCCTCAGATTAAAAGTCTGATGCTCTACCGACTGAGCCATCCAGGCTTCAAAAAAGGTGTTTTCTCTCGCGAAAGTCTGTTCGGGAGAAAACCAAAAGAACTTTGTCCATTACCTCAGATTCTGGAGTATGGGAGAGTTGACGCAAAGTTGCATGTAGCCGTAGAAAACCACAGATGTTAAAGGGAAATCTGAACGTGCTGAGGACTAACCAAATTCATAACTCAATGGTGGCCACAGGGAGACTTCCATTAATGGTCTTGGTAAGGGTAGACCCTGATTTGTATGTGGCTTGGCTAAACCAAGACGGGTGCAATTAGATTTGTTGGCAGTAACATACATGTTACCAGAACACATGGTTCACTGAATGCACCACTCACCAATGTCAACAAGCACACTGTTAACCTCCATGACTGATAAAGAACCGAACGGACAAGTCACACCTACATTAAACTTGAAGCCTGAACAGGGACTTGAACCCTGGACCCTCAGATTAAGAGTCTGATGCTCTGCCGATTGAGCCATCCAGGCTTCGAAATCAGTAACTTTTCTTACGAAAGTGTGTTTGAGAGAAAACCATAACAACTTTGTCCATTACCATCACATTCTGGACTGGAGGAGGGTTGGCCCAAAGTGGCATGTAGCCTTGGAAGACCACAGATGTTAAAAAGGAATCTGAAAGTGCTGAGGACTAACCAAATTCACAACTCACTCATGGCCACAGGCAGACCTCCATTAGTGGACTTGGACGGGTAGACCCTGATTTGCATGTGGCTTGGGTAAACCAAGACGGGTGAAATTAGATTTGTTGGAAGAGTGCAAATGAAAGTGTCCTAATATATAGGGCGTTAACAACTGCTGGCAGTAACATAAATGCTTCCAGTACATGCGGTCGGCCAAATGCACCAATCATCCATGGCAACAAGCACACTGTGGACCTCCGACAGCAGTGAACTGAACACACAAGTTACGCCAACATTAAACTTTTCGCCTGAACAGGGATTTGAACCCTGGACCATCAGATTAAAAGTCTGATGCTCTACCGACTGAGCCATCCAGGCTTCAAAAAAGGTGTTTTCTCTCGCGAAAGTCTGTTCGGGAGAAAACCAAAAGAACTTTGTCCATTACCTCAGATTCTGGAGTGGGGGAGAGTTGACGCAAAGTTGCATGTAGCCGTAGAAAACCACAGATGTTAAAGGGAAATCTGAACGTGCTGAGGACTAACCAAATTCATAACTCAATGGTGGCCACAGGGAGACTTCCATTAATGGTCTTGGTAAGGGGAGACCCTGATTTGTATGTGGCTTGGCTAAACCAAGACGGGTGCAATTAGATTTGTTGGCAGTAACATACATGTTACCAGAACACATGGTTCACTGAATGCACCACTCACCAATGTCAACAAGCACACCGTTAACCTCCATGACTGATAAAGAACCGAACGGACAAGTCACACCGACATTAATCTTGAAGCCTGAACAGGGACTTGAACCCTGGACCCTCAGATTAAGAGTCTGATGCTCTGCCGACTGAGCCATCCAGGCTTCGAAATCAGTAACTTTTCTTACGAAAGTGTGTTTGAGAGAAAACCATAACAACTTTGTCCATTACCATCACATTCTGGACTGGAGGAGGGTTGGCCCAAAGTGGCATGTAGCCTTGGAAGACCACAGATGTTAAAGGGGAATCTGAAAGTGCTGAGGACTAACCAAATTCACAACTCACTCATGGCCACAGGCAGACCTCCATTAGTGGATTTGGACGGGTAGACCCTGATTTGCATGTGGCTTGGGTAAACCAAGACGGGTGAAATTAGATTTGTTGGAAGAGTGCAAATGAAAGTGTCCTAATATATAGGGCGTTAATAACTGCTGGCAGTAACATACATGCTTCCAGTACATGCGGTCGGCCAAATGCACCAATCATCCATGGCAACAAGCACACTGTGGACCTCCGACAGCAGTGAACTGAACAGACAAGTTACGCAAACATTAAACTTTTCGCCTGAACAGGGATTTGAACCCTGGACCCTCAGATTAAAAGTCTGATGCTCTACCGACTGAGCCATCCAGGCTTCAAAAAAGGTGTTTTCTCTCGCGAAAGTCTGTTCGGGAGAAAACCAAAAGAACTTTGTCCATTACCTCAGATTCTGGAGTGGGGGAGAGTTGACGCAAAGTTGCATGTAGCCGTAGAAAACCACATATGTTAAAGGGAAATCTGAACGTGCTGAGGACTTACCAAATTCATAACTCAATGGTGGCCACAGGGAGACTTCCATTAATTGTCTTGGTAAGGGTAGACCCTGATTTGTATGTGGCTTGGCTAAACCAAGACGGGTGCAATTAGATTTGTTGGCAGTAACATACATGTTACCAGAACACATGGTTCACTGAATGCACCACTCACCAATGTCAACAAGCACACCGTGAACCTCCATGACTGATAAAGAACCAAACGGACAAGTCACACCTACATTAAACTTGAAGCCTGAACAAGGACTTGAACCCTGGACCCTCAGATTAAGAGTCTGATGCTCTGCCGACTGAGCCATCCAGGCTTCGAAATCAGTAACTTTTCTTACGAAAGTGTGTTTGAGAGAAAACCATAACAACTTTGTCCATTACCATCACATTCTGGACTGGAGGAGGGTTGGCCCAAAGTGGCATGTAGCCTTGGAAGACCACAGATGTTAAAGGGGAATCTGAAAGTGCTGAGGACTAACCAAATTCAAAACTCACTCATGGCCACAGGCAGACCTCCATTAGTGGACTTGGACGGGTAGACCCTGATTTGCATGTGGCTTGGGTAAACCAAGACGGGTGAAATTAGATTTGTTGGAAGAGTGCAAATGAAAGTGTCCTAATATATAGGGCGTTAATAACTGCTGGCAGTAACATACATGCTTCCAGTACATGCGGTCGGCCAAATGCACCAATCATCCATGGCAACAAGCACACTGTGGACCTCCGACAGCAGTGAACTGAACAGACAAGTTACGCAAACATTAAACTTTTCGCCTGAACAGGGATTTGAACCCTGGACCCTCAGATTAAAAGTCTGATGCTCTACCGACTGAGCCATCCAGGCTTCAAAAAAGGTGTTTTCTCTCGCGAAAGTCTGTTCGGGAGAAAACCAAAAGAACTTTGTCCATTACCTCAGATTCTGGAGTGGGGGAGAGTTGACGCAAAGTTGCATGTAGCCGTAGAAAACCACATATGTTAAAGGGAAATCTGAACGTGCTGAGGACTTACCAAATTCATAACTCAATGGTGGCCACAGGGAGACTTCCATTAATTGTCTTGGTAAGGGTAGACCCTGATTTGTATGTGGCTTGGCTAAACCAAGACGGGTGCAATTAGATTTGTTGGCAGTAACATACATGTTACCAGAACACATGGTTCACTGAATGCACCACTCACCAATGTCAACAAGCACACCGTTAACCTCCATGACTGATAAAGAACCGAACGGACAAGTCACACCTACATTAAACTTGAAGCCTGAACAGGGACTTGAACCCTGGACCCTCAGATTAAGAGTCTGATGCTCTGCCGACTGAGCCATCCAGGCTTCGAAATCAGTAACTTTTCTTACGAAAGTGTGTTTGAGAGAAAACCATAACAACTTTGTCCATTACCATCACATTCTGGACTGGAGGAGGGTTGGCCCAAAGTGGCATGTAGCCTTGGAAGACCACAGATGTTTAAGGGGAATCTGAAAGTGCTGAGGACTAACCAAATTCACAACTCACTCATGGCCACAGGCAGACCTCCATTAGTGGACTTGGACGGGTAGACCCTGATTTGCATGTGGCTTGGGTAAACCAAGACGGGTGAAATTAGATTTGTTGGAAGAGTGCAAATGAAAGTGTCCTAATATAAAGGGCGTTAATAACTGCTGGCAGTAACATACATGCTTCCAGTACATGCGGTCGGCCAAATGCACCAATCATCCATGGCAACAAGCACACTGTGGACCTCCGACAGCAGTGAACTGAACAGACAAGTTACGCCAACATTAAACTTTTCGCCTGAACAGGGATTTGAACCCTGGACCCTCAGATTAAAAGTCTGATGCTCTACCGACTGAGCAATCCAGGCTTCGAAATCAGTAACTTTTCTTACGAAAGTGTGTTTGAGAGAAAACCATAACAACTTTGTCCATTACCATCACATTCTGGACTGGAGGAGGGTTGGCCCAAAGTGGCATGTAGCCTTGGAAGACCACAGATGTTAAAGGGGAATCTGAAAGTGCTGAGGACTAACCAAATTCAAAACTCACTCATGGCCACAGGCAGACCTCCATTAGTGGACTTGGACGGGTAGACCCTGATTTGCATGTGGCTTGGGTAAACCAAGACGGGTGAAATTAGATTTGTTGGAAGAGTGCAAATGAAAGTGTCCTAATATATAGGGCGTTAATAACTGCTGGCAGTAACATACATGCTTCCAGTACATGCGGTCGGCCAAATGCACCAATCATCCATGGCAACAAGCACACTGTGGACCTCCGACAGCAGTGAACTGAACAGACAAGTTACGCCAACATTAAACTTTTCGCCTGAACAGGGATTTGAACCCTGGACCCTCAGATTAAAAGTCTGATGCTCTACCGACTGAGCCATCCAGGCTTCAAAAAAGGTGTTTTCTCTCGCGAAAGTCTGTTCGGGAGAAAACCAAAAGAACTTTGTCCATTACCTCAGATTCTGGAGTGGGGGAGAGTTGACGCAAAGTTGCATGTAGCCGTAGAAAACCACAGATGTTAAAGGGAAATCTGAACGTGATGAGGACTTACCAAATTCATAACTCAATGATGGCCACAGGGAGACTTCCATTAATGGTCTTGGTAAGGGGAGACCCTGATTTGGATGTGGCTTGGCTAAACCAAGACGGGTGCAATTAGATTTGTTGGCAGTAACATACATGTTACCAGAACACATGGTTCACTGAATGCACCACTCACCAATGTCAACAAGCACACCGTGAACCTCCATGACTGATAAAGAACCAAACGGACAAGTCACACCTACATTAAACTTGAAGCCTGAACAGGGACTTGAACCCTGGACCCTCAGATTAAGAGTCTGATGCTCTGCCGACTGAGCCATCCAGGCTTCGAAATCAGTAACTTTTCTTACGAAAGTGTGTTTGAGAGAAAACCATAACAACTTTGTCCATTACCATCACATTCTGGACTGGAGGAGGGTTGGCCCAAAGTGGCATGTAGCCTTGGAAGACCACAGATGTTTAAGGGGAATCTGAAAGTGCTGAGGACTAACCAAATTCACAACTCACTCATGGCCACAGGCAGACCTCCATTAGTGGACTTGGACGGGTAGACCCTGATTTGCATGTGGCTTGGGTAAACCAAGACGGGTGAAATTAGATTTGTTGGAAGAGTGCAAATGAAAGTGTCCTAATATAAAGGGCGTTAATAACTGCTGGCAGTAACATACATGCTTCCAGTACATGCGGTCGGCCAAATGCACCAATCATCCATGGCAACAAGCACACTGTGGACCTCCGACAGCAGTGAACTGAACAGACAAGTTACGCCAACATTAAACTTTTCGCCTGAACAGGGATTTGAACCCTGGACCCTCAGATTAAAAGTCTGATGCTCTACCGACTGAGCAATCCAGGCTTCGAAATCAGTAACTTTTCTTACGAAAGTGTGTTTGAGAGAAAACCATAACAACTTTGTCCATTACCATCACATTCTGGACTGGAGGAGGGTTGGCCCAAAGTGGCATGTAGCCTTGGAAGACCACAGATGTTTAAGGGGAATCTGAAAGTGCTGAGGACTAACCAAATTCACAACTCACTCATGGCCACAGGCAGACCTCCATTAGTGGACTTGGACGGGTAGACCCTGATTTGCATGTGGCTTGGGTAAACCAAGACGGGTGAAATTAGATTTGTTGGAAGAGTGCAAATGAAAGTGTCCTAATATATAGGGCGTTAATAACTGCTGGCAGTAACATACATGCTTCCAGTACATACGGTCGGCCAAATGCACCAATCATCCATGGCAACAAGCACACTGTGGACCTCCGACAGCAGTGAACTGAACAGACAAGTTACGCCAACATTAAACTTTTCGCCTGAACAGGGATTTGAACCCTGGACCCTCAGATTAAAAGTCTGATGCTCTACCGACTGAGCAATCCAGGCTTCGAAATCAGTAACTTTTCTTACGAAAGTGTGTTTGAGAGAAAACCATAACAACTTTGTCCATTACCATCACATTCTGGACTGGAGGAGGGTTGGCCCAAAGTGGCATGTAGCCTTGGAAGACCACAGATGTTTAAGGGGAATCTGAAAGTGCTGAGGACTAACCAAATTCACAACTCACTCATGGCCACAGGCAGACCTCCATTAGTGGACTTGGACGGGTAGACCCTGATTTGCATGTGGCTTGGGTAAACCAAGACGGGTGAAATTAGATTTGTTGGAAGAGTGCAAATGAAAGTGTCCTAATATATAGGGCGTTAATAACTGCTGGCAGTAACATACATGCTTCCAGTACATACGGTCGGCCAAATGCACCAATCATCCATGGCAACAAGCACACTGTGGACCTCCGACAGCAGTGAACTGAACAGACAAGTTACGCCAACATTAAACTTTTCGCCTGAACAGGGATTTGAACCCTGGACCCTCAGATTAAAAGTCTGATGCTCTACCGACTGAGCAATCCAGGCTTCGAAATCAGTAACTTTTCTTACGAAAGTGTGTTTGAGAGAAAACCATAACAACTTTGTCCATTACCATCACATTCTGGACTGGAGGAGGGTTGGCCCAAAGTGGCATGTAGCCTTGGAAGACCACAGATGTTAAAGGGGAATCTGAAAGTGCTGAGGACTAACCAAATTCAAAACTCACTCATGGCCACAGGCAGACCTCCATTAGTGGACTTGGACGGGTAGACCCTGATTTGCATGTGGCTTGGGTAAACCAAGACGGGTGAAATTAGATTTGTTGGAAGAGTGCAAATGAAAGTGTCCTAATATATAGGGCGTTAATAACTGCTGGCAGTAACATACATGCTTCCAGTACATACGGTCGGCCAAATGCACCAATCATCCATGGCAACAAGCACACTGTGGACCTCCGACAGCAGTGAACTGAACAGACAAGTTACGCCAACATTAAACTTTTTGCCTGAACAGGGATTTGAACCCTGGACCCTCAGATTAAAAGTCTGATGCTCTACCGACTGAGCCATCCAGGCTTCAAAAAAGCTGTTTTCTCTCGCGAAAGTCTGTTCGGGAGAAAACCAAAAGAACTTTGTCCATTACCTTACATTCTGGAGTGGGGGAGAGTTGACGCAAAGTTGCATGTAGCCGTAGAAAACCACAGATGTTAAAGGGAAATCTGAACGTGCTGAGGACTAACCAAATTCATAACTCAATGGTGGCCACAGGGAGACTTCCATTAATGGTCTTGGTAAGGGGAGACCCTGATTTGTATGTGGCTTGGCTAAACCAAGACGGGTGCAATTAGATTTGTTGGCAGTAACATACATGTTACCAGAACACATGGTTCACTGAATGCACCACTCACCAATGTCAACAAGCACACCGTTAACCTCCATGACTGATAAAGAACCGAACGGACAAGTCACACCGACATTAAACTTTTCGCCTGAACAGGGACTTGAATCCTGGACCCTCAGATTAAGAGTCTGATGCTCTGCCGACTGAGCCATCCAGGCTTCGAAATCAGTAACTTTTCTTACGAAAGTGTGTTTGAGAGAAAACCATAACAACTTTGTCCATTACCATCACATTCTGGACTGGAGGAGGGTTGGCCCAAAGTGGCATGTAGCCTTGGAAGACCACAGATGTTAAAGGGGAATCTGAAAGTGCTGAGGACTAACCAAATTCAAAACTCACTCATGGCCACAGGCAGACCTCCATTAGTGGACTTGGACGGGTAGACCCTGATTTGCATGTGGCTTGGGTAAACCAAGACGGGTGAAATTAGATTTGTTGGAAGAGTGCAAATGAAAGTGTCCTAATATATAGGGCGTTAATAACTGCTGGCAGTAACATACATGCTTCCAGTACATACGGTCGGCCAAATGCACCAATCATCCATGGCAACAAGCACACTGTGGACCTCCGACAGCAGTGAACTGAACAGACAAGTTACGCCAACATTAAACTTTTTGCCTGAACAGGGATTTGAACCCTGGACCCTCAGATTAAAAGTCTGATGCTCTACCGACTGAGCCATCCAGGCTTCAAAAAAGCTGTTTTCTCTCGCGAAAGTCTGTTCGGGAGAAAACCAAAAGAACTTTGTCCATTACCTTACATTCTGGAGTGGGGGAGAGTTGACGCAAAGTTGCATGTAGCCGTAGAAAACCACAGATGTTAAAGGGAAATCTGAACGTGCTGAGGACTAACCAAATTCATAACTCAATGGTGGCCACAGGGAGACTTCCATTAATGGTCTTGGTAAGGGGAGACCCTGATTTGTATGTGGCTTGGCTAAACCAAGACGGGTGCAATTAGATTTGTTGGCAGTAACATACATGTTACCAGAACACATGGTTCACTGAATGCACCACTCACCAATGTCAACAAGCACACCGTTAACCTCCATGACTGATAAAGAACCGAACGGACAAGTCACACCGACATTAAACTTTTCGCCTGAACAGGGACTTGAATCCTGGACCCTCAGATTAAGAGTCTGATGCTCTGCCGACTGAGCCATCCAGGCTTCGAAATCAGTAACTTTTCTTACGAAAGTGTGTTTGAGAGAAAACCATAACAACTTTGTCCATTACCATCACATTCTGGACTGGAGGAGGGTTGGCCCAAAGTGGCATGTAGCCTTGGAAGACCACAGATGTTTAAGGGGAATCTGAAAGTGCTGAGGACTAACCAAATTCACAACTCACTCATGGCCACAGGCAGACCTCCATTAGTGGACTTGGACGGGTAGACCCTGATTTGCATGTGGCTTGGGTAAACCAAGACGGGTGAAATTAGATTTGTTGGAAGAGTGCAAATGAAAGTGTCCTAATATATAGGGCGTTAATAACTGCTGGCAGTAACATACATGCTTCCAGTACATACGGTCGGCCAAATGCACCAATCATCCATGGCAACAAGCACACTGTGGACCTCCGACAGCAGTGAACTGAACAGACAAGTTACGCCAACATTAAACTTTTCGCCTGAACAGGGATTTGAACCCTGGACCCTCAGATTAAAAGTCTGATGCTCTACCGACTGAGCAATCCAGGCTTCGAAATCAGTAACTTTTCTTACGAAAGTGTGTTTGAGAGAAAACCATAACAACTTTGTCCATTACCATCACATTCTGGACTGGAGGAGGGTTGGCCCAAAGTGGCATGTAGCCTTGGAAGACCACAGATGTTAAAGGGGAATCTGAAAGTGCTGAGGACTAACCAAATTCAAAACTCACTCATGGCCACAGGCAGACCTCCATTAGTGGACTTGGACGGGTAGACCCTGATTTGCATGTGGCTTGGGTAAACCAAGACGGGTGAAATTAGATTTGTTGGAAGAGTGCAAATGAAAGTGTCCTAATATATAGGGCGTTAACAACTGCTGGCAGTAACATACATGCTTCCAGTACATGCGGTCGGCCAAATGCACCAATCATCCATGGCAACAAGCACACTGCGGACCTCCGACAGCAGTGAACTGAACAGACAAGTTACGCCAACATTAAACTTTTCCCCTGAACAGGGATTTGAACCCTGGACCCTCAGATTAAAAGTCTGATGCTCTACCGACTGAGCAATCCAGGCTTCGAAATCAGTAACTTTTCTTACGAAAGTGTGTTTGAGAGAAAACCATAACAACTTTGTCCATTACCATCATATTCTGGACTGGAGGAGGGTTGGCCCAAAGTGGCATGTAGCCTTGGAAGACCACAGATGTTTAAGGGGAATCTGAAAGTGCTGAGGACTAACCAAATTCACAACTCACTCATGGCCACAGGCAGACCTCCATTAGTGGACTTGGACGGGTAGACCCTGATTTGCATGTGGCTTGGGTAAACCAAGACGGGTGAAATTAGATTTGTTGGAAGAGTGCAAATGAAAGTGTCCTAATATATAGGGCGTTAATAACTGCTGGCAGTAACATACATGCTTCCAGTACATGCGGTCGGCCAAATGCACCAATCATCCATGGCAACAAGCACACTGTGGACCTCCGACAGCAGTGAACTGAACAGACAAGTTACGCCAACATTAAACTTTTCGCCTGAACAGGGATTTGAACCCTGGACCCTCAGATTAAAAGTCTGATGCTCTACCGACTGAGCCATCCAGGCTTCAAAAAAGGTGTTTTCTCTCGCGAAAGTCTGTTCGGGAGAAAACCAAAAGAACTTTGTCCATTACCTCAGATTCTGGAGTGGGGGAGAGTTGACGCAAAGTTGCATGTAGCCGTAGAAAACCACAGATGTTAAAGGGAAATCTGAACGTGATGAGGACTTACCAAATTCATAACTCAATGATGGCCACAGGGAGACTTCCATTAATGGTCTTGGTAAGGAGAGACCCTGATTTGTACATGGCTTGGCTAAACCAAGACGGGTGCAATTAGATTTGTTGGCAGTAACATACATGTTACCAGAACACATGGTTCACTGAATGCACCACTCACCAATGTCAACAAGCACACCGTTAACCTCCATGACTGATAAAGAACCGAACGGACAAGTCACACCTACATTAAACTTGAAGCCTGAACAGGGACTTGAACCCTGGACCCTCAGATTAAGAGTCTGATGCTCTGCCGACTGAGCCATCCAGGCTTCGAAATCAGTAACTTTTCTTACGAAAGTGTGTTTGAGAGAAAACCATAACAACTTTGTCCATTACCATCACATTCTGGACTGGAGGAGGGTTGGCCCAAAGTGGCATGTAGCCTTGGAAGACCACAGATGTTAAAGGGGAATCTGAAAGTGCTGAGGACTAACCAAATTCACAACTCACTCATGGCCACAGGCAGACCTCCATTAGTGGACTTGGACGGGTAGACCCTGATTTGCATGTGGCTTGGGTAAACCAAGACGGGTGAAATTAGATTTGTTGGAAGAGTGCAAATGAAAGTGTCCTAATATATAGGGCGTTAACAACTGCTGGCAGTAACATACATGCTTCCAGTACATGCGGTCGGCCAAATGCACCAATCATCCATGGCAACAAGCACACTGCGGACCTCCGACAGCAGTGAACTGAACAGACAAGTTACGCCAACATTAAACTTTTCGCCTGAACAGGGATTTGAACCCTGGACCCTCAGATTAAAAGTCTGATGCTCTACCGACTGAGCAATCCAGGCTTCGAAATCAGTAACTTTTCTTACGAAAGTGTGTTTGAGAGAAAACCATAACAACTTTGTCCATTACCATCATATTCTGGACTGGAGGAGGGTTGGCCCAAAGTGGCATGTAGCCTTGGAAGACCACAGATGTTTAAGGGGAATCTGAAAGTGCTGAGGACTAACCAAATTCACAACTCACTCATGGCCACAGGCAGACCTCCATTAGTGGACTTGGACGGGTAGACCCTGATTTGCATGTGGCTTGGGTAAACCAAGACGGGTGAAATTAGATTTGTTGGAAGAGTGCAAATGAAAGTGTCCTAATATATAGGGCGTTAATAACTGCTGGCAGTAACATACATGCTTCCAGTACATACGGTCGGCCAAATGCACCAATCATCCATGGCAACAAGCACACTGTGGACCTCCGACAGCAGTGAACTGAACAGACAAGTTACGCCAACATTAAACTTTTTGCCTGAACAGGGATTTGAACCCTGGACCCTCAGATTAAAAGTCTGATGCTCTACCGACTGAGCCATCCAGGCTTCAAAAAAGCTGTTTTCTCTCGCGAAAGTCTGTTCGGGAGAAAACCAAAAGAACTTTGTCCATTACCTTACATTCTGGAGTGGGGGAGAGTTGACGCAAAGTTGCATGTAGCCGTAGAAAACCACAGATGTTAAAGGGAAATCTGAACGTGCTGAGGACTAACCAAATTCATAACTCAATGGTGGCCACAGGGAGACTTCCATTAATGGTCTTGGTAAGGGGAGACCCTGATTTGTATGTGGCTTGGCTAAACCAAGACGGGTGCAATTAGATTTGTTGGCAGTAACATACATGTTACCAGAACACATGGTTCACTGAATGCACCACTCACCAATGTCAACAAGCACACCGTTAACCTCCATGACTGATAAAGAACCGAACGGACAAGTCACACCGACATTAAACTTTTCGCCTGAACAGGGACTTGAATCCTGGACCCTCAGATTAAGAGTCTGATGCTCTGCCGACTGAGCCATCCAGGCTTCGAAATCAGTAACTTTTCTTACGAAAGTGTGTTTGAGAGAAAACCATAACAACTTTGTCCATTACCATCACATTCTGGACTGGAGGAGGGTTGGCCCAAAGTGGCATGTAGCCTTGGAAGACCACAGATGTTTAAGGGGAATCTGAAAGTGCTGAGGACTAACCAAATTCACAACTCACTCATGGCCACAGGCAGACCTCCATTAGTGGACTTGGACGGGTAGACCCTGATTTGCATGTGGCTTGGGTAAACCAAGACGGGTGAAATTAGATTTGTTGGAAGAGTGCAAATGAAAGTGTCCTAATATATAGGGCGTTAATAACTGCTGGCAGTAACATACATGCTTCCAGTACATACGGTCGGCCAAATGCACCAATCATCCATGGCAACAAGCACACTGTGGACCTCCGACAGCAGTGAACTGAACAGACAAGTTACGCCAACATTAAACTTTTCGCCTGAACAGGGATTTGAACCCTGGACCCTCAGATTAAAAGTCTGATGCTCTACCGACTGAGCAATCCAGGCTTCGAAATCAGTAACTTTTCTTACGAAAGTGTGTTTGAGAGAAAACCATAACAACTTTGTCCATTACCATCACATTCTGGACTGGAGGAGGGTTGGCCCAAAGTGGCATGTAGCCTTGGAAGACCACAGATGTTAAAGGGGAATCTGAAAGTGCTGAGGACTAACCAAATTCAAAACTCACTCATGGCCACAGGCAGACCTCCATTAGTGGACTTGGACGGGTAGACCCTGATTTGCATGTGGCTTGGGTAAACCAAGACGGGTGAAATTAGATTTGTTGGAAGAGTGCAAATGAAAGTGTCCTAATATATAGGGCGTTAACAACTGCTGGCAGTAACATACATGCTTCCAGTACATGCGGTCGGCCAAATGCACCAATCATCCATGGCAACAAGCACACTGCGGACCTCCGACAGCAGTGAACTGAACAGACAAGTTACGCCAACATTAAACTTTTCGCCTGAACAGGGATTTGAACCCTGGACCCTCAGATTAAAAGTCTGATGCTCTACCGACTGAGCAATCCAGGCTTCGAAATCAGTAACTTTTCTTACGAAAGTGTGTTTGAGAGAAAACCATAACAACTTTGTCCATTACCATCATATTCTGGACTGGAGGAGGGTTGGCCCAAAGTGGCATGTAGCCTTGGAAGACCACAGATGTTTAAGGGGAATCTGAAAGTGCTGAGGACTAACCAAATTCACAACTCACTCATGGCCACAGGCAGACCTCCATTAGTGGACTTGGACGGGTAGACCCTGATTTGCATGTGGCTTGGGTAAACCAAGACGGGTGAAATTAGATTTGTTGGAAGAGTGCAAATGAAAGTGTCCTAATATATAGGGCGTTAATAACTGCTGGCAGTAACATACATGCTTCCAGTACATGCGGTCGGCCAAATGCACCAATCATCCATGGCAACAAGCACACTGTGGACCTCCGACAGCAGTGAACTGAACAGACAAGTTACGCCAACATTAAACTTTTCGCCTGAACAGGGACTTGAACCCTGGACCCTCAGATTAAGAGTCTGATGCTCTGCCGACTGAGCCATCCAGGCTTCGAAATCAGTAACTTTTCTTACGAAAGTGTGTTTGAGAGAAAACCATAACTACTTTGTCCATTACCATCACATTCTGGACTGGAGGAGGGTTGGCCCAAAGTGGCATGTAGCCTTGGAAGACCACAGATGTTAAAGGGGAATCTGAAAGTGCTGAGGACTAAACAAATTCACAACTCACTCATGGCCACAGGCAGACCTCCATTAGTGGACTTGGACGGGTAGACCCTGATTTGCATGTGGCTTGGGTAAACCAAGACGGGTGAAATTAGATTTGTTGGAAGAGTGCAAATGAAAGTGTCCTAATATATAGGGCGTTAACAACTGCTGGCAGTAACATACATGCTTCCAGTACATGCGGTCGGCCAAATGCACCAATCATCCATGGCAACAAGCACACTGCGGACCTCCGACAGCAGTGAACTGAACAGACAAGTTACGCCAACATTAAACTTTTCGCCTGAACAGGGATTTGAACCCTGGACCCTCAGATTAAAAGTCTGATGCTCTACCGACTGAGCAATCCAGGCTTCGAAATCAGTAACTTTTCTTACGAAAGTGTGTTTGAGAGAAAACCATAACAACTTTGTCCATTACCATCATATTCTGGACTGGAGGAGGGTTGGCCCAAAGTGGCATGTAGCCTTGGAAGACCACAGATGTTTAAGGGGAATCTGAAAGTGCTGAGGACTAACCAAATTCACAACTCACTCATGGCCACAGGCAGACCTCCATTAGTGGACTTGGACGGGTAGACCCTGATTTGCATGTGGCTTGGGTAAACCAAGACGGGTGAAATTAGATTTGTTGGAAGAGTGCAAATGAAAGTGTCCTAATATATAGGGCGTTAATAACTGCTGGCAGTAACATACATGCTTCCAGTACATGCGGTCGGCCAAATGCACCAATCATCCATGGCAACAAGCACACTGTGGACCTCCGACAGCAGTGAACTGAACAGACAAGTTACGCCAACATTAAACTTTTCGCCTGAACAGGGATTTGAACCCTGGACCCTCAGATTAAAAGTCTGATGCTCTACCGACTGAGCCATCCAGGCTTCAAAAAAGGTGTTTTCTCTCGCGAAAGTCTGTTCGGGAGAAAACCAAAAGAACTTTGTCCATTACCTCAGATTCTGGAGTGGGGGAGAGTTGACGCAAAGTTGCATGTAGCCGTAGAAAACCACAGATGTTAAAGGGAAATCTGAACGTGATGAGGACTTACCAAATTCATAACTCAATGATGGCCACAGGGAGACTTCCATTAATGGTCTTGGTAAGGAGAGACCCTGATTTGTACATGGCTTGGCTAAACCAAGACGGGTGCAATTAGATTTGTTGGCAGTAACATACATGTTACCAGAACACATGGTTCACTGAATGCACCACTCACCAATGTCAACAAGCACACCGTTAACCTCCATGACTGATAAAGAACCGAACGGACAAGTCACACCTACATTAAACTTGAAGCCTGAACAGGGACTTGAACCCTGGACCCTCAGATTAAGAGTCTGATGCTCTGCCGACTGAGCCATCCAGGCTTCGAAATCAGTAACTTTTCTTACGAAAGTGTGTTTGAGAGAAAACCATAACAACTTTGTCCATTACCATCACATTCTGGACTGGAGGAGGGTTGGCCCAAAGTGGCATGTAGCCTTGGAAGACCACAGATGTTAAAGGGGAATCTGAAAGTGCTGAGGACTAACCAAATTCACAACTCACTCATGGCCACAGGCAGACCTCCATTAGTGGACTTGGACGGGTAGACCCTGATTTGCATGTGGCTTGGGTAAACCAAGACGGGTGAAATTAGATTTGTTGGAAGAGTGCAAATAAAAGTGTCCTAATATATAGGGCGTTAATAACTGCTGGCAGTAACATACATGCTTCCAGTACATGCGGTCGGCCAAATGCACCAATCATCCATGGCAACAAGCACACTGCGGACCTCCGACAGCAGTGAACTGAACAGACAAGTTACGCCAACATTAAACTTTTCGCCTGAACAGGGATTTGAACCCTGGACCCTCAGATTAAAAGTCTGATGCTCTACCGACTGAGCCATCCAGGCTTCAAAAAAGCTGTTTTCTCTCGCGAAAGTCTGTTCGGGAGAAAACCAAAAGAACTTTGTCCATTACCTTACATTCTGGAGTGGGGGAGAGTTGACGCAAAGTTGCATGTAGCCGTAGAAAACCACAGATGTTAAAGGGAAATCTGAACGTGCTGAGGACTAACCAAATTCATAACTCAATGGTGGCCACAGGGAGACTTCCATTAATGGTCTTGGTAAGGGGAGACCCTGATTTGTATGTGGCTTGGCTAAACCAAGACGGGTGCAATTAGATTTGTTGGCAGTAACATACATGTTACCAGAACACATGGTTCACTGAATGCACCACTCACCAATGTCAACAAGCACACCGTTAACCTCCATGACTGATAAAGAACCGAACGGACAAGTCACACCGACATTAAACTTTTCGCCTGAACAGGGACTTGAATCCTGGACCCTCAGATTAAGAGTCTGATGCTCTGCCGACTGAGCCATCCAGGCTTCGAAATCAGTAACTTTTCTTACGAAAGTGTGTTTGAGAGAAAACATAACAACTTTGTCCATTACCATCACATTCTGGACTGGAGGAGGGTTGGCCCAAAGTGGCATGTAGCCTTGGAAGACCACAGATGTTAAAGGGGAATCTGAAAGTGCTGAGGACTAACCAAATTCAAAACTCACTCATGGCCACAGGCAGACCTCCATTAGTGGACTTGGACGGGTAGACCCTGATTTGCATGTGGCTTGGGTAAACCAAGACGGGTGAAATTAGATTTGTTGGAAGAGTGCAAATGAAAGTGTCCTAATATATAGGGCGTTAATAACTGCTGGCAGTAACATACATGCTTCCAGTACATGCGGTCGGCCAAATGCACCAATCATCCATGGCAACAAGCACACTGTGGACCTCCGACAGCAGTGAACTGAACAGACAAGTTACGCCAACATTAAACTTTTCGCCTGAACAGGGATTTGAACCCTGGACCCTCAGATTAAAAGTCTGATGCTCTACCGACTGAGCAATCCAGGCTTCGAAATCAGTAACTTTTCTTACGAAAGTGTGTTTGAGAGAAAACCATAACAACTTTGTCCATTACCATCACATTCTGGACTGGAGGAGGGTTGGCCCAAAGTGGCATGTAGCCTTGGAAGACCACAGATGTTAAAGGGGAATCTGAAAGTGCTGAGGACTAACCAAATTCAAAACTCACTCATGGCCACAGGCAGACCTCCATTAGTGGACTTGGACGGGTAGACCCTGATTTGCATGTGGCTTGGGTAAACCAAGACGGGTGAAATTAGATTTGTTGGAAGAGTGCAAATGAAAGTGTCCTAATATATAGGGCGTTAATAACTGCTGGCAGTAACATACATGCTTCCAGTACATGCGGTCGGCCAAATGCACCAATCATCCATGGCAACAAGCACACTGTGGACCTCCGACAGCAGTGAACTGAACAGACAAGTTACGCCAACATTAAACTTTTCGCCTGAACAGGGATTTGAACCCTGGACCCTCAGATTAAAAGTCTGATGCTCTACCGACTGAGCCATCCAGGCTTCAAAAAAGGTGTTTTCTCTCGCGAAAGTCTGTTCGGGAGAAAACCAAAAGAACTTTGTCCATTACCTCAGATTCTGGAGTGGGGGAGAGTTGACGCAAAGTTGCATGTAGCCGTAGAAAACCACAGATGTTAAAGGGAAATCTGAACGTGATGAGGACTTACCAAATTCATAACTCAATGATGGCCACAGGGAGACTTCCATTAATGGTCTTGGTAAGGGGAGACCCTGATTTGGATGTGGCTTGGCTAAACCAAGACGGGTGCAATTAGATTTGTTGGCAGTAACATACATGTTACCAGAACACATGGTTCACTGAATGCACCACTCACCAATGTCAACAAGCACACCGTGAACCTCCATGACTGATAAAGAACCAAACGGACAAGTCACACCTACATTAAACTTGAAGCCTGAACAGGGACTTGAACCCTGGACCCTCAGATTAAGAGTCTGATGCTCTGCCGACTGAGCCATCCAGGCTTCGAAATCAGTAACTTTTCTTACGAAAGTGTGTTTGAGAGAAAACCATAACAACTTTGTCCATTACCATCACATTCTGGACTGGAGGAGGGTTGGCCCAAAGTGGCATGTAGCCTTGGAAGACCACAGATGTTTAAGGGGAATCTGAAAGTGCTGAGGACTAACCAAATTCACAACTCACTCATGGCCACAGGCAGACCTCCATTAGTGGACTTGGACGGGTAGACCCTGATTTGCATGTGGCTTGGGTAAACCAAGACGGGTGAAATTAGATTTGTTGGAAGAGTGCAAATGAAAGTGTCCTAATATAAAGGGCGTTAATAACTGCTGGCAGTAACATACATGCTTCCAGTACATGCGGTCGGCCAAATGCACCAATCATCCATGGCAACAAGCACACTGTGGACCTCCGACAGCAGTGAACTGAACAGACAAGTTACGCCAACATTAAACTTTTCGCCTGAACAGGGATTTGAACCCTGGACCCTCAGATTAAAAGTCTGATGCTCTACCGACTGAGCAATCCAGGCTTCGAAATCAGTAACTTTTCTTACGAAAGTGTGTTTGAGAGAAAACCATAACAACTTTGTCCATTACCATCACATTCTGGACTGGAGGAGGGTTGGCCCAAAGTGGCATGTAGCCTTGGAAGACCACAGATGTTTAAGGGGAATCTGAAAGTGCTGAGGACTAACCAAATTCACAACTCACTCATGGCCACAGGCAGACCTCCATTAGTGGACTTGGACGGGTAGACCCTGATTTGCATGTGGCTTGGGTAAACCAAGACGGGTGAAATTAGATTTGTTGGAAGAGTGCAAATGAAAGTGTCCTAATATATAGGGCGTTAATAACTGCTGGCAGTAACATACATGCTTCCAGTACATACGGTCGGCCAAATGCACCAATCATCCATGGCAACAAGCACACTGTGGACCTCCGACAGCAGTGAACTGAACAGACAAGTTACGCCAACATTAAACTTTTCGCCTGAACAGGGATTTGAACCCTGGACCCTCAGATTAAAAGTCTGATGCTCTACCGACTGAGCAATCCAGGCTTCGAAATCAGTAACTTTTCTTACGAAAGTGTGTTTGAGAGAAAACCATAACAACTTTGTCCATTACCATCACATTCTGGACTGGAGGAGGGTTGGCCCAAAGTGGCATGTAGCCTTGGAAGACCACAGATGTTAAAGGGGAATCTGAAAGTGCTGAGGACTAACCAAATTCAAAACTCACTCATGGCCACAGGCAGACCTCCATTAGTGGACTTGGACGGGTAGACCCTGATTTGCATGTGGCTTGGGTAAACCAAGACGGGTGAAATTAGATTTGTTGGAAGAGTGCAAATGAAAGTGTCCTAATATATAGGGCGTTAATAACTGCTGGCAGTAACATACATGCTTCCAGTACATACGGTCGGCCAAATGCACCAATCATCCATGGCAACAAGCACACTGTGGACCTCCGACAGCAGTGAACTGAACAGACAAGTTACGCCAACATTAAACTTTTCGCCTGAACAGGGATTTGAACCCTGGACCCTCAGATTAAAAGTCTGATGCTCTACCGACTGAGCCATCCAGGCTTCAAAAAAGGTGTTTTCTCTCGCGAAAGTCTGTTCGGGAGAAAACCAAAAGAACTTTGTCCATTACCTCAGATTCTGGAGTGGGGGAGAGTTGACGCAAAGTTGCATGTAGCCGTAGAAAACCACAGATGTTAAAGGGAAATCTGAACGTGATGAGGACTTACCAAATTCATAACTCAATGATGGCCACAGGGAGACTTCCATTAATGGTCTTGGTAAGGAGAGACCCTGATTTGTACATGGCTTGGCTAAACCAAGACGGGTGCAATTAGATTTGTTGGCAGTAACATACATGTTACCAGAACACATGGTTCACTGAATGCACCACTCACCAATGTCAACAAGCACACCGTTAACCTCCATGACTGATAAAGAACCGAACGGACAAGTCACACCTACATTAAACTTGAAGCCTGAACAGGGACTTGAACCCTGGACCCTCAGATTAAGAGTCTGATGCTCTGCCGACTGAGCCATCCAGGCTTCGAAATCAGTAACTTTTCTTACGAAAGTGTGTTTGAGAGAAAACCATAACAACTTTGTCCATTACCATCACATTCTGGACTGGAGGAGGGTTGGCCCAAAGTGGCATGTAGCCTTGGAAGACCACAGATGTTAAAGGGGAATCTGAAAGTGCTGAGGACTAACCAAATTCACAACTCACTCATGGCCACAGGCAGACCTCCATTAGTGGACTTGGACGGGTAGACCCTGATTTGCATGTGGCTTGGGTAAACCAAGACGGGTGAAATTAGATTTGTTGGAAGAGTGCAAATAAAAGTGTCCTAATATATAGGGCGTTAATAACTGCTGGCAGTAACATACATGCTTCCAGTACATGCGGTCGGCCAAATGCACCAATCATCCATGGCAACAAGCACACTGCGGACCTCCGACAGCAGTGAACTGAACAGACAAGTTACGCCAACATTAAACTTTTCGCCTGAACAGGGATTTGAACCCTGGACCCTCAGATTAAAAGTCTGATGCTCTACCGACTGAGCCATCCAGGCTTCAAAAAAGGTGTTTTCTCTCGCGAAAGTCTGTTCGGGAGAAAACCAAAAGAACTTTGTCCATTACCTTACATTCTGGAGTGGGGGAGAGTTGACGCAAAGTTGCATGTAGCCGTAGAAAACCACAGATGTTAAAGGGAAATCTGAACGTGCTGAGGACTAACCAAATTCATAACTCAATGGTGGCCACAGGGAGACTTCCATTAATGGTCTTGGTAAGGGGAGACCCTGATTTGTATGTGGCTTGGCTAAACCAAGACGGGTGCAATTAGATTTGTTGGCAGTAACATACATGTTACCAGAACACATGGTTCACTGAATGCACCACTCACCAATGTCAACAAGCACACCGTTAACCTCCATGACTGATAAAGAACCGAACGGACAAGTCACACCGACATTAAACTTGAAGCCTGAACAGGGACTTGAACCCTGGACCCTCAGATTAAGAGTCTGATGCTCTGCCGACTGAGCCATCCAGGCTTCGAAATCAGTAACTTTTCTTACGAAAGTGTGTTTGAGAGAAAACCATAACAACTTTGTCCATTACCATCACATTCTGGACTGGAGAAGGGTTGGCCCAAAGTGGCATGTAGCCTTGGAAGACCACAGATGTTAAAGGGGAATCTGAAAGTGCTGAGGACTAACCAAATTCACAACTCACTCATGGCCACAGGCAGACCTCCATTAGTGGACTTGGACGGGTAGACCCTGATTTGCATGTGGCTTGGGTAAACCAAGACGGGTGAAATTAGATTTGTTGGAAGAGTGCAAATGAAAGTGTCCTAATATATAGGGCGTTAACAACTGCTGGCAGTAACATACATGCTTCCAGTACATGCGGTCGGCCAAATGCACCAATCATCCATGGCAACAAGCACACTGTGGACCTCCGACAGCAGTGAACTGAACAGACAAGTTACGCCAACATTAAACTTTTCGCCTGAACAGTGATTTGAACCCTGGACCCTCAGATTAAAAGTCTGATGCTCTACCGACTGAGCCATCCAGGCTTCAAAAAAGCTGTTTTCTCTCGCGAAAGTCTGTTCGGGAGAAAACCAAAAGAACTTTGTCCATTACCTTACATTCTGGAGTGGGGGAGAGTTGACGCAAAGTTGCATGTAGCCGTAGAAAACCACAGATGTTAAAGGGAAATCTGAACGTGCTGAGGACTAACCAAATTCATAACTCAATGGTGGCCACAGGGAGACTTCCATTAATGGTCTTGGTAAGGGGAGACCCTGATTTGTATGTGGCTTGGCTAAACCAAGACGGGTGGAATTAGATTTGTTGGCAGTAACATACATGTTACCAGAACACATGGTTCACTGAATGCACCACTCACCAATGTCAACAAGCACACCGTTAACCTCCATGACTGATAAAGAACCGAACGGACAAGTCACACCGACATTAAACTTGAAGCCTGAACAGGGACTTGAATCCTGGACCCTCAGATTAAGAGTCTGATGCTCTGCCGACTGAGCCATCCAGGCTTCGAAATCAGTAACTTTTCTTACGAAAGTGTGTTTGAGAGAAAACCATAACAACTTTGTCCATTACCATCACATTCTGGACTGGAGGAGGGTTGGCCCAAAGTGGCATGTAGCCTTGGAAGACCACAGATGTTAAAGGGGAATCTGAAAGTGCTGAGGACTAACCAAATTCAAAACTCACTCATGGCCACAGACAGACCTCCATTAGTGGACTTGGACGGGTAGACCCTGATTTGCATGTGGCTTGGGTAAACCAAGACGGGTGAAATTAGATTTGTTGGAAGAGTGCAAATGAAAGTGTCCTAATATATAGGGCGTTAACAACTGCTGGCAGTAACATACATGCTTCCAGTACATGCGGTCGGCCAAATGCACCAATCATCCATGGCAACAAGCACACTGCGGACCTCCGACAGCAGTGAACTGAACAGACAAGTTACGCCAACATTAAACTTTTCGCCTGAACAGGGATTTGAACCCTGGACCCTCAGATTAAAAGTCTGATGCTCTACCGACTGAGCAATCCAGGCTTCGAAATCAGTAACTTTTCTTACGAAAGTGTGTTTGAGAGAAAACCATAACAACTTTGTCCATTACCATCATATTCTGGACTGGAGGAGGGTTGGCCCAAAGTGGCATGTAGCCTTGGAAGACCACAGATGTTTAAGGGGAATCTGAAAGTGCTGAGGACTAACCAAATTCACAACTCACTCATGGCCACAGGCAGACCTCCATTAGTGGACTTGGACGGGTAGACCCTGATTTGCATGTGGCTTGGGTAAACCAAGACGGGTGAAATTAGATTTGTTGGAAGAGTGCAAATGAAAGTGTCCTAATATATAGGGCGTTAATAACTGCTGGCAGTAACATACATGCTTCCAGTACATGCGGTCGGCCAAATGCACCAATCATCCATGGCAACAAGCACACTGTGGACCTCCGACAGCAGTGAACTGAACAGACAAGTTACGCCAACATTAAACTTTTCGCCTGAACAGGGATTTGAACCCTGGACCCTCAGATTAAAAGTCTGATGCTCTACCGACTGAGCCATCCAGGCTTCAAAAAAGGTGTTTTCTCTCGCGAAAGTCTGTTCGGGAGAAAACCAAAAGAACTTTGTCCATTACCTCAGATTCTGGAGTGGGGGAGAGTTGACGCAAAGTTGCATGTAGCCGTAGAAAACCACAGATGTTAAAGGGAAATCTGAACGTGATGAGGACTTACCAAATTCATAACTCAATGATGGCCACAGGGAGACTTCCATTAATGGTCTTGGTAAGGAGAGACCCTGATTTGTACATGGCTTGGCTAAACCAAGACGGGTGCAATTAGATTTGTTGGCAGTAACATACATGTTACCAGAACACATGGTTCACTGAATGCACCACTCACCAATGTCAACAAGCACACCGTTAACCTCCATGACTGATAAAGAACCGAACGGACAAGTCACACCTACATTAAACTTGAAGCCTGAACAGGGACTTGAACCCTGGACCCTCAGATTAAGAGTCTGATGCTCTGCCGACTGAGCCATCCAGGCTTCGAAATCAGTAACTTTTCTTACGAAAGTGTGTTTGAGAGAAAACCATAACAACTTTGTCCATTACCATCACATTCTGGACTGGAGGAGGGTTGGCCCAAAGTGGCATGTAGCCTTGGAAGACCACAGATGTTAAAGGGGAATCTGAAAGTGCTGAGGACTAACCAAATTCACAACTCACTCATGGCCACAGGCAGACCTCCATTAGTGGACTTGGACGGGTAGACCCTGATTTGCATGTGGCTTGGGTAAACCAAGACGGGTGAAATTAGATTTGTTGGAAGAGTGCAAATAAAAGTGTCCTAATATATAGGGCGTTAATAACTGCTGGCAGTAACATACATGCTTCCAGTACATGCGGTCGGCCAAATGCACCAATCATCCATGGCAACAAGCACACTGCGGACCTCCGACAGCAGTGAACTGAACAGACAAGTTACGCCAACATTAAACTTTTCGCCTGAACAGGGATTTGAACCCTGGACCCTCAGATTAAAAGTCTGATGCTCTACCGACTGAGCCATCCAGGCTTCAAAAAAGGTGTTTTCTCTCGCGAAAGTCTGTTCGGGAGAAAACCAAAAGAACTTTGTCCATTACCTTACATTCTGGAGTGGGGGAGAGTTGACGCAAAGTTGCATGTAGCCGTAGAAAACCACAGATGTTAAAGGGAAATCTGAACGTGCTGAGGACTAACCAAATTCATAACTCAATGGTGGCCACAGGGAGACTTCCATTAATGGTCTTGGTAAGGGGAGACCCTGATTTGTATGTGGCTTGGCTAAACCAAGACGGGTGCAATTAGATTTGTTGGCAGTAACATACATGTTACCAGAACACATGGTTCACTGAATGCACCACTCACCAATGTCAACAAGCACACCGTTAACCTCCATGACTGATAAAGAACCGAACGGACAAGTCACACCGACATTAAACTTTTCGCCTGAACAGGGACTTGAATCCTGGACCCTCAGATTAAGAGTCTGATGCTCTGCCGACTGAGCCATCCAGGCTTCGAAATCAGTAACTTTTCTTACGAAAGTGTGTTTGAGAGAAAACCATAACAACTTTGTCCATTACCATCACATTCTGGACTGGAGGAGGGTTGGCCCAAAGTGGCATGTAGCCTTGGAAGACCACAGATGTTTAAGGGGAATCTGAAAGTGCTGAGGACTAACCAAATTCACAACTCACTCATGGCCACAGGCAGACCTCCATTAGTGGACTTGGACGGGTAGACCCTGATTTGCATGTGGCTTGGGTAAACCAAGACGGGTGAAATTAGATTTGTTGGAAGAGTGCAAATGAAAGTGTCCTAATATATAGGGCGTTAATAACTGCTGGCAGTAACATACATGCTTCCAGTACATGCGGTCGGCCAAATGCACCAATCATCCATGGCAACAAGCACACTGTGGACCTCCGACAGCAGTGAACTGAACAGACAAGTTACGCCAACATTAAACTTTTCGCCTGAACAGGGATTTGAACCCTGGACCCTCAGATTAAAAGTCTGATGCTCTACCGACTGAGCAATCCAGGCTTCGAAATCAGTAACTTTTCTTACGAAAGTGTGTTTGAGAGAAAACCATAACAACTTTGTCCATTACCATCACATTCTGGACTGGAGGAGGGTTGGCCCAAAGTGGCATGTAGCCTTGGAAGACCACAGATGTTAAAGGGGAATCTGAAAGTGCTGAGGACTAACCAAATTCACAACTCACTCATGGCCACAGGCAGACCTCCATTAGTGGACTTGGACGGGTAGACCCTGATTTGTATGTGGCTTGGCTAAACCAAGACGGGTGCAATTAGATTTGTTGGCAGTAACATACATGTTACCAGAACACATGGTTCACTGAATGCACCACTCACCAATGTCAACAAGCACACCGTTAACCTCCATGACTGATAAAGAACCGAACGGACAAGTCACACCGACATTAAACTTTTCGCCTGAACAGGGACTTGAATCCTGGACCCTCAGATTAAGAGTCTGATGCTCTGCCGACTGAGCCATCCAGGCTTCGAAATCAGTAACTTTTCTTACGAAAGTGTGTTTGAGAGAAAACCATAACAACTTTGTCCATTACCATCACATTCTGGACTGGAGGAGGGTTGGCCCAAAGTGGCATGTAGCCTTGGAAGACCACAGATGTTTAAGGGGAATCTGAAAGTGCTGAGGACTAACCAAATTCACAACTCACTCATGGCCACAGGCAGACCTCCATTAGTGGACTTGGACGGGTAGACCCTGATTTGCATGTGGCTTGGGTAAACCAAGACGGGTGAAATTAGATTTGTTGGAAGAGTGCAAATGAAAGTGTCCTAATATATAGGGCGTTAATAACTGCTGGCAGTAACATACATGCTTCCAGTACATACGGTCGGCCAAATGCACCAATCATCCATGGCAACAAGCACACTGTGGACCTCCGACAGCAGTGAACTGAACAGACAAGTTACGCCAACATTAAACTTTTCGCCTGAACAGGGATTTGAACCCTGGACCCTCAGATTAAAAGTCTGATGCTCTACCGACTGAGCAATCCAGGCTTCGAAATCAGTAACTTTTCTTACGAAAGTGTGTTTGAGAGAAAACCATAACAACTTTGTCCATTACCATCACATTCTGGACTGGAGGAGGGTTGGCCCAAAGTGGCATGTAGCCTTGGAAGACCACAGATGTTAAAGGGGAATCTGAAAGTGCTGAGGACTAACCAAATTCACAACTCACTCATGGCCACAGGCAGACCTCCATTAGTGGACTTGGACGGGTAGACCCTGATTTGCATGTGGCTTGGGTAAACCAAGACGGGTGAAATTAGATTTGTTGGAAGAGTGCAAATGAAAGTGTCCTAATATATAGGGCGTTAACAACTGCTGGCAGTAACATACATGCTTCCAGTACATGCGGTCGGCCAAATGCACCAATCATCCATGGCAACAAGCACACTGTGGACCTCCGACAGCAGTGAACTGAACAGACAAGTTACGCCAACATTAAACTTTTCGCCTGAACAGTGATTTGAACCCTGGACCCTCAGATTAAAAGTCTGATGCTCTACCGACTGAGCCATCCAGGCTTCAAAAAAGCTGTTTTCTCTCGCGAAAGTCTGTTCGGGAGAAAACCAAAAGAACTTTGTCCATTACCTTACATTCTGGAGTGGGGGAGAGTTGACGCAAAGTTGCATGTAGCCGTAGAAAACCACAGATGTTAAAGGGAAATCTGAACGTGCTGAGGACTAACCAAATTCATAACTCAATGGTGGCCACAGGGAGACTTCCATTAATGGTCTTGGTAAGGGGAGACCCTGATTTGTATGTGGCTTGGTTAAACCAAGACGGGTGGAATTAGATTTGTTGGCAGTAACATACATGTTACCAGAACACATGGTTCACTGAATGCACCACTCACCAATGTCAACAAGCACACCGTTAACCTCCATGACTGATAAAGAACCGAACGGACAAGTCACACCGACATTAAACTTTTCGCCTGAACAGGGACTTGAATCCTGGACCCTCAGATTAAGAGTCTGATGCTCTGCCGACTGAGCCATCCAGGCTTCGAAATCAGTAACTTTTCTTACGAAAGTGTGTTTGAGAGAAAACCATAACAACTTTGTCCATTACCATCACATTCTGGACTGGAGGAGGGTTGGCCCAAAGTGGCATGTAGCCTTGGAAGACCACAGATGTTTAAGGGGAATCTGAAAGTGCTGAGGACTAACCAAATTCACAACTCACTCATGGCCACAGGCAGACCTCCATTAGTGGACTTGGACGGGTAGACCCTGATTTGCATGTGGCTTGGGTAAACCAAGACGGGTGAAATTAGATTTGTTGGAAGAGTGCAAATGAAAGTGTCCTAATATATAGGGCGTTAACAACTGCTGGCAGTAACATACATGCTTCCAGTACATGCGGTCGGCCAAATGCACCAATCATCCATGGCAACAAGCACACTACGGACCTCCGACAGCAGTGAACTGAACAGACAAGTTACGCCAACATTAAACTTTTCGCCTGAACAGGGATTTGAACCCTGGACCCTCAGATTAAAAGTCTGATGCTCTACCGACTGAGCCATCCAGGCTTCAAAAAAGGTGTTTTCTCTCGCGAAAGTCTGTTCGGGAGAAAACCAAAAGAACTTTGTCCATTACCTCAGATTCTGGAGTGGGGGAGAGTTGACGCAAAGTTGCATGTAGCCGTAGAAAACCACAGATGTTAAAGGGAAATCTGAACGTGCTGAGGACTTACCAAATTCATAACTCAATGATGGCCACAGGGAGACTTCCATTAATGGTCTTGTTAAGGGGAGACCCTGATTTGTACATGGCTTGGCTAAACCAAGACGGGTGCAATTAGATTTGTTGGCAGTAACATACATGTTACCAGAACACATGGTTCACTGAATGCACCACTCACCAATGTCAACAAGCACACCGTTAACCTCCATGACTGATAAAGAACCGAACGGACAAGTCACACCGACATTAAACTTTTCGCCTGAACAGGGACTTGAATCCTGGACCCTCAGATTAAGAGTCTGATGCTCTGCCGACTGAGCCATCCAGGCTTCGAAATCAGTAACTTTTCTTACGAAAGTGTGTTTGAGAGAAAACCATAACAACTTTGTCCATTACCATCACATTCTGGACTGGAGGAGGGTTGGCCCAAAGTGGCATGTAGCCTTGGAAGACCACAGATGTTTAAGGGGAATCTGAAAGTGCTGAGGACTAACCAAATTCACAACTCACTCATGGCCACAGGCAGACCTCCATTAGTGGACTTGGACGGGTAGACCCTGATTTGCATGTGGCTTGGGTAAACCAAGACGGGTGAAATTAGATTTGTTGGAAGAGTGCAAATGAAAGTGTCCTAATATATAGGGCGTTAATAACTGCTGGCAGTAACATACATGCTTCCAGTACATACGGTCGGCCAAATGCACCAATCATCCATGGCAACAAGCACACTGTGGACCTCCGACAGCAGTGAACTGAACAGACAAGTTACGCCAACATTAAACTTTTCGCCTGAACAGGGATTTGAACCCTGGACCCTCAGATTAAAAGTCTGATGCTCTACCGACTGAGCAATCCAGGCTTCGAAATCAGTAACTTTTCTTACGAAAGTGTGTTTGAGAGAAAACCATAACAACTTTGTCCATTACCATCACATTCTGGACTGGAGGAGGGTTGGCCCAAAGTGGCATGTAGCCTTGGAAGACCACAGATGTTAAAGGGGAATCTGAAAGTGCTGAGGACTAACCAAATTCACAACTCACTCATGGCCACAGGCAGACCTCCATTAGTGGACTTGGACGGGTAGACCCTGATTTGCATGTGGCTTGGGTAAACCAAGACGGGTGAAATTAGATTTGTTGGAAGAGTGCAAATGAAAGTGTCCTAATATATAGGGCGTTAACAACTGCTGGCAGTAACATACATGCTTCCAGTACATGCGGTCGGCCAAATGCACCAATCATCCATGGCAACAAGCACACTGTGGACCTCCGACAGCAGTGAACTGAACAGACAAGTTACGCCAACATTAAACTTTTCGCCTGAACAGTGATTTGAACCCTGGACCCTCAGATTAAAAGTCTGATGCTCTACCGACTGAGCCATCCAGGCTTCAAAAAAGCTGTTTTCTCTCGCGAAAGTCTGTTCGGGAGAAAACCAAAAGAACTTTGTCCATTACCTTACATTCTGGAGTGGGGGAGAGTTGACGCAAAGTTGCATGTAGCCGTAGAAAACCACAGATGTTAAAGGGAAATCTGAACGTGCTGAGGACTAACCAAATTCATAACTCAATGGTGGCCACAGGGAGACTTCCATTAATGGTCTTGGTAAGGGGAGACCCTGATTTGTATGTGGCTTGGCTAAACCAAGACGGGTGGAATTAGATTTGTTGGCAGTAACATACATGTTACCAGAACACATGGTTCACTGAATGCACCACTCACCAATGTCAACAAGCACACCGTTAACCTCCATGACTGATAAAGAACCGAACGGACAAGTCACACCGACATTAAACTTTTCGCCTGAACAGGGACTTGAATCCTGGACCCTCAGATTAAGAGTCTGATGCTCTGCCGACTGAGCCATCCAGGCTTCGAAATCAGTAACTTTTCTTACGAAAGTGTGTTTGAGAGAAAACCATAACAACTTTGTCCATTACCATCACATTCTGGACTGGAGGAGGGTTGGCCCAAAGTGGCATGTAGCCTTGGAAGACCACAGATGTTTAAGGGGAATCTGAAAGTGCTGAGGACTAACCAAATTCACAACTCACTCATGGCCACAGGCAGACCTCCATTAGTGGACTTGGACGGGTAGACCCTGATTTGCATGTGGCTTGGGTAAACCAAGACGGGTGAAATTAGATTTGTTGGAAGAGTGCAAATGAAAGTGTCCTAATATATAGGGCGTTAACAACTGCTGGCAGTAACATACATGCTTCCAGTACATGCGGTCGGCCAAATGCACCAATCATCCATGGCAACAAGCACACTACGGACCTCCGACAGCAGTGAACTGAACAGACAAGTTACGCCAACATTAAACTTTTCGCCTGAACAGGGATTTGAACCCTGGACCCTCAGATTAAAAGTCTGATGCTCTACCGACTGAGCCATCCAGGCTTCAAAAAAGGTGTTTTCTCTCGCGAAAGTCTGTTCGGGAGAAAACCAAAAGAACTTTGTCCATTACCTCAGATTCTGGAGTGGGGGAGAGTTGACGCAAAGTTGCATGTAGCCGTAGAAAACCACAGATGTTAAAGGGAAATCTGAACGTGCTGAGGACTTACCAAATTCATAACTCAATGATGGCCACAGGGAGACTTCCATTAATGGTCTTGTTAAGGGGAGACCCTGATTTGTACATGGCTTGGCTAAACCAAGACGGGTGCAATTAGATTTGTTGGCAGTAACATACATGTTACCAGAACACATGGTTCACTGAATGCACCACTCACCAATGTCAACAAGCACACCGTTAACCTCCATGACTGATAAAGAACCGAACGGACAAGTCACACCGACATTAAACTTTTCGCCTGAACAGGGACTTGAATCCTGGACCCTCAGATTAAGAGTCTGATGCTCTGCCGACTGAGCCATCCAGGCTTCGAAATCAGTAACTTTTCTTACGAAAGTGTGTTTGAGAGAAAACCATAACAACTTTGTCCATTACCATCACATTCTGGACTGGAGGAGGGTTGGCCCAAAGTGGCATGTAGCCTTGGAAGACCACAGATGTTTAAGGGGAATCTGAAAGTGCTGAGGACTAACCAAATTCACAACTCACTCATGGCCACAGGCAGACCTCCATTAGTGGACTTGGACGGGTAGACCCTGATTTGCATGTGGCTTGGGTAAACCAAGACGGGTGAAATTAGATTTGTTGGAAGAGTGCAAATGAAAGTGTCCTAATATATAGGGCGTTAATAACTGCTGGCAGTAACATACATGCTTCCAGTACATACGGTCGGCCAAATGCACCAATCATCCATGGCAACAAGCACACTGTGGACCTCCGACAGCAGTGAACTGAACAGACAAGTTACGCCAACATTAAACTTTTCGCCTGAACAGGGATTTGAACCCTGGACCCTCAGATTAAAAGTCTGATGCTCTACCGACTGAGCAATCCAGGCTTCGAAATCAGTAACTTTTCTTACGAAAGTGTGTTTGAGAGAAAACCATAACAACTTTGTCCATTACCATCACATTCTGGACTGGAGGAGGGTTGGCCCAAAGTGGCATGTAGCCTTGGAAGACCACAGATGTTAAAGGGGAATCTGAAAGTGCTGAGGACTAACCAAATTCACAACTCACTCATGGCCACAGGCAGACCTCCATTAGTGGACTTGGACGGGTAGACCCTGATTTGCATGTGGCTTGGGTAAACCAAGACGGGTGAAATTAGATTTGTTGGAAGAGTGCAAATGAAAGTGTCCTAATATATAGGGCGTTAACAACTGCTGGCAGTAACATACATGCTTCCAGTACATGCGGTCGGCCAAATGCACCAATCATCCATGGCAACAAGCACACTGTGGACCTCCGACAGCAGTGAACTGAACAGACAAGTTACGCCAACATTAAACTTTTCGCCTGAACAGTGATTTGAACCCTGGACCCTCAGATTAAAAGTCTGATGCTCTACCGACTGAGCCATCCAGGCTTCAAAAAAGCTGTTTTCTCTCGCGAAAGTCTGTTCGGGAGAAAACCAAAAGAACTTTGTCCATTACCTTACATTCTGGAGTGGGGGAGAGTTGACGCAAAGTTGCATGTAGCCGTAGAAAACCACAGATGTTAAAGGGAAATCTGAACGTGCTGAGGACTAACCAAATTCATAACTCAATGGTGGCCACAGGGAGACTTCCATTAATGGTCTTGGTAAGGGGAGACCCTGATTTGTATGTGGCTTGGCTAAACCAAGACGGGTGGAATTAGATTTGTTGGCAGTAACATACATGTTACCAGAACACATGGTTCACTGAATGCACCACTCACCAATGTCAACAAGCACACCGTTAACCTCCATGACTGATAAAGAACCGAACGGACAAGTCACACCGACATTAAACTTTTCGCCTGAACAGGGACTTGAATCCTGGACCCTCAGATTAAGAGTCTGATGCTCTGCCGACTGAGCCATCCAGGCTTCGAAATCAGTAACTTTTCTTACGAAAGTGTGTTTGAGAGAAAACCATAACAACTTTGTCCATTACCATCACATTCTGGACTGGAGGAGGGTTGGCCCAAAGTGGCATGTAGCCTTGGAAGACCACAGATGTTTAAGGGGAATCTGAAAGTGCTGAGGACTAACCAAATTCACAACTCACTCATGGCCACAGGCAGACCTCCATTAGTGGACTTGGACGGGTAGACCCTGATTTGCATGTGGCTTGGGTAAACCAAGACGGGTGAAATTAGATTTGTTGGAAGAGTGCAAATGAAAGTGTCCTAATATATAGGGCGTTAACAACTGCTGGCAGTAACATACATGCTTCCAGTACATGCGGTCGGCCAAATGCACCAATCATCCATGGCAACAAGCACACTACGGACCTCCGACAGCAGTGAACTGAACAGACAAGTTACGCCAACATTAAACTTTTCGCCTGAACAGGGATTTGAACCCTGGACCCTCAGATTAAAAGTCTGATGCTCTACCGACTGAGCCATCCAGGCTTCAAAAAAGGTGTTTTCTCTCGCGAAAGTCTGTTCGGGAGAAAACCAAAAGAACTTTGTCCATTACCTCAGATTCTGGAGTGGGGGAGAGTTGACGCAAAGTTGCATGTAGCCGTAGAAAACCACAGATGTTAAAGGGAAATCTGAACGTGCTGAGGACTTACCAAATTCATAACTCAATGATGGCCACAGGGAGACTTCCATTAATGGTCTTGTTAAGGGGAGACCCTGATTTGTACATGGCTTGGCTAAACCAAGACGGGTGCAATTAGATTTGTTGGCAGTAACATACATGTTACCAGAACACATGGTTCACTGAATGCACCACTCACCAATGTCAACAAGCACACCGTTAACCTCCATGACTGATAAAGAACCGAACGGACAAGTCACACCGACATTAAACTTTTCGCCTGAACAGGGACTTGAATCCTGGACCCTCAGATTAAGAGTCTGATGCTCTGCCGACTGAGCCATCCAGGCTTCGAAATCAGTAACTTTTCTTACGAAAGTGTGTTTGAGAGAAAACCATAACAACTTTGTCCATTACCATCACATTCTGGACTGGAGGAGGGTTGGCCCAAAGTGGCATGTAGCCTTGGAAGACCACAGATGTTTAAGGGGAATCTGAAAGTGCTGAGGACTAACCAAATTCACAACTCACTCATGGCCACAGGCAGACCTCCATTAGTGGACTTGGACGGGTAGACCCTGATTTGCATGTGGCTTGGGTAAACCAAGACGGGTGAAATTAGATTTGTTGGAAGAGTGCAAATGAAAGTGTCCTAATATATAGGGCGTTAACAACTGCTGGCAGTAACATACATGCTTCCAGTACATGCGGTCGGCCAAATGCACCAATCATCCATGGCAACAAGCACACTGCGGACCTCCGACAGCAGTGAACTGAACAGACAAGTTACGCCAACATTAAACTTTTCGCCTGAACAGGGATTTGAACCCTGGACCCTCAGATTAAAAGTCTGATGCTCTACCGACTGAGCCATCCAGGCTTCAAAAAAGGTGTTTTCTCTCGCGAAAGTCTGTTCGGGAGAAAACCAAAAGAACTTTGTCCATTACCTCAGATTCTGGAGTGGGGGAGAGTTGACGCAAAGTTGCATGTAGCCGTAGAAAACCACAGATGTTAAAGGGAAATCTGAACGTGCTGAGGACTAACCAAATTCATAACTCAATGGTGGCCACAGGGAGACTTCCATTAATGGTCTTGGTAAGGGGAGACCCTGATTTGTATGTGGCTTGGCTAAACAAGACGGGTGCAATTAGATTTGTTGGCAGTAACATACATGTTACCAGAACACATGGTTCACTGAATGCACCACTCACCAATGTCAACAAGCACACCGTTAACCTCCATGACTGATAAAGAACCGAACGGACAAGTCACACCGACATTAAACTTGAAGCCTGAACAGGGACTTGAACCCTGGACCCTCAGATTAAGAGTCTGATGCTCTGCCGACTGAGCCATCCAGGCTTCGAAAGCAGTAACTTTTCTTACGAAAGTGTGTTTGAGAGAAAACCATAACAACTTTGTCCATTACCATCACATTCTGGACTGGAGGAGGGTTGGCCCAAAGTGGCATGTAGCCTTGGAAGACCACAGATGTTAAAGGGGAATCTGAAAGTGCTGAGGACTAACCAAATTCACAACTCACATGGCCACAGGCAGACCTCCATTAGTGGACTTGGACGGGTAGACCCTGATTTGCATGTGGCTTGGGTAAACCAAGACGAGTGAAATTAGATTTGTTGGAAGAGTGCAAATGAAAGTGTCCTAATATATAGGGCGTTAATAACTGCTGGCAGTAACATACATGCTTCCAGTACATGCGGTCGGCCAAATGCACCAATCATCCATGGCAACAAGCACACTGTGGACCTCCGACAGCAGTGAACTGAACACACAAGTTACGCCAACATTAAACTTTTCGCCTGAACAGGGATTTGAACCCTGGACCCTCAGATTAAAAGTCTGATGCTCTACCGACTGAGCCATCCAGGCTTCAAAAAAGGTGTTTTCTCTCGCGAAAGTCTGTTCGGGAGAAAACCAAAAGAACTTTGTCCATTACCTCAGATTCTGGAGTGGGGGAGAGTTGACGCAAAGTTGCATGTAGCCGTAGAAAACCACAGATGTTAAAGGGAAATCTGAACGTGCTGAGGACTAACCAAATTCATAACTCAATGGTGGCCACAGGGAGACTTCCATTAATGGTCTTGGTAAGGGGAGACCCTGATTTGTATGTGGCTTGGCTAAACCAAGACGGGTGCAATTAGATTTGTTGGCAGTAACATACATGTTACCAGAACACATGGTTCACTGAATGCACCACTCACCAATGTCAACAAGCACACCGTTAACCTCCATGACTGATAAAGAACCGAACGGACAAGTCACACCGACATTAAACTTGAAGACTGAACAGGAACTTGAACCCTGGACCCTCAGATTAAGAGTCTGATGCTCTGCCGACTGAGCCATCCAGGCTTCGAAATCAGTAACTTTTCTTACGAAAGTGTGTTTGAGAGAAAACCATAACAACTTTGTCCATTACCATCACATTCTGGACTGGAGGAGGGTTGGCCCAAAGTGGCATGTAGCCTTGGAAGACCACAGATGTTAAAGGGGAATCTGAAAGTGCTGAGGACTAACCAAATTCACAACTCACTCATGGCCACAGGCAGACCTCCATTAGTGGACTTGGACGGGTAGACCCTGATTTGCATGTGGCTTGGGTAAACCAAGACGGGTGAAATTAGATTTGTTGGAAGAGTGCAAATGAAAGTGTCCTAATATTTAGGGCGTTAATAATTGCTGGCAGTAACATACATGCTTCCAGTACATGCGGTCGGCCAAATGCACCAATCATCCATGGCAACAAGCACACTGTGGACCTCCGACAGTGAACTGAACAGACAAGTTACACCAACATTAAACTTT
The DNA here is from genome assembly GCA_032191485.1 of Leptoclinus maculatus. Taxonomy (NCBI): domain Eukaryota; kingdom Metazoa; phylum Chordata; class Actinopteri; order Perciformes; family Stichaeidae; genus Leptoclinus; species Leptoclinus maculatus. Next base: position 35,449,468 of record JAVDOI010000002.1, on the reverse strand, counting down.
TCACCTGAACAGGGATTTGAACCCTGGACCCTCAGATTAAAAGTCTGATGCTCTACCGACTGAGCCATCCAGGCTTCAAAAAAGGTGTTTTCTCTCGCGAAAGTCTGTTCGGGAGAAAACCAAAAGAACTTTGTCCATTACCTCAGATTCTGGAGTGGGGGAGAGTTGACGCAAAGTTGCATGTAGCCGTAGAAAACCACAGATGTTAAAGGGAAATCTGAACGTGCTGAGGACTAACCAAATTCATAACTCAATGGTGGCCACAGGGAGACTTCCATTAATGGTCTTGGTAAGGGGAGACCCTGATTTGTATGTGGCTTGGCTAAACAAGACGGGTGCAATTAGATTTGTTGGCAGTAACATACATGTTACCAGAACACATGGTTCACTGAATGCACCACTCACCAATGTCAACAAGCACACCGTTAACCTCCATGACTGATAAAGAACCGAACGGACAAGTCACACCGACATTAAACTTGAAGCCTGAACAGGGACTTGAACCCTGGACCCTCAGATTAAGAGTCTGATGCTCTGCCGACTGAGCCATCCAGGCTTCGAAATCAGTAACTTTTCTTACGAAAGTGTGTTTGAGAGAAAACCATAACAACTTTGTCCATTACCATCACATTCTGGACTGGAGGAGGGTTGGCCCAAAGTGGCATGTAGCCTTGGAAGACCACAGATGTTAAAGGGGAATCTGAAAGTGCTGAGGACTAACCAAATTCACAACTCACTCATGGCCACAGGCAGACCTCCATTAGTGGACTTGGACGGGTAGACCCTGATTTGCATGTGGCTTGGGTAAACCAAGACGGGTGAAATTAGATTTGTTGGAAGAGTGCAAATGAAAGTGTCCTAATATATAGGGCCTTAATAACTGCTGGCAGTAACATACATGCTTCCAGTACATGCGGTCGGCCAAATGCACCAATCATCCATGGCAACAAGCACACTGTGGACCTCCGACAGCAGTGAACTGAACACACAAGTTACGCCAACATTAAACTTTTCCCCTGAACAGGGATTTGAACCCTGGACCCTCAGATTAAAAGTCTGATGCTCTACCGACTGAGCCATCCAGGCTTCAAAAAAGGTGTTTTCTCTCGCGAAAGTCTGTTTGGGAGAAAACCAAAAGAACTTTGTCCATTACCTCAGATTCTGGAGTGGGGGAGAGTTGACGCAAAGTTGCATGTAGCCGTAGAAAACCACAGATGTTAAAGGGAAATCTGAACGTGCTGAGGACTAACCAAATTCATAACTCAATGGTGGCCACAGGGAGACTTCCATTAATGGTCTTGGTAAGGGGAGACCCTGATTTGTATTTGGCTTGGCTAAACCAAGACGAGTGCAATTAGATTTGTTGGCAGTAACATACATGTTACCAGAACACATGGTTCACTGAATGCACCACTCACCAATGTCAACAAGCACACCGTTAACCTCCATGACTGATAAAGAACCGAACGGACAAGTCACACCGACATTAAACTTGAAGCCTGAACAGGGACTTGAACCCTGGACCCTCAGATTAAGAGTCTGATGCTCTGCCGACTGAGCCATCCAGGCTTCGAAATCAGTAACTTTTCTTACGAAAGTGTGTTTGAGAGAAAACCATAACAACTTTGTCCATTACCATCACATTCTGGACTGGAGAAGGGTTGGCCCAAAGTGGCATGTAGCCTTGGAAGACCACAGATGTTAAAGGGGAATCTGAAAGTGCTGAGGACTAACCAAATTCACAACTCACTCATGGCCACAGGCAGACCTCCATTAGTGGACTTGGACGGGTAGACCCTGATTTGCATGTGGCTTGGGTAAACCAAGACGGGTGAAATTAGATTTGTTGGAAGAGTGCAAATGAAAGTGTCCTAATATATAGGGCCTTAATAACTGCTGGCAGTAACATACATGCTTCCAGTACATGCGGTCGGCCAAATGCACCAATCATCCATGGCAACAAGCACACTGTGGACCTCCGACAGCAGTGAACTGAACACACAAGTTACGCCAACATTAAACTTTTCACCTGAACAGGGATTTGAACCCTGGACCCTCAGATTAAAAGTCTGATGCTCTACCGACTGAGCCATCCAGGCTTCAAAAAAGGTGTTTTCTCTCGCGAAAGTCTGTTTGGGAGAAAACCAAAAGAACTTTGTCCATTACCTCAGATTCTGGAGTGGGGGAGAGTTGACGCAAAGTTGCATGTAGCCGTAGAAAACCACAGATGTTAAAGGGAAATCTGAACGTGCTGAGGACTTACCAAATTCATAACTCAATGATGGCCACAGGGAGACTTCCATTAATGGTCTTGTTAAGGGGAGACCCTGATTTGTACATGGCTTGGCTAAACCAAGACGGGTGCAATTAGATTTGTTGGCAGTAACATACATGTTACCAGAACACATGGTTCACTGAATGCACCACTCACCAATGTCAACAAGCACACCGTTAACCTCCATGACTGATAAAGAACCGAACGGACAAGTCACACCTACATTAAACTTGAAGCCTGAACAGGGACTTGAACCCTGGACCCTCAGATTAAGAGTCTGATGCTCTGCCGACTGAGCCATCCAGGCTTCGAAATCAGTAACTTTTCTTACGAAAGTGTGTTTGAGAGAAAACCATAACAACTTTGTCCATTACCATCACATTCTGGACTGGAGGAGGGTTGGCCCAAAGTGGCATGTAGCCTTGGAAGACCACAGATGTTAAAGGGGAATCTGAAAGTGCTGAGGACTAACCAAATTCACAACTCACTCATGGCCACAGGCAGACCTCCATTAGTGGACTTGGACGGGTAGACCCTGATTTGCATGTGGCTTGGGTAAACCAAGACGGGTGAAATTAGATTTGTTGGAAGAGTGCAAATGAAAGTGTCCTAATATATAGGGCGTTAATAATTGCTGGCAGTAACATACATGCTTCCAGTACATGCGGTCGGCCAAATGCACCAATCATCCATGGCAACAAGCACACTGTGGACCTCCGACAGTGAACTGAACAGACAAGTTACACCAACATTAAACTTGAAGCCTGAACAGGGACTTGAACCCTGGACCCTCAGATTAAGAGTCTGATGCTCTGCCGACTGAGCCATCCAGGCTTCGAAATCAGTAACTTTTCTTACGAAAGTGTGTTTGAGAGAAAACCATAACTACTTTGTCCATTACCATCACATTCTGGACTGGAGGAGGGTTGGCCCAAAGTGGCATGTAGCCTTGGAAGACCACAGATGTTAAAGGGGAATCTGAAAGTGCTGAGGACTAAACAAATTCACAACTCACTCATGGCCACAGGCAGACCTCCATTAGTGGACTTGGACGGGTAGACCCTGATTTGCATGTGGCTTGGGTAAACCAAGACGGGTGAAATTAGATTTGTTGGAAGAGTGCAAATGAAAGTGTCCTAATATATAGGGCGTTAATAACTGCTGGCAGTAACATACATGCTTCCAGTACATGCGGTCGGCCAAATGCACCAATCATCCATGGCAACAAGCACACTGTGGACCTCCGACAGCAGTGAACTGAACACACAAGTTACGCCAACATTAAACTTTTCACCTGAACAGGGATTTGAACCCTGGACCCTCAGATTAAAAGTCTGATGCTCTACCGACTGAGCCATCCAGGCTTCAAAAAAGGTGTTTTCTCTCGCGAAAGTCTGTTTGGGAGAAAACCAAAAGAACTTTGTCCATTACCTCAGATTCTGGAGTGGGGGAGAGTTGACGCAAAGTTGCATGTAGCCGTAGAAAACCACAGATGTTAAAGGGAAATCTGAACGTGCTGAGGACTTACCAAATTCATAACTCAATGATGGCCACAGGGAGACTTCCATTAATGGTCTTGTTAAGGGGAGACCCTGATTTGTACATGGCTTGGCTAAACCAAGACGGGTGCAATTAGATTTGTTGGCAGTAACATACATGTTACCAGAACACATGGTTCACTGAATGCACCACTCACCAATGTCAACAAGCACACCGTTAACCTCCATGACTGATAAAGAACCGAACGGACAAGTCACACCTACATTAAACTTGAAGCCTGAACAGGGACTTGAACCCTGGACCCTCAGATTAAGAGTCTGATGCTCTGCCGACTGAGCCATCCAGGCTTCGAAATCAGTAACTTTTCTTACGAAAGTGTGTTTGAGAGAAAACCATAACAACTTTGTCCATTACCATCACATTCTGGACTGGAGGAGGGTTGGCCCAAAGTGGCATGTAGCCTTGGAAGACCACAGATGTTAAAGGGGAATCTGAAAGTGCTGAGGACTAACCAAATTCACAACTCACTCATGGCCACAGGCAGACCTCCATTAGTGGACTTGGACGGGTAGACCCTGATTTGCATGTGGCTTGGGTAAACCAAGACGGGTGAAATTAGATTTGTTGGAAGAGTGCAAATGAAAGTGTCCTAATATATAGGGCGTTAATAATTGCTGGCAGTAACATACATGCTTCCAGTACATGCGGTCGGCCAAATGCACCAATCATCCATGGCAACAAGCACACTGTGGACCTCCGACAGTGAACTGAACAGACAAGTTACACCAACATTAAACTTGAAGCCTGAACAGGGACTTGAACCCTGGACCCTCAGATTAAGAGTCTGATGCTCTGCCGACTGAGCCATCCAGGCTTCGAAATCAGTAACTTTTCTTACGAAAGTGTGTTTGAGAGAAAACCATAACTACTTTGTCCATTACCATCACATTCTGGACTGGAGGAGGGTTGGCCCAAAGTGGCATGTAGCCTTGGAAGACCACAGATGTTAAAGGGGAATCTGAAAGTGCTGAGGACTAAACAAATTCACAACTCACTCATGGCCACAGGCAGACCTCCATTAGTGGACTTGGACGGGTAGACCCTGATTTGCATGTGGCTTGGGTAAACCAAGACGGGTGAAATTAGATTTGTTGGAAGAGTGCAAATGAAAGTGTCCTAATATATAGGGCGTTAATAACTGCTGGCAGTAACATACATGCTTCCAGTACATGCGGTCGGCCAAATGCACCAATCATCCATGGCAACAAGCACACTGTGGACCTCCGACAGCAGTGAACTGAACACACAAGTTACGCCAACATTAAACTTTTCGCCTGAACAGGGATTTGAACCCTGGACCCTCAGATTAAAAGTCTGATGCTCTACCGACTGAGCCATCCAGGCTTCAAAAAAGGTGTTTTCTCTCGCGAAAGTCTGTTCGGGAGAAAACCAAAAGAACTTTGTCCATTACCTCAGATTCTGGAGTGGGGGAGAGTTGACGCAAAGTTGCATGTAGCCGTAGAAAACCACAGATGTTAAAGGGAAATCTGAACGTGCTGAGGACTAACCAAATTCATAACTCAATGGTGGCCACAGGGAGACTTCCATTAATGGTCTTGGTAAGGCGAGACCCTGATTTGTATGTGGCTTGGCTAAACCAAGACGGGTGCAATTAGATTTGTTGGCAGTAACATACATGTTACCAGAACACATGGTTCACTGAATGCACCACTCACCAATGTCAACAAGCACACCGTTAACCTCCATGACTGATAAAGAACCGAACGGACAAGTCACACCGACATTAAACTTGAAGCCTGAACAGGGACTTGAACCCTGGACCCTCAGATTAAGAGTCTGATGCTCTGCCGACTGAGCCATCCAGGCTTCGAAATCAGTAACTTTTCTTACGAAAGTGTGTTTGAGAGAAAACCATAACTACTTTGTCCATTACCATCACATTCTGGACTGGAGGAGGGTTGGCCCAAAGTGGCATGTAGCCTTGGAAGACCACAGATGTTAAAGGGGAATCTGAAAGTGCTGAGGACTAACCAAATTCACAACTCACTCATGGCCACAGGCAGACCTCCATTAGTGGACTTGGACGGGTAGACCCTGATTTGCATGTGGCTTGGGTAAACCAAGACGGGTGAAATTAGATTTGTTGGAAGAGTGCAAATGAAAGTGTCCTAATATATAGGGCGTTAATAACTGCTGGCAGTAACATACATGCTTCCAGTACATGCGGTCGGCCAAATGCACCAATCATCCATGGCAACAAGCACACTGTGGACCTCCGACAGCAGTGAACTGAACAGACAAGTTACGCCAACATTAAACTTTTCGCCTGAACAGGGATTTGAACCCTGGACCCTCAGATTAAAAGTCTGATGCTCTACCGACTGAGCCATCCAGGCTTCAAAAAAGGTGTTTTCTCTCGCGAAAGTCTGTTCGGGAGAAAACCAAAAGAACTTTGTCCATTACCTCAGATTCTGGAGTGGGGGAGAGTTGACGCAAAGTTGCATGTAGCCGTAGAAAACCACAGATGTTAAAGGGAAATCTGAACGTGCTGAGGACTAACCAAATTCATAACTCAATGATGGCCACAGGGAGACTTCCATTAATGGTCTTGGTAAGGGGAGACCCTGATTTGTATGTGGCTTGGCTAAACCAAGACGGGTGCAATTAGATTTGTTGGCAGTAACATACATGTTACCAGAACACATGGTTCACTGAATGCACCACTCACCAATGTCAACAAGCACACCGTTAACCTCCATGACTGATAAAGAACCGAACGGACAAGTCACACCTACATTAAACTTGAAGCCTGAACAGGGACTTGAACCCTGGACCCTCAGATTAAGAGTCTGATGCTCTGCCGACTGAGCCATCCAGGCTTCGAAATCAGTAACTTTTCTTACGAAAGTGTGTTTGAGAGAAAACCATAACAACTTTGTCCATTACCATCACATTCTGGACTGGAGGAGGGTTGGCCCAAAGTGGCATGTAGCCTTGGAAGACCACAGATGTTAAAGGGGAATCTGAAAGTGCTGAGGACTAACCAAATTCACAACTCACTCATGGCCACAGGCAGACCTCGATTAGTGGACTTGGACGGGTAGACCCTGATTTGCATGTGGCTTGGGTAAACCAAGACGGGTGAAATTAGATTTGTTGGAAGAGTGCAAATGAAAGTGTCCTAATATATAGGGCGTTAATAACTGCTGGCAGTAACATACATGCTTCCAGTACATGCGGTCGGCCAAATGCACCAATCATCCATGGCAACAAGCACACTGTGGACCTCCGACAGCAGTGAACTGAACACACAAGTTACGCCAACATTAAACTTTTCGCCTGAACAGGGATTTGAACCCTGGACCCTCAGATTAAAAGTCTGATGCTCTACCGACTGAGCCATCCAGGCTTCAAAAAAGGTGTTTTCTCTCGCGAAAGTCTGTTCGGGAGAAAACCAAAAGAACTTTGTCCATTACCTCAGATTCTGGAGTGGGGGAGAGTTGACGCAAAGTTGCATGTAGCCGTAGAAAACCACAGATGTTAAAGGGAAATCTGAACGTGCTGAGGACTAACCAAATTCATAACTCAATGGTGGCCACAGGGAGACTTCCATTAATGGTCTTGGTAAGGGGAGACCCTGATTTGTATGTGGCTTGGCTAAACCAAGACGGGTGCAATTAGATTTGTTGGCAGTAACATACATGTTACCAGAACACATGGTTCACTGAATGCACCACTCACCAATGTCAACAAGCACACCGTTAACCTCCATGACTGATAAAGAACCGAACCGACAAGTCACACCGACATTAAACTTGAAGACTGAACAGGAACTTGAACCCTGGACCCTCAGATTAAGAGTCTGATGCTCTGCCGACTGAGCCATCCAGGCTTCGAAATCAGTAACTTTTCTTACGAAAGTGTGTTTGAGAGAAAACCATAACAACTTTGTCCATTACCATCACATTCTGGACTGGAGGAGGGTTGGCCCAAAGTGGCATGTAGCCTTGGAAGACCACAGATGTTAAAGGGGAATCTGAAAGTGCTGAGGACTAACCAAATTCACAACTCACTCATGGCCACAGGCAGACCTCCATTAGTGGACTTGGACGGGTAGACCCTGATTTGCATGTGGCTTGGGTAAACCAAGACGGGTGAAATTAGATTTGTTGGAAGAGTGCAAATGAAAGTGTCCTAATATATAGGGCGTTAATAATTGCTGGCAGTAACATACATGCTTCCAGTACATGCGGTCGGCCAAATGCACCAATCATCCATGGCAACAAGCACACTGTGGACCTCCGACAGTGAACTGAACAGACAAGTTACACCAACATTAAACTTGAAGCCTGAACAGGGACTTGAACCCTGGACCCTCAGATTAAGAGTCTGATGCTCTGCCGACTGAGCCATCCAGGCTTCGAAATCAGTAACTTTTCTTACGAAAGTGTGTTTGAGAGAAAACCATAACTACTTTGTCCATTACCATCACATTCTGGACTGGAGGAGGGTTGGCCCAAAGTGGCATGTAGCCTTGGAAGACCACAGATGTTAAAGGGGAATCTGAAAGTGCTGAGGACTAAACAAATTCACAACTCACTCATGGCCACAGGCAGACCTCCATTAGTGGACTTGGACGGGTAGACCCTGATTTGCATGTGGCTTGGGTAAACCAAGACGGGTGAAATTAGATTTGTTGGAAGAGTGCAAATGAAAGTGTCCTAATATATAGGGCGTTAATAACTGCTGGCAGTAACATACATGCTTCCAGTACATGCGGTCGGCCAAATGCACCAATCATCCATGGCAACAAGCACACTGTGGACCTCCGACAGCAGTGAACTGAACACACAAGTTACGCCAACATTAAACTTTTCGCCTGAACAGGGATTTGAACCCTGGACCCTCAGATTAAAAGTCTGATGCTCTACCGACTGAGCCATCCAGGCTTCAAAAAAGGTGTTTTCTCTCGCGAAAGTCTGTTCGGGAGAAAACCAAAAGAACTTTGTCCATTACCTCAGATTCTGGAGTGGGGGAGAGTTGACGCAAAGTTGCATGTAGCCGTAGAAAACCACAGATGTTAAAGGGAAATCTGAACGTGCTGAGGACTAACCAAATTCATAACTCAATGGTGGCCACAGGGAGACTTCCATTAATGGTCTTGGTAAGGCGAGACCCTGATTTGTATGTGGCTTGGCTAAACCAAGACGGGTGCAATTAGATTTGTTGGCAGTAACATACATGTTACCAGAACACATGGTTCACTGAATGCACCACTCACCAATGTCAACAAGCACACCGTTAACCTCCATGACTGATAAAGAACCGAACGGACAAGTCACACCGACATTAAACTTGAAGCCTGAACAGGGACTTGAACCCTGGACCCTCAGATTAAGAGTCTGATGCTCTGCCGACTGAGCCATCCAGGCTTCGAAATCAGTAACTTTTCTTACGAAAGTGTGTTTGAGAGAAAACCATAACTACTTTGTCCATTACCATCACATTCTGGACTGGAGGAGGGTTGGCCCAAAGTGGCATGTAGCCTTGGAAGACCACAGATGTTAAAGGGGAATCTGAAAGTGCTGAGGACTAACCAAATTCACAACTCACTCATGGCCACAGGCAGACCTCCATTAGTGGACTTGGACGGGTAGACCCTGATTTGCATGTGGCTTGGGTAAACCAAGACGGGTGAAATTAGATTTGTTGGAAGAGTGCAAATGAAAGTGTCCTAATATATAGGGCGTTAATAACTGCTGGCAGTAACATACATGCTTCCAGTACATGCGGTCGGCCAAATGCACCAATCATCCATGGCAACAAGCACACTGTGGACCTCCGACAGCAGTGAACTGAACAGACAAGTTACGCCAACATTAAACTTTTCGCCTGAACAGGGATTTGAACCCTGGACCCTCAGATTAAAAGTCTGATGCTCTACCGACTGAGCCATCCAGGCTTCAAAAAAGGTGTTTTCTCTCGCGAAAGTCTGTTCGGGAGAAAACCAAAAGAACTTTGTCCATTACCTCAGATTCTGGAGTGGGGGAGAGTTGACGCAAAGTTGCATGTAGCCGTAGAAAACCACAGATGTTAAAGGGAAATCTGAACGTGCTGAGGACTAACCAAATTCATAACTCAATGATGGCCACAGGGAGACTTCCATTAATGGTCTTGGTAAGGGGAGACCCTGATTTGTATGTGGCTTGGCTAAACCAAGACGGGTGCAATTAGATTTGTTGGCAGTAACATACATGTTACCAGAACACATGGTTCACTGAATGCACCACTCACCAATGTCAACAAGCACACCGTTAACCTCCATGACTGATAAAGAACCGAACGGACAAGTCACACCTACATTAAACTTGAAGCCTGAACAGGGACTTGAACCCTGGACCCTCAGATTAAGAGTCTGATGCTCTGCCGACTGAGCCATCCAGGCTTCGAAATCAGTAACTTTTCTTACGAAAGTGTGTTTGAGAGAAAACCATAACAACTTTGTCCATTACCATCACATTCTGGACTGGAGGAGGGTTGGCCCAAAGTGGCATGTAGCCTTGGAAGACCACAGATGTTAAAGGGGAATCTGAAAGTGCTGAGGACTAACCAAATTCACAACTCACTCATGGCCACAGGCAGACCTCCATTAGTGGACTTGGACGGGTAGACCCTGATTTGCATGTGGCTTGGGTAAACCAAGACGGGTGAAATTAGATTTGTTGGAAGAGTGCAAATGAAAGTGTCCTAATATATAGGGCGTTAATAACTGCTGGCAGTAACATACATGCTTCCAGTACATGCGGTCGGCCAAATGCACCAATCATCCATGGCAACAAGCACACTGTGGACCTCCGACAGCAGTGAACTGAACACACAAGTTACGCCAACATTAAACTTTCCGCCTGAACAGGGATTTGAACCCTGGACCCTCAGATTAAAAGTCTGATGCTCTACCGACTGAGCCATCCAGGCTTCAAAAAAGGTGTTTTCTCTCGCGAAAGTCTGTTCGGGAGAAAACCAAAAGAACTTTGTCCATTACCTCAGATTCTGGAGTGGGGGAGAGTTGACGCAAAGTTGCATGTAGCCGTAGAAAACCACAGATGTTAAAGGGAAATCTGAACGTGCTGAGGACTAACCAAATTCATAACTCAATGGTGGCCACAGGGAGACTTCCATTAATGGTCTTGGTAAGGGGAGACCCTGATTTGTATGTGGCTTGGCTAAACCAAGACGGGTGCAATTAGATTTGTTGGCAGTAACATACATGTTACCAGAACACATGGTTCACTGAATGCACCACTCACCAATGTCAACAAGCACACCGTTAACCTCCATGACTGATAAAAAAACCGAACGGACAAGTCACACCGACATTAAACTTGAAGCCTGAACAGGGACTTGAACCCTGGACCCTCAGATTAAGAGTCTGATGCTCTGCCGACTGAGCCATCCAGGCTTCGAAATCAGTAACTTTTCTTACGAAAGTGTGTTTGAGAGAAAACCATAACTACTTTGTCCATTACCATCACATTCTGGACTGGAGGAGGGTTGGCCCAAAGTGGCATGTAGCCCACAGATGTTAAAGGGGAATCTGAAAGTGCTGAGGACTAACCAAATTCACAACTCACTCATGGCCACAGGCAGACCTCCATTAGTGGACTTGGACGGGTAGACCCTGATTTGCATGTGGCTTGGGTAAACCAAGACGGGTGAAATTAGATTTGTTGGAAGAGTGCAAATGAAAGTGTCCTAATATATAGGGCGTTAATAATTGCTGGCAGTAACATACATGCTTCCAGTACATGCGGTCGGCCAAATGCACCAATCATCCATGGCAACAAGCACACTGTGGACCTCCGACAGTGAACTGAACAGACAAGTTACACCAACATTAAACTTGAAGCCTGAACAGGGACTTGAACCCTGGACCCTCAGATTAAGAGTCTGATGCTCTGCCGACTGAGCCATCCAGGCTTCGAAATCAGTAACTTTTCTTACGAAAGTGTGTTTGAGAGAAAACCATAACTACTTTGTCCATTACCATCACATTCTGGACTGGAGGAGGGTTGGCCCAAAGTGGCATGTAGCCTTGGAAGACCACAGATGTTAAAGGGGAATCTGAAAGTGCTGAGGACTAAACAAATTCACAACTCACTCATGGCCACAGGCAGACCTCCATTAGTGGACTTGGACGGGTAGACCCTGATTTGCATGTGGCTTGGGTAAACCAAGACGGGTGAAATTAGATTTGTTGGAAGAGTGCAAATGAAAGTGTCCTAATATATAGGGCGTTAATAACTGCTGGCAGTAACATACATGCTTCCAGTACATGCGGTCGGCCAAATGCACCAATCATCCATGGCAACAAGCACACTGTGGACCTCCGACAGCAGTGAACTGAACACACAAGTTACGCCAACATTAAACATTTTTCGCCTGAACAGGGATTTGAACCCTGGACCCTCAGATTAAAAGTCTGATGCTCTACCGACTGAGCCATCCAGGCTTCAAAAAAGGTGTTTTCTCTCGCGAAAGTCTGTTCGGGAGAAAACCAAAAGAACTTTGTCCATTACCTCAGATTCTAGAGTGGGGGAGAGTTGACGCAAAGTTGCATGTAGCCGTAGAAAACCACAGATGTTAAAGGGAAATCTGAACGTGCTGAGGACTAACCAAATTCATAACTCAATGGTGGCCACAGGGAGACTTCCATTAATGGTCTTGGTAAGGCGAGACCCTGATTTGTATGTGGCTTGGCTAAACCAAGACGGGTGCAATTAGATTTGTTGGCAGTAACATACATGTTACCAGAACACATGGTTCACTGAATGCACCACTCACCAATGTCAACAAGCACACCGTTAACCTCCATGACTGATAAAGAACCGAACGGACAAGTCACACCGACATTAAACTTGAAGCCTGAACAGGGACTTGAACCCTGGACCCTCAGATTAAGAGTCTGATGCTCTGCCGACTGAGCCATCCAGGCTTCGAAATCAGTAACTTTTCTTACGAAAGTGTGTTTGAGAGAAAACCATAACTACTTTGTCCATTACCATCACATTCTGGACTGGAGGAGGGTTGGCCCAAAGTGGCATGTAGCCTTGGAAGACCACAGATGTTAAAGGGGAATCTGAAAGTGCTGAGGACTAAACAAATTCACAACTCACTCATGGCCACAGGCAGACCTCCATTAGTGGACTTGGACGGGTAGACCCTGATTTGCATGTGGCTTGGGTAAACCAAGACGGGTGAAATTAGATTTGTTGGAAGAGTGCAAATGAAAGTGTCCTAATATATAGGGCGTTAATAACTGCTGGCAGTAACATACATGCTTCCAGTACATGCGGTCGGCCAAATGCACCAATCATCCATGGCAACAAGCACACTGTGGACCTCCGACAGCAGTGAACTGAACAGACAAGTTACGCCAACATTAAACTTTTCGCCTGAACAGGGATTTGAACCCTGGACCCTCAGATTAAAAGTCTGATGCTCTACCGACTGAGCCATCCAGGCTTCAAAAAAGGTGTTTTCTCTCGCGAAAGTCTGTTCGGGAGAAAACCAAAAGAACTTTGTCCATTACCTCAGATTCTGGAGTGGGGGAGAGTTGACGCAAAGTTGCATGTAGCCGTAGAAAACCACAGATGTTAAAGGGAAATCTGAACGTGCTGAGGACTAACCAAATTCATAACTCAATGATGGCCACAGGGAGACTTCCATTAATGGTCTTGGTAAGGGGAGACCCTGATTTGTATGTGGCTTGGCTAAACCAAGACGGGTGCAATTAGATTTGTTGGCAGTAACATACATGTTACCAGAACACATGGTTCACTGAATGCACCACTCACCAATGTCAACAAGCACACCGTTAACCTCCATGACTGATAAAGAACCGAACGGACAAGTCACACCTACATTAAACTTGAAGCCTGAACAGGGACTTGAACCCTGGACCCTCAGATTAAAAGTCTGATGCTCTACCGACTGAGCCATCCAGGCTTCAAAAAAGGTGTTTTCTCTCGCGAAAGTCTGTTCGGGAGAAAACCAAAAGAACTTTGTCCATTACCTCAGATTCTGGAGTGGGGGAGAGTTGACGCAAAGTTGCATGTAGCCGTAGAAAACCACAGATGTTAAAGGGAAATCTGAACGTGCTGAGGACTAACCAAATTCATAACTCAATGATGGCCACAGGGAGACTTCCATTAATGGTCTTGGTAAGGGGAGACCCTGATTTGTATGTGGCTTGGCTAAACCAAGACGGGTGCAATTAGATTTGTTGGCAGTAACATACATGTTACCAGAACACATGGTTCACTGAATGCACCACTCACCAATGTCAACAAGCACACCGTTAACCTCCATGACTGATAAAGAACCGAACGGACAAGTTACGCCAACATTAAACTTTTCGCCTGAACAGGGATTTGAACCCTGGACCCTCAGATTAAAAGTCTGATGCTCTACCGACTGAGCCATCCAGGCTTCAAAAAAGGTGTTTTCTCTCGCGAAAGTCTGTTCGGGAGAAAACCAAAAGAACTTTGTCCATTACCTCAGATTCTGGAGTGGGGGAGAGTTGACGCAAAGTTGCATGTAGCCGTAGAAAACCACAGATGTTAAAGGGAAATCTGAACGTGCTGAGGACTAACCAAATTCATAACTCAATGATGGCCACAGGGAGACTTCCATTAATGGTCTTGGTAAGGGGAGACCCTGATTTGTATGTGGCTTGGCTAAACCAAGACGGGTGCAATTAGATTTGTTGGCAGTAACATACATGTTACCAGAACACATGGTTCACTGAATGCACCACTCACCAATGTCAACAAGCACACCGTTAACCTCCATGACTGATAAAGAACCGAACGGACAAGTCACACCTACATTAAACTTGAAGCCTGAACAGGGACTTGAACCCTGGACCCTCAGATTAAGAGTCTGATGCTCTGCCGACTGAGCCATCCAGGCTTCGAAATCAGTAACTTTTCTTACGAAAGTGTGTTTGAGAGAAAACCATAACAACTTTGTCCATTACCATCACATTCTGGACTGGAGGAGGGTTGGCCCAAAGTGGCATGTAGCCTTGGAAGACCACAGATGTTAAAGGGGAATCTGAAAGTGCTGAGGACTAACCAAATTCACAACTCACTCATGGCCACAGGCAGACCTCCATTAGTGGACTTGGACGGGTAGACCCTGATTTGCATGTGGCTTGGGTAAACCAAGACGGGTGAAATTAGATTTGTTGGAAGAGTGCAAATGAAAGTGTCCTAATATATAGGGCGTTAATAACTGCTGGCAGTAACATACATGCTTCCAGTACATGCGGTCGGCCAAATGCACCAATCATCCATGGCAACAAGCACACTGTGGACCTCCGACAGCAGTGAACTGAACACACAAGTTACGCCAACATTAAACTTTCCGCCTGAACAGGGATTTGAACCCTGGACCCTCAGATTAAAAGTCTGATGCTCTACCGACTGAGCCATCCAGGCTTCAAAAAAGGTGTTTTCTCTCGCGAAAGTCTGTTCGGGAGAAAACCAAAAGAACTTTGTCCATTACCTCAGATTCTGGAGTGGGGGAGAGTTGACGCAAAGTTGCATGTAGCCGTAGAAAACCACAGATGTTAAAGGGAAATCTGAACGTGCTGAGGACTAACCAAATTCATAACTCAATGGTGGCCACAGGGAGACTTCCATTAATGGTCTTGGTAAGGGGAGACCCTGATTTGTATGTGGCTTGGCTAAACCAAGACGGGTGCAATTAGATTTGTTGGCAGTAACATACATGTTACCAGAACACATGGTTCACTGAATGCACCACTCACCAATGTCAACAAGCACACCGTTAACCTCCATGACTGATAAAAAAACCGAACGGACAAGTCACACCGACATTAAACTTGAAGCCTGAACAGGGACTTGAACCCTGGACCCTCAGATTAAGAGTCTGATGCTCTGCCGACTGAGCCATCCAGGCTTCGAAATCAGTAACTTTTCTTACGAAAGTGTGTTTGAGAGAAAACCATAACTACTTTGTCCATTACCATCACATTCTGGACTGGAGGAGGGTTGGCCCAAAGTGGCATGTAGCCCACAGATGTTAAAGGGGAATCTGAAAGTGCTGAGGACTAACCAAATTCACAACTCACTCATGGCCACAGGCAGACCTCCATTAGTGGACTTGGACGGGTAGACCCTGATTTGCATGTGGCTTGGGTAAACCAAGACGGGTGAAATTAGATTTGTTGGAAGAGTGCAAATGAAAGTGTCCTAATATATAGGGCGTTAATAATTGCTGGCAGTAACATACATGCTTCCAGTACATGCGGTCGGCCAAATGCACCAATCATCCATGGCAACAAGCACACTGTGGACCTCCGACAGTGAACTGAACAGACAAGTTACACCAACATTAAACTTGAAGCCTGAACAGGGACTTGAACCCTGGACCCTCAGATTAAGAGTCTGATGCTCTGCCGACTGAGCCATCCAGGCTTCGAAATCAGTAACTTTTCTTACGAAAGTGTGTTTGAGAGAAAACCATAACTACTTTGTCCATTACCATCACATTCTGGACTGGAGGAGGGTTGGCCCAAAGTGGCATGTAGCCTTGGAAGACCACAGATGTTAAAGGGGAATCTGAAAGTGCTGAGGACTAAACAAATTCACAACTCACTCATGGCCACAGGCAGACCTCCATTAGTGGACTTGGACGGGTAGACCCTGATTTGCATGTGGCTTGGGTAAACCAAGACGGGTGAAATTAGATTTGTTGGAAGAGTGCAAATGAAAGTGTCCTAATATATAGGGCGTTAATAACTGCTGGCAGTAACATACATGCTTCCAGTACATGCGGTCGGCCAAATGCACCAATCATCCATGGCAACAAGCACACTGTGGACCTCCGACAGCAGTGAACTGAACACACAAGTTACGCCAACATTAAACATTTTTCGCCTGAACAGGGATTTGAACCCTGGACCCTCAGATTAAAAGTCTGATGCTCTACCGACTGAGCCATCCAGGCTTCAAAAAAGGTGTTTTCTCTCGCGAAAGTCTGTTCGGGAGAAAACCAAAAGAACTTTGTCCATTACCTCAGATTCTAGAGTGGGGGAGAGTTGACGCAAAGTTGCATGTAGCCGTAGAAAACCACAGATGTTAAAGGGAAATCTGAACGTGCTGAGGACTAACCAAATTCATAACTCAATGGTGGCCACAGGGAGACTTCCATTAATGGTCTTGGTAAGGCGAGACCCTGATTTGTATGTGGCTTGGCTAAACCAAGACGGGTGCAATTAGATTTGTTGGCAGTAACATACATGTTACCAGAACACATGGTTCACTGAATGCACCACTCACCAATGTCAACAAGCACACCGTTAACCTCCATGACTGATAAAGAACCGAACGGACAAGTCACACCGACATTAAACTTGAAGCCTGAACAGGGACTTGAACCCTGGACCCTCAGATTAAGAGTCTGATGCTCTGCCGACTGAGCCATCCAGGCTTCGAAATCAGTAACTTTTCTTACGAAAGTGTGTTTGAGAGAAAACCATAACTACTTTGTCCATTACCATCACATTCTGGACTGGAGGAGGGTTGGCCCAAAGTGGCATGTAGCCTTGGAAGACCACAGATGTTAAAGGGGAATCTGAAAGTGCTGAGGACTAAACAAATTCACAACTCACTCATGGCCACAGGCAGACCTCCATTAGTGGACTTGGACGGGTAGACCCTGATTTGCATGTGGCTTGGGTAAACCAAGACGGGTGAAATTAGATTTGTTGGAAGAGTGCAAATGAAAGTGTCCTAATATATAGGGCGTTAATAACTGCTGGCAGTAACATACATGCTTCCAGTACATGCGGTCGGCCAAATGCACCAATCATCCATGGCAACAAGCACACTGTGGACCTCCGACAGCAGTGAACTGAACAGACAAGTTACGCCAACATTAAACTTTTCGCCTGAACAGGGATTTGAACCCTGGACCCTCAGATTAAAAGTCTGATGCTCTACCGACTGAGCCATCCAGGCTTCAAAAAAGGTGTTTTCTCTCGCGAAAGTCTGTTCGGGAGAAAACCAAAAGAACTTTGTCCATTACCTCAGATTCTAGAGTGGGGGAGAGTTGACGCAAAGTTGCATGTAGCCGTAGAAAACCACAGATGTTAAAGGGAAATCTGAACGTGCTGAGGACTAACCAAATTCATAACTCAATGGTGGCCACAGGGAGACTTCCATTAATGGTCTTGGTAAGGGGAGACCCTGATTTGTATGTGGCTTGGCTAAACCAAGACGGGTGCAATTAGATTTGTTGGCAGTAACATACATGTTACCAGAACACATGGTTCACTGAATGCACCACTCACCAATGTCAACAAGCACACCGTTAACCTCCATGACTGATAAAGAACCGAACGGACAAGTCACACCGACATTAAACTTGAAGCCTGAACAGGGACTTGAACCCTGGACCCTCAGATTAAGAGTCTGATGCTCTGCCGACTGAGCCATCCAGGCTTCGAAATCAGTAACTTTTCTTACGAAAGTGTGTTTGAGAGAAAACCATAACAACTTTGTCCATTACCATCACATTCTGGACTGGAGGAGGGTTGGCCCAAAGTGGCATGTAGCCTTGGAAGACCACAGATGTTAAAGGGGAATCTGAAAGTGCTGAGGACTAACCAAATTCACAACTCACTCATGGCCACAGGCAGACCTCCATTAGTGGACTTGGACGGGTAGACCCTGATTTGCATGTGGCTTGGGTAAACCAAGACGGGTGAAATTAGATTTGTTGGAAGAGTGCAAATGAAAGTGTCCTAATATATAGGGCGTTAATAACTGCTGGCAGTAACATACATGCTTCCAGTACATGCGGTCGGCCAAATGCACCAATCATCCATGGCAACAAGCACACTGTGGACCTCCGACAGCAGTGAACTGAACAGACAAGTTACGCCAACATTAAACTTTTCGCCTGAACAGGGATTTGAACCCTGGACCCTCAGATTAAAAGTCTGATGCTCTACCGACTGAGCCATCCAGGCTTCAAAAAAGGTGTTTTCTCTCGCGAAAGTCTGTTCGGGAGAAAACCAAAAGAACTTTGTCCATTACCTCAGATTCTGGAGTGGGGGAGAGTTGACGCAAAGTTGCATGTAGCCGTAGAAAACCACAGATGTTAAAGGGAAATCTGAACGTGCTGAGGACTAACCAAATTCATAACTCAATGATGGCCACAGGGAGACTTCCATTAATGGTCTTGGTAAGGGGAGACCCTGATTTGTATGTGGCTTGGCTAAACCAAGACGGGTGCAATTAGATTTGTTGGCAGTAACATACATGTTACCAGAACACATGGTTCACTGAATGCACCACTCACCAATGTCAACAAGCACACCGTTAACCTCCATGACTGATAAAGAACCGAACGGACAAGTCACACCTACATTAAACTTGAAGCCTGAACAGGGACTTGAACCCTGGACCCTCAGATTAAGAGTCTGATGCTCTGCCGACTGAGCCATCCAGGCTTCGAAATCAGTAACTTTTCTTACGAAAGTGTGTTTGAGAGAAAACCATAACAACTTTGTCCATTACCATCACATTCTGGACGGGAGGAGGGTTGGCCCAAAGTGGCATGTAGCCTTGGAAGACCACAGATGTTAAAGGGGAATCTGAAAGTGCTGAGGACTAACCAAATTCACAACTCACTCATGGCCACAGGCAGACCTCCATTAGTGGACTTGGATGGGTAGACCCTGATTTGCATGTGGCTTGGGTAAACCAAGACGGGTGAAATTAGATTTGTTGGAAGAGTGCAAATGAAAGTGTCCTAATATATAGGGCGTTAATAACTGCTGGCAGTAACATACATGCTTCCAGTACATGCGGTCGGCCAAATGCACCAATCATCCATGGCAACAAGCACACTGTGGACCTCCGACAGCAGTGAACTGAACACACAAGTTACGCCAACATTAAACTTTTCACCTGAACAGGGATTTGAACCCTGGACCCTCAGATTAAAAGTCTGATGCTCTACCGACTGAGCCATCCAGGCTTCAAAAAAGGTGTTTTCTCTCGCGAAAGTCTGTTCGGGAGAAAACCAAAAGAACTTTGTCCATTACCTCAGATTCTGGAGTGGGGGAGAGTTGACGCAAAGTTGCATGTAGCCGTAGAAAACCACAGATGTTAAAGGGAAATCTGAACGTGCTGAGGACTAACCAAATTCATAACTCAATGGTGGCCACAGGGAGACTTCCATTAATGGTCTTGGTAAGGGAAGACCCTGATTTGTATGTGGCTTGGCTAAACCAAGACGGGTGCAATTAGATTTGTTGGCAGTAACATACATGTTACCAGAACACATGGTTCACTGAATGCACCACTCACCAATGTCAACAAGCACACCGTTAACCTCCATGACTGATAAAGAACCGAACGGACAAGTCACACCGACATTAAACTTGAAGCCTGAACAGGGACTTGAACCCTGGACCCTCAGATTAAGAGTCTGATGCTCTGCCGACTGAGCCATCCAGGCTTCGAAATCAGTAACTTTTCTTACGAAAGTGTGTTTGAGAGAAAACCATAACAACTTTGTCCATTACCATCACATTCTGGACTGGAGGAGGGTTGGCCCAAAGTGGCATGTAGCCTTGGAAGACCACAGATGTTAAAGGGGAATCTGAAAGTGCTGAGGACTAACCAAATTCACAACTTACTCATGGCCACAGGCAGACCTCCATTAGTGGACTTGGACGGGTAGACCCTGATTTGCATGTGGCTTGGGTAAACCAAGACGGGTGAAATTAGATTTGTTGGAAGAGTGCAAATGAAAGTGTCCTAATATATAGGGCGTTAATAACTGCTGGCAGTAACATACATGCTTCCAGTACATGCGGTCGGCCAAATGCACCAATCATCCATGGCAACAAGCACACTGTGGACCTCCGACAGCAGTGAACTGAACACACAAGTTACTCCAACATTAAACTTTTCGCCTGAACAGGGATTTGAACCCTGGACCCTCAGATTAAAAGTCTGATGCTCTACCGACTGAGCCATCCAGGCTTCAAAAAAGGTGTTTTCTCTCGCGAAAGTCTGTTCGGGAGAAAACCA
This sequence comes from Leptoclinus maculatus, assembly GCA_032191485.1. Lineage (NCBI taxonomy): Eukaryota > Metazoa > Chordata > Actinopteri > Perciformes > Stichaeidae > Leptoclinus > Leptoclinus maculatus. The sequence continues at coordinate 35,428,537 of JAVDOI010000002.1, read as the reverse complement.
AAAGAACTTTGTCCATTACCTCAGATTCTAGAGTGGGGGAGAGTTGACGCAAAGTTGCATGTAGCCGTAGAAAACCACAGATGTTAAAGGGAAATCTGAACGTGCTGAGGACTAACCAAATTCATAACTCAATGGTGGCCACAGGGAGACTTCCATTAATGGTCTTGGTAAGGGGAGACCCTGATTTGTATGTGGCTTGGCTAAACCAAGACGGGTGCAATTAGATTTGTTGGCAGTAACATACATGTTACCAGAACACATGGTTCACTGAATGCACCACTCACCAATGTCAACAAGCACACCGTTAACCTCCATGACTGATAAAGAACCGAACGGACAAGTCACACCGACATTAAACTTGAAGCCTGAACAGGGACTTGAACCCTGGACCCTCAGATTAAGAGTCTGATGCTCTGCCGACTGAGCCATCCAGGCTTCGAAATCAGTAACTTTTCTTACGAAAGTGTGTTTGAGAGAAAACCATAACAACTTTGTCCATTACCATCACATTCTGGACTGGAGGAGGGTTGGCCCAAAGTGGCATGTAGCCTTGGAAGACCACAGATGTTAAAGGGGAATCTGAAAGTGCTGAGGACTAACCAAATTCACAACTCACTCATGGCCACAGGCAGACCTCCATTAGTGGACTTGGACGGGTAGACCCTGATTTGCATGTGGCTTGGGTAAACCAAGACGGGTGAAATTAGATTTGTTGGAAGAGTGCAAATGAAAGTGTCCTAATATATAGGGCGTTAATAACTGCTGGCAGTAACATACATGCTTCCAGTACATGCGGTCGGCCAAATGCACCAATCATCCATGGCAACAAGCACACTGTGGACCTCCGACAGCAGTGAACTGAACAGACAAGTTACGCCAACATTAAACTTTTCGCCTGAACAGGGATTTGAACCCTGGACCCTCAGATTAAAAGTCTGATGCTCTACCGACTGAGCCATCCAGGCTTCAAAAAAGGTGTTTTCTCTCGCGAAAGTCTGTTCGGGAGAAAACCAAAATAACTTTGTCCATTACCTCAGATTCTGGAGTGGGGGAGAGTTGACGCAAAGTTGCATGTAGCCGTAGAAAACCACAGATGTTAAAGGGAAATCTGAACGTGCTGAGGACTAACCAAATTCATAACTCAATGATGGCCACAGGGAGACTTCCATTAATGGTCTTGGTAAGGCGAGACCCTGATTTGTATGTGGCTTGGCTAAACCAAGACGGGTGCAATTAGATTTGTTGGCAGTAACATACATGTTACCAGAACACATGGTTCACTGAATGCACCACTCACCAATGTCAACAAGCACACCGTTAACCTCCATGACTGATAAAGAACCGAACGGACAAGTCACACCGACATTAAACTTGAAGCCTGAACAGGGACTTGAACCCTGGACCCTCAGATTAAGAGTCTGATGCTCTGCCGACTGAGCCATCCAGGCTTCGAAATCAGTAACTTTTCTTACGAAAGTGTGTTTGAGAGAAAACCATAACTACTTTGTCCATTACCATCACATTCTGGACTGGAGGAGGGTTGGCCCAAAGTGGCATGTAGCCTTGGAAGACCACAGATGTTAAAGGGGAATCTGAAAGTGCTGAGGACTAAACAAATTCACAACTCACTCATGGCCACAGGCAGACCTCCATTAGTGGACTTGGACGGGTAGACCCTGATTTGCATGTGGCTTGGGTAAACCAAGACGGGTGAAATTAGATTTGTTGGAAGAGTGCAAATGAAAGTGTCCTAATATATAGGGCGTTAATAACTGCTGGCAGTAACATACATGCTTCCAGTACATGCGGTCGGCCAAATGCACCAATCATCCATGGCAACAAGCACACTGTGGACCTCCGACAGCAGTGAACTGAACACACAAGTTACGCCAACATTAAACTTTTCACCTGAACAGGGATTTGAACCCTGGACCCTCAGATTAAAAGTCTGATGCTCTACCGACTGAGCCATCCAGGCTTCAAAAAAGGTGTTTTCTCTCGCGAAAGTCTGTTCGGGAGAAAACCAAAAGAACTTTGTCCATTACCTCAGATTCTGGAGTGGGGGAGAGTTGACGCAAAGTTGCATGTAGCCGTAGAAAACCACAGATGTTAAAGGGAAATCTGAACGTGCTGAGGACTAACCAAATTCATAACTCAATGGTGGCCACAGGGAGACTTCCATTAATGGTCTTGGTAAGGGGAGACCCTGATTTGTATGTGGCTTGGCTAAACCAAGACGGGTGCAATTAGATTTGTTGGCAGTAACATACATGTTACCAGAACACATGGTTCACTGAATGCACCACTCACCAATGTCAACAAGCACACCGTTAACCTCCATGACTGATAAAGAACCGAACGGACAAGTCACACCGACATTAAACTTGAAGCCTGAACAGGGACTTGAACCCTGGACCCTCAGATTAAGAGTCTGATGCTCTGCCGACTGAGCCATCCAGGCTTCGAATTCAGTAACTTTTCTTACGAAAGTGTGTTTGAGAGAAAACCATAACAACTTTGTCCATTACCATCACATTCTGGACTGGAGGAGGGTTGGCCCAAAGTGGCATGTAGCCTTGGAAGACCACAGATGTTAAAGGGGAATCTGAAAGTGCTGAGGACTAAACAAATTCACAACTCACTCATGGCCACAGGCAGACCTCCATTAGTGGACTTGGACGGGTAGACCCTGATTTGCATGTGGCTTGGGTAAACCAAGACGGGTGAAATTAGATTTGTTGGAAGAGTGCAAATGAAAGTGTCCTAATATATAGGGCGTTAATAACTGCTGGCAGTAACATACATGCTTCCAGTACATGCGGTCGGCCAAATGCACCAATCATCCATGGCAACAAGCACACTGTGGACCTCCGACAGCAGTGAACTGAACAGACAAGTTACGCCAACATTAAACTTTTCGCCTGAACAGGGATTTGAACCCTGGACCCTCAGATTAAAAGTCTGATGCTCTACCGACTGAGCCATCCAGGCTTCAAAAAAGGTGTTTTCTCTCGCGAAAGTCTGTTCGGGAGAAAACCAAAAGAACTTTGTCCATTACCTCAGATTCTAGAGTGGGGGAGAGTTGACGCAAAGTTGCATGTAGCCGTAGAAAACCACAGATGTTAAAGGGAAATCTGAACGTGCTGAGGACTAACCAAATTCATAACTCAATGGTGGCCACAGGGAGACTTCCATTAATGTTCTTGGTAAGGGGAGACCCTGATTTGTATGTGGCTTGGCTAAACCAAGACGGGTGCAATTAGATTTGTTGGCAGTAACATACATGTTACCAGAACACATGGTTCACTGAATGCACCACTCACCAATGTCAACAAGCACACCGTTAACCTCCATGACTGATAAAGAACCGAACGGACAAGTCACACCGACATTAAACTTGAAGCCTGAACAGGGACTTGAACCCTGGACCCTCAGATTAAGAGTCTGATGCTCTGCCGACTGAGCCATCCAGGCTTCGAAATCAGTAACTTTTCTTACGAAAGTGTGTTTGAGAGAAAACCATAACTACTTTGTCCATTACCATCACATTCTGGACTGGAGGAGGGTTGGCCCAAAGTGGCATGTAGCCCACAGATGTTAAAGGGGAATCTGAAAGTGCTGAGGACTAACCAAATTCACAACTTACTCATGGCCACAGGCAGACCTCCATTAGTGGACTTGGACGGGTAGACCCTGATTTGCATGTGGCTTGGGTAAACCAAGACGGGTGAAATTAGATTTGTTGGAAGAGTGCAAATGAAAGTGTCCTAATATATAGGGCGTTAATAACTGCTGGCAGTAACATACATGCTTCCAGTACATGCGGTCGGCCAAATGCACCAATCATCCATGGCAACAAGCACACTGTGGACCTCCGACAGCAGTGAACTGAACACACAAGTTACGCCAACATTAAACTTTTCACCTGAACAGGGATTTGAACCCTGGACCCTCAGATTAAAAGTCTGATGCTCTACCGACTGAGCCATCCAGGCTTCAAAAAAGGTGTTTTCTCTCGCGAAAGTCTGTTCGGGAGAAAACCAAAAGAACTTTGTCCATTACCTCAGATTCTGGAGTGGGGGAGAGTTGACGCAAAGTTGCATGTAGCCGTAGAAAACCACAGATGTTAAAGGGAAATCTGAACGTGCTGAGGACTAACCAAATTCATAACTCAATGGTGGCCACAGGGAGACTTCCATTAATGGTCTTGGTAAGGGGAGACCCTGATTTGTATGTGGCTTGGCTAAACCAAGACGGGTGCAATTAGATTTGTTGGCAGTAACATACATGTTACCAGAACACATGGTTCACTGAATGCACCACTCACCAATGTCAACAAGCACACCGTTAACCTCCATGACTGATAAAGAACCGAACGGACAAGTCACACCGACATTAAACTTGAAGCCTGAACAGGGACTTGAACCCTGGACCCTCAGATTAAGAGTCTGATGCTCTGCCGACTGAGCCATCCAGGCTTCGAATTCAGTAACTTTTCTTACGAAAGTGTGTTTGAGAGAAAACCATAACAACTTTGTCCATTACCATCACATTCTGGACTGGAGGAGGGTTGGCCCAAAGTGGCATGTAGCCTTGGAAGACCACAGATGTTAAAGGGGAATCTGAAAGTGCTGAGGACTAACCAAATTCACAACTTACTCATGGCCACAGGCAGACCTCCATTAGTGGACTTGGACGGGTAGACCCTGATTTGCATGTGGCTTGGGTAAACCAAGACGGGTGAAATTAGATTTGTTGGAAGAGTGCAAATGAAAGTGTCCTAATATATAGGGCGTTAATAACTGCTGGCAGTAACATACATGCTTCCAGTACATGCGGTCGGCCAAATGCACCAATCATCCATGGCAACAAGCACACTGTGGACCTCCGACAGCAGTGAACTGAACACACAAGTTACTCCAACATTAAACTTTTCGCCTGAACAGGGATTTGAACCCTGGACCCTCAGATTAAAAGTCTGATGCTCTACCGACTGAGCCATCCAGGTTTCAAAAAAGGTGTTTTCTCTCGCGAAAGTCTGTTCGGGAGAAAACCAAAAGAACTTTGTCCATTACCTCAGATTCTGGAGTGGGGGACAGTTGACGCAAAGTTGCATGTAGCCGTAGAAAACCACAGATGTTAAAGGGAAATCTGAACGTGCTGAGGACTAACCAAATTCATAACTCAATGATGGCCACAGGGAGACTTCCATTAATGGTCTTGGTAAGGGGAGACCCTGATTTGTACATGGCTTGGCTAAACCAAGACGGGTGCAATTAGATTTGTTGGCAGTAACATACATGTTACCAGAACACATGGTTCACTGAATGCACCACTCACCAATGTCAACAAGCACACCGTTAACCTCCATGACTGATAAAGAACCGAACGGACAAGTCACACCTACATTAAACTTGAAGCCTGAACAGGGACTTGAACCCTGGACCCTCAGATTAAGAGTCTGATGCTCTGCCGACTGAGCCATCCAGGCTTCGAAATCAGTAACTTTTCTTACGAAAGTGTGTTTGAGAGAAAACCATAACAACTTTGTCCATTACCATCACATTCTGGACTGGAGGAGGGTTGGCCCAAAGTGGCATGTAGCCTTGGAAGACCACAGATGTTAAAGGGGAATCTGAAAGTGCTGAGGACTAAACAAATTCACAACTCACTCATGGCCACAGGCAGACCTCCATTAGTGGACTTGGACGGGTAGACCCTGATTTGCATGTGGCTTGGGTAAACCAAGACGGGTGAAATTAGATTTGTTGGAAGAGTGCAAATGAAAGTGTCCTAATATATAGGGCGTTAATAACTGCTGGCAGTAACATACATGCTTCCAGTACATGCGGTCGGCCAAATGCACCAATCATCCATGGCAACAAGCACACTGTGGACCTCCGACAGCAGTGAACTGAACAGACAAGTTACGCCAACATTAAACTTTTCGCCTGAACAGGGATTTGAACCCTGGACCCTCAGATTAAAAGTCTGATGCTCTACCGACTGAGCCATCCAGGCTTCAAAAAAGGTGTTTTCTCTCGCGAAAGTCTGTTCGGGAGAAAACCAAAAGAACTTTGTCCATTACCTCAGATTCTAGAGTGGGGGAGAGTTGACGCAAAGTTGCATGTAGCCGTAGAAAACCACAGATGTTAAAGGGAAATCTGAACGTGCTGAGGACTAACCAAATTCATAACTCAATGGTGGCCACAGGGAGACTTCCATTAATGTTCTTGGTAAGGGGAGACCCTGATTTGTATGTGGCTTGGCTAAACCAAGACGGGTGCAATTAGATTTGTTGGCAGTAACATACATGTTACCAGAACACATGGTTCACTGAATGCACCACTCACCAATGTCAACAAGCACACCGTTAACCTCCATGACTGATAAAGAACCGAACGGACAAGTCACACCGACATTAAACTTGAAGCCTGAACAGGGACTTGAACCCTGGACCCTCAGATTAAGAGTCTGATGCTCTGCCGACTGAGCCATCCAGGCTTCGAAATCAGTAACTTTTCTTACGAAAGTGTGTTTGAGAGAAAACCATAACTACTTTGTCCATTACCATCACATTCTGGACTGGAGGAGGGTTGGCCCAAAGTGGCATGTAGCCCACAGATGTTAAAGGGGAATCTGAAAGTGCTGAGGACTAACCAAATTCACAACTTACTCATGGCCACAGGCAGACCTCCATTAGTGGACTTGGACGGGTAGACCCTGATTTGCATGTGGCTTGGGTAAACCAAGACGGGTGAAATTAGATTTGTTGGAAGAGTGCAAATGAAAGTGTCCTAATATATAGGGCGTTAATAACTGCTGGCAGTAACATACATGCTTCCAGTACATGCGGTCGGCCAAATGCACCAATCATCCATGGCAACAAGCACACTGTGGACCTCCGACAGCAGTGAACTGAACACACAAGTTACGCCAACATTAAACTTTTCACCTGAACAGGGATTTGAACCCTGGACCCTCAGATTAAAAGTCTGATGCTCTACCGACTGAGCCATCCAGGCTTCAAAAAAGGTGTTTTCTCTCGCGAAAGTCTGTTCGGGAGAAAACCAAAAGAACTTTGTCCATTACCTCAGATTCTGGAGTGGGGGAGAGTTGACGCAAAGTTGCATGTAGCCGTAGAAAACCACAGATGTTAAAGGGAAATCTGAACGTGCTGAGGACTAACCAAATTCATAACTCAATGGTGGCCACAGGGAGACTTCCATTAATGGTCTTGGTAAGGGGAGACCCTGATTTGTATGTGGCTTGGCTAAACCAAGACGGGTGCAATTAGATTTGTTGGCAGTAACATACATGTTACCAGAACACATGGTTCACTGAATGCACCACTCACCAATGTCAACAAGCACACCGTTAACCTCCATGACTGATAAAGAACCGAACGGACAAGTCACACCGACATTAAACTTGAAGCCTGAACAGGGACTTGAACCCTGGACCCTCAGATTAAGAGTCTGATGCTCTGCCGACTGAGCCATCCAGGCTTCGAATTCAGTAACTTTTCTTACGAAAGTGTGTTTGAGAGAAAACCATAACAACTTTGTCCATTACCATCACATTCTGGACTGGAGGAGGGTTGGCCCAAAGTGGCATGTAGCCTTGGAAGACCACAGATGTTAAAGGGGAATCTGAAAGTGCTGAGGACTAACCAAATTCACAACTTACTCATGGCCACAGGCAGACCTCCATTAGTGGACTTGGACGGGTAGACCCTGATTTGCATGTGGCTTGGGTAAACCAAGACGGGTGAAATTAGATTTGTTGGAAGAGTGCAAATGAAAGTGTCCTAATATATAGGGCGTTAATAACTGCTGGCAGTAACATACATGCTTCCAGTACATGCGGTCGGCCAAATGCACCAATCATCCATGGCAACAAGCACACTGTGGACCTCCGACAGCAGTGAACTGAACACACAAGTTACTCCAACATTAAACTTTTCGCCTGAACAGGGATTTGAACCCTGGACCCTCAGATTAAAAGTCTGATGCTCTACCGACTGAGCCATCCAGGCTTCAAAAAAGGTGTTTTCTCTCGCGAAAGTCTGTTCGGGAGAAAACCAAAAGAACTTTGTCCATTACCTCAGATTCTGGAGTGGGGGAGAGTTGACGCAAAGTTGCATGTAGCCGTAGAAAACCACAGATGTTAAAGGGAAATCTGAACGTGCTGAGGACTAACCAAATTCATAACTCAATGATGGCCACAGGGAGACTTCCATTAATGGTCTTGGTAAGGGGAGACCCTGATTTGTACATGGCTTGGCTAAACCAAGACGGGTGCAATTAGATTTGTTGGCAGTAACATACATGTTACCAGAACACATGGTTCACTGAATGCACCACTCACCAATGTCAACAAGCACACCGTTAACCTCCATGACTGATAAAGAACCGAACGGACAAGTCACACCTACATTAAACTTGAAGCCTGAACAGGGACTTGAACCCTGGACCCTCAGATTAAGAGTCTGATGCTCTGCCGACTGAGCCATCCAGGCTTCAAAATCAGTAACTTTTCTTACGAAAGTGTGTTTGAGAGAAAACCATAACAACTTTGTCCATTACCATCACATTCTGGACTGGAGGAGGGTTGGCCCAAAGTGGCATGTAGCCTTGGAAGACCACAGATGTTAAAGGGGAATCTGAAAGTGCTGAGGACTAACCAAATTCACAACTCACTCATGGCCACAGGCAGACCTCCATTAGTGGACTTGGACGGGTAGACCCTGATTTGCATGTGGCTTGGGTAAACCAAGACGGGTGAAATTAGATTTGTTGGAAGAGTGCAAATGAAAGTGTCCTAATATATAGGGCGTTAATAACTGCTGGCAGTAACATACATGCTTCCAGTACATGCGGTCGGCCAAATGCACCAATCATCCATGGCAACAAGCACACTGTGGACCTCCGACAGCAGTGAACTGAACACACAAGTTACGCCAACATTAAACTTTTCACCTGAACAGGGATTTGAACCCTGGACCCTCAGATTAAAAGTCTGATGCTCTACCGACTGAGCCATCCAGGCTTCAAAAAAGGTGTTTTCTCTCGCGAAAGTCTGTTCGGGAGAAAACCAAAAGAACTTTGTCCATTACCTCAGATTCTGGAGTGGGGGAGAGTTGACGCAAAGTTGCATGTAGCCGTAGAAAACCACAGATGTTAAAGGGAAATCTGAACGTGCTGAGGACTAACCAAATTCATAACTCAATGGTGGCCACAGGGAGACTTCCATTAATGGTCTTGGTAAGGGGAGACCCTGATTTGTATGTGGCTTGGCTAAACCAAGACGGGTGCAATTAGATTTGTTGGCAGTAACATACATGTTACCAGAACACATGGTTCACTGAATGCACCACTCACCAATGTCAACAAGCACACCGTTAACCTCCATGACTGATAAAGAACCGAACGGACAAGTCACACCGACATTAAACTTGAAGCCTGAACAGGGACTTGAACCCTGGACCCTCAGATTAAGAGTCTGATGCTCTGCCGACTGAGCCATCCAGGCTTCGAATTCAGTAACTTTTCTTACGAAAGTGTGTTTGAGAGAAAACCATAACAACTTTGTCCATTACCATCACATTCTGGACTGGAGGAGGGTTGGCCCAAAGTGGCATGTAGCCTTGGAAGACCACAGATGTTAAAGGGGAATCTGAAAGTGCTGAGGACTAACCAAATTCACAACTTACTCATGGCCACAGGCAGACCTCCATTAGTGGACTTGGACGGGTAGACCCTGATTTGCATGTGGCTTGGGTAAACCAAGACGGGTGAAATTAGATTTGTTGGAAGAGTGCAAATGAAAGTGTCCTAATATATAGGGCGTTAATAACTGCTGGCAGTAACATACATGCTTCCAGTACATGCGGTCGGCCAAATGCACCAATCATCCATGGCAACAAGCACACTGTGGACCTCCGACAGCAGTGAACTGAACACACAAGTTACTCCAACATTAAACTTTTCGCCTGAACAGGGATTTGAACCCTGGACCCTCAGATTAAAAGTCTGATGCTCTACCGACTGAGCCATCCAGGCTTCAAAAAAGGTGTTTTCTCTCGCGAAAGTCTGTTCGGGAGAAAACCAAAAGAACTTTGTCCATTACCTCAGATTCTGGAGTGGGGGAGAGTTGACGCAAAGTTGCATGTAGCCGTAGAAAACCACAGATGTTAAAGGGAAATCTGAACGTGCTGAGGACTAACCAAATTCATAACTCAATGATGGCCACAGGGAGACTTCCATTAATGGTCTTGGTAAGGGGAGACCCTGATTTGTACATGGCTTGGCTAAACCAAGACGGGTGCAATTAGATTTGTTGGCAGTAACATACATGTTACCAGAACACATGGTTCACTGAATGCACCACTCACCAATGTCAACAAGCACACCGTTAACCTCCATGACTGATAAAGAACCGAACGGACAAGTCACACCTACATTAAACTTGAAGCCTGAACAGGGACTTGAACCCTGGACCCTCAGATTAAGAGTCTGATGCTCTGCCGACTGAGCCATCTAGGCTTCGAAATCAGTAACTTTTCTTACGAAAGTGTGTTTGAGAGAAAACCATAACAACTTTGTCCATTACCATCACATTCTGGACTGGAGGAGGGTTGGCCCAAAGTGGCATGTAGCCTTGGAAGACCACAGATGTTAAAGGGGAATCTGAAAGTGCTGAGGACTAACCAAATTCACAACTCACTCATGGCCACAGGCAGACCTCCATTAGTGGACTTGGACGGGTAGACCCTGATTTGCATGTGGCTTGGGTAAACCAAGACGGGTGAAATTAGATTTGTTGGAAGAGTGCAAATGAAAGTGTCCTAATATATAGGGCGTTAATAACTGCTGGCAGTAACATACATGCTTCCAGTACATGCGGTCGGCCAAATGCACCAATCATCCATGGCAACAAGCACACTGTGGACCTCCGACAGCAGTGAACTGAACAGACAAGTTACGCCAACATTAAACTTTTCGCCTGAACAGGGATTTGAACCCTGGACCCTCAGATTAAAAGTCTGATGCTCTACCGACTGAGCCATCCAGGCTTCAAAAAAGGTGTTTTCTCTCGCGAAAGTCTGTTCGGGAGAAAACCAAAAGAACTTTGTCCATTACCTCAGATTCTGGAGTGGGGGAGAGTTGACGCAAAGTTGCATGTAGCCGTAGAAAACCACAGATGTTAAAGGGAAATCTGAACGTGCTGAGGACTAACCAAATTCATAACTCAATGATGGCCACAGGGAGACTTCCATTAATGGTCTTGGTAAGGGGAGACCCTGATTTGTACATGGCTTGGCTAAACCAAGACGGGTGCAATTAGATTTGTTGGCAGTAACATACATGTTACCAGAACACATGGTTCACTGAATGCACCACTCACCAATGTCAACAAGCACACCGTTAACCTCCATGACTGATAAAGAACCGAACGGACAAGTCACACCTACATTAAACTTGAAGCCTGAACAGGGACTTGAACCCTGGACCCTCAGATTAAGAGTCTGATGCTCTGCCGACTGAGCCATCCAGGCTTCGAAATCAGTAACTTTTCTTACGAAAGTGTGTTTGAGAGAAAACCATAACAACTTTGTCCATTACCATCACATTCTGGACTGGAGGAGGGTTGGCCCAAAGTGGCATGTAGCCTTGGAAGACCACAGATGTTAAAGGGGAATCTGAAAGTGCTGAGGACTAACCAAATTCACAACTCACTCATGGCCACAGGCAGACCTCCATTAGTGGACTTGGACGGGTAGACCCTGATTTGCATGTGGCTTGGGTAAACCAAGACGGGTGAAATTAGATTTGTTGGAAGAGTGCAAATGAAAGTGTCCTAATATATAGGGCGTTAATAACTGCTGGCAGTAACATACATGCTTCCAGTACATGCGGTCGGCCAAATGCACCAATCATCCATGGCAACAAGCACACTGTGGACCTCCGACAGCAGTGAACTGAACAGACAAGTTACGCCAATATTAAACTTTTCGCCTGAACAGGGATTTGAACCCTGGACCCTCAGATTAAAAGTCTGATGCTCTACCGACTGAGCCATCCAGGCTTCAAAAAAGGTGTTTTCTCTCGCGAAAGTCTGTTCGGGAGAAAACCAAAAGAACTTTGTCCATTACCTCAGATTCTGGAGTGGGGGAGAGTTGACGCAAAGTTGCATGTAGCCGTAGAAAACCACAGATGTTAAAGGGAAATCTGAACGTGCTGAGGACTTACCAAATTCATAACTCAATGGTGGCCACAGGGAGACTTCCATTAATATTCTTGGTAAGGGGAGACCCTGATTTGTATGTGGCTTGGCTAAACCAAGACGGGTGCAATTAGATTTGTTGGCAGTAACATACATGTTACCAGAACACATGGTTCACTGAATGCACCACTCACCAATGTCAACAAGCACACCGTTAACCTCCATGACTGATAAAGAACCGAACGGACAAGTCACACCTACATTAAACTTGAAGCCTGAACAGGGACTTGAACCCTGGACCCTCAGATTAAGAGTCTGATGCTCTGCCGACTGAGCCATCCAGGCTTCGAAATCAGTAACTTTTCTTACGAAAGTGTGTTTGAGAGAAAACCATAACAACTTTGTCCATTACCATCACATTCTGGACTGGAGGAGGGTTGGCCCAAAGTGGCATGTAGCCTTGGAAGACCACAGATGTTAAAGGGGAATCTGAAAGTGCTGAGGACTAAACAAATTCACAACTCACTCATGGCCACAGGCAGACCTCCATTAGTGGACTTGGACGGGTAGACCCTGATTTGCATGTGGCTTGGGTAAACCAAGACGGGTGAAATTAGATTTGTTGGAAGAGTGCAAATGAAAGTGTCCTAATATATAGGGCGTTAATAACTGCTGGCAGTAACATACATGCTTCCAGTACATGCGGTCGGCCAAATGCACCAATCATCCATGGCAACAAGCACACTGTGGACCTCCGACAGCAGTGAACTGAACAGACAAGTTACGCCAACATTAAACTTTTCGCCTGAACAGGGATTTGAACGCTGGACCCTCAGATTAAAAGTCTGATGCTCTACCGACTGAGCCATCCAGGCTTCAAAAAAGGTGTTTTCTCTCGCGAAAGTCTGTTCGGGAGAAAACCAAAAGAACTTTGTCCATTACCTCAGATTCTGGAGTGGGGGAGAGTTGACGCAAAGTTGCATGTAGCCGTAGAAAACCACAGATGTTAAAGGGAAATCTGAACGTGCTGAGGACTAACCAAATTCATAACTCAATGGTGGCCACAGGGAGACTTCCATTAATGGTCTTGGTAAGGGGAGACCCTGATTTGTATGTGGCTTGGCTAAACCAAGACGGGTGCAATTAGATTTGTTGGCAGTAACATACATGTTACCAGAACACATGGTTCACTGAATGCACCACTCACCAATGTCAACAAGCACACCGTTAACCTCCATGACTGATAAAGAACCGAACGGACAAGTCACACCGACATTAAACTTGAAGCCTGAACAGGGACTTGAACCCTGGACCCTCAGATTAAGAGTCTGATGCTCTGCCGACTGAGCCATCCAGGCTTCGAATTCAGTAACTTTTCTTACGAAAGTGTGTTTGAGAGAAAACCATAACAACTTTGTCCATTACCATCACATTCTGGACTGGAGGAGGGTTGGCCCAAAGTGGCATGTAGCCTTGGAAGACCACAGATGTTAAAGGGGAATCTGAAAGTGCTGAGGACTAACCAAATTCACAACTTACTCATGGCCACAGGCAGACCTCCATTAGTGGACTTGGACGGGTAGACCCTGATTTGCATGTGGCTTGGGTAAACCAAGACGGGTGAAATTAGATTTGTTGGAAGAGTGCAAATGAAAGTGTCCTAATATATAGGGCGTTAATAACTGCTGGCAGTAACATACATGCTTCCAGTACATGCGGTCGGCCAAATGCACCAATCATCCATGGCAACAAGCACACTGTGGACCTCCGACAGCAGTGAACTGAACAGACAAGTTACGCCAACATTAAACTTTTCGCCTGAACAGGGATTTGAACGCTGGACCCTCAGATTAAAAGTCTGATGCTCTACCGACTGAGCCATCCAGGCTTCAAAAAAGGTGTTTTCTCTCGCGAAAGTCTGTTCGGGAGAAAACCAAAAGAACTTTGTCCATTACCTCAGATTCTGGAGTGGGGGAGAGTTGACGCAAAGTTGCATGTAGCCGTAGAAAACCACAGATGTTAAAGGGAAATCTGAACGTGCTGAGGACTAACCAAATTCATAACTCAATGGTGGCCACAGGGAGACTTCCATTAATGGTCTTGGTAAGGGGAGACCCTGATTTGTATGTGGCTTGGCTAAACCAAGACGGGTGCAATTAGATTTGTTGGCAGTAACATACATGTTACCAGAACACATGGTTCACTGAATGCACCACTCACCAATGTCAACAAGCACACCGTTAACCTCCATGACTGATAAAGAACCGAACGGACAAGTCACACCGACATTAAACTTGAAGCCTGAACAGGGACTTGAACCCTGGACCCTCAGATTAAGAGTCTGATGCTCTGCCGACTGAGCCATCCAGGCTTCGAATTCAGTAACTTTTCTTACGAAAGTGTGTTTGAGAGAAAACCATAACAACTTTGTCCATTACCATCACATTCTGGAGTGGAGGAGGGTTGGCCCAAAGTGGCATGTAGCCTTGGAAGACCACAGATGTTAAAGGGGAATCTGAAAGTGCTGAGGACTAACCAAATTCACAACTTACTCATGGCCACAGGCAGACCTCCATTAGTGGACTTGGACGGGTAGACCCTGATTTGCATGTGGCTTGGGTAAACCAAGACGGGTGAAATTAGATTTGTTGGAAGAGTGCAAATGAAAGTGTCCTAATATATAGGGCGTTAATAACTGCTGGCAGTAACATACATGCTTCCAGTACATGCGGTCGGCCAAATGCACCAATCATCCATGGCAACAAGCACACTGTGGACCTCCGACAGCAGTGAACTGAACACACAAGTTACTCCAACATTAAACTTTTCGCCTGAACAGGGATTTGAACCCTGGACCCTCAGATTAAAAGTCTGATGCTCTACCGACTGAGCCATCCAGGCTTCAAAAAAGGTGTTTTCTCTCGCGAAAGTCTGTTCGGGAGAAAACCAAAAGAACTTTGTCCATTACCTCAGATTCTGGAGTGGGGGAGAGTTGACGCAAAGTTGCATGTAGCCGTAGAAAACCACAGATGTTAAAGGGAAATCTGAACGTGCTGAGGACTAACCAAATTCATAACTCAATGATGGCCACAGGGAGACTTCCATTAATGGTCTTGGTAAGGGGAGACCCTGATTTGTACATGGCTTGGCTAAACCAAGACGGGTGCAATTAGATTTGTTGGCAGTAACATACATGTTACCAGAACACATGGTTCACTGAATGCACCACTCACCAATGTCAACAAGCACACCGTTAACCTCCATGACTGATAAAGAACCGAACGGACAAGTCACACCTACATTAAACTTGAAGCCTGAACAGGGACTTGAACCCTGGACCCTCAGATTAAGAGTCTGATGCTCTGCCGACTGAGCCATCCAGGCTTCGAAATCAGTAACTTTTCTTACGAAAGTGTGTTTGAGAGAAAACCATAACAACTTTGTCCATTACCATCACATTCTGGACTGGAGGAGGGTTGGCCCAAAGTGGCATGTAGCCTTGGAAGACCACAGATGTTAAAGGGGAATCTGAAAGTGCTGAGGACTAACCAAATTCACAACTCACTCATGGCCACAGGCAGACCTCCATTAGTGGACTTGGACGGGTAGACCCTGATTTGCATGTGGCTTGGGTAAACCAAGACGGGTGAAATTAGATTTGTTGGAAGAGTGCAAATGAAAGTGTCCTAATATATAGGGCGTTAATAACTGCTGGCAGTAACATACATGCTTCCAGTACATGCGGTCGGCCAAATGCACCAATCATCCATGGCAACAAGCACACTGTGGACCTCCGACAGCAGTGAACTGAACAGACAAGTTACGCCAACATTAAACTTTTCGCCTGAACAGGGATTTGAACCCTGGACCCTCAGATTAAAAGTCTGATGCTCTACCGACTGAGCCATCCAGGCTTCAAAAAAGGTGTTTTCTCTCGCGAAAGTCTGTTCGGGAGAAAACCAAAAGAACTTTGTCCATTACCTCAGATTCTGGAGTGGGGGAGAGTTGACGCAAAGTTGCATGTAGCCGTAGAAAACCACAGATGTTAAAGGGAAATCTGAACGTGCTGAGGACTAACCAAATTCATAACTCAATGATGGCCACAGGGAGACTTCCATTAATGGTCTTGGTAAGGGGAGACCCTGATTTGTACATGGCTTGGCTAAACCAAGACGGGTGCAATTAGATTTGTTGGCAGTAACATACATGTTACCAGAACACATGGTTCACTGAATGCACCACTCACCAATGTCAACAAGCACACCGTTAACCTCCATGACTGATAAAGAACCGAACGGACAAGTCACACCTACATTAAACTTGAAGCCTGAACAGGGACTTGAACCCTGGACCCTCAGATTAAGAGTCTGATGCTCTGCCGACTGAGCCATCCAGGCTTCGAAATCAGTAACTTTTCTTACGAAAGTGTGTTTGAGAGAAAACCATAACAACTTTGTCCATTACCATCACATTCTGGACTGGAGGAGGGTTGGCCCAAAGTGGCATGTAGCCTTGGAAGACCACAGATGTTAAAGGGGAATCTGAAAGTGCTGAGGACTAACCAAATTCACAACTCACTCATGGCCACAGGCAGACCTCCATTAGTGGACTTGGACGGGTAGACCCTGATTTGCATGTGGCTTGGGTAAACCAAGACGGGTGAAATTAGATTTGTTGGAAGAGTGCAAATGAAAGTGTCCTAATATATAGGGCGTTAATAACTGCTGGCAGTAACATACATGCTTCCAGTACATGCGGTCGGCCAAATGCACCAATCATCAATGGCAACAAGCACACTGTGGACCTCCGACAGCAGTGAACTGAACAGACAAGTTACGCCAACATTAAACTTTTCGCCTGAACAGGGATTTGAACGCTGGACCCTCAGATTAAAAGTCTGATGCTCTACCGACTGAGCCATCCAGGCTTCAAAAAAGGTGTTTTCTCTCGCGAAAGTCTGTTCGGGAGAAAACCAAAAGAACTTTGTCCATTACCTCAGATTCTGGAGTGGGGGAGAGTTGACGCAAAGTTGCATGTAGCCGTAGAAAACCACAGATGTTAAAGGGAAATCTGAACGTGCTGAGGACTAACCAAATTCATAACTCAATGATGGCCACAGGGAGACTTCCATTAATGGTCTTGGTAAGGGGAGACCCTGATTTGTACATGGCTTGGCTAAACCAAGACGGGTGCAATTAGATTTGTTGGCAGTAACATACATGTTACCAGAACACATGGTTCACTGAATGCACCACTCACCAATGTCAACAAGCACACCGTTAACCTCCATGACTGATAAAGAACCGAACGGACAAGTCACACCTACATTAAACTTGAAGCCTGAACAGGGACTTGAACCCTGGACCCTCAGATTAAGAGTCTGATGCTCTGCCGACTGAGCCATCCAGGCTTCGAAATCAGTAACTTTTCTTACGAAAGTGTGTTTGAGAGAAAACCATAACAACTTTGTCCATTACCATCACATTCTGGACTGGAGGAGGGTTGGCCCAAAGTGGCATGTAGCCTTGGAAGACCACAGATGTTAAAGGGGAATCTGAAAGTGCTGAGGACTAACCAAATTCACAACTCACTCATGGCCACAGGCAGACCTCCATTAGTGGACTTGGACGGGTAGACCCTGATTTGCATGTGGCTTGGGTAAACCAAGACGGGTGAAATTAGATTTGTTGGAAGAGTGCAAATGAAAGTGTCCTAATATATAGGGCGTTAATAACTGCTGGCAGTAACATACATGCTTCCAGTACATGCGGTCGGCCAAATGCACCAATCATCCATGGCAACAAGCACACTGTGGACCTCCGACAGCAGTGAACTGAACACACAAGTTACGCCAACATTAAACTTTTCGCCTGAACAGGGATTTGAACCCTGGACCCTCAGATTAAAAGTCTGATGCTCCACCGACTGAGCCATCCAGGCTTCAAAAAAGGTGTTTTCTCTCGCGAAAGTCTGTTCGGGAGAAAACCAAAAGAACTTTGTCCATTACCTCAGATTCTGGAGTGGGGGAGAGTTGACGCAAAGTTGCATGTAGCCGTAGAAAACCACAGATGTTAAAGGGAAATCTGAACGTGCTGAGGACTAACCAAATTCATAACTCAATGGTGGCCACAGGGAGACTTCCATTAATGGTCTTGGTAAGGCGAGACCCTGATTTGTATGTGGCTTGGCTAAACCAAGACGGGTGCAATTAGATTTGTTGGCAGTAACATACATGTTACCAGAACACATGGTTCACTGAATGCACCACTCACCAATGTCAACAAGCACACCGTTAACCTCCATGACTGATAAAGAACCGAACGGACAAGTCACACCTACATTAAACTTGAAGCCTGAACAGGGACTTGAACCCTGGACCCTCAGATTAAGAGTCTGATGCTCTGCCGACTGAGCCATCCAGGCTTCGAAATCAGTAACTTTTCTTACGAAAGTGTGTTTGAGAGAAAACCATAACAACTTTGTCCATTACCATCACATTCTGGACTGGAGGAGGGTTGGCCCAAAGTGGCATGTAGCCTTGGAAGACCACAGATGTTAAAGGGGAATCTGAAAGTGCTGAGGACTAACCAAATTCACAACTCACTCATGGCCACAGGCAGACCTCCATTAGTGGACTTGGACGGGTAGACCCTGATTTGCATGTGGCTTGGGTAAACCAAGACGGGTGAAATTAGATTTGTTGGAAGAGTGCAAATGAAAGTGTCCTAATATATAGGGCGTTAATAACTGCTGGCAGTAACATACATGCTTCCAGTACATGCGGTCGGCCAAATGCACCAATCATCCATGGCAACAAGCACACTGTGGACCTCCGACAGCAGTGAACTGAACAGACAAGTTACGCCAACATTAAACTTTTCGCCTGAACAGGGATTTGAACCCTGGACCCTCAGATTAAAAGTCTGATGCTCTACCGACTGAGCCATCCATGCTTCAAAAAAGGTGTTTTCTCTCGCGAAAGTCTGTTCGGGAGAAAACCAAAAGAACTTTGTCCATTACCTCAGATTCTGGAGTGGGGGAGAGTTGACGCAAAGTTGCATGTAGCCGTAGAAAACCACAGATGTTAAAGGGAAATCTGAACGTGCTGAGGACTAACCAAATTCATAACTCAATGATGGCCACAGGGAGACTTCCATTAATGGTCTTGGTAAGGGGAGACCCTGATTTGTATGTGGCTTGGCTAAACCAAGACGGGTGCAATTAGATTTGTTGGCAGTAACATACATGTTACCAGAACACATGGTTCACTGAATGCACCACTCACCAATGTCAACAAGCACACCGTTAACCTCCATGACTGATAAAGAACCGAACGGACAAGTCACACCTACATTAAACTTGAAGCCTGAACAGGGACTTGAACCCTGGACCCTCAGATTAAGAGTCTGATGCTCTGCCGACTGAGCCATCCAGGCTTCGAAATCAGTAACTTTTCTTACGAAAGTGTGTTTGAGAGAAAACCATAACAACTTTGTCCATTACCATCACATTCTGGACTGGAGGAGGGTTGGCCCAAAGTGGCATGTAGCCTTGGAAGACCACAGATGTTAAAGGGGAATCTGAAAGTGCTGAGGACTAACCAAATTCACAACTCACTCATGGCCACAGGCAGACCTCCATTAGTGGACTTGGACGGGTAGACCCTGATTTGCATGTGGCTTGGGTAAACCAAGACGGGTGAAATTAGATTTGTTGGAAGAGTGCAAATGAAAGTGTCCTAATATATAGGGCGTTAATAACTGCTGGCAGTAACATACATGCTTCCAGTACATGCGGTCGGCCAAATGCACCAATCATCCATGGCAACAAGCACACTGTGGACCTCCGACAGCAGTGAACTGAACACACAAGTTACGCCAACATTAAACTTTTCGCCTGAACAGGGATTTGAACCCTGGACCCTCAGATTAAAAGTCTGATGCTCCACCGACTGAGCCATCCAGGCTTCAAAAAAGGTGTTTTCTCTCGCGAAAGTCTGTTCGGGAGAAAACCAAAAGAACTTTGTCCATTACCTCAGATTCTGGAGTGGGGGAGAGTTGACGCAAAGTTGCATGTAGCCGTAGAAAACCACAGATGTTAAAGGGAAATCTGAACGTGCTGAGGACTAACCAAATTCATAACTCAATGGTGGCCACAGGGAGACTTCCATTAATGGTCTTGGTAAGGCGAGACCCTGATTTGTATGTGGCTTGGCTAAACCAAGACGGGTGCAATTAGATTTGTTGGCAGTAACATACATGTTACCAGAACACATGGTTCACTGAATGCACCACTCACCAATGTCAACAAGCACACCGTTAACCTCCATGACTGATAAAGAACCGAACGGACAAGTCACACCGACATTAAACTTGAAGCCTGAACAGGGACTTGAACCCTGGACCCTCAGATTAAGAGTCTGATGCTCTGCCGACTGAGCCATCCAGGCTTCGAAATCAGTAACTTTTCTTACGAAAGTGTGTTTGAGAGAAAACCATAACTACTTTGTCCATTACCATCACATTCTGGACTGGAGGAGGGTTGGCCCAAAGTGGCATGTAGCCTTGGAAGACCACAGATGTTAAAGGGGAATCTGAAAGTGCTGAGGACTAAACAAATTCACAACTCACTCATGGCCACAGGCAGACCTCCATTAGTGGACTTGGACGGGTAGACCCTGATTTGCATGTGGCTTGGGTAAACCAAGACGGGTGAAATTAGATTTGTTGGAAGAGTGCAAATGAAAGTGTCCTAATATATAGGGCGTTAATAACTGCTGGCAGTAACATACATGCTTCCAGTACATGCGGTCGGCCAAATGCACCAATCATCCATGGCAACAAGCACACTGTGGACCTCCGACAGCAGTGAACTGAACAGACAAGTTACGCCAACATTAAACTTTTCGCCTGAACAGGGATTTGAACCCTGGACCCTCAGATTAAAAAACTGATGCTCTACCGACTGAGCCATCCAGGCTTCAAAAAAGGTGTTTTCTCTCGCGAAAGTCTGTTCGGGAGAAAACCAAAAGAACTTTGTCCATTACCTCAGATTCTGGAGTGGGGGAGAGTTGACGCAAAGTTGCATGTAGCCGTAGAAAACCACAGATGTTAAAGGGAAATCTGAACGTGCTGAGGACTAACCAAATTCATAACTCAATGATGGCCACAGGGAGACTTCCATTAATGGTCTTGGTAAGGGGAGACCCTGATTTGTATGTGGCTTGGCTAAACCAAGACGGGTGCAATTAGATTTGTTGGCAGTAACATACATGTTACCAGAACACATGGTTCACTGAATGCACCACTCACCAATGTCAACAAGCACACCGTTAACCTCCATGACTGATAAAGAACCGAACGGACAAGTCACACCTACATTAAACTTGAAGCCTGAACAGGGACTTGAACCCTGGACCCTCAGATTAAGAGTCTGATGCTCTGCCGACTGAGCCATCCAGGCTTCGAAATCAGTAACTTTTCTTACGAAAGTGTGTTTGAGAGAAAACCATAACAACTTTGTCCATTACCATCACATTCTGGACTGGAGGAGGGTTGGCCCAAAGTGGCATGTAGCCTTGGAAGACCACAGATGTTAAAGGGGAATCTGAAAGTGCTGAGGACTAACCAAATTCACAACTCACTCATGGCCACAGGCAGACCTCCATTAGTGGACTTGGACGGGTAGACCCTGATTTGCATGTGGCTTGGGTAAACCAAGACGGGTGAAATTAGATTTGTTGGAAGAGTGCAAATGAAAGTGTCCTAATATATAGGGCGTTAATAACTGCTGGCAGTAACATACATGCTTCCAGTACATGCGGTCGGCCAAATGCACCAATCATCCATGGCAACAAGCACACTGTGGACCTCCGACAGCAGTGAACTGAACACACAAGTTACGCCAACATTAAACTTTTCGCCTGAACAGGGATTTGAACCCTGGACCCTCAGATTAAAAGTCTGATGCTCTACCGACTGAGCCATCCAGGCTTCAAAAAGGTGTTTTCTCTCGCGAAAGTCTGTTCGGGAGAAAACCAAAAGAACTTTGTCCATTACCTCAGATTCTGGAGTGGGGGAGAGTTGACGCAAAGTTGCATGTAGCCGTAGAAAACCACAGATGTTAAAGGGAAATCTGAACGTGCTGAGGACTAACCAAATTCATAACTCAATGGTGGCCACAGGGAGACTTCCATTAATGGTCTTGGTAAGGGGAGACCCTGATTTGTATGTGGCTTGGCTAAACCAAGACGGGTGCAATTAGATTTGTTGGCAGTAACATACATGTTACCAGAACACATGGTTCACTGAATGCACCACTCACCAATGTCAACAAGCACACCGTTAACCTCCATGACTGATAAAGAACCGAACGGACAAGTCACACCGACATTAAACTTGAAGCCTGAACAGGGACTTGAACCCTGGACCCTCAGATTAAGAGTCTGATGCTCTGCCGACTGAGCCATCCAGGCTTCGAAATCAGTAACTTTTCTTACGAAAGTGTGTTTGAGAGAAAACCATAACAACTTTGTCCATTACCATCACATTCTGGACTGGAGGAGAGTTGGCCCAAAGTGGCATGTAGCCTTGGAAGACCACAGATGTTAAAGGGGAATCTGAAAGTGCTGAGGACTAAACAAATTCACAACTCACTCATGGCCACAGGCAGACCTCCATTAGTGGACTTGGACGGGTAGACCCTGATTTGCATGTGGCTTGGGTAAACCAAGACGGGTGAAATTAGATTTGTTGGAAGAGTGCAAATGAAAGTGTCCTAGTATATAGGGCGTTAATAACTGCTGGCAGTAACATACATGCTTCCAGTACATGCGGTCGGCCAAATGCACCAATCATCCATGGCAACAAGCATACTGTGGACCTCCGACAGCAGTGAACTGAACAGACAAGTTACGCCAACATTAAACTTTTCACCTGAACAGGGATTTGAACCCTGGACCCTCAGATTAAAAGTCTGATGCTCTACCGACTGAGCCATCCAGGCTTCAAAAAAGGTGTTTTCTCTCGCGAAAGTCTGTTCGGGAGAAAACCAAAAGAACTTTGTCCATTACCTCAGATTCTGGAGTGGGGGAGAGTTGACGCAAAGTTGCATGTAGCCGTAGAAAACCACAGATGTTAAAGGGAAATCTGAACGTGCTGAGGACTAACCAAATTCATAACTCAATGGTGGCCACAGGGAGACTTCCATTAATGGTCTTGGTAAGGGGAGACCCTGATTTGTATGTGGCTTGGCTAAACCAAGACGGGTGCAATTAGATTTGTTGGCAGTAACATACATGTTACCAGAACACATGGTTCACTGAATGCACCACTCACCAATGTCAACAAGCACACCGTTAACCTCCATGACTGATAAAGAACCGAACGGACAAGTCACACCGACATTAAACTTGAAGCCTGAACAGGGACTTGAACCCTGGACCCTCAGATTAAGAGTCTGATGCTCTGCCGACTGAGCCATCCAGGCTTCGAAATCAGTAACTTTTCTTACGAAAGTGTGTTTGAGAGAAAACCATAACAACTTTGTCCATTACCATCACATTCTGGACTGGAGGAGGGTTGGCCCAAAGTGGCATGTAGCCTTGGAAGACCACAGATGTTAAAGGGGAATCTGAAAGTGCTGAGGACTAACCAAATTCACAACTCACTCATGGCCACAGGCAGACCTCCATTAGTGGACTTGGACGGGTAGACCCTGATTTGCATGTGGCTTGGGTAAACCAAGACGGGTGAAATTAGATTTGTTGGAAGAGTGCAAATGAAAGTGTCCTAATATATAGGGCGTTAATAACTGCTGGCAGTAACATACATGCTTCCAGTACATGCGGTCGGCCAAATGCACCAATCATCCATGGCAACAAGCACACTGTGGACCTCCGACAGCAGTGAACTGAACACACAAGTTACGCCAACATTAAACTTTTCGCCTGAACAGGGATTTGAACCCTGGACCCTCAGATTAAAAGTCTGATGCTCTACCGACTGAGCCATCCAGGCTTCAAAAAAGGTGTTTTCTCTCGCGAAAGTCTGTTCGGGAGAAAACCAAAAGAACTTTGTCCATTACCTCAGATTCTGGAGTGGGGGAGAGTTGACGCAAAGTTGCATGTAGCCGTAGAAAACCACAGATGTTAAAGGGAAATCTGAACGTGCTGAGGACTAACCAAATTCATAACTCAATGGTGGCCACAGGGAGACTTCCATTAATGGTCTTGGTAAGGGGAGACCCTGATTTGTATGTGGCTTGGCTAAACCAAGACGGGTGCAATTAGATTTGTTGGCAGTAACATACATGTTACCAGAACACATAGTTCACTGAATGCACCACTCACCAATGTCAACAAGCACACCGTTAACCTCCATGACTGATAAAGAACCAAACGGACAAGTCACACCGACATTAAACTTGAAGCCTGAACAGGGACTTGAACCCTGGACCCTCAGATTAAGAGTCTGATGCGCTGCCGACTGAGCCATCCAGGCTTCGAAATCAGTAACTTTTCTTACGAAAGTGTGTTTGAGAGAAAACCATAACAACTTTGTCCATTACCATCACATTCTGGACTGGAGGAGGGTTGGCCCAAAGTGGCATGTAGCCTTGGAAGACCACAGATGTTAAAGGGGAATCTGAAAGTGCTGAGGACTAAACAAATTCACAACTCACTCATGGCCACAGGCAGACCTCCATTAGTGGACTTGGACGGGTAGACCCTGATTTGCATGTGGCTTGGGTAAACCAAGACGGGTGAAATTAGATTTGTTGGAAGAGTGCAAATGAAAGTGTCCTAGTATATAGGGCGTTAATAACTGCTGGCAGTAACATACATGCTTCCACTACATGCGGTCGGCCAAATGCACCAATCATCCATGGCAACAAGCATACTGTGGACCTCCGACAGCAGTGAACTGAACAGACAAGTTACGCCAACATTAAACTTTTCGCCTGAACAGGGATTTGAACCCTGGACCCTCAGATTAAAAGTCTGATGCTCTACCGACTGAGCCATCCAGGCTTCAAAAAAGGTGTTTTCTCTCGCGAAAGTCTGTTCGGGAGAAAACCAAAAGAACTTTGTCCATTACCTCAGATTCTGGAGTGGGGGAGAGTTGACGCAAAGTTGCATGTAGCCGTAGAAAACCACAGATGTTAAAGGGAAATCTGAACGTGCTGAGGACTAACCAAATTCATAACTCAATGGTGGCCACAGGGAGACTTCCATTAATGGTCTTGGTAAGGGGAGACCCTGATTTGTATGTGGCTTGGCTAAACCAAGACGGGTGCAATTAGATTTGTTGGCAGTAACATACATGTTACCAGAACACATGGTTCACTGAATGCACCACTCACCAATGTCAACAAGCACACCGTTAACCTCCATGACTGATAAAGAACTGAACGGACAAGTCACACCGACATTAAACTTGAAGCCTGAACAGGGACTTGAACCCTGGACCCTCAGATTAAGAGTCTGATGCTCTGCCGACTGAGCCATCCAGGCTTCGAAATCAGTAACTTTTCTTACGAAAGTGTGTTTGAGAGAAAACCATAACAACTTTGTCCATTACCATCACATTCTGGACTGGAGGAGGGTTGGCCCAAAGTGGCATGTAGCCTTGGAAGACCACAGATGTTAAAGGGGAATCTGAAAGTGCTGAGGACTAACCAAATTCACAACTCACTCATGGCCACAGGCAGACCTCCATTAGTGGACTTGGACGGGTAGACCCTGATTTGCATGTGGCTTGGGTAAACCAAGACGGGTGAAATTAGATTTGTTGGAAGAGTGCAAATGAAAGTGTCCTAATATATAGGGCGTTAATAACTGCTGGCAGTAACATACATGCTTCCAGTACATGCGGTCGGCCAAATGCACCAATCATCCATGGCAACAAGCACACTGTGGACCTCCGACAGCAGTGAACTGAACAGACAAGTTACGCCAACATTAAACTTTTCGCCTGAACAGGGATTTGAACCCTGGACCCTCAGATTAAAAGTCTGATGCTCTACCGACTGAGCCATCCAGGCTTCAAAAAAGGTGTTTTCTCTCGCGAAAGTCTGTTCGGGAGAAAACCAAAAGAACTTTGTCCATTACCTCAGATTCTGGAGTGGGGGAGAGTTGACGCAAAGTTGCATGTAGCCGTAGAAAACCACAGATGTTAAAGGGAAATCTGAACGTGCTGAGGACTAACCAAATTCATAACTCAATGGTGGCCACAGGGAGACTTCCATTAATGGTCTTGGTAAGGGGAGACCCTGATTTGTATGTGGCTTGGCTAAACCAAGACGGGTGCAATTAGATTTGTTGGCAGTAACATACATGTTACCAGAACACATGGTTCACTGAATGCACCACTCACCAATGTCAACAAGCACACCGTTAACCTCCATGACTGATAAAGAACCGAACGGACAAGTCACACCGACATTAAACTTGAAGCCTGAACAGGGACTTGAACCCTGGACCCTCAGATTAAGAGTCTGATGCTCTGCCGACTGAGCCATCCAGGCTTCGAAATCAGTAACTTTTCTTACGAAAGTGTGTTTGAGAGAAAACCATAACAACTTTGTCCATTACCATCACATTCTGGACTGGAGGAGGGTTGGCCCAAAGTGGCATGTAGCCTTGGAAGACCACAGATGTTAAAGGGGAATCTGAAAGTGCTGAGGACTAACCAAATTCACAACTCACTCATGGCCACAGGCAGACCTCCATTAGTGGACTTGGACGGGTAGACCCTGATTTGCATGTGGCTTGGGTAAACCAAGACGGGTGAAATTAGATTTGTTGGAAGAGTGCAAATGAAAGTGTCCTAATATATAGGGCGTTAATAACTGCTGGCAGTAACATACATGCTTCCAGTACATGCGGTCGGCCAAATGCACCAATCATCCATGGCAACAAGCACACTGTGGACCTCCGACAGCAGTGAACTGAACACACAAGTTACGCCAACATTAAACTTTTCGCCTGAACAGGGATTTGAACCCTGGACCCTCAGATTAAAAGTCTGATGCTCTACCGACTGAGCCATCCAGGCTTCAAAAAAGGTGTTTTCTCTCGCGAAAGTCTGTTCGGGAGAAAACCAAAAGAACTTTGTCCATTACCTCAGATTCTGGAGTGGGGGAGAGTTGACGCAAAGTTGCATGTAGCCGTAGAAAACCACAGATGTTAAAGGGAAATCTGAACGTGCTGAGGACTAACCAAATTCATAACTCAATGGTGGCCACAGGGAGACTTCCATTAATGGTCTTGGTAAGGGGAGACCCTGATTTGTATGTGGCTTGGCTAAACCAAGACGGGTGCAATTAGATTTGTTGGCAGTAACATACATGTTACCAGAACACATGGTTCACTGAATGCACCACTCACCAATGTCAACAAGCACACCGTTAACCTCCATGACTGATAAAGAACCGAACGGACAAGTCACACCGACATTAAACTTGAAGCCTGAACAGGGACTTGAACCCTGGACCCTCAGATTAAGAGTCTGATGCTCTGCCGACTGAGCCATCCAGGCTTCGAAATCAGTAACTTTTCTTACGAAAGTGTGTTTGAGAGAAAACCATAACAACTTTGTCCATTACCATCACATTCTGGACTGGAGGAGGGTTGGCCCAAAGTGGCATGTAGCCTTGGAAGACCACAGATGTTAAAGGGGAATCTGAAAGTGCTGAGGACTAAACAAATTCACAACTCACTCATGGCCACAGGCAGACCTCCATTAGTGGACTTGGACGGGTAGACCCTGATTTGCATGTGGCTTGGGTAAACCAAGACGGGTGAAATTAGATTTGTTGGAAGAGTGCAAATGAAAGTGTCCTAATATATAGGGCGTTAATAACTGCTGGCAGTAACATACATGCTTCCACTACATGCGGTCGGCCAAATGCACCAATCATCCATGGCAACAAGCATACTGTGGACCTCCGACAGCAGTGAACTGAACAGACAAGTTACGCCAACATTAAACTTTTCGCCTGAACAGGGATTTGAACCCTGGACCCTCAGATTAAAAGTCTGATGCTCTACCGACTGAGCCATCCAGGCTTCAAAAAAGGTGTTTTCTCTCGCGAAAGTCTGTTCGGGAGAAAACCAAAAGAACTTTGTCCATTACCTCAGATTCTGGAGTGGGGGAGAGTTGACGCAAAGTTGCATGTAGCCGTAGAAAACCACAGATGTTAAAGGGAAATCTGAACGTGCTGAGGACTAACCAAATTCATAACTCAATGGTGGCCACAGGGAGACTTCCATTAATGGTCTTGGTAAGGGGAGACCCTGATTTGTATGTGGCTTGGCTAAACCAAGACGGGTGCAATTAGATTTGTTGGCAGTAACATACATGTTACCAGAACACATGGTTCACTGAATGCACCACTCACCAATGTCAACAAGCACACCGTTAACCTCCATGACTGATAAAGAACTGAACGGACAAGTCACACCGACATTAAACTTGAAGCCTGAACAGGGACTTGAACCCTGGACCCTCAGATTAAGAGTCTGATGCTCTGCCGACTGAGCCATCCAGGCTTCGAAATCAGTAACTTTTCTTACGAAAGTGTGTTTGAGAGAAAACCATAACAACTTTGTCCATTACCATCACATTCTGGACTGGAGGAGGGTTGGCCCAAAGTGGCATGTAGCCTTGGAAGACCACAGATGTTAAAGGGGAATCTGAAAGTGCTGAGGACTAACCAAATTCACAACTCACTCATGGCCACAGGCAGACCTCCATTAGTGGACTTGGACGGGTAGACCCTGATTTGCATGTGGCTTGGGTAAACCAAGACGGGTGAAATTAGATTTGTTGGAAGAGTGCAAATGAAAGTGTCCTAGTATATAGGGCGTTAATAACTGCTGGCAGTAACATACATGCTTCCACTACATGCGGTCGGCCAAATGCACCAATCATCCATGGCAACAAGCATACTGTGGACCTCCGACAGCAGTGAACTGAACAGACAAGTTACGCCAACATTAAACTTTTCGCCTGAACAGGGATTTGAACCCTGGACCCTCAGATTAAAAGTCTGATGCTCTACCGACTGAGCCATCCAGGCTTCAAAAAAGGTGTTTTCTCTCGCGAAAGTCTGTTCGGGAGAAAACCAAAAGAACTTTGTCCATTACCTCAGATTCTGGAGTGGGGGAGAGTTGACGCAAAGTTGCATGTAGCCGTAGAAAACCACAGATGTTAAAGGGAAATCTGAACGTGCTGAGGACTAACCAAATTCATAACTCAATGGTGGCCACAGGGAGACTTCCATTAATGGTCTTGGTAAGGGGAGACCCTGATTTGTATGTGGCTTGGCTAAACCAAGACGGGTGCAATTAGATTTGTTGGCAGTAACATACATGTTACCAGAACACATGGTTCACTGAATGCACCACTCACCAATGTCAACAAGCACACCGTTAACCTCCATGACTGATAAAGAACTGAACGGACAAGTCACACCGACATTAAACTTGAAGCCTGAACAGGGACTTGAACCCTGGACCCTCAGATTAAGAGTCTGATGCTCTGCCGACTGAGCCATCCAGGCTTCGAAATCAGTAACTTTTCTTACGAAAGTGTGTTTGAGAGAAAACCATAACAACTTTGTCCATTACCATCACATTCTGGACTGGAGGAGGGTTGGCCCAAAGTGGCATGTAGCCTTGGAAGACCACAGATGTTAACTCTCGGGGGTCTATGAGCGCAGCGATGCGTTAGCGGCGCTCACAGCGGTGCGTAAGCGGCGCTCACTCTATGTTTCTTTTAATATCTCCGTCGAAAAACGGCACAGAAAAATGTTTCGAAAATCTGTAGAAATCTGTAGATTCTCCACTTCCGCGTCCGTATTCTCACGAGATAGTACGAGACTCACACAGCGAGATGTGATGCTTATGACGAGCTTATGACGAGCTTACAGTTCATCATGTGACGATCTGGGGGACGGACTGTTTACATCGTGTAGTGTAGCTTGTTAGCTCGTTAGTTAGCACGTCTGCTAACGGCAGCGTTCTGAGACAGCTGTAGCTTTATGATTACAGACATGTAAACACACAGTTAGTGGAGTCTGCGTGACACACAGCGAGCTATGATGCTTATGACGAGCTTATGGACTGGGTGAGTTGTTTACATCGTGTAAGCTTGTTAGCTCGTCCGTTAGCTCGAGCGTGTAGCGTGTAGCTTGTTAGCTCGTCCGTTAGCTCGAGCGTGTAGCTTGTTAGCTCGTCCCCCTGGGGATGAATAAAGTATCTATCTATCTATCTTGTGTGTGTGTGGAGGAAGAAAGGACAAAGGGAGTGAGAACTTTACTTAGTAATGACTGTTCAATATTACAGAGAGGATTCACAGCTGCCAGGGTGCAGTGCACTACCAGGGTGCCCTGCACTACCAGCCCAGACAACAAAGTAAAGTGACAGTCCCTCTACAGGTGAGAGTAAATTACACTTACTCAAAAAACGATATTACAAAATTTGGTTTGAGACATTTATTATACATCTATCTACTATTTTATTCATATATTTCACTACTTGTGTGAACCTAAGACTTTAAAAAAAAAATGTCAAACACCAAAACAGTTTGTCCACATGAGTAAAGTAGAGATTTGAAGAATTTCAAAAAATTGGACTTCCAACTGTTCAGCTTTAGGGCCGAATTGCACAGTGCACAGTGCCTTAGGACAATTGGTGCCTCATTATATAGATAGCTGAGATTGTTCTGCACATTTTGATATAAGACATGTCTATGTAGCATATATG
The DNA here is from genome assembly GCA_032191485.1 of Leptoclinus maculatus. Classification (NCBI taxonomy): domain Eukaryota; kingdom Metazoa; phylum Chordata; class Actinopteri; order Perciformes; family Stichaeidae; genus Leptoclinus; species Leptoclinus maculatus. The sequence continues at coordinate 35,397,540 of JAVDOI010000002.1, read as the reverse complement.
AAAGTGCCTTAAAAGGTGAGTTTAAGAAAACATAAAAAAATCCAAAAAATGGCCTAGTTCCCAGAGGGTTAAAGGGGAATCTGAAAGTGCTGAGGACTAACCAAATTCACAACTCACTCATGGCCACAGGCAGACCTCCATTAGTGGACTTGGACGGGTAGACCCTGATTTGCATGTGGCTTGGGTAAACCAAGACGGGTGAAATTAGATTTGTTGGAAGAGTGCAAATGAAAGTGTCCTAATATATAGGGCGTTAATAACTGCTGGCAGTAACATACATGCTTCCAGTACATGCGGTCGGCCAAATGCACCAATCATCCATGGCAACAAGCACACTGTGGACCTCCGACAGCAGTGAACTGAACAGACAAGTTACGCCAACATTAAACTTTTCGCCTGAACAGGGATTTGAACCCTGGACCCTCAGATTAAAAGTCTGATGCTCTACCGACTGAGCCATCCAGGCTTCAAAAAAGGTGTTTTCTCTCGCGAAAGTCTGTTCGGGAGAAAACCAAAAGAACTTTGTCCATTACCTCAGATTCTGGAGTGGGGGAGAGTTGACGCAAAGTTGCATGTAGCCGTAGAAAACCACAGATGTTAAAGGGAAATCTGAACGTGCTGAGGACTAACCAAATTCATAACTCAATGGTGGCCACAGGGAGACTTCCATTAATGGTCTTGGTAAGGGGAGACCCTGATTTGTATGTGGCTTGGCTAAACCAAGACGGGTGCAATTAGATTTGTTGGCAGTAACATACATGTTACCAGAACACATGGTTCACTGAATGCACCACTCACCAATGTCAACAAGCACACCGTTAACCTCCATGACTGATAAAGAACTGAACGGACAAGTCACACCGACATTAAACTTGAAGCCTGAACAGGGACTTGAACCCTGGACCCTCAGATTAAGAGTCTGATGCTCTGCCGACTGAGCCATCCAGGCTTCGAAATCAGTAACTTTTCTTACGAAAGTGTGTTTGAGAGAAAACCATAACAACTTTGTCCATTACCATCACATTCTGGACTGGAGGAGGGTTGGCCCAAAGTGGCATGTAGCCTTGGAAGACCACAGATGTTAAAGGGGAATCTGAAAGTGCTGAGGACTAACCAAATTCACAACTCACTCATGGCCACAGGCAGACCTCCATTAGTGGACTTGGACGGGTAGACCCTGATTTGCATGTGGCTTGGGTAAACCAAGACGGGTGAAATTAGATTTGTTGGAAGAGTGCAAATGAAAGTGTCCTAATATATAGGGCGTTAATAACTGCTGGCAGTAACATACATGCTTCCAGTACATGCGGTCGGCCAAATGCACCAATCATCCATGGCAACAAGCACACTGTGGACCTCCGACAGCAGTGAACTGAACAGACAAGTTACGCCAACATTAAACTTTTCGCCTGAACAGGGATTTGAACCCTGGACCCTCAGATTAAAAGTCTGATGCTCTACCGACTGAGCCATCCAGGCTTCAAAAAAGGTGTTTTCTCTCGCGAAAGTCTGTTCGGGAGAAAACCAAAAGAACTTTGTCCATTACCTCAGATTCTGGAGTGGGGGAGAGTTGACGCAAAGTTGCATGTAGCCGTAGAAAACCACAGATGTTAAAGGGAAATCTGAACGTGCTGAGGACTAACCAAATTCATAACTCAATGGTGGCCACAGGGAGACTTCCATTAATGGTCTTGGTAAGGGGAGACCCTGATTTGTATGTGGCTTGGCTAAACCAAGACGGGTGCAATTAGATTTGTTGGCAGTAACATACATGTTACCAGAACACATGGTTCACTGAATGCACCACTCACCAATGTCAACAAGCACACCGTTAACCTCCATGACTGATAAAGAACCGAACGGACAAGTCACACCGACATTAAACTTGAAGCCTGAACAGGGACTTGAACCCTGGACCCTCAGATTAAGAGTCTGATGCTCTGCCGACTGAGCCATCCAGGCTTCGAAATCAGTAACTTTTCTTACGAAAGTGTGTTTGAGAGAAAACCATAACAACTTTGTCCATTACCATCACATTCTGGACTGGAGGAGGGTTGGCCCAAAGTGGCATGTAGCCTTGGAAGACCACAGATGTTAAAGGGGAATCTGAAAGTGCTGAGGACTAACCAAATTCACAACTCACTCATGGCCACAGGCAGACCTCCATTAGTGGACTTGGACGGGTAGACCCTGATTTGCATGTGGCTTGGGTAAACCAAGACGGGTGAAATTAGATTTGTTGGAAGAGTGCAAATGAAAGTGTCCTAATATATAGGGCGTTAATAACTGCTGGCAGTAACATACATGCTTCCAGTACATGCGGTCGGCCAAATGCACCAATCATCCATGGCAACAAGCACACTGTGGACCTCCGACAGCAGTGAACTGAACACACAAGTTACGCCAACATTAAACTTTTCGCCTGAACAGGGATTTGAACCCTGGACCCTCAGATTAAAAGTCTGATGCTCTACCGACTGAGCCATCCAGGCTTCAAAAAAGGTGTTTTCTCTCGCGAAAGTCTGTTCGGGAGAAAACCAAAAGAACTTTGTCCATTACCTCAGATTCTGGAGTGGGGGAGAGTTGACGCAAAGTTGCATGTAGCCGTAGAAAACCACAGATGTTAAAGGGAAATCTGAACGTGCTGAGGACTAACCAAATTCATAACTCAATGGTGGCCACAGGGAGACTTCCATTAATGGTCTTGGTAAGGGGAGACCCTGATTTGTATGTGGCTTGGCTAAACCAAGACGGGTGCAATTAGATTTGTTGGCAGTAACATACATGTTACCAGAACACATGGTTCACTGAATGCACCACTCACCAATGTCAACAAGCACACCGTTAACCTCCATGACTGATAAAGAACCGAACGGACAAGTCACACCGACATTAAACTTGAAGCCTGAACAGGGACTTGAACCCTGGACCCTCAGATTAAGAGTCTGATGCTCTGCCGACTGAGCCATCCAGGCTTCGAAATCAGTAACTTTTCTTACGAAAGTGTGTTTGAGAGAAAACCATAACAACTTTGTCCATTACCATCACATTCTGGACTGGAGGAGGGTTGGCCCAAAGTGGCATGTAGCCTTGGAAGACCACAGATGTTAAAGGGGAATCTGAAAGTGCTGAGGACTAAACAAATTCACAACTCACTCATGGCCACAGGCAGACCTCCATTAGTGGACTTGGACGGGTAGACCCTGATTTGCATGTGGCTTGGGTAAACCAAGACGGGTGAAATTAGATTTGTTGGAAGAGTGCAAATGAAAGTGTCCTAGTATATAGGGCGTTAATAACTGCTGGCAGTAACATACATGCTTCCACTACATGCGGTCGGCCAAATGCACCAATCATCCATGGCAACAAGCATACTGTGGACCTCCGACAGCAGTGAACTGAACAGACAAGTTACGCCAACATTAAACTTTTCGCCTGAACAGGGATTTGAACCCTGGACCCTCAGATTAAAAGTCTGATGCTCTACCGACTGAGCCATCCAGGCTTCAAAAAAGGTGTTTTCTCTCGCGAAAGTCTGTTCGGGAGAAAACCAAAAGAACTTTGTCCATTACCTCAGATTCTGGAGTGGGGGAGAGTTGACGCAAAGTTGCATGTAGCCGTAGAAAACCACAGATGTTAAAGGGAAATCTGAACGTGCTGAGGACTAACCAAATTCATAACTCAATGGTGGCCACAGGGAGACTTCCATTAATGGTCTTGGTAAGGGGAGACCCTGATTTGTATGTGGCTTGGCTAAACCAAGACGGGTGCAATTAGATTTGTTGGCAGTAACATACATGTTACCAGAACACATGGTTCACTGAATGCACCACTCACCAATGTCAACAAGCACACCGTTAACCTCCATGACTGATAAAGAACTGAACGGACAAGTCACACCGACATTAAACTTGAAGCCTGAACAGGGACTTGAACCCTGGACCCTCAGATTAAGAGTCTGATGCTCTGCCGACTGAGCCATCCAGGCTTCGAAATCAGTAACTTTTCTTACGAAAGTGTGTTTGAGAGAAAACCATAACAACTTTGTCCATTACCATCACATTCTGGACTGGAGGAGGGTTGGCCCAAAGTGGCATGTAGCCTTGGAAGACCACAGATGTTAAAGGGGAATCTGAAAGTGCTGAGGACTAACCAAATTCACAACTCACTCATGGCCACAGGCAGACCTCCATTAGTGGACTTGGACGGGTAGACCCTGATTTGCATGTGGCTTGGGTAAACCAAGACGGGTGAAATTAGATTTGTTGGAAGAGTGCAAATGAAAGTGTCCTAGTATATAGGGCGTTAATAACTGCTGGCAGTAACATACATGCTTCCACTACATGCGGTCGGCCAAATGCACCAATCATCCATGGCAACAAGCATACTGTGGACCTCCGACAGCAGTGAACTGAACAGACAAGTTACGCCAACATTAAACTTTTCGCCTGAACAGGGATTTGAACCCTGGACCCTCAGATTAAAAGTCTGATGCTCTACCGACTGAGCCATCCAGGCTTCAAAAAAGGTGTTTTCTCTCGCGAAAGTCTGTTCGGGAGAAAACCAAAAGAACTTTGTCCATTACCTCAGATTCTGGAGTGGGGGAGAGTTGACGCAAAGTTGCATGTAGCCGTAGAAAACCACAGATGTTAAAGGGAAATCTGAACGTGCTGAGGACTAACCAAATTCATAACTCAATGGTGGCCACAGGGAGACTTCCATTAATGGTCTTGGTAAGGGGAGACCCTGATTTGTATGTGGCTTGGCTAAACCAAGACGGGTGCAATTAGATTTGTTGGCAGTAACATACATGTTACCAGAACACATGGTTCACTGAATGCACCACTCACCAATGTCAACAAGCACACCGTTAACCTCCATGACTGATAAAGAACTGAACGGACAAGTCACACCGACATTAAACTTGAAGCCTGAACAGGGACTTGAACCCTGGACCCTCAGATTAAGAGTCTGATGCTCTGCCGACTGAGCCATCCAGGCTTCGAAATCAGTAACTTTTCTTACGAAAGTGTGTTTGAGAGAAAACCATAACAACTTTGTCCATTACCATCACATTCTGGACTGGAGGAGGGTTGGCCCAAAGTGGCATGTAGCCTTGGAAGACCACAGATGTTAACTCTCGGGGGTCTATGAGCGCAGCGATGCGTTAGCGGCGCTCACAGCGGTGCGTAAGCGGCGCTCACTCTATGTTTCTTTTAATATCTCCGTCGAAAAACGGCACAGAAAAATGTTTCGAAAATCTGTAGAAATCTGTAGATTCTCCACTTCCGCGTCCGTATTCTCACGAGATAGTACGAGACTCACACAGCGAGATGTGATGCTTATGACGAGCTTATGACGAGCTTACAGTTCATCATGTGACGATCTGGGGGACGGACTGTTTACATCGTGTAGTGTAGCTTGTTAGCTCGTTAGTTAGCACGTCTGCTAACGGCAGCGTTCTGAGACAGCTGTAGCTTTATGATTACAGACATGTAAACACACAGTTAGTGGAGTCTGCGTGACACACAGCGAGCTATGATGCTTATGACGAGCTTATGGACTGGGTGAGTTGTTTACATCGTGTAAGCTTGTTAGCTCGTCCGTTAGCTCGAGCGTGTAGCGTGTAGCTTGTTAGCTCGTCCGTTAGCTCGAGCGTGTAGCTTGTTAGCTCGTCCCCCTGGGAATGAATAAAGTATCTATCTATCTATCTTGTGTGTGTGTGGAGGAAGAAAGGACAAAGGGAGTGAGAACTTTACTTAGTAATGACTGTTCAATATTACAGAGAGGATTCACAGCTGCCAGGGTGCAGTGCACTACCAGGGTGCCCTGCACTACCAGCCCAGACAACAAAGTAAAGTGACAGTCCCTCTACAGGTGAGAGTAAATTACACTTACTCAAAAAACGATATTACAAAATTTGGTTTGAGACATTTATTATACATCTATCTACTATTTTATTCATATATTTCACTACTTGTGTGAACCTAAGACTTTAAAAAAAAAATGTCAAACACCAAAACAGTTTGTCCACATGAGTAAAGTAGAGATTTGAAGAATTTCAAAAAATTGGACTTCCAACTGTTCAGCTTTAGGGCCGAATTGCACAGTGCACAGTGCCTTAGGACAATTGGTGCCTCATTATATAGATAGCTGAGATTGTTCTGCACATTTTGATATAAGACATGTCTATGTAGCATATATGAAAGTGCCTTAAAAGGTGAGTTTAAGAAAACATAAAAAAATCCAAAAAATGGCCTAGTTCCCAGAGGGTTAAAGGGGAATCTGAAAGTGCTGAGGACTAACCAAATTCACAACTCACTCATGGCCACAGGCAGACCTCCATTAGTGGACTTGGACGGGTAGACCCTGATTTGCATGTGGCTTGGGTAAACCAAGACGGGTGAAATTAGATTTGTTGGAAGAGTGCAAATGAAAGTGTCCTAATATATAGGGCGTTAATAACTGCTGGCAGTAACATACATGCTTCCAGTACATGCGGTCGGCCAAATGCACCAATCATCCATGGCAACAAGCACACTGTGGACCTCCGACAGCAGTGAACTGAACAGACAAGTTACGCCAACATTAAACTTTTCACCTGAACAGGGATTTGAACCCTGGACCCTCAGATTAAAAGTCTGATGCTCTACCGACTGAGCCATCCAGGCTTCAAAAAAGGTGTTTTCTCTCGCGAAAGTCTGTTCGGGAGAAAACCAAAAGAACTTTGTCCATTACCTCAGATTCTGGAGTGGGGGAGAGTTGACGCAAAGTTGCATGTAGCCGTAGAAAACCACAGATGTTAAAGGGAAATCTGAACGTGCTGAGGACTAACCAAATTCATAACTCAATGGTGGCCACAGGGAGACTTCCATTAATGGTCTTGGTAAGGGGAGACCCTGATTTGTATGTGGCTTGGCTAAACCAAGACGGGTGCAATTAGATTTGTTGGCAGTAACATACATGTTACCAGAACACATGGTTCACTGAATGCACCACTCACCAATGTCAACAAGCACACCGTTAACCTCCATGACTGATAAAGAACCGAACGGACAAGTCACACCTACATTAAACTTGAAGCCTGAACAGGGACTTGAACCCTGGACCCTCAGATTAAGAGTCTGATGCTCTGCCGACTGAGCCATCCAGGCTTCGAAATCAGTAACTTTTCTTACGAAAGTGTGTTTGAGAGAAAACCATAACAACTTTGTCCATTACCATCACATTCTGGACTGGAGGAGGGTTGGCCCAAAGTGGCATGTAGCCTTGGAAGACCACAGATGTTAAAGGGGAATCTGAAAGTGCTGAGGACTAACCAAATTCACAACTCACTCATGGCCACAGGCAGACCTCCATTAGTGGACTTGGACGGGTAGACCCTGATTTGCATGTGGCTTGGGTAAACCAAGACGGGTGAAATTAGATTTGTTGGAAGAGTGCAAATGAAAGTGTCCTAATATATAGGGCGTTAATAACTGCTGGCAGTAACATACATGCTTCCAGTACATGCGGTCGGCCAAATGCACCAATCATCCATGGCAACAAGCACACTGTGGACCTCCGACAGCAGTGAACTGAACACACAAGTTACGCCAACATTAAACTTTTCGCCTGAACAGGGATTTGAACCCTGGACCCTCAGATTAAAAGTCTGATGCTCTACCGACTGAGCCATCCAGGCTTCAAAAAAGGTGTTTTCTCTCGCGAAAGTCTGTTCGGGAGAAAACCAAAAGAACTTTGTCCATTACCTCAGATTCTGGAGTGGGGGAGAGTTGACGCAAAGTTGCATGTAGCCGTAGAAAACCACAGATGTTAAAGGGAAATCTGAACGTGCTGAGGACTAACCAAATTCATAACTCAATGGTGGCCACAGGGAGACTTCCATTAATGGTCTTGGTAAGGGGAGACCCTGATTTGTATGTGGCTTGGCTAAACCAAGACGGGTGCAATTAGATTTGTTGGCAGTAACATACATGTTACCAGAACACATGGTTCACTGAATGCACCACTCACCAATGTCAACAAGCACACCGTTAACCTCCATGACTGATAAAGAACTGAACGGACAAGTCACACCGACATTAAACTTGAAGCCTGAACAGGGACTTGAACCCTGGACCCTCAGATTAAGAGTCTGATGCTCTGCCGACTGAGCCATCCAGGCTTCGAAATCAGTAACTTTTCTTACGAAAGTGTGTTTGAGAGAAAACCATAACAACTTTGTCCATTACCATCACATTCTGGACTGGAGGAGGGTTGGCCCAAAGTGGCATGTAGCCTTGGAAGACCACAGATGTTAAAGGGGAATCTGAAAGTGCTGAGGACTAAACAAATTCACGACTCACTCATGGCCACAGGCAGACCTCCATTAGTGGACTTGGACGGGTAGACCCTGATTTGCATGTGGCTTGGGTAAACCAAGACGGGTGAAATTAGATTTGTTGGAAGAGTGCAAATGAAAGTGTCCTAGTATATAGGGCGTTAATAACTGCTGGCAGTAACATACATGCTTCCACTACATGCGGTCGGCCAAATGCACCAATCATCCATGGCAACAAGCATACTGTGGACCTCCGACAGCAGTGAACTGAACAGACAAGTTACGCCAACATTAAACTTTTCGCCTGAACAGGGATTTGAACCCTGGACCCTCAGATTAAAAGTCTGATGCTCTACCGACTGAGCCATCCAGGCTTCAAAAAAGGTGTTTTCTCTCGCGAAAGTCTGTTCGGGAGAAAACCAAAAGAACTTTGTCCATTACCTCAGATTCTGGAGTGGGGGAGAGTTGACGCAAAGTTGCATGTAGCCGTAGAAAACCACAGATGTTAAAGGGAAATCTGAACGTGCTGAGGACTAACCAAATTCATAACTCAATGGTGGCCACAGGGAGACTTCCATTAATGGTCTTGGTAAGGGGAGACCCTGATTTGTATGTGGCTTGGCTAAACCAAGACGGGTGCAATTAGATTTGTTGGCAGTAACATACATGTTACCAGAACACATGGTTCACTGAATGCACCACTCACCAATGTCAACAAGCACACCGTTAACCTCCATGACTGATAAAGAACTGAACGGACAAGTCACACCGACATTAAACTTGAAGCCTGAACAGGGACTTGAACCCTGGACCCTCAGATTAAGAGTCTGATGCTCTGCCGACTGAGCCATCCAGGCTTCGAAATCAGTAACTTTTCTTACGAAAGTGTGTTTGAGAGAAAACCATAACAACTTTGTCCATTACCATCACATTCTGGACTGGAGGAGGGTTGGCCCAAAGTGGCATGTAGCCTTGGAAGACCACAGATGTTAAAGGGGAATCTGAAAGTGCTGAGGACTAACCAAATTCACAACTCACTCATGGCCACAGGCAGACCTCCATTAGTGGACTTGGACGGGTAGACCCTGATTTGCATGTGGCTTGGGTAAACCAAGACGGGTGAAATTAGATTTGTTGGAAGAGTGCAAATGAAAGTGTCCTAATATATAGGGCGTTAATAACTGCTGGCAGTAACATACATGCTTCCAGTACATGCGGTCGGCCAAATGCACCAATCATCCATGGCAACAAGCACACTGTGGACCTCCGACAGCAGTGAACTGAACAGACAAGTTACGCCAACATTAAACTTTTCGCCTGAACAGGGATTTGAACCCTGGACCCTCAGATTAAAAGTCTGATGCTCTACCGACTGAGCCATCCAGGCTTCAAAAAAGGTGTTTTCTCTCGCGAAAGTCTGTTCGGGAGAAAACCAAAAGAACTTTGTCCATTACCTCAGATTCTGGAGTGGGGGAGAGTTGACGCAAAGTTGCATGTAGCCGTAGAAAACCACAGATGTTAAAGGGAAATCTGAACGTGCTGAGGACTAACCAAATTCATAACTCAATGATGGCCACAGGGAGACTTCCATTAATGGTCTTGGTAAGGGGAGACCCTGATTTGTATGTGGCTTGGCTAAACCAAGAAGGGTGCAATTAGATTTGTTGGCAGTAACATACATGTTACCAGAACACATGGTTCACTGAATGCACCACTCACCAATGTCAACAAGCACACCGTTAACCTCCATGACTGATAAAGAACCGAACGGACAAGTCACACCTACATTAAACTTGAAGCCTGAACAGGGACTTGAACCCTGGACCCTCAGATTAAGAGTCTGATGCTCTGCCGACTGAGCCATCCAGGCTTCGAAATCAGTAACTTTTCTTACGAAAGTGTGTTTGAGAGAAAACCATAACAACTTTGTCCATTACCATCACATTCTGGACTGGAGGAGGGTTGGCCCAAAGTTGCATGTAGCCTTGGAAGACCACAGATGTTAAAGGGGAATCTGAAAGTGCTGAGGACTAACCAAATTCACAACTCACTCATGGCCACAGGCAGACCTCCATTAGTGGACTTGGACGGGTAGACCCTGATTTGCATGTGGCTTGGGTAAACCAAGACGGGTGAAATTAGATTTGTTGGAAGAGTGCAAATGAAAGTGTCCTAATATATAGGGCGTTAATAACTGCTGGCAGTAACATACATGCTTCCAGTACATGCGGTCGGCCAAATGCACCAATCATCCATGGCAACAAGCACACTGTGGACCTCCGACAGCAGTGAACTGAACACACAAGTTACGCCAACATTAAACTTTTCGCCTGAACAGGGATTTGAACCCTGGACCCTCAGATTAAAAGTCTGATGCTCTACCGACTGAGCCATCCAGGCTTCAAAAAAGGTGTTTTCTCTCGCGAAAGTCTGTTCGGGAGAAAACCAAAAGAACTTTGTCCATTACCTCAGATTCTGGAGTGGGGGAGAGTTGACGCAAAGTTGCATGTAGCCGTAGAAAACCACAGATGTTAAAGGGAAATCTGAACGTGCTGAGGACTAACCAAATTCATAACTCAATGGTGGCCACAGGGAGACTTCCATTAATGGTCTTGGTAAGGGGAGACCCTGATTTGTATGTGGCTTGGCTAAACCAAGACGGGTGCAATTAGATTTGTTGGCAGTAACATACATGTTACCAGAACACATGGTTCACTGAATGCACCACTCACCAATGTCAACAAGCACACCGTTAACCTCCATGACTGATAAAGAACCGAACGGACAAGTCACACCGACATTAAACTTGAAGCCTGAACAGGGACTTGAACCCTGGACCCTCAGATTAAGAGTCTGATGCTCTGCCGACTGAGCCATCCAGGCTTCGAAATCAGTAACTTTTCTTACGAAAGTGTGTTTGAGAGAAAACCATAACAACTTTGTCCATTACCATCACATTCTGGACTGGAGGAGGGTTGGCCCAAAGTGGCATGTAGCCTTGGAAGACCACAGATGTTAAAGGGGAATCTGAAAGTGCTGAGGACTAAACAAATTCACAACTCACTCATGGCCACAGGCAGACCTCCATTAGTGGACTTGGACGGGTAGACCCTGATTTGCATGTGGCTTGGGTAAACCAAGACGGGTGAAATTAGATTTGTTGGAAGAGTGCAAATGAAAGTGTCCTAGTATATAGGGCGTTAATAACTGCTGGCAGTAACATACATGCTTCCAGTACATGCGGTCGGCCAAATGCACCAATCATCCATGGCAACAAGCATACTGTGGACCTCCGACAGCAGTGAACTGAACAGACAAGTTACGCCAACATTAAACTTTTCGCCTGAACAGGGATTTGAACCCTGGACCCTCAGATTAAAAGTCTGATGCTCTACCGACTGAGCCATCCAGGCTTCAAAAAAGGTGTTTTCTCTCGCGAAAGTCTGTTCGGGAGAAAACCAAAAGAACTTTGTCCATTACCTCAGATTCTGGAGTGGGGGAGAGTTGACGCAAAGTTGCATGTAGCCGTAGAAAACCACAGATGTTAAAGGGAAATCTGAACGTGCTGAGGACTAACCAAATTCATAACTCAATGGTGGCCACAGGGAGACTTCCATTAATGGTCTTGGTAAGGGGAGACCCTGATTTGTATGTGGCTTGGCTAAACCAAGACGGGTGCAATTAGATTTGTTGGCAGTAACATACATGTTACCAGAACACATGGTTCACTGAATGCACCACTCACCAATGTCAACAAGCACACCGTTAACCTCCATGACTGATAAAGAACCGAACGGACAAGTCACACCGACATTAAACTTGAAGCCTGAACAGGGACTTGAACCCTGGACCCTCAGATTAAGAGTCTGATGCTCTGCCGACTGAGCCATCCAGGCTTCGAAATCAGTAACTTTTCTTACGAAAGTGTGTTTGAGAGAAAACCATAACAACTTTGTCCATTACCATCACATTCTGGACTGGAGGAGGGTTGGCCCAAAGTGGCATGTAGCCTTGGAAGACCACAGATGTTAAAGGGGAATCTGAAAGTGCTGAGGACTAAACAAATTCACAACTCACTCATGGCCACAGGCAGACCTCCATTAGTGGACTTGGACGGGTAGACCCTGATTTGCATGTGGCTTGGGTAAACCAAGACGGGTGAAATTAGATTTGTTGGAAGAGTGCAAATGAAAGTGTCCTAGTATATAGGGCGTTAATAACTGCTGGCAGTAACATACATGCTTCCAGTACATGCGGTCGGCCAAATGCACCAATCATCCATGGCAACAAGCATACTGTGGACCTCCGACAGCAGTGAACTGAACAGACAAGTTACGCCAACATTAAACTTTTCGCCTGAACAGGGATTTGAACCCTGGACCCTCAGATTAAAAGTCTGATGCTCTACCGACTGAGCCATCCAGGCTTCAAAAAAGGTGTTTTCTCTCGCGAAAGTCTGTTCGGGAGAAAACCAAAAGAACTTTGTCCATTACCTCAGATTCTGGAGTGGGGGAGAGTTGACGCAAAGTTGCATGTAGCCGTAGAAAACCACAGATGTTAAAGGGAAATCTGAACGTGCTGAGGACTAACCAAATTCATAACTCAATGGTGGCCACAGGGAGACTTCCATTAATGGTCTTGGTAAGGGGAGACCCTGATTTGTATGTGGCTTGGCTAAACCAAGACGGGTGCAATTAGATTTGTTGGCAGTAACATACATGTTACCAGAACACATGGTTCACTGAATGCACCACTCACCAATGTCAACAAGCACACCGTTAACCTCCATGACTGATAAAGAACCGAACGGACAAGTCACACCGACATTAAACTTGAAGCCTGAACAGGGACTTGAACCCTGGACCCTCAGATTAAGAGTCTGATGCTCTGCCGACTGAGCCATCCAGGCTTCGAAATCAGTAACTTTTCTTACGAAAGTGTGTTTGAGAGAAAACCATAACAACTTTGTCCATTACCATCACATTCTGGACTGGAGGAGGGTTGGCCCAAAGTGGCATGTAGCCTTGGAAGACCACAGATGTTAAACGGGAATCTGAAAGTGCTGAGGACTAACCAAATTCACAACTCACTCATGGCCACAGGCAGACCTCCATTAGTGGACTTGGACGGGTAGACCCTGATTTGCATGTGGCTTGGGTAAACCAAGATGGGTGAAATTAGATTTCTTGGAAGAGTGCAAATGAAAGTGTCCTAGTATATAGGGCGTTAATAACTGCTGGCAGTAACATACATGCTTCCAGTACATGCGGTCGGCCAAATGCACCAATCATCCATGGCAACAAGCATACTGTGGACCTCCGACAGCAGTGAACTGAACAGACAAGTTACGCCAACATTAAACTTTTCGCCTGAACAGGGATTTGAACCCTGGACCCTCAGATTAAAAGTCTGATGCTCTACCGACTGAGCCATCCAGGCTTCAAAAAAGGTGTTTTCTCTCGCGAAAGTCTGTTCGGGAGAAAACCAAAAGAACTTTGTCCATTACCTCAGATTCTGGAGTGGGGGAGAGTTGACGCAAAGTTGCATGTAGCCGTAGAAAACCACAGATGTTAAAGGGAAATCTGAACGTGCTGAGGACTAACCAAATTCATAACTCAATGGTGGCCACAGGGAGACTTCCATTAATGGTCTTGGTAAGGGGAGACCCTGATTTGTATGTGGCTTGGCTAAACCAAGACGGGTGCAATTAGATTTGTTGGCAGTAACATACATGTTACCAGAACACATGGTTCACTGAATGCACCACTCACCAATGTCAACAAGCACACCGTTAACCTCCATGACTGATAAAGAACCGAACGGACAAGTCACACCTACATTAAACTTGAAGCCTGAACAGGGACTTGAACCCTGGACCCTCAGATTAAGAGTCTGATGCTCTGCCGACTGAGCCATCCAGGCTTCGAAATCAGTAACTTTTCTTACGAAAGTGTGTTTGAGAGAAAACCATAACAACTTTGTCCATCACCATCACATTCTGGACTGGAGGAGGGTTGGCCCAAAGTGGCATGTAGCCTTGGAAGACCACAGATGTTAAAGGGGAATCTGAAAGTGCTGAGGACTAACCAAATTCACAACTTACTCATGGCCACAGGCAGACCTCCATTAGTGGACTTGGACGGGTAGACCCTGATTTGCATGTGGCTTGGGTAAACCAAGACGGGTGAAATTAGATTTGTTGGAAGAGTGCAAATGAAAGTGTCCTAATATATAGGGCGTTAATAACTGCTGGCAGTAACATACATGCTTCCAGTACATGCGGTCGGCCAAATGCACCAATCATCCATGGCAACAAGCACACTGTGGACCTCCGACAGCAGTGAACTGAACACACAAGTTACGCAAACATTAAACTTTTCGCCTGAACAGGGATTTGAACCCTGGACCCTCAGATTAAAAGTCTGATGCTCTACCGACTGAGCCATCCAGGCTTCAAAAAAGGTGTTTTCTCTCGCGAAAGTCTGTTCGGGAGAAAACCAAAAGAACTTTGTCCATTACCTCAGATTCTGGAGTGGGGGAGAGTTGACGCAAAGTTGCATGTAGCCGTAGAAAACCACAGATGTTAAAGGGAAATCTGAACGTGCTGAGGACTAACCAAATTCATAACTCAATGATGGCCACAGGGAGACTTCCATTAATGGTCTTGGTAAGGGGAGACCCTGATTTGTACATGGCTTGGCTAAACCAAGACGGGTGCAATTAGATTTGTTGGCAGTAACATACATGTTACCAGAACACATGGTTCACTGAATGCACCACTCACCAATGTCAACAAGCACACCGTTAACCTCCATGACTGATAAAGAACCGAACGGACAAGTCACACCGACATTAAACTTGAAGCCTGAACAGGGACTTGAACCCTGGACCCTCAGATTAAGAGTCTGATGCTCTGCCGACTGAGCCATCCAGGCTTCGAAATCAGTAACTTTTCTTACGAAAGTGTGTTTGAGAGAAAACCATAACAACTTTGTCCATTACCATCACATTCTGGACTGGAGGAGGGTTGGCCCAAAGTGGCATGTAGCCTTGGAAGACCACAGATGTTAAAGGGGAATCTGAAAGTGCTGAGGACTAAACAAATTCACAACTCACTCATGGCCACAGGCAGACCTCCATTAGTGGACTTGGACGGGTAGACCCTGATTTGCATGTGGCTTGGGTAAACCAAGACGGGTGAAATTAGATTTGTTGGAAGAGTGCAAATGAAAGTGTCCTAATATATAGGGCGTTAATAACTGCTGGCAGTAACATACATGCTTCCAGTACATGCGGTCGTCCAAATGCACCAATCATCCATGGCAACAAGCACACTGTGGACCTCCGACAGCAGTGAACTGAACACACAAGTTACTCCAACATTAAACTTTTCGCCTGAACAGGGATTTGAACCCTGGACCCTCAGATTAAAAGTCTGATGCTCTACCGACTGAGCCATCCAGGCTTCAAAAAAGGTGTTTTCTCTCGCGAAAGTCTGTTCGGGAGAAAACCAAAAGAACTTTGTCCATTACCTCAGATTCTGGAGTGGGGGAGAGTTGACGCAAAGTTGCATGTAGCCGTAGAAAACCACAGATGTTAAAGGGAAATCTGAACGTGCTGAGGACTAACCAAATTCATAACTCAATGGTGGCCACAGGGAGACTTCCATTAATGGTCTTGGTAAGGGGAGACCCTGATTTGTATGTGGCTTGGCTAAACCAAGACGGGTGCAATTAGATTTGTTGGCAGTAACATACATGTTACCAGAACACATGGTTCACTGAATGCACCACTCACCAATGTCAACAAGCACACCGTTAACCTCCATGACTGATAAAGAACCGAACGGACAAGTCACACCTACATTAAACTTGAAGCCTGAACAGGGACTTGAACCCTGGACCCTCCGATTAAGAGTCTGATGCTCTGCCGACTGAGCCATCCAGGCTTCGAAATCAGTAACTTTTCTTTTACGAAAGTGTGTTTGAGAGAAAACCATAACAACTTTGTCCATCACCATCACATTCTGGACTGGAGGAGGGTTGGCCCAAAGTGGCATGTAGCCTTGGAAGACCACAGATGTTAAAGGGGAATCTGAAAGTGCTGAGGACTAACCAAATTCACAACTTACTCATGGCCACAGGCAGACCTCCATTAGTGGACTTGGACGGGTAGACCCTGATTTGCATGTGGCTTGGGTAAACCAAGACGGGTGAAATTAGATTTGTTGGAAGAGTGCAAATGAAAGTGTCCTAATATATAGGGCGTTAATAACTGCTGGCAGTAACATACATGCTTCCAGTACATGCGGTCGGCCAAATGCACCAATCATCCATGGCAACAAGCACACTGTGGACCTCCGACAGCAGTGAACTGAACACACAAGTTACGCAAACATTAAACTTTTCGCCTGAACAGGGATTTGAACCCTGGACCCTCAGATTAAAAGTCTGATGCTCTACCGACTGAGCCATCCAGGCTTCAAAAAAGGTGTTTTCTCTCGCGAAAGTCTGTTCGGGAGAAAACCAAAAGAACTTTGTCCATTACCTCAGATTCTGGAGTGGGGGAGAGTTGACGCAAAGTTGCATGTAGCCGTAGAAAACCACAGATGTTAAAGGGAAATCTGAACGTGCTGAGGACTAACCAAATTCATAACTCAATGATGGCCACAGGGAGACTTCCATTAATGGTCTTGGTAAGGGGAGACCCTGATTTGTACATGGCTTGGCTAAACCAAGACGGGTGCAATTAGATTTGTTGGCAGTAACATACATGTTACCAGAACACATGGTTCACTGAATGCACCACTCACCAATGTCAACAAGCACACCGTTAACCTCCATGACTGATAAAGAACCGAACGGACAAGTCACACCGACATTAAACTTGAAGCCTGAACAGGGACTTGAACCCTGGACCCTCAGATTAAGAGTCTGATGCTCTGCCGACTGAGCCATCCAGGCTTCGAAATCAGTAACTTTTCTTACGAAAGTGTGTTTGAGAGAAAACCATAACAACTTTGTCCATTACCATCACATTCTGGACTGGAGGAGGGTTGGCCCAAAGTGGCATGTAGCCTTGGAAGACCACAGATGTTAAAGGGGAATCTGAAAGTGCTGAGGACTAAACAAATTCACAACTCACTCATGGCCACAGGCAGACCTCCATTAGTGGACTTGGACGGGTAGACCCTGATTTGCATGTGGCTTGGGTAAACCAAGACGGGTGAAATTAGATTTGTTGGAAGAGTGCAAATGAAAGTGTCCTAATATATAGGGCGTTAATAACTGCTGGCAGTAACATACATGCTTCCAGTACATGCGGTCGGCCAAATGCACCAATCATCCATGGCAACAAGCACACTGTGGACCTCCGACAGCAGTGAACTGAACACACAAGTTACTCCAACATTAAACTTTTCGCCTGAACAGGGATTTGAACCCTGGACCCTCAGATTAAAAGTCTGATGCTCTACCGACTGAGCCATCCAGGCTTCAAAAAAGGTGTTTTCTCTCGCGAAAGTCTGTTCGGGAGAAAACCAAAAGAACTTTGTCCATTACCTCAGATTCTGGAGTGGGGGAGAGTTGACGCAAAGTTGCATGTAGCCGTAGAAAACCACAGATGTTAAAGGGAAATCTGAACGTGCTGAGGACTAACCAAATTCATAACTCAATGGTGGCCACAGGGAGACTTCCATTAATGGTCTTGGTAAGGGGAGACCCTGATTTGTATGTGGCTTGGCTAAACCAAGACGGGTGCAATTAGATTTGTTGGCAGTAACATACATGTTACCAGAACACATGGTTCACTGAATGCACCACTCACCAATGTCAACAAGCACACCGTTAACCTCCATGACTGATAAAGATCCAAACGGACAAGTCACACCGACATTAAACTTGAAGCCTGAACAGGGACTTGAACCCTGGACCCTCAGATTAAGAGTCTGATGCTCTGCCGACTGAGCCATCCAGGCTTCAAAATCAGTAACTTTTCTTACGAAAGTGTGTTTGAGAGAAAACCATAACAACTTTGTCCATTACCATCACATTCTGGACTGGAGGAGGGTTGGCCCAAAGTGGCATGTAGCCTTGGAAGACCACAGATGTTAAAGGGGAATCTGAAAGTGCTGAGGACTAACCAAATTCACAACTCACTCATGGCCACAGGCAGACCTCCATTAGTGGACTTGGACGGGTAGACCCTGATTTGCATGTGGCTTGGGTAAACCAAGACGGGTGAAATTAGATTTGTTGGAAGAGTGCAAATGAAAGTGTCCTAATATATAGGGCGTTAATAACTGCTGGCAGTAACATACATGCTTCCAGTACATGCGGTCGGCCAAATGCACCAATCATCCATGGCAACAAGCACACTGTGGACCTCCGACAGCAGTGAACTGAACAGACAAGTTACGCCAACATTAAACTTTTCGCCTGAACAGGGATTTGAACCCTGGACCCTCAGATTAAAAGTCTGATGCTCTACCGACTGAGCCATCCAGGCTTCAAAAAAGGTGTTTTCTCTCGCGAAAGTCTGTTCGGGAGAAAACCAAAAGAACTTTGTCCATTACCTCAGATTCTGGAGTGGGGGAGAGTTGACGCAAAGTTGCATGTAGCCGTAGAAAACCACAGATGTTAAAGGGAAATCTGAACGTGCTGAGGACTAACCAAATTCATAACTCAATGATGGCCACAGGGAGACTTCCATTAATGGTCTTGGTAAGGGGAGACCCTGATTTGTATGTGGCTTGGCTAAACCAAGACGGGTGCAATTAGATTTGTTGGCAGTAACATACATGTTACCAGAACACATGGTTCACTGAATGCACCACTCACCAATGTCAACAAGCACACCGTTAACCTCCATGACTGATAAAGAACCGAACGGACAAGTCACACCTACATTAAACTTGAAGCCTGAACAGGGACTTGAACCCTGGACCCTCAGATTAAGAGTCTGATGCTCTGCCGACTGAGCCATCCAGGCTTCGAAAGCAGTAACTTTTCTTACGAAAGTGTGTTTGAGAGAAAACCATAACAACTTTGTCCATTACCATCACATTCTGGACTGGAGGAGGGTTGGCCCAAAGTGGCATGTAGCCTTGGAAGACCACAGATGTTAAAGGGGAATCTGAAAGTGCTGAGGACTAACCAAATTCACAACTCACTCATGGCCACAGGCAGACCTCCATTAGTGGACTTGGACGGGTAGACCCTGATTTGCATGTGGCTTGGGTAAACCAAGACGGGTGAAATTAGATTTGTTGGAAGAGTGCAAATGAAAGTGTCCTAATATATAGGGCGTTAATAACTGCTGGCAGTAACATACATGCTTCCAGTACATGCGGTCGGCCAAATGCACCAATCATCCATGGCAACAAGCATACTGTGGACCTCCGACAGCAGTGAACTGAACAGACAAGTTACGCCAACATTAAACTTTTCGCCTGAACAGGGATTTGAACCCTGGACCCTCAGATTAAAAGTCTGATGCTCTACCGACTGAGCCATCCAGGCTTCAAAAAAGGTGTTTTCTCTCGCGAAAGTCTGTTCGGGAGAAAACCAAAAGAACTTTGTCCATTACCTCAGATTCTGGAGTGGGGGAGAGTTGACGCAAAGTTGCATGTAGCCGTAGAAAACCACAGATGTTAAAGGGAAATCTGAACGTGCTGAGGACTAACCAAATTCATAACTCAATGGTGGCCACAGGGAGACTTCCATTAATGGTCTTGGTAAGGGGAGACCCTGATTTGTATGTGGCTTGGCTAAACCAAGACGGGTGCAATTAGATTTGTTGGCAGTAACATACATGTTACCAGAACACATGGTTCACTGAATGCACCACTCACCAATGTCAACAAGCACACCGTTAACCTCCATGACTGATAAAGAACCGAACGGACAAGTCACACCGACATTAAACTTGAAGCCTGAACAGGGACTTGAACCCTGGACCCTCAGATTAAGAGTCTGATGCTCTGCCGACTGAGCCATCCAGGCTTCGAAATCAGTAACTTTTCTTACGAAAGTGTGTTTGAGAGAAAACCATAACAACTTTGTCCATTACCATCACATTCTGGACTGGAGGAGGGTTGGCCCAAAGTGGCATGTAGCCTTGGAAGACCACAGATGTTAAAGGGGAATCTGAAAGTGCTGAGGACTAAACAAATTCACAACTCACTCATGGCCACAGGCAGACCTCCATTAGTGGACTTGGACGGGTAGACCCTGATTTGCATGTGGCTTGGGTAAACCAAGACGGGTGAAATTAGATTTGTTGGAAGAGTGCAAATGAAAGTGTCCTAATATATAGGGCGTTAATAACTGCTGGCAGTAACATACATGCTTCCAGTACATGCGGTCGGCCAAATGCACCAATCATCCATGGCAACAAGCATACTGTGGACCTCCGACAGCAGTGAACTGAACAGACAAGTTACGCCAACATTAAACTTTTCGCCTGAACAGGGATTTGAACCCTGGACCCTCAGATTAAAAGTCTGATGCTCTACCGACTGAGCCATCCAGGCTTCAAAAAAGGTGTTTTCTCTCGCGAAAGTCTGTTCGGGAGAAAACCAAAAGAACTTTGTCCATTACCTCAGATTCTGGAGTGGGGGAGAGTTGACGCAAAGTTGCATGTAGCCGTAGAAAACCACAGATGTTAAAGGGAAATCTGAACGTGCTGAGGACTAACCAAATTCATAACTCAATGGTGGCCACAGGGAGACTTCCATTAATGGTCTTGGTAAGGGGAGACCCTGATTTGTATGTGGCTTGGCTAAACCAAGACGGGTGCAATTAGATTTGTTGGCAGTAACATACATGTTACCAGAACACATGGTTCACTGAATGCACCACTCACCAATGTCAACAAGCACACCGTTAACCTCCATGACTGATAAAGATCCGAACGGACAAGTCACACCGACATTAAACTTGAAGCCTGAACAGGGACTTGAACCCTGGACCCTCAGATTAAGAGTCTGATGCTCTGCCGACTGAGCCATCCAGGCTTCAAAATCAGTAACTTTTCTTACGAAAGTGTGTTTGAGAGAAAACCATAACAACTTTGTCCATTACCATCACATTCTGGACTGGAGGAGGGTTGGCCCAAAGTGGCATGTAGCCTTGGAAGACCACAGATGTTAAAGGGGAATCTGAAAGTGCTGAGGACTAACCAAATTCACAACTCACTCATGGCCACAGGCAGACCTCCATTAGTGGACTTGGACGGGTAGACCCTGATTTGCATGTGGCTTGGGTAAACCAAGACGGGTGAAATTAGATTTGTTGGAAGAGTGCAAATGAAAGTGTCCTAATATATAGGGCGTTAATAACTGCTGGCAGTAACATACATGCTTCCAGTACATGCGGTCGGCCAAATGCACCAATCATCCATGGCAACAAGCACACTGTGGACCTCCGACAGCAGTGAACTGAACAGACAAGTTACGCCAACATTAAACTTTTCGCCTGAACAGGGATTTGAACCCTGGACCCTCAGATTAAAAGTCTGATGCTCTACCGACTGAGCCATCCAGGCTTCAAAAAAGGTGTTTTCTCTCGCGAAAGTCTGTTCGGGAGAAAACCAAAAGAACTTTGTCCATTACCTCAGATTCTGGAGTGGGGGAGAGTTGACGCAAAGTTGCATGTAGCCGTAGAAAACCACAGATGTTAAAGGGAAATCTGAACGTGCTGAGGACTAACCAAATTCATAACTCAATGATGGCCACAGGGAGACTTCCATTAATGGTCTTGGTAAGGGGAGACCCTGATTTGTATGTGGCTTGGCTAAACCAAGACGGGTGCAATTAGATTTGTTGGCAGTAACATACATGTTACCAGAACACATGGTTCACTGAATGCACCACTCACCAATGTCAACAAGCACACCGTTAACCTCCATGACTGATAAAGAACCGAACGGACAAGTCACACCTACATTAAACTTGAAGCCTGAACAGGGACTTGAACCCTGGACCCTCAGATTAAGAGTCTGATGCTCTGCCGACTGAGCCATCCAGGCTTCGAAAGCAGTAACTTTTCTTACGAAAGTGTGTTTGAGAGAAAACCATAACAACTTTGTCCATTACCATCACATTCTGGACTGGAGGAGGGTTGGCCCAAAGTGGCATGTAGCCTTGGAAGACCACAGATGTTAAAGGGGAATCTGAAAGTGCTGAGGACTAACCAAATTCACAACTCACTCATGGCCACAGGCAGACCTCCATTAGTGGACTTGGACGGGTAGACCCTGATTTGCATGTGGCTTGGGTAAACCAAGACGGGTGAAATTAGATTTGTTGGAAGAGTGCAAATGAAAGTGTCCTAATATATAGGGCGTTAATAACTGCTGGCAGTAACATACATGCTTCCAGTACATGCGGTCGGCCAAATGCACCAATCATCCATGGCAACAAGCATACTGTGGACCTCCGACAGCAGTGAACTGAACAGACAAGTTACGCCAACATTAAACTTTTCGCCTGAACAGGGATTTGAACCCTGGAACCTCAGATTAAAAGTCTGATGCTCTACCGACTGAGCCATCCAGGCTTCAAAAAAGGTGTTTTCTCTCGCGAAAGTCTGTTCGGGAGAAAACCAAAAGAACTTTGTCCATTACCTCAGATTCTGGAGTGGGGGAGAGTTGACGCAAAGTTGCATGTAGCCGTAGAAAACCACAGATGTTAAAGGGAAATCTGAACGTGCTGAGGACTAACCAAATTCATAACTCAATGGTGGCCACAGGGAGACTTCCATTAATGGTCTTGGTAAGGGGAGACCCTGATTTGTATGTGGCTTGGCTAAACCAAGACGGGTGCAATTAGATTTGTTGGCAGTAACATACATGTTACCAGAACACATGGTTCACTGAATGCACCACTCACCAATGTCAACAAGCACACCGTTAACCTCCATGACTGATAAAGATCCGAACGGACAAGTCACACCGACATTAAACTTGAAGCCTGAACAGGGACTTGAACCCTGGACCCTCAGATTAAGAGTCTGATGCTCTGCCGACTGAGCCATCCAGGCTTCAAAATCAGTAACTTTTCTTACGAAAGTGTGTTTGAGAGAAAACCATAACAACTTTGTCCATTACCATCACATTCTGGACTGGAGGAGGGTTGGCCCAAAGTGGCATGTAGCCTTGGAAGACCACAGATGTTAAAGGGGAATCTGAAAGTGCTGAGGACTAACCAAATTCACAACTCACTCATGGCCACAGGCAGACCTCCATTAGTAGACTTGGACGGGTAGACCCTGATTTGCATGTGGCTTGGGTAAACCAAGACGGGTGAAATTAGATTTGTTGGAAGAGTGCAAATGAAAGTGTCCTAATATATAGGGCGTTAATAACTGCTGGCAGTAACATACATGCTTCCAGTACATGCGGTCGGCCAAATGCACCAATCATCCATGGCAACAAGCACACTGTGGACCTCCGACAGCAGTGAACTGAACAGACAAGTTACGCCAACATTAAACTTTTCGCCTGAACAGGGATTTGAACCCTGGACCCTCAGATTAAAAGTCTGATGCTCTACCGACTGAGCCATCCAGGCTTCAAAAAAGGTGTTTTCTCTCGCGAAAGTCTGTTCGGGAGAAAACCAAAAGAACTTTGTCCATTACCTCAGATTCTGGAGTGGGGGAGAGTTGACGCAAAGTTGCATGTAGCCGTAGAAAACCACAGATGTTAAAGGGAAATCTGAACGTGCTGAGGACTAACCAAATTCATAACTCAATGATGGCCACAGGGAGACTTCCATTAATGGTCTTGGTAAGGGGAGACCCTGATTTGTATGTGGCTTGGCTAAACCAAGACGGGTGCAATTAGATTTGTTGGCAGTAACATACATGTTACCAGAACACATGGTTCACTGAATGCACCACTCACCAATGTCAACAAGCACACCGTTAACCTCCATGACTGATAAAGAACCGAACGGACAAGTCACACCTACATTAAACTTGAAGCCTGAACAGGGACTTGAACCCTGGACCCTCAGATTAAGAGTCTGATGCTCTGCCGACTGAGCCATCCAGGCTTCGAAAGCAGTAACTTTTCTTACGAAAGTGTGTTTGAGAGAAAACCATAACAACTTTGTCCATTACCATCACATTCTGGACTGGAGGAGGGTTGGCCCAAAGTGGCATGTAGCCTTGGAAGACCACAGATGTTAAAGGGGAATCTGAAAGTGCTGAGGACTAACCAAATTCACAACTCACTCATGGCCACAGGCAGACCTCCATTAGTGGACTTGGACGGGTAGACCCTGATTTGCATGTGGCTTGGGTAAACCAAGACGGGTGAAATTAGATTTGTTGGAAGAGTGCAAATGAAAGTGTCCTAATATATAGGGCGTTAATAACTGCTGGCAGTAACATACATGCTTCCAGTACATGCGGTCGGCCAAATGCACCAATCATCCATGGCAACAAGCACACTGTGGACCTCCGACAGCAGTGAACTGAACAGACAAGTTACGCCAACATTAAACTTTTCGCCTGAACAGGGATTTGAACCCTGGACCCTCAGATTAAAAGTCTGATGCTCTACCGACTGAGCCATCCAGGCTTCAAAAAAGGTGTTTTCTCTCGCGAAAGTCTGTTCGGGAGAAAACCAAAAGAACTTTGTCCATTACCTCAGATTCTGGAGTGGGGGAGAGTTGACGCAAAGTTGCATGTAGCCGTAGAAAACCACAGATGTTAAAGGGAAATCTGAACGTGCTGAGGACTAACCAAATTCATAACTCAATGGTGGCCACAGGGAGACTTCCATTAATGGTCTTGGTAAGGGGAGACCCTGATTTGTATGTGGCTTGGCTAAACCAAGACGGGTGCAATTAGATTTGTTGGCAGTAACATACATGTTACCAGAACACATGGTTCACTGAATGCACCACTCACCAATGTCAACAAGCACACCGTTAACCTCCATGACTGATAAAGATCCGAACGGACAAGTCACACCGACATTAAACTTGAAGCCTGAACAGGGACTTGAACCCTGGACCCTCAGATTAAGAGTCTGATGCTCTGCCGACTGAGCCATCCAGGCTTCAAAATCAGTAACTTTTCTTACGAAAGTGTGTTTGAGAGAAAACCATAACAACTTTGTCCATTACCATCACATTCTGGACTGGAGGAGGGTTGGCCCAAAGTGGCATGTAGCCTTGGAAGACCACAGATGTTAAAGGGGAATCTGAAAGTGCTGAGGACTAACCAAATTCACAACTCACTCATGGCCACAGGCAGACCTCCATTAGTGGACTTGGACGGGTAGACCCTGATTTGCATGTGGCTTGGGTAAACCAAGACGGGTGAAATTAGATTTGTTGGAAGAGTGCAAATGAAAGTGTCCTAATATATAGGGCGTTAATAACTGCTGGCAGTAACATACATGCTTCCAGTACATGCGGTCGGCCAAATGCACCAATCATCCATGGCAACAAGCACACTGTGGACCTCCGACAGCAGTGAACTGAACAGACAAGTTACGCCAACATTAAACTTTTCGCCTGAACAGGGATTTGAACCCTGGACCCTCAGATTAAAAGTCTGATGCTCTACCGACTGAGCCATCCAGGCTTCAAAAAAGGTGTTTTCTCTCGCGAAAGTCTGTTCGGGAGAAAACCAAAAGAACTTTGTCCATTACCTCAGATTCTGGAGTGGGGGAGAGTTGACGCAAAGTTGCATGTAGCCGTAGAAAACCACAGATGTTAAAGGGAAATCTGAACGTGCTGAGGACTAACCAAATTCATAACTCAATGATGGCCACAGGGAGACTTCCATTAATGGTCTTGGTAAGGGGAGACCCTGATTTGTATGTGGCTTGGCTAAACCAAGACGGGTGCAATTAGATTTGTTGGCAGTAACATACATGTTACCAGAACACATGGTTCACTGAATGCACCACTCACCAATGTCAACAAGCACACCGTTAACCTCCATGACTGATAAAGAACCGAACGGACAAGTCACACCGACATTAAACTTGAAGCCTGAACAGGGACTTGAACCCTGGACCCTCAGATTAAGAGTCTGATGCTCTGCCGACTGAGCCATCCAGGCTTCGAAAGCAGTAACTTTTCTTACGAAAGTGTGTTTGAGAGAAAACCATAACAACTTTGTCCATCACCATCACATTCTGGACTGGAGGAGGGTTGGCCCAAAGTGGCATGTAGCCTTGGAAGACCACAGATGTTAAAGGGGAATCTGAAAGTGCTGAGGACTAACCAAATTCACAACTTACTCATGGCCACAGGCAGACCTCCATTAGTGGACTTGGACGGGTAGACCCTGATTTGCATGTGGCTTGGGTAAACCAAGACGGGTGAAATTAGATTTGTTGGAAGAGTGCAAATGAAAGTGTCCTAATATATAGGGCGTTAATAACTGCTGGCAGTAACATACATGCTTCCAGTACATGCGGTCGGCCAAATGCACCAATCATCCATGGCAACAAGCATACTGTGGACCTCCGACAGCAGTGAACTGAACAGACAAGTTACGCCAACATTAAACTTTTCGCCTGAACAGGGATTTGAACCCTGGACCCTCAGATTAAAAGTCTGATGCTCTACCGACTGAGCCATCCAGGCTTCAAAAAAGGTGTTTTCTCTCGCGAAAGTCTGTTCGGGAGAAAACCAAAAGAACTTTGTCCATTACCTCAGATTCTGGAGTGGGGGAGAGTTGACGCAAAGTTGCATGTAGCCGTAGAAA
Organism: Leptoclinus maculatus; assembly: GCA_032191485.1. NCBI lineage: Eukaryota > Metazoa > Chordata > Actinopteri > Perciformes > Stichaeidae > Leptoclinus > Leptoclinus maculatus. Next base: position 35,370,486 of record JAVDOI010000002.1, on the reverse strand, counting down.
ACCACAGATGTTAAAGGGAAATCTGAACGTGCTGAGGACTAACCAAATTCATAACTCAATGATGGCCACAGGGAGACTTCCATTAATGGTCTTGGTAAGGGGAGACCCTGATTTGTATGTGGCTTGGCTAAACCAAGACGGGTGCAATTAGATTTGTTGGCAGTAACATACATGTTACCAGAACACATGGTTCACTGAATGCACCACTCACCAATGTCAACAAGCACACCGTTAACCTCCATGACTGATAAAGAACCGAACGGACAAGTCACACCTACATTAAACTTGAAGCCTGAACAGGGACTTGAACCCTGGACCCTCAGATTAAGAGTCTGATGCTCTGCCGACTGAGCCATCCAGGCTTCGAAAGCAGTAACTTTTCTTACGAAAGTGTGTTTGAGAGAAAACCATAACAACTTTGTCCATTACCATCACATTCTGGACTGGAGGAGGGTTGGCCCAAAGTGGCATGTAGCCTTGGAAGACCACAGATGTTAAAGGGGAATCTGAAAGTGCTGAGGACTAACCAAATTCACAACTCACTCATGGCCACAGGCAGACCTCCATTAGTGGACTTGGACGGGTAGACCCTGATTTGCATGTGGCTTGGGTAAACCAAGACGGGTGAAATTAGATTTGTTGGAAGAGTGCAAATGAAAGTGTCCTAATATATAGGGCGTTAATAACTGCTGGCAGTAACATACATGCTTCCAGTACATGCGGTCGGCCAAATGCACCAATCATCCATGGCAACAAGCACACTGTGGACCTCCGACAGCAGTGAACTGAACAGACAAGTTACGCCAACATTAAACTTTTCGCCTGAACAGGGATTTGAACCCTGGACCCTCAGATTAAAAGTCTGATGCTCTACCGACTGAGCCATCCAGGCTTCAAAAAAGGTGTTTTCTCTCGCGAAAGTCTGTTCGGGAGAAAACCAAAAGAACTTTGTCCATTACCTCAGATTCTGGAGTGGGGGAGAGTTGACGCAAAGTTGCATGTAGCCGTAGAAAACCACAGATGTTAAAGGGAAATCTGAACGTGCTGAGGACTAACCAAATTCATAACTCAATGGTGGCCACAGGGAGACTTCCATTAATGGTCTTGGTAAGGGGAGACCCTGATTTGTATGTGGCTTGGCTAAACCAAGACGGGTGCAATTAGATTTGTTGGCAGTAACATACATGTTACCAGAACACATGGTTCACTGAATGCACCACTCACCAATGTCAACAAGCACACCGTTAACCTCCATGACTGATAAAGATCCGAACGGACAAGTCACACCGACATTAAACTTGAAGCCTGAACAGGGACTTGAACCCTGGACCCTCAGATTAAGAGTCTGATGCTCTGCCGACTGAGCCATCCAGGCTTCAAAATCAGTAACTTTTCTTACGAAAGTGTGTTTGAGAGAAAACCATAACAACTTTGTCCATTACCATCACATTCTGGACTGGAGGAGGGTTGGCCCAAAGTGGCATGTAGCCTTGGAAGACCACAGATGTTAAAGGGGAATCTGAAAGTGCTGAGGACTAACCAAATTCACAACTCACTCATGGCCACAGGCAGACCTCCATTAGTGGACTTGGACGGGTAGACCCTGATTTGCATGTGGCTTGGGTAAACCAAGACGGGTGAAATTAGATTTGTTGGAAGAGTGCAAATGAAAGTGTCCTAATATATAGGGCGTTAATAACTGCTGGCAGTAACATACATGCTTCCAGTACATGCGGTCGGCCAAATGCACCAATCATCCATGGCAACAAGCACACTGTGGACCTCCGACAGCAGTGAACTGAACAGACAAGTTACGCCAACATTAAACTTTTCGCCTGAACAGGGATTTGAACCCTGGACCCTCAGATTAAAAGTCTGATGCTCTACCGACTGAGCCATCCAGGCTTCAAAAAAGGTGTTTTCTCTCGCGAAAGTCTGTTCGGGAGAAAACCAAAAGAACTTTGTCCATTACCTCAGATTCTGGAGTGGGGGAGAGTTGACGCAAAGTTGCATGTAGCCGTAGAAAACCACAGATGTTAAAGGGAAATCTGAACGTGCTGAGGACTAACCAAATTCATAACTCAATGATGGCCACAGGGAGACTTCCATTAATGGTCTTGGTAAGGGGAGACCCTGATTTGTATGTGGCTTGGCTAAACCAAGACGGGTGCAATTAGATTTGTTGGCAGTAACATACATGTTACCAGAACACATGGTTCACTGAATGCACCACTCACCAATGTCAACAAGCACACCGTTAACCTCCATGACTGATAAAGAACCGAACGGACAAGTCACACCGACATTAAACTTGAAGCCTGAACAGGGACTTGAACCCTGGACCCTCAGATTAAGAGTCTGATGCTCTGCCGACTGAGCCATCCAGGCTTCGAAAGCAGTAACTTTTCTTACGAAAGTGTGTTTGAGAGAAAACCATAACAACTTTGTCCATCACCATCACATTCTGGACTGGAGGAGGGTTGGCCCAAAGTGGCATGTAGCCTTGGAAGACCACAGATGTTAAAGGGGAATCTGAAAGTGCTGAGGACTAACCAAATTCACAACTTACTCATGGCCACAGGCAGACCTCCATTAGTGGACTTGGACGGGTAGACCCTGATTTGCATGTGGCTTGGGTAAACCAAGACGGGTGAAATTAGATTTGTTGGAAGAGTGCAAATGAAAGTGTCCTAATATATAGGGCGTTAATAACTGCTGGCAGTAACATACATGCTTCCAGTACATGCGGTCGGCCAAATGCACCAATCATCCATGGCAACAAGCATACTGTGGACCTCCGACAGCAGTGAACTGAACAGACAAGTTACGCCAACATTAAACTTTTCGCCTGAACAGGGATTTGAACCCTGGACCCTCAGATTAAAAGTCTGATGCTCTACCGACTGAGCCATCCAGGCTTCAAAAAAGGTGTTTTCTCTCGCGAAAGTCTGTTCGGGAGAAAACCAAAAGAACTTTGTCCATTACCTCAGATTCTGGAGTGGGGGAGAGTTGACGCAAAGTTGCATGTAGCCGTAGAAAACCACAGATGTTAAAGGGAAATCTGAACGTGCTGAGGACTAACCAAATTCATAACTCAATGATGGCCACAGGGAGACTTCCATTAATGGTCTTGGTAAGGGGAGACCCTGATTTGTATGTGGCTTGGCTAAACCAAGACGGGTGCAATTAGATTTGTTGGCAGTAACATACATGTTACCAGAACACATGGTTCACTGAATGCACCACTCACCAATGTCAACAAGCACACCGTTAACCTCCATGACTGATAAAGAACCGAACGGACAAGTCACACCGACATTAAACTTGAAGCCTGAACAGGGACTTGAACCCTGGACCCTCAGATTAAGAGTCTGATGCTCTGCCGACTGAGCCATCCAGGCTTCGAAAGCAGTAACTTTTCTTACGAAAGTGTGTTTGAGAGAAAACCATAACAACTTTGTCCATTACCATCACATTCTGGACTGGAGGAGGGTTGGCCCAAAGTGGCATGTAGCCTTGGAAGACCACAGATGTTAAAGGGGAATCTGAAAGTGCTGAGGACTAACCAAATTCACAACTCACTCATGGCCACAGGCAGACCTCCATTAGTGGACTTGGACGGGTAGACCCTGATTTGCATGTGGCTTGGGTAAACCAAGACGGGTGAAATTAGATTTGTTGGAAGAGTGCAAATGAAAGTGTCCTAATATATAGGGCGTTAATAACTGCTGGCAGTAACATACATGCTTCCAGTACATGCGGTCGGCCAAATGCACCAATCATCCATGGCAACAAGCACACTGTGGACCTCCGACAGCAGTGAACTGAACACACAAGTTACGCCAACATTAAACTTTTCGCCTGAACAGGGATTTGAACCCTGGACCCTCAGATTAAAAGTCTGATGCTCTACCGACTGAGCCATCCAGGCTTCAAAAAAGGTGTTTTCTCTCGCGAAAGTCTGTTCGGGAGAAAACCAAAAGAACTTTGTCCATTACCTCAGATTCTGGAGTGGGGGAGAGTTGACGCAAAGTTGCATGTAGCCGTAGAAAACCACAGATGTTAAAGGGAAATCTGAACGTGCTGAGGACTAACCAAATTCATAACTCAATGATGGCCACAGGGAGACTTCCATTAATGGTCTTGGTAAGGGGAGACCCTGATTTGTATGTGGCTTGGCTAAACCAAGACGGGTGCAATTAGATTTGTTGGCAGTAACATACATGTTACCAGAACACATGGTTCACTGAATGCACCACTCACCAATGTCAACAAGCACACCGTTAACCTCCATGACTGATAAAGAACCGAACGGACAAGTCACACCTACATTAAACTTGAAGCCTGAACAGGGACTTGAACCCTGGACCCTCAGATTAAGAGTCTGATGCTCTGCCGACTGAGCCATCCAGGCTTCGAAAGCAGTAACTTTTCTTACGAAAGTGTGTTTGAGAGAAAACCATAACAACTTTGTCCATCACCATCACATTCTGGACTGGAGGAGGGTTGGCCCAAAGTGGCATGTAGCCTTGGAAGACCACAGATGTTAAAGGGGAATCTGAAAGTGCTGAGGACTAACCAAATTCACAACTTACTCATGGCCACAGGCAGACCTCCATTAGTGGACTTGGACGGGTAGACCCTGATTTGCATGTGGCTTGGGTAAACCAAGACGGGTGAAATTAGATTTGTTGGAAGAGTGCAAATGAAAGTGTCCTAATATATAGGGCGTTAATAACTGCTGGCAGTAACATACATGCTTCCAGTACATGCGGTCGGCCAAATGCACCAATCATCCATGGCAACAAGCATACTGTGGACCTCCGACAGCAGTGAACTGAACAGACAAGTTACGCCAACATTAAACTTTTCGCCTGAACAGGGATTTGAACCCTGGACCCTCAGATTAAAAGTCTGATGCTCTACCGACTGAGCCATCCAGGCTTCAAAAAAGGTGTTTTCTCTCGCGAAAGTCTGTTCGGGAGAAAACCAAAAGAACTTTGTCCATTACCTCAGATTCTGGAGTGGGGGAGAGTTGACGCAAAGTTGCATGTAGCCGTAGAAAACCACAGATGTTAAAGGGAAATCTGAACGTGCTGAGGACTAACCAAATTCATAACTCAATGATGGCCACAGGGAGACTTCCATTAATGGTCTTGGTAAGGGGAGACCCTGATTTGTATGTGGCTTGGCTAAACCAAGACGGGTGCAATTAGATTTGTTGGCAGTAACATACATGTTACCAGAACACATGGTTCACTGAATGCACCACTCACCAATGTCAACAAGCACACTGTTAACCTCCATGACTGATAAAGAACCGAACGGACAAGTCACACCTACATTAAACTTGAAGCCTGAACAGGGACTTGAACCCTGGACCCTCAGATTAAGAGTCTGATGCTCTGCCGACTGAGCCATCCAGGCTTCGAAAGCAGTAACTTTTCTTACGAAAGTGTGTTTGAGAGAAAACCATAACAACTTTGTCCATTACCATCACATTCTGGACTGGAGGAGGGTTGGCCCAAAGTGGCATGTAGCCTTGGAAGACCACAGATGTTAAAGGGGAATCTGAAAGTGCTGAGGACTAACCAAATTCACAACTCACTCATGGCCACAGGCAGACCTCCATTAGTGGACTTGGACGGGTAGACCCTGATTTGCATGTGGCTTGGGTAAACCAAGACGGGTGAAATTAGATTTGTTGGAAGAGTGCAAATGAAAGTGTCCTAATATATAGGGCGTTAATAACTGCTGGCAGTAACATACATGCTTCCAGTACATGCGGTCGGCCAAATGCACCAATCATCCATGGCAACAAGCATACTGTGGACCTCCGACAGCAGTGAACTGAACAGACAAGTTACGCCAACATTAAACTTTTCGCCTGAACAGGGATTTGAACCCTGGACCCTCAGATTAAAAGTCTGATGCTCTACCGACTGAGCCATCCAGGCTTCAAAAAAGGTGTTTTCTCTCGCGAAAGTCTGTTCGGGAGAAAACCAAAAGAACTTTGTCCATTACCTCAGATTCTGGAGTGGGGGAGAGTTGACGCAAAGTTGCATGTAGCCGTAGAAAACCACAGATGTTAAAGGGAAATCTGAACGTGCTGAGGACTAACCAAATTCATAACTCAATGATGGCCACAGGGAGACTTCCATTAATGGTCTTGGTAAGGGGAGACCCTGATTTGTACATGGCTTGGCTAAACCAAGACGGGTGCAATTAGATTTGTTGGCAGTAACATACATGTTACCAGAACACATGGTTCAATGAATGCACCACTCACCAATGTCAACAAGCACACCGTTAACCTCCATGACTGATAAAGAACCGAACGGACAAGTCACACCGACATTAAACTTGAAGCCTGAACAGGGACTTGAACCCTGGACCCTCAGATTAAGAGTCTGATGCTCTGCCGACTGAGCCATCCAGGCTTCGAAATCAGTAACTTTTCTTACGAAAGTGTGTTTGAGAGAAAACCATAACAACTTTGTCCATCACCATCACATTCTGGACTGGAGGAGGGTTGGCCCAAAGTGGCATGTAGCCTTGGAAGACCACAGATGTTAAAGGGGAATCTGAAAGTGCTGAGGACTAACCAAATTCACAACTTACTCATGGCCACAGGCAGACCTCCATTAGTGGACTTGGACGGGTAGACCCTGATTTGCATGTGGCTTGGGTAAACCAAGACGGGTGAAATTAGATTTGTTGGAAGAGTGCAAATGAAAGTGTCCTAATATATAGGGCGTTAATAACTGCTGGCAGTAACATACATGCTTCCAGTACATGCGGTCGGCCAAATGCACCAATCATCCATGGCAACAAGCATACTGTGGACCTCCGACAGCAGTGAACTGAACAGACAAGTTACGCCAACATTAAACTTTTCGCCTGAACAGGGATTTGAACCCTGGACCCTCAGATTAAAAGTCTGATGCTCTACCGACTGAGCCATCCAGGCTTCAAAAAAGGTGTTTTCTCTCGCGAAAGTCTGTTCGGGAGAAAACCAAAAGAACTTTGTCCATTACCTCAGATTCTGGAGTGGGGGAGAGTTGACGCAAAGTTGCATGTAGCCGTAGAAAACCACAGATGTTAAAGGGAAATCTGAACGTGCTGAGGACTAACCAAATTCATAACTCAATGATGGCCACAGGGAGACTTCCATTAATGGTCTTGGTAAGGGGAGACCCTGATTTGTATGTGGCTTGGCTAAACCAAGACGGGTGCAATTAGATTTGTTGGCAGTAACATACATGTTACCAGAACACATGGTTCACTGAATGCACCACTCACCAATGTCAACAAGCACACCGTTAACCTCCATGACTGATAAAGAACCGAACGGACAAGTCACACCTACATTAAACTTGAAGCCTGAACAGGGACTTGAACCCTGGACCCTCAGATTAAGAGTCTGATGCTCTGCCGACTGAGCCATCCAGGCTTCGAAAGCAGTAACTTTTCTTACGAAAGTGTGTTTGAGAGAAAACCATAACAACTTTGTCCATTACCATCACATTCTGGACTGGAGGAGGGTTGGCCCAAAGTGGCATGTAGCCTTGGAAGACCACAGATGTTAAAGGGGAATCTGAAAGTGCTGAGGACTAACCAAATTCACAACTCACTCATGGCCACAGGCAGACCTCCATTAGTGGACTTGGACGGGTAGACCCTGATTTGCATGTGGCTTGGGTAAACCAAGACGGGTGAAATTAGATTTGTTGGAAGAGTGCAAATGAAAGTGTCCTAATATATAGGGCGTTAATAACTGCTGGCAGTAACATACATGCTTCCAGTACATGCGGTCGGCCAAATGCACCAATCATCCATGGCAACAAGCACACTGTGGACCTCCGACAGCAGTGACCTGAACAGACAAGTTACGCAAACATTAAACTTTTCGCCTGAACAGGGATTTGAACCCTGGACCCTCAGATTAAAAGTCTGATGCTCTACCGACTGAGCCATCCAGGCTTCAAAAAAGGTGTTTTCTCTCGCGAAAGTCTGTTCGGGAGAAAACCAAAAGAACTTTGTCCATTACCTCAGATTCTGGAGTGGGGGAGAGTTGACGCAAAGTTGCATGTAGCCGTAGAAAACCACAGATGTTAAAGGGAAATCTGAACGTGCTGAGGACTAACCAAATTCATAACTCAATGATGGCCACAGGGAGACTTCCATTAATGGTCTTGGTAAGGGGAGACCCTGATTTGTACATGGCTTGGCTAAACCAAGACGGGTGCAATTAGATTTGTTGGCAGTAACATACATGTTACCAGAACACATGGTTCAATGAATGCACCACTCACCAATGTCAACAAGCACACCGTTAACCTCCATGACTGATAAAGAACCGAACGGACAAGTCACACCGACATTAAACTTGAAGCCTGAACAGGGACTTGAACCCTGGACCCTCAGATTAAGAGTCTGATGCTCTGCCGACTGAGCCATCCAGGCTTCGAAATCAGTAACTTTTCTTACGAAAGTGTGTTTGAGAGAAAACCATAACAACTTTGTCCATCACCATCACATTCTGGACTGGAGGAGGGTTGGCCCAAAGTGGCATGTAGCCTTGGAAGACCACAGATGTTAAAGGGGAATCTGAAAGTGCTGAGGACTAACCAAATTCACAACTTACTCATGGCCACAGGCAGACCTCCATTAGTGGACTTGGACGGGTAGACCCTGATTTGCATGTGGCTTGGGTAAACCAAGACGGGTGAAATTAGATTTGTTGGAAGAGTGCAAATGAAAGTGTCCTAATATATAGGGCGTTAATAACTGCTGGCAGTAACATACATGCTTCCAGTACATGCGGTCGGCCAAATGCACCAATCATCCATGGCAACAAGCATACTGTGGACCTCCGACAGCAGTGAACTGAACAGACAAGTTACGCCAACATTAAACTTTTCGCCTGAACAGGGATTTGAACCCTGGACCCTCAGATTAAAAGTCTGATGCTCTACCGACTGAGCCATCCAGGCTTCAAAAAAGGTGTTTTCTCTCGCGAAAGTCTGTTCGGGAGAAAACCAAAAGAACTTTGTCCATTACCTCAGATTCTGGAGTGGGGGAGAGTTGACGCAAAGTTGCATGTAGCCGTAGAAAACCACAGATGTTAAAGGGAAATCTGAACGTGCTGAGGACTAACCAAATTCATAACTCAATGATGGCCACAGGGAGACTTCCATTAATGGTCTTGGTAAGGGGAGACCCTGATTTGTACATGGCTTGGCTAAACCAAGACGGGTGCAATTAGATTTGTTGGCAGTAACATACATGTTACCAGAACACATGGTTCAATGAATGCACCACTCACCAATGTCAACAAGCACACCGTTAACCTCCATGACTGATAAAGAACCGAACGGACAAGTCACACCGACATTAAACTTGAAGCCTGAACAGGGACTTGAACCCTGGACCCTCAGATTAAGAGTCTGATGCTCTGCCGACTGAGCCATCCAGGCTTCGAAATCAGTAACTTTTCTTACGAAAGTGTGTTTGAGAGAAAACCATAACAACTTTGTCCATCACCATCACATTCTGGACTGGAGGAGGGTTGGCCCAAAGTGGCATGTAGCCTTGGAAGACCACAGATGTTAAAGGGGAATCTGAAAGTGCTGAGGACTAACCAAATTCACAACTTACTCATGGCCACAGGCAGACCTCCATTAGTGGACTTGGACGGGTAGACCCTGATTTGCATGTGGCTTGGGTAAACAAAGACGGGTGAAATTAGATTTGTTGGAAGAGTGCAAATGAAAGTGTCCTAATATATAGGGCGTTAATAACTGCTGGCAGTAACATACATGCTTCCAGTACATGCGGTCGGCCAAATGCACCAATCATCCATGGCAACAAGCATACTGTGGACCTCCGACAGCAGTGAACTGAACAGACAAGTTACGCCAACATTAAACTTTTCGCCTGAACAGGGATTTGAACCCTGGACCCTCAGATTAAAAGTCTGATGCTCTACCGACTGAGCCATCCAGGCTTCAAAAAAGGTGTTTTCTCTCGCGAAAGTCTGTTCGGGAGAAAACCAAAAGAACTTTGTCCATTACCTCAGATTCTGGAGTGGGGGAGAGTTGACGCAAAGTTGCATGTAGCCGTAGAAAACCACAGATGTTAAAGGGAAATCTGAACGTGCTGAGGACTAACCAAATTCATAACTCAATGATGGCCACAGGGAGACTTCCATTAATGGTCTTGGTAAGGGGAGACCCTGATTTGTATGTGGCTTGGCTAAACCAAGACGGGTGCAATTAGATTTGTTGGCAGTAACATACATGTTACCAGAACACATGGTTCACTGAATGCACCACTCACCAATGTCAACAAGCACACCGTTAACCTCCATGACTGATAAAGAACCGAACGGACAAGTCACACCTACATTAAACTTGAAGCCTGAACAGGGACTTGAACCCTGGACCCTCAGATTAAGAGTCTGATGCTCTGCCGACTGAGCCATCCAGGCTTCGAAAGCAGTAACTTTTCTTACGAAAGTGTGTTTGAGAGAAAACCATAACAACTTTGTCCATTACCATCACATTCTGGACTGGAGGAGGGTTGGCCCAAAGTGGCATGTAGCCTTGGAAGACCACAGATGTTAAAGGGGAATCTGAAAGTGCTGAGGACTAACCAAATTCACAACTCACTCATGGCCACAGGCAGACCTCCATTAGTGGACTTGGACGGGTAGACCCTGATTTGCATGTGGCTTGGGTAAACCAAGACGGGTGAAATTAGATTTGTTGGAAGAGTGCAAATGAAAGTGTCCTAATATATAGGGCGTTAATAACTGCTGGCAGTAACATACATGCTTCCAGTACATGCGGTCGGCCAAATGCACCAATCATCCATGGCAACAAGCACACTGTGGACCTCCGACAGCAGTGACCTGAACAGACAAGTTACGCAAACATTAAACTTTTCGCCTGAACAGGGATTTGAACCCTGGACCCTCAGATTAAAAGTCTGATGCTCTACCGACTGAGCCATCCAGGCTTCAAAAAAGGTGTTTTCTCTCGCGAAAGTCTGTTCGGGAGAAAACCAAAAGAACTTTGTCCATTACCTCAGATTCTGGAGTGGGGGAGAGTTGACGCAAAGTTGCATGTAGCCGTAGAAAACCACAGATGTTAAAGGGAAATCTGAACGTGCTGAGGACTAACCAAATTCATAACTCAATGATGGCCACAGGGAGACTTCCATTAATGGTCTTGGTAAGGGGAGACCCTGATTTGTACATGGCTTGGCTAAACCAAGACGGGTGCAATTAGATTTGTTGGCAGTAACATACATGTTACCAGAACACATGGTTCAATGAATGCACCACTCACCAATGTCAACAAGCACACCGTTAACCTCCATGACTGATAAAGAACCGAACGGACAAGTCACACCGACATTAAACTTGAAGCCTGAACAGGGACTTGAACCCTGGACCCTCAGATTAAGAGTCTGATGCTCTGCCGACTGAGCCATCCAGGCTTCGAAATCAGTAACTTTTCTTACGAAAGTGTGTTTGAGAGAAAACCATAACAACTTTGTCCATCACCATCACATTCTGGACTGGAGGAGGGTTGGCCCAAAGTGGCATGTAGCCTTGGAAGACCACAGATGTTAAAGGGGAATCTGAAAGTGCTGAGGACTAACCAAATTCACAACTTACTCATGGCCACAGGCAGACCTCCATTAGTGGACTTGGACGGGTAGACCCTGATTTGCATGTGGCTTGGGTAAACCAAGACGGGTGAAATTAGATTTGTTGGAAGAGTGCAAATGAAAGTGTCCTAATATATAGGGCGTTAATAACTGCTGGCAGTAACATACATGCTTCCAGTACATGCGGTCGGCCAAATGCACCAATCATCCATGGCAACAAGCATACTGTGGACCTCCGACAGCAGTGAACTGAACAGACAAGTTACGCCAACATTAAACTTTTCGCCTGAACAGGGATTTGAACCCTGGACCCTCAGATTAAAAGTCTGATGCTCTACCGACTGAGCCATCCAGGCTTCAAAAAAGGTGTTTTCTCTCGCGAAAGTCTGTTCGGGAGAAAACCAAAAGAACTTTGTCCATTACCTCAGATTCTGGAGTGGGGGAGAGTTGACGCAAAGTTGCATGTAGCCGTAGAAAACCACAGATGTTAAAGGGAAATCTGAACGTGCTGAGGACTAACCAAATTCATAACTCAATGATGGCCACAGGGAGACTTCCATTAATGGTCTTGGTAAGGGGAGACCCTGATTTGTACATGGCTTGGCTAAACCAAGACGGGTGCAATTAGATTTGTTGGCAGTAACATACATGTTACCAGAACACATGGTTCAATGAATGCACCACTCACCAATGTCAACAAGCACACCGTTAACCTCCATGACTGATAAAGAACCGAACGGACAAGTCACACCGACATTAAACTTGAAGCCTGAACAGGGACTTGAACCCTGGACCCTCAGATTAAGAGTCTGATGCTCTGCCGACTGAGCCATCCAGGCTTCGAAATCAGTAACTTTTCTTACGAAAGTGTGTTTGAGAGAAAACCATAACAACTTTGTCCATCACCATCACATTCTGGACTGGAGGAGGGTTGGCCCAAAGTGGCATGTAGCCTTGGAAGACCACAGATGTTAAAGGGGAATCTGAAAGTGCTGAGGACTAACCAAATTCACAACTTACTCATGGCCACAGGCAGACCTCCATTAGTGGACTTGGACGGGTAGACCCTGATTTGCATGTGGCTTGGGTAAACAAAGACGGGTGAAATTAGATTTGTTGGAAGAGTGCAAATGAAAGTGTCCTAATATATAGGGCGTTAATAACTGCTGGCAGTAACATACATGCTTCCAGTACATGCGGTCGGCCAAATGCACCAATCATCCATGGCAACAAGCATACTGTGGACCTCCGACAGCAGTGAACTGAACAGACAAGTTACGCCAACATTAAACTTTTCGCCTGAACAGGGATTTGAACCCTGGACCCTCAGATTAAAAGTCTGATGCTCTACCGACTGAGCCATCCAGGCTTCAAAAAAGGTGTTTTCTCTCGCGAAAGTCTGTTCGGGAGAAAACCAAAAGAACTTTGTCCATTACCTCAGATTCTGGAGTGGGGGAGAGTTGACGCAAAGTTGCATGTAGCCGTAGAAAACCACAGATGTTAAAGGGAAATCTGAACGTGCTGAGGACTAACCAAATTCATAACTCAATGATGGCCACAGGGAGACTTCCATTAATGGTCTTGGTAAGGGGAGACCCTGATTTGTATGTGGCTTGGCTAAACCAAGACGGGTGCAATTAGATTTGTTGGCAGTAACATACATGTTACCAGAACACATGGTTCACTGAATGCACCACTCACCAATGTCAACAAGCACACCGTTAACCTCCATGACTGATAAAGAACCGAACGGACAAGTCACACCTACATTAAACTTGAAGCCTGAACAGGGACTTGAACCCTGGACCCTCAGATTAAGAGTCTGATGCTCTGCCGACTGAGCCATCCAGGCTTCGAAAGCAGTAACTTTTCTTACGAAAGTGTGTTTGAGAGAAAACCATAACAACTTTGTCCATTACCATCACATTCTGGACTGGAGGAGGGTTGGCCCAAAGTGGCATGTAGCCTTGGAAGACCACAGATGTTAAAGGGGAATCTGAAAGTGCTGAGGACTAACCAAATTCACAACTCACTCATGGCCACAGGCAGACCTCCATTAGTGGACTTGGACGGGTAGACCCTGATTTGCATGTGGCTTGGGTAAACCAAGACGGGTGAAATTAGATTTGTTGGAAGAGTGCAAATGAAAGTGTCCTAATATATAGGGCGTTAATAACTGCTGGCAGTAACATACATGCTTCCAGTACATGCGGTCGGCCAAATGCACCAATCATCCATGGCAACAAGCACACTGTGGACCTCCGACAGCAGTGAACTGAACACACAAGTTACGCCAACATTAAACTTTTCGCCTGAACAGGGATTTGAACCCTGGACCCTCAGATTAAAAGTCTGATGCTCTACCGACTGAGCCATCCAGGCTTCAAAAAAGGTGTTTTCTCTCGCGAAAGTCTGTTCGGGAGAAAACCAAAAGAACTTTGTCCATTACCTCAGATTCTGGAGTGGAGGAGAGTTGACGCAAAGTTGCATGTAGCCGAAGAAAACCACAGATGTTAAAGGGAAATCTGAACGTGCTGAGGACTAACCAAATTCATAACTCAATGATGGCCACAGGGAGACTTCCATTAATGGTCTTGGTAAGGGGAGACCCTGATTTGTACATGGCTTGGCTAAACCAAGACTGGTGCAATTAGATTTGTTGGCAGTAACATACATGTTACCAGAACACATGGTTCACTGAATGCACCACTCACCAATGTCAACAAGCACACCGTTAACCTCCATGACTGATAAAGAACCGAACGGACAAGTCACACCGACATTAAACTTGAAGCCTGAACAGGGACTTGAACCCTGGACCCTCAGATTAAGAGTCTGATGCTCTGCCGACTGAGCCATCCAGGCTTCGAAATCAGTAACTTTTCTTACGAAAGTGTGTTTGAGAGAAAACCATAACAACTTTGTCCATTACCATCACATTCTGGACTGGAGGAGGGTTGGCCCAAAGTGGCATGTAGCCTTGGAAGACCACAGATGTTAAAGGGGAATCTGAAAGTGCTGAGGACTAACCAAATTCAAAACTCACTCATGGCCACAGGCAGACCTCCATTAGTGGACTTGGACGGGTAGACCCTGATTTGCATGTGGCTTGGGTAAACCAAGACGGGTGAAATTAGATTTGTTGGAAGAGTGCAAATGAAAGTGTCCTAATATATAGGGCGTTAATAACTGCTGGCAGTAACATACATGCTTCCAGTACATGCGGTCGGCCAAATGCACCAATCATCCATGGCAACAAGCACACTGTGGACCTCCGACAGCAGTGACCTGAACAGACAAGTTACGCAAACATTAAACTTTTCGCCTGAACAGGGATTTGAACCCTGGACCCTCAGATTAAAAGTCTGATGCTCTACCGACTGAGCCATCCAGGCTTCAAAAAAGGTGTTTTCTCTCGCGAAAGTCTGTTCGGGAGAAAACCAAAAGAACTTTGTCCATTACCTCAGATTCTGGAGTGGGGGAGAGTTGACGCAAAGTTGCATGTAGCCGTAGAAAACCACAGATGTTAAAGGGAAATCTGAACGTGCTGAGGACTAACCAAATTCATAACTCAATGATGGCCACAGGGAGACTTCCATTAATGGTCTTGGTAAGGGGAGACCCTGATTTGTACATGGCTTGGCTAAACCAAGACGGGTGCAATTAGATTTGTTGGCAGTAACATACATGTTACCAGAACACATGGTTCACTGAATGCACCACTCACCAATGTCAACAAGCACACCGTTAACCTCCATGACTGATAAAGAACCGAACGGACAAGTCACACCGACATTAAACTTGAAGCCTGAACAGGGACTTGAACCCTGGACCCTCAGATTAAGAGTCTGATGCTCTGCCGACTGAGCCATCCAGGCTTCGAAATCAGTAACTTTTCTTACGAAAGTGTGTTTGAGAGAAAACCATAACAACTTTGTCCATCACCATCACATTCTGGACTGGAGGAGGGTTGGCCCAAAGTGGCATGTAGCCTTGGAAGACCACAGATGTTAAAGGGGAATCTGAAAGTGCTGAGGACTAACCAAATTCACAACTTACTCATGGCCACAGGCAGACCTCCATTAGTGGACTTGGACGGGTAGACCCTGATTTGCATGTGGCTTGGGTAAACCAAGACGGGTGAAATTAGATTTGTTGGAAGAGTGCAAATGAAAGTGTCCTAATATATAGGGCGTTAATAACTGCTGGCAGTAACATACATGCTTCCAGTACATGCGGTCGGCCAAATGCACCAATCATCCATGGCAACAAGCACACTGTGGACCTCCGACAGCAGTGAACTGAACACACAAGTTACGCCAACATTAAACTTTTCGCCTGAACAGGGATTTGAACCCTGGACCCTCAGATTAAAAGTCTGATGCTCTACCGACTGAGCCATCCAGGCTTCAAAAAAGGTGTTTTCTCTCGCGAAAGTCTGTTCGGGAGAAAACCAAAAGAACTTTGTCCATTACCTCAGATTCTGGAGTGGGGGAGAGTTGACGCAAAGTTGCATGTAGCCGTAGAAAACCACAGATGTTAAAGGGAAATCTGAACGTGCTGAGGACTAACCAAATTCATAACTCAATGGTGGCCACAGGGAGACTTCCATTAATGGTCTTGGTAAGGGGAGACCCTGATTTGTATGTGGCTTGGCTAAACCAAGACGGGTGCAATTAGATTTGTTGGCAGTAACATACATGTTACCAGAACACATGGTTCACTGAATGCACCACTCACCAATGTCAACAAGCACACCGTTAACCTCCATGACTGATAAAGAACCGAACGGACAAGTCACACCGACATTAAACTTGAAGCCTGAACAGGGACTTGAACCCTGGACCCTCAGATTAAGAGTCTGATGCTCTGCCGACTGAGCCATCCAGGCTTCGAAATCAGTAACTTTTCTTACGAAAGTGTGTTTGAGAGAAAACCATAACAACTTTGTCCATTACCATCACATTCTGGACTGGAGGAGGGTTGGCCCAAAGTGGCATGTAGCCTTGGAAGACCACAGATGTTAAAGGGGAATCTGAAAGTGCTGAGGACTAAACAAATTCACAACTCACTCATGGCCACAGGCAGACCTCCATTAGTGGACTTGGACGGGTAGACCCTGATTTGCATGTGGCTTGGGTAAACCAAGACGGGTGAAATTAGATTTGTTGGAAGAGTGCAAATGAAAGTGTCCTAGTATATAGGGCGTTAATAACTGCTGGCAGTAACATACATGCTTCCAGTACATGCGGTCGGCCAAATGCACCAATCATCCATGGCAACAAGCATACTGTGGACCTCCGACAGCAGTGAACTGAACAGACAAGTTACGCCAACATTAAACTTTTCGCCTGAACAGGGATTTGAACCCTGGACCCTCAGATTAAAAGTCTGATGCTCTACCGACTGAGCCATCCAGGCTTCAAAAAAGGTGTTTTCTCTCGCGAAAGTCTGTTCGGGAGAAAACCAAAAGAACTTTGTCCATTACCTCAGATTCTGGAGTGGGGGAGAGTTGACGCAAAGTTGCATGTAGCCGTAGAAAACCACAGATGTTAAAGGGAAATCTGAACGTGCTGAGGACTAACCAAATTCATAACTCAATGGTGGCCACAGGGAGACTTCCATTAATGGTCTTGGTAAGGGGAGACCCTGATTTGTATGTGGCTTGGCTAAACCAAGACGGGTGCAATTAGATTTGTTGGCAGTAACATACATGTTACCAGAACACATGGTTCACTGAATGCACCACTCACCAATGTCAACAAGCACACCGTTAACCTCCATGACTGATAAAGAACCGAACGGACAAGTCACACCGACATTAAACTTGAAGCCTGAACAGGGACTTGAACCCTGGACCCTCAGATTAAGAGTCTGATGCTCTGCCGACTGAGCCATCCAGGCTTCGAAATCAGTAACTTTTCTTACGAAAGTGTGTTTGAGAGAAAACCATAACAACTTTGTCCATTACCATCACATTCTGGACTGGAGGAGGGTTGGCCCAAAGTGGCATGTAGCCTTGGAAGACCACAGATGTTAAACGGGAATCTGAAAGTGCTGAGGACTAACCAAATTCACAACTCACTCATGGCCACAGGCAGACCTCCATTAGTGGACTTGGACGGGTAGACCCTGATTTGCATGTGGCTTGGGTAAACCAAGATGGGTGAAATTAGATTTGTTGGAAGAGTGCAAATGAAAGTGTCCTAATATATAGGGCGTTAATAACTGCTGGCAGTAACATACATGCTTCCAGTACATGCGGTCGGCCAAATGCACCAATCATCCATGGCAACAAGCACACTGTGGACCTCCGACAGCAGTGAACTGAACACACAAGTTACGCCAACATTAAACTTTTCGCCTGAACAGGGATTTGAACCCTGGACCCTCAGATTAAAAGTCTGATGCTCTACCGACTGAGCCATCCAGGCTTCAAAAAAGGTGTTTTCTCTCGCGAAAGTCTGTTCGGGAGAAAACCAAAAGAACTTTGTCCATTACCTCAGATTCTGGAGTGGGGGAGAGTTGACGCAAAGTTGCATGTAGCCGTAGAAAACCACAGATGTTAAAGGGAAATCTGAACGTGCTGAGGACTAACCAAATTCATAACTCAATGGTGGCCACAGGGAGACTTCCATTAATGGTCTTGGTAAGGGGAGACCCTGATTTGTATGTGGCTTGGCTAAACCAAGACGGGTGCAATTAGATTTGTTGGCAGTAACATACATGTTACCAGAACACATGGTTCACTGAATGCACCACTCACCAATGTCAACAAGCACACCGTTAACCTCCATGACTGATAAAGAACCGAACGGACAAGTCACACCGACATTAAACTTGAAGCCTGAACAGGGACTTGAACCCTGGACCCTCAGCTTAAGAGTCTGATGCTCTGCCGACTGAGCCATCCAGGCTTCGAAATCAGTAACTTTTCTTACGAAAGTGTGTTTGAGAGAAAACCATAACAACTTTGTCCATTACCATCACATTCTGGACTGGAGGAGGGTTGGCCCAAAGTGGCATGTAGCCTTGGAAGACCACAGATGTTAAAGGGGAATCTGAAAGTGCTGAGGACTAAACAAATTCACAACTCACTCATGGCCACAGGCAGACCTCCATTAGTGGACTTGGACGGGTAGACCCTGATTTGCATGTGGCTTGGGTAAACCAAGACGGGTGAAATTAGATTTGTTGGAAGAGTGCAAATGAAAGTGTCCTAGTATATAGGGCGTTAATAACTGCTGGCAGTAACATACATGCTTCCAGTACATGCGGTCGGCCAAATGCACCAATCATCCATGGCAACAAGCATACTGTGGACCTCCGACAGCAGTGAACTGAACAGACAAGTTACGCCAACATTAAACTTTTCGCCTGAACAGGGATTTGAACCCTGGACCCTCAGATTAAAAGTCTGATGCTCTACCGACTGAGCCATCCAGGCTTCAAAAAAGGTGTTTTCTCTCGCGAAAGTCTGTTCGGGAGAAAACCAAAAGAACTTTGTCCATTACCTCAGATTCTGGAGTGGGGGAGAGTTGACGCAAAGTTGCATGTAGCCGTAGAAAACCACAGATGTTAAAGGGAAATCTGAACGTGCTGAGGACTAACCAAATTCATAACTCAATGGTGGCCACAGGGAGACTTCCATTAATGGTCTTGGTAAGGGGAGACCCTGATTTGTATGTGGCTTGGCTAAACCAAGACGGGTGCAATTAGATTTGTTGGCAGTAACATACATGTTACCAGAACACATGGTTCACTGAATGCACCACTCACCAATGTCAACAAGCACACCGTTAACCTCCATGACTGATAAAGAACCGAACGGACAAGTCACACCGACATTAAACTTGAAGCCTGAACAGGGACTTGAACCCTGGACCCTCAGATTAAGAGTCTGATGCTCTGCCGACTGAGCCATCCAGGCTTCGAAATCAGTAACTTTTCTTACGAAAGTGTGTTTGAGAGAAAACCATAACAACTTTGTCCATTACCATCACATTCTGGACTGGAGGAGGGTTGGCCCAAAGTGGCATGTAGCCTTGGAAGACCACAGATGTTAAACGGGAATCTGAAAGTGCTGAGGACTAACCAAATTCACAACTCACTCATGGCCACAGGCAGACCTCCATTAGTGGACTTGGACGGGTAGACCCTGATTTGCATGTGGCTTGGGTAAACCAAGATGGGTGAAATTAGATTTGTTGGAAGAGTGCAAATGAAAGTGTCCTAGTATATAGGGCGTTAATAACTGCTGGCAGTAACATACATGCTTCCAGTACATGCGGTCGGCCAAATGCACCAATCATCCATGGCAACAAGCATACTGTGGACCTCCGACAGCAGTGAACTGAACAGACAAGTTACGCCAACATTAAACTTTTCGCCTGAACAGGGATTTGAACCCTGGACCCTCAGATTAAAAGTCTGATGCTCTACCGACTGAGCCATCCAGGCTTCAAAAAAGGTGTTTTCTCTCGCGAAAGTCTGTTCGGGAGAAAACCAAAAGAACTTTGTCCATTACCTCAGATTCTGGAGTGGGGGAGAGTTGACGCAAAGTTGCATGTAGCCGTAGAAAACCACAGATGTTAAAGGGAAATCTGAACGTGCTGAGGACTAACCAAATTCATAACTCAATGGTGGCCACAGGGAGACTTCCATTAATGGTCTTGGTAAGGGGAGACCCTGATTTGTATGTGGCTTGGCTAAACCAAGACGGGTGCAATTAGATTTGTTGGCAGTAACATACATGTTACCAGAACACATGGTTCACTGAATGCACCACTCACCAATGTCAACAAGCACACCGTTAACCTCCATGACTGATAAAGAACCGAACGGACAAGTCACACCTACATTAAACTTGAAGCCTGAACAGGGACTTGAACCCTGGACCCTCAGATTAAGAGTCTGATGCTCTGCCGACTGAGCCATGCAGGCTTCGAAATCAGTAACTTTTCTTACGAAAGTGTGTTTGAGAGAAAACCATAACAACTTTGTCCATCACCATCACATTCTGGACTGGAGGAGGGTTGGCCCAAAGTGGCATGTAGCCTTGGAAGACCACAGATGTTAAAGGGGAATCTGAAAGTGCTGAGGACTAACCAAATTCACAACTTACTCATGGCCACAGGCAGACCTCCATTAGTGGACTTGGACGGGTAGATCCTGATTTGCATGTGGCTTGGGTAAACCAAGACGGGTGAAATTAGATTTGTTGGAAGAGTGCAAATGAAAGTGTCCTAATATATAGGGCGTTAATAACTGCTGGCAGTAACATACATGCTTCCAGTACATGCGGTCGGCCAAATGCACCAATCATCCATGGCAACAAGCACACTGTGGACCTCCGACAGCAGTGAACTGAACACACAAGTTACGCAAACATTAAACTTTTCGCCTGAACAGGGATTTGAACCCTGGACCCTCAGATTAAAAGTCTGATGCTCTACCGACTGAGCCATCCAGGCTTCAAAAAAGGTGTTTTCTCTCGCGAAAGTCTGTTCGGGAGAAAACCAAAAGAACTTTGTCCATTACCTCAGATTCTGGAGTGGGGGAGAGTTGACGCAAAGTTGCATGTAGCCGTAGAAAACCACAGATGTTAAAGGGAAATCTGAACGTGCTGAGGACTAACCAAATTCATAACTCAATGATGGCCACAGGGAGACTTCCATTAATGGTCTTGGTAAGGGGAGACCCTGATTTGTACATGGCTTGGCTAAACCAAGACGGGTGCAATTAGATTTGTTGGCAGTAACATACATGTTACCAGAACACATGGTTCACTGAATGCACCACTCACCAATGTCAACAAGCACACCGTTAACCTCCATGACTGATAAAGAACCGAACGGACAAGTCACACCGACATTAAACTTGAAGCCTGAACAGGGACTTGAACCCTGGACCCTCAGATTAAGAGTCTGATGCTCTGCCGACTGAGCCATCCAGGCTTCGAAATCAGTAACTTTTCTTACGAAAGTGTGTTTGAGAGAAAACCATAACAACTTTGTCCATTACCATCACATTCTGGACTGGAGGAGGGTTGGCCCAAAGTGGCATGTAGCCTTGGAAGACCACAGATGTTAAAGGGGAATCTGAAAGTGCTGAGGACTAAACAAATTCACAACTCACTCATGGCCACAGGCAGACCTCCATTAGTGGACTTGGACGGGTAGACCCTGATTTGCATGTGGCTTGGGTAAACCAAGACGGGTGAAATTAGATTTGTTGGAAGAGTGCAAATGAAAGTGTCCTAATATATAGGGCGTTAATAACTGCTGGCAGTAACATACATGCTTCCAGTACATGCGGTCGGCCAAATGCACCAATCATCCATGGCAACAAGCACACTGTGGACCTCCGACAGCAGTGAACTGAACACACAAGTTACTCCAACATTAAACTTTTCGCCTGAACAGGGATTTGAACCCTGGACCCTCAGATTAAAAGTCTGATGCTCTACCGACTGAGCCATCCAGGCTTCAAAAAAGGTGTTTTCTCTCGCGAAAGTCTGTTCGGGAGAAAACCAAAAGAACTTTGTCCATTACCTCAGATTCTGGAGTGGGGGAGAGTTGACGCAAAGTTGCATGTAGCCGTAGAAAACCACAGATGTTAAAGGGAAATCTGAACGTGCTGAGGACTAACCAAATTCATAACTCAATGATGGCCACAGGGAGACTTCCATTAATGGTCTTGGTAAGGGGAGACCCTGATTTGTATGTGGCTTGGCTAAACCAAGACGGGTGCAATTAGATTTGTTGGCAGTAACATACATGTTACCAGAACACATGGTTCACTGAATGCACCACTCACCAATGTCAACAAGCACACCGTTAACCTCCATGACTGATAAAGAACCGAACGGACAAGTCACACCTACATTAAACTTAAAGCCTGAACAGGGACTTGAACCCTGGACCCTCAGATTAAGAGTCTGATGCTCTGCCGACTGAGCCATCCAGGCTTCGAAAGCAGTAACTTTTCTTACGAAAGTGTGTTTGAGAGAAAACCATAACAACTTTGTCCATTACCATCACATTCTGGACTGGAGGAGGGTTGGCCCAAAGTGGCATGTAGCCTTGGAAGACCACAGATGTTAAAGGGGAATCTGAAAGTGCTGAGGACTAACCAAATTCACAACTCACTCATGGCCACAGGCAGACCTCCATTAGTGGACTTGGACGGGTAGACCCTGATTTGCATGTGGCTTGGGTAAACCAAGACGGGTGAAATTAGATTTGTTGGAAGAGTGCAAATGAAAGTGTCCTAATATATAGGGCGTTAATAACTGCTGGCAGTAACATACATGCTTCCAGTACATGCGGTCCGCCAAATTCACCAATCATCCATGGCAACAAGCATACTGTGGACCTCCGACAGCAGTGAACTGAACAGACAAGTTACGCCAACATTAAACTTTTCGCCTGAACAGGGATTTGAACCCTGGACCCTCAGATTAAAAGTCTGATGCTCTACCGACTGAGCCATCCAGGCTTCAAAAAAGGTGTTTTCTCTCGCGAAAGTCTGTTCGGGAGAAAACCAAAAGAACTTTGTCCATTACCTCAGATTCTGGAGTGGGGGAGAGTTGACGCAAAGTTGCATGTAGCCGTAGAAAACCACAGATGTTAAAGGGAAATCTGAACGTGCTGAGGACTAACCAAATTCATAACTCAATGGTGGCCACAGGGAGACTTCCATTAATGGTCTTGGTAAGGGGAGACCCTGATTTGTATGTGGCTTGGCTAAACCAAGACGGGTGCAATTAGATTTGTTGGCAGTAACATACATGTTACCAGAACACATGGTTCACTGAATGCACCACTCACCAATGTCAACAAGCACACCGTTAACCTCCATGACTGATAAAGATCCGAACGGACAAGTCACACCGACATTAAACTTGAAGCCTGAACAGGGACTTGAACCCTGGACCCTCAGATTAAGAGTCTGATGCTCTGCCGACTGAGCCATCCAGGCTTCAAAATCAGTAACTTTTCTTACGAAAGTGTGTTTGAGAGAAAACCATAACAACTTTGTCCATTACCATCACATTCTGGACTGGAGGAGGGTTGGCCCAAAGTGGCATGTAGCCTTGGAAGACCACAGATGTTAAAGGGGAATCTGAAAGTGCTGAGGACTAACCAAATTCACAACTCACTCATGGCCACAGGCAGACCTCCATTAGTGGACTTGGACGGGTAGACCCTGATTTGCATGTGGCTTGGGTAAACCAAGACGGGTGAAATTAGATTTGTTGGAAGAGTGCAAATGAAAGTGTCCTAATATATAGGGCGTTAATAACTGCTGGCAGTAACATACATGCTTCCAGTACATGCGGTCGGCCAAATGCACCAATCATCCATGGCAACAAGCACACTGTGGACCTCCGACAGCAGTGAACTGAACACACAAGTTACTCCAACATTAAACTTTTCGCCTGAACAGGGATTTGAACCCTGGACCCTCAGATTAAAAGTCTGATGCTCTACCGACTGAGCCATCCAGGCTTCAAAAAAGGTGTTTTCTCTCGCGAAAGTCTGTTCGGGAGAAAACCAAAAGAACTTTGTCCATTACCTCAGATTCTGGAGTGGGGGAGAGTTGACGCAAAGTTGCATGTAGCCGTAGAAAACCACAGATGTTAAAGGGAAATCTGAACGTGCTGAGGACTAACCAAATTCATAACTCAATGATGGCCACAGGGAGACTTCCATTAATGGTCTTGGTAAGGGGAGACCCTGATTTGTATGTGGCTTGGCTAAACCAAGACGGGTGCAATTAGATTTGTTGGCAGTAACATACATGTTACCAGAACACATGGTTCACTGAATGCACCACTCACCAATGTCAACAAGCACACCGTTAACCTCCATGACTGATAAAGAACCGAACGGACAAGTCACACCTACATTAAACTTGAAGCCTGAACAGGGACTTGAACCCTGGACCCTCAGATTAAGAGTCTGATGCTCTGCCGACTGAGCCATCCAGGCTTCGAAAGCAGTAACTTTTCTTACGAAAGTGTGTTTGAGAGAAAACCATAACAACTTTGTCCATTACCATCACATTCTGGACTGGAGGAGGGTTGGCCCAAAGTGGCATGTAGCCTTGGAAGACCACAGATGTTAAAGGGGAATCTGAAAGTGCTGAGGACTAACCAAATTCACAACTCACTCATGGCCACAGGCAGACCTCCATTAGTGGACTTGGACGGGTAGACCCTGATTTGCATGTGGCTTGGGTAAACCAAGACGGGTGAAATTAGATTTGTTGGAAGAGTGCAAATGAAAGTGTCCTAATATATAGGGCGTTAATAACTGCTGGCAGTAACATACATGCTTCCAGTACATGCGGTCGGCCAAATGCACCAATCATCCATGGCAACAAGCATACTGTGGACCTCCGACAGCAGTGAACTGAACAGACAAGTTACGCCAACATTAAACTTTTCGCCTGAACAGGGATTTGAACCCTGGACCCTCAGATTAAAAGTCTGATGCTCTACCGACTGAGCCATCCAGGCTTCAAAAAAGGTGTTTTCTCTCGCGAAAGTCTGTTCGGGAGAAAACCAAAAGAACTTTGTCCATTACCTCAGATTCTGGAGTGGGGGAGAGTTGACGCAAAGTTGCATGTAGCCGTAGAAAACCACAGATGTTAAAGGGAAATCTGAACGTGCTGAGGACTAACCAAATTCATAACTCAATGGTGGCCACAGGGAGACTTCCATTAATGGTCTTGGTAAGGGGAGACCCTGATTTGTATGTGGCTTGGCTAAACCAAGACGGGTGCAATTAGATTTGTTGGCAGTAACATACATGTTACCAGAACACATGGTTCACTGAATGCACCACTCACCAATGTCAACAAGCACACCGTTAACCTCCATGACTGATAAAGATCCGAACGTACAAGTCACACCGACATTAAACTTGAAGCCTGAACAGGGACTTGAACCCTGGACCCTCAGATTAAGAGTCTGATGCTCTGCCGACTGAGCCATCCAGGCTTCAAAATCAGTAACTTTTCTTACGAAAGTGTGTTTGAGAGAAAACCATAACAACTTTGTCCATTACCATCACATTCTGGACTGGAGGAGGGTTGGCCCAAAGTGGCATGTAGCCTTGGAAGACCACAGATGTTAAAGGGGAATCTGAAAGTGCTGAGGACTAACCAAATTCACAACTCACTCATGGCCACAGGCAGACCTCCATTAGTGGACTTGGACGGGTAGACCCTGATTTGCATGTGGCTTGGGTAAACCAAGACGGGTGAAATTAGATTTGTTGGAAGAGTGCAAATGAAAGTGTCCTAATATATAGGGCGTTAATAACTGCTGGCAGTAACATACATGCTTCCAGTACATGCGGTCGGCCAAATGCACCAATCATCCATGGCAACAAGCACACTGTGGACCTCCGACAGCAGTGAACTGAACAGACAAGTTACGCCAACATTAAACTTTTCGCCTGAACAGGGATTTGAACCCTGGACCCTCAGATTAAAAGTCTGATGCTCTACCGACTGAGCCATCCAGGCTTCAAAAAAGGTGTTTTCTCTCGCGAAAGTCTGTTCGGGAGAAAACCAAAAGAACTTTGTCCATTACCTCAGATTCTGGAGTGGGGGAGAGTTGACGCAAAGTTGCATGTAGCCGTAGAAAACCACAGATGTTAAAGGGAAATCTGAACGTGCTGAGGACTAACCAAATTCATAACTCAATGATGGCCACAGGGAGACTTCCATTAATGGTCTTGGTAAGGGGAGACCCTGATTTGTATGTGGCTTGGCTAAACCAAGACGGGTGCAATTAGATTTGTTGGCAGTAACATACATGTTACCAGAACACATGGTTCACTGAATGCACCACTCACCAATGTCAACAAGCACACCGTTAACCTCCATGACTGATAAAGAACCGAACGGACAAGTCACACCTACATTAAACTTGAAGCCTGAACAGGGACTTGAACCCTGGACCCTCAGATTAAGAGTCTGATGCTCTGCCGACTGAGCCATCCAGGCTTCGAAAGCAGTAACTTTTCTTACGAAAGTGTGTTTGAGAGAAAACCATAACAACTTTGTCCATTACCATCACATTCTGGACTGGAGGAGGGTTGGCCCAAAGTGGCATGTAGCCTTGGAAGACCACAGATGTTAAAGGGGAATCTGAAAGTGCTGAGGACTAACCAAATTCACAACTCACTCATGGCCACAGGCAGACCTCCATTAGTGGACTTGGACGGGTAGACCCTGATTTGCATGTGGCTTGGGTAAACCAAGACGGGTGAAATTAGATTTGTTGGAAGAGTGCAAATGAAAGTGTCCTAATATATAGGGCGTTAATAACTGCTGGCAGTAACATACATGCTTCCAGTACATGCGGTCGGCCAAATGCACCAATCATCCATGGCAACAAGCATACTGTGGACCTCCGACAGCAGTGAACTGAACAGACAAGTTACGCCAACATTAAACTTTTCGCCTGAACAGGGATTTGAACCCTGGACCCTCAGATTAAAAGTCTGATGCTCTACCGACTGAGCCATCCAGGCTTCAAAAAAGGTGTTTTCTCTCGCGAAAGTCTGTTCGGGAGAAAACCAAAAGAACTTTGTCCATTACCTCAGATTCTGGAGTGGGGGAGAGTTGACGCAAAGTTGCATGTAGCCGTAGAAAACCACAGATGTTAAAGGGAAATCTGAACGTGCTGAGGACTAACCAAATTCATAACTCAATGGTGGCCACAGGGAGACTTCCATTAATGGTCTTGGTAAGGGGAGACCCTGATTTGTATGTGGCTTGGCTAAACCAAGACGGGTGCAATTAGATTTGTTGGCAGTAACATACATGTTACCAGAACACATGGTTCACTGAATGCACCACTCACCAATGTCAACAAGCACACCGTTAACCTCCATGACTGATAAAGATCCGAACGGACAAGTCACACCGACATTAAACTTGAAGCCTGAACAGGGACTTGAACCCTGGACCCTCAGATTAAGAGTCTGATGCTCTGCCGACTGAGCCATCCAGGCTTCAAAATCAGTAACTTTTCTTACGAAAGTGTGTTTGAGAGAAAACCATAACAACTTTGTCCATTACCATCACATTCTGGACTGGAGGAGGGTTGGCCCAAAGTGGCATGTAGCCTTGGAAGACCACAGATGTTAAAGGGGAATCTGAAAGTGCTGAGGACTAACCAAATTCACAACTCACTCATGGCCACAGGCAGACCTCCATTAGTGGACTTGGACGGGTAGACCCTGATTTGCATGTGGCTTGGGTAAACCAAGACGGGTGAAATTAGATTTGTTGGAAGAGTGCAAATGAAAGTGTCCTAATATATAGGGCGTTAATAACTGCTGGCAGTAACATACATGCTTCCAGTACATGCGGTCGGCCA
Organism: Leptoclinus maculatus; assembly: GCA_032191485.1. Classification (NCBI taxonomy): domain Eukaryota; kingdom Metazoa; phylum Chordata; class Actinopteri; order Perciformes; family Stichaeidae; genus Leptoclinus; species Leptoclinus maculatus. The sequence goes on along the minus strand of JAVDOI010000002.1, from coordinate 35,342,405 downwards.
AATGCACCAATCATCCATGGCAACAAGCACACTGTGGACCTCCGACAGCAGTGAACTGAACAGACAAGTTACGCCAACATTAAACTTTTCGCCTGAACAGGGATTTGAACCCTGGACCCTCAGATTAAAAGTCTGATGCTCTACCGACTGAGCCATCCAGGCTTCAAAAAAGGTGTTTTCTCTCGCGAAAGTCTGTTCGGGAGAAAACCAAAAGAACTTTGTCCATTACCTCAGATTCTGGAGTGGGGGAGAGTTGACGCAAAGTTGCATGTAGCCGTAGAAAACCACAGATGTTAAAGGGAAATCTGAACGTGCTGAGGACTAACCAAATTCATAACTCAATGATGGCCACAGGGAGACTTCCATTAATGGTCTTGGTAAGGGGAGACCCTGATTTGTATGTGGCTTGGCTAAACCAAGACGGGTGCAATTAGATTTGTTGGCAGTAACATACATGTTACCAGAACACATGGTTCACTGAATGCACCACTCACCAATGTCAACAAGCACACCGTTAACCTCCATGACTGATAAAGAACCGAACGGACAAGTCACACCTACATTAAACTTGAAGCCTGAACAGGGACTTGAACCCTGGACCCTCAGATTAAGAGTCTGATGCTCTGCCGACTGAGCCATCCAGGCTTCGAAAGCAGTAACTTTTCTTACGAAAGTGTGTTTGAGAGAAAACCATAACAACTTTGTCCATTACCATCACATTCTGGACTGGAGGAGGGTTGGCCCAAAGTGGCATGTAGCCTTGGAAGACCACAGATGTTAAAGGGGAATCTGAAAGTGCTGAGGACTAACCAAATTCACAACTCACTCATGGCCACAGGCAGACCTCCATTAGTGGACTTGGACGGGTAGACCCTGATTTGCATGTGGCTTGGGTAAACCAAGACGGGTGAAATTAGATTTGTTGGAAGAGTGCAAATGAAAGTGTCCTAATATATAGGGCGTTAATAACTGCTGGCAGTAACATACATGCTTCCAGTACATGCGGTCGGCCAAATGCACCAATCATCCATGGCAACAAGCATACTGTGGACCTCCGACAGCAGTGAACTGAACAGACAAGTTACGCCAACATTAAACTTTTCGCCTGAACAGGGATTTGAACCCTGGACCCTCAGATTAAAAGTCTGATGCTCTACCGACTGAGCCATCCAGGCTTCAAAAAAGGTGTTTTCTCTCGCGAAAGTCTGTTCGGGAGAAAACCAAAAGAACTTTGTCCATTACCTCAGATTCTGGAGTGGGGGAGAGTTGACGCAAAGTTGCATGTAGCCGTAGAAAACCACAGATGTTAAAGGGAAATCTGAACGTGCTGAGGACTAACCAAATTCATAACTCAATGATGGCCACAGGGAGACTTCCATTAATGGTCTTGGTAAGGGGAGACCCTGATTTGTATGTGGCTTGGCTAAACCAAGACGGGTGCAATTAGATTTGTTGGCAGTAACATACATGTTACCAGAACACATGGTTCACTGAATGCACCACTCACCAATGTCAACAAGCACACCGTTAACCTCCATGACTGATAAAGAACCGAACGGACAAGTCACACCTACATTAAACTTGAAGCCTGAACAGGGACTTGAACCCTGGACCCTCAGATTAAGAGTCTGATGCTCTGCCGACTGAGCCATCCAGGCTTCGAAAGCAGTAACTTTTCTTACGAAAGTGTGTTTGAGAGAAAACCATAACAACTTTGTCCATTACCATCACATTCTGGACTGGAGGAGGGTTGGCCCAAAGTGGCATGTAGCCTTGGAAGACCACAGATGTTAAAGGGGAATCTGAAAGTGCTGAGGACTAACCAAATTCACAACTCACTCATGGCCACAGGCAGACCTCCATTAGTGGACTTGGACGGGTAGACCCTGATTTGCATGTGGCTTGGGTAAACCAAGACGGGTGAAATTAGATTTGTTGGAAGAGTGCAAATGAAAGTGTCCTAATATATAGGGCGTTAATAACTGCTGGCAGTAACATACATGCTTCCAGTACATGCGGTCGGCCAAATGCACCAATCATCCATGGCAACAAGCATACTGTGGACCTCCGACAGCAGTGAACTGAACAGACAAGTTACGCCAACATTAAACTTTTCGCCTGAACAGGGATTTGAACCCTGGACCCTCAGATTAAAAGTCTGATGCTCTACCGACTGAGCCATCCAGGCTTCAAAAAAGGTGTTTTCTCTCGCGAAAGTCTGTTCGGGAGAAAACCAAAAGAACTTTGTCCATTACCTCAGATTCTGGAGTGGGGGAGAGTTGACGCAAAGTTGCATGTAGCCGTAGAAAACCACAGATGTTAAAGGGAAATCTGAACGTGCTGAGGACTAACCAAATTCATAACTCAATGGTGGCCACAGGGAGACTTCCATTAATGGTCTTGGTAAGGGGAGACCCTGATTTGTATGTGGCTTGGCTAAACCAAGACGGGTGCAATTAGATTTGTTGGCAGTAACATACATGTTACCAGAACACATGGTTCACTGAATGCACCACTCACCAATGTCAACAAGCACACCGTTAACCTCCATGACTGATAAAGATCCGAACGGACAAGTCACACCGACATTAAACTTGAAGCCTGAACAGGGACTTGAACCCTGGACCCTCAGATTAAGAGTCTGATGCTCTGCCGACTGAGCCATCCAGGCTTCAAAATCAGTAACTTTTCTTACGAAAGTGTGTTTGAGAGAAAACCATAACAACTTTGTCCATTACCATCACATTCTGGACTGGAGGAGGGTTGGCCCAAAGTGGCATGTAGCCTTGGAAGACCACAGATGTTAAAGGGGAATCTGAAAGTGCTGAGGACTAACCAAATTCACAACTCACTCATGGCCACAGGCAGACCTCCATTAGTGGACTTGGACGGGTAGACCCTGATTTGCATGTGGCTTGGGTAAACCAAGACGGGTGAAATTAGATTTGTTGGAAGAGTGCAAATGAAAGTGTCCTAATATATAGGGCGTTAATAACTGCTGGCAGTAACATACATGCTTCCAGTACATGCGGTCGGCCAAATGCACCAATCATCCATGGCAACAAGCACACTGTGGACCTCCGACAGCAGTGAACTGAACAGACAAGTTACGCCAACATTAAACTTTTCGCCTGAACAGGGATTTGAACCCTGGACCCTCAGATTAAAAGTCTGATGCTCTACCGACTGAGCCATCCAGGCTTCAAAAAAGGTGTTTTCTCTCGCGAAAGTCTGTTCGGGAGAAAACCAAAAGAACTTTGTCCATTACCTCAGATTCTGGAGTGGGGGAGAGTTGACGCAAAGTTGCATGTAGCCGTAGAAAACCACAGATGTTAAAGGGAAATCTGAACGTGCTGAGGACTAACCAAATTCATAACTCAATGGTGGCCACAGGGAGACTTCCATTAATGGTCTTGGTAAGGGGAGACCCTGATTTGTATGTGGCTTGGCTAAACCAAGACGGGTGCAATTAGATTTGTTGGCAGTAACATACATGTTACCAGAACACATGGTTCACTGAATGCACCACTCACCAATGTCAACAAGCACACCGTTAACCTCCATGACTGATAAAGATCCGAACGGACAAGTCACACCGACATTAAACTTGAAGCCTGAACAGGGACTTGAACCCTGGACCCTCAGATTAAGAGTCTGATGCTCTGCCGACTGAGCCATCCAGGCTTCAAAATCAGTAACTTTTCTTACGAAAGTGTGTTTGAGAGAAAACCATAACAACTTTGTCCATTACCATCACATTCTGGACTGGAGGAGGGTTGGCCCAAAGTGGCATGTAGCCTTGGAAGACCACAGATGTTAAAGGGGAATCTGAAAGTGCTGAGGACTAACCAAATTCACAACTCACTCATGGCCACAGGCAGACCTCCATTAGTGGACTTGGACGGGTAGACCCTGATTTGCATGTGGCTTGGGTAAACCAAGACGGGTGAAATTAGATTTGTTGGAAGAGTGCAAATGAAAGTGTCCTAATATATAGGGCGTTAATAACTGCTGGCAGTAACATACATGCTTCCAGTACATGCGGTCGGCCAAATGCACCAATCATCCATGGCAACAAGCACACTGTGGACCTCCGACAGCAGTGAACTGAACACACAAGTTACTCCAACATTAAACTTTTCGCCTGAACAGGGATTTGAACCCTGGACCCTCAGATTAAAAGTCTGATGCTCTACCGACTGAGCCATCCAGGCTTCAAAAAAGGTGTTTTCTCTCGCGAAAGTCTGTTCGGGAGAAAACCAAAAGAACTTTGTCCATTACCTCAGATTCTGGAGTGGGGGAGAGTTGACGCAAAGTTGCATGTAGCCGTAGAAAACCACAGATGTTAAAGGGAAATCTGAACGTGCTGAGGACTAACCAAATTCATAACTCAATGATGGCCACAGGGAGACTTCCATTAATGGTCTTGGTAAGGGGAGACCCTGATTTGTATGTGGCTTGGCTAAACCAAGACGGGTGCAATTAGATTTGTTGGCAGTAACATACATGTTACCAGAACACATGGTTCACTGAATGCACCACTCACCAATGTCAACAAGCACACCGTTAACCTCCATGACTGATAAAGAACCGAACGGACAAGTCACACCTACATTAAACTTGAAGCCTGAACAGGGACTTGAACCCTGGACCCTCAGATTAAGAGTCTGATGCTCTGCCGACTGAGCCATCCAGGCTTCGAAAGCAGTAACTTTTCTTACGAAAGTGTGTTTGAGAGAAAACCATAACAACTTTGTCCATTACCATCACATTCTGGACTGGAGGAGGGTTGGCCCAAAGTGGCATGTAGCCTTGGAAGACCACAGATGTTAAAGGGGAATCTGAAAGTGCTGAGGACTAACCAAATTCACAACTCACTCATGGCCACAGGCAGACCTCCATTAGTGGACTTGGACGGGTAGACCCTGATTTGCATGTGGCTTGGGTAAACCAAGACGGGTGAAATTAGATTTGTTGGAAGAGTGCAAATGAAAGTGTCCTAATATATAGGGCGTTAATAACTGCTGGCAGTAACATACATGCTTCCAGTACATGCGGTCGGCCAAATGCACCAATCATCCATGGCAACAAGCATACTGTGGACCTCCGACAGCAGTGAACTGAACAGACAAGTTACGCCAACATTAAACTTTTCGCCTGAACAGGGATTTGAACCCTGGACCCTCAGATTAAAAGTCTGATGCTCTACCGACTGAGCCATCCAGGCTTCAAAAAAGGTGTTTTCTCTCGCGAAAGTCTGTTCGGGAGAAAACCAAAAGAACTTTGTCCATTACCTCAGATTCTGGAGTGGGGGAGAGTTGACGCAAAGTTGCATGTAGCCGTAGAAAACCACAGATGTTAAAGGGAAATCTGAACGTGCTGAGGACTAACCAAATTCATAACTCAATGGTGGCCACAGGGAGACTTCCATTAATGGTCTTGGTAAGGGGAGACCCTGATTTGTATGTGGCTTGGCTAAACCAAGACGGGTGCAATTAGATTTGTTGGCAGTAACATACATGTTACCAGAACACATGGTTCACTGAATGCACCACTCACCAATGTCAACAAGCACACCGTTAACCTCCATGACTGATAAAGATCCGAACGTACAAGTCACACCGACATTAAACTTGAAGCCTGAACAGGGACTTGAACCCTGGACCCTCAGATTAAGAGTCTGATGCTCTGCCGACTGAGCCATCCAGGCTTCAAAATCAGTAACTTTTCTTACGAAAGTGTGTTTGAGAGAAAACCATAACAACTTTGTCCATTACCATCACATTCTGGACTGGAGGAGGGTTGGCCCAAAGTGGCATGTAGCCTTGGAAGACCACAGATGTTAAAGGGGAATCTGAAAGTGCTGAGGACTAACCAAATTCACAACTCACTCATGGCCACAGGCAGACCTCCATTAGTGGACTTGGACGGGTAGACCCTGATTTGCATGTGGCTTGGGTAAACCAAGACGGGTGAAATTAGATTTGTTGGAAGAGTGCAAATGAAAGTGTCCTAATATATAGGGCGTTAATAACTGCTGGCAGTAACATACATGCTTCCAGTACATGCGGTCGGCCAAATGCACCAATCATCCATGGCAACAAGCACACTGTGGACCTCCGACAGCAGTGAACTGAACAGACAAGTTACGCCAACATTAAACTTTTCGCCTGAACAGGGATTTGAACCCTGGACCCTCAGATTAAAAGTCTGATGCTCTACCGACTGAGCCATCCAGGCTTCAAAAAAGGTGTTTTCTCTCGCGAAAGTCTGTTCGGGAGAAAACCAAAAGAACTTTGTCCATTACCTCAGATTCTGGAGTGGGGGAGAGTTGACGCAAAGTTGCATGTAGCCGTAGAAAACCACAGATGTTAAAGGGAAATCTGAACGTGCTGAGGACTAACCAAATTCATAACTCAATGATGGCCACAGGGAGACTTCCATTAATGGTCTTGGTAAGGGGAGACCCTGATTTGTATGTGGCTTGGCTAAACCAAGACGGGTGCAATTAGATTTGTTGGCAGTAACATACATGTTACCAGAACACATGGTTCACTGAATGCACCACTCACCAATGTCAACAAGCACACCGTTAACCTCCATGACTGATAAAGAACCGAACGGACAAGTCACACCTACATTAAACTTGAAGCCTGAACAGGGACTTGAACCCTGGACCCTCAGATTAAGAGTCTGATGCTCTGCCGACTGAGCCATCCAGGCTTCGAAAGCAGTAACTTTTCTTACGAAAGTGTGTTTGAGAGAAAACCATAACAACTTTGTCCATTACCATCACATTCTGGACTGGAGGAGGGTTGGCCCAAAGTGGCATGTAGCCTTGGAAGACCACAGATGTTAAAGGGGAATCTGAAAGTGCTGAGGACTAACCAAATTCACAACTCACTCATGGCCACAGGCAGACCTCCATTAGTGGACTTGGACGGGTAGACCCTGATTTGCATGTGGCTTGGGTAAACCAAGACGGGTGAAATTAGATTTGTTGGAAGAGTGCAAATGAAAGTGTCCTAATATATAGGGCGTTAATAACTGCTGGCAGTAACATACATGCTTCCAGTACATGCGGTCGGCCAAATGCACCAATCATCCATGGCAACAAGCACACTGTGGACCTCCGACAGCAGTGAACTGAACAGACAAGTTACGCCAACATTAAACTTTTTGCCTGAACAGGGATTTGAACCCTGGACCCTCAGATTAAAAGTCTGATGCTCTACCGACTGAGCCATCCAGGCTTCAAAAAAGGTGTTTTCTCTCGCGAAAGTCTGTTCGGGAGAAAACCAAAAGAACTTTGTCCATTACCTCAGATTCTGGAGTGGGGGAGAGTTGACGCAAAGTTGCATGTAGCCGTAGAAAACCACAGATGTTAAAGGGAAATCTGAACGTGCTGAGGACTAACCAAATTCATAACTCAATGATGGCCACAGGGAGACTTCCATTAATGGTCTTGGTAAGGGGAGACCCTGATTTGTATGTGGCTTGGCTAAACCAAGACGGGTGCAATTAGATTTGTTGGCAGTAACATACATGTTACCAGAACACATGGTTCACTGAATGCACCACTCACCAATGTCAACAAGCACACCGTTAACCTCCATGACTGATAAAGAACCGAACGGACAAGTCACACCTACATTAAACTTGAAGCCTGAACAGGGACTTGAACCCTGGACCCTCAGATTAAGAGTCTGATGCTCTGCCGACTGAGCCATCCAGGCTTCGAAAGCAGTAACTTTTCTTACGAAAGTGTGTTTGAGAGAAAACCATAACAACTTTGTCCATTACCATCACATTCTGGACTGGAGGAGGGTTGGCCCAAAGTGGCATGTAGCCTTGGAAGACCACAGATGTTAAAGGGGAATCTGAAAGTGCTGAGGACTAACCAAATTCACAACTCACTCATGGCCACAGGCAGACCTCCATTAGTGGACTTGGACGGGTAGACCCTGATTTGCATGTGGCTTGGGTAAACCAAGACGGGTGAAATTAGATTTGTTGGAAGAGTGCAAATGAAAGTGTCCTAATATATAGGGCGTTAATAACTGCTGGCAGTAACATACATGCTTCCAGTACATGCGGTCGGCCAAATGCACCAATCATCCATGGCAACAAGCATACTGTGGACCTCCGACAGCAGTGAACTGAACAGACAAGTTACGCCAACATTAAACTTTTCGCCTGAACAGGGATTTGAACCCTGGACCCTCAGATTAAAAGTCTGATGCTCTACCGACTGAGCCATCCAGGCTTCAAAAAAGGTGTTTTCTCTCGCGAAAGTCTGTTCGGGAGAAAACCAAAAGAACTTTGTCCATTACCTCAGATTCTGGAGTGGGGGAGAGTTGACGCAAAGTTGCATGTAGCCGTAGAAAACCACAGATGTTAAAGGGAAATCTGAACGTGCTGAGGACTAACCAAATTCATAACTCAATGGTGGCCACAGGGAGACTTCCATTAATGGTCTTGGTAAGGGGAGACCCTGATTTGTATGTGGCTTGGCTAAACCAAGACGGGTGCAATTAGATTTGTTGGCAGTAACATACATGTTACCAGAACACATGGTTCACTGAATGCACCACTCACCAATGTCAACAAGCACACCGTTAACCTCCATGACTGATAAAGATCCGAACGGACAAGTCACACCGACATTAAACTTGAAGCCTGAACAGGGACTTGAACCCTGGACCCTCAGATTAAGAGTCTGATGCTCTGCCGACTGAGCCATCCAGGCTTCAAAATCAGTAACTTTTCTTACGAAAGTGTGTTTGAGAGAAAACCATAACAACTTTGTCCATTACCATCACATTCTGGACTGGAGGAGGGTTGGCCCAAAGTGGCATGTAGCCTTGGAAGACCACAGATGTTAAAGGGGAATCTGAAAGTGCTGAGGACTAACCAAATTCACAACTCACTCATGGCCACAGGCAGACCTCCATTAGTGGACTTGGACGGGTAGACCCTGATTTGCATGTGGCTTGGGTAAACCAAGACGGGTGAAATTAGATTTGTTGGAAGAGTGCAAATGAAAGTGTCCTAATATATAGGGCGTTAATAACTGCTGGCAGTAACATACATGCTTCCAGTACATGCGGTCGGCCAAATGCACCAATCATCCATGGCAACAAGCACACTGTGGACCTCCGACAGCAGTGAACTGAACAGACAAGTTACGCCAACATTAAACTTTTCGCCTGAACAGGGATTTGAACCCTGGACCCTCAGATTAAAAGTCTGATGCTCTACCGACTGAGCCATCCAGGCTTCAAAAAAGGTGTTTTCTCTCGCGAAAGTCTGTTCGGGAGAAAACCAAAAGAACTTTGTCCATTACCTCAGATTCTGGAGTGGGGGAGAGTTGACGCAAAGTTGCATGTAGCCGTAGAAAACCACAGATGTTAAAGGGAAATCTGAACGTGCTGAGGACTAACCAAATTCATAACTCAATGATGGCCACAGGGAGACTTCCATTAATGGTCTTGGTAAGGGGAGACCCTGATTTGTATGTGGCTTGGCTAAACCAAGACGGGTGCAATTAGATTTGTTGGCAGTAACATACATGTTACCAGAACACATGGTTCACTGAATGCACCACTCACCAATGTCAACAAGCACACCGTTAACCTCCATGACTGATAAAGAACCGAACGGACAAGTCACACCTACATTAAACTTGAAGCCTGAACAGGGACTTGAACCCTGGACCCTCAGATTAAGAGTCTGATGCTCTGCCGACTGAGCCATCCAGGCTTCGAAAGCAGTAACTTTTCTTACGAAAGTGTGTTTGAGAGAAAACCATAACAACTTTGTCCATTACCATCACATTCTGGACTGGAGGAGGGTTGGCCCAAAGTGGCATGTAGCCTTGGAAGACCACAGATGTTAAAGGGGAATCTGAAAGTGCTGAGGACTAACCAAATTCACAACTCACTCATGGCCACAGGCAGACCTCCATTAGTGGACTTGGACGGGTAGACCCTGATTTGCATGTGGCTTGGGTAAACCAAGACGGGTGAAATTAGATTTGTTGGAAGAGTGCAAATGAAAGTGTCCTAATATATAGGGCGTTAATAACTGCTGGCAGTAACATACATGCTTCCAGTACATGCGGTCGGCCAAATGCACCAATCATCCATGGCAACAAGCATACTGTGGACCTCCGACAGCAGTGAACTGAACAGACAAGTTACGCCAACATTAAACTTTTCGCCTGAACAGGGATTTGAACCCTGGACCCTCAGATTAAAAGTCTGATGCTCTACCGACTGAGCCATCCAGGCTTCAAAAAAGGGGTTTTCTCTCGCGAAAGTCTGTTCGGGAGAAAACCAAAAGAACTTTGTCCATTACCTCAGATTCTGGAGTGGGGGAGAGTTGACGCAAAGTTGCATGTAGCCGTAGAAAACCACAGATGTTAAAGGGAAATCTGAACGTGCTGAGGACTAACCAAATTCATAACTCAATGGTGGCCACAGGGAGACTTCCATTAATGGTCTTGGTAAGGGGAGACCCTGATTTGTATGTGGCTTGGCTAAACCAAGACGGGTGCAATTAGATTTGTTGGCAGTAACATACATGTTACCAGAACACATGGTTCACTGAATGCACCACTCACCAATGTCAACAAGCACACCGTTAACCTCCATGACTGATAAAGATCCGAACGGACAAGTCACACCGACATTAAACTTGAAGCCTGAACAGGGACTTGAACCCTGGACCCTCAGATTAAGAGTCTGATGCTCTGCCGACTGAGCCATCCAGGCTTCAAAATCAGTAACTTTTCTTACGAAAGTGTGTTTGAGAGAAAACCATAACAACTTTGTCCATTACCATCACATTCTGGACTGGAGGAGGGTTGGCCCAAAGTGGCATGTAGCCTTGGAAGACCACAGATGTTAAAGGGGAATCTGAAAGTGCTGAGGACTAACCAAATTCACAACTCACTCATGGCCACAGGCAGACCTCCATTAGTGGACTTGGACGGGTAGACCCTGATTTGCATGTGGCTTGGGTAAACCAAGACGGGTGAAATTAGATTTGTTGGAAGAGTGCAAATGAAAGTGTCCTAATATATAGGGCGTTAATAACTGCTGGCAGTAACATACATGCTTCCAGTACATGCGGTCGGCCAAATGCACCAATCATCCATGGCAACAAGCACACTGTGGACCTCCGACAGCAGTGAACTGAACAGACAAGTTACGCCAACATTAAACTTTTCGCCTGAACAGGGATTTGAACCCTGGACCCTCAGATTAAAAGTCTGATGCTCTACCGACTGAGCCATCCAGGCTTCAAAAAAGGTGTTTTCTCTCGCGAAAGTCTGTTCGGGAGAAAACCAAAAGAACTTTGTCCATTACCTCAGATTCTGGAGTGGGGGAGAGTTGACGCAAAGTTGCATGTAGCCGTAGAAAACCACAGATGTTAAAGGGAAATCTGAACGTGCTGAGGACTAACCAAATTCATAACTCAATGATGGCCACAGGGAGACTTCCATTAATGGTCTTGGTAAGGGGAGACCCTGATTTGTATGTGGCTTGGCTAAACCAAGACGGGTGCAATTAGATTTGTTGGCAGTAACATACATGTTACCAGAACACATGGTTCACTGAATGCACCACTCACCAATGTCAACAAGCACACCGTTAACCTCCATGACTGATAAAGAACCGAACGGACAAGTCACACCTACATTAAACTTGAAGCCTGAACAGGGACTTGAACCCTGGACCCTCAGATTAAGAGTCTGATGCTCTGCCGACTGAGCCATCCAGGCTTCGAAAGCAGTAACTTTTCTTACGAAAGTGTGTTTGAGAGAAAACCATAACAACTTTGTCCATTACCATCACATTCTGGACTGGAGGAGGGTTGGCCCAAAGTGGCATGTAGCCTTGGAAGACCACAGATGTTAAAGGGGAATCTGAAAGTGCTGAGGACTAACCAAATTCACAACTCACTCATGGCCACAGGCAGACCTCCATTAGTGGACTTGGACGGGTAGACCCTGATTTGCATGTGGCTTGGGTAAACCAAGACGGGTGAAATTAGATTTGTTGGAAGAGTGCAAATGAAAGTGTCCTAATATATAGGGCGTTAATAACTGCTGGCAGTAACATACATGCTTCCAGTACATGCGGTCGGCCAAATGCACCAATCATCCATGGCAACAAGCATACTGTGGACCTCCGACAGCAGTGAACTGAACAGACAAGTTACGCCAACATTAAACTTTTCGCCTGAACAGGGATTTGAACCCTGGACCCTCAGATTAAAAGTCTGATGCTCTACCGACTGAGCCATCCAGGCTTCAAAAAAGGGGTTTTCTCTCGCGAAAGTCTGTTCGGGAGAAAACCAAAAGAACTTTGTCCATTACCTCAGATTCTGGAGTGGGGGAGAGTTGACGCAAAGTTGCATGTAGCCGTAGAAAACCACAGATGTTAAAGGGAAATCTGAACGTGCTGAGGACTAACCAAATTCATAACTCAATGGTGGCCACAGGGAGACTTCCATTAATGGTCTTGGTAAGGGGAGACCCTGATTTGTATGTGGCTTGGCTAAACCAAGACGGGTGCAATTAGATTTGTTGGCAGTAACATACATGTTACCAGAACACATGGTTCACTGAATGCACCACTCACCAATGTCAACAAGCACACCGTTAACCTCCATGACTGATAAAGATCCGAACGGACAAGTCACACCGACATTAAACTTGAAGCCTGAACAGGGACTTGAACCCTGGACCCTCAGATTAAGAGTCTGATGCTCTGCCGACTGAGCCATCCAGGCTTCAAAATCAGTAACTTTTCTTACGAAAGTGTGTTTGAGAGAAAACCATAACAACTTTGTCCATTACCATCACATTCTGGACTGGAGGAGGGTTGGCCCAAAGTGGCATGTAGCCTTGGAAGACCACAGATGTTAAAGGGGAATCTGAAAGTGCTGAGGACTAACCAAATTCACAACTCACTCATGGCCACAGGCAGACCTCCATTAGTGGACTTGGACGGGTAGACCCTGATTTGCATGTGGCTTGGGTAAACCAAGACGGGTGAAATTAGATTTGTTGGAAGAGTGCAAATGAAAGTGTCCTAATATATAGGGCGTTAATAACTGCTGGCAGTAACATACATGCTTCCAGTACATGCGGTCGGCCAAATGCACCAATCATCCATGGCAACAAGCACACTGTGGACCTCCGACAGCAGTGAACTGAACAGACAAGTTACGCCAACATTAAACTTTTCGCCTGAACAGGGATTTGAACCCTGGACCCTCAGATTAAAAGTCTGATGCTCTACCGACTGAGCCATCCAGGCTTCAAAAAAGGTGTTTTCTCTCGCGAAAGTCTGTTCGGGAGAAAACCAAAAGAACTTTGTCCATTACCTCAGATTCTGGAGTGGGGGAGAGTTGACGCAAAGTTGCATGTAGCCGTAGAAAACCACAGATGTTAAAGGGAAATCTGAACGTGCTGAGGACTAACCAAATTCATAACTCAATGATGGCCACAGGGAGACTTCCATTAATGGTCTTGGTAAGGGGAGACCCTGATTTGTATGTGGCTTGGCTAAACCAAGACGGGTGCAATTAGATTTGTTGGCAGTAACATACATGTTACCAGAACACATGGTTCACTGAATGCACCACTCACCAATGTCAACAAGCACACCGTTAACCTCCATGACTGATAAAGAACCGAACGGACAAGTCACACCTACATTAAACTTGAAGCCTGAACAGGGACTTGAACCCTGGACCCTCAGATTAAGAGTCTGATGCTCTGCCGACTGAGCCATCCAGGCTTCGAAAGCAGTAACTTTTCTTACGAAAGTGTGTTTGAGAGAAAACCATAACAACTTTGTCCATTACCATCACATTCTGGACTGGAGGAGGGTTGGCCCAAAGTGGCATGTAGCCTTGGAAGACCACAGATGTTAAAGGGGAATCTGAAAGTGCTGAGGACTAACCAAATTCACAACTCACTCATGGCCACAGGCAGACCTCCATTAGTGGACTTGGACGGGTAGACCCTGATTTGCATGTGGCTTGGGTAAACCAAGACGGGTGAAATTAGATTTGTTGGAAGAGTGCAAATGAAAGTGTCCTAATATATAGGGCGTTAATAACTGCTGGCAGTAACATACATGCTTCCAGTACATGCGGTCGGCCAAATGCACCAATCATCCATGGCAACAAGCATACTGTGGACCTCCGACAGCAGTGAACTGAACAGACAAGTTACGCCAACATTAAACTTTTCGCCTGAACAGGGATTTGAACCCTGGACCCTCAGATTAAAAGTCTGATGCTCTACCGACTGAGCCATCCAGGCTTCAAAAAAGGTGTTTTCTCTCGCGAAAGTCTGTTCGGGAGAAAACCAAAAGAACTTTGTCCATTACCTCAGATTCTGGAGTGGGGGAGAGTTGACGCAAAGTTGCATGTAGCCGTAGAAAACCACAGATGTTAAAGGGAAATCTGAACGTGCTGAGGACTAACCAAATTCATAACTCAATGGTGGCCACAGGGAGACTTCCATTAATGGTCTTGGTAAGGGGAGACCCTGATTTGTATGTGGCTTGGCTAAACCAAGACGGGTGCAATTAGATTTGTTGGCAGTAACATACATGTTACCAGAACACATGGTTCACTGAATGCACCACTCACCAATGTCAACAAGCACACCGTTAACCTCCATGACTGATAAAGATCCGAACGGACAAGTCACACCGACATTAAACTTGAAGCCTGAACAGGGACTTGAACCCTGGACCCTCAGATTAAGAGTCTGATGCTCTGCCGACTGAGCCATCCAGGCTTCAAAATCAGTAACTTTTCTTACGAAAGTGTGTTTGAGAGAAAACCATAACAACTTTGTCCATTACCATCACATTCTGGACTGGAGGAGGGTTGGCCCAAAGTGGCATGTAGCCTTGGAAGACCACAGATGTTAAAGGGGAATCTGAAAGTGCTGAGGACTAACCAAATTCACAACTCACTCATGGCCACAGGCAGACCTCCATTAGTGGACTTGGACGGGTAGACCCTGATTTGCATGTGGCTTGGGTAAACCAAGACGGGTGAAATTAGATTTGTTGGAAGAGTGCAAATGAAAGTGTCCTAATATATAGGGCGTTAATAACTGCTGGCAGTAACATACATGCTTCCAGTACATGCGGTCGGCCAAATGCACCAATCATCCATGGCAACAAGCATACTGTGGACCTCCGACAGCAGTGAACTGAACAGACAAGTTACGCCAACATTAAACTTTTCGCCTGAACAGGGATTTGAACCCTGGACCCTCAGATTAAAAGTCTGATGCTCTACCGACTGAGCCATCCAGGCTTCAAAAAAGGTGTTTTCTCTCGCGAAAGTCTGTTCGGGAGAAAACCAAAAGAACTTTGTCCATTACCTCAGATTCTGGAGTGGGGGAGAGTTGACGCAAAGTTGCATGTAGCCGTAGAAAACCACAGATGTTAAAGGGAAATCTGAACGTGCTGAGGACTAACCAAATTCATAACTCAATGGTGGCCACAGGGAGACTTCCATTAATGGTCTTGGTAAGGGGAGACCCTGATTTGTATGTGGCTTGGCTAAACCAAGACGGGTGCAATTAGATTTGTTGGCAGTAACATACATGTTACCAGAACACATGGTTCACTGAATGCACCACTCACCAATGTCAACAAGCACACCGTTAACCTCCATGACTGATAAAGATCCGAACGGACAAGTCACACCGACATTAAACTTGAAGCCTGAACAGGGACTTGAACCCTGGACCCTCAGATTAAGAGTCTGATGCTCTGCCGACTGAGCCATTCAGGCTTCAAAATCAGTAACTTTTCTTACGAAAGTGTGTTTGAGAGAAAACCATAACAACTTTGTCCATTACCATCACATTCTGGACTGGAGGAGGGTTGGCCCAAAGTGGCATGTAGCCTTGGAAGACCACAGATGTTAAAGGGGAATCTGAAAGTGCTGAGGACTAACCAAATTCACAACTCACTCATGGCCACAGGCAGACCTCCATTAGTGGACTTGGACGGGTAGACCCTGATTTGCATGTGGCTTGGGTAAACCAAGACGGGTGAAATTAGATTTGTTGGAAGAGTGCAAATGAAAGTGTCCTAATATATAGGGCGTTAATAACTGCTGGCAGTAACATACATGCTTCCAGTACATGCGGTCGGCCAAATGCACCAATCATCCATGGCAACAAGCACACTGTGGACCTCCGACAGCAGTGAACTGAACAGACAAGTTACGCCAACATTAAACTTTTCGCCTGAACAGGGATTTGAACCCTGGACCCTCAGATTAAAAGTCTGATGCTCTACCGACTGAGCAATCCAGGCTTCAAAAAAGGTGTTTTCTCTCGCGAAAGTCTGTTCGGGAGAAAACCAAAAGAACTTTGTCCATTACCTCAGATTCTGGAGTGGGGGAGAGTTGACGCAAAGTTGCATGTAGCCGTAGAAAACCACAGATGTTAAAGGGAAATCTGAACGTGCTGAGGACTAACCAAATTCATAACTCAATGGTGGCCACAGGGAGACTTCCATTAATGGTCTTGGTAAGGGGAGACCCTGATTTGTATGTGGCTTGGCTAAACCAAGACGGGTGCAATTAGATTTGTTGGCAGTAACATACATGTTACCAGAACACATGGTTCACTGAATGCACCACTCACCAATGTCAACAAGCACACCGTTAACCTCCATGACTGATAAAGATCCGAACGGACAAGTCACACCGACATTAAACTTGAAGCCTGAACAGGGACTTGAACCCTGGACCCTCAGATTAAGAGTCTGATGCTCTGCCGACTGAGCCATCCAGGCTTCGAAAGCAGTAACTTTTCTTACGAAAGTGTGTTTGAGAGAAAACCATAACAACTTTGTCCATTACCATCACATTCTGGACTGGAGGAGGGTTGGCCCAAAGTGGCATGTAGCCTTGGAAGACCACAGATGTTAAAGGGGAATCTGAAAGTGCTGAGGACTAACCAAATTCACAACTCACTCATGGCCACAGGCAGACCTCCATTAGTGGACTTGGACGGGTAGACCCTGATTTGCATGTGGCTTGGGTAAACCAAGACGGGTGAAATTAGATTTGTTGGAAGAGTGCAAATGAAAGTGTCCTAATATATAGGGCGTTAATAACTGCTGGCAGTAACATACATGCTTCCAGTACATGCGGTCGGCCAAATGCACCAATCATCCATGGCAACAAGCATACTGTGGACCTCCGACAGCAGTGAACTGAACAGACAAGTTACGCCAACATTAAACTTTTCGCCTGAACAGGGATTTGAACCCTGGACCCTCAGATTAAAAGTCTGATGCTCTACCGACTGAGCCATCCAGGCTTCAAAAAAGGTGTTTTCTCTCGCGAAAGTCTGTTCGGGAGAAAACCAAAAGAACTTTGTCCATTACCTCAGATTCTGGAGTGGGGGAGAGTTGACGCAAAGTTGCATGTAGCCGTAGAAAACCACAGATGTTAAAGGGAAATCTGAACGTGCTGAGGACTAACCAAATTCATAACTCAATGGTGGCCACAGGGAGACTTCCATTAATGGTCTTGGTAAGGGGAGACCCTGATTTGTATGTGGCTTGGCTAAACCAAGACGGGTGCAATTAGATTTGTTGGCAGTAACATACATGTTACCAGAACACATGGTTCACTGAATGCACCACTCACCAATGTCAACAAGCACACCGTTAACCTCCATGACTGATAAAGATCCGAACGGACAAGTCACACCGACATTAAACTTGAAGCCTGAACAGGGACTTGAACCCTGGACCCTCAGATTAAGAGTCTGATGCTCTGCCGACTGAGCCATCCAGGCTTCGAAAGCAGTAACTTTTCTTACGAAAGTGTGTTTGAGAGAAAACCATAACAACTTTGTCCATTACCATCACATTCTGGACTGGAGGAGGGTTGGCCCAAAGTGGCATGTAGCCTTGGAAGACCACAGATGTTAAAGGGGAATCTGAAAGTGCTGAGGACTAACCAAATTCACAACTCACTCATGGCCACAGGCAGACCTCCATTAGTGGACTTGGACGGGTAGACCCTGATTTGCATGTGGCTTGGGTAAACCAAGACGGGTGAAATTAGATTTGTTGGAAGAGTGCAAATGAAAGTGTCCTAATATATAGGGCGTTAATAACTGCTGGCAGTAACATACATGCTTCCAGTACATGCGGTCGGCCAAATGCACCAATCATCCATGGCAACAAGCATACTGTGGACCTCCGACAGCAGTGAACTGAACAGACAAGTTACGCCAACATTAAACTTTTCGCCTGAACAGGGATTTGAACCCTGGACCCTCAGATTAAAAGTCTGATGCTCTACCGACTGAGCCATCCAGGCTTCAAAAAAGGTGTTTTCTCTCGCGAAAGTCTGTTCGGGAGAAAACCAAAAGAACTTTGTCCATTACCTCAGATTCTGGAGTGGGGGAGAGTTGACGCAAAGTTGCATGTAGCCGTAGAAAACCACAGATGTTAAAGGGAAATCTGAACGTGCTGAGGACTAACCAAATTCATAACTCAATGGTGGCCACAGGGAGACTTCCATTAATGGTCTTGGTAAGGGGAGACCCTGATTTGTATGTGGCTTGGCTAAACCAAGACGGGTGCAATTAGATTTGTTGGCAGTAACATACATGTTACCAGAACACATGGTTCACTGAATGCACCACTCACCAATGTCAACAAGCACACCGTTAACCTCCATGACTGATAAAGATCCGAACGGACAAGTCACACCGACATTAAACTTGAAGCCTGAACAGGGACTTGAACCCTGGACCCTCAGATTAAGAGTCTGATGCTCTGCCGACTGAGCCATCCAGGCTTCAAAATCAGTAACTTTTCTTACGAAAGTGTGTTTGAGAGAAAACCATAACAACTTTGTCCATTACCATCACATTCTGGACTGGAGGAGGGTTGGCCCAAAGTGGCATGTAGCCTTGGAAGACCACAGATGTTAAAGGGGAATCTGAAAGTGCTGAGGACTAACCAAATTCACAACTCACTCATGGCCACAGGCAGACCTCCATTAGTGGACTTGGACGGGTAGACCCTGATTTGCATGTGGCTTGGGTAAACCAAGACGGGTGAAATTAGATTTGTTGGAAGAGTGCAAATGAAAGTGTCCTAATATATAGGGCGTTAATAACTGCTGGCAGTAACATACATGCTTCCAGTACATGCGGTCGGCCAAATGCACCAATCATCCATGGCAACAAGCACACTGTGGACCTCCGACAGCAGTGAACTGAACAGACAAGTTACGCCAACATTAAACTTTTCGCCTGAACAGGGATTTGAACCCTGGACCCTCAGATTAAAAGTCTGATGCTCTACCGACTGAGCCATCCAGGCTTCAAAAAAGGTGTTTTCTCTCGCGAAAGTCTGTTCGGGAGAAAACCAAAAGAACTTTGTCCATTACCTCAGATTCTGGAGTGGGGGAGAGTTGACGCAAAGTTGCATGTAGCCGTAGAAAACCACAGATGTTAAAGGGAAATCTGAACGTGCTGAGGACTAACCAAATTCATAACTCAATGATGGCCACAGGGAGACTTCCATTAATGGTCTTGGTAAGGGGAGACCCTGATTTGTATGTGGCTTGGCTAAACCAAGACGGGTGCAATTAGATTTGTTGGCAGTAACATACATGTTACCAGAACACATGGTTCACTGAATGCACCACTCACCAATGTCAACAAGCACACCGTTAACCTCCATGACTGATAAAGAACCGAACGGACAAGTCACACCTACATTAAACTTGAAGCCTGAACAGGGACTTGAACCCTGGACCCTCAGATTAAGAGTCTGATGCTCTGCCGACTGAGCCATCCAGGCTTCGAAAGCAGTAACTTTTCTTACGAAAGTGTGTTTGAGAGAAAACCATAACAACTTTGTCCATTACCATCACATTCTGGACTGGAGGAGGGTTGGCCCAAAGTGGCATGTAGCCTTGGAAGACCACAGATGTTAAAGGGGAATCTGAAAGTGCTGAGGACTAACCAAATTCACAACTCACTCATGGCCACAGGCAGACCTCCATTAGTGGACTTGGACGGGTAGACCCTGATTTGCATGTGGCTTGGGTAAACCAAGACGGGTGAAATTAGATTTGTTGGAAGAGTGCAAATGAAAGTGTCCTAATATATAGGGCGTTAATAACTGCTGGCAGTAACATACATGCTTCCAGTACATGCGGTCGGCCAAATGCACCAATCATCCATGGCAACAAGCATACTGTGGACCTCCGACAGCAGTGAACTGAACAGACAAGTTACGCCAACATTAAACTTTTCGCCTGAACAGGGATTTGAACCCTGGACCCTCAGATTAAAAGTCTGATGCTCTACCGACTGAGCCATCCAGGCTTCAAAAAAGGTGTTTTCTCTCGCGAAAGTCTGTTCGGGAGAAAACCAAAAGAACTTTGTCCATTACCTCAGATTCTGGAGTGGGGGAGAGTTGACGCAAAGTTGCATGTAGCCGTAGAAAACCACAGATGTTAAAGGGAAATCTGAACGTGCTGAGGACTAACCAAATTCATAACTCAATGGTGGCCACAGGGAGACTTCCATTAATGGTCTTGGTAAGGGGAGACCCTGATTTGTATGTGGCTTGGCTAAACCAAGACGGGTGCAATTAGATTTGTTGGCAGTAACATACATGTTACCAGAACACATGGTTCACTGAATGCACCACTCACCAATGTCAACAAGCACACCGTTAACCTCCATGACTGATAAAGATCCGAACGGACAAGTCACACCGACATTAAACTTGAAGCCTGAACAGGGACTTGAACCCTGGACCCTCAGATTAAGAGTCTGATGCTCTGCCGACTGAGCCATCCAGGCTTCAAAATCAGTAACTTTTCTTACGAAAGTGTGTTTGAGAGAAAACCATAACAACTTTGTCCATTACCATCACATTCTGGACTGGAGGAGGGTTGGCCCAAAGTGGCATGTAGCCTTGGAAGACCACAGATGTTAAAGGGGAATCTGAAAGTGCTGAGGACTAACCAAATTCACAACTCACTCATGGCCACAGGCAGACCTCCATTAGTGGACTTGGACGGGTAGACCCTGATTTGCATGTGGCTTGGGTAAACCAAGACGGGTGAAATTAGATTTGTTGGAAGAGTGCAAATGAAAGTGTCCTAATATATAGGGCGTTAATAACTGCTGGCAGTAACATACATGCTTCCAGTACATGCGGTCGGCCAAATGCACCAATCATCCATGGCAACAAGCACACTGTGGACCTCCGACAGCAGTGAACTGAACACACAAGTTACTCCAACATTAAACTTTTCGCCTGAACAGGGATTTGAACCCTGGACCCTCAGATTAAAAGTCTGATGCTCTACCGACTGAGCCATCCAGGCTTCAAAAAAGGTGTTTTCTCTCGCGAAAGTCTGTTCGGGAGAAAACCAAAAGAACTTTGTCCATTACCTCAGATTCTGGAGTGGGGGAGAGTTGACGCAAAGTTGCATGTAGCCGTAGAAAACCACAGATGTTAAAGGGAAATCTGAACGTGCTGAGGACTAACCAAATTCATAACTCAATGATGGCCACAGGGAGACTTCCATTAATGGTCTTGGTAAGGGGAGACCCTGATTTGTATGTGGCTTGGCTAAACCAAGACGGGTGCAATTAGATTTGTTGGCAGTAACATACATGTTACCAGAACACATGGTTCACTGAATGCACCACTCACCAATGTCAACAAGCACACCGTTAACCTCCATGACTGATAAAGAACCGAACGGACAAGTCACACCTACATTAAACTTGAAGCCTGAACAGGGACTTGAACCCTGGACCCTCAGATTAAGAGTCTGATGCTCTGCCGACTGAGCCATCCAGGCTTCGAAAGCAGTAACTTTTCTTACGAAAGTGTGTTTGAGAGAAAACCATAACAACTTTGTCCATTACCATCACATTCTGGACTGGAGGAGGGTTGGCCCAAAGTGGCATGTAGCCTTGGAAGACCACAGATGTTAAAGGGGAATCTGAAAGTGCTGAGGACTAACCAAATTCACAACTCACTCATGGCCACAGGCAGACCTCCATTAGTGGACTTGGACGGGTAGACCCTGATTTGCATGTGGCTTGGGTAAACCAAGACGGGTGAAATTAGATTTGTTGGAAGAGTGCAAATGAAAGTGTCCTAATATATAGGGCGTTAATAACTGCTGGCAGTAACATACATGCTTCCAGTACATGCGGTCGGCCAAATGCACCAATCATCCATGGCAACAAGCATACTGTGGACCTCCGACAGCAGTGAACTGAACAGACAAGTTACGCCAACATTAAACTTTTCGCCTGAACAGGGATTTGAACCCTGGACCCTCAGATTAAAAGTCTGATGCTCTACCGACTGAGCCATCCAGGCTTCAAAAAAGGTGTTTTCTCTCGCGAAAGTCTGTTCGGGAGAAAACCAAAAGAACTTTGTCCATTACCTCAGATTCTGGAGTGGGGGAGAGTTGACGCAAAGTTGCATGTAGCCGTAGAAAACCACAGATGTTAAAGGGAAATCTGAACGTGCTGAGGACTAACCAAATTCATAACTCAATGGTGGCCACAGGGAGACTTCCATTAATGGTCTTGGTAAGGGGAGACCCTGATTTGTATGTGGCTTGGCTAAACCAAGACGGGTGCAATTAGATTTGTTGGCAGTAACATACATGTTACCAGAACACATGGTTCACTGAATGCACCACTCACCAATGTCAACAAGCACACCGTTAACCTCCATGACTGATAAAGAACCGAACGGACAAGTCACACCTACATTAAACTTGAAGCCTGAACAGGGACTTGAACCCTGGACCCTCAGATTAAGAGTCTGATGCTCTGCCGACTGAGCCATCCAGGCTTCGAAAGCAGTAACTTTTCTTACGAAAGTGTGTTTGAGAGAAAACCATAACAACTTTGTCCATTACCATCACATTCTGGACTGGAGGAGGGTTGGCCCAAAGTGGCATGTAGCCTTGGAAGACCACAGATGTTAAAGGGGAATCTGAAAGTGCTGAGGACTAACCAAATTCACAACTCACTCATGGCCACAGGCAGACCTCCATTAGTGGACTTGGACGGGTAGACCCTGATTTGCATGTGGCTTGGGTAAACCAAGACGGGTGAAATTAGATTTGTTGGAAGAGTGCAAATGAAAGTGTCCTAATATATAGGGCGTTAATAACTGCTGGCAGTAACATACATGCTTCCAGTACATGCGGTCGGCCAAATGCACCAATCATCCATGGCAACAAGCACACTGTGGACCTCCGACAGCAGTGAACTGAACAGACAAGTTACGCCAACATTAAACTTTTTGCCTGAACAGGGATTTGAACCCTGGACCCTCAGATTAAAAGTCTGATGCTCTACCGACTGAGCCATCCAGGCTTCAAAAAAGGTGTTTTCTCTCGCGAAAGTCTGTTCGGGAGAAAACCAAAAGAACTTTGTCCATTACCTCAGATTCTGGAGTGGGGGAGAGTTGACGCAAAGTTGCATGTAGCCGTAGAAAACCACAGATGTTAAAGGGAAATCTGAACGTGCTGAGGACTAACCAAATTCATAACTCAATGATGGCCACAGGGAGACTTCCATTAATGGTCTTGGTAAGGGGAGACCCTGATTTGTATGTGGCTTGGCTAAACCAAGACGGGTGCAATTAGATTTGTTGGCAGTAACATACATGTTACCAGAACACATGGTTCACTGAATGCACCACTCACCAATGTCAACAAGCACACCGTTAACCTCCATGACTGATAAAGAACCGAACGGACAAGTCACACCTACATTAAACTTGAAGCCTGAACAGGGACTTGAACCCTGGACCCTCAGATTAAGAGTCTGATGCTCTGCCGACTGAGCCATCCAGGCTTCGAAAGCAGTAACTTTTCTTACGAAAGTGTGTTTGAGAGAAAACCATAACAACTTTGTCCATTACCATCACATTCTGGACTGGAGGAGGGTTGGCCCAAAGTGGCATGTAGCCTTGGAAGACCACAGATGTTAAAGGGGAATCTGAAAGTGCTGAGGACTAACCAAATTCACAACTCACTCATGGCCACAGGCAGACCTCCATTAGTGGACTTGGACGGGTAGACCCTGATTTGCATGTGGCTTGGGTAAACCAAGACGGGTGAAATTAGATTTGTTGGAAGAGTGCAAATGAAAGTGTCCTAATATATAGGGCGTTAATAACTGCTGGCAGTAACATACATGCTTCCAGTACATGCGGTCGGCCAAATGCACCAATCATCCATGGCAACAAGCATACTGTGGACCTCCGACAGCAGTGAACTGAACAGACAAGTTACGCCAACATTAAACTTTTCGCCTGAACAGGGATTTGAACCCTGGACCCTCAGATTAAAAGTCTGATGCTCTACCGACTGAGCCATCCAGGCTTCAAAAAAGGTGTTTTCTCTCGCGAAAGTCTGTTCGGGAGAAAACCAAAAGAACTTTGTCCATTACCTCAGATTCTGGAGTGGGGGAGAGTTGACGCAAAGTTGCATGTAGCCGTAGAAAACCACAGATGTTAAAGGGAAATCTGAACGTGCTGAGGACTAACCAAATTCATAACTCAATGGTGGCCACAGGGAGACTTCCATTAATGGTCTTGGTAAGGGGAGACCCTGATTTGTATGTGGCTTGGCGAAACCAAGACGGGTGCAATTAGATTTGTTGGCAGTAACATACATGTTACCAGAACACATGGTTCACTGAATGCACCACTCACCAATGTCAACAAGCACACCGTTAACCTCCATGACTGATAAAGATCCGAACGGACAAGTCACACCGACATTAAACTTGAAGCCTGAACAGGGACTTGAACCCTGGACCCTCAGATTAAGAGTCTGATGCTCTGCCGACTGAGCCATCCAGGCTTCAAAATCAGTAACTTTTCTTACGAAAGTGTGTTTGAGAGAAAACCATAACAACTTTGTCCATTACCATCACATTCTGGACTGGAGGAGGGTTGGCCCAAAGTGGCATGTAGCCTTGGAAGACCACAGATGTTAAAGGGGAATCTGAAAGTGCTGAGGACTAACCAAATTCACAACTCACTCATGGCCACAGGCAGACCTCCATTAGTGGACTTGGACGGGTAGACCCTGATTTGCATGTGGCTTGGGTAAACCAAGACGGGTGAAATTAGATTTGTTGGAAGAGTGCAAATGAAAGTGTCCTAATATATAGGGCGTTAATAACTGCTGGCAGTAACATACATGCTTCCAGTACATGCGGTCGGCCAAATGCACCAATCATCCATGGCAACAAGCACACTGTGGACCTCCGACAGCAGTGAACTGAACAGACAAGTTACGCCAACATTAAACTTTTCGCCTGAACAGGGATTTGAACCCTGGACCCTCAGATTAAAAGTCTGATGCTCTACCGACTGAGCCATCCAGGCTTCAAAAAAGGTGTTTTCTCTCGCGAAAGTCTGTTCGGGAGAAAACCAAAAGAACTTTGTCCATTACCTCAGATTCTGGAGTGGGGGAGAGTTGACGCAAAGTTGCATGTAGCCGTAGAAAACCACAGATGTTAAAGGGAAATCTGAACGTGCTGAGGACTAACCAAATTCATAACTCAATGATGGCCACAGGGAGACTTCCATTAATGGTCTTGGTAAGGGGAGACCCTGATTTGTATGTGGCTTGGCTAAACCAAGACGGGTGCAATTAGATTTGTTGGCAGTAACATACATGTTACCAGAACACATGGTTCACTGAATGCACCACTCACCAATGTCAACAAGCACACCGTTAACCTCCATGACTGATAAAGAACCGAACGGACAAGTCACACCTACATTAAACTTGAAGCCTGAACAGGGACTTGAACCCTGGACCCTCAGATTAAGAGTCTGATGCTCTGCCGACTGAGCCATCCAGGCTTCGAAAGCAGTAACTTTTCTTACGAAAGTGTGTTTGAGAGAAAACCATAACAACTTTGTCCATTACCATCACATTCTGGACTGGAGGAGGGTTGGCCCAAAGTGGCATGTAGCCTTGGAAGACCACAGATGTTAAAGGGGAATCTGAAAGTGCTGAGGACTAACCAAATTCACAACTCACTCATGGCCACAGGCAGACCTCCATTAGTGGACTTGGACGGGTAGACCCTGATTTGCATGTGGCTTGGGTAAACCAAGACGGGTGAAATTAGATTTGTTGGAAGAGTGCAAATGAAAGTGTCCTAATATATAGGGCGTTAATAACTGCTGGCAGTAACATACATGCTTCCAGTACATGCGGTCGGCCAAATGCACCAATCATCCATGGCAACAAGCATACTGTGGACCTCCGACAGCAGTGAACTGAACAGACAAGTTACGCCAACATTAAACTTTTCGCCTGAACAGGGATTTGAACCCTGGACCCTCAGATTAAAAGTCTGATGCTCTACCGACTGAGCCATCCAGGCTTCAAAAAAGGGGTTTTCTCTCGCGAAAGTCTGTTCGGGAGAAAACCAAAAGAACTTTGTCCATTACCTCAGATTCTGGAGTGGGGGAGAGTTGACGCAAAGTTGCATGTAGCCGTAGAAAACCACAGATGTTAAAGGGAAATCTGAACGTGCTGAGGACTAACCAAATTCATAACTCAATGGTGGCCACAGGGAGACTTCCATTAATGGTCTTGGTAAGGGGAGACCCTGATTTGTATGTGGCTTGGCTAAACCAAGACGGGTGCAATTAGATTTGTTGGCAGTAACATACATGTTACCAGAACACATGGTTCACTGAATGCACCACTCACCAATGTCAACAAGCACACCGTTAACCTCCATGACTGATAAAGATCCGAACGGACAAGTCACACCGACATTAAACTTGAAGCCTGAACAGGGACTTGAACCCTGGACCCTCAGATTAAGAGTCTGATGCTCTGCCGACTGAGCCATCCAGGCTTCAAAATCAGTAACTTTTCTTACGAAAGTGTGTTTGAGAGAAAACCATAACAACTTTGTCCATTACCATCACATTCTGGACTGGAGGAGGGTTGGCCCAAAGTGGCATGTAGCCTTGGAAGACCACAGATGTTAAAGGGGAATCTGAAAGTGCTGAGGACTAACCAAATTCACAACTCACTCATGGCCACAGGCAGACCTCCATTAGTGGACTTGGACGGGTAGACCCTGATTTGCATGTGGCTTGGGTAAACCAAGACGGGTGAAATTAGATTTGTTGGAAGAGTGCAAATGAAAGTGTCCTAATATATAGGGCGTTAATAACTGCTGGCAGTAACATACATGCTTCCAGTACATGCGGTCGGCCAAATGCACCAATCATCCATGGCAACAAGCACACTGTGGACCTCCGACAGCAGTGAACTGAACAGACAAGTTACGCCAACATTAAACTTTTCGCCTGAACAGGGATTTGAACCCTGGACCCTCAGATTAAAAGTCTGATGCTCTACCGACTGAGCCATCCAGGCTTCAAAAAAGGTGTTTTCTCTCGCGAAAGTCTGTTCGGGAGAAAACCAAAAGAACTTTGTCCATTACCTCAGATTCTGGAGTGGGGGAGAGTTGACGCAAAGTTGCATGTAGCCGTAGAAAACCACAGATGTTAAAGGGAAATCTGAACGTGCTGAGGACTAACCAAATTCATAACTCAATGATGGCCACAGGGAGACTTCCATTAATGGTCTTGGTAAGGGGAGACCCTGATTTGTATGTGGCTTGGCTAAACCAAGACGGGTGCAATTAGATTTGTTGGCAGTAACATACATGTTACCAGAACACATGGTTCACTGAATGCACCACTCACCAATGTCAACAAGCACACCGTTAACCTCCATGACTGATAAAGAACCGAACGGACAAGTCACACCTACATTAAACTTGAAGCCTGAACAGGGACTTGAACCCTGGACCCTCAGATTAAGAGTCTGATGCTCTGCCGACTGAGCCATCCAGGCTTCGAAAGCAGTAACTTTTCTTACGAAAGTGTGTTTGAGAGAAAACCATAACAACTTTGTCCATTACCATCACATTCTGGACTGGAGGAGGGTTGGCCCAAAGTGGCATGTAGCCTTGGAAGACCACAGATGTTAAAGGGGAATCTGAAAGTGCTGAGGACTAACCAAATTCACAACTCACTCATGGCCACAGGCAGACCTCCATTAGTGGACTTGGACGGGTAGACCCTGATTTGCATGTGGCTTGGGTAAACCAAGACGGGTGAAATTAGATTTGTTGGAAGAGTGCAAATGAAAGTGTCCTAATATATAGGGCGTTAATAACTGCTGGCAGTAACATACATGCTTCCAGTACATGCGGTCGGCCAAATGCACCAATCATCCATGGCAACAAGCATACTGTGGACCTCCGACAGCAGTGAACTGAACAGACAAGTTACGCCAACATTAAACTTTTCGCCTGAACAGGGATTTGAACCCTGGACCCTCAGATTAAAAGTCTGATGCTCTACCGACTGAGCCATCCAGGCTTCAAAAAAGGTGTTTTCTCTCGCGAAAGTCTGTTCGGGAGAAAACCAAAAGAACTTTGTCCATTACCTCAGATTCTGGAGTGGGGGAGAGTTGACGCAAAGTTGCATGTAGCCGTAGAAAACCACAGATGTTAAAGGGAAATCTGAACGTGCTGAGGACTAACCAAATTCATAACTCAATGGTGGCCACAGGGAGACTTCCATTAATGGTCTTGGTAAGGGGAGACCCTGATTTGTATGTGGCTTGGCTAAACCAAGACGGGTGCAATTAGATTTGTTGGCAGTAACATACATGTTACCAGAACACATGGTTCACTGAATGCACCACTCACCAATGTCAACAAGCACACCGTTAACCTCCATGACTGATAAAGATCCGAACGGACAAGTCACACCGACATTAAACTTGAAGCCTGAACAGGGACTTGAACCCTGGACCCTCAGATTAAGAGTCTGATGCTCTGCCGACTGAGCCATCCAGGCTTCAAAATCAGTAACTTTTCTTACGAAAGTGTGTTTGAGAGAAAACCATAACAACTTTGTCCATTACCATCACATTCTGGACTGGAGGAGGGTTGGCCCAAAGTGGCATGTAGCCTTGGAAGACCACAGATGTTAAAGGGGAATCTGAAAGTGCTGAGGACTAACCAAATTCACAACTCACTCATGGCCACAGGCAGACCTCCATTAGTGGACTTGGACGGGTAGACCCTGATTTGCATGTGGCTTGGGTAAACCAAGACGGGTGAAATTAGATTTGTTGGAAGAGTGCAAATGAAAGTGTCCTAATATATAGGGCGTTAATAACTGCTGGCAGTAACATACATGCTTCCAGTACATGCGGTCGGCCAAATGCACCAATCATCCATGGCAACAAGCACACTGTGGACCTCCGACAGCAGTGAACTGAACAGACAAGTTACGCCAACATTAAACTTTTCGCCTGAACAGGGATTTGAACCCTGGACCCTCAGATTAAAAGTCTGATGCTCTACCGACTGAGCCATCCAGGCTTCAAAAAAGGTGTTTTCTCTCGCGAAAGTCTGTTCGGGAGAAAACCAAAAGAACTTTGTCCATTACCTCAGATTCTGGAGTGGGGGAGAGTTGACGCAAAGTTGCATGTAGCCGTAGAAAACCACAGATGTTAAAGGGAAATCTGAACGTGCTGAGGACTAACCAAATTCATAACTCAATGGTGGCCACAGGGAGACTTCCATTAATGGTCTTGGTAAGGGGAGACCCTGATTTGTATGTGGCTTGGCTAAACCAAGACGGGTGCAATTAGATTTGTTGGCAGTAACATACATGTTACCAGAACACATGGTTCACTGAATGCACCACTCACCAATGTCAACAAGCACACCGTTAACCTCCATGACTGATAAAGATCCGAACGGACAAGTCACACCGACATTAAACTTGAAGCCTGAACAGGGACTTGAACCCTGGACCCTCAGATTAAGAGTCTGATGCTCTGCCGACTGAGCCATCCAGGCTTCAAAATCAGTAACTTTTCTTACGAAAGTGTGTTTGAGAGAAAACCATAACAACTTTGTCCATTACCATCACATTCTGGACTGGAGGAGGGTTGGCCCAAAGTGGCATGTAGCCTTGGAAGACCACAGATGTTAAAGGGGAATCTGAAAGTGCTGAGGACTAACCAAATTCACAACTCACTCATGGCCACAGGCAGACCTCCATTAGTGGACTTGGACGGGTAGACCCTGATTTGCATGTGGCTTGGGTAAACCAAGACGGGTGAAATTAGATTTGTTGGAAGAGTGCAAATGAAAGTGTCCTAATATATAGGGCGTTAATAACTGCTGGCAGTAACATACATGCTTCCAGTACATGCGGTCGGCCAAATGCACCAATCATCCATGGCAACAAGCATACTGTGGACCTCCGACAGCAGTGAACTGAACAGACAAGTTACGCCAACATTAAACTTTTCGCCTGAACAGGGATTTGAACCCTGGACCCTCAGATTAAAAGTCTGATGCTCTACCGACTGAGCCATCCAGGCTTCAAAAAAGGTGTTTTCTCTCGCGAAAGTCTGTTCGGGAGAAAACCAAAAGAACTTTGTCCATTACCTCAGATTCTGGAGTGGGGGAGAGTTGACGCAAAGTTGCATGTAGCCGTAGAAAACCACAGATGTTAAAGGGAAATCTGAACGTGCTGAGGACTAACCAAATTCATAACTCAATGGTGGCCACAGGGAGACTTCCATTAATGGTCTTGGTAAGGGGAGACCCTGATTTGTATGTGGCTTGGCTAAACCAAGACGGGTGCAATTAGATTTGTTGGCAGTAACATACATGTTACCAGAACACATGGTTCACTGAATGCACCACTCACCAATGTCAACAAGCACACCGTTAACCTCCATGACTGATAAAGATCCGAACGGACAAGTCACACCGACATTAAACTTGAAGCCTGAACAGGGACTTGAACCCTGGACCCTCAGATTAAGAGTCTGATGCTCTGCCGACTGAGCCATTCAGGCTTCAAAATCAGTAACTTTTCTTACGAAAGTGTGTTTGAGAGAAAACCATAACAACTTTGTCCATTACCATCACATTCTGGACTGGAGGAGGGTTGGCCCAAAGTGGCATGTAGCCTTGGAAGACCACAGATGTTAAAGGGGAATCTGAAAGTGCTGAGGACTAACCAAATTCACAACTCACTCATGGCCACAGGCAGACCTCCATTAGTGGACTTGGACGGGTAGACCCTGATTTGCATGTGGCTTGGGTAAACCAAGACGGGTGAAATTAGATTTGTTGGAAGAGTGCAAATGAAAGTGTCCTAATATATAGGGCGTTAATAACTGCTGGCAGTAACATACATGCTTCCAGTACATGCGGTCGGCCAAATGCACCAATCATCCATGGCAACAAGCACACTGTGGACCTCCGACAGCAGTGAACTGAACAGACAAGTTACGCCAACATTAAACTTTTCGCCTGAACAGGGATTTGAACCCTGGACCCTCAGATTAAAAGTCTGATGCTCTACCGACTGAGCAATCCAGGCTTCAAAAAAGGTGTTTTCTCTCGCGAAAGTCTGTTCGGGAGAAAACCAAAAGAACTTTGTCCATTACCTCAGATTCTGGAGTGGGGGAGAGTTGACGCAAAGTTGCATGTAGCCGTAGAAAACCACAGATGTTAAAGGGAAATCTGAACGTGCTGAGGACTAACCAAATTCATAACTCAATGGTGGCCACAGGGAGACTTCCATTAATGGTCTTGGTAAGGGGAGACCCTGATTTGTATGTGGCTTGGCTAAACCAAGACGGGTGCAATTAGATTTGTTGGCAGTAACATACATGTTACCAGAACACATGGTTCACTGAATGCACCACTCACCAATGTCAACAAGCACACCGTTAACCTCCATGACTGATAAAGATCCGAACGGACAAGTCACACCGACATTAAACTTGAAGCCTGAACAGGGACTTGAACCCTGGACCCTCAGATTAAGAGTCTGATGCTCTGCCGACTGAGCCATCCAGGCTTCGAAAGCAGTAACTTTTCTTACGAAAGTGTGTTTGAGAGAAAACCATAACAACTTTGTCCATTACCATCACATTCTGGACTGGAGGAGGGTTGGCCCAAAGTGGCATGTAGCCTTGGAAGACCACAGATGTTAAAGGGGAATCTGAAAGTGCTGAGGACTAACCAAATTCACAACTCACTCATGGCCACAGGCAGACCTCCATTAGTGGACTTGGACGGGTAGACCCTGATTTGCATGTGGCTTGGGTAAACCAAGACGGGTGAAATTAGATTTGTTGGAAGAGTGCAAATGAAAGTGTCCTAATATATAGGGCGTTAATAACTGCTGGCAGTAACATACATGCTTCCAGTACATGCGGTCGGCCAAATGCACCAATCATCCATGGCAACAAGCATACTGTGGACCTCCGACAGCAGTGAACTGAACAGACAAGTTACGCCAACATTAAACTTTTCGCCTGAACAGGGATTTGAACCCTGGACCCTCAGATTAAAAGTCTGATGCTCTACCGACTGAGCCATCCAGGCTTCAAAAAAGGTGTTTTCTCTCGCGAAAGTCTGTTCGGGAGAAAACCAAAAGAACTTTGTCCATTACCTCAGATTCTGGAGTGGGGGAGAGTTGACGCAAAGTTGCATGTAGCCGTAGAAAACCACAGATGTTAAAGGGAAATCTGAACGTGCTGAGGACTAACCAAATTCATAACTCAATGGTGGCCACAGGGAGACTTCCATTAATGGTCTTGGTAAGGGGAGACCCTGATTTGTATGTGGCTTGGCTAAACCAAGACGGGTGCAATTAGATTTGTTGGCAGTAACATACATGTTACCAGAACACATGGTTCACTGAATGCACCACTCACCAATGTCAACAAGCACACCGTTAACCTCCATGACTGATAAAGATCCGAACGGACAAGTCACACCGACATTAAACTTGAAGCCTGAACAGGGACTTGAACCCTGGACCCTCAGATTAAGAGTCTGATGCTCTGCCGACTGAGCCATCCAGGCTTCAAAATCAGTAACTTTTCTTACGAAAGTGTGTTTGAGAGAAAACCATAACAACTTTGTCCATTACCATCACATTCTGGACTGGAGGAGGGTTGGCCCAAAGTGGCATGTAGCCTTGGAAGACCACAGATGTTAAAGGGGAATCTGAAAGTGCTGAGGACTAACCAAATTCACAACTCACTCATGGCCACAGGCAGACCTCCATTAGTGGACTTGGACGGGTAGACCCTGATTTGCATGTGGCTTGGGTAAACCAAGACGGGTGAAATTAGATTTGTTGGAAGAGTGCAAATGAAAGTGTCCTAATATATAGGGCGTTAATAACTGCTGGCAGTAACATACATGCTTCCAGTACATGCGGTCGGCCAAATGCACCAATCATCCATGGCAACAAGCACACTGTGGACCTCCGACAGCAGTGAACTGAACAGACAAGTTACGCCAACATTAAACTTTTCGCCTGAACAGGGATTTGAACCCTGGACCCTCAGATTAAAAGTCTGATGCTCTACCGACTGAGCCATCCAGGCTTCAAAAAAGGTGTTTTCTCTCGCGAAAGTCTGTTCGGGAGAAAACCAAAAGAACTTTGTCCATTACCTCAGATTCTGGAGTGGGGGAGAGTTGACCCAAAGTTGCATGTAGCCGTAGAAAACCACAGATGTTAAAGGGAAATCTGAACGTGCTGAGGACTAACCAAATTCATAACTCAATGATGGCCACAGGGAGACTTCCATTAATGGTCTTGGTAAGGGGAGACCCTGATTTGTATGTGGCTTGGCTAAACCAAGACGGGTGCAATTAGATTTGTTGGCAGTAACATACATGTTACCAGAACACATGGTTCACTGAATGCACCACTCACCAATGTCAACAAGCACACCGTTAACCTCCATGACTGATAAAGAACCGAACGGACAAGTCACACCTACATTAAACTTGAAGCCTGAACAGGGACTTGAACCCTGGACCCTCAGATTAAGAGTCTGATGCTCTGCCGACTGAGCCATCCAGGCTTCGAAAGCAGTAACTTTTCTTACGAAAGTGTGTTTGAGAGAAAACCATAACAACTTTGTCCATTACCATCACATTCTGGACTGGAGGAGGGTTGGCCCAAAGTGGCATGTAGCCTTGGAAGACCACAGATGTTAAAGGGGAATCTGAAAGTGCTGAGGACTAACCAAATTCACAACTCACTCATGGCCACAGGCAGACCTCCATTAGTGGACTTGGACGGGTAGACCCTGATTTGCATGTGGCTTGGGTAAACCAAGACGGGTGAAATTAGATTTGTTGGAAGAGTGCAAATGAAAGTGTCCTAATATATAGGGCGTTAATAACTGCTGGCAGTAACATACATGCTTCCAGTACATGCGGTCGGCCAAATGCACCAATCATCCATGGCAACAAGCATACTGTGGACCTCCGACAGCAGTGAACTGAACAGACAAGTTACGCCAACATTAAACTTTTCGCCTGAACAGGGACTTGAACCCTGGACCCTCAGATTAAAAGTCTGATGCTCTACCGACTGAGCCATCCAGGCTTCAAAAAAGGTGTTTTCTCTCGCGAAAGTCTGTTCGGGAGAAAACCAAAAGAACTTTGTCCATTACCTCAGATTCTGGAGTGGGGGAGAGTTGACGCAAAGTTGCATGTAGCCGTAGAAAACCACAGATGTTAAAGGGAAATCTGAACGTGCTGAGGACTAACCAAATTCATAACTCAATGGCGGCCACAGGGAGACTTCCATTAATGGTCTTGGTAAGGGGAGACCCTGATTTGTATGTGGCTTGGCTAAACCAAGACGGGTGCAATTAGATTTGTTGGCAGTAACATACATGTTACCAGAACACATGGTTCACTGAATGCACCACTCACCAATGTCAACAAGCACACCGTTAACCTCCATGACTGATAAAGAACCGAACGGACAAGTCACACCTACATTAAACTTGAAGCCTGAACAGGGACTTGAACCCTGGACCCTCAGATTAAGAGTCTGATGCTCTGCCGACTGAGCCATCCAGGCTTCGAAAGCAGTAACTTTTCTTACGAAAGTGTGTTTGAGAGAAAACCATAACAACTTTGTCCATTACCATCACATTCTGGACTGGAGGAGGGTTGGCCCAAAGTGGCATGTAGCCTTGGAAGACCACAGATGTTAAAGGGGAATCTGAAAGTGCTGAGGACTAACCAAATTCACAACTCACTCATGGCCACAGGCAGACCTCCATTAGTGGACTTGGACGGGTAGACCCTGATTTGCATGTGGCTTGGGTAAACCAAGACGGGTGAAATTAGATTTGTTGGAAGAGTGCAAATGAAAGTGTCCTAATATATAGGGCGTTAATAACTGCTGGCAGTAACATACATGCTTCCAGTACATGCGGTCGGCCAAATGCACCAATCATCCATGGCAACAAGCATACTGTGGACCTCCGACAGCAGTGAACTGAACAGACAAGTTACGCCAACATTAAACTTTTCGCCTGAACAGGGATTTGAACCCTGGACCCTCAGATTAAAAGTCTGATGCTCTACCGACTGAGCCATCCAGGCTTCAAAAAAGGTGTTTTCTCTCGCGAAAGTCTGTTCGGGAGAAAACCAAAAGAACTTTGTCCATTACCTCAGATTCTGGAGTGGGGGAGAGTTGACGCAAAGTTGCATGTAGCCGTAGAAAACCACAGATGTTAAAGGGAAATCTGAACGTGCTGAGGACTAACCAAATTCATAACTCAATGGTGGCCACAGGGAGACTTCCATTAATGGTCTTGGTAAGGGGAGACCCTGATTTGTATGTGGCTTGGCTAAACCAAGACGGGTGCAATTAGATTTGTTGGCAGTAACATACATGTTACCAGAACACATGGTTCACTGAATGCACCACTCACCAATGTCAACAAGCACACCGTTAACCTCCATGACTGATAAAGATCCGAACGGACAAGTCACACCGACATTAAACTTGAAGCCTGAACAGGGACTTGAACCCTGGACCCTCAGATTAAGAGTCTGATGCTCTGCCGACTGAGCCATCCAGGCTTCAAAATCAGTAACTTTTCTTACGAAAGTGTGTTTGAGAGAAAACCATAACAACTTTGTCCATTACCATCACATTCTGGACTGGAGGAGGGTTGGCCCAAAGTGGCATGTAGCCTTGGAAGACCACAGATGTTAAAGGGGAATCTGAAAGTGCTGAGGACTAACCAAATTCACAACTCACTCATGGCCACAGGCAGACCTCCATTAGTGGACTTGGACGGGTAGACCCTGATTTGCATGTGGCTTGGGTAAACCAAGACGGGTGAAATTAGATTTGTTGGAAGAGTGCAAATGAAAGTGTCCTAATATATAGGGCGTTAATAACTGCTGGCAGTAACATACATGCTTCCAGTACATGCGGTCGGCCAAATGCACCAATCATCCATGGCAACAAGCACACTGTGGACCTCCGACAGCAGTGAACTGAACAGACAAGTTACGCCAACATTAAACTTTTCGCCTGAACAGGGATTTGAACCCTGGACCCTCAGATTAAAAGTCTGATGCTCTACCGACTGAGCCATCCAGGCTTCAAAAAAGGTGTTTTCTCTCGCGAAAGTCTGTTCGGGAGAAAACCAAAAGAACTTTGTCCATTACCTCAGATTCTGGAGTGGGGAAGAGTTGACGCAAAGTTGCATGTAGCCGTAGAAAACCACAGATGTTAAAGGGAAATCTGAACGTGCTGAGGACTAACCAAATTCATAACTCAATGATGGCCACAGGGAGACTTCCATTAATGGTCTTGGTAAGGGGAGACCCTGATTTGTATGTGGCTTGGCTAAACCAAGACGGGTGCAATTAGATTTGTTGGCAGTAACATACATGTTACCAGAACACATGGTTCACTGAATGCACCACTCACCAATGTCAACAAGCACACCGTTAACCTCCATGACTGATAAAGAACCGAACGGACAAGTCACACCTACATTAAACTTGAAGCCTGAACAGGGACTTGAACCCTGGACCCTCAGATTAAGAGTCTGATGCTCTGCCGACTGAGCCATCCAGGCTTCGAAAGCAGTAACTTTTCTTACGAAAGTGTGTTTGAGAGAAAACCATAACAACTTTGTCCATTACCATCACATTCTGGACTGGAGGAGGGTTGGCCCAAAGTGGCATGTAGCCTTGGAAGACCACAGATGTTAAAGGGGAATCTGAAAGTGCTGAGGACTAACCAAATTCACAACTCACTCATGGCCACAGGCAGACCTCCATTAGTGGACTTGGACGGGTAGACCCTGATTTGCATGTGGCTTGGGTAAACCAAGACGGGTGAAATTAGATTTGTTGGAAGAGTGCAAATGAAAGTGTCCTAATATATAGGGCGTTAATAACTGCTGGCAGTAACATACATGCTTCCAGTACATGCGGTCGGCCAAATGCACCAATCATCCATGGCAACAAGCACACTGTGGACCTCCGACAGCAGTGAACTGAACACACAAGTTACGCCAACATTAAACTTTTCGCCTGAACAGGGATTTGAACCCTGGACCCTCAGATTAAAAGTCTGATGCTCTACCGACTGAGCCATCCAGGCTTCAAAAAAGGTGTTTTCTCTCGCGAAAGTCTGTTCGGGAGAAAACCAAAAGAACTTTGTCCATTACCTCAGATTCTGGAGTGGGGGAGAGTTGACGCAAAGTTGCATGTAGCCGTAGAAAACCACAGATGTTAAAGGGAAATCTGAACGTGCTGAGGACTAACCAAATTCATAACTCAATGATGGCCACAGGGAGACTTCCATTAATGGTCTTGGTAAGGGGAGACCCTGATTTGTATGTGGCTTGGCTAAACCAAGACGGGTGCAATTAGATTTGTTGGCAGTAACATACATGTTACCAGAACACATGGTTCACTGAATGCACCACTCACCAATGTCAACAAGCACACCGTTAACCTCCATGACTGATAAAGAACCGAACGGACAAGTCACACCTACATTAAACTTGAAGCCTGAACAGGGACTTGAACCCTGGACCCTCAGATTAAGAGTCTGATGCTCTGCCGACTGAGCCATCCAGGCTTCGAAAGCAGTAACTTTTCTTACGAAAGTGTGTTTGAGAGAAAACCATAACAACTTTGTCCATTACCATCACATTCTGGACTGGAGGAGGGTTGGCCCAAAGTGGCATGTAGCCTTGGAAGACCACAGATGTTAAAGGGGAATCTGAAAGTGCTGAGGACTAACCAAATTCACAACTCACTCATGGCCACAGGCAGACCTACATTAGTGGACTTGGACGGGTAGACCCTGATTTGCATGTGGCTTGGGTAAACCAAGACGGGTGAAATTAGATTTGTTGGAAGAGTGCAAATGAAAGTGTCCTAATATATAGGGCGTTAATAACTGCTGGCAGTAACATACATGCTTCCAGTACATGCGGTCGGCCAAATGCACCAATCATCCATGGCAACAAGCACACTGTGGACCTCCGACAGCAGTGAACTGAACACACAAGTTACGCCAACATTAAACTTTTCGCCTGAACAGGGATTTGAACCCTGGACCCTCAGATTAAAAGTCTGATGCTCTACCGACTGAGCCATCCAGGCTTCAAAAAAGGTGTTTTCTCTCGCGAAAGTCTGTTCGGGAGAAAACCAAAAGAACTTTGTCCATTACCTCAGATTCTGGAGTGGGGGAGAGTTGACGCAAAGTTGCATGTAGCCGTAGAAAACCACAGATGTTAAAGGGAAATCTGAACGTGCTGAGGACTAACCAAATTCATAACTCAATGGTGGCCACAGGGAGACTTCCATTAATGGTCTTGGTAAGGGGAGACCCTGATTTGTATGTGGCTTGGCTAAACCAAGACGGGTGCAATTAGATTTGTTGGCAGTAACATACATGTTACCAGAACACATGGTTCACTGAATGCACCACTCACCAATGTCAACAAGCACACCGTTAACCTCCATGACTGATAAAGATCCGAACGGACAAGTCACACCGACATTAAACTTGAAGCCTGAACAGGGACTTGAACCCTGGACCCTCAGATTAAGAGTCTGATGCTCTGCCGACTGAGCCATCCAGGCTTCAAAATCAGTAACTTTTCTTACGAAAGTGTGTTTGAGAGAAAACCATAACAACTTTGTCCATTACCATCACATTCTGGACTGGAGGAGGGTTGGCCCAAAGTGGCATGTAGCCTTGGAAGACCACAGATGTTAAAGGGGAATCTGAAAGTGCTGAGGACTAACCAAATTCACAACTCACTCATGGCCACAGGCAGACCTCCATTAGTGGACTTGGACGGGTAGACCCTGATTTGCATGTGGCTTGGGTAAACCAAGACGGGTGAAATTAGATTTGTTGGAAGAGTGCAAATGAAAGTGTCCTAATATATAGGGCGTTAATAACTGCTGGCAGTAACATACATGCTTCCAGTACATGCGGTCGGCCAAATGCACCAATCATCCATGGCAACAAGCACACTGTGGACCTCCGACAGCAGTGAACTGAACAGACAAGTTACGCCAACATTAAACTTTTCGCCTGAACAGGGATTTGAACCCTGGACCCTCAGATTAAAAGTCTGATGCTCTACCGACTGAGCCATCCAGGCTTCAAAAAAGGTGTTTTCTCTCGCGAAAGTCTGTTCGGGAGAAAACCAAAAGAACTTTGTCCATTACCTCAGATTCTGGAGTGGGGGAGAGTTGACGCAAAGTTGCATGTAGCCGTAGAAAACCACAGATGTTAAAGGGAAATCTGAACGTGCTGAGGACTAACCAAATTCATAACTCAATGATGGCCACAGGGAGACTTCCATTAATGGTCTTGGTAAGGGGAGACCCTGATTTGTATGTGGCTTGGCTAAACCAAGACGGGTGCAATTAGATTTGTTGGCAGTAACATACATGTTACCAGAACACATGGTTCACTGAATGCACCACTCACCAATGTCAACAAGCACACCGTTAACCTCCATGACTGATAAAGAACCGAACGGACAAGTCACACCTACATTAAACTTGAAGCCTGAACAGGGACTTGAACCCTGGACCCTCAGATTAAGAGTCTGATGCTCTGCCGACTGAGCCATCCAGGCTTCGAAAGCAGTAACTTTTCTTACGAAAGTGTGTTTGAGAGAAAACCATAACAACTTTGTCCATTACCATCACATTCTGGACTGGAGGAGGGTTGGCCCAAAGTGGCATGTAGCCTTGGAAGACCACAGATGTTAAAGGGGAATCTGAAAGTGCTGAGGACTAACCAAATTCACAACTCACTCATGGCCACAGGCAGACCTCCATTAGTGGACTTGGACGGGTAGACCCTGATTTGCATGTGGCTTGGGTAAACCAAGACGGGTGAAATTAGATTTGTTGGAAGAGTGCAAATGAAAGTGTCCTAATATATAGGGCGTTAATAACTGCTGGCAGTAACATAAATGCTTCCAGTACATGCGGTCGGCCAAATGCACCAATCATCCATGGCAACAAGCACACTGTGGACCTCCGACAGCAGTGAACTGAACACACAAGTTACGCCAACATTAAACTTTTCGCCTGAACAGGGATTTGAACCCTGGACCCTCAGATTAAAAGTCTGATGCTCTACCGACTGAGCCATCCAGGCTTCAAAAAAGGTGTTTTCTCTCGCGAAAGTCTGTTCGGGAGAAAACCAAAAGAACTTTGTCCATTACCTCAGATTCTGGAGTGGGGGAGAGTTGACGCAAAGTTGCATGTAGCCGTAGAAAACCACAGATGTTAAAGGGAAATCTGAACGTGCTGAGGACTAACCAAATTCATAACTCAATGATGGCCACAGGGAGACTTCCATTAATGGTCTTGGTAAGGGGAGACCCTGATTTGTATGTGGCTTGGCTAAACCAAGACGGGTGCAATTAGATTTGTTGGCAGTAACATACATGTTACCAGAACACATGGTTCACTGAATGCACCACTCACCAATGTCAACAAGCACACCGTTAACCTCCATGACTGATAAAGAACCGAACGGACAAGTCACACCTACATTAAACTTGAAGCCTGAACAGGGACTTGAACCCTGGACCCTCAGATTAAGAGTCTGATGCTCTGCCGACTGAGCCATCCAGGCTTCGAAAGCAGTAACTTTTCTTACGAAAGTGTGTTTGAGAGAAAACCATAACAACTTTGTCCATTACCATCACATTCTGGACTGGAGGAGGGTTGGCCCAAAGTGGCATGTAGCCTTGGAAGACCACAGATGTTAAAGGGGAATCTGAAAGTGCTGAGGACTAACCAAATTCACAACTCACTCATGGCCACAGGCAGACCTCCATTAGTGGACTTGGACGGGTAGACCCTGATTTGCATGTGGCTTGGGTAAACCAAGACGGGTGAAATTAGATTTGTTGGAAGAGTGCAAATGAAAGTGTCCTAATATATAGGGCGTTAATAACTGCTGGCAGTAACATACATGCTTCCAGTACATGCGGTCGGCCAAATGCACCAATCATCCATGGCAACAAGCACACTGTGGACCTCCGACAGCAGTGAACTGAACACACAAGTTACGCCAACATTAAACTTTTCGCCTGAACAGGGATTTGAACCCTGGACCCTCAGATTAAAAGTCTGATGCTCTACCGACTGAGCCATCCAGGCTTCAAAAAAGGTGTTTTCTCTCGCGAAAGTCTGTTCGGGAGAAAACCAAAAGAACTTTGTCCATTACCTCAGATTCTGGAGTGGGGGAGAGTTGACGCAAAGTTGCATGTAGCCGTAGAAAACCACAGATGTTAAAGGGAAATCTGAACGTGCTGAGGACTAACCAAATTCATAACTCAATGATGGCCACAGGGAGACTTCCATTAATGGTCTTGGTAAGGGGAGACCCTGATTTGTATGTGGCTTGGCTAAACCAAGACGGGTGCAATTAGATTTGTTGGCAGTAACATACATGTTACCAGAACACATGGTTCACTGAATGCACCACTCACCAATGTCAACAAGCACACCGTTAACCTCCATGACTGATAAAGAACCGAACGGACAAGTCACACCTACATTAAACTTGAAGCCTGAACAGGGACTTGAACCCTGGACCCTCAGATTAAGAGTCTGATGCTCTGCCGACTGAGCCATCCAGGCTTCGAAAGCAGTAACTTTTCTTACGAAAGTGTGTTTGAGAGAAAACCATAACAACTTTGTCCATTACCATCACATTCTGGACTGGAGGAGGGTTGGCCCAAAGTGGCATGTAGCCTTGGAAGACCACAGATGTTAAAGGGGAATCTGAAAGTGCTGAGGACTAACCAAATTCACAACTCACTCATGGCCACAGGCAGACCTCCATTAGTGGACTTGGACGGGTAGACCCTGATTTGCATGTGGCTTGGGTAAACCAAGACGGGTGAAATTAGATTTGTTGGAAGAGTGCAAATGAAAGTGTCCTAATATATAGGGCGTTAATAACTGCTGGCAGTAACATACATGCTTCCAGTACATGCGGTCGGCCAAATGCACCAATCATCCATGGCAACAAGCACACTGTGGACCTCCGACAGCAGTGAACTGAACACACAAGTTACGCCAACATTAAACTTTTCGCCTGAACAGGGATTTGAACCCTGGACCCTCAGATTAAAAGTCTGATGCTCTACCGACTGAGCCATCCAGGCTTCAAAAAAGGTGTTTTCTCTCGCGAAAGTCTGTTCGGGAGAAAACCAAAAGAACTTTGTCCATTACCTCAGATTCTGGAGTGGAGGAGAGTTGACGCAAAGTTGCATGTAGCCGAAGAAAACCACAGATGTTAAAGGGAAATCTGAACGTGCTGAGGACTAACCAAATTCATAACTCAATGATGGCCACAGGGAGACTTCCATTAATGGTCTTGGTAAGGGGAGACCCTGATTTGTACATGGCTTGGCTAAACCAAGACTGGTGCAATTAGATTTGTTGGCAGTAACATAC
The DNA here is from genome assembly GCA_032191485.1 of Leptoclinus maculatus. Classification (NCBI taxonomy): domain Eukaryota; kingdom Metazoa; phylum Chordata; class Actinopteri; order Perciformes; family Stichaeidae; genus Leptoclinus; species Leptoclinus maculatus. The sequence continues at coordinate 35,299,405 of JAVDOI010000002.1, read as the reverse complement.
ATGTTACCAGAACACATGGTTCACTGAATGCACCACTCACCAATGTCAACAAGCACACCGTTAACCTCCATGACTGATAAAGAACCGAACGGACAAGTCACACCGACATTAAACTTGAAGCCTGAACAGGGACTTGAACCCTGGACCCTCAGATTAAGAGTCTGATGCTCTGCCGACTGAGCCATCCAGGCTTCGAAATCAGTAACTTTTCTTACGAAAGTGTGTTTGAGAGAAAACCATAACAACTTTGTCCATTACCATCACATTCTGGACTGGAGGAGGGTTGGCCCAAAGTGGCATGTAGCCTTGGAAGACCACAGATGTTAAAGGGGAATCTGAAAGTGCTGAGGACTAACCAAATTCAAAACTCACTCATGGCCACAGGCAGACCTCCATTAGTGGACTTGGACGGGTAGACCCTGATTTGCATGTGGCTTGGGTAAACCAAGACGGGTGAAATTAGATTTGTTGGAAGAGTGCAAATGAAAGTGTCCTAATATATAGGGCGTTAATAACTGCTGGCAGTAACATACATGCTTCCAGTACATGCGGTCGGCCAAATGCACCAATCATCCATGGCAACAAGCACACTGTGGACCTCCGACAGCAGTGACCTGAACAGACAAGTTACGCAAACATTAAACTTTTCGCCTGAACAGGGATTTGAACCCTGGACCCTCAGATTAAAAGTCTGATGCTCTACCGACTGAGCCATCCAGGCTTCAAAAAAGGTGTTTTCTCTCGCGAAAGTCTGTTCGGGAGAAAACCAAAAGAACTTTGTCCATTACCTCAGATTCTGGAGTGGGGGAGAGTTGACGCAAAGTTGCATGTAGCCGTAGAAAACCACAGATGTTAAAGGGAAATCTGAACGTGCTGAGGACTAACCAAATTCATAACTCAATGATGGCCACAGGGAGACTTCCATTAATGGTCTTGGTAAGGGGAGACCCTGATTTGTACATGGCTTGGCTAAACCAAGACGGGTGCAATTAGATTTGTTGGCAGTAACATACATGTTACCAGAACACATGGTTCACTGAATGCACCACTCACCAATGTCAACAAGCACACCGTTAACCTCCATGACTGATAAAGAACCGAACGGACAAGTCACACCGACATTAAACTTGAAGCCTGAACAGGGACTTGAACCCTGGACCCTCAGATTAAGAGTCTGATGCTCTGCCGACTGAGCCATCCAGGCTTCGAAATCAGTAACTTTTCTTACGAAAGTGTGTTTGAGAGAAAACCATAACAACTTTGTCCATCACCATCACATTCTGGACTGGAGGAGGGTTGGCCCAAAGTGGCATGTAGCCTTGGAAGACCACAGATGTTAAAGGGGAATCTGAAAGTGCTGAGGACTAACCAAATTCACAACTTACTCATGGCCACAGGCAGACCTCCATTAGTGGACTTGGACGGGTAGACCCTGATTTGCATGTGGCTTGGGTAAACCAAGACGGGTGAAATTAGATTTGTTGGAAGAGTGCAAATGAAAGTGTCCTAATATATAGGGCGTTAATAACTGCTGGCAGTAACATACATGCTTCCAGTACATGCGGTCGGCCAAATGCACCAATCATCCATGGCAACAAGCACACTGTGGACCTCCGACAGCAGTGAACTGAACACACAAGTTACGCAAACATTAAACTTTTCGCCTGAACAGGGATTTGAACCCTGGACCCTCAGATTAAAAGTCTGATGCTCTACCGACTGAGCCATCCAGGCTTCAAAAAAGGTGTTTTCTCTCGCGAAAGTCTGTTCGGGAGAAAACCAAAAGAACTTTGTCCATTACCTCAGATTCTGGAGTGGGGGAGAGTTGACGCAAAGTTGCATGTAGCCGTAGAAAACCACAGATGTTAAAGGGAAATCTGAACGTGCTGAGGACTAACCAAATTCATAACTCAATGATGGCCACAGGGAGACTTCCATTAATGGTCTTGGTAAGGGGAGACCCTGATTTGTACATGGCTTGGCTAAACCAAGACGGGTGCAATTAGATTTGTTGGCAGTAACATACATGTTACCAGAACACATGGTTCACTGAATGCACCACTCACCAATGTCAACAAGCACACCGTTAACCTCCATGACTGATAAAGAACCAAACGGACAAGTCACACCGACATTAAACTTGAAGCCTGAACAGGGACTTGAACCCTGGACCCTCAGATTAAGAGTCTGATGCTCTGCCGACTGAGCCATCCAGGCTTCGAAATCAGTAACTTTTCTTACGAAAGTGTGTTTGAGAGAAAACCATAACAACTTTGTCCATTACCATCACATTCTGGACTGGAGGAGGGTTGGCCCAAAGTGGCATGTAGCCTTGGAAGACCACAGATGTTAAAGGGGAATCTGAAAGTGCTGAGGACTAACCAAATTCACAACTCACTCATGGCCACAGGCAGACCTCCATTAGTGGACTTGGACGGGTAGACCCTGATTTGCATGTGGCTTGGGTAAACCAAGACGGGTGAAATTAGATTTGTTGGAAGAGTGCAAATGAAAGTGTCCTAATATATAGGGCGTTAATAACTGCTGGCAGTAACATACATGCTTCCAGTACATGCGGTCGGCCAAATGCACCAATCATCCATGGCAACAAGCACACTGTGGACCTCCGACAGCAGTGAACTGAACAGACAAGTTACGCCAACATTAAACTTTTCGCCTGAACAGGGATTTGAACCCTGGACCCTCAGATTAAAAGTCTGATGCTCTACCGACTGAGCCATCCAGGCTTCAAAAAAGGTGTTTTCTCTCGCGAAAGTCTGTTCGGGAGAAAACCAAAAGAACTTTGTCCATTACCTCAGATTCTGGAGTGGGGGAGAGTTGACGCAAAGTTGCATGTAGCCGTAGAAAACCACAGATGTTAAAGGGAAATCTGAACGTGCTGAGGACTAACCAAATTCATAACTCAATGGTGGCCACAGGGAGACTTCCATTAATGGTCTTGGTAAGGGGAGACCCTGATTTGTACGTGGCTTGGCTAAACCAAGACGGGTGCAATTAGATTTGTTGGCAGTAACATACATGTTACCAGAACACATGGTTCACTGAATGCACCACTCACCAATGTCAACAAGCACACCGTTAACCTCCATGACTGATAAAGAACCGAACGGACAAGTCACACCTACATTAATTTTGAAGCCTGAAGAGGGACTTGAACCCTGGACCCTCAGATTAAGAGTCTGATGCTCTGCCGACTGAGCCATCCAGGCTTCGAAATCAGTAACTTTTCTTACGAAAGTGTGTTTGAGAGAAAACCATAACAACTTTGTCCATTACCATCACATTCTGGACTGGAGGAGGGTTGGCCCAAAGTGGCATGTAGCCTTGGAAGACCACAGATGTTAAAGGGGAATCTGAAAGTGCTGAGGACTAACCAAATTCAAAACTCACTCATGGCCACAGGCAGACCTCCATTAGTGGACTTGGACGGGTAGACCCTGATTTGCATGTGGCTTGGGTAAACCAAGACGGGTGAAATTAGATTTGTTGGAAGAGTGCAAATGAAAGTGTCCTAATATATAGGGCGTTAATAACTGCTGGCAGTAACATACATGCTTCCAGTACATGCGGTCGGCCAAATGCACCAATCATCCATGGCGACAAGCACACTGTGGACCTCCGACAGCAGTGACCTGAACAGACAAGTTACGCAAACATTAAACTTTTCGCCTGAACAGGGATTTGAACCCTGGACCCTCAGATTAAAAGTCTGATGCTCTACCGACTGAGCCATCCAGGCTTCAAAAAAGGTGTTTTCTCTCGCGAAAGTCTGTTCGGGAGAAAACCAAAAGAACTTTGTCCATTACCTCAGATTCTGGAGTGGGGGAGAGTTGACGCAAAGTTGCATTTAGCCGTAGAAAACCACAGATGCTAAAGGGAAATCTGAACGTGCTGAGGACTAACCAAATTCATAACTCAATGATGGCCACAGGGAGACTTCCATTAATGGTCTTGGTAAGGGGAGACCCTGATTTGTACATGGCTTGGCTAAACCAAGACGGGTGCAATTAGATTTGTTGGCAGTAACATACATGTTACCAGAACACATGGTTCACTGAATGCACCACTCACCAATGTCAACAAGCACACCGTTAACCTCCATGACTGATAAAGAACCGAACGGACAAGTCACACCTACATTAATTTTGAAGCCTGAAGAGGGACTTGAACCCTGGACCCTCAGATTAAGAGTCTGATGCTCTGCCGACTGAGCCATCCAGGCTTCGAAATCAGTAACTTTTCTTACGAAAGTGTGTTTGAGAGAAAACCATAACAACTTTGTCCATTACCATCACATTCTGGACTGGAGGAGGGTTGGCCCAAAGTGGCATGTAGCCTTGGAAGACCACAGATGTTAAAGGGGAATCTGAAAGTGCTGAGGACTAACCAAATTCAAAACTCACTCATGGCCACAGGCAGACCTCCATTAGTGGACTTGGACGGGTAGACCCTGATTTGCATGTGGCTTGGGTAAACCAAGACGGGTGAAATTAGATTTGTTGGAAGAGTGCAAATGAAAGTGTCCTAATATATAGGGCGTTAATAACTGCTGGCAGTAACATACATGCTTCCAGTACATGCGGTCGGCCAAATGCACCAATCATCCATGGCGACAAGCACACTGTGGACCTCCGACAGCAGTGACCTGAACAGACAAGTTACGCAAACATTAAACTTTTCGCCTGAACAGGGATTTGAACCCTGGACCCTCAGATTAAAAGTCTGATGCTCTACCGACTGAGCCATCCAGGCTTCAAAAAAGGTGTTTTCTCTCGCGAAAGTCTGTTCGGGAGAAAACCAAAAGAACTTTGTCCATTACCTCAGATTCTGGAGTGGGGGAGAGTTGACGCAAAGTTGCATTTAGCCGTAGAAAACCACAGATGCTAAAGGGAAATCTGAACGTGCTGAGGACTAACCAAATTCATAACTCAATGATGGCCACAGGGAGACTTCCATTAATGGTCTTGGTAAGGGGAGACCCTGATTTGTACATGGCTTGGCTAAACCAAGACGGGTGCAATTAGATTTGTTGGCAGTAACATACATGTTACCAGAACACATGGTTCACTGAATGCACCACTCACCAATGTCAACAAGCACACCGTTAACCTCCATGACTGATAAAGAACCAAACGGACAAGTCACACCTACATTAAACTTGAAGCCTGAACAGGGACTTGAACCCTGGACCCTCAGATTAAGAGTCTGATGCTCTGCCGACTGAGCCATCCAGGCTTCGAAATCAGTAACTTTTCTTACGAAAGTGTGTTTGAGAGAAAACCATAACAACTTTTTCCATTACCATCACATTCTGGACTGGAGGAGGGTTGGCCCAAAGTGGCATGTAGCCTTGGAAGACCACAGATGTTAAAGGGGAATCTGAAAGTGCTGAGGACTAAACAAATTCACAACTCACTCATGGCCACAGGCAGACCTCCATTAGTGGACTTGGACGGGTAGACCCTGATTTGCATGTGGCTTGGGTAAACCAAGACGGGTGAAATTAGATTTGTTGGAAGAGTGCAAATGAAAGTGTCCTAATATATAGGGCGTTAATAACTGCTGGCAGTAACATACATGCTTCCAGTACATGCGGTCGGCCAAATGCACCAATCATCCATGGCAACAAGCACACTGTGGACCTCCGACAGCAGTGAACTGAACACACAAGTTACTCCAACATTAAACTTTTCGCCTGAACAGGGATTTGAACCCTGGACCCTCAGATTAAAAGTCTGATGCTCTACCGACTGAGCCATCCAGGCTTCAAAAAAGGTGTTTTCTCTCGCGAAAGTCTGTTCGGGAGAAAACCAAAAGAACTTTGTCCATTACCTCAGATTCTGGAGTGGGGGAGAGTTGACGCAAAGTTGCATGTAGCCGTAGAAAACCACAGATGTTAAAGGGAAATCTGAACGTGCTGAGGACTAACCAAATTCATAACTCAATGATGGCCACAGGGAGACTTCCATTAATGGTCTTGGTAAGTGGAGACCCTGATTTGTACATGGCTTGGCTAAACCAAGACGGGTGCAATTAGATTTGTTGGCAGTAACATACATGTTACCAGAACACATGGTTCACTGAATGCACCACTCACCAATGTCAACAAGCACACCGTTAACCTCCATGACTGATAAAGAACCGAACGGACAAGTCACACCTACATTAAACTTGAAGCCTGAACAGGGACTTGAACCCTGGACCCTCAGATTAAGAGTCTGATGCTCTGCCGACTGAGCCATCCAGGCTTCGAAATCAGTAACTTTTCTTACGAAAGTGTGTTTGAGAGAAAACCATAACAACTTTGTCCATTACCATCACATTCTGGACTGGAGGAGGGTTGGCCCAAAGTGGCATGTAGCCTTGGAAGACCACAGATGTTAAAGGGGAATCTGAAAGTGCTGAGGACTAACCAAATTCACAACTCACTCATGGCCACAGGCAGACCTCCATTAGTGGACTTGGACGGGTAGACCCTGATTTGCATGTGGCTTGGGTAAACCAAGACGGGTGAAATTAGATTTGTTGGAAGAGTGCAAATGAAAGTGTCCTAATATATAGGGCGTTAATAACTGCTGGCAGTAACATACATGCTTCCAGTACATGCGGTCGGCCAAATGCACCAATCATCCATGGCAACAAGCACACTGTGGACCTCCGACAGCAGTGAACTGAACACACAAGTTACGCCAACATTAAACTTTTCGCCTGAACAGGGATTTGAACCCTGGACCCTCAGATTAAAAGACTGATGCTCTACCGACTGAGCCATCCAGGCTTCAAAAAAGGTGTTTTCTCTCGCGAAAGTCTGTTCGGGAGAAAACCAAAAGAACTTTGTCCATTACCTCAGATTCTGGAGTGGGGGAGAGTTGACGCAAAGTTGCATGTAGCCGTAGAAAACCACAGATGTTAAAGGGAAATCTGAACGTGCTGAGGACTAACCAAATTCATAACTCAATGATGGCCACAGGGAGACTTCCATTAATGGTCTTGGTAAGGGGAGACCCTGATTTGTACATGGCTTGGCTAAACCAAGACGGGTGCAATTAGATTTGTTGGCAGTAACATACATGTTACCAGAACACATGGTTCACTGAATGCACCACTCACCAATGTCAACAAGCACACCGTTAACCTCCATGACTGATAAAGAACCGAACGGACAAGTCACACCGACATTAAACTTGAAGCCTGAACAGGGACTTGAACCCTGGACCCTCAGATTAAGAGTCTGATGCTCTGCCGACTGAGCCATCCAGGCTTCGAAATCAGTAACTTTTCTTACGAAAGTGTGTTTGAGACTAAACCATAACAACTTTGTCCATTACCATCACATTCTGGACTGGAGGAGGGTTGGCCCAAAGTGGCATGTAGCCTTGGAAGACCACAGATGTTAAAGGGGAATCTGAAAGTGCTGAGGACTAACCAAATTCACAACTCACTCATGGCCACAGGCAGACCTCCATTAGTGGACTTGGACGGGTAGACCCTGATTTGCATGTGGCTTGGGTAAACCAAGACGGGTGAAATTAGATTTGTTGGAAGAGTGCAAATGAAAGTGTCCTAATATATAGGGCGTTAATAACTGCTGGCAGTAACATACATGCTTCCAGTACATGCGGTCGGCCAAATGCACCAATCATCCATGGCAACAAGCACACTGTGGACCTCCGACAGCAGTGAACTGAACACACAAGTTACTCCAACATTAAACTTTTCGCCAGAACAGGGATTTGAACCCTGGACCCTCAGATTAAAAGTCTGATGCTCTACCGACTGAGCCATCCAGGCTTCAAAAAAGGTGTTTTCTCTCGCGAAAGTCTGTTCGGGAGAAAACCAAAAGAACTTTGTCCATTACCTCAGATTCTGGAGTGGGGGAGAGTTGACGCAAAGTTGCATGTAGCCGTAGAAAACCACAGATGTTAAAGGGAAATCTGAACGTGCTGAGGACTAACCAAATTCATAACTCAATGATGGCCACAGGGAGACTTCCATTAATGGTCTTGGTAAGGGGAGACCCTGATTTGTACGTGGCTTGGCTAAACCAAGACGGGTGCAATTAGATTTGTTGGCAGTAACATACATGTTACCAGAACACATGGTTCACTGAATGCACCACTCACCAATGTCAACAAGCACACCGTTAACCTCCATGACTGATAAAGAACCGAACGGACAAGTCACACCTACATTAATTTTGAAGCCTGAAGAGGGACTTGAACCCTGGACCCTCAGATTAAGAGTCTGATGCTCTGCCGACTGAGCCATCCAGGCTTCGAAATCAGTAACTTTTCTTACGAAAGTGTGTTTGAGAGAAAACCATAACAACTTTGTCCATTACCATCACATTCTGGACTGGAGGAGGGTTGGCCCAAAGTGGCATGTAGCCTTGGAAGACCACAGATGTTAAAGGGGAATCTGAAAGTGCTGAGGACTAACCAAATTCAAAACTCACTCATGGCCACAGGCAGACCTCCATTAGTGGACTTGGACGGGTAGACCCTGATTTGCATGTGGCTTGGGTAAACCAAGACGGGTGAAATTAGATTTGTTGGAAGAGTGCAAATGAAAGTGTCCTAATATATAGGGCGTTAATAACTGCTGGCAGTAACATACATGCTTCCAGTACATGCGGTCGGCCAAATGCACCAATCATCCATGGCGACAAGCACACTGTGGACCTCCGACAGCAGTGACCTGAACAGACAAGTTACGCAAACATTAAACTTTTCGCCTGAACAGGGATTTGAACCCTGGACCCTCAGATTAAAAGTCTGATGCTCTACCGACTGAGCCATCCAGGCTTCAAAAAAGGTGTTTTCTCTCGCGAAAGTCTGTTCGGGAGAAAACCAAAAGAACTTTGTCCATTACCTCAGATTCTGGAGTGGGGGAGAGTTGACGCAAAGTTGCATTTAGCCGTAGAAAACCACAGATGCTAAAGGGAAATCTGAACGTGCTGAGGACTAACCAAATTCATAACTCAATGATGGCCACAGGGAGACTTCCATTAATGGTCTTGGTAAGGGGAGACCCTGATTTGTACATGGCTTGGCTAAACCAAGACGGGTGCAATTAGATTTGTTGGCAGTAACATACATGTTACCAGAACACATGGTTCACTGAATGCACCACTCACCAATGTCAACAAGCACACCGTTAACCTCCATGACTGATAAAGAACCAAACGGACAAGTCACACCTACATTAAACTTGAAGCCTGAACAGGGACTTGAACCCTGGACCCTCAGATTAAGAGTCTGATGCTCTGCCGACTGAGCCATCCAGGCTTCGAAATCAGTAACTTTTCTTACGAAAGTGTGTTTGAGAGAAAACCATAACAACTTTTTCCATTACCATCACATTCTGGACTGGAGGAGGGTTGGCCCAAAGTGGCATGTAGCCTTGGAAGACCACAGATGTTAAAGGGGAATCTGAAAGTGCTGAGGACTAAACAAATTCACAACTCACTCATGGCCACAGGCAGACCTCCATTAGTGGACTTGGACGGGTAGACCCTGATTTGCATGTGGCTTGGGTAAACCAAGACGGGTGAAATTAGATTTGTTGGAAGAGTGCAAATGAAAGTGTCCTAATATATAGGGCGTTAATAACTGCTGGCAGTAACATACATGCTTCCAGTACATGCGGTCGGCCAAATGCACCAATCATCCATGGCAACAAGCACACTGTGGACCTCCGACAGCAGTGAACTGAACACACAAGTTACTCCAACATTAAACTTTTCGCCTGAACAGGGATTTGAACCCTGGACCCTCAGATTAAAAGTCTGATGCTCTACCGACTGAGCCATCCAGGCTTCAAAAAAGGTGTTTTCTCTCGCGAAAGTCTGTTCGGGAGAAAACCAAAAGAACTTTGTCCATTACCTCAGATTCTGGAGTGGGGGAGAGTTGACGCAAAGTTGCATGTAGCCGTAGAAAACCACAGATGTTAAAGGGAAATCTGAACGTGCTGAGGACTAACCAAATTCATAACTCAATGATGGCCACAGGGAGACTTCCATTAATGGTCTTGGTAAGTGGAGACCCTGATTTGTACATGGCTTGGCTAAACCAAGACGGGTGCAATTAGATTTGTTGGCAGTAACATACATGTTACCAGAACACATGGTTCACTGAATGCACCACTCACCAATGTCAACAAGCACACCGTTAACCTCCATGACTGATAAAGAACCGAACGGACAAGTCACACCTACATTAAACTTGAAGCCTGAACAGGGACTTGAACCCTGGACCCTCAGATTAAGAGTCTGATGCTCTGCCGACTGAGCCATCCAGGCTTCGAAATCAGTAACTTTTCTTACGAAAGTGTGTTTGAGAGAAAACCATAACAACTTTGTCCATTACCATCACATTCTGGACTGGAGGAGGGTTGGCCCAAAGTGGCATGTAGCCTTGGAAGACCACAGATGTTAAAGGGGAATCTGAAAGTGCTGAGGACTAACCAAATTCACAACTCACTCATGGCCACAGGCAGACCTCCATTAGTGGACTTGGACGGGTAGACCCTGATTTGCATGTGGCTTGGGTAAACCAAGACGGGTGAAATTAGATTTGTTGGAAGAGTGCAAATGAAAGTGTCCTAATATATAGGGCGTTAATAACTGCTGGCAGTAACATACATGCTTCCAGTACATGCGGTCGGCCAAATGCACCAATCATCCATGGCAACAAGCACACTGTGGACCTCCGACAGCAGTGAACTGAACACACAAGTTACGCCAACATTAAACTTTTCGCCTGAACAGGGATTTGAACCCTGGACCCTCAGATTAAAAGACTGATGCTCTACCGACTGAGCCATCCAGGCTTCAAAAAAGGTGTTTTCTCTCGCGAAAGTCTGTTCGGGAGAAAACCAAAAGAACTTTGTCCATTACCTCAGATTCTGGAGTGGGGGAGAGTTGACGCAAAGTTGCATGTAGCCGTAGAAAACCACAGATGTTAAAGGGAAATCTGAACGTGCTGAGGACTAACCAAATTCATAACTCAATGATGGCCACAGGGAGACTTCCATTAATGGTCTTGGTAAGGGGAGACCCTGATTTGTACATGGCTTGGCTAAACCAAGACGGGTGCAATTAGATTTGTTGGCAGTAACATACATGTTACCAGAACACATGGTTCACTGAATGCACCACTCACCAATGTCAACAAGCACACCGTTAACCTCCATGACTGATAAAGAACCGAACGGACAAGTCACACCGACATTAAACTTGAAGCCTGAACAGGGACTTGAACCCTGGACCCTCAGATTAAGAGTCTGATGCTCTGCCGACTGAGCCATCCAGGCTTCGAAATCAGTAACTTTTCTTACGAAAGTGTGTTTGAGACTAAACCATAACAACTTTGTCCATTACCATCACATTCTGGACTGGAGGAGGGTTGGCCCAAAGTGGCATGTAGCCTTGGAAGACCACAGATGTTAAAGGGGAATCTGAAAGTGCTGAGGACTAACCAAATTCACAACTCACTCATGGCCACAGGCAGACCTCCATTAGTGGACTTGGACGGGTAGACCCTGATTTGCATGTGGCTTGGGTAAACCAAGACGGGTGAAATTAGATTTGTTGGAAGAGTGCAAATGAAAGTGTCCTAATATATAGGGCGTTAATAACTGCTGGCAGTAACATACATGCTTCCAGTACATGCGGTCGGCCAAATGCACCAATCATCCATGGCAACAAGCACACTGTGGACCTCCGACAGCAGTGAACTGAACACACAAGTTACTCCAACATTAAACTTTTCGCCAGAACAGGGATTTGAACCCTGGACCCTCAGATTAAAAGTCTGATGCTCTACCGACTGAGCCATCCAGGCTTCAAAAAAGGTGTTTTCTCTCGCGAAAGTCTGTTCGGGAGAAAACCAAAAGAACTTTGTCCATTACCTCAGATTCTGGAGTGGGGGAGAGTTGACGCAAAGTTGCATGTAGCCGTAGAAAACCACAGATGTTAAAGGGAAATCTGAACGTGCTGAGGACTAACCAAATTCATAACTCAATGATGGCCACAGGGAGACTTCCATTAATGGTCTTGGTAAAGGGAGACCCTGATTTGTACATGGCTTGGCTAAACCAAGACGGGTGCAATTAGATTTGTTGGCAGTAACATACATGTTACCAGAACACATGGTTCACTGAATGCACCACTCACCAATGTCAACAAGCACACCGTTAACCTCCATGACTGATAAAGAACCGAACGGACAAGTCACACCGACATTAAACTTGAAGCCTGAACAGGGACTTGAACCCTGGACCCTCAGATTAAGAGTCTGATGCTCTGCCGACTGAGCCATCCAGGCTTCGAAATCAGTAACTTTTCTTACGAAAGTGTGTTTGAGAGAAAACCATAACAACTTTGTCCATTACCATCACATTCTGGACTGGAGGAGGGTTGGCCCAAAGTGGCATGTAGCCTTGGAAGACCACAGATGTTAAAGGGGAATCTGAAAGTGCTGAGGACTAACCAAATTCACAACTCACTCATGGCCACAGGCAGACCTCCATTAGTGGACTTGGACGGGTAGACCCTGATTTGCATGTGGCTTGGGTAAACCAAGACGGGTGAAATTAGATTTGTTGGAAGAGTGCAAATGAAAGTGTCCTAATATATAGGGCGTTAATAACTGCTGGCAGTAACATACATGCTTCCAGTACATGCGGTCGGCCAAATGCACCAATCATCCATGGCAACAAGCACACTGTGGACCTCCGACAGCAGTGAACTGAACACACAAGTTACTCCAACATTAAACTTTTCGCCTGAACAGGGATTTGAACCCTGGACCCTCAGATTAAAAGTCTGATGCTCTACCGACTGAGCCATCCAGGCTTCAAAAAAGGTGTTTTCTCTCGCGAAAGTCTGTTCGGGAGAAAACCAAAAGAACTTTGTCCATTACCTCAGATTCTGGAGTGGGGGAGAGTTGACGCAAAGTTGCATGTAGCCGTAGAAAACCACAGATGTTAAAGGGAAATCTGAACGTGCTGAGGACTAACCAAATTCATAACTCAATGGTGGCCACAGGGAGACTTCCATTAATGGTTTCGGTAAGGGGAGACCCTGATTTGTATGTGGCTTGGCTAAACCAAGACGGGTGCAATTAGATTTGTTGGCAGTAACATACATGTTACCAGAACACATGGTTCACTGAATGCACCACTCACCAATGTCAACAAGCACTCCGTTAACCTCCATGACTGATAAAGAACCGAACGGACAAGTCACACCTACATTAAACTTGAAGCCTGAACAGGGACTTGAACCCTGGATCCTCAGATTAAGAGTCTGATGCTCTGCCGACTGAGCCATCCAGGCTTCGAAATCAGTAACTTTTCTTACGAAAGTGTGTTTGAGAGAAAACCATAACAACTTTGTCCATTACCATCACATTCTGGACTGGAGGAGGGTTGGCCCAAAGTGGCATGTAGCCTTGGAAGACCACAGATGTTAAAGGGGAATCTGAAAGTGCTGAGGACTAACCAAATTCACAACTCACTCATGGCCACAGGCAGACCTCCATTAGTGGACTTGGACGGGTAGACCCTGATTTGCATGTGGCTTGGGTAAACCAAGACGGGTGAAATTAGATTTGTTGGAAGAGTGCAAATGAAAGTGTCCTAATATATAGGGCGTTAATAACTGCTGGCAGTAACATACATGCTTCCAGTACATGCGGTCGGCCAAATGCACCAATCATCCATGGCAACAAGCACACTGTGGACCTCCGACAGCAGTGAACTGAACAGACAAGTTACGCCAACATTAAACTTTTCGCCTGAACAGGGATTTGAACCCTGGACCCTCAGATTAAAAGTCTGATGCTCTACCGACTGAGCCATCCAGGCTTCAAAAAAGGTGTTTTCTCTCGCGAAAGTCTGTTCGGGAGAAAACCAAAAGAACTTTGTCCATTACCTCAGATTCTGGAGTGGGGGAGAGTTGACGCAAAGTTGCATGTAGCCGTAGAAAACCACAGATGTTAAAGGGAAATCTGAACGTGCTGAGGACTAACCAAATTCATAACTCAATGATGGCCACAGGGAGACTTCCATTAATGGTCTTGGTAAGGGGAGACCCTGATTTGTACATGGCTTGGCTAAACCAAGACGGGTGCAATTAGATTTAATGGCAGTAACATACATGTTACCAGAACACATGGTTCACTGAATGCACCACTCACCAATGTCAACAAGCACTCCGTTAACCTCCATGACTGATAAAGAACCGAACGGACAAGTCACACCGACATTAAACTTGAAGCCTGAACAGGGACTTGAACCCTGGACCCTCAGATTAAGAGTCTGATGCTCTGCCGACTGAGCCATCCAGGCTTCGAAATCAGTAACTTTTCTTACGAAAGTGTGTTTGAGAGAAAACCATAACAACTTTGTCCATTACCATCACATTCTGGACTGGAGGAGGGTTGGCCCAAAGTGGCATGTAGCCTTGGAAGACCACAGATGTTAAAGGGGAATCTGAAAGTGCTGAGGACTAACCAAATTCACAACTCACTCATGGCCACAGGCAGACCTCCATTAGTGGACTTGGACGGGTAGACCCTGATTTGCATGTGGCTTGGGTAAACCAAGACGGGTGAAATTAGATTTGTTGGAAGAGTGCAAATGAAAGTGTCCTAATATATAGGGCGTTAATAACTGCTGGCAGTAACATACATGCTTCCAGTACATGCGGTCGGCCAAATGCACCAATCATCCATGGCAACAAGCACACTGTGGACCTCCGACAGCAGTGAACTGAACACACAAGTTACGCCAACATTAAACTTTTCGCCTGAACAGGGATTTGAACCCTGGACCCTCAGATTAAAAGTCTGATGCTCTACCGACTGAGCCATCCAGGCTTCAAAAAAGGTGTTTTCTCTCGCGAAAGTCTGTTCGGGAGAAAACCAAAAGAACTTTGTCCATTACCTCAGATTCTGGAGTGGGGGAGAGTTGACGCGAAGTTGCATGTAGCCGTAGAAAACCACAGATGTTAAAGGGAAATCTGAACATGCTGAGGACTAACCAAATTCATAACTCAATGGTGGCCACAGGGAGACTTCCATTAATGGTTTCGGTAAGGGGAGACCCTGATTTGTATGTGGCTTGGCTAAACCAAGACGGGTGCAATTAGATTTGTTGGCAGTAACATACATGTTACCAGAACACATGGTTCACTGAATGCACCACTCACCAATGTCAACAAGCACTCCGTTAACCTCCATGACTGATAAAGAACCGAACGGACAAGTCACACCTACATTAAACTTGAAGCCTGAACAGGGACTTGAACCCTGGACCCTCAGATTAAGAGTCTGATGCTCTGCCGACTGAGCCATCCAGGCTTCGAAATCAGCAACTTTTCTTACGAAAGTGTGTTTGAGAGAAAACCATAACAACTTTGTCCATTACCATCACATTCTGGACTGGAGGAGGGTTGGCCCAAAGTGGCATGTAGCCTTGGAAGACCACAGATGTTAAAGGGGAATCTGAAAGTGCTGAGGACTAACCAAATTCACAACTCACTCATGGCCACAGGCAGACCTCCATTAGTGGACTTGGACGGGTAGACCCTGATTTGCATGTGGCTTGGGTAAACCAAGACGGGTGAAATTAGATTTGTTGGAAGAGTGCAAATGAAAGTGTCCTAATATATAGGGCGTTAATAACTGCTGGCAGTAACATACATGCTTCCAGTACATGCGGTCGGCCAAATGCACCAATCATCCATGGCAACAAGCACACTGTGGACCTCCGACAGCAGTGAACTGAACACACAAGTTACTCCAACATTAAACTTTTCGCCTGAACAGGGATTTGAACCCTGGACCCTCAGATTAAAAGTCTGATGCTCTACCGACTGAGCCATCCAGGCTTCAAAAAAGGTGTTTTCTCTCGCGAAAGTCTGTTCGGGAGAAAACCAAAAGAACTTTGTCCATTACCTCAGATTCTGGAGTGGGGGAGAGTTGACGCAAAGTTGCATGTAGCCGTAGAAAACCACAGATGTTAAAGGGAAATCTGAACGTGCTGAGGACTAACCAAATTCATAACTCAATGGTGGCCACAGGGAGACTTCCATTAATGGTTTCGGTAAGGGGAGACCCTGATTTGTATGTGGCTTGGCTAAACCAAGACGGGTGCAATTAGATTTGTTGGCAGTAACATACATGTTACCAGAACACATGGTTCACTGAATGCACCACTCACCAATGTCAACAAGCACTCCGTTAACCTCCATGACTGATAAAGAACCGAACGGACAAGTCACACCTACATTAAACTTGAAGCCTGAACAGGGACTTGAACCCTGGACCCTCAGATTAAGAGTCTGATGCTCTGCCGACTGAGCCATCCAGGCTTCGAAATCAGTAACTTTTCTTACGAAAGTGTGTTTGAGAGAAAACCATAACAACTTTGTCCATTACCATCACATTCTGGACTGGAGGAGGGTTGGCCCAAAGTGGCATGTAGCCTTGGAAGACCACAGATGTTAAAGGGGAATCTGAAAGTGCTGAGGACTAACCAAATTCACAACTCACTCATGGCCACAGGCAGACCTCCATTAGTGGACTTGGACGGGTAGACCCTGATTTGCATGTGGCTTGGGTAAACCAAGACGGGTGAAATTAGATTTGTTGGAAGAGTGCAAATGAAAGTGTCCTAATATATAGGGCGTTAATAACTGCTGGCAGTAACATACATGCTTCCAGTACATGCGGTCGGCCAAATGCACCAATCATCCATGGCAACAAGCACACTGTGGACCTCCGACAGCAGTGAACTGAACACACAAGTTACGCCAACATTAAACTTTTCGCCTGAACAGGGATTTGAACCCTGGACCCTCAGATTAAAAGTCTGATGCTCTACCGACTGAGCCATCCAGGCTTCAAAAAAGGTGTTTTCTCTCGCGAAAGTCTGTTCGGGAGAAAACCAAAAGAACTTTGTCCATTACCTCAGATTCTGGAGTGGGGGAGAGTTGACGCGAAGTTGCATGTAGCCGTAGAAAACCACAGATGTTAAAGGGAAATCTGAACATGCTGAGGACTAACCAAATTCATAACTCAATGGTGGCCACAGGGAGACTTCCATTAATGGTTTCGGTAAGGGGAGACCCTGATTTGTATGTGGCTTGGCTAAACCAAGACGGGTGCAATTAGATTTGTTGGCAGTAACATACATGTTACCAGAACACATGGTTCACTGAATGCACCACTCACCAATGTCAACAAGCACTCCGTTAACCTCCATGACTGATAAAGAACCGAACGGACAAGTCACACCTACATTAAACTTGAAGCCTGAACAGGGACTTGAACCCTGGACCCTCAGATTAAGAGTCTGATGCTCTGCCGACTGAGCCATCCAGGCTTCGAAATCAGCAACTTTTCTTACGAAAGTGTGTTTGAGAGAAAACCATAACAACTTTGTCCATTACCATCACATTCTGGACTGGAGGAGGGTTGGCCCAAAGTGGCATGTAGCCTTGGAAGACCACAGATGTTAAAGGGGAATCTGAAAGTGCTGAGGACTAACCAAATTCACAACTCACTCATGGCCACAGGCAGACCTCCATTAGTGGACTTGGACGGGTAGACCCTGATTTGCATGTGGCTTGGGTAAACCAAGACGGGTGAAATTAGATTTGTTGGAAGAGTGCAAATGAAAGTGTCCTAATATATAGGGCGTTAATAACTGCTGGCAGTAACATACATGCTTCCAGTACATGCGGTCGGCCAAATGCACCAATCATCCATGGCAACAAGCACACTGTGGACCTCCGACAGCAGTGAACTGAACACACAAGTTACGCCAACATTAAACTTTTCGCCTGAACAGGGATTTGAACCCTGGACCCTCAGATTAAAAGTCTGATGCTCTACCGACTGAGCCATCCAGGCTTCAAAAAAGGTGTTTTCTCTCGCGAAAGTCTGTTCGGGAGAAAACCAAAAGAACTTTGTCCATTACCTCAGATTCTGGAGTGGGGGAGAGTTGACGCGAAGTTGCATGTAGCCGTAGAAAACCACAGATGTTAAAGGGAAATCTGAACGTGCTGAGGACTAACCAAATTCATAACTCAATGGTGGCCACAGGGAGACTTCCATTAATGGTTTCGGTAAGGGGAGACCCTGATTTGTATGTGGCTTGGCTAAACCAAGACGGGTGCAATTAGATTTGTTGGCAGTAACATACATGTTACCAGAACACATGGTTCACTGAATGCACCACTCACCAATGTCAACAAGCACTCCGTTAACCTCCATGACTGATAAAGAACCGAACGGACAAGTCACACCTACATTAAACTTGAAGCCTGAACAGGGACTTGAACCCTGGACCCTCAGATTAAGAGTCTGATGCTCTGCCGACTGAGCCATCCAGGCTTCGAAATCAGTAACTTTTCTTACGAAAGTGTGTTTGAGAGAAAACCATAACAACTTTGTCCATTACCATCACATTCTGGACTGGAGGAGGGTTGGCCCAAAGTGGCATGTAGCCTTGGAAGACCACAGATGTTAAAGGGGAATCTGAAAGTGCTGAGGACTAACCAAATTCACAACTCACTCATGGCCACAGGCAGACCTCCATTAGTGGACTTGGACGGGTAGACCCTGGTTTGCATGTGGCTTGGGTAAACCAAGACGGGTGAAATTAGATTTGTTGGAAGAGTGCAAATGAAAGTGTCCTAATATATAGGGCGTTAATAACTGCTGGCAGTAACATACATGCTTCCAGTACATGCGGTCGGCCAAATGCACCAATCATCCATGGCAACAAGCACACTGTGGACCTCCGACAGCAGTGAACTGAACAGACAAGTTACGCCAACATTAAACTTTTCGCCTGAACAGGGATTTGAACCCTGGACCCTCAGATTAAAAGTCTGATGCTCTACCGACTGAGCCATCCAGGCTTCAAAAAAGGTGTTTTCTCTCGCGAAAGTCTGTTCGGGAGAAAACCAAAAGAACTTTGTCCATTACCTCAGATTCTGGAGTGGGGGAGAGTTGACGCAAAGTTGCATGTAGCCGTAGAAAACCACAGATGTTAAAGGGAAATCTGAACGTGCTGAGGACTAACCAAATTCATAACTCAATGATGGCCACAGGGAGACTTCCATTAATGGTCTTGGTAAGGGGAGACCCTGATTTGTACATGGCTTGGCTAAACCAAGACTGGTGCAATTAGATTTGTTGGCAGTAACATACATGTTACCAGAACACATGGTTCACTGAATGCACCACTCACCAATGTCAACAAGCACACCGTTAACCTCCATGACTGATAAAGAACTTAACGGACAAGTCACACCGACATTAAACTTGAAGCCTGAACAGGGACTTGAACCCTGGACCCTCAGATTAAGAGTCTGATGCTCTGCCGACTGAGCCATCCAGGCTTCGAAATCAGTAACTTTTCTTACGAAAGTGTGTTTGAGAGAAAACCATAACAACTTTGTCCATTACCATCACATTCTGGACTGGAGGAGGGTTGGCCCAAAGTGGCATGTAGCCTTGGAAGACCACAGATGTTAAAGGGGAATCTGAAAGTGCTGAGGACTAACCAAATTCAAAACTCACTCATGGCCACAGGCAGACCTCCATTAGTGGACTTGGACGGGTAGACCCTGATTTGCATGTGGCTTGGGTAAACCAAGACGGGTGAAATTAGATTTGTTGGAAGAGTGCAAATGAAAGTGTCCTAATATATAGGGCGTTAATAACTGCTGGCAGTAACATACATGCTTCCAGTACATGCGGTCGGCCAAATGCACCAATCATCCATGGCAACAAGCACACTGTGGACCTCCGACAGCAGTGACCTGAACAGACAAGTTACGCAAACATTAAACTTTTCGCCTGAACAGGGATTTGAACCCTGGACCCTCAGATTAAAAGTCTGATGCTCTACCGACTGAGCCATCCAGGCTTCAAAAAAGGTGTTTTCTCTCGCGAAAGTCTGTTCGGGAGAAAACCAAAAGAACTTTGTCCATTACCTCAGATTCTGGAGTGGGGGAGAGTTGACGCAAAGTTGCATGTAGCCGTAGAAAACCACAGATGTTAAAGGGAAATCTGAACGTGCTGAGGACTAACCAAATTCATAACTCAATGATGGCCACAGGGAGACTTCCATTAATGGTCTTGGTAAGGGGAGACCCTGATTTGTACATGGCTTGGCTAAACCAAGACGGGTGCAATTAGATTTGTTGGCAGTAACATACATGTTACCAGAACACATGGTTCACTGAATGCACCACTCACCAATGTCAACAAGCACACCGTTAACCTCCATGACTGATAAAGAACCGAACGGACAAGTCACACCGACATTAAACTTGAAGCCTGAACAGGGACTTGAACCCTGGACCCTCAGATTAAGAGTCTGATGCTCTGCCGACTGAGCCATCCAGGCTTCGAAATCAGTAACTTTTCTTACGAAAGTGTGTTTGAGAGAAAACCATAACAACTTTGTCCATTACCATCACATTCTGGACTGGAGGAGGGTTGGCCCAAAGTGGCATGTAGCCTTGGAAGACCACAGATGTTAAAGGGGAATCTGAAAGTGCTGAGGACTAACCAAATTCAAAACTCACTCATGGCCACAGGTAGACCTCCATTAGTGGACTTGGACGGGTAGACCCTGATTTGCATGTGGCTTGGGTAAACCAAGACGGGTGAAATTAGATTTGTTGGAAGAGTGCAAATGAAAGTGTCCTAATATATAGGGCGTTAATAACTGCTGGCAGTAACATACATGCTTCCAGTACATGCGGTCGGCCAAATGCACCAATCATCCATGGCAACAAGCACACTGTGGACCTCCGACAGCAGTGACCTGAACAGACAAGTTACGCCAACATTAAACTTTTCGCCTGAACAGGGATTTGAACCCTGGACCCTCAGATTAAAAGTCTGATGCTCTACCGACTGAGCCATCCAGGCTTCAAAAAAGGTGTTTTCTCTCGCCAAAGTCTGTTCGGGAGAAAACCAAAAGAACTTTGTCCATTACCTCAGATTCTGGAGTGGGGGAGAGTTGACGCAAAGTTGCATGTAGCCGTAGAAAACCACAGATGTTAAAGGGAAATCTGAACGTGCTGAGGACTAACCAAATTCATAACTCAATGATGGCCACAGGGAGACTTCCATTAATGGTCTTGGTAAGGGGAGACCCTGATTTGTATGTGGCTTGGCTAAACCAAGACGGGTGCAATTAGATTTGTTGGCAGTAACATACATGTTACCAGAACACATGGTTCACTGAATGCACCACTCACCAATGTCAACAAGCACACCGTTAACCTCCATGACTGATAAAGAACCGAACGGACAAGTCACACCTACATTAAACTTGAAGCCTGAACAGGGACTTGAACCCTGGACCCTCAGATTAAGAGTCTGATGCTCTGCCGACTGAGCCATCCAGGCTTCGAAAGCAGTAACTTTTCTTACGAAAGTGTGTTTGAGAGAAAACCATAACAACTTTGTCCATTACCATCACATTCTGGACTTTAGGAGGGTTGGCCCAAAGTGGCATGTAGCCTTGGAAGACCACAGATGTTAAAGGGGAATCTGAAAGTGCTGAGGACTAACCAAATTCACAACTCACTCATGGCCACAGGCAGACCTCCATTAGTGGACTTGGACGGGTAGACCCTGATTTGCATGTGGCTTGGGTAAACCAAGACGGGTGAAATTAGATTTGTTGGAAGAGTGCAAATGAAAGTGTCCTAATATATAGGGCGTTAATAACTGCTGGCAGTAACATACATGCTTCCAGTACATGCGGTCGGCCAAATGCACCAATCATCCATGGCAACAAGCACACTGTGGACCTCCGACAGCAGTGAACTGAACACACAAGTTACTCCAACATTAAACTTTTCGCCTGAACAGGGATTTGAACCCTGGACCCTCAGATTAAAAGTCTGATGCTCTACCGACTGAGCCATCCAGGCTTCAAAAAAGGTGTTTTCTCTCGCGAAAGTCTGTTCGGGAGAAAACCAAAAGAACTTTGTCCATTACCTCAGATTCTGGAGTGGGGGAGAGTTGACGCAAAGTTGCATGTAGCCGTAGAAAACCACAGATGTTAAAGGGAAATCTGAACGTGCTGAGGACTAACCAAATTCATAACTCAATGATGGCCACAGGGAGACTTCCATTAATGGTCTTGGTAAGGGGAGACCCTGATTTGTACATGGCTTGGCTAAACCAAGACGGGTGCAATTAGATTTGTTGGCAGTAACATACATGTTACCAGAACACATGGTTCACTGAATGCACCACTCACCAATGTCAACAAGCACACCGTTAACCTCCATGACTGATAAAGAACCGAACGGACAAGTCACACCTACATTAAACTTGAAGCCTGAACAGGGACTTGAACCCTGGACCCTCAGATTAAGAGTCTGATGCTCTGCCGACTGAGCCATCCAGGCTTCGAAATCAGTAACTTTTCTTACGAAAGTGTGTTTGAGAGAAAACCATAACAACTTTGTCCATTACCATCACATTCTGGACTGGAGGAGGGTTGGCCCAAAGTGGCATGTAGCCTTGGAAGACCACAGATGTTAAAGGGGAATCTGAAAGTGCTGAGGACTAACCAAATTCACAACTCACTCATGGCCACAGGCAGACCTCCATTAGTGGACTTGGACGGGTAGACCCTGATTTGCATGTGGCTTGGGTAAACCAAGACGGGTGAAATTAGATTTGTTGGAAGAGTGCAAATGAAAGTGTCCTAATATATAGGGCGTTAATAACTGCTGGCAGTAACATACATGCTTCCAGTACATGCGGTCGGCCAAATGCACCAATCATCCATGGCAACAAGCACACTGTGGACCTCCGACAGCAGTGAACTGAACACACAAGTTACGCCAACATTAAACTTTTCGCCTGAACAGGGATTTGAACCCTGGACCCTCAGATTAAAAGTCTGATGCTCTACCGACTGAGCCATCCAGGCTTCAAAAAAGGTGTTTTCTCTCGCGAAAGTCTGTTCGGGAGAAAACCAAAAGAACTTTGTCCATTACCTCAGATTCTGGAGTGGGGGAGAGTTGACGCAAAGTTGCATGTAGCCGTAGAAAACCACAGATGTTAAAGGGAAATCTGAACGTGCTGAGGACTAACCAAATTCATAACTCAATGATGGCCACAGGGAGACTTCCATTAATGGTCTTGGTAAGGGGAGACCCTGATTTGTACATGGCTTGGCTAAACCAAGACGGGTGCAATTAGATTTGTTGGCAGTAACATACATGTTACCAGAACACATGGTTCACTGAATGCACCACTCACCAATGTCAACAAGCACACCGTTAACCTCCATGACTGATAAAGAACCGAACGGACAAGTCACACCGACATTAAACTTGAAGCCTGAACAGGGACTTGAACCCTGGACCCTCAGATTAAGAGTCTGATGCTCTGCCGACTGAGCCATCCAGGCTTCGAAATCAGTAACTTTTCTTACGAAAGTGTGTTTGAGAGAAAACCATAACAACTTTGTCCATTACCATCACATTCTGGACTGGAGGAGGGTTGGCCCAAAGTGGCATGTAGCCTTGGAAGACCACAGATGTTAAAGGGGAATCTGAAAGTGCTGAGGACTAACCAAATTCACAACTCACTCATGGCCACAGGCAGACCTCCATTAGTGGACTTGGACGGGTAGACCCTGATTTGCATGTGGCTTGGGTAAACCAAGACGGGTGAAATTAGATTTGTTGGAAGAGTGCAAATGAAAGTGTCCTAATATATAGGGCGTTAATAACTGCTGGCAGTAACATACATGCTTCCAGTACATGCGGTCGGCCAAATGCACCAATCATCCATGGCAACAAGCACACTGTGGACCTCCGACAGCAGTGAACTGAACACACAAGTTACTCCAACATTAAACTTTTCGCCTGAACAGGGATTTGAACCCTGGACCCTCAGATTAAAAGTCTGATGCTCTACCGACTGAGCCATCCAGGCTTCAAAAAAGGTGTTTTCTCTCGCGAAAGTCTGTTCGGGAGAAAACCAAAAGAACTTTGTCCATTACCTCAGATTCTGGAGTGGGGGAGAGTTGACGCAAAGTTGCATGTAGCCGTAGAAAACCACAGATGTTAAAGGGAAATCTGAACGTGCTGAGGACTAACCAAATTCATAACTCAATGATGGCCACAGGGAGACTTCCATTAATGGTCTTGGTAAGGGGAGACCCTGATTTGTACATGGCTTGGCTAAACCAAGACGGGTGCAATTAGATTTGTTGGCAGTAACATACATGTTACCAGAACACATGGTTCACTGAATGCACCACTCACCAATGTCAACAAGCACACCGTTAACCTCCATGACTGATAAAGAACCGAACGGACAAGTCACACCTACATTAAACTTGAAGCCTGAACAGGGATTTGAACCCTGGACCCTCAGATTAAAAGTCTGATGCTCTACCGACTGAGCCATCCAGGCTTCAAAAAAGGTGTTTTCTCTCGCGAAAGTCTGTTCGGGAGAAAACCAAAAGAACTTTGTCCATTACCTCAGATTCTGGAGTGGGGGAGAGTTGACGCAAAGTTGCATGTAGCCGTAGAAAACCACAGATGTTAAAGGGAAATCTGAACGTGCTGAGGACTAACCAAATTCATAACTCAATGATGGCCACAGGGAGACTTCCATTAATGGTCTTGGTAAGGGGAGACCCTGATTTGTACATGGCTTGGCTAAACCAAGACGGGTGCAATTAGATTTGTTGGCAGTAACATACATGTTACCAGAACACATGGTTCACTGAATGCACCACTCACCAATGTCAACAAGCACACCGTTAACCTCCATGACTGATAAAGAACCGAACGGACAAGTCACACCGACATTAAACTTGAAGCCTGAACAGGGACTTGAACCCTGGACCCTCAGATTAAGAGTCTGATGCTCTGCCGACTGAGCCATCCAGGCTTCGAAATCAGTAACTTTTCTTACGAAAGTGTGTTTGAGAGAAAACCATAACAACTTTGTCCATTACCATCACATTCTGGACTGGAGGAGGGTTGGCCCAAAGTGGCATGTAGCCTTGGAAGACCACAGATGTTAAAGGGGAATCTGAAAGTGCTGAGGACTAACCAAATTCACAACTCACTCATGGCCACAGGCAGACCTCCATTAGTGGACTTGGACGGGTAGACCCTGATTTGCATGTGGCTTGGGTAAACCAAGACGGGTGAAATTAGATTTGTTGGAAGAGTGCAAATGAAAGTGTCCTAATATATAGGGCGTTAATAACTGCTGGCAGTAACATACATGCTTCCAGTACATGCGGTCGGCCAAATGCACCAATCATCCATGGCAACAAGCACACTGTGGACCTCCGACAGCAGTGAACTGAACACACAAGTTACTCCAACATTAAACTTTTCGCCTGAACAGGGATTTGAACCCTGGACCCTCAGATTAAAAGTCTGATGCTCTACCGACTGAGCCATCCAGGCTTCAAAAAAGGTGTTTTCTCTCGCGAAAGTCTGTTCGGGAGAAAACCAAAAGAACTTTGTCCATTACCTCAGATTCTGGAGTGGGGGAGAGTTGACGCAAAGTTGCATGTAGCCGTAGAAAACCACAGATGTTAAAGGGAAATCTGAACGTGCTGAGGACTAACCAAATTCATAACTCAATGATGGCCACAGGGAGACTTCCATTAATGGTCTTGGTAAGGGGAGACCCTGATTTGTACATGGCTTGGCTAAACCAAGACGGGTGCAATTAGATTTGTTGGCAGTAACATACATGTTACCAGAACACATGGTTCACTGAATGCACCACTCACCAATGTCAACAAGCACACCGTTAACCTCCATGACTGATAAAGAACCGAACGGACAAGTCACACCGACATTAAACTTGAAGCCTGAACAGGGACTTGAACCCTGGACCCTCAGATTAAGAGTCTGATGCTCTGCCGACTGAGCCATCCAGGCTTCGAAATCAGTAACTTTTCTTACGAAAGTGTGTTTGAGAGAAAACCATAACAACTTTGTCCATTACCATCACATTCTGGACTGGAGGAGGGTTGGCCCAAAGTGGCATGTAGCCTTGGAAGACCACAGATGTTAAAGGGGAATCTGAAAGTGCTGAGGACTAACCAAATTCACAACTCACTCATGGCCACAGGCAGACCTCCATTAGTGGACTTGGACGGGTAGACCCTGATTTGCATGTGGCTTGGGTAAACCAAGACGGGTGAAATTAGATTTGTTGGAAGAGTGCAAATGAAAGTGTCCTAATATATAGGGCGTTAATAACTGCTGGCAGTAACATACATGCTTCCAGTACATGCGGTCGGCCAAATGCACCAATCATCCATGGCAACAAGCACACTGTGGACCTCCGACAGCAGTGAACTGAACACACAAGTTACTCCAACATTAAACTTTTCGCCTGAACAGGGATTTGAACCCTGGACCCTCAGATTAAAAGTCTGATGCTCTACCGACTGAGCCATCCAGGCTTCAAAAAAGGTGTTTTCTCTCGCGAAAGTCTGTTCGGGAGAAAACCAAAAGAACTTTGTCCATTACCTCAGATTCTGGAGTGGGGGAGAGTTGACGCAAAGTTGCATGTAGCCGTAGAAAACCACAGATGTTAAAGGGAAATCTGAACGTGCTGAGGACTAACCAAATTCATAACTCAATGGTGGCCACAGGGAGACTTCCATTAATGGTTTCGGTAAGGGGAGACCCTGATTTGTATGTGGCTTGGCTAAACCAAGACGGGTGCAATTAGATTTGTTGGCAGTAACATACATGTTACCAGAACACATGGTTCACTGAATGCACCACTCACCAATGTCAACAAGCACTCCGTTAACCTCCATGACTGATAAAGAACCGAACGGACAAGTCACACCTACATTAAACTTGAAGCCTGAACAGGGACTTGAACCCTGGATCCTCAGATTAAGAGTCTGATGCTCTGCCGACTGAGCCATCCAGGCTTCGAAATCAGTAACTTTTCTTACGAAAGTGTGTTTGAGAGAAAACCATAACAACTTTGTCCATTACCATCACATTCTGGACTGGAGGAGGGTTGGCCCAAAGTGGCATGTAGCCTTGGAAGACCACAGATGTTAAAGGGGAATCTGAAAGTGCTGAGGACTAACCAAATTCACAACTCACTCATGGCCACAGGCAGACCTCCATTAGTGGACTTGGACGGGTAGACCCTGATTTGCATGTGGCTTGGGTAAACCAAGACGGGTGAAATTAGATTTGTTGGAAGAGTGCAAATGAAAGTGTCCTAATATATAGGGCGTTAATAACTGCTGGCAGTAACATACATGCTTCCAGTACATGCGGTCGGCCAAATGCACCAATCATCCATGGCAACAAGCACACTGTGGACCTCCGACAGCAGTGAACTGAACACACAAGTTATGCCAACATTAAACTTTTCGCCTGAACAGGGATTTGAACCCTGGACCCTCAGATTAAAAGTCTGATGCTCTACCGACTGAGCCATCCAGGCTTCAAAAAAGGTGTTTTCTCTCGCGAAAGTCTGTTCGGGAGAAAACCAAAAGAACTTTGTCCATTACCTCAGATTCTGGAGTGGGGGAGAGTTGACGCAAAGTTGCATGTAGCCGTAGAAAACCACAGATGTTAAAGGGAAATCTGAACGTGCTGAGGACTAACCAAATTCATAACTCAATGATGGCCACAGGGAGACTTCCATTAATGGTCTTGGTAAGGGGAGACCCTGATTTGTACATGGCTTGGCTAAACCAAGACGGGTGCAATTAGATTTGTTGGCAGTAACATACATGTTACCAGAACACATGGTTCACTGAATGCACCACTC
Organism: Leptoclinus maculatus; assembly: GCA_032191485.1. Classification (NCBI taxonomy): domain Eukaryota; kingdom Metazoa; phylum Chordata; class Actinopteri; order Perciformes; family Stichaeidae; genus Leptoclinus; species Leptoclinus maculatus. The sequence continues at coordinate 35,271,533 of JAVDOI010000002.1, read as the reverse complement.
ACCAATGTCAACAAGCACACCGTTAACCTCCATGACTGATAAAGAACCGAACGGACAAGTCACACCGACATTAAACTTGAAGCCTGAACAGGGACTTGAACCCTGGACCCTCAGATTAAGAGTCTGATGCTCTGCCGACTGAGCCATCCAGGCTTCGAAATCAGTAACTTTTCTTACGAAAGTGTGTTTGAGAGAAAACCATAACAACTTTGTCCATTACCATCACATTCTGGACTGGAGGAGGGTTGGCCCAAAGTGGCATGTAGCCTTGGAAGACCACAGATGTTAAAGGGGAATCTGAAAGTGCTGAGGACTAACCAAATTCACAACTCACTCATGGCCACAGGCAGACCTCCATTAGTGGACTTGGACGGGTAGACCCTGATTTGCATGTGGCTTGGGTAAACCAAGACGGGTGAAATTAGATTTGTTGGAAGAGTGCAAATGAAAGTGTCCTAATATATAGGGCGTTAATAACTGCTGGCAGTAACATACATGCTTCCAGTACATGCGGTCGGCCAAATGCACCAATCATCCATGGCAACAAGCACACTGTGGACCTCCGACAGCAGTGAACTGAACAGACAAGTTACGCCAACATTAAACTTTTCGCCTGAACAGGGATTTGAACCCTGGACCCTCAGATTAAAAGTCTGATGCTCTACCGACTGAGCCATCCAGGCTTCAAAAAAGGTGTTTTCTCTCGCGAAAGTCTGTTCGGGAGAAAACCAAAAGAATTTTGTCCATTACCTCAGATTCTGGAGTGGGGGAGAGTTGACGCAAAGTTGCATGTAGCCGTAGAAAACCACAGATGTTAAAGGGAAATCTGAACGTGCTGAGGACTAACCAAATTCATAACTCAATGGTGGCCACAGGGAGACTTCCATTAATGGTTTCGGTAAGGGGAGACCCTGATTTGTATGTGGCTTGGCTAAACCAAGACGGGTGCAATTAGATTTGTTGGCAGTAACATACATGTTACCAGAACACATGGTTCACTGAATGCACCACTCACCAATGTCAACAAGCACTCCGTTAACCTCCATGACTGATAAAGAACCGAACGGACAAGTCACACCTACATTAAACTTGAAGCCTGAACAGGGACTTGAACCCTGGACCCTCAGATTAAGAGTCTGATGCTCTGCCGACTGAGCCATCCAGGCTTCGAAATCAGTAACTTTTCTTACGAAAGTGTGTTTGAGAGAAAACCATAACAACTTTGTCCATTACCATCACATTCTGGACTGGAGGAGGGTTGGCCCAAAGTGGCATGTAGCCTTGGAAGACCACAGATGTTAAAGGGGAATCTGAAAGTGCTGAGGACTAACCAAATTCACAACTCACTCATGGCCACAGGCAGACCTCCATTAGTGGACTTGGACGGGTAGACCCTGGTTTGCATGTGGCTTGGGTAAACCAAGACGGGTGAAATTAGATTTGTTGGAAGAGTGCAAATGAAAGTGTCCTAATATATAGGGCGTTAATAACTGCTGGCAGTAACATACATGCTTCCAGTACATGCGGTCGGCCAAATGCACCAATCATCCATGGCAACAAGCACACTGTGGACCTCCGACAGCAGTGAACTGAACAGACAAGTTACGCCAACATTAAACTTTTCGCCTGAACAGGGATTTGAACCCTGGACCCTCAGATTAAAAGTCTGATGCTCTACCGACTGAGCCATCCAGGCTTCAAAAAAGGTGTTTTCTCTCGCGAAAGTCTGTTCGGGAGAAAACCAAAAGAACTTTGTCCATTACCTCAGATTCTGGAGTGGGGGAGAGTTGACGCAAAGTTGCATGTAGCCGTAGAAAACCACAGATGTTAAAGGGAAATCTGAACGTGCTGAGGACTAACCAAATTCATAACTCAATGATGGGAGACACAGGGAGACTTCCATTAATGGTCTTGGTAAGGGGAGACCCTGATTTGTATGTGGCTTGGCTAAACCAAGACGGGTGCAATTAGATTTGTTGGCAGTAACATACATGTTACCAGAACACATGGTTCACTGAATGCACCACTCACCAATGTCAACAAGCACACCGTTAACCTCCATGACTGATAAAGAACCAAACGGACAAGTCACACCTACATTAAACTTGAAGCCTGAACAGGGACTTGAACCCTGGACCCTCAGATTAAGAGTCTGATGCTCTGCCGACTGAGCCATCCAGGCTTCGAAATCAGTAACTTTTCTTACGAAAGTGTGTTTGAGAGAAAACCATAACAACTTTGTCCATTACCATCACATTCTGGACTGGAGGAGGGTTGGCCCAAAGTGGCATGTAGCCTTGGAAGACCACAGATGTTAAAGGGGAATCTGAAAGTGCTGAGGACTAAACAAATTCACAACTCACTCATGGCCACAGGCAGACCTCCATTAGTGGACTTGGACGGGTAGACCCTGATTTGCATGTGGCTTGGGTAAACCAAGACGGTTGAAATTAGATTTGTTGGAAGAGTGCAAATGAGAGTGTCCTAATATATAGGGCGTTAATAACTGCTGGCAGTAACATACATGCTTCCAGTACATGCGGTCGGCCAAATGCACCAATCATCCATGGCAACAAGCACACTGTGGACCTCCGACAGCAGTGAACTGAACACACAAGTTACTCCAACATTAAACTTTTCGCCTGAACAGGGATTTGAACCCTGGACCCTCAGATTAAAAGTCTGATGCTCTACCGACTGAGCCATCCAGGCTTCAAAAAAGGTGTTTTCTCTCGCGAAAGTCTGTTCGGGAGAAAACCAAAAGAACTTTGTCCATTACCTCAGATTCTGGAGTGGGGGAGAGTTGACGCAAAGTTGCATGTAGCCGTAGAAAACCACAGATGTTAAAGGGAAATCTGAACGTGCTGAGGACTAACCAAATTCATAACTCAATGATGGCCACAGGGAGACTTCCATTAATGGTCTTGGTAAGGGGAGACCCTGATTTGTACATGGCTTGGCTAAACCAAGACTGGTGCAATTAGATTTGTTGGCAGTAACATACATGTTACCAGAACACATGGTTCACTGAATGCACCACTCACCAATGTCAACAAGCACACCGTTAACCTCCATGACTGATAAAGAACCGAACGGACAAGTCACACCGACATTAAACTTGAAGCCTGAACAGGGACTTGAACCCTGGACCCTCAGATTAAGAGTCTGATGCTCTGCCGACTGAGCCATCCAGGCTTCGAAATCAGTAACTTTTCTTACGAAAGTGTGTTTGAGAGAAAACCATAACAACTTTGTCCATTACCATCACATTCTGGACTGGAGGAGGGTTGGCCCAAAGTGGCATGTAGCCTTGGAAGACCACAGATGTTAAAGGGGAATCTGAAAGTGCTGAGGACTAACCAAATTCACAACTCACTCATGGCCACAGGCAGACCTCCATTAGTGGACTTGGACGGGTAGACCCTGGTTTGCATGTGGCTTGGGTAAACCAAGACGGGTGAAATTAGATTTGTTGGAAGAGTGCAAATGAAAGTGTCCTAATATATAGGGCGTTAATAACTGCTGGCAGTAACATACATGCTTCCAGTACATGCGGTCGGCCAAATGCACCAATCATCCATGGCAACAAGCACACTGTGGACCTCCGACAGCAGTGAACTGAACAGACAAGTTACGCCAACATTAAACTTTTCGCCTGAACAGGGATTTGAACCCTGGACCCTCAGATTAAAAGTCTGATGCTCTACCGACTGAGCCATCCAGGCTTCAAAAAAGGTGTTTTCTCTCGCGAAAGTCTGTTCGGGAGAAAACCAAAAGAACTTTGTCCATTACCTCAGATTCTGGAGTGGGGGAGAGTTGACGCAAAGTTGCATGTAGCCGTAGAAAACCACAGATGTTAAAGGGAAATCTGAACGTGCTGAGGACTAACCAAATTCATAACTCAATGATGGGAGACACAGGGAGACTTCCATTAATGGTCTTGGTAAGGGGAGACCCTGATTTGTATGTGGCTTGGCTAAACCAAGACGGGTGCAATTAGATTTGTTGGCAGTAACATACATGTTACCAGAACACATGGTTCACTGAATGCACCACTCACCAATGTCAACAAGCACACCGTTAACCTCCATGACTGATAAAGAACCAAACGGACAAGTCACACCTACATTAAACTTGAAGCCTGAACAGGGACTTGAACCCTGGACCCTCAGATTAAGAGTCTGATGCTCTGCCGACTGAGCCATCCAGGCTTCGAAATCAGTAACTTTTCTTACGAAAGTGTGTTTGAGAGAAAACCATAACAACTTTGTCCATTACCATCACATTCTGGACTGGAGGAGGGTTGGCCCAAAGTGGCATGTAGCCTTGGAAGACCACAGATGTTAAAGGGGAATCTGAAAGTGCTGAGGACTAAACAAATTCACAACTCACTCATGGCCACAGGCAGACCTCCATTAGTGGACTTGGACGGGTAGACCCTGATTTGCATGTGGCTTGGGTAAACCAAGACGGTTGAAATTAGATTTGTTGGAAGAGTGCAAATGAGAGTGTCCTAATATATAGGGCATTAATAACTGCTGGCAGTAACATACATGCTTCCAGTACATGCGGTCGGCCAAATGCACCAATCATCCATGGCAACAAGCACACTGTGGACCTCCGACAGCAGTGAACTGAACACACAAGTTACTCCAACATTAAACTTTTCGCCTGAACAGGGATTTGAACCCTGGACCCTCAGATTAAAAGTCTGATGCTCTACCGACTGAGCCATCCAGGCTTCAAAAAAGGTGTTTTCTCTCGCGAAAGTCTGTTCGGGAGAAAACCAAAAGAACTTTGTCCATTACCTCAGATTCTGGAGTGGGGGAGAGTTGACGCAAAGTTGCATGTAGCCGTAGAAAACCACAGATGTTAAAGGGAAATCTGAACGTGCTGAGGACTAACCAAATTCATAACTCAATGATGGCCACAGGGAGACTTCCATTAATGGTCTTGGTAAGGGGAGACCCTGATTTGTACATGGCTTGGCTAAACCAAGACGGGTGCAATTAGATTTGTTGGCAGTAACATACATGTTACCAGAACACATGGTTCACTGAATGCACCACTCACCAATGTCAACAAGCACACCGTTAACCTCCATGACTGATAAAGAACCGAACGGACAAGTCACACCGACATTAAACTTGAAGCCTGAACAGGGACTTGAACCCTGGACCCTCAGATTAAGAGTCTGATGCTCTGCCGACTGAGCCATCCAGGCTTCGAAATCAGTAACTTTTCTTACGAAAGTGTGTTTGAGAGAAAACCATAACAACTTTGTCCATTACCATCACATTCTGGACTGGAGGAGGGTTGGCCCAAAGTGGCATGTAGCCTTGGAAGACCACAGATGTTAACCCTTGGGGAACGGGGCCATTTTCTCGGTTTTTTAATGTTTTCTTAAACTCACCTTTTAAGGCACTTTCATACATGCTACATATACATGTCTTATATCAAAATGTGCAGAACAATCTCAGCTATCTATATAATGAGGCACCAATTGTCCTAAGGCACTGTGCACTGTGCAATTTGGCCCTAAAGCTGAAAGGTTGGAAGTCTAATTTTTTTTTAATTCTTCAAATCTCTACTTTACTCATGTGCACGAACTGTTTTGGTGCTTGAAATTGGTTTACCAAAGTCTTAGGTTCACACAAGTAGTGGAATATATGAATGAAATAGTAGATAAATGTATAATAAATGTCTAAAACCAAATTTTGTAATATCGTATTTTGAGTAGGTGTCATTTACACTCACCACTAGAGGACTAGAGGGACTGTCACTTTACCGTCACTTTACTCTCACCACTAGAGGGACTGTCACTGTCACCACTAGTACTGTCACTTCACTTTAGAGGGACTGAGATAAAATGGGACCGAGTAATGACTTCATACTACAAGCTTCATGGGATGTGTGCAAATGAAAAATTAACATTACAACAGTTTTTGTTTTCAAACCAAATTTATTTACTAAATATAAAAATCAAAACAGAAAAAAACACACTATTTACAACATTGTCTTTCAAGACAACAAGGCCAAACTATGCATGCCAAACTGCAAAACAGTTTCGGTCCAGCTGCATGCATAGGGCAACATCACACTGCTGGCATTTCCAGGGTGTGTCCTTTCGCTGGCCTTGGCTTTGGCAATTTTCGCATGCCCTGCGACCCTTTGTGGCTTTCATGGTGGGGCCTTCTGCACTTTTGGCAGCGATGGCCACAGGAATGTGACCTTCGGGTGCCCGGGCAGGAGCCGTGTGGAGAGGCATGCCACAGAGCTCAGCACTCAGCTCCTCCACGAAAGCTTTGTGTGTCATGGGCTTTGTTTGCTGGGCCAGGCAGAGTTCTTTGTAAATGATATAACTGTTGGTGGTGGCAATGTCCAGAAAATGATAAAACAGGGTCCTGTACCAGCGCATTGTCTTGTGCTGTGCAGAGTAGTACTGTATGAGCTGGTCTGATAGATCAACTCCACCCATGTATTTATTGTACTCTGCAACTGGTGTGGGACAGGGGACTGATGACCTTGACCAGGAGCCATCTTTGTGCTTCACCTTCCTCGGCACAGTTTCCCCAGAGTATGCTGCGTGAATTGTAGAGCAGACAGATACCTCCCTCGTGTCCATCCATTTCACGAAGACGATCGGGTCATCGCGGATCCATCTTATGGAGCCCCTCGCTGACTTTTTGGTGAGCGCGTTGACGTCCGTCCGAGGGCACTCCTTGCGGTACTCCCTGTAGGTCCCACAGGCAGCAAATCTACATGCGTGGAGAGCCCTGAAGAGCTTGGGGCTTGTGTAAAAATTGTCCATGTAGATGTGGTAGCCTGTCCCTAGATAACCTGCTTTCACTAGGGCCATCACAGCATCATAAGACAGGCCCTGTCCGGAGGGGATGGCGCTTTTGCCGGTGTAGATCGAAAAGTCAACCGTGTAGCCATTTCTGGAGTCAGCCAAGACAAACAGCTTGAATCCCCACTTTGTCGGTTTGTCCTTCATGTACTGGGTCATCCCAGTTTTAGCCTTGGTGGCGACCATTCTTTCATCCACAGCCAGGTGGATGTGGGGATGGTAAAATGACTTACAGGCGGTCTTGATGGTGTCCATGAGGGGTTTGAGGCGAAAGAGTTTGTCGTGGTCAGCTGTGCCCTTTTTATTGTCATTCTGGACATCCTCATCAGGGTCACTAAGATGGAGGTTCCAGGATATTGTGCGGTATCTCTCCCGTGGCATGATGCGTGATGGATTACACAAGGAATAAAAGTGATTCTTCCTCCAGTAATCCGTAATGCTGTCCAGTTTCACCATGGCCATGTACAGGAGCAAGCCAATGTATTTGTAGAAAAAGCCAACGTCCAAGTCGGTCCAGGTGTACTTCTTTCCTTCTGCCAGTCTTTTAGCAGCCTGCCTGTTGGTGTTTCGACACAGTGTTTGTACCGTTTGTACATCGAAGAACAGCTTGAAGAGGTCGAGGGGTGTATAGGTGGCGGTGGAGCTGAGCTGTGGCCCTGGTGTCCGAGCTGGTTGAAACCTGGAGACAGGGGGAGCAGTGTCCGGTTCTTTCTCTGTCTTCCAAGACAGCGGAGGTGGGTGCGCTGGTGCATGGGGTGCTGGTGGCGGACCTCGGGTGGTACGGGACTTCTTTGCTGGCCGGGCTGGTGATGATGGCGGAGGTCGTTGAGCTCGGGTGGCACGTGGCCTCTTTGCTGGCCGGGCTGGTGATGATGGCGGAGGTCGTTGAGCTCGGGTAGCACGGGGCCTCTTTGCTGGCCGACCTGGCAGCTGTGAATTCGCTCTGTAAAAAAAAACATTGAACAGTCAATACTAAGTAAAGTTCTCACTCCCTTTGTCCTTTCTTCCTCCACACACACACACAAACAATTCATCCCCAGGGGGACGAGCTAACAAGCTACACGAGCGAGCTAATGAAGGAGCTACACGCTACAACGATTTATGCATCACAAGGATTTGGAAAAACATGTCCATGCCTTTTCCTTCAGTATACTCGACTAACGGTGCGTTTACATCATCAAGTCAATCATAAAGCTAGAGCTGTCTCAGACCGCTGCCGTCTCAGACTGCTGCCGTTAGCACGTACACGCTACACGCTAACAACAACAAAACGCTCAACAAGGACTCAAGTCATGTCTCAACGGGATTTTGGAAACACGTGTCCATGTATTCAACTTCAGTAACAGACAATGAACTTACCCATCTTCAAATGGATCTCGGTTGTTCCGGTAATCTTCTTCGTCGAAAGAATCGAATCCCTCAATCCCTGAAGCTCCGCCGTCATCCTCGCTGCTGCTATGCGTCATATAGCAGACTGCCGCCGCCGTGGAATACATCTTCTGCATCTTCTTCGCCATGTCGTGTCGTGTCTGCTTCTCGCTGAGTGTGACTCCTCCTGAGTGTAATGTTGACTGATTTATACGTACGGTGATGGGGGGTTAGTGAGTCACACATGTAAATGTAAACAAAAGAAATGTAAATCAGACGTCGTCAAACACGTCCGCTGCTCCGCTGATGTAAACAACTCACCGGTAGTTCTGGACGAGGTGTAAGCATAAGCATGCATAAGTATCATAGCTCGCTGTGTGAGTCACGCAGACTCCACTAACTGTGTGTTTACATGTCTGTAATCATAAAGCTACAGCTGTCTCAGAACGCTGCCGTTAGCAGACGTGCTAACTAACGAGCTAACAAGCTAGGGGTAATCTGCCTCTATCTCTCAAGACACCTGCCCAGCTGTTCACTTGTTCTCACAACACAACTCAGTTTCTCACTGATGGCCATTATTTATTCTGTGTGTTTACATGTCTGTAATCATAAAGCTACAGCTGTCTCAGAACGCTGCCGTTAGCAGACGTGCTAACTAACGAGCTAACAAGCTACACTACACGATGTAAACAGTCCGTCCCCCAGATCGTCACATGATGAACTGTAAGCTCGTCATAAACTCGTCATATGCATCACATCTCGCTGTGTGAGTCTCGTACTATCTCGTGAGAATACGGACACGGAAGTGGAGAATCTACAGATTTCTATAGATATTCGAACCATTTTTCTGTGCCGTTTTTCGACGGAGATATTAATAGAAACATAGAGTGAGCGATAGAGTGAGCGCCGCTCCCCACTGCTCACCCGCGGCGGCGCGGGCGCTGACTTCCGAGTGTTAAAGGGGAATCTGAAAGTGCTGAGGACTAACCAAATTCACAACTCACTCACTCAACTTGTCCTCCATTAGTGGACTTGGACGGGTAGACCCTGATTTGCATGTGGCTTGGGTAAACCAAGACGGGTGAAATTAGATTTGTTGGAAGAGTGCAAATGAAAGTGTCCTAATATATAGGGCGTTAATAACTGCTGGCAGTAACATACATGCTTCCAGTACATGCGGTCGGCCAAATGCACCAATCATCCATGGCAACAAGCACACTGTGGACCTCCGACAGCAGTGAACTGAACACACAAGTTACGCCAACATTAAACTTTTCGCCTGAACAGGGATTTGAACCCTGGACCCTCAGATTAAAAGTCTGATGCTCTACCGACTGAGCCATCCAGGCTTCAAAAAAGGTGTTTTCTCTCGCGAAAGTCTGTTCGGGAGAAAACCAAAAGAACTTTGTCCATTACCTCAGATTCTGGAGTGGGGGAGAGTTGACGCGAAGTTGCATGTAGCCGTAGAAAACCACAGATGTTAAAGGGAAATCTGAACATGCTGAGGACTAACCAAATTCATAACTCAATGGTGGCCACAGGGAGACTTCCATTAATGGTTTCGGTAAGGGGAGACCCTGATTTGTATGTGGCTTGGCTAAACCAAGACGGGTGCAATTAGATTTGTTGGCAGTAACATACATGTTACCAGAACACATGGTTCACTGAATGCACCACTCACCAATGTCAACAAGCACTCCGTTAACCTCCATGACTGATAAAGAACCGAACGGACAAGTCACACCTACATTAAACTTGAAGCCTGAACAGGGACTTGAACCCTGGACCCTCAGATTAAGAGTCTGATGCTCTGCCGACTGAGCCATCCAGGCTTCGAAATCAGCAACTTTTCTTACGAAAGTGTGTTTGAGAGAAAACCATAACAACTTTGTCCATTACCATCACATTCTGGACTGGAGGAGGGTTGGCCCAAAGTGGCATGTAGCCTTGGAAGACCACAGATGTTAAAGGGGAATCTGAAAGTGCTGAGGACTAACCAAATTCACAACTCACTCATGGCCACAGGCAGACCTCCATTAGTGGACTTGGACGGGTAGACCCTGATTTGCATGTGGCTTGGGTAAACCAAGACGGGTGAAATTAGATTTGTTGGAAGAGTGCAAATGAAAGTGTCCTAATATATAGGGCGTTAATAACTGCTGGCAGTAACATACATGCTTCCAGTACATGCGGTCGGCCAAATGCACCAATCATCCATGGCAACAAGCACACTGTGGACCTCCGACAGCAGTGAACTGAACACACAAGTTACGCCAACATTAAACTTTTCGCCTGAACAGGGATTTGAACCCTGGACCCTCAGATTAAAAGTCTGATGCTCTACCGACTGAGCCATCCAGGCTTCAAAAAAGGTGTTTTCTCTCGCGAAAGTCTGTTCGGGAGAAAACCAAAAGAACTTTGTCCATTACCTCAGATTCTGGAGTGGGGGAGAGTTGACGCAAAGTTGCATGTAGCCGTAGAAAACCACAGATGTTAAAGGGAAATCTGAACGTGCTGAGGACTAACCAAATTCATAACTCAATGATGGCCACAGGGAGACTTCCATTAATGGTCTTGGTAAGGGGAGACCCTGATTTGTACATGGCTTGGCTAAACCAAGACTGGTGCAATTAGATTTGTTGGCAGTAACATACATGTTACCAGAACACATGGTTCACTGAATGCACCACTCACCAATGTCAACAAGCACACCGTTAACCTCCATGACTGATAAAGAACCGAACGGACAAGTCACACCGACATTAAACTTGAAGCCTGAACAGGGACTTGAACCCTGGACCCTCAGATTAAGAGTCTGATGCTCTGCCGACTGAGCCATCCAGGCTTCGAAATCAGTAACTTTTCTTACGAAAGTGTGTTTGAGAGAAAACCATAACAACTTTGTCCATTACCATCACATTCTGGACTGGAGGAGGGTTGGCCCAAAGTGGCATGTAGCCTTGGAAGACCACAGATGTTAAAGGGGAATCTGAAAGTGCTGAGGACTAACCAAATTCAAAACTCACTCATGGCCACAGGCAGACCTCCATTAGTGGACTTGGACGGGTAGACCCTGATTTGCATGTGGCTTGGGTAAACCAAGACGGGTGAAATTAGATTTGTTGGAAGAGTGCAAATGAAAGTGTCCTAATATATAGGGCGTTAATAACTGCTGGCAGTAACATACATGCTTCCAGTACATGCGGTCGGCCAAATGCACCAATCATCCATGGCAACAAGCACACTGTGGACCTCCGACAGCAGTGACCTGAACAGACAAGTTACGCAAACATTAAACTTTTCGCCTGAACAGGGATTTGAACCCTGGACCCTCAGATTAAAAGTCTGATGCTCTACCGACTGAGCCATCCAGGCTTCAAAAAAGGTGTTTTCTCTCGCGAAAGTCTGTTCGGGAGAAAACCAAAAGAACTTTGTCCATTACCTCAGATTCTGGAGTGGGGGAGAGTTGACGCAAAGTTGCATGTAGCCGTAGAAAACCACAGATGTTAAAGGGAAATCTGAACGTGCTGAGGACTAACCAAATTCATAACTCAATGATGGCCACAGGGAGACTTCCATTAATGGTCTTGGTAAGGGGAGACCCTGATTTGTACATGGCTTGGCTAAACCAAGACGGGTGCAATTAGATTTGTTGGCAGTAACATACATGTTACCAGAACACATGGTTCACTGAATGCACCACTCACCAATGTCAACAAGCACACCGTTAACCTCCATGACTGATAAAGAACCGAACGGACAAGTCACACCGACATTAAACTTGAAGCCTGAACAGGGACTTGAACCCTGGACCCTCAGATTAAGAGTCTGATGCTCTGCCGACTGAGCCATCCAGGCTTCGAAATCAGTAACTTTTCTTACGAAAGTGTGTTTGAGAGAAAACCATAACAACTTTGTCCATTACCATCACATTCTGGACTGGAGGAGGGTTGGCCCAAAGTGGCATGTAGCCTTGGAAGACCACAGATGTTAAAGGGGAATCTGAAAGTGCTGAGGACTAACCAAATTCAAAACTCACTCATGGCCACAGGTAGACCTCCATTAGTGGACTTGGACGGGTAGACCCTGATTTGCATGTGGCTTGGGTAAACCAAGACGGGTGAAATTAGATTTGTTGGAAGAGTGCAAATGAAAGTGTCCTAATATATAGGGCGTTAATAACTGCTGGCAGTAACATACATGCTTCCAGTACATGCGGTCGGCCAAATGCACCAATCATCCATGGCAACAAGCACACTGTGGACCTCCGACAGCAGTGACCTGAACAGACAAGTTACGCCAACATTAAACTTTTCGCCTGAACAGGGATTTGAACCCTGGACCCTCAGATTAAAAGTCTGATGCTCTACCGACTGAGCCATCCAGGCTTCAAAAAAGGTGTTTTCTCTCGCCAAAGTCTGTTCGGGAGAAAACCAAAAGAACTTTGTCCATTACCTCAGATTCTGGAGTGGGGGAGAGTTGACGCAAAGTTGCATGTAGCCGTAGAAAACCACAGATGTTAAAGGGAAATCTGAACGTGCTGAGGACTAACCAAATTCATAACTCAATGATGGCCACAGGGAGACTTCCATTAATGGTCTTGGTAAGGGGAGACCCTGATTTGTACATGGCTTGGCTAAACCAAGACGGGTGCAATTAGATTTGTTGGCAGTAACATACATGTTACCAGAACACATGGTTCACTGAATGCACCACTCACCAATGTCAACAAGCACACCGTTAACCTCCATGACTGATAAAGAACCGAACGGACAAGTCACACCGACATTAAACTTGAAGCCTGAACAGGGACTTGAACCCTGGACCCTCAGATTAAGAGTCTGATGCTCTGCCGACTGAGCCATCCAGGCTTCGAAAGCAGTAACTTTTCTTACGAAAGTGTGTTTGAGAGAAAACCATAACAACTTTGTCCATTACCATCACATTCTGGACTGGAGGAGGGTTGGCCCAAAGTGGCATGTAGCCTTGGAAGACCACAGATGTTAAAGGGGAATCTGAAAGTGCTGAGGACTAACCAAATTCAAAACTCACTCATGGCCACAGGCAGACCTCCATTAGTGGACTTGGACGGGTAGACCCTGATTTGCATGTGGCTTGGGTAAACCAAGACGGGTGAAATTAGATTTGTTGGAAGAGTGCAAATGAAAGTGTCCTAATATATAGGGCATTAATAACTGCTGGCAGTAACATACATGCTTCCAGTACATGCGGTCGGCCAAATGCACCAATCATCCATGGCAACAAGCACACTGTGGACCTCCGACAGCAGTGACCTGAACAGACAAGTTACGCCAACATTAAACTTTTCGCCTGAACAGGGATTTGAACCCTGGACCCTCAGATTAAAAGTCTGATGCTCTACCGACTGAGCCATCCAGGCTTCAAAAAAGGTGTTTTCTCTCGCCAAAGTCTGTTCGGGAGAAAACCAAAAGAACTTTGTCCATTACCTCAGATTCTGGAGTGGGGGAGAGTTGACGCAAAGTTGCATGTAGCCGTAGAAAACCACAGATGTTAAAGGGAAATCTGAACGTGCTGAGGACTAACCAAATTCATAACTCAATGATGGCCACAGGGAGACTTCCATTAATGGTCTTGGTAAGGGGAGACCCTGATTTGTATGTGGCTTGGCTAAACCAAGACGGGTGCAATTAGATTTGTTGGCAGTAACATACATGTTACCAGAACACATGGTTCACTGAATGCACCACTCACCAATGTCAACAAGCACACCGTTAACCTCCATGACTGATAAAGAACCGAACGGACAAGTCACACCTACATTAAACTTGAAGCCTGAACAGGGACTTGAACCCTGGACCCTCAGATTAAGAGTCTGATGCTCTGCCGACTGAGCCATCCAGGCTTCGAAAGCAGTAACTTTTCTTACGAAAGTGTGTTTGAGAGAAAACCATAACAACTTTGTCCATTACCATCACATTCTGGACTGGAGGAGGGTTGGCCCAAAGTGGCATGTAGCCTTGGAAGACCACAGATGTTAAAGGGGAATCTGAAAGTGCTGAGGACTAACCAAATTCACAACTCACTCATGGCCACAGGCAGACCTCCATTAGTGGACTTGGACGGGTAGACCCTGATTTGCATGTGGCTTGGGTAAACCAAGACGGGTGAAATTAGATTTGTTGGAAGAGTGCAAATGAAAGTGTCCTAATATATAGGGCGTTAATAACTGCTGGCAGTAACATACATGCTTCCAGTACATGCGGTCGGCCAAATGCACCAATCATCCATGGCAACAAGCACACTGTGGACCTCCGACAGCAGTGAACTGAACACACAAGTTACGCCAACATTAAACTTTTCGCCTGAACAGGGATTTGAACCCTGGACCCTCAGATTAAAAGTCTGATGCTCTACCGACTGAGCCATCCAGGCTTCAAAAAAGGTGTTTTCTCTCGCGAAAGTCTGTTCGGGAGAAAACCAAAAGAACTTTGTCCATTACCTCAGATTCTGGAGTGGGGGAGAGTTGACGCAAAGTTGCATGTAGCCGTAGAAAACCACAGATGTTAAAGGGAAATCTGAACGTGCTGAGGACTAACCAAATTCATAACTCAATGATGGCCACAGGGAGACTTCCATTAATGGTCTTGGTAAGGGGAGACCCTGATTTGTACATGGCTTGGCTAAACCAAGACGGGTGGAATTAGATTTGTTGGCAGTAACATACATGTTACCAGAACACATGGTTCACTGAATGCACCACTCACCAATGTCAACAACCACACCGTTAACCTCCATGACTGATAAAGAACCGAACGGACAAGTCACACCGACATTAAACTTGAAGCCTGAACAGGGACTTGAACCCTGGACCCTCAGATTAAGAGTCTGATGCTCTGCCGACTGAGCCATCCAGGCTTCGAAATCAGTAACTTTTCTTACGAAAGTGTGTTTGAGAGAAAACCATAACAACTTTGTCCATTACCATCACATTCTGGACTGGAGGAGGGTTGGCCCAAAGTGGCATGTAGCCTTGGAAGACCACAGATGTTAAAGGGGAATCTGAAAGTTCTGAGGACTAACCAAATTCAAAACTCACTCATGGCCACAGGCAGACCTCCATTAGTGGACTTGGACGGGTAGACCCTGATTTGCATGTGGCTTGGGTAAACCAAGACGGGTGAAATTAGATTTGTTGGAAGAGTGCAAATGAAAGTGTCCTAATATATAGGGCGTTAATAACTGCTGGCAGTAACATACATGCTTCCAGTACATGCGGTCGGCCAAATGCACCAATCATCCATGGCGACAAGCACACTGTGGACCTCCGACAGCAGTGACCTGAACAGACAAGTTACGCCAACATTAAACTTTTCGCCTGAACAGGGATTTGAACCCTGGACCCTCGGATTAAAAGTCTGATGCTCTACCGACTGAGCCATCCAGGGTTCAAAAAAGGTGTTTTCTCTCGCGAAAGTCTGTTCGGGAGAAAACCAAAAGAACTTTGTCCATTACCTCAGATTCTGGAGTGGGGGAGAGTTGACGCAAAGTTGCATGTAGCCGTAGAAAACCACAGATGTTAAAGGGAAATCTGAACGTGCTGAGGACTAACCAAATTCATAACTCAATGATGGCCACAGGGAGACTTCCATTAATGGTCTTGGTAAGGGGAGACCCTGATTTGTATGTGGCTTGGCTAAACCAAGACGGGTGCAATTAGATTTGTTGGCAGTAACATACATGTTACCAGAACACATGGTTCACTGAATGCACCATTCACCAATGTCAACAAGCACACCGTTAACCTCCATGACTGATAAAGAACCGAACGGACAAGTCACACCTACATTAAACTTGAAGCCTGAACAGGGACTTGAACCCTGGACCCTCAGATTAAGAGTCTGATGCTCTGCCGACTGAGCCATCCAGGCTTCGAAATCAGTAACTTTTCTTACGAAAGTGTGTTTGAGAGAAAACCATAACAACTTTGTCCATTACCATCACATTCTGGACTGGAGGAGGGTTGGCCCAAAGTGGCATGTAGCCTTGGAAGACCACAGATGTTAAAGGGGAATCTGAAAGTTCTGAGGACTAACCAAATTCAAAACTCACTCATGGCCACAGGCAGACCTCCATTAGTGGACTTGGACGGGTAGACCCTGATTTGCATGTGGCTTGGGTAAACCAAGACGGGTGAAATTAGATTTGTTGGAAGAGTGCAAATGAAAGTGTCCTAATATATAGGGCGTTAATAACTGCTGGCAGTAACATACATGCTTCCAGTACATGCGGTCGGCCAAATGCACCAATCATCCATGGCGACAAGCACACTGTGGACCTCCGACAGCAGTGACCTGAACAGACAAGTTACGCCAACATTAAACTTTTCACCTGAACAGGGATTTGAACCCTGGACCCTCAGATTAAAAGTCTGATGCTCTACCGACTGAGCCATCCAGGCTTCAAAAAAGGTGTTTTCTCTCGCGAAAGTCTGTTCGGGAGAAAACCAAAAGAACTTTGTCCATTACCTCAGATTCTGGAGTGGGGGAGAGTTGACGCAAAGTTGCATGTAGCCGTAGAAAACCACAGATGTTAAAGGGAAATCTGAACGTGCTGAGGACTAACCAAATTCATAACTCAATGATGGCCACAGGGAGACTTCCATTAATGGTCTTGGTAAGGGGAGACCCTGATTTGTATGTGGCTTGGCTAAACCAAGACGGGTGCAATTAGATTTGTTGGCAGTAACATACATGTTACCAGAACACATGGTTCACTGAATGCACCACTCACCAATGTCAACAAGCACACCGTTAACCTCCATGACTGATAAAGAACCGAACGGACAAGTCACACCTACATTAAACTTGAAGCCTGAACAGGGACTTGAACCCTGGACCCTCAGATTAAGAGTCTGATGCTCTGCCGACTGAGCCATCCAGGCTTCGAAAGCAGTAACTTTTCTTACGAAAGTGTGTTTGAGAGAAAACCATAACAACTTTGTCCATTACCATCACATTCTGGACTTTAGGAGGGTTGGCCCAAAGTGGCATGTAGCCTTGGAAGACCACAGATGTTAAAGGGGAATCTGAAAGTGCTGAGGACTAACCAAATTCACAACTCACTCATGGCCACAGGCAGACCTCCATTAGTGGACTTGGACGGGTAGACCCTGATTTGCATGTGGCTTGGGTAAACCAAGACGGGTGAAATTAGATTTGTTGGAAGAGTGCAAATGAAAGTGTCCTAATATATAGGGCGTTAATAACTGCTGGCAGTAACATACATGCTTCCAGTACATGCGGTCGGCCAAATGCACCAATCATCCATGGCGACAAGCACACTGTGGACCTCCGACAGCAGTGACCTGAACAGACAAGTTACGCCAACATTAAACTTTTCGCCTGAACAGGGATTTGAACCCTGGACCCTCAGATTAAAAGTCTGATGCTCTACCGACTGAGCCATCCAGGCTTCAAAAAAGGTGTTTTCTCTCGCGAAAGTCTGTTCGGGAGAAAACCAAAAGAACTTTGTCCATTACCTCAGATTCTGGAGTGGGGGAGAGTTGACGCAAAGTTGCATGTAGCCGTAGAAAACCACAGATGTTAAAGGGAAATCTGAACGTGCTGAGGACTAACCAAATTCATAACTCAATGATGGCCACAGGGAGACTTCCATTAATGGTCTTGGTAAGGGGAGACCCTGATTTGTATGTGGCTTGGCTAAACCAAGACGGGTGCAATTAGATTTGTTGGCAGTAACATACATGTTACCAGAACACATGGTTCACTGAATGCACCACTCACCAATGTCAACAAGCACACCGTTAACCTCCATGACTGATAAAGAACCGAACGGACAAGTCACACCTACATTAAACTTGAAGCCTGAACAGGGACTTGAACCCTGGACCCTCAGATTAAGAGTCTGATGCTCTGCCGACTGAGCCATCCAGGCTTCGAAAGCAGTAACTTTTCTTACGAAAGTGTGTTTGAGAGAAAACCATAACAACTTTGTCCATTACCATCACATTCTGGACTTTAGGAGGGTTGGCCCAAAGTGGCATGTAGCCTTGGAAGACCACAGATGTTAAAGGGGAATCTGAAAGTGCTGAGGACTAACCAAATTCACAACTCACTCATGGCCACAGGCAGACCTCCATTAGTGGACTTGGACGGGTAGACCCTGATTTGCATGTGGCTTGGGTAAACCAAGACGGGTGAAATTAGATTTGTTGGAAGAGTGCAAATGAAAGTGTCCTAATATATAGGGCGTTAATAACTGCTGGCAGTAACATACATGCTTCCAGTACATGCGGTCGGCCAAATGCACCAATCATCCATGGCAACAAGCACACTGTGGACCTCCGACAGCAGTGACCTGAACAGACAAGTTACGCAAACATTAAACTTTTCGCCTGAACAGGGATTTGAACCCTGGACCCTCAGATTAAAAGTCTGATGCTCTACCGACTGAGCCATCCAGGCTTCAAAAAAGGTGTTTTCTCTCGCGAAAGTCTGTTCGGGAGAAAACCAAAAGAACTTTGTCCATTACCTCAGATTCTGGAGTGGGGGAGAGT
Organism: Leptoclinus maculatus; assembly: GCA_032191485.1. NCBI lineage: Eukaryota > Metazoa > Chordata > Actinopteri > Perciformes > Stichaeidae > Leptoclinus > Leptoclinus maculatus. The sequence goes on along the minus strand of JAVDOI010000002.1, from coordinate 35,252,757 downwards.
TGACGCAAAGTTGCATGTAGCCGTAGAAAACCACAGATGTTAAAGGGAAATCTGAACGTGCTGAGGACTAACCAAATTCATAACTCAATGATGGCCACAGGGAGACTTCCATTAATGGTCTTGGTAAGGGGAGACCCTGATTTGTACATGGCTTGGCTAAACCAAGACGGGTGCAATTAGATTTGTTGGCAGTAACATACATGTTACCAGAACACATGGTTCACTGAATGCACCACTCACCAATGTCAACAAGCACACCGTTAACCTCCATGACTGATAAAGAACCGAACGGACAAGTCACACCGACATTAAACTTGAAGCCTGAACAGGGACTTGAACCCTGGACCCTCAGATTAAGAGTCTGATGCTCTGCCGACTGAGCCATCCAGGCTTCGAAATCAGTAACTTTTCTTACGAAAGTGTGTTTGAGAGAAAACCATAACAACTTTGTCCATTACCATCACATTCTGGACTGGAGGAGGGTTGGCCCAAAGTGGCATGTAGCCTTGGAAGACCACAGATGTTAAAGGGGAATTTGAAAGTTCTGAGGACTAACCAAATTCACAACTCACTCATGGCCACAGGCAGACCTCCATTAGTGGACTTGGACGGGTAGACCCTGATTTGCATGTGGCTTGGGTAAACCAAGACGGGTGAAATTAGATTTGTTGGAAGAGTGCAAATGAAAGTGTCCTAATATATAGGGCGTTAATAACTGCTGGCAGTAACATACATGCTTCCAGTACATGCGGTCGGCCAAATGCACCAATCATCCATGGCGACAAGCACACTGTGGACCTCCGACAGCAGTGACCTGAACAGACAAGTTACGCAAACATTAAACTTTTCGCCTGAACAGGGATTTGAACCCTGGACCCTCAGATTAAAAGTCTGATGCTCTACCGACTGAGCCATCCAGGCTTCAAAAAAGGTGTTTTCTCTCGCGAAAGTCTGTTCGGGAGAAAACCAAAAGAACTTTGTCCATTACCTCAGATTCTGGAGTGGGGGAGAGTTGACGCAAAGTTGCATGTAGCCGTAGAAAACCACAGATGCTAAAGGGAAATCTGAACGTGCTGAGGACTAACCAAATTCATAACTCAATGATGGCCACAGGGAGACTTCCATTAATGGTCTTGGTAAGGGGAGACCCTGATTTGTACATGGCTTGGCTAAACCAAGACGGGTGCAATTAGATTTGTTGGCAGTAACATACATGTTACCAGAACACATGGTTCACTGAATGCACCACTCACCAATGTCAACAAGCACACCGTTAACCTCCATGACTGATAAAGAACCGAACGGACAAGTCACACCTACATTAAACTTGAAGCCTGAACAGGGACTTGAACCCTGGACCCTCAGATTAAGAGTCTGATGCTCTGCCGACTGAGCCATCCAGGCTTCGAAAGCAGTAACTTTTCTTACGAAAGTGTGTTTGAGAGAAAACCATAACAACTTTGTCCATTACCATCACATTCTGGACTTTAGGAGGGTTGGCCCAAAGTGGCATGTAGCCTTGGAAGACCACAGATGTTAAAGGGGAATCTGAAAGTGCTGAGGACTAACCAAATTCACAACTCACTCATGGCCACAGGCAGACCTCCATTAGTGGACTTGGACGGGTAGACCCTGATTTGCATGTGGCTTGGGTAAACCAAGACGGGTGAAATTAGATTTGTTGGAAGAGTGCAAATGAAAGTGTCCTAATATATAGGGCGTTAATAACTGCTGGCAGTAACATACATGCTTCCAGTACATGCGGTCGGCCAAATGCACCAATCATCCATGGCAACAAGCACACTGTGGACCTCCGACAGCAGTGACCTGAACAGACAAGTTACGCAAACATTAAACTTTTCGCCTGAACAGGGATTTGAACCCTGGACCCTCAGATTAAAAGTCTGATGCTCTACCGACTGAGCCATCCAGGCTTCAAAAAAGGTGTTTTCTCTCGCGAAAGTCTGTTCGGGAGAAAACCAAAAGAACTTTGTCCATTACCTCAGATTCTGGAGTGGGGGAGAGTTGACGCAAAGTTGCATGTAGCCGTAGAAAACCACAGATGTTAAAGGGAAATCTGAACGTGCTGAGGACTAACCAAATTCATAACTCAATGATGGCCACAGGGAGACTTCCATTAATGGTCTTGGTAAGGGGAGACCCTGATTTGTACATGGCTTGGCTAAACCAAGACGGGTGCAATTAGATTTGTTGGCAGTAACATACATGTTACCAGAACACATGGTTCACTGAATGCACCACTCACCAATGTCAACAAGCACACCGTTAACCTCCATGACTGATAAAGAACCGAACGGACAAGTCACACCGACATTAAACTTGAAGCCTGAACAGGGACTTGAACCCTGGACCCTCAGATTAAGAGTCTGATGCTCTGCCGACTGAGCCATCCAGGCTTCGAAATCAGTAACTTTTCTTACGAAAGTGTGTTTGAGAGAAAACCATAACAACTTTGTCCATTACCATCACATTCTGGACTGGAGGAGGGTTGGCCCAAAGTGGCATGTAGCCTTGGAAGACCACAGATGTTAAAGGGGAATTTGAAAGTTCTGAGGACTAACCAAATTCACAACTCACTCATGGCCACAGGCAGACCTCCATTAGTGGACTTGGACGGGTAGACCCTGATTTGCATGTGGCTTGGGTAAACCAAGACGGGTGAAATTAGATTTGTTGGAAGAGTGCAAATGAAAGTGTCCTAATATATAGGGCGTTAATAACTGCTGGCAGTAACATACATGCTTCCAGTACATGCGGTCGGCCAAATGCACCAATCATCCATGGCGACAAGCACACTGTGGACCTCCGACAGCAGTGACCTGAACAGACAAGTTACGCAAACATTAAACTTTTCGCCTGAACAGGGATTTGAACCCTGGACCCTCAGATTAAAAGTCTGATGCTCTACCGACTGAGCCATCCAGGCTTCAAAAAAGGTGTTTTCTCTCGCGAAAGTCTGTTCGGGAGAAAACCAAAAGAACTTTGTCCATTACCTCAGATTCTGGAGTGGGGGAGAGTTGACGCAAAGTTGCATGTAGCCGTAGAAAACCACAGATGCTAAAGGGAAATCTGAACGTGCTGAGGACTAACCAAATTCATAACTCAATGATGGCCACAGGGAGACTTCCATTAATGGTCTTGGTAAGGGGAGACCCTGATTTGTACATGGCTTGGCTAAACCAAGACGGGTGCAATTAGATTTGTTGGCAGTAACATACATGTTACCAGAACACATGGTTCACTGAATGCACCACTCACCAATGTCAACAAGCACACCGTTAACCTCCATGACTGATAAAGAACCGAACGGACAAGTCACACCGACATTAAACTTGAAGCCTGAACAGGGACTTGAACCCTGGACCCTCAGATTAAGAGTCTGATGCTCTGCCGACTGAGCCATCCAGGCTTCGAAATCAGTAACTTTTCTTACGAAAGTGTGTTTGAGAGAAAACCATAACAACTTTGTCCATTACCATCACATTCTGGACTGGAGGAGGGTTGGCCCAAAGTGGCATGTAGCCTTGGAAGACCACAGATGTTAAAGGGGAATCTGAAAGTGCTGAGGACTAACCAAATTCAAAACTCACTCATGGCCACAGGCAGACCTCCATTAGTGGACTTGGACGGGTAGACCCTGATTTGCATGTGGCTTGGGTAAACCAAGACGGGTGAAATTAGATTTGTTGGAAGAGTGCAAATGAAAGTGTCCTAATATATAGGGCGTTAATAACTGCTGGCAGTAACATACATGCTTCCAGTACATGCGGTCGGCCAAATGCACCAATCATCCATGGCAACAAGCACACTGTGGACCTCCGACAGCAGTGACCTGAACAGACAAGTTACGCAAACATTAAACTTTTCGCCTGAACAGGGATTTGAACCCTGGACCCTCAGATTAAAAGTCTGATGCTCTACCGACTGAGCCATCCAGGCTTCAAAAAAGGTGTTTTCTCTCGCGAAAGTCTGTTCGGGAGAAAACCAAAAGAACTTTGTCCATTACCTCAGATTCTGGAGTGGGGGAGAGTTGACGCAAAGTTGCATGTAGCCGTAGAAAACCACAGATGTTAAAGGGAAATCTGAACGTGCTGAGGACTAACCAAATTCATAACTCAATGATGGCCACAGGGAGACTTCCATTAATGGTCTTGGTAAGGGGAGACCCTGATTTGTACATGGCTTGGCTAAACCAAGACGGGTGCAATTAGATTTGTTGGCAGTAACATACATGTTACCAGAACACATGGTTCACTGAATGCACCACTCACCAATGTCAACAAGCACACCGTTAACCTCCATGACTGATAAAGAACCGAACGGACAAGTCACACCGACATTAAACTTGAAGCCTGAACAGGGACTTGAACCCTGGACCCTCAGATTAAGAGTCTGATGCTCTGCCGACTGAGCCATCCAGGCTTCGAAATCAGTAACTTTTCTTACGAAAGTGTGTTTGAGAGAAAACCATAACAACTTTGTCCATTACCATCACATTCTGGACTGGAGGAGGGTTGGCCCAAAGTGGCATGTAGCCTTGGAAGACCACAGATGTTAAAGGGGAATCTGAAAGTGCTGAGGACTAACCAAATTCAAAACTCACTCATGGCCACAGGCAGACCTCCATTAGTGGACTTGGACGGGTAGACCCTGATTTGCATGTGGCTTGGGTAAACCAAGACGGGTGAAATTAGATTTGTTGGAAGAGTGCAAATGAAAGTGTCCTAATATATAGGGCGTTAATAACTGCTGGCAGTAACATACATGCTTCCAGTACATGCGGTCGGCCAAATGCACCAATCATCCATGGCAACAAGCACACTGTGGACCTCCGACAGCAGTGACCTGAACAGACAAGTTACGCAAACATTAAACTTTTCGCCTGAACAGGGATTTGAACCCTGGACCCTCAGATTAAAAGTCTGATGCTCTACCGACTGAGCCATCCAGGCTTCAAAAAAGGTGTTTTCTCTCGCGAAAGTCTGTTCGGGAGAAAACCAAAAGAACTTTGTCCATTACCTCAGATTCTGGAGTGGGGGAGAGTTGACGCAAAGTTGCATGTAGCCGTAGAAAACCACAGATGTTAAAGGGAAATCTGAACGTGCTGAGGACTAACCAAATTCATAACTCAATGATGGCCACAGGGAGACTTCCATTAATGGTCTTGGTAAGGGGAGACCCTGATTTGTACATGGCTTGGCTAAACCAAGACGGGTGCAATTAGATTTGTTGGCAGTAACATACATGTTACCAGAACACATGGTTCACTGAATGCACCACTCACCAATGTCAACAAGCACACCGTTAACCTCCATGACTGATAAAGAACCGAACGGACAAGTCACACCGACATTAAACTTGAAGCCTGAACAGGGACTTGAACCCTGGACCCTCAGATTAAGAGTCTGATGCTCTGCCGACTGAGCCATCCAGGCTTCGAAATCAGTAACTTTTCTTACGAAAGTGTGTTTGAGAGAAAACCATAACAACTTTGTCCATTACCATCACATTCTGGACTGGAGGAGGGTTGGCCCAAAGTGGCATGTAGCCTTGGAAGACCACAGATGTTAAAGGGGAATCTGAAAGTGCTGAGGACTAACCAAATTCAAAACTCACTCATGGCCACAGGCAGACCTCCATTAGTGGACTTGGACGGGTAGACCCTGATTTGCATGTGGCTTGGGTAAACCAAGACGGGTGAAATTAGATTTGTTGGAAGAGTGCAAATGAAAGTGTCCTAATATATAGGGCGTTAATAACTGCTGGCAGTAACATACATGCTTCCAGTACATGCGGTCGGCCAAATGCACCAATCATCCATGGCAACAAGCACACTGTGGACCTCCGACAGCAGTGACCTGAACAGACAAGTTACGCAAACATTAAACTTTTCGCCTGAACAGGGATTTGAACCCTGGACCCTCAGATTAAAAGTCTGATGCTCTACCGACTGAGCCATCCAGGCTTCAAAAAAGGTGTTTTCTCTCGCGAAAGTCTGTTCGGGAGAAAACCAAAAGAACTTTGTCCATTACCTCAGATTCTGGAGTGGGGGAGAGTTGACGCAAAGTTGCATGTAGCCGTAGAAAACCACAGATGTTAAAGGGAAATCTGAACGTGCTGAGGACTAACCAAATTCATAACTCAATGATGGCCACAGGGAGACTTCCATTAATGGTCTTGGTAAGGGGAGACCCTGATTTGTACATGGCTTGGCTAAACCAAGACGGGTGCAATTAGATTTGTTGGCAGTAACATACATGTTACCAGAACACATGGTTCACTGAATGCACCACTCACCAATGTCAACAAGCACACCGTTAACCTCCATGACTGATAAAGAACCGAACGGACAAGTCACACCAACATTAAACTTGAAGCCTGAACAGGGACTTGAACCCTGGACCCTCAGATTAAGAGTCTGATGCTCTGCCGACTGAGCCATCCAGGCTTCGAAATCAGTAACTTTTCTTACGAAAGTGTGTTTGAGAGAAAACCATAACAACTTTGTCCATTACCATCACATTCTGGACTGGAGGAGGGTTGGCCCAAAGTGGCATGTAGCCTTGGAAGACCACAGATGTTAAAGGGGAATCTGAAAGTTCTGAGGACTAACCAAATTCAAAACTCACTCATGGCCACAGGCAGACCTCCATTAGTGGACTTGGACGGGTAGACCCTGATTTGCATGTGGCTTGGGTAAACCAAGACGGGTGAAATTAGATTTGTTGGAAGAGTGCAAATGAAAGTGTCCTAATATATAGGGCGTTAATAACTGCTGGCAGTAACATACATGCTTCCAGTACATGCGGTCGGCCAAATGCACCAATCATCCATGGCGACAAGCACACTGTGGACCTCCGACAGCAGTGACCTGAACAGACAAGTTACGCAAACATTAAACTTTTCGCCTGAACAGGGATTTGAACCCTGGACCCTCAGATTAAAAGTCTGATGCTCTACCGACTGAGCCATCCAGGCTTCAAAAAAGGTGTTTTCTCTCGCGAAAGTCTGTACGGGAGAAAACCAAAAGAACTTTGTCCATTACCTCAGATTCTGGAGCGGGGGAGAGTTGACGCAAAGTTGCATGTAGCCGTAGAAAACCACAGATGTTAAAGGGAAATCTGAACGTGCTGAGGACTAACCAAATTCATTACTCAATGGTGGCCACAGGGAGACTTCCATTAATGGTCTTGGTAAGGGTAGACCCTGATTTGTATGTGGCTTGGCTAAACCAAGACGGGTGCAATAAGATTTGTTGGCAGTAACATACATGTCACCAGAACACGTGGTTCACTGAATGCACCACTCACCAATGTCAACAAGCACACTGTGAACCTCCATGACTGATAAAGAACCGAACGGACAAGTCACACCTACATTAAACTTGAAGCCTGAACAGGGATTTGAACCCTGGACCCTCAGATTAAAAGTCTGATGCTCTACCGACTGAGCCATCGAGGCTTCAAAAAAGGTGTTTTCTCTCGCGAAAGTCTGTACGGGAGAAAACCAAAAGAACTTTGTCCATTACCTCAGATTCTGGAGCGGGGGAGAGTTGACGCAAAGTTCCATGTAGCCGTAGAAAACCACAGATGTTAAAGGGAAATCTGAACGTGCTGAGTACTAACCAAATTCATAACTCAATGTTGGCCACAGGGAGACTTCCATTAATGGTCTTGGTAAGGGTAGACCCTGATTTGTATGTGGCTTGGCTAAACCAAGACGGGTGCAATAAGATTTGTTGGCAGTAACATACATGTCACCAGAACACGTGGTTCACTGAATGCACCACTCACCAATGTCAACAAGCACACTGTGAACCTCCATGACTGATAAAGAACCGAACGGACAAGTCACACCTACATTAAACTTTAAGCCTGAACAGGGACTTGAACCGTGGACCCTCAGATTAAGAGTCTGATGCTCTGCCGACTGAGGCATCCAGGCTTCGAAATCAGTAACTTTTCTTACGAAAGTGTGTTCGAGAGAAAACCATAACAACTTTGTCCATTACCATCACATTCTGGACTGGAGGAGGGTTGGCCCAAAGTGGCATGTAGCCTTGGAAGACCACAGATGTTAAAGGGGAATCTGAAAGTGCTGAGGACTAACCAAATTCACAACTCACTCATGGCCACAGGCAGACCTCCATTAGTGGACTTGGACCGGTAGACCGTGATTTGCATGTGGCTTGGGTAAACCAAGACGGGTGAAAATAGATTTGTTGGAAGAGTGCAAATGAAAGTGTCCTAATATATAGGGCATTAATAACTGCTGGCAGTAACATACATGCTTCCAGTACATGCGGTCGGCCAAATGCACCAATCATCCATGGCAACAAGCACCCTGTGGACCTCCGACAGCAGTGAACTGAACAGACAAGTTACGCCAACATTAAACTTTTCGCCTGAACAGGGATTTGAACCCTGGACCCTCAGATTAAAAGTCTGATGCTCTACCGACTGAGCCATCGAGGCTTCAAAAAAGGTGTTTTCTCTCGCGAAAGTCTGTACGGGAGAAAACCAAAAGAACTTTGTCCATTACCTCAGATTCTGGAGCGGGGGAGAGTTGACGCAAAGTTGCATGTAGCCGTAGAAAACCACAGATGTTAAAGGGAAATCTGAACGTGCTGAGTACTAACCAAATTCATAACTCAATGTTGGCCACAGGGAGACTTCCATTAATGGTCTTGGTAAGGGTAGACCCTGATTTGTATGTGGCTTGGCTAAACCAAGACGGGTGCAATAAGATTTGTTGGCAGTAACATACATGTCACCAGAACACGTGGTTCACTGAATGCACCACTCACCAATGTCAACAAGCACACTGTGAACCTCCATGACTGATAAAGAACCGAACGGACAAGTCACACCGACATTAAACTTGAAGCCTGAACAGGGACTTGAACCCTGGACCCTCAGATTAAGAGTCTGATGCTCTGCCGACTGAGCCATCCAGGCTTCGAAAGCAGTAACTTTTCTTACGAAAGTGTGTTTGAGAGAAAACCATAACAACTTTGTCCATTACCATCACATTCTGGACTTTAGGAGGGTTGGCCCAAAGTGGCATGTAGCCTTGGAAGACCACAGATGTTAAAGGGGAATCTGAAAGTGCTGAGGACTAACCAAATTCACAACTCACTCATGGCCACAGGCAGACCTCCATTAGTGGACTTGGACGGGTAGACCCTGATTTGCATGTGGCTTGGGTAAACCAAGACGGGTGAAATTAGATTTGTTGGAAGAGTGCAAATGAAAGTGTCCTAATATATAGGGCGTTAATAACTGCTGGCAGTAACATACATGCTTCCAGTACATGCGGTCGGCCAAATGCACCAATCATCCATGGCAACAAGCACACTGTGGACCTCCGACAGCAGTGACCTGAACAGACAAGTTACGCAAACATTAAACTTTTCGCCTGAACAGGGATTTGAACCCTGGACCCTCAGATTAAAAGTCTGATGCTCTACCGACTGAGCCATCCAGGCTTCAAAAAAGGTGTTTTCTCTCGCGAAAGTCTGTTCGGGAGAAAACCAAAAGAACTTTGTCCATTACCTCAGATTCTGGAGTGGGGGAGAGTTGACGCAAAGTTGCATGTAGCCGTAGAAAACCACAGATGTTAAAGGGAAATCTGAACGTGCTGAGGACTAACCAAATTCATAACTCAATGATGGCCACAGGGAGACTTCCATTAATGGTCTTGGTAAGGGGAGACCCTGATTTGTACATGGCTTGGCTAAACCAAGACGGGTGCAATTAGATTTGTTGGCAGTAACATACATGTTACCAGAACACATGGTTCACTGAATGCACCACTCACCAATGTCAACAAGCACACCGTTAACCTCCATGACTGATAAAGAACCGAACGGACAAGTCACACCGACATTAAACTTGAAGCCTGAACAGGGACTTGAACCCTGGACCCTCAGATTAAGAGTCTGATGCTCTGCCGACTGAGCCATCCAGGCTTCGAAAGCAGTAACTTTTCTTACGAAAGTGTGTTTGAGAGAAAACCATAACAACTTTGTCCATTACCATCACATTCTGGACTTTAGGAGGGTTGGCCCAAAGTGGCATGTAGCCTTGGAAGACCACAGATGTTAAAGGGGAATCTGAAAGTGCTGAGGACTAACCAAATTCACAACTCACTCATGGCCACAGGCAGACCTCCATTAGTGGACTTGGACGGGTAGACCCTGATTTGCATGTGGCTTGGGTAAACCAAGACGGGTGAAATTAGATTTGTTGGAAGAGTGCAAATGAAAGTGTCCTAATATATAGGGCGTTAATAACTGCTGGCAGTAACATACATGCTTCCAGTACATGCGGTCGGCCAAATGCACCAATCATCCATGGCAACAAGCACACTGTGGACCTCCGACAGCAGTGACCTGAACAGACAAGTTACGCAAACATTAAACTTTTCGCCTGAACAGGGATTTGAACCCTGGACCCTCAGATTAAAAGTCTGATGCTCTACCGACTGAGCCATCCAGGCTTCAAAAAAGGTGTTTTCTCTCGCGAAAGTCTGTTCGGGAGAAAACCAAAAGAACTTTGTCCATTACCTCAGATTCTGGAGTGGGGGAGAGTTGACGCAAAGTTGCATGTAGCCGTAGAAAACCACAGATGCTAAAGGGAAATCTGAACGTGCTGAGGACTAACCAAATTCATAACTCAATGATGGCCACAGGGAGACTTCCATTAATGGTCTTGGTAAGGGGAGACCCTGATTTGTACATGGCTTGGCTAAACCAAGACGGGTGCAATTAGATTTGTTGGCAGTAACATACATGTTACCAGAACACATGGTTCACTGAATGCACCACTCACCAATGTCAACAAGCACACCGTTAACCTCCATGACTGATAAAGAACCGAACGGACAAGTCACACCGACATTAAACTTGAAGCCTGAACAGGGACTTGAACCCTGGACCCTCAGATTAAGAGTCTGATGCTCTGCCGACTGAGCCATCCAGGCTTCGAAATCAGTAACTTTTCTTACGAAAGTGTGTTTGAGAGAAAACCATAACAACTTTGTCCATTACCATCACATTCTGGACTGGAGGAGGGTTGGCCCAAAGTGGCATGTAGCCTTGGAAGACCACAGATGTTAAAGGGGAATCTGAAAGTGCTGAGGACTAACCAAATTCAAAACTCACTCATGGCCACAGGCAGACCTCCATTAGTGGACTTGGACGGGTAGACCCTGATTTGCATGTGGCTTGGGTAAACCAAGACGGGTGAAATTAGATTTGTTGGAAGAGTGCAAATGAAAGTGTCCTAATATATAGGGCGTTAATAACTGCTGGCAGTAACATACATGCTTCCAGTACATGCGGTCGGCCAAATGCACCAATCATCCATGGCAACAAGCACACTGTGGACCTCCGACAGCAGTGACCTGAACAGACAAGTTACGCAAACATTAAACTTTTCGCCTGAACAGGGATTTGAACCCTGGACCCTCAGATTAAAAGTCTGATGCTCTACCGACTGAGCCATCCAAGCTTCAAAAAAGGTGTTTTCTCTCGCGAAAGTCTGTTCGGGAGAAAACCAAAAGAACTTTGTCCATTACCTCAGATTCTGGAGTGGGGGAGAGTTGACGCAAAGTTGCATGTAGCCGTAGAAAACCACAGATGTTAAAGGGAAATCTGAACGTGCTGAGGACTAACCAAATTCATAACTCAATGATGGCCACAGGGAGACTTCCATTAATGGTCTTGGTAAGGGGAGACCCTGATTTGTACATGGCTTGGCTAAACCAAGACGGGTGCAATTAGATTTGTTGGCAGTAACATACATGTTACCAGAACACATGGTTCACTGAATGCACCACTCACCAATGTCAACAAGCACACCGTTAACCTCCATGACTGATAAAGAACCGAACGGACAAGTCACACCGACATTAAACTTGAAGCCTGAACAGGGACTTGAACCCTGGACCCTCAGATTAAGAGTCTGATGCTCTGCCGACTGAGCCATCCAGGCTTCGAAATCAGTAACTTTTCTTACGAAAGTGTGTTTGAGAGAAAACCATAACAACTTTGTCCATTACCATCACATTCTGGACTGGAGGAGGGTTGGCCCAAAGTGGCATGTAGCCTTGGAAGACCACAGATGTTAAAGGGGAATCTGAAAGTGCTGAGGACTAACCAAATTCAAAACTCACTCATGGCCACAGGCAGACCTCCATTAGTGGACTTGGACGGGTAGACCCTGATTTGCATGTGGCTTGGGTAAACCAAGACGGGTGAAATTAGATTTGTTGGAAGAGTGCAAATGAAAGTGTCCTAATATATAGGGCGTTAATAACTGCTGGCAGTAACATACATGCTTCCAGTACATGCGGTCGGCCAAATGCACCAATCATCCATGGCAACAAGCACACTGTGGACCTCCGACAGCAGTGACCTGAACAGACAAGTTACGCAAACATTAAACTTTTCGCCTGAACAGGGATTTGAACCCTGGACCCTCAGATTAAAAGTCTGATGCTCTACCGACTGAGCCATCCAGGCTTCAAAAAAGGTGTTTTCTCTCGCGAAAGTCTGTTCGGGAGAAAACCAAAAGAACTTTGTCCATTACCTCAGATTCTGGAGTGGGGGAGAGTTGACGCAAAGTTGCATGTAGCCGTAGAAAACCACAGATGTTAAAGGGAAATCTGAACGTGCTGAGGACTAACCAAATTCATAACTCAATGATGGCCACAGGGAGACTTCCATTAATGGTCTTGGTAAGGGGAGACCCTGATTTGTACATGGCTTGGCTAAACCAAGACGGGTGCAATTAGATTTGTTGGCAGTAACATACATGTTACCAGAACACATGGTTCACTGAATGCACCACTCACCAATGTCAACAAGCACACCGTTAACCTCCATGACTGATAAAGAACCGAACGGACAAGTCACACCAACATTAAACTTGAAGCCTGAACAGGGACTTGAACCCTGGACCCTCAGATTAAGAGTCTGATGCTCTGCCGACTGAGCCATCCAGGCTTCGAAATCAGTAACTTTTCTTACGAAAGTGTGTTTGAGAGAAAACCATAACAACTTTGTCCATTACCATCACATTCTGGACTGGAGGAGGGTTGGCCCAAAGTGGCATGTAGCCTTGGAAGACCACAGATGTTAAAGGGGAATCTGAAAGTTCTGAGGACTAACCAAATTCAAAACTCACTCATGGCCACAGGCAGACCTCCATTAGTGGACTTGGACGGGTAGACCCTGATTTGCATGTGGCTTGGGTAAACCAAGACGGGTGAAATTAGATTTGTTGGAAGAGTGCAAATGAAAGTGTCCTAATATATAGGGCGTTAATAACTGCTGGCAGTAACATACATGCTTCCAGTACATGCGGTCGGCCAAATGCACCAATCATCCATGGCGACAAGCACACTGTGGACCTCCGACAGCAGTGACCTGAACAGACAAGTTACGCAAACATTAAACTTTTCGCCTGAACAGGGATTTGAACCCTGGACCCTCAGATTAAAAGTCTGATGCTCTACCGACTGAGCCATCCAGGCTTCAAAAAAGGTGTTTTCTCTCGCGAAAGTCTGTTCGGGAGAAAACCAAAAGAACTTTGTCCATTACCTCAGATTCTGGAGTGGGGGAGAGTTGACGCAAAGTTGCATGTAGCCGTAGAAAACCACAGATGCTAAAGGGAAATCTGAACGTGCTGAGGACTAACCAAATTCATAACTCAATGATGGCCACAGGGAGACTTCCATTAATGGTCTTGGTAAGGGGAGACCCTGATTTGTACATGGCTTGGCTAAACCAAGACGGGTGCAATTAGATTTGTTGGCAGTAACATACATGTTACCAGAACACATGGTTCACTGAATGCACCACTCACCAATGTCAACAAGCACACCGTTAACCTCCATGACTGATAAAGAACCGAACGGACAAGTCACACCGACATTAAACTTGAAGCCTGAACAGGGACTTGAACCCTGGACCCTCAGATTAAGAGTCTGATGCTCTGCCGACTGAGCCATCCAGGCTTCGAAATCAGTAACTTTTCTTACGAAAGTGTGTTTGAGAGAAAACCATAACAACTTTGTCCATTACCATCACATTCTGGACTGGAGGAGGGTTGGCCCAAAGTGGCATGTAGCCTTGGAAGACCACAGATGTTAAAGGGGAATCTGAAAGTGCTGAGGACTAACCAAATTCAAAACTCACTCATGGCCACAGGCAGACCTCCATTAGTGGACTTGGACGGGTAGACCCTGATTTGCATGTGGCTTGGGTAAACCAAGACGGGTGAAATTAGATTTGTTGGAAGAGTGCAAATGAAAGTGTCCTAATATATAGGGCGTTAATAACTGCTGGCAGTAACATACATGCTTCCAGTACATGCGGTCGGCCAAATGCACCAATCATCCATGGCAACAAGCACACTGTGGACCTCCGACAGCAGTGACCTGAACAGACAAGTTACGCAAACATTAAACTTTTCGCCTGAACAGGGATTTGAACCCTGGACCCTCAGATTAAAAGTCTGATGCTCTACCGACTGAGCCATCCAAGCTTCAAAAAAGGTGTTTTCTCTCGCGAAAGTCTGTTCGGGAGAAAACCAAAAGAACTTTGTCCATTACCTCAGATTCTGGAGTGGGGGAGAGTTGACGCAAAGTTGCATGTAGCCGTAGAAAACCACAGATGTTAAAGGGAAATCTGAACGTGCTGAGGACTAACCAAATTCATAACTCAATGATGGCCACAGGGAGACTTCCATTAATGGTCTTGGTAAGGGGAGACCCTGATTTGTACATGGCTTGGCTAAACCAAGACGGGTGCAATTAGATTTGTTGGCAGTAACATACATGTTACCAGAACACATGGTTCACTGAATGCACCACTCACCAATGTCAACAAGCACACCGTTAACCTCCATGACTGATAAAGAACCGAACGGACAAGTCACACCGACATTAAACTTGAAGCCTGAACAGGGACTTGAACCCTGGACCCTCAGATTAAGAGTCTGATGCTCTGCCGACTGAGCCATCCAGGCTTCGAAATCAGTAACTTTTCTTACGAAAGTGTGTTTGAGAGAAAACCATAACAACTTTGTCCATTACCATCACATTCTGGACTGGAGGAGGGTTGGCCCAAAGTGGCATGTAGCCTTGGAAGACCACAGATGTTAAAGGGGAATCTGAAAGTGCTGAGGACTAACCAAATTCAAAACTCACTCATGGCCACAGGCAGACCTCCATTAGTGGACTTGGACGGGTAGACCCTGATTTGCATGTGGCTTGGGTAAACCAAGACGGGTGAAATTAGATTTGTTGGAAGAGTGCAAATGAAAGTGTCCTAATATATAGGGCGTTAATAACTGCTGGCAGTAACATACATGCTTCCAGTACATGCGGTCGGCCAAATGCACCAATCATCCATGGCAACAAGCACACTGTGGACCTCCGACAGCAGTGACCTGAACAGACAAGTTACGCAAACATTAAACTTTTCGCCTGAACAGGGATTTGAACCCTGGACCCTCAGATTAAAAGTCTGATGCTCTACCGACTGAGCCATCCAGGCTTCAAAAAAGGTGTTTTCTCTCGCGAAAGTCTGTTCGGGAGAAAACCAAAAGAACTTTGTCCATTACCTCAGATTCTGGAGTGGGGGAGAGTTGACGCAAAGTTGCATGTAGCCGTAGAAAACCACAGATGTTAAAGGGAAATCTGAACGTGCTGAGGACTAACCAAATTCATAACTCAATGATGGCCACAGGGAGACTTCCATTAATGGTCTTGGTAAGGGGAGACCCTGATTTGTACATGGCTTGGCTAAACCAAGACGGGTGCAATTAGATTTGTTGGCAGTAACATACATGTTACCAGAACACATGGTTCACTGAATGCACCACTCACCAATGTCAACAAGCACACCGTTAACCTCCATGACTGATAAAGAACCGAACGGACAAGTCACACCAACATTAAACTTGAAGCCTGAACAGGGACTTGAACCCTGGACCCTCAGATTAAGAGTCTGATGCTCTGCCGACTGAGCCATCCAGGCTTCGAAATCAGTAACTTTTCTTACGAAAGTGTGTTTGAGAGAAAACCATAACAACTTTGTCCATTACCATCACATTCTGGACTGGAGGAGGGTTGGCCCAAAGTGGCATGTAGCCTTGGAAGACCACAGATGTTAAAGGGGAATCTGAAAGTTCTGAGGACTAACCAAATTCAAAACTCACTCATGGCCACAGGCAGACCTCCATTAGTGGACTTGGACGGGTAGACCCTGATTTGCATGTGGCTTGGGTAAACCAAGACGGGTGAAATTAGATTTGTTGGAAGAGTGCAAATGAAAGTGTCCTAATATATAGGGCGTTAATAACTGCTGGCAGTAACATACATGCTTCCAGTACATGCGGTCGGCCAAATGCACCAATCATCCATGGCGACAAGCACACTGTGGACCTCCGACAGCAGTGACCTGAACAGACAAGTTACGCAAACATTAAACTTTTCGCCTGAACAGGGATTTGAACCCTGGACCCTCAGATTAAAAGTCTGATGCTCTACCGACTGAGCCATCCAGGCTTCAAAAAAGGTGTTTTCTCTCGCGAAAGTCTGTACGGGAGAAAACCAAAAGAACTTTGTCCATTACCTCAGATTCTGGAGCGGGGGAGAGTTGACGCAAAGTTGCATGTAGCCGTAGAAAACCACAGATGTTAAAGGGAAATCTGAACGTGCTGAGGACTAACCAAATTCATTACTCAATGGTGGCCACAGGGAGACTTCCATTAATGGTCTTGGTAAGGGTAGACCCTGATTTGTATGTGGCTTGGCTAAACCAAGACGGGTGCAATAAGATTTGTTGGCAGTAACATACATGTCACCAGAACACGTGGTTCACTGAATGCACCACTCACCAATGTCAACAAGCACACTGTGAACCTCCATGACTGATAAAGAACCGAACGGACAAGTCACACCTACATTAAACTTGAAGCCTGAACAGGGATTTGAACCCTGGACCCTCAGATTAAAAGTCTGATGCTCTACCGACTGAGCCATCGAGGCTTCAAAAAAGGTGTTTTCTCTCGCGAAAGTCTGTACGGGAGAAAACCAAAAGAACTTTGTCCATTACCTCAGATTCTGGAGCGGGGGAGAGTTGACGCAAAGTTCCATGTAGCCGTAGAAAACCACAGATGTTAAAGGGAAATCTGAACGTGCTGAGTACTAACCAAATTCATAACTCAATGTTGGCCACAGGGAGACTTCCATTAATGGTCTTGGTAAGGGTAGACCCTGATTTGTATGTGGCTTGGCTAAACCAAGACGGGTGCAATAAGATTTGTTGGCAGTAACATACATGTCACCAGAACACGTGGTTCACTGAATGCACCACTCACCAATGTCAACAAGCACACTGTGAACCTCCATGACTGATAAAGAACCGAACGGACAAGTCACACCTACATTAAACTTTAAGCCTGAACAGGGACTTGAACCGTGGACCCTCAGATTAAGAGTCTGATGCTCTGCCGACTGAGGCATCCAGGCTTCGAAATCAGTAACTTTTCTTACGAAAGTGTGTTCGAGAGAAAACCATAACAACTTTGTCCATTACCATCACATTCTGGACTGGAGGAGGGTTGGCCCAAAGTGGCATGTAGCCTTGGAAGACCACAGATGTTAAAGGGGAATCTGAAAGTGCTGAGGACTAACCAAATTCACAACTCACTCATGGCCACAGGCAGACCTCCATTAGTGGACTTGGACCGGTAGACCGTGATTTGCATGTGGCTTGGGTAAACCAAGACGGGTGAAAATAGATTTGTTGGAAGAGTGCAAATGAAAGTGTCCTAATATATAGGGCATTAATAACTGCTGGCAGTAACATACATGCTTCCAGTACATGCGGTCGGCCAAATGCACCAATCATCCATGGCAACAAGCACCCTGTGGACCTCCGACAGCAGTGAACTGAACAGACAAGTTACGCCAACATTAAACTTTTCGCCTGAACAGGGATTTGAACCCTGGACCCTCAGATTAAAAGTCTGATGCTCTACCGACTGAGCCATCGAGGCTTCAAAAAAGGTGTTTTCTCTCGCGAAAGTCTGTACGGGAGAAAACCAAAAGAACTTTGTCCATTACCTCAGATTCTGGAGCGGGGGAGAGTTGACGCAAAGTTGCATGTAGCCGTAGAAAACCACAGATGTTAAAGGGAAATCTGAACGTGCTGAGTACTAACCAAATTCATAACTCAATGTTGGCCACAGGGAGACTTCCATTAATGGTCTTGGTAAGGGTAGACCCTGATTTGTATGTGGCTTGGCTAAACCAAGACGGGTGCAATAAGATTTGTTGGCAGTAACATACATGTCACCAGAACACGTGGTTCACTGAATGCACCACTCACCAATGTCAACAAGCACACTGTGAACCTCCATGACTGATAAAGAACCGAACGGACTAGTCACACCGACATTAAACTTGAAGCCTGAACAGGGACTTGAACCCTGGACCCTCAGATTAAGAGTCTGATGCTCTGCCGACTGAGCCATCCAGGCTTCGAAATCAGTAACTTTTCTTACGAAAGTGTGTTTGAGAGAAAACCATAACAACTTTGTCCATTACCATCACATTCTGGACTGGAGGAGGGTTGGCCCAAAGTGGCATGTAGCCTTGGAAGACCACAGATGTTAAAGGGGAATCTGAAAGTGCTGAGGACTAACCAAATTCAAAACTCACTCATGGCCACAGGCAGACCTCCATTAGTGGACTTGGACGGGTAGACCCTGATTTGCATGTGGCTTGGGTAAACCAAGACGGGTGAAATTAGATTTGTTGGAAGAGTGCAAATGAAAGTGTCCTAATATATAGGGCGTTAATAACTGCTGGCAGTAACATACATGCTTCCAGTACATGCGGTCGGCCAAATGCACCAATCATCCATGGCAACAAGCACACTGTGGACCTCCGACAGCAGTGACCTGAACAGACAAGTTACGCAAACATTAAACTTTTCGCCTGAACAGGGATTTGAACCCTGGACCCTCAGATTAAAAGTCTGATGCTCTACCGACTGAGCCATCCAGGCTTCAAAAAAGGTGTTTTCTCTCGCGAAAGTCTGTTCGGGAGAAAACCAAAAGAACTTTGTCCATTACCTCAGATTCTGGAGTGGGGGAGAGTTGACGCAAAGTTGCATGTAGCCGTAGAAAACCACAGATGTTAAAGGGAAATCTGAACGTGCTGAGGACTAACCAAATTCATAACTCAATGATGGCCACAGGGAGACTTCCATTAATGGTCTTGGTAAGGGGAGACCCTGATTTGTACATGGCTTGGCTAAACCAAGACGGGTGCAATTAGATTTGTTGGCAGTAACATACATGTTACCAGAACACATGGTTCACTGAATGCACCACTCACCAATGTCAACAAGCACACCGTTAACCTCCATGACTGATAAAGAACCGAACGGACAAGTCACACCGACATTAAACTTGAAGCCTGAACAGGGACTTGAACCCTGGACCCTCAGATTAAGAGTCTGATGCTCTGCCGACTGAGCCATCCAGGCTTCGAAATCAGTAACTTTTCTTACGAAAGTGTGTTTGAGAGAAAACCATAACAACTTTGTCCATTACCATCACATTCTGGACTGGAGGAGGGTTGGCCCAAAGTGGCATGTAGCCTTGGAAGACCACAGATGTTAAAGGGGAATCTGAAAGTGCTGAGGACTAACCAAATTCAAAACTCACTCATGGCCACAGGCAGACCTCCATTAGTGGACTTGGACGGGTAGACCCTGATTTGCATGTGGCTTGGGTAAACCAAGACGGGTGAAATTAGATTTGTTGGAAGAGTGCAAATGAAAGTGTCCTAATATATAGGGCGTTAATAACTGCTGGCAGTAACATACATGCTTCCAGTACATGCGGTCGGCCAAATGCACCAATCATCCATGGCAACAAGCACACTGTGGACCTCCGACAGCAGTGACCTGAACAGACAAGTTACGCAAACATTAAACTTTTCGCCTGAACAGGGATTTGAACCCTGGACCCTCAGATTAAAAGTCTGATGCTCTACCGACTGAGCCATCCAGGCTTCAAAAAAGGTGTTTTCTCTCGCGAAAGTCTGTTCGGGAGAAAACCAAAAGAACTTTGTCCATTACCTCAGATTCTGGAGTGGGGGAGAGTTGACGCAAAGTTGCATGTAGCCGTAGAAAACCACAGATGTTAAAGGGAAATCTGAACGTGCTGAGGACTAACCAAATTCATAACTCAATGATGGCCACAGGGAGACTTCCATTAATGGTCTTGGTAAGGGGAGACCCTGATTTGTACATGGCTTGGCTAAACCAAGACGGGTGCAATTAGATTTGTTGGCAGTAACATACATGTTACCAGAACACATGGTTCACTGAATGCACCACTCACCAATGTCAACAAGCACACCGTTAACCTCCATGACTGATAAAGAACCGAACGGACAAGTCACACCAACATTAAACTTGAAGCCTGAACAGGGACTTGAACCCTGGACCCTCAGATTAAGAGTCTGATGCTCTGCCGACTGAGCCATCCAGGCTTCGAAATCAGTAACTTTTCTTACGAAAGTGTGTTTGAGAGAAAACCATAACAACTTTGTCCATTACCATCACATTCTGGACTGGAGGAGGGTTGGCCCAAAGTGGCATGTAGCCTTGGAAGACCACAGATGTTAAAGGGGAATCTGAAAGTTCTGAGGACTAACCAAATTCAAAACTCACTCATGGCCACAGGCAGACCTCCATTAGTGGACTTGGACGGGTAGACCCTGATTTGCATGTGGCTTGGGTAAACCAAGACGGGTGAAATTAGATTTGTTGGAAGAGTGCAAATGAAAGTGTCCTAATATATAGGGCGTTAATAACTGCTGGCAGTAACATACATGCTTCCAGTACATGCGGTCGGCCAAATGCACCAATCATCCATGGCGACAAGCACACTGTGGACCTCCGACAGCAGTGACCTGAACAGACAAGTTACGCAAACATTAAACTTTTCGCCTGAACAGGGATTTGAACCCTGGACCCTCAGATTAAAAGTCTGATGCTCTACCGACTGAGCCATCCAGGCTTCAAAAAAGGTGTTTTCTCTCGCGAAAGACTGTACGGGAGAAAACCAAAAGAACTTTGTCCATTACCTCAGATTCTGGAGCGGGGGAGAGTTGACGCAAAGTTGCATGTAGCCGTAGAAAACCACAGATGTTAAAGGGAAATCTGAACGTGCTGAGGACTAACCAAATTCATTACTCAATGGTGGCCACAGGGAGACTTCCATTAATGGTCTTGGTAAGGGTAGACCCTGATTTGTATGTGGCTTGGCTAAACCAAGACGGGTGCAATAAGATTTGTTGGCAGTAACATACATGTCACCAGAACACGTGGTTCACTGAATGCACCACTCACCAATGTCAAGAAGCACACTGTGAACCTCCATGACTGATAAAGAACCGAACGGACAAGTCACACCTACATTAAACTTGAAGCCTGAACAGGGATTTGAACCCTGGACCCTCAGATTAAAAGTCTGATGCTCTACCGACTGAGCCATCGAGGCTTCAAAAAAGGTGTTTTCTCTCGCGAAAGTCTGTACGGGAGAAAACCAAAAGAACTTTGTCCATTACCTCAGATTCTGGAGCGGGGGAGAGTTGACGCAAAGTTCCATGTAGCCGTAGAAAACCACAGATGTTAAAGGGAAATCTGAACGTGCTGAGTACTAACCAAATTCATAACTCAATGTTGGCCACAGGGAGACTTCCATTAATGGTCTTGGTAAGGGTAGACCCTGATTTGTATGTGGCTTGGCTAAACCAAGACGGGTGCAATAAGATTTGTTGGCAGTAACATACATGTCACCAGAACACGTGGTTCACTGAATGCACCACTCACCAATGTCAACAAGCACACTGTGAACCTCCATGACTGATAAAGAACCGAACGGACAAGTCACACCTACATTAAACTTTAAGCCTGAACAGGGACTTGAACCGTGGACCCTCAGATTAAGAGTCTGATGCTCTGCCGACTGAGGCATCCAGGCTTCGAAATCAGTAACTTTTCTTACGAAAGTGTGTTCGAGAGAAAACCATAACAACTTTGTCCATTACCATCACATTCTGGACTGGAGGAGGGTTGGCCCAAAGTGGCATGTAGCCTTGGAAGACCACAGATGTTAAAGGGGAATCTGAAAGTGCTGAGGACTAACCAAATTCACAACTCACTCATGGCCACAGGCAGACCTCCATTAGTGGACTTGGACCGGTAGACCGTGATTTGCATGTGGCTTGGGTGAACCAAGACGGGTGAAAATAGATTTGTTGGAAGAGTGCAAATGAAAGTGTCCTAATATATAGGGCATTAATAACTGCTGGCAGTAACATACATGCTTCCAGTACATGCGGTCGGCCAAATGCACCAATCATCCATGGCAACAAGCACCCTGTGGACCTCCGACAGCAGTGAACTGAACAGACAAGTTACGCCAACATTAAACTTTTCGCCTGAACAGGGATTTGAACCCTGGACCCTCAGATTAAAAGTCTGATGCTCTACCGACTGAGCCATCGAGGCATCAAAAAAGGTGTTTTCTCTCGCGAAAGTCTGTACGGGAGAAAACCAAAAGAACTTTGTCCATTACCTCAGATTCTGGAGCGGGGGAGAGTTGACGCAAAGTTGCATGTAGCCGTAGAAAACCACAGATGTTAAAGGGAAATCTGAACGTGCTGAGTACTAACCAAATTCATAACTCAATGTTGGCCACAGGGAGACTTCCATTAATGGTCTTGGTAAGGGTAGACCCTGATTTGTATGTGGCTTGGCAAAACCAAGACGGGTGCAATTAGATTTGTTGGCAGTAACATACATGTCACCAGAACACGTGGTTCACTGAATGCACCACTTACCAATGTCAACAAGCACACTGTGAACCTCCATGACTGATAAAGAACCAAACGGACAAGTAACACCTACATTAAACTTGAAGCCTGAACAGGGACTTGAACCCTGGACCCTCAGATTAAGAGTCTGATGCTCTGCCGACTGAGCCATCCAGGCTTCGAAATCAGTAACTTTTCTTTCGAAAGTGTGTTCGAGAGAAAACCATAACAACTTTGTCCATTACCATCACATTCTGGACTGGAGGAGGGTTGGCCCAAAGTGGCATGTAGCCTTGGAAGACCACAGATGTTAAAGGGGAATCTGAAAGTGCTGAGGACTAACCAAATTCACAACTCACTCATGGCCACAGGCAGACCTCCATTAGTGGACTTGGACCGGTAGACCGTGATTTGCATGTGGCTTGGGTAAACCAAGACGGGTGAAAATAGATTTGTTGGAAGAGTGCAAATGAAAGTGTCCTAATATATAGGGCATTAATAACTGCTGGCAGTAACATACATGCTTCCAGTACATGCGGTCGGCCAAATGCACCAATCATCCATGGCAACAAGCACCCTGTGGACCTCCGACAGCAGTGAACTGAACAGACAAGTTACGCCAACATTAAACTTTTCGCCTGAACAGGGATTTGAACCCTGGACCCTCAGATTAAAAGTCTGATGCTCTACCGACTGAGCCATCGAGGCTTCAAAAAAGGTGTTTTCTCTCGCGAAAGTCTGTACGGGAGAAAACCAAAAGAACTTTGTCCATTACCTCAGATTCTGGAGCGGGGGAGAGTTGACGCAAAGTTGCATGTAGCCGTAGAAAACCACAGATGTTAAAGGGAAATCTGAACGTGCTGAGTACTAACCAAATTCATAACTCAATGTTGGCCACAGGGAGACTTCCATTAATGGTCTTGGTAAGGGTAGACCCTGATTTGTATGTGGCTTGGCTAAACCAAGACGGGTGCAATAAGATTTGTTGGCAGTAACATACATGTCACCAGAACACGTGGTTCACTGAATGCACCACTCACCAATGTCAACAAGCACACTGTGAACCTCCATGACTGATAAAGAACCGAACGGACAAGTCACACCTACATTAAACTTTAAGCCTGAACAGGGACTTGAACCGTGGACCCTCAGATTAAGAGTCTGATGCTCTGCCGACTGAGGCATCCAGGCTTCGAAATCAGTAACTTTTCTTACGAAAGTGTGTTCGAGAGAAAACCATAACAACTTTGTCCATTACCATCACATTCTGGACTGGAGGAGGGTTGGCCCAAAGTGGCATGTAGCCTTGGAAGACCACAGATGTTAAAGGGGAATCTGAAAGTGCTGAGGACTAACCAAATTCACAACTCACTCATGGCCACAGGCAGACCTCCATTAGTGGACTTGGACCGGTAGACCGTGATTTGCATGTGGCTTGGGTGAACCAAGACGGGTGAAAATAGATTTGTTGGAAGAGTGCAAATGAAAGTGTCCTAATATATAGGGCATTAATAACTGCTGGCAGTAACATACATGCTTCCAGTACATGCGGTCGGCCAAATGCACCAATCATCCATGGCAACAAGCACCCTGTGGACCTCCGACAGCAGTGAACTGAACAGACAAGTTACGCCAACATTAAACTTTTCGCCTGAACAGGGATTTGAACCCTGGACCCTCAGATTAAAAGTCTGATGCTCTACCGACTGAGCCATCGAGGCATCAAAAAAGGTGTTTTCTCTCGCGAAAGTCTGTACGGGAGAAAACCAAAAGAACTTTGTCCATTACCTCAGATTCTGGAGCGGGGGAGAGTTGACGCAAAGTTGCATGTAGCCGTAGAAAACCACAGATGTTAAAGGGAAATCTGAACGTGCTGAGTACTAACCAAATTCATAACTCAATGTTGGCCACAGGGAGACTTCCATTAATGGTCTTGGTAAGGGTAGACCCTGATTTGTATGTGGCTTGGCTAAACCAAGACGGGTGCAATAAGATTTGTTGGCAGTAACATACATGTCACCAGAACACGTGGTTCACTGAATGCACCACTCACCAATGTCAACAAGCACACTGTGAACCTCCATGACTGATAAAGAACCGAACGGACAAGTCACACCTACATTAAACTTTAAGCCTGAACAGGGACTTGAACCGTGGACCCTCAGATTAAGAGTCTGATGCTCTGCCGACTGAGGCATCCAGGCTTCGAAATCAGTAACTTTTCTTACGAAAGTGTGTTCGAGAGAAAACCATAACAACTTTGTCCATTACCATCACATTCTGGACTGGAGGAGGGTTGGCCCAAAGTGGCATGTAGCCTTGGAAGACCACAGATGTTAAAGGGGAATCTGAAAGTGCTGAGGACTAACCAAATTCACAACTCACTCATGGCCACAGGCAGACCTCCATTAGTGGACTTGGACCGGTAGACCGTGATTTGCATGTGGCTTGGGTAAACCAAGACGGGTGAAAATAGATTTGTTGGAAGAGTGCAAATGAAAGTGTCCTAATATATAGGGCATTAATAACTGCTGGCAGTAACATACATGCTTCCAGTACATGCGGTCGGCCAAATGCACCAATCATCCATGGCAACAAGCAGCAGTGAACTGAACAGACAAGTTACGCCAACATTAAACTTTTCGCCTGAACAGGGATTTGAACCCTGGACCCTCAGATTAAAAGTCTGATGCTCTACCGACTGAGCCATCGAGGCTTCAAAAAAGGTGTTTTCTCTCGCGAAAGTCTGTACGGGAGAAAACCAAAAGAACTTTGTCCATTACCTCAGATTCTGGAGCGGGGGAGAGTTGACGCAAAGTTGCATGTAGCCGTAGAAAACCACAGATGTTAAAGGGAAATCTGAACGTGCTGAGTACTAACCAAATTCATAACTCAATGTTGGCCACAGGGAGACTTCCATTAATGGTCTTGGTAAGGGTAGACCCTGATTTGTATGTGGCTTGGCAAAACCAAGACGGGTGCAATTAGATTTGTTGGCAGTAACATACATGTCACCAGAACACGTGGTTCACTGAATGCACCACTTACCAATGTCAACAAGCACACTGTGAACCTCCATGACTGATAAAGAACCAAACGGACAAGTAACACCTACATTAAACATGAAGCCTGAACAGGGACTTGAACCCTGGACCCTCAGATTAAGAGTCTGATGCTCTGCCGACTGAGCCATCCAGGCTTCGAAATCAGTAACTTTTCTTTCGAAAGTGTGTTCGAGAGAAAACCATAACAACTTTGTCCATTACCATCACATTCTGGACTGGAGGAGGGTTGGCCCAAAGTGGCATGTAGCCTTGGAAGACCACAGATGTTAAAGGGGAATCTGAAAGTGCTGAGGACTAACCAAATTCACAACTCACTCATGGCCACAGGCAGACCTCCATTAGTGGACTTGGACCGGTAGACCGTGATTTGCATGTGGCTTGGGTAAACCAAGACGGGTGAAAATAGATTTGTTGGAAGAGTGCAAATGAAAGTGTCCTAATATATAGGGCATTAATAACTGCTGGCAGTAACATACATGCTTCCAGTACATGCGGTCGGCCAAATGCACCAATCATCCATGGCAACAAGCACCCTGTGGACCTCCGACAGCAGTGAACTGAACAGACAAGTTACGCCAACATTAAACTTTTCGCCTGAACAGGGATTTGAACCCTGGACCCTCAGATTAAAAGTCTGATGCTCTACCGACTGAGCCATCGAGGCTTCAAAAAAGGTGTTTTCTCTCGCGAAAGTCTGTACGGGAGAAAACCAAAAGAACTTTGTCCATTACCTCAGATTCTGGAGCGGGGGAGAGTTGACGCAAAGTTGCATGTAGCCGTAGAAAACCACAGATGTTAAAGGGAAATCTGAACGTGCTGAGTACTAACCAAATTCATAACTCAATGTTGGCCACAGGGAGACTTCCATTAATGGTCTTGGTAAGGGTAGACCCTGATTTGTATGTGGCTTGGCTAAACCAAGACGGGTGCAATAAGATTTGTTGGCAGTAACATACATGTCACCAGAACACGTGGTTCACTGAATGCACCACTCACCAATGTCAACAAGCACACTGTGAACCTCCATGACTGATAAAGAACCGAACGGACAAGTCACACCTACATTAAACTTTAAGCCTGAACAGGGACTTGAACCGTGGACCCTCAGATTAAGAGTCTGATGCTCTGCCGACTGAGGCATCCAGGCTTCGAAATCAGTAACTTTTCTTACGAAAGTGTGTTCGAGAGAAAACCATAACACCTTTGTCCATTACCATCACATTCTGGACTGGAGGAGGGTTGGCCCAAAGTGGCATGTAGCCTTGGAAGACCACAGATGTTAAAGGGGAATCTGAAAGTGCTGAGGACTAACCAAATTCACAACTCACTCATGGCCACAGGCAGACCTCCATTAGTGGACTTGGACCGGTAGACCGTGATTTGCATGTGGCTTGGGTGAACCAAGACGGGTGAAAATAGATTTGTTGGAAGAGTGCAAATGAAAGTGTCCTAATATATAGGGCATTAATAACTGCTGGCAGTAACATACATGCTTCCAGTACATGCGGTCGGCCAAATGCACCAATCATCCATGGCAACAAGCACCCTGTGGACCTCCGACAGCAGTGAACTGAACAGACAAGTTACGCCAACATTAAACTTTTCGCCTGAACAGGGATTTGAACCCTGGACCCTCAGATTAAAAGTCTGATGCTCTACCGACTGAGCCATCGAGGCATCAAAAAAGGTGTTTTCTCTCGCGAAAGTCTGTACGGGAGAAAACCAAAAGAACTTTGTCCATTACCTCAGATTCTGGAGCGGGGGAGAGTTGACGCAAAGTTGCATGTAGCCGTAGAAAACCACAGATGTTAAAGGGAAATCTGAACGTGCTGAGTACTAACCAAATTCATAACTCAATGTTGGCCACAGGGAGACTTCCATTAATGGTCTTGGTAAGGGTAGACCCTGATTTGTATGTGGCTTGGCAAAACCAAGACGGGTGCAATTAGATTTGTTGGCAGTAACATACATGTCACCAGAACACGTGGTTCACTGAATGCACCACTTACCAATGTCAACAAGCACACTGTGAACCTCCATGACTGATAAAGAACCAAACGGACAAGTAACACCTACATTAAACTTGAAGCCTGAACAGGGACTTGAACCCTGGACCCTCAGATTAAGAGTCTGATGCTCTGCCGACTGAGCCATCCAGGCTTCGAAATCAGTAACTTTTCTTTCGAAAGTGTGTTCGAGAGAAAACCATAACAACTTTGTCCATTACCATCACATTCTGGACTGGAGGAGGGTTGGCCCAAAGTGGCATGTAGCCTTGGAAGACCACAGATGTTAAAGGGGAATCTGAAAGTGCTGAGGACTAACCAAATTCACAACTCACTCATGGCCACAGGCAGACCTCCATTAGTGGACTTGGACCGGTAGACCGTGATTTGCATGTGGCTTGGGTAAACCAAGACGGGTGAAAATAGATTTGTTGGAAGAGTGCAAATGAAAGTGTCCTAATATATAGGGCATTAATAACTGCTGGCAGTAACATACATGCTTCCAGTACATGCGGTCGGCCAAATGCACCAATCATCCATGGCAACAAGCACCCTGTGGACCTCCGACAGCAGTGAACTGAACAGACAAGTTACGCCAACATTAAACTTTTCGCCTGAACAGGGATTTGAACCCTGGACCCTCAGATTAAAAGTCTGATGCTCTACCGACTGAGCCATCGAGGCTTCAAAAAAGGTGTTTTCTCTCGCGAAAGTCTGTACGGGAGAAAACCAAAAGAACTTTGTCCATTACCTCAGATTCTGGAGCGGGGGAGAGTTGACGCAAAGTTGCATGTAGCCGTAGAAAACCACAGATGTTAAAGGGAAATCTGAACGTGCTGAGTACTAACCAAATTCATAACTCAATGTTGGCCACAGGGAGACTTCCATTAATGGTCTTGGTAAGGGTAGACCCTGATTTGTATGTGGCTTGGCTAAACCAAGACGGGTGCAATAAGATTTGTTGGCAGTAACATACATGTCACCAGAACACGTGGTTCACTGAATGCACCACTCACCAATGTCAACAAGCACACTGTGAACCTCCATGACTGATAAAGAACCGAACGGACAAGTCACACCTACATTAAACTTTAAGCCTGAACAGGGACTTGAACCGTGGACCCTCAGATTAAGAGTCTGATGCTCTGCCGACTGAGGCATCCAGGCTTCGAAATCAGTAACTTTTCTTACGAAAGTGTGTTCGAGAGAAAACCATAACAACTTTGTCCATTACCATCACATTCTGGACTGGAGGAGGGTTGGCCCAAAGTGGCATGTAGCCTTGGAAGACCACAGATGTTAAAGGGGAATCTGAAAGTGCTGAGGACTAACCAAATTCACAACTCACTCATGGCCACAGGCAGACCTCCATTAGTGGACTTGGACCGGTAGACCGTGATTTGCATGTGGCTTGGGTGAACCAAGACGGGTGAAAATAGATTTGTTGGAAGAGTGCAAATGAAAGTGTCCTAATATATAGGGCATTAATAACTGCTGGCAGTAACATACATGCTTCCAGTACATGCGGTCGGCCAAATGCACCAATCATCCATGGCAACAAGCACCCTGTGGACCTCCGACAGCAGTGAACTGAACAGACAAGTTACGCCAATATTAAACTTTTCGCCTGAACAGGGATTTGAACCCTGGACCCTCAGATTAAAAGTCTGATGCTCTACCGACTGAGCCATCGAGGCATCAAAAAAGGTGTTTTCTCTCGCGAAAGTCTGTACGGGAGAAAACCAAAAGAACTTTGTCCATTACCTCAGATTCTGGAGCGGGGGAGAGTTGACGCAAAGTTGCATGTAGCCGTAGAAAACCACAGATGTTAAAGGGAAATCTGAACGTGCTGAGTACTAACCAAATTCATAACTCAATGTTGGCCACAGGGAGACTTCCATTAATGGTCTTGGTAAGGGTAGACCCTGATTTGTATGTGGCTTGGCTAAACCAAGACGGGTGCAATAAGATTTGTTGGCAGTAACATACATGTCACCAGAACACGTGGTTCACTGAATGCACCACTCACCAATGTCAACAAGCACACTGTGAACCTCCATGACTGATAAAGAACCGAACGGACAAGTCACACCTACATTAAACTTTAAGCCTGAACAGGGACTTGAACCGTGGACCCTCAGATTAAGAGTCTGATGCTCTGCCGACTGAGGCATCCAGGCTTCGAAATCAGTAACTTTTCTTACGAAAGTGTGTTCGAGAGAAAACCATAACAACTTTGTCCATTACCATCACATTCTGGACTGGAGGAGGGTTGGCCCAAAGTGGCATGTAGCCTTGGAAGACCACAGATGTTAAAGGGGAATCTGAAAGTGCTGAGGACTAACCAAATTCACAACTCACTCATGGCCACAGGCAGACCTCCATTAGTGGACTTGGACCGGTAGACCGTGATTTGCATGTGGCTTGGGTGAACCAAGACGGGTGAAAATAGATTTGTTGGAAGAGTGCAAATGAAAGTGTCCTAATATATAGG
Organism: Leptoclinus maculatus; assembly: GCA_032191485.1. Classification (NCBI taxonomy): domain Eukaryota; kingdom Metazoa; phylum Chordata; class Actinopteri; order Perciformes; family Stichaeidae; genus Leptoclinus; species Leptoclinus maculatus. The sequence continues at coordinate 35,222,257 of JAVDOI010000002.1, read as the reverse complement.
GCATTAATAACTTCTGGCAGTAACATACATGCTTCCAGTACATGCGGTCGGCCAAATGCACCAATCATCCATGGCAACAAGCACACTGTGGACCTCCGACAGCAGTGAACTGAACAGACAAGTTACGCCAACATTAAACTTTTCGCCTGAACAGGGATTTGAACCCTGGACCCTCAGATTAAAAGTCTGATGCTCTACCTACTGAGCCATCCAGGCTTCAAAAAAGGTGTTTTCTCTCGCGAAAGTCTGTACGGGAGAAAACCAAAAGAACTTTGTCCATTACCTCAGATTCTGGAGCGGGGGAGAGTTGACGCAAATTTGCATGTAGCCGTAGAAAACCACAGATGTTAAAGGGAAATCTGAACGTGCTGAGGACTAACCAAATTCATTACTCAATGGTGGCGACAGGGAGACTTCCATTAATGGTCTTGGTAAGGGTAGACCCTGATTTGTATGTGGCTTGGCTAAACCAAGACGGGTGCAATAAGATTTGTTGGCAGTAACATACATGTCACCAGAACACGTGGTTCACTGAATGCACCACTCACCAATGTCAACAAGCACACTGTGAACCTCCATGACTGATAAAGAACCGAACGGACAAGTCACACCTACATTAAACTTTAAGCCTGAACAGGGACTTGAACCGTGGACCCTCAGATTAAGAGTCTGATGCTCTGCCGACTGAGCCATCCAGGCTTCGAAATCAGTAACTTTTCTTTCGAAAGTGTGTTCGAGAGAAAACCATAACAACTTTGTCCATTACCATCACATTCTGGACTGGAGGAGGGTTGGCCCAAAGTGGCATGTAGCCTTGGAAGACCACAGATGTTAAAGGGGAATCTGAAAAGTGCTGAGGACCGACTGAGCCATCGAGGCTTCAAAAAAGGTGTTTTCTCTCGCGAAAGTCTTTTCGGGAGAAAACCAAAAGAACTTTGTCCATTACCTCAGATTCTGGAGTGGGGGAGAGTTGACGCAAAGTTGCATGTAGCCGCATGTACAATACAGAACTATTAAAATAATGGACAGATTCATGTTTGAAAAAAATAATTAAAAATTGTCTAATCAACCAAAAAGTTTGCGGACCCCCTAGGGGTCGCAGACCCCCTTTTGAAGACCTCTGGTATAGTGTTTTAAAATGAAAGTGAAAAGTTAAGATATAGAATGTCAAAAAGAAACAGTCATACAGTATTGTAGATAATCAAAAAGTCAGAAAAATATCATTAAGGTCGTAAAAGTAATTCTAGAATATTGTTTGATGAAAAGTTACGTCTAGAAAAAGTAAACAAATAGCCATAGTATATAGTATGTCAAAAAGTCAGAAAAAGTAGTCGTATATCACAAAAGTCATTAAACATAATATAAAGCATAATGTTGAAAAAAAGTACAAAAAAGCCATAGTACAGTATGTCTTAAAAAGGTCATAAAAGGTTATTGTATACAAGTATTAGTTATACTATATGGACGAGTATAGTATGTCTAAAAGTCATTACAAAGGTCATAGGATAGAGTGTCAAAAATGTGATAACAAAGCCACAGTATAGTATGTGAAATATGTGAGGCAGAAGTCATAGTATAGTATGAAAAGTCATGTTTGGTCTCTGCAGAACATGTCCGGGAGTCGACCTAGTACAGTCGCTGTAGATGATCAACTATTAACTCTTAATATCTCTGATTTACTGGAGTCGATTGTAATTTAATGAAAAATTGCACACAAACATTAATTACCCAAATTAATTACCCAAATTATGCTAGCTTGGTGCAATATTTGTACACTTGAGTTGTGGTTGCTTGGACATAGCCATTAATGACAATCATATGTCTATGCATTTACTGAATTAAAACTGAAACTAGTTAAAACTCTAAACTACTATTTCACTATGAATTAATCTACCTAGTATTCTCTTGATTATTGATGTTTGGTCTCTAAAATGTCAGCAAATTGTACACAAAAAAAGCCCATCACAATTTAACAGCTCATAGTGATGTTTTCAAATGTCTGATTAGTCAAACCAACACCAAATATATTCTGTTCATCATATAAGTATAATAAAACCAGAAAATCATTTGAAGCTGAACCAGTGACGTTTTTCCATTTTTGCTTAAAATTTGGTAAAATGATTAATCAAATATAAAACAATGTTGCCAATTAATTTTCTGTTGATCGAATATATTTTTCGGGTTGAATTATAATATGTTTTAATATGGGAAATGTGGCGCCCACAATATTAAATGTGACATAATAAACGACAGAATAGATAATAAACACAAATTTCATATGGACGTACTAAACAGGATCGACCCATAGTCCACTTTAAATATGTAGTGATGATATGTTACCGTTGTTTAACTGACAAAAATACAGTGACACCACTTTAATGTTTGTAAACAAATTTTTACTGATACAGTTAAGAATATTGATACAGCAATGTAAAGCTACCATAATGCACATACCTATGGACTTATGAATCATAATGGGCACTAGATGGATTATAATAAATAGTTGAACACAACATCTGTACACAGAAACATTGCCCAATAATCCATAGAAATGTACATATACCAGTACAACATTTATAAGTCCATACATTTTATTTACGAATGACAAATCCTCCAAAATTAAATTGATATCCTCCATTTTTATGCCTCTCTTTACTTCTTTCTTTCTTTTTTTAAATAAACAAGCAACTACTGAATTTATAAGGAATTATGTACAGGTTCCTAAACAAGAAACTCCATAAAGGCACAATTGTCTATACAACATGTACAAAAAAAGAAATTGTCTGGAGCTGACAAAAAAAGGTAAAAATAAAAATGATTGGTCATTATTATAATTTTATGATTGCACATACAATATGAATGTCAGCATCTGTGCTTTGAAAGGTGATTTGCAACGAAACAAACCCCCTGAAAAGTGTTTTCAGTCTTACAAAGTGACAAGAATTACAAAAAGAGAACAAGAAGAGCTTTCCGTGTGGGGTTTTCAGGTGGCAATGACCAGTCTGTCTTCATCATCACTGGATACCTCATTATAGTCATCATTTACCCTCTGCCAGCTGGTCACTGGCGGTGGTCTAGGAGGTGCAGGATCACTAGCTCCCTCAACTGGTGACTCCTTAGCACTGTCTGCTCTTCTCTCAGGGGCTGGCGATCGATGCTGCCGTGGGGATTTATCCCTTTCTTGCCTCTCAGCGGTCCGTGTGAGCTCTGCTCTGCTGCTGCTGCTGCTGCTGCCTCCGGGGCTAGCTCTGCTGCCCGAGGCCACTTCTGGACAGCTGCTGACCTTAAACGGGCCGGTCGGGGAAGCAGACATGCAGCTCCGTAAAGAACCAAGCCAATGTTCACTATGAGACGGCTGAGCTCCCGGAGCTTCAGGGCTGCACTGCCTCTCTGACAACCCAGGGAGAGGACTAAGTGTGGAGAGGGGGCTGAGAGAGGGAATGATGGCAGGCAGGGTGATGTTAACTATCTGCAGACCTGGGACGTGTGTCTGCGGGCAGGTGCTGCTTTGGGAGGTGGGGTTGGCAGCTAACACCTGCAGCCCGAGGGTGGCATTGAGGGTGAGCCCTTGCTGGGGCAGCAGCTGTGTGGATGCCAGGCCTGTGTTTGTGAGTCCCATGAGGTTTAGTGTCTCCAGACCTACTGGCTGTATTGTTTGAGCCTGCAGGCCAGTGACCTGCCCTAAGGGGAAGCAGGGCAGCACACTACTGATTGGTTCCTGGACCACAAGAGGCTGGGTTTGCAAGCCCTCCGGATGGGGTGGAGTGTTGAGAGCTGGTAACGGGCTTGTGTTCCTGTGAATGACGCTCACTGCTGGGATGGTGAGCTGGACGGGGCCCGCCTGGATCGGTACGAAGGTGGAGTAAGCTGCCAGGCCAGCGGGCACCAGCTGGATTCCCCCAACCGGGACCATGCTGTAAGAGGAGCGAAACGGCTGCTGGGAGTGCAGTGGCAGGTGACTGAACAGGTGCGTCTGGGTCTCTGTTCCTGCCGTTTGGGATAGACCCTGTGGGGGAAAGTGCACGAGGCCTTGAGAAGCATAAGAGGAAGTCTGAGTGCTGCGGTTCACGGGTATGCCCGATTCGCTGGTTGCCACAGCGGGAGGTGCCGAGGAGGTGTTCTGTGGAAAGAGAGAAAATTTAATATTCAGTCTTATTTATCGAGGCAAAATCAAAAATGGTATTTGGAGCAGTCCACTAAGTCGAATCAGAATCAACAAGACTATTTTTTTTCAGAACATTCACAGGAGCTTTGTGGAAGTGCCTCGCATGCAGGATTCAAAGTAAGGGTATTGATAGGAAAGAGAGGAGGCGGGCAGGGATGGGTGGACAGAGACAACGAGAATACATGGGTCTCACCTGGCCTAGCTTGGAGCCCTTGCCTGGCACTGGGGGACTAGGGGGCACTTCAAAGTCAGGGTAGTCGATGGACATCTGCCTGCACGGAGACACTGGGCTCATCATGTGCACCGACTCTGTGTCTGAGGTGTAGGAGTCTGATGTGGTGGCAACAGGCGGAGGAGAGTAAAGGAGGGGCATTGAGCTGCAGCAGGACCCAGAGATGAATATCTGCTTGCTCAGGGACACGGGGCTCATCATGGGGACAGATTCAAAGTCTGATGCGTAGGATTCAGAGGCTGGAGGCCGGGAGAGAGGCAGGGAGACTGAGCAGATTGACATCTTGGCTAGCAGGGCGCTAGGAGGGACTTCAGCCTCTTTGGAAGGGATGTGCTGAGGGCTGGCAGAGACAGAAGGGTTGGTAGACAGACCAGACTCTGCCTGGCTGTCCTCCTCTTCCTCCTCGTTGTCGTCATTCTCGTCATCATCAGGGCCATCGGAGTCGTCGCCGTCTGAATCTTGGCGGTCAGCACTGCTCACCTGACTCCGGTCCCCTGTAGATGATAGAATATGTAAGAAGTTAGTCTATTCTTGGTATTCTGCAGAACAAATGAGTCATCAGAGCTGATATGAAAATATATGTGTTGAACCACTTTTATTCATTAAAGATATTCTATCATCATGTAGGTTTCTTCCACACAGTGAGAAAACCCACCACCAAGAATACAATTCGGTGAGGTTTTGTGCTGCTGCAGTGTTTCCCACCCCACATCACCACACGCCCCTGAGCTCCATCACAGGCAGAGGAGGAAAAACAAATATGCTCTTAAGAGACTGGGACCATAGAATGCTTTCAGGGAGCTTCTCTCTCTCTCTCTTTTTTTTCTAAAATTAGACGCAGCAATTTCCTTTCTAAACGTTGTGCATTCTGCCCACATGCGCTTTGAGTTAACAGAGGAAGGAGCTGCATTTAGCATTTCTAATTAGAACATGGCAAAGCTATTGATCGACATAGCAACAGAGCACAAGTGGGGACAATCTTTGTTTTATATCTCATGACATGACCGTGGGAGTTTTATTCTAAGAAGGTTAATCCTGTTTGAAACCAAAGCAAATGGGGAAAACAAGACCTATCTGTATTGAGTCACTTTTTCACTGTAAATAAACCCTTTAATTTACAGTGAATAGTTCAGTTTGTTTGATAAGCTTTTGAGCACACCAATTCTTCCGTGTTTCCCTCTTGGCAAAGACCAGTGAAGCACTGTACCTGAGTCCTCTGCATCCTGATCCTCAATGAGACCCGCAGGAACCCCCATCTCCATGCATTTCTTACTGTGGGCCTTGGATTTCATGTGCTTGGTCAGATTCCCTGCAAGAAGAGAGGAAAGTGAGGTCTTACGGGTGGGTAGAGCTCGAACAATAGCACAGAAGGAGTTTATGTAAGAGAATGCGGTCTTTGGGCAAGCTGTACGTAGAGGGTGAGTAACTGATAAAGACATTTTTAAATGAACGTGGGTTGCTCTGACACCGAGTACTGTTCTGCAGTGTGGCGTGGGTAGGCAAGTTCGATAAAGAATAGTGAATCATACTGTCTTGGTTTAAGAGATGGTGAAACATCTTACATTTTATAAAAAAGATGTTGAACTGTAGCAGTTCAAGGATATAAAAAATATGTCTCAAATATGGATTGTAGTAAAAACTAAGTGTATGTTCAGATATGAGATCAGTGTCCCAAAATGTTGTTAAAATTTGAGGTACCATATTCATCATGGTGCACATGTATTCAGTAATATAGAACCACATACAGCGCAGTATATTTAAAGACAACGCAATTTAACGATTTTGAGAAATCACATAGATGGTTAACATCTGGATCAGAGAATACATTCCATCTTATTCACTAGAATGTTTTTAGAGTGATTTTGTAGAATTGATTACTGTGAAAGTCCAGAGACTTCACCGCATTCAAACAAGTTCAAACTTCCTGGTTGATGGAAAAATTGATAAATCCATCTCCAACCATGCCATGACTAGTAGAGGAGCAGTAGCTTTAGATTTGTAGCTTTGAACACTGATCGACTAATGAGCACTAACCTTTCGTCTTGAAAGAGAAGTTGCAGTGGACACAGTGGTATGGCCGGACATCTGAGTGGGTGCGGATGTGTTTGCGTAGCATGCTCGGCTTCTTGCAGCGGATCCCACATTCCTCACAGATGTATTTACCACGTCCACGCCCACGTACGTAAATATACTCCTCATTAGATTTGTATCTGTGGAGTTGCAATAAAACCATGAAGGACAAATAAGACAAACGCATAAAACCAAGCATATAAGATTTTTAATATTAATATAATATAATTGCAATTAATAGTTCTGAATCATACCCGCCATCGAATATTTTGACCCGTCTTGGTTCTGTTTTAGATGCCACCTCCTTGTCTGACTCGTTGCTGGCCTGAGGTTCTGGTTGCACTTTACTTCTGCTTTCAACTGATATAGACTTCTGGGTTATTGGCACCTGCAGAGAGAAGAGGTGATTGATGTATTTATTGATTTAATTTAAGAAGAAGTCAGCAGTATATCAGAAACATAAAAAAAAATTAAAAATCTAACTTTGCATTAGATTTTACCCTGGGCATGACGTCTTTCAGCTTGCTCGAGTAAGACAAGATGTCCGATTTCCCGCTAGTTGTTATGGCCGAGGTGTAGTGTATTTTCTTGGAGCTCTGCTTGGAGTCAAACAGAGACATGACCACCTTGGTGGGCAACCCAAGCAGGTTATTGTTGTTAGGGCTGACAGTCCAGACAGCATAGGCTGAAGTCTTCAGGTCAGTCTGTGGAACATGAAGAGGTTTCCGCTTCATCAAAAAACACCATGTGAAAGTGGTGGCAGTCTTCAAGCTGGGAAAAGACAGGCGATGACTGTCTTTGGTGTTAACCACAGACACAGATGTGGTCAGTTTCACCTGACCACCGTGGAAGCTGGAGGGCCTAATAGGAGATTTGGCAGGAGTCCATCTCTGTTCCTCAGCTTTCTCTTGGGGTTTCAGAGTGTTATTAGCTGGCATGGAGGTGCCCTGGCTACCAGTTGTATTATTAAGGGCAGGGCCTGCCTCTTCATGAATAACAGTGCTTGTGTCTTTATTCAGCCCAGCACTGTCAGGTGACATGGGCTTAACGTCATCAGTAGCCTGTGAGTCCTTCTCCCCATCGGTTTTAACCTGCGGCAGAGGTGGGGCCTCAGTTTCAATGGGACTGTCCACTGGTTCAGTTGTGCAAACCTGCCTAACAAGTGTAAACTTCCGCTGTCTGGTAACCTCTGACATCTTAGAATTAAGATAATTGACCGATCTGCCGTCAGTTAGACAGGCCACGCCATGCTCATCCTTAGCCCGTTTTTGGTGCTTTTCCATATAGATGTCCAAGCTGTTGGCAGGTGACAGCATTCGTTTACTTGAAGCAGTGGGTTCCTGCTGTGGGCATAGAGTCACTGAAGACAGTTTCTGTGTGCAATGTAAAGACCCAAGAGAAGGTGCTTGTTCACCAGTATGGTTATGAGTGCTAACTGTTTGATTCCTGTCCTTCTTTGTTGTTGGTACAGCATGACTATCACTCTCTACACTGTGAGTGGATGAGAGACTATTTTTATTGGACACAGAGGGAGCAGGGTGCATCTGCTCGTGAGTGATGAGGATCTGTGGCAATGGTATAACACCTGCTTGGTTCTGACCAAATGGGTCCCTTTGGTGTACACCTGACAAAACAACAGTCTGTGTCTTAATCTCAGAGGCCTGTTGATTGGGTTGACCAACATATACGTTTTGGAGTACGTCTGACGTGCTCAAGATTGAATTAGCAATAGGTATTGTTAAAATTGGCAAGGCTATCTGCGTGCCCTGTGTGCTGGAGAATGAAAATGTTTGGCTTGCTCTCAGAGCGGGACACTGCAGTTGGTATTTGGGCACAAAACTTCTTTCTTTCTTTTCTTCAGAGGTGGCTGGTTTGTTTTGGACATTCTCACGACAAACTACGATCTGGCTCAGAGGTGGTTGCATCTTTTGGCATATTTGAACCCTTGATGTTTGATGCCAAGGGTGTGGAAGGCCATGGACTTGAGGCTGCTGAATTAGGCTACCCAAATGAATGCTTTGCACGATCTGCTCATTCTTTTGCAAGGGTGCTTCTCCAGTGTGCAGGATGAAAGGCTGAGCCATGTTGCGCCTATTGGCAATGTGAATCTGCTGGGATCTATTCTGAGTTAAAGAGCTAACATTCGTGATGGGAGGTTTATCTAGAGGAATGACAGCTTTCCGAACAGGTTGCTGACTCTCGAGGCCTATCTTTAAAGACATTTGGGGAACTAATGGTCCCCGCCTCCTTTCAATAAGTGGCACCTGGGAAACTTGGGGGATTTGTCCACTTTTTGGCTGGCCAGCAGGTGACAGAGATCTGCTGGGGGATACGTTGCCACAGTCAAAGGACTTGCTACGGTAGTCGCATGAAATCTCCACAGATGGTTGAGTACAAGTGATCTGTTCAGATGCGGCACGCCTCATCATACCAGGCACACCAAGGGTGTTGAAGGCTATTGGCAAACCTTTCGGCTCTGGAACTTTGCTGACACACTCCCCTCTGGAAGGACTCTCTGACCTAGATGGCTCATCTCTGTCAAAAGAGGCAGAGATGCTGGAACAACGGGAAAGACTACTCTCCCTGCTGAGGCTTCGCGAGAGGCTGGACTCAAAACTGGATTCACCTGAGGAGTGATCCATTTGAGCAAGACGAATTCTTTTCTTTTTCGGCGGAAGTTTCTCTGCTGGTACCTTTGACAAGCTCTCACTTCTCTGAGGCCAGCTGAACTGATCTGCAGGCTTATCCGACGGCTCAGTAGTCTGTGTTTCATGTTCTCTGTCAGGCTCCTCTGTGACCAGAATCTCAGGAACTTGGATGTTATTTTGACGAACCAGACGAGACTGATGGACAGGAGTAGTGTTGCCACCAACTGTTGCTACTGCGCCATCAGTGCATTGTTCCTTTCTTTGTTTTCCATAGTCAGCATTCTTGGGTTGGGACATTTTTTCATGGTAGCTGTCAGCTGAGACATTTGCTATTGCATCAGTTTTGAGTTTGTTGAGGGGATCCTTCTCCAAAATATCAACAGGAGAGGCCCTGTCAATAGATTCAGTTTCAAATGAATTGGGTCTGCTGAGAGAGTTGGTGTGTCTGATGACAGAAGTACCACTGCCTTGCCTTTGCAATTCTCCTTTAGTAGAAGTGCTGATCTGGGTCTCTCGTATTGGTGACAGTCTGGAATCCGAAGGATTAATACTTCTTGCTAACAGCTGAATCTGAGGTAGCTTTGACTGATTGTTTTTGGGCTGTATGTCTACTATTACAGCATGCTGAGAAATAGTCTGACTTGCCAAAGCTGTCGGTAGCTCAAAACTAACTGAACAAGGTGGAATGGTGTCAGTAGGAGATTGATCGTCCTCATCTCCAACACTTTTCATTTTCCTTCTCTTCCTAATTGATGTCTGTTGATCAAGTATTCCTGCGCCACTAGTTGATCTAGGGACTATGGGCTGCATTATGTTAACGTGAAAAACATCTTGATCCGTTTCTTTAACCGTGATTGGCTTGTTTTTTGGACCATGAAGCTCAGAGCAATAGAATTTCTTGTGAGTTTCAAAATTTTCTAACTTTCTGTACCGATTACGACACGTTTCACACTCATACATCGTGCCTTTGTTCTGCTGAGGCTTTCTGTTTCTGTCCTGACTGTGCTCAAAAGATCTGCTTCTTTGCATCAGCTCTGTGGAACTGCTTTGACCATGATAGCCCTCATCCATGGAGCGAACAGTAGGGAGGCCATGTCCCTCACTTGTGGTAAAGTCTTCCACTGCTGCTTGTCTGACTAAGGTACGAGAATGTATTGCTGGATTTGGGGTTGATGGGGCTGATGAAAATACTTCATCATTAAACAAACTCATTTTGTCATCAAATGACTGACAAATTCGCAGAGGGTGGGGGATGGGGGCAACATTAAGGGGAAGAGCAGAGTGTCCTGGTGTAGTAGGCATAGAGTTACTTCTTGTTATTGGCAAACAATCCATTGGTGGGTATTGAGAAGGTACAGAGAGAAGAAATACTGGCTTTGATTTATCTGTAGGCGTAAATGGGGACTTGGGAATGTCTGAGCTGGAACTTGACCTTCTTCCTATTGGTTTAAGGTCAAATTGAAATGAGTCTTTAAATATGTATGATTTAGGAGAGTCTATGCTGCCTCTCCTTGATAGAGATGTCCTCCTTGGCTTTACACTGTCCAGCTGCTTGTTGTCAACTACTGCCTCATTATCGGATATCAACTTTGAAATTCGTTCTTCCAGAGAGAGTGCTTTGGCTTCTAATGGTGGACGCATATGTCCTTCTGTGGCTCGTGGCTTTTGCTCAGCTGCTACATGCATTACTGTGGCAGCCACAGGAGGGACATTGGGAAGGGTATTCTTGGCAATGTCAATATCCACTGGTGGAGTTATCTTAACAAATGGGCTGGGTGGACTCATTGCCTGGTCAGCACTTTCAGAACGTGAGAAGTAGCCAGAATCTGTACTTCCTAAACTGCGAGGGCTTAGTAGACACTTGACCTGCTGCTGTTGGGAAAAGTCTGTTGCTTGTTGCCTCTGAAGCTGAGCATGTCCACCCAACAGTGGAGACTTGCACTGTTGGTCTTCATCTTCACTCACAGTATCTAGTGAAGGATTTGTACCATCCACCTCTTTAAGAGATGACAGGACTGTGATGCTTGATCTCATATTAGCAGTCTGGAACTCTCGTTGCCGTTGTGCAGCCGCTTGCTCAGGTGCTGCACATGTAACTCTCGGGCTATCTGCCCTCAGAGGGGAGACATTAACTGGGTAGACAACAACTTTTGGAAGTGCAGCTGTGACTTTGGGCTCATGCGTCCTCTGACCTGGGGCTGCTTTAATTGACTCAAACACAGCCGATGAGTCTGCTTCCCCGTGGCTTGCTTGGGTTGTACCTACACTCTGTAAACTATGTTCAGACATAGCTGCCACACTACTCTGTGATGAGTCAGGGTCCAGGTCTGCAGTGCTACCATCCTCGTCACTGTCCCCACTCTCCTCTGCCTCTGAATGTGTTCCTAAGGCTTTGTCTGATTCTTGAGAGAGTGAGCCACCTCCAGATTCAGAGCGTGCAATGAGACCCAGTTTTATAGCATGAGCATGTGATTTCTTATGCTTGTACAAGTTGCTCTTGGTTTTGAATGAGAAGCCACAAGTTACACAGGGGTATGGTCTTTCCCCTGTGTGAGACCTGATGTGTTTGAGCAGCACGCTGGGTTTTGCACATGCCCGACTGCAGTATTCACAAACATACTTTCCAGGCTTCTTAGGCTTTTGGTCCTTGGAAACCTGATCAGAACCAAAATTCATTACAGAGGTCATCTGAACTTGGTTGCTGCAAGGTGTAACTGGGACCTGAATGGTGCTGGGAACACTTGCTGAGAGGGACTGGCATGTGTGCACAACAGGTGGTTGACTTTGTGGCAAAGCATTGGAGCCTGAGGGAACAGGTGCATGGGTTATAGTTGATGGTCCAGTATTAAAGCTCATGTGCAAGCTATTGTTTTCTGGCATAAAATGTGGTGTAGCAAGCGGAGAGGACTGCATGGGAGTACCCTGTGTAGATGTCTGCACATTTCCCTGTAGTGGTGCTGCAATGCCAATAAAGTTGCCTTGCTTGTCAATATAATAAGTCTGCATATGGGAAGCTTGGTTCTGAAGACCAATATTCACAGCTGCCATTGTTGTTAATTCACAACTAGATTGAGCATTAAGGGTGGAAGCTGGTTTTCCGATGGCTGCGACCTGCAAGGAGTTTTTCTTCTCGGCCAGTGTACTAAAGTCAGGCTCCATTGCCTTAAGTAGAACATCAAGTGGAGCTCTGCTGTGGTAAGGATCTCCCTCAAAGCTGGGGTCTCTGCTCTTGCTGTCTTTGGACACTTTAATCAATGAGCCCTTCTCACCAGCAATGGGCTCAAGTGATGGTGGCCTGGAAGTCGTTTCTTCCTGCTTCAGCCTTTCAGCGTCAGTGGAAGGTGACCCCTTGTGAGGGGATGTCGCAACTGGTTGGGCATATTGTGGGTCTCTTTTCTCACTGGGTGATGCTGAAGGATTGTGGGACGGACTGTTGGAGGAGGAGCAGCAAGAAGAAGGTGTAGTTTCCTTGGACGCTGCTTTGTGAAGCGCAGTTTTCAACTGCAGGGGCTTCTTCACCGGTGATTTCGGAATTTTCTCAAGCCGATTCTCTGTAACAACCTTTTTTCTCTTTAGGCCTTTTATGTTATCTGCATTTCTCCGACTGCTTTCAGATATCCCTGTGGGAGAAGGAGACAGAAAAGCACAGTTGGTACAACAACACCATCTTTCTCTAAACTTTCCCCAACACCCTACCATATGAGCAGAGTGAGCTCAAAAGTCCCCTCTGAGAAAATCATTTCTAAATGTGTTAAATTGTTGAAATGAAGGACATTTCATTGGCTCATAAAACTAATGGCAGTTAATAAAAACCTAGAGAGTGCAGATAATTCTAGCATAGTATATTCAATTTAGAGATCAAACATTTTTTACAAAAAAATTTCATTTGGTTTAAAAAGAGTGCCTATTTTCAAATTAGTAAAATAGTGGAAAAGTCTGAGCAACCAATACCCAAAGCTATGGCAGTTGTGTTTTTTTAACTAGTCAATTATATAACTGTCATTTAAACATTAGTAACATTGCTTTAACACAGTTTAGCATGTGAAGGAAAGCAAAGGATGCAGTTTATCTCCCAAATAATGAATGAACAACATTTGATTTTTCTCTGCCATTCATTGATCAGCATTGTCAGGTCGAACGTCTATATTTGTCACAGTTGCTTTATTATATACTAATTTCTTTCTTAGACCAAAAAGCAAACAAGTATTATTTAAGTTACTACAGTATTTGCCTCCTATTATACTACCTTTATTTTATTCCTCACTCACTTAAATATTTTCAATAGTTATTCTCCTCCATATAAACTGTGCAAACTCTGGTGACCATTAGAGGTTTACACTGCTAAACGTTCAGACTGAATCAAAACTAGTTTGAATTGCTTTGTTATAGAGCCATGCGGTCATTCTGGAAACCAGCGACGACCATACAATTATAGTGCAAAACAATTACATTATTGATGTTTAACATGCATAACTGTTATATAAAGCAAAACCTTGTGCTCAATAGTAAACACTGAAGTGTTGTAGCTTAAAGATACAGAGCATAACCTTTCACATTCAATTTCTGAAAATCTTTCACTAATTTCATTGTAATTTATTGTTTTTATCAATAGCTTCTTTTGTTGAAATTGGATGGGGATATATTTGTATAATTTAGACAAATCACCCTTAGTTGTGTTTTATCTGCTGTGTGACTAATACCACAGAGGCCCACGCTTCATTATATAAGATAGTCGACATACAGAGGCTTGGCTGATCAGAAAATGCAACTGCTTTCAAAACTGCATTCCAATAATAAAGCAACTCTGTTTTTAAAAGGGCACACCCATACCATGCAGTCCCATAATTTGTCGAGTGGTGATTCAGCCGTGTGTTTTTCAGGACATGTTGCATAAGATTAGCAGTGCCCTGTCACAGTTTCCTGGCCTGTGTAGGTATTTCCCAAGATGAGGTCACGGTTCCCTCAAGGTCTCCAGTATAAGTAGATTGAGGAACGCCTTGTCTTTACATAAGTTAATCCATTCTCCGCACAAACATGCAAACATTTTAACGCTGCACACAACCAATGTGACACGCTCTCAAAGCAAACCCTGTGACTTTTAATAACTCGCCTCACAGAGAAACACATTTGTATCAACTGCTGGTGAAAGACATGGGAAAAGGATTAGTTCCTCATACCCACAAGTCTGTAAAAGAGATTCCATGACTTCACCAAGACTTTTCCATCATAAAAAAAAAAAAAAGCACTTTGCAAACAAACAACATTTGTCACTGTCTGTCTTCAGCTTTAACTTAGAAAATCTTGTGAAGGCTTATCGCCGGATAAAAATAAAATTCAACCAATCAGCAAATTCTGTCTGTTCTGTCATTTTCCTCCCCTCTCTAATTATTCGATATCCGTCTGACGCTTGGTGGTTTTTATATACAATAAAGACAGTGGCCGAATGATCCCCATGTGAAAGAGCTTCTGACAGAATTAAGGTCTTTTTAAAGGCGCTTGTCAAAGGGATTAACCCTTGACTGGCACACACGGACATCAGTACCTGCTGTACCTTGAGAGGGGGATTGAGATATTCTTATTTGTCCTCTATTTAGTGTCTCCACTCAATCTCAGTAGATGATTCCATCAAAGCTTGCATGTCCCGCGAATAAGCTGGGTGTTTTTTAAAAAGAAAATGCCGCGGTGACGAGTTAAACTCGGCTTAAACGGAGACCATGAAGCCGCTTCGGCTCGAACAAACCGGCTTTTCTATTTGAATGTAGTTACAATGAATGTAGAAAATGTTGTGTGTTGTTATAATGCCATTGTTGTAGTGTTCTCTTTATGCAAAGATTACTGTGTATATACTGTTTATCAAATTTCTTTTAAATATAAAAGAGATAAAAAAACATTTTCTGGATAAATTTTGCTTTTTAACTGTAGTGCAATCATTTAACTTTCTGCAGAATGTGGAATTAAAAATCTAATTACGACAGGTCACTGTTGTAAAATATTCACTCTGCAGAGGCCAAATAAACCTTTATATTGCAAATAGTTTTACTGAAGGAGTACAAATAAACATGGTGGCACATAATGTAAATATACTATTCTGGATAAATCAATCAATAATGGAGTGTCATTAAACTACAGCTAAATAAAAGGAAAAACCAATACTGCAACGACAAACACACCATATAATAAATCATTTCTGCACCACTAATAAAAAAAAACTTTACATTCCAGACCAGTGAATTTTATTTATTTTAAACTAGCAGGTGGTGAACATGAAAACAAACAAAACAACCTACAAAAGCAAACTTCCATTCAAATGAAAGAGAAGACATTTTACCCATTTCTTATTAAAAACCTAAATAGTTGTTTTCATTCATAGTCTTGATAAAAAACACCCCTTACCTTTCTGTGAGCCTTTGGGTCTTTGAGCTC